>CM036586.1:149573763-151973763 GCA_020745705.1 Hemiprocne comata | reverse complement strand
CCTGACACTCACCGTTAATGTATTTATAAACATTGATGAGGTCGCCCCTCAGTCTCCTCCAAGCTAAAGAGACCCAGCTCCCTCAGCCTTTCCTCATAAGGGAGATGTTCCACTCCCTTAATCATCTTTCTGGCTCCGCGCTGGACTCTTTCCAGCAGTTCCCTGTCGTTCTTGAACTCAGGGGCACAGAATTGGACACCATATTCCAGATGTGGCCTCACCAAGGCAGAATAGAGGGGGAGGAGAACCTCTCTTGACCAACTAACCACACCCTTTCTAATGCACCCCAGGATGCCATTGGCCTTCTTGGCCACAAGGGCACATTGCTGGCTCATGGTCATCCTCCTGTCTACCAGGACCCCCAGGTCCCTTTCTCCTACCCTGCTCTCCAGCAGGTCAGCTCCCAACCTGTACTGGCACATGGGGCTGTTCTTCCCCAAATGCAAGACTCTACACTTGCCCTTGTTGAATTTCATCAAGTTTCTCCCCACCCAACTCTCCAGCCTGTCCAGGTCTCTCTGAATGGCAGCACAGCCTTCTGGTGTGTCAGCCACTCCTCCCAGTTTAGTGTCATCAGGAAACTTGCTGAGGGCACACTCTGTTCCCTCATCCAGGTCGTTGATGAAAATATTGAACAGTACCAGTCCCAGTACCGACCCCTGAGGGACTCCACTAGTCACAGACCTCCAACTAGATTCTGTCCCATTGACCACAACTCTCTGACTTCTTCCTTTCAACCAGTTCATGATCCACCTCACTACCTGATCATCAAGACCACACTTCCTCAGTTTATCTACGAGGATGCTGTGGGAGACAGTGTCAAATGCTTTACTAAAATAAAGATAAACCACATCTACTGCCCTACCATGATGCATGTGTGTACACACAAAGCTCTGATGCTCTATCACAATTTATGCTTAAAAAACTCCTCATGCAGAAAATTCACGATATATGTATATATATATATCAAGATACCACCAAGTTTATAAGCAATATTTAGAGCAATTTTAATTAAAACAGAAATATAATACCATTCAATGTCAATTAAAATATGCAGAAATACCCAGAAGCACATTAACTTGTGTACATGCATGAAATTAAACAGAATAGAAACAATGGCATTAACACTGAATGTTGAGAAAGCAGTTAATTTTTTTGCAAGTTGTGCATTTGGGGGGTGAGATGGGGATAAGGTGAGATGTGTGACTGCAACACGTCAAGAAGGAGATATTGAAAAATAATCTCTTCAATATTAAAATGGTCATAGTAAGAAAATTCTATTCACATCAGAAACCCGTTTTGCTACTAAACTGCCAATATGATAATTACCTGAAATTAACAGAATGTTTGAAAGCAGAATACGGTTATATTTGTATATAATCCCTTTATGTAGATATACTGTGTGTACACCTCCGAGGAGAAAGTGTCAATTCACTTTTGCATTTCTAAATAGGAAAAAGCAATAAAAATGAAAAAAGTGAAGTTCCAAGAACCAGTATACCCACTGTGCAACTGTAGAGTTATGTAAGTAGCTCAGTGTTCTTGTGTACTTTTGTAGTAACCCAAAACAGCAAATGCTTTTTAGGCAATCTATGCCAAGTGTCAAAAATGTTCTCTCCTATGTATATAGGTCACACAGCCTGAAAATAAGAAAAAAAAACACATGGAATTCATAAATATCTAATAAAAAAAATTTCTTTTAAAAAAGAGATTTATTTTAGTACAGATGTGGCTAGAAACACTTCTTACCAACAATCTCTGTTTTAACTGTAAGTATTTGTGCGTGCATAAACACACACACATACACACACACAAACTTTGCTCATGGAGAGACAGATTGCATTAGATTTCTAAACCATGTCAAAAATAGCCATCTGTGAACAGATTTTGATGATCTGGAAAATGAGATTTTCAGATGACCTGTTCTTAATCTAAGCCCTTGCCTCTTCCCATGTGAAATGATCATCACATTAGAAGAGTCAGGGGAAGTATTTCCTCACCAAAACAACACTGAGGACCTGGGCCTTAGCAACAACCTCAGAGCAACTGGATAGCACAGCTAGTGCTGCTTCAGCAAGTGACCAGCAAGCAAACAAAGCATGCTACATTAACTACAACTTTTTAGGCAAGAACATCACATGGAAATCCTCCTGGGCTAGGGGCAATAAGCAGCATCAAACCCAAATCCTTTGGCACTAAAGGCCAACACCAGCTGATAACTTCACTGCTAAAAAGTACACCTGCTTAGACCTGGTACTTACAGTGGGGTTTTACTGCCTTCACAGCCTAGTGACAGGTACATTTTGCATCCATTAAAACCACTTCTGCACAATCCACTTCACAAGTACACATGGTGCCCTACTACTACACTACCACCCTTTCCCCTCACATGATTAAATTTACTCTACTTTAGTTAGAAACCTTCATCTAGATCTTCCTTTGATCTGAAATCTGGTCTGAGACAGCAAATGACAGGCCTTTCTATCAGCTCAAACAAAAGCTAAGCATTATCAACTATAGCCCCCATAGTGGACAGACTCAGACCTATCACTCAGAATAGCTGGTAGCCAAATTCCCTCTTTCCTGTATGCATGTGAACACACATTCCAGTTCTCCTTTTGCAGCCCTGAAGGTCCAATAAACTGTCCAAATATCTTGCCTTTATTGTGCTGAGCATAAGAAAAGCAAGTGAGGAGCTGGCAAGCAAGGAGATGTTGCAGGCTGACAGCCTTACTTTTCTTTTAAGAGGCAACTAATACCAAGGAGGCTCAAAAGATCTTGTTCTGATCTGAAGTACTTAAGTGCTCACAGCATAAAGGCTGTTAATCAAATCCCAGGGCTGGGAGGACAGAGGCCTATACAGCAAGTTACATGGGAGCTGCTCCAAAATTAATTAATTTTAGTTTGTACAAGAGGAGAAGCATAATTCTCCTCAACTCATTAATGTAACTGGCATGCTACTTGCCAATATCATAGTCTAACAGCAGGAATCGGGTTTCTCCAAGGATTCCCTTAGGATGGTAACTTAATCCCACAAAATAAATAAAAAAGTACAGTCCAGCTGCTTTTTAACAACACTGAAGTTATTTTGTGTTAAAGGACACTTTGAAGAGTTCATTTTAAAGCAGGATATTGCAAGAAAAAAAGGTGTTCTCGAGGAGTTTTCATTCAAATTCATTTTCCTGTGGCACTCCAGCATTAGCATTCCAAGTTTCTTTGATGTGACATTCTCGTATTTCTGCAGAAACACAGATGAATTAACCAAACTGCCTCTTTATCTGTGTTGATACAACATTATACTCAGGATCCCCGTGTACTATTTTTAGATCCAGCTTGTATTTTGAAGATGATACTTTGGACTAATACCCACCTCAAGCAACTTTCCAGCTCCATTTGGTTGATGCTCTTGAGGCTTTTCCCACTAGTGTCAGTAGTATAGGGACTGGCTACAGGTTGTTCTGTGCCTATGAATAGTGACCTTCATGTAGACTGGTGGCTCGTGTGGGTTTTTTATAGTTTTTTGGTTTGTTTTGTTCGAGGCACAGTTTGGGAGGAGCTTTGGTTTGTATTTTGGCTGTGTGTGTTTGTTGGAATTTGGGGGGGGGTTGAGGGTTTTTTGTTTTGTTTTGTTTTTTAAAAAAGAAAAATGGCTTCCTAAGGTTATAAAAGACCTTCTCTCAGCAAAGTTCAAGTCACTGAACATCTGTTATGGGAGGCCATGAGGGAGAGGATTCAGGCTGCAGGAGGGGCAGAGTAGCTGAGAGGAAGTAACTTTAAACAGGCTATTCCATCACGAAGCTGAGTTGGGCAAATAGCAAGAAATTTCAGCTATTTTTAGAAGAACAGT
This sequence comes from Hemiprocne comata, assembly GCA_020745705.1. Lineage (NCBI taxonomy): Eukaryota > Metazoa > Chordata > Aves > Apodiformes > Apodidae > Hemiprocne > Hemiprocne comata. The sequence goes on along the minus strand of CM036586.1, from coordinate 151,969,916 downwards.
ATGCGACAGGAAATATAAGCAAATTATTTACAACATCAAACAAAACGTGACCAAAATCCAACATCAATTCAACTGCTGCCTTTTTAGAGTTTCTGGATTCAGGGATAACTTTCAGATTGTTGCTCGATAATACAGACCCCACTCATCACTAAAGAACACAAGCAATGTTCCTAAAACCACCAGCATAAGTAAGAAGAGGTTTCTTGTGAAAATAAGTATCTATTTTTACGTAAAAGGGAATGATGTTTTCTCTACTCCCGGACATTAATCACTTCTATCGCAACAAGTGACACTAAAAACTTTCACAGTAACATGAAAAACACAAATCTGTGAAAAGTTGTGTTTTATTTAGATTAAAAACTACTGATAGAAATACCAATTGCTGAAAAGTTGAAGCTTTACCAGCAATGTTAAGAAACAGTAACAGCTTCCTCTAATGATCCTGTTGTCCACAATTGCTCTTGCTTTAGAATTGCTTATTTAGAAATGTCTTCACTAACAAGAGTTTCACAGGATTAAGTTTAGATCAAGTTCTGTTTGGCCCTTTGGCCCCACAGTGTTCAAAACCAAAAAAAGAACAACCTAGCTATTGAGAAACAGGGTGACTCTGAGCAGCACAGTTCAAAGGCAATCTTGAAAATCACCTAAGATTTAGGAATTAACTGAGCAGAAAGTGTCTTCCTCAATATTTACCACACTTTTCCTATTATAAAATTTATCATCATAAGGGAGAGAGAAAAGTTTCAAAATTTTGCCAACTTGTTTTACAGTGAAAATAGACACTTTGCTACAAGATCAAATTAATTTTTCCATATTAGGATCCAGACTCAGAAAAATCCTTCTCCAGACTTGCAGTAATTAGCAGCTTCCTTTAAACCCAATAACAGGCAAGACTACAACTACTTCAAACTTGATATGGTCTTGATATTTCATTAGTCCACATATTCCTTCATATACAAAGAGCATCGTATATACTAAAGAACACTGCAATAGGAAATGCATTGTTGCAAGAAAAGTGTGATCATAACTAGTTCTCAGATTATGTGCTTTATAGATGGGTTTTGAATTAAAACATTAACTTAAGGAAATACTAAATTATTTCAACCAATTTTTTTTTTTACCATTGAATAGCCTGTACTGCACAGATGAATGCTGACAATGCACAATTTTACATAGATGCTGCTGGTATCTTGTTGCTAGCTTGCAGTCCCATTAATCAAACAAAACCAAAAGCATTTCTCCTTACATTTTAAGATACTTAGAAGTTTGAGTTAACTAACAAAGTCATCACTTGCCAATTCACAGTGCTGTGCAATTTAACTCTTAAGACTGCAATTGAGCAAGGATACACTGCAACTGATCTACCAACCTGTTGATTTCTTTGCAGAGAGAATGAGGACAATGTAGCTCTACTCTGAAGCCCAGACTGCCTTAAACTACTGCCACCTCCCAGTTTGCTACAAGAGTTTCTAGAAGCAGGTAGTTACAGAACACCCACACACTGACAGAACTGGACCATCACCATCAAGATACCAAACATTCAATTTGCCATGCCAGAAGGCTTACTAATGAACTATTTATTTTTTTAAAAACACAGCCTGACTCCTTGCCAAAATGCAATTTTTTATTAGAAAACATAGTTGAAGACAAACTGACCCAAGTATAGGGAGGAAAGGAGAAGGCCAGCTAGCACTGTCTTCTATGCCTGCTCTTTGCAGACTTCTTCTGAATGCTCTGACATGCTGACCTGCCACTTCTGACACTGCAAGTCCACCAGCCCAAGTCTACTAGATCTAATGGGGCTCAGCAGAAAGGCACACTGCCAGTCCTTCAGCCCAGACAGCACAAAGATGAAGTATACTGACACAAATTCAGACAATAACTTATCTCTGAAGTGCAAGCATTTCTACATAATTCTATCTGTTCAGTTTCTTCATGTTTTTCTTGTTTTCAAAGGACAAATGTTTTTCCTGCTATACTATTAAGTATACTTCCAGAAAAATGGGTACATTTTGGTATGACTTCATGACAGTACCTCTTCTTCATAAATCAGAAGCAGCTAAAAGCTCTCTCTCAAAACAAACTATGCCATCCCACCGTATAAGAACACTGCATACAACATCCAACTAATCTCTTAGTATTTTCAGATTCCAATTTGGCATTATTATACTTATATAGACATTATTTATATATTTAAGCAACGAGTGTTCCCCCGGGGTTCTTGTAAGGAACACACCCTTCCCCCTCTCACTTAGTGCTTGTTCAACATCCTCTGTTGTTGAAGTGGTCCTTAAACTGGGCGAGGGAATTCAACTTAAATAGCAGTCAGACTGCTTGACTAGCAAGCTGAGCTAAACTGGACAAGCTTTATTTCCATCCTACCAAGCCACCTTTGCCAAGACAAAAGACAACCAAAGATTTCTTCACAAGGAGAAAGAGGAGGTGATGGTGTTAGAGGAACACATTGAGAGCTGAAAAGCATGTAGCAAGAGAAGTTTTAAGAACGTCCTAAAATATTTTCAGACCTGTTGACAGCGGAATGACAAAGGAACAGTTAGCTAGAATATGTGAGAGGGAAAGAAAAGTAATACTGAAGAAGGGAAGAAACTATTTTGGATCCAAATAGGCCATTTCATTCTGGAGTGAGGTGAAAAAATAGAAGTGAAATCTTAAAATTGTTTCCTTCAGTTTCATACAAACTTAAAAGTATTATTAAGCTTCTTTGCTTATGAGTTAGTGCAACAGTTTCCCCTTTCCCAACAGTGTCTGTTCTTCACAGTGCTGAAGTTCACACAACTCTGAACTATGCGCATATGAACAGACTTAAGCTTAAGTCTTGGAAAGTTTCTGAGTTCTAAACTGACAGTGTACCAGATTATTTTTTCATTACAGACTGTGAAGTTCTACCCACCAATCTGGGACTGACTACCCAGTTTTTTTACTAACTGTAAAAAACAAATGAAAAATCCCCATCCAAGTTTCCAGTCTCCTGAGCAGTAGCAGCTAGGGTAAGACTCTTTCAAGTAAATTAAGCTCATATGCACGAAGGAATAATTAAGCATGCACTTGTTCTTGCTTGACCTGAAGTCACAGAGGTCAGGTCCCCATCTCACAGTATACAAGCTGATTTACTTTGGCTAAAGCTTTAACTCAACATACTCATCTCTGCACCAAGGAAGTAACTGCCAAAATACAGGGTCATGTTGCCTTCCACAGGAAGCCAATGCAGTAGGAGCAAACAAGCTTTAAAGAAACACAGGTTTGATTTATTTCAGTGGTTATTCTTATAGAAATGGGACCAGGATTAAAAGATAAATTTGTTTTGTAGGTAGTCACCCAGAGGCTGAGCATTCTTCAAAACTGCCAATGATTTTTGGAAGCTGGGCATTCCCTATGAGCTGCTCATCCACACCCACAAAAGTTCATCCAAAGTTGAAAATCCAAAGAATTTTAATATCTGCTTAGACGCTCCATGTCTCACATAGAATGAAAGGAAAACTAACAATCTGAACTAATACTTGTAACAGTTGTGTCTGATATCTGTAAGAATCAGACAAAAATTGCAGGCAGAACAAGATCACCACAAAAAGCTACACAAAAAAACCCCACTGTTTGAAGTCTCATTTCGTACCCCACTGGTCTGCACCTTTGTCTACTTTATGAGCATTTTCATATGAGCATATCAAAACACAGCTAACTACTTACAAGATGGAAAATAATGCAGTTCAAAAGAGCCAGAACCAAAGTTTAATGTGGAAAATTAATTCATCTTTCCATCTACTCAGGCTCTCATCTATGAACTATGACAGTGTTTATAACCGTTCATTTCATCAACTTCCAATCCTCCACCCTGGTGTAACCCTGGTTATCTCTCAAGGCACAAACCAGACATTGCTACCAGGGATATTCATACGATTCAACGTTCTGCACAATTTAGGTGCCTCCATTAGCATCGACCATTCATGTAGACTCCCATGTAAGAGAAGTCAGGGCACGAACCTAACTGGTTTTCTGAATTATAGTTTGAAAGAGTTCCTCTTGCTGTCCATGGACTAGATAGGGAGCCTAGCCAGTCAACATCAGTGTCCAGGTTAACTGTTTACAACCACACAGTACATACTTTTCCCTCTCTCTTCCTACTTCTGATCTAGCCACCTCACATTTTCAGCATGGCTAATCTTTAAGCCTATGTCCCACAATGACCCATCAGCCCTAAAATCTTCCGGTACCAATAAGTTCAAGAACTTTCATAACAATATATCACATAATAGGAACTGGAAACTCTGCTACTGTCCTTATGTTGTTTGAAACCTTCATCATATCTTGACTCATTCAAACATTTCCAGGTACAAATAATTCTGCAGGGAGATTTTCTGCCCCAGATATTTCAAGTTTGATTCAAGTATCATGATAAGAGGCCACCCGTGCATCAATAATTTTATTAATATCACTTTTTAAAATTTATGTTTCACAAAGTTCAAGCTATTACCACAACTGCAATTTAGTTTTTGTTCTTAATAGCATAATGAAGGAAGCCTAAGTTTAAGCTAGATGTACTTCATCACACCGAACTACTTTGAATTCACCTGCCTCATAGCCAATTCCTTGCTAGTTCCAGGAGTCCTGGATTTAATACACTAATTTCAGTGGGACTCCAATATCAGCTACCATCGCTATAAACCTTTTCCAATATAATTATGCTGTTGAACTCAAGCAGCAAGCACAGGGGAGGTGGGGGAAAACATGTAACTGGTAAGCAAGGCATCAACGTGTGGTGCAATTTATTTTTTCAACAAGATTTCAAACAGTGACTAATCTGATCTCCCTGAGAGAGGGAACATCACATGAATCTTGGCCCGAGGAACAAACTTAACCAAGAAAGAATGACTCATTGTGCAGGCAATGTGATGAGAACCAAACGCTCCAATATCTAACTTCAGTAACTACAGGAAGAGAAAAAAGCATTTACTTCTTCACTCCTCAGCACTGAGTATAGATAACACAGGCACAATAGTACAGAACACCAAGCAAGAAAAGGCTGAGCATAGTATTTTATTTATAAGCAGTGATCAAAACCACAAAGTTCAGAAGTTAATGTAGCTGTATGTACCTAAAACATGTCACTGGTATAAACAACCGAGATTTTGAAGAAACATTAAGCCAAAAAGACAATACTCCCCTGTAATGTCTACAAATGCTCATGAGATTAAAAATCCATATTTACAGAAAAATGCTTAACTTCCCATGAAATGGCTGCAATCCAGCTGTTGGGTTTTTATGCAAAGTATGAAGCACAGTATTAAATATGAAAAGTGACCTACTTTCCTTTTCTAAACAATGCGAAGTGTTGATATAATGAAACTCAATCAATATTAGTTTTCTTTTATTCTTCTAGTTTCAGGTTACAAATTAGTCGTATCAGCTGCAGAAGAGGGGGTGAGCAAGACATTTTGTCTGTAAAGCATTCTGGAAGTGTTAATCATTTTGCATACGTACTACTAGTGACAAATTAGAATTAATTTACCCATGCAGAAGTGAGGGAATTCAAAAACATTAATAAAAGAGACAACTGGCAACAGCTCTGAAATACATTTGTAAAGTTTATTCTTAGATACACATTCCTGTGCACAAACTTGTCTAACATAGCACAAACCTGCTCTGACTTTGCTTCAGAAGCAGAGGTCCAACTGTAGTGAGAGCTGTACCAACACAGAAGACAAGTCTCTTTCTTGAAATGCTTAAGCCTACACAAACACTCATACATGATAAGGGAGGATTAAGCTTTAAAAACGGAAGGGCAGGTGAAGGATATTTGACAGGATGGAGGTATAAAGGCACAGCATTCCCAAAGATAATGCAATACAAAATATAGAGAAATGTGATGTTAACCTTAAGCAGCCTTACACTGAAAACTCTTCCAAATCAAACCAAGGTCCAACTTTACAGCCTTAGGGCTGACACAGATAGATAGTAGCAATAGTTTGCTTTAATGACACACAGGCAGAAGGATCAAGCACTGCAAGAAAGGTTATTTTCAGCCCAATGACCAATAAGGACAATACACCCAAGTAAGTTTAAACTCACAGCTTTGAATTCACAGTTGTGTGCTGCAACTACTCATTTACCAAAAGCACGGAACACACAAAACCTTGGTCAACCCTGTCCTCAGCAGTTTAAAGAACACATCAAGCAGTCACACAGTGATAACTTACCCCCACACACATTCACTCATAGTTAATTTTTCAGACCCCAACAGAAGTGATAGAATACACATACAGTTTTTCTTCAAGATACAGCATGTACTAGCTTTATCACAAATTTAAAAATAAAAAGCAGAAGGTCCTTTCATATTTATTCAGAGGGTCAAGCAAAACTATGGTATCACATGCAGAATGTGTCAGGAAGTATTTACATGCCAAGCTATACTTGTGTCGTATTCACTTGTCTTCAAATAATCTCCTGAAACTCCTGTGCAAACTCATGGCTTACAGAAGAACAGCAGACTGGAGTCAGGGAACACTTCTGATAATCATGTGTAAAACGAAGTTGATTTCTGGATTATATCACACACTTTCTCTGACTGTAAGAAAGTTCCTCACTGACATTTACAATACGCAGCTGCAAACCTTACAGCATGTAAATAGATATGCCTATCCAAAGACTATTTGTTGGATAAAAGATGCTGATTTTTACCTTTTAGAGTAGAAGTTATACACAGTAGATACACACAAATCCACGTGCATGCTGCAGTCATTATTTTTAACTCTGTGGGAACAGGGATGAATATACACCAGACATTTGGCTACCAAAGACGACCAATGCTTCTTTATAAATATCACCCAAGAATGGAAAGCCATTCAGCTTCAGTTAATCCCTTACTCATTCCATGCTGTTTCAAAAATGGTCCATTTGTTTTTACAAAGCAATACCCCACAGTTGAGCTCGTCTGTGCAAGAAATTTGTACTCCAGTGCACGAAGTTAGCTCTTTTGGTTGAAGATCCAGATTCCATCTCAGTTCTGGTGCAAACTCCATCTGCGATTGTGCATGTCAGACAGCTAACTTCCATACTTGAACTACCTTCCTCTCTAACACTTCATATTCAAAATGCAACTTCATTTTCCTCATATGAAAAGACTGCATTGGAGTATTGCTAACATCTAACGCAACTACATGAGATGTTGCAGAAATCGCATTTGAGGGTTAGCTGCAAAGAAGCCAGCAAAGCTAACCCAGCCTGACCAACATGCAAATGAAACACCTGTGATTGAAGCTTATATAGTATGGCATCTCCTTCACAAGGTCCCTCATTCCTTACCAAAATGAAGTACAAAATACAACCAAGAAACCCTCAAGGTAGTCATCTGCTGGCCAAGTGTGCCCATGCCCTACTCACTGTCACTAACATTTATTCTCCATCTGATAATTAAATATTTTCCCCAATATTTCCTGCAAGTTTCTTGGTGCACACGTTGCACCTAATTCTGTACAAATGCATACTCCCAGCTGCAGAAGCCGTGTCCGTCTCTCCATCTCCAGTGCTTTCTCTGAAGCCAAATATATCCAGCTATTGCCTTCAGCTAATCAACAAACTGACGTGTGGCATGGTGGGGCCATGAGTTATGTCACCAGGTTCAGCCAGCTCCTCAGCTGCCTGCCAACCTCCGCACTCAAGAAGGCAGAAGGTGCAGATTACAATCCCTCTGAGACAAAACACAGTTACAGCAAGTGAAGAGTGCCCTATTAACACAGATCTCTCCAGCTATATTCAAATCCATCTATGGAGGAGACATACCAGATTCACTGCATTACCAAACTCATTACAGTTGCTACCATAAAACCACATTTCCCATCCTAAATGGTGTATTCACTCTGACACACAGGCAAGCTGAAGGTAAGCAGACCTATTAGACTTTATTAAAAATACTGCCTTGAGATTATTCACAACAGCTGTTTCCTCTTCAAGATAGAGGAAAACAGATGGCAATATAACAAGAGCTAGATAATTTTTAAAAATTAACTCTAAAACATGACACTTGTACATGATTTCTTCCACTCATGCATGTCCAAATGGGATAGTAGAAAAAAAAATCATGCCGAATGTTATTTTGCTGGTAGAATATATAACAGCTTGGTAGCACAATTAACATATTAAAAACAAATGCAGAACAAAGAATACATAAAATGGCACAGAAAAATTGGAGGTTACTAAAAACCCTAGATCACAAAGCTGTTGCTGTAGATTCCCTACAAAAACATTCAGAACATAGTTTATTTCCTCTCTCAAACACCTATAAGGCCTGACAACATAAAGACAGTGCAATTACAGGTGTGGACAAAAGGGGTGTATTCATTTTAATATTCATTAGCAACTTCAAGATTTACAGGGTTGGAAAACAGTAAGAAAAATATTTAAAGTTGTACCGATTATTCCTGTTAATATAGTGAGGAGTTTTTATTTGTGTCCATCTGGCATCAACTGTAAGTCATCAACTGAATTTCACAGACATTCCATACACTTAAGAATAGAATTTAAGAAGCTATAAATACATCACTATACCATTTTAAACATAGGTTGAGGGAGACCACGTATTATTGAGCTACCACATGTTAAAACAACTATTTAAGTGTCCAAAAATCCTTACCAGTATAGAAGTATTTTTGGACAGACAGCAATACTCAATTGGCTGTTCCTTCTACAGGACAAATTTAGAGGAGAAGGAAAAATTCTGGACCTAAATGAAAGCTATGCATCTGACCACCTACTTTAAGGGAACAAAGTTTAGGGTAAGTGAAGAGTTTATCTTTTTTCCTCATATGCTTAGGGCTGAAATGTGATATGCACTATGCCCCTGTAATACCAGCCCAGGTTTCAGGACCTATAATGTCTATTAGACTCATAATTATTGTAGTGAAGAAAACTATAGTACATTTCACCATTTCTCCCGGCAGACTCTTTCCTGGAAGTGACTCTTCAGTTTGATACACACTGAAGAAATTACAACATGCTTTTTTTTTTTCAGGCAGAATAATTTATTTCTTTTTAAAAACCAATGAGTTAATCTCTGCCAATCCAAACATCTTTCCAAACACCACTGAAGATCTGCAGTGAAAATACTCCCACTTACATCCTCCTACTCATTAACATGCCAGGTACAAGCCTCCACCACCCATTCCACCAACATTTCTAATAACTACAAATTAAATAACCAGAACAGTTGGACACCAGGTTTACAGCAACAGCAAAACTGGTCCAAAAGAAAACTTAGATCATATGTGTGTGTGTATCTCCTCACACAGCACACACACACTGCCCCTCCCCCCCCCAATAAAACAAACAAACAAATTAACCATAGACAAGTTGTGCCAGATGACTAGCACATTAAGAAACAGCAAATATATTTAGAAACAGAGAGGGTCCTAAACTCGTCTCTGGATAAACTCAACCATATAATTTACAGCATAACCCAAGCTATGGTCACTGTGATACTGCCACCTATAATTAATTGTAGTAGTTTGTAGCCAATGTGCCTCAAGACTGCAAGAGCTTGTGGTCAGTAAAATATATATACACACTGGAATACTGTTCCTCATAATGATATATAGCAAATATATATAGTATAGAATAATAAAATATACTAGAAATGTAATATACAGTATATATTGCAATAATTATGTAATCATATTATATATTTTTACATTGTATATTCATGTTATATAGATATATTAAAACTGCACAATTTTCAAGCAAACTTTAAATTCAACACTCTCTTCAGCTGACATTTTAAAACCTTTGATTTCTGACAGTACTTATTGTGCTTTTTTTGGATACAGCTTTATCCGAGTTACAGAATTGAGGGGTTTTTCTTCTACAAGCATCATCAAATACCATACAATGCTAATCTTTAACTAGATCATAAGTACATTTGAAGTGCATGGAATACTGAAATTGTTTGGAGTACTGAAAACGCAAGCAATGAGGTGAACAACTACAGAAAAAAAGATGTTTCCTTCCATGCCATTTTGTCTTTCTGACCTCCATTCTATGTGTAGAATATGGCTGGATTTTGCAACTTGACCGCCACGTTATTCAGTGTATTTGTCATCTCAAGCAAGACAGTGAAGTCTCAGACATGCTCATGTATTCTCTAGCTGTGACTGTATGAATCAACTTCCTCTATTTATGGCAAGTGGGTATTAAATTAACTCTTGCCTTGGCATTTATAATCTACAAGCTTCATTCTCAAATTCATGGGATATCCTCTGTCCAGCAGTCTGCCATTCCAACCAAGTTGTGTAACTCCTGCTGGCACAGCTAATCAAAGCTGACACATGTCCACATTGTGGAGGAAAAAAACCTCCACAACTTGTTATTCTCTTGTGAACCATAGAACTCAAGTAAGTGGTGTTGAGACTGACATTCCTCATTATCAGACCCACACCCAAACCTGTTTAAATGGTACCTCTTCCATTTGCTCCCTTTTGTAAAGGCAAAGTAGATGTAAAGACATGTATCCAAAATTTATCTTGTAGATTAGAAGCTGTATTAAACATAGACACTGCCTTGTTTTCTTCAGGAATCAGAGGTAAATGCTGTCAGTCAAGCTTAAATTAAAAAAAAAGGAAAGAGATGGGGCATATATACAGTTGATAACTGCAAAATAACCACCTAAAATAAAACTGCCAAGGAATCCAATTACACCATTGAGCTTTAACCAGTTACAGCGTACTTGCAGGAATGAGAAAGGCACCCATTTAACAACAAGCTTCTCTCCTCTCCCCTGAGAAATTCTCATTAAAAATGCTTTACGCCAATGACCTTTATCATGTGGGTTATCTAAAATAAAGTTCTCTCACTTGTTATCATTAAGAGGTGCAAATAACCAACAGCTCACACCCAGCGGAAGATGTCTACTGAATAGATAGTACAGCTTTCTGGTCTTCCCGGCAGGGAGGAAAAAGCCACTTAACCAGATAAGCATGTCCTTTCAACTTCTCTCCACTTCCACCTCCTTGCTGTACCCTTCAGCTCAAAGGAGTACCTAATCTATCCTTGACAGTGTCAGAATCAACACCGCACTTAAGTAAGAGAGCTCACATAAAACCCCAGTACTAGAACAGTAAAGCCACGCAATAAACCAATGTTAAAGAACTTATTGTACACTTCTCATGAGCTCTCTCTGCTTCTTGGTGTAGGGAGATCCTCTACCACTTTCTTAACCTGACAGTTGTGAAAACCTTTCTTTCTCCCACCTCTCCGTGATAGCTGTCTCCTTACATCTTTCCTTAACTTGATTCCCTGTCATCTCCCTGGTCTTACACAAGCAAGACACCCTTAAACATACAGGAATGCTTGCTGTTCTTGCATGAAGGAATTACTAAACACACACAGTGCAGACATTATGTGCAAGTGAGGATAAAAATCTGAGCCATATGTTTCTGCAGAACAAGCCTCAGATTGATTTCATAGTATTCCCTAGTATATTCTCACGTGAACCTCCATGATAAGCATCCAAACTACAATTCAAAATATTTTGCATGAGCTATCATTCACCTTTCTGAAAAAACAATTAACACTGATAATTTCTTCTAGCTCTTTTAACCAGGTAGAATTAAAGAGGAAGACTGAGGCACCACATTCCTATCTATAAAACACTGGTCATTACTGTTCCTTTTGTGGAAGCAGCACATGGAAAGTATGGCTGTTGTAAGAAACACCATCATCTTTCAAATCAGTAGGAAACTCAAATGCAAACAACTCTTTCATCTTCAGTCCAGGTCTGCAGGGAGAACCATTGGTTGAGCTCAGAAGCTAAGTTTTACACAACACTTCTGCCTGTTGCAAAAACTCCTTCAATACAGCTCCCACAGAAAAAGCACAGAGAAGTCTAAAAAATCCTCTATGGAAAGGGGGAAGAAAAGAGATGGGAAACAAAGGAACATTATACTAATAGTTCTCTTCTGCTAATCAACAGAATAGTGCTGACATGATCTAAGGACAGCCTTGCCACAGTCTGGAGAGAAGTAAGAACACGCACCAGAAAACAAAATCAGACCTGGTTTTCAAACCACAGAAAAAGGGAAGAAGAAGAATAAATCACTAATAAATGTCATATAATGAGAGCAAGACATTATCCAAAATACACTGATGAATGGACAAAACACAGCTGCAAAAGGCTAAAGAGGCTTCAAGAGAATTTATTTTCTTTCTATCCCAACAGTCCAATTAGCAAGCATTGTTACATACTGTAGCAATAGCTACCTAATACCTAGTGCCTCCCACACATGCCTCCTTATTCACAAAGAGCTGTGGAAATACTCACCTTCCAGTGAAAGTCACAGTGACTTCAAAAATCACAACAGGGGGGCTGGCTTCCCTAGCATTTTATTGCCACAGTTAGTGTTACAAAACATGCAGCCCTATTTTCTGTTATTGCATCTGCACTTCCTCTTTTCACCCTTTAGGATTTCCACCATGGCTACCCCAGGATATGGAACTGCAGAAGATTTTATGAGATAAAGGCTAGCCCAGACAAGATCTTACCAAAACATCAGTGGTGCCAGGCACGCAGCCTCCCCCCCAGTCTCTCAGAGATCTGAACACCTCAGCTCAAAGCCAGCTGTGACACGGTGCAGCTGTGTAAGATCATATCAGGCTGCTGGGAAGAAAGCTGTGTGTGAAAGCACTGGAGGAAGCCTCATTGGGCACCTTTTCCACTTATGAGCTGCATTCCAGCTCAGACACTTGTCCTCAGACCTTACTAGAGCTATGTAGCAGGCTCGTCTGTGTCTTCTTACCAATGATGACCCTGAACTGCTGACTTAATTTCCTGGTGTTATCTTGGATCTACCCATCACTACAGACCTGAATGGTGACCACCAGGCTCTTGGTTGGCCCTGGTTAACATCACAGACCTGTTCTACTCTTCTTATTTGGTACCACAGGACTCTCCACTTTGTTGGGGAGACCACTGCCCTGCCTGCTTTGCTGTTACACTCAGCTTCCAGCTTGTCTTTCTGTACCAAATAATCCACTTTGTGCTCCATCACAAGTGGGATAGGATGACCTCATGGCTTAACATTAAATTCACCTTTTGTTCATCCAGTTCTGCTCTAAATATTCGTACAACACCCCCTTACACCAGCAAGGCACTGGGAGTTCTGTTACTAAGGTCACAAGGACCACTGGAGTATTTAAGTATTCACTGCTATCCAGAACAGGACTACATTTGTCAAGGCTAAGCAAAAGTTTGTATATGAAACATAAATCACCAGCCACTCTTCAGACAGGTAAGTGGCTAGAATAAAACATGGGATTTATTGTTAAGGCTATAGCAGACTTCTCTACAATGTTTAGACATTGAGCAACTACAACAGAAGCTGCAGTGTATGTTGTACACTAGCACAAACCAATGCTTTACACCAGGACTGGGACCTTTACACCGTAGTGCAATGCTAAAAATTCCATTACTGTCAGCTTGCAGAAAGGCAAAGACCGGAGTTAAACCCCGCAGAAGAACAGGATGAGTCTGAACAAGCTCTGCTGGGGAGGGGCAGGGGAAGGAGGGTTACATAGGGGCAAGAAAAGGGAAAGCAACAATTTAGTACCAGTTTCTTAATAATAGCTTCCTCCTTAGTTTTACTGTCCAGACCCAAATAGTCACTAAAACTGTTTTCTGCAAAACTTTCTGCTCCGTTCAAGTGTTTCAGCTAAACCAGCTAACATCAACCCAGGAGAAGTCAGCTTGTCCTGCAGATGTCCAGATGTCAAAACCAAGTATTAGGCAGCCTTTGGCTTTAGCATGGGCACTTAAACAATTTTTTAGAAGTCCCCCAAAATCCCAGAAAATAGAAATCAGCATATTTTCTGATCCTTGTGAGAGCTGTTGCTCTGGTATTGCATTTCACATCCCCAGTACTAGACATGCCAGGCAGGGCTTTCACAAGAGCCCTACTGCGTCCTGGAGGATACAGAAGGCATTTGACTCAAGGTGCAGATTGACAAGAACAGGATCTTGAAAGGAAGGAAACAAGACTTGGCTAGGCAGTGAAACAGAATCCTGCTTGTTCTCCCCTGTCTCTTCCCCTACCAGGGCTCTCTCAGCACCCTGGGCACTGCTTAACCAAAGCCAGTCAGTTCCCTCTCTACATGCAGTTGGGAGAGTTGGTTGTGAGGTACATGCCCTGTACGTCTCAGCAAGGGAAAGCACATTGTGAATGAAGCAAGCATGAAGAAAGAGGACTGCCACAGTGGAACATCAGTGCCCAATGAGCTATCCAGATCTCAGATCCTTGCTGTTTATACAAAACCGCCCTGCAGAAAACCACAGAATTAGACTCAGATTGGCACCGTCACTGGTAGAGACTGTTTTCCTACCCTGTCCAACACTTAACAGAGTTACCCCTGCCTTGGAAAAGGCTGGAAGATAACTCAAAGAATGCCTGTATTGTAAGGAACATACATAGTGGAAGAGCCCAGCAACAGTACTAGAGCAGGTTTTGAACTGAACATATGTGCAGGAAGCCATGAATTTTACTAGACGAACAGAATACAGCATAACTCCTTATAATGCCAAGTACCACCCATCCCATGGACTGAAAGTGGCACAGTGTTTTCCTTTTATAAGTAAGCATGTATTCCTGTAGTGTCAGGAATTTTGTGTCCCCAAAGGGATCAGATCAAGGTTACAATGGACAACCCTCACGATGGCAATCCTCAGTTTCAAGTGTTTGACAAAGCTTACTGGTGCTTAGTGCATGCAGGGGTAGACAATGCAAGCCTTCTAGACATTGGTTCCAGCTGCCAGAAATGTGAATGAAGACATATGTCTGATACTATAACATCACAGTAAGACAAGATCCAGGCTATCTCACCCGCAGAACAGCAGCTACATGTTTCAGTGATGTCCCTAAATCAGGCTGTCTTTCAAATCATTAATATAAAACCCTCATTTATCATTAAGGTTAATCAGGCAACTAATAAACTGAAAAAAATTCACCTGAGGAGACTGTAAAATGAACCAAGTGGGCCAGGTCAAACTTTCTGTCTAGCATCTTGAAGGTTTGGGGCTGAACCATCCAATCTGTACAATAGTACAAACCAACAGCAACAGGATTACACAAACAGGATTGTCTATAGCTAAACCATAACTGTTGATATAAACAGTTCCCAGAAGCCTGGAAATAACTTCAGATCTTTTAGAGGCACCACTAATACCACAGAAGACTTACAACAGCCTCCTCTTGAATTAGTTTTAATTTACAAAAGCCTCAGCCTCCTTCCCTTTCTCCTGCAGAAGCTCTCAATCATAGCCTTATAGCAGAATTCACATCGCTTCCCATCAAAAGCCAAATAACTGCTCCACTCCTGAAAGAAATACTTAAGCATACTCTTGATAATAAGCTATTTTGGTCCAAGAATTTTACTTCAATGTCTGTTAAAAAAAACCTAAAATCCTGTTTAAAATAAAGCCAACCCATTGGCTCAAAATGATGTTTTGAAGCTTTATATTGTCATCACCTTCATCCTATGCTGGCCTATTTTAGTGTTAATCTCATGTTCTCCCAAGAAAGTTATCATTCAACAAAGAGAAGGCACTACACAACAACAAAAAAACCACGAACATGCACTAGTTGTCTTATCTTTCCCACACTTTACTTCCCCTGAAGCTATGAAAGCTCAGCACTCCAGCACTGTTTGTTTCAACTGTACCACAGGGGACAGAGAAGCAACAAACACCTTGTCAGGGGCTACTGGCCAACACAGACTGGTTCTTCTCTTCAAGAATGTCTGCAGCAGGCAAGCTGCACGGACCCCACATTTGATTTTCTAGATGCGTTCACCATAAGACACTTTTCTCTCTGCCATGCCCAGCTTCATTCACTGTAAAATTCTAACTTTGGGAATAATTATTCAGAGGGTAAGGCACAAAAAAGTGTGCATTCACATCCACAACATGAAGAAATATCAAATAAATGCACATAACACCTGCACTGGACCAAAACACTCCACTCTGCTTTCCCTCTGTCCAAACCCAACCTGCCCTAAGACAAATATCCCCAATTCTGTCTCCCACAGCCTAATACTCAGCAGACATGTACACTGCAAAATACATTATGATTTTCGGCAGGACACCAAAGACTACCAAATGCTCTACCTAGGATACATTCAAATCAGTGATTCATCACCACCACTGTCTCCCCCAAAGGCACAAAGAGAAATACATTCCCACCATTAAAGCACAGGCTAAAAGGTCCTGCCTTGTGACTTACTCCATACTCTGAGGGGAATGGGTGGAAGCTCCTGTCTCTGTCTGACATACTGGAGTTCTGGAGAGCAACAAGGGATCAGACCTAGCCCTGTACCCAGTATTTCCTTCAGGCAAGTCACCTCAAGTACCATGTTTTCACACCTAGTGAACCCCAGGCAGTAGAAGAGGAGTTTTGGTATACCTGCAGCCTGGCACTGGCTCTCAGATATGCAGGCACTTACTTGGTTCTAAGCCCCTCTTGGATAACATATTGATGCATGACACCATTTCATTCTGCCTCTGCACATGGTACTGCTGCAGTAGGGACCCCACCTTACAAGCATTTTATTTTGGTATTAACCACAAGTAACAAACAGCCACCATATGAAAAAAAAATAATTAAACAAAACCCAAAAAACCACAAAACATGGAGCTTGATATGGTACAACTACACCTAAGATTTCATAGGACTAGGAGAAAAATACATTTTCAGTTCCAGAGATTCACTTTGCACAAGAAAGTAACACCCATGTTCAAGAGCATGAAGTACAAGCTCCCTGCAGGACTAGATTACCAATCCCAATTACCAGAAGCATGGCACCAGCATACCAAAAATTTGCAGGTATTATCTGGGAAACTAATAATGACAACATATACAACATTTCCCACTAGACTGTTACAGAGACCAGTTTCTGCAGCTGACTTTAAAAGTAATTAAATTAGTATTTCTTTACTTTCAAACCCACAACTTTCTGGAACACTGTCACAGAAGCAGGTGTCAAAACACACTAAATTACCAGCCTGTTAGAGCTACACTTTTACTGAAGTTATTTTGCTCTATTGCAACATCCCAGATTCCCCCAGGCACTTTTTATTCCCTCTCAAAAACTTCTGTCTCACCACTCAAAAACAGACAGTCAAGACTTTTGGTCTGAATAAAAATTAGCTTTCTTTTTCCTCTCTCTTTCAGGCAATTCTGCTTAGTAAGCCTAAAAGATAAAAAGCCACAGGGGATTAAGGGAGAGAATAAGTATGCCACTTACACCATCTTAACGTCTAGTTCCTTCCAACCATAACATGCAACACAAATTTCCTGAAGTCCACTGCTGGCACCACCCAAGTGAGTATAGAGGTTGGCTCAGTATGAAAGAAGAGGCATAAGCAGTTCCCCTACCTTTAGTCAGCAGTGGATTTATGACCACCGACCACAATCTCCTTTATCCATCATCATTTCTGAAGTGTTAATAGTGCAAGACTTTTCTGCAGCAACTACCTGGAGCTCCTGTGTTAAAGTACTGTACGCTACTAGTAGGAACTCTGCTGTTCACACTGGTCAAATAGAATCACCCAAGGGCTGCTGGCTGACAGCATGCAGTGAAATTAACTACTTAGAACAATCTACAAATACAGGGTAAGACTAATATTTACAAAAGTAAGTAGTGTTGGTCAACCCCTACCTCACTTTTGGGCCAAGAGATGCTATCAGAGCACAAATGTGGTTCTTCGGGTATCT
The DNA here is from genome assembly GCA_020745705.1 of Hemiprocne comata. Lineage (NCBI taxonomy): Eukaryota > Metazoa > Chordata > Aves > Apodiformes > Apodidae > Hemiprocne > Hemiprocne comata. Next base: position 151,952,154 of record CM036586.1, on the reverse strand, counting down.
TAATTTGACATCTGAGTATCATAAACCATCAGCTAAGGTCCCTACACTACAAAACACAAATACAAATTTCCAAAGAGGAACAGACCAGAGAACATTTACAGAAATAGCTGATGGGTCCCTTCTGCTTATCTGCTGGGGAATACTTGCACAATAGTCAGAATTTAATCATTATGTTCATGGAGGCAAAATGCAACTTCTCCTGATCTCAGGAAGTGAACTAGGTTAATGCCCCAGTGCTTCAGGGAAACACAGTCTGAAGGAGGTCTTCAGGATCAGACTTGGTCTATGGTACTGAGAATATGCATAGATCAAGACAAGGACCTTCCTGACAGCAAACGTAGGGCACAAAAACATATGGGAGCTGAGGTCCTCCCTGACTTGAGCAGAGCAGGTGCAAGTTTTCTAGGACCTTTACTGCATTCCTGAAACAGAGCACAATACAGCCTTAAAGTAACAATAATCACCTACAGAGCAAAGTAACTTTGGTTTTACCCAATTCTCAGCCACATTGAGCAGTATTATCACTTTTATAACTGCAATTGACCAGAGAACTTTAAAGAAAAAAAAAAAGGGGGGAAAAAAAAAGAAAGGTGTGCTATCTTACACCATAGCCATGTCATCTGCTCAAAAACAGACTTCAGACAACTGCTGGAGTTTCACAGTTCTGCTGCTATTTTTGCATACTTTTTGGGAAACAAGTAGCACTTCTCCTGCTTTCCTTATAATACATGGAATAAATAGAATGTGCAACTACCCATATGTATAATCCTTTTAATGTAATCAATTATACAGTTTCTGTTATGGACTTCTGAAAAAACAAAACAAAACAAAACAAAACCAGAAACAACCAGAGTCAGCAGATCTGAAAATCTAATCTGTAGAGGACTGACAAGTCTCACAGTGCTAGCCTTCCTTCCTTCTCTCTGCTAAACCTGCATTAAGAGGCAGCTAAAATAAGATAAATATTTCCCCAATATTAAGTTCTCCACAAGAGCAAATGCTGACATTTCAGACATACTCCACCGTTCAAAAACAGAAGGGAAAACACCTAGTGCACTTATAAAGAGAAGAAACAATGCCTGTAATGCGAGCCTTATCTTAATAGGTGTTTTGTGAAGAAGCTTTTCAACATGTATTGTACCACTATAGAGACAACAGAGTATGTAGAGAGCAAAGCTATGATCTCAGAAACAGCATCCACAGTTGGCAAATCACAACAGAAGAGCCAACCACTGGACTATGAAGAACTCCTATTTGTTCTGGAAAACTTGGGCGAGCTGCTCAGATATGCAAATATTCATAAAACCACAGGGTTTTTTTCACGTTTTATTCTTAGAACGAAACACAGTCTTGCAAAAAGTAAGAGCAAATCACTTATACCACTGCATCCCCTCTCTTTGTCAGTGACTATTAGGCATCTGCAACACTGCAACCCCAACCAGTAAATCTAACTGGTTCAGAGGGGATGGATTGTTTTTGCTTTAGATGCATACAACTCTCACATTGTGTCATACTGTCCGAGCTCAATTTTCCAAGGCTGTGTTCACGTGTTCTGTAACAGTCACCAGCTTTTCAAACCAGGATCTAAAAGCAACTGTAGGATGTCACACCCTGTGTCTCCTACAAAACAGATCTAATGTTCCATTACAAACTGGTGATTGTTCCTGGGAAGGGGAGGAGGGAGAGACAGAGGGAGAGAAACTAAGAAAGGAAGCTTTTATACTATCTATCAGATTTTTCTTCTCCTTCTGCCACCCTCATTCCTACAATTCTACAAGCTGAATGACCGCCAAAAAATAAACAAAACTATTTTCCATAGAAATATCAAATCAAAACATATGAGAAGTTTCATGATACAGTTCAATTACACTGTAAAGCACAACGAATGTACAGCCACCTTTAAGAACTTACTAAATACTTTAAAACACACATCTTGGAAGAAGATACCAAGAGAAACAGCTTTCAGAACACAGCACTGTAGTACTGAATGGAACAGGAAATGAGGAACAAAGAAAGGAATTTCATAGATTCCAGATGTACTCTTAACACCAGCTGGGAAATACAAGCAAGAATCAACTAAAGCCTTGTAAAAGGCTACCACTAACTGTTTTCTTCTAGAGCTCTTGAACAAAAGTAAGTAGCTGTAAACAATTTGTAAATAGAAATATTGTTAGAAGAAATTGGAAACAGTAGTAAAAATAAACTTCTTCTCCAATCTCCTATTTTTTAAGAGTTTAAAACCCAGCCATCAGTGCATCTATTTTTTGGAGTTGCTTTTTGAAATATAAGAAAACTCTGTATAAGCAGCCATAACAGAAGCACAGGTATAAATAAAGTATTTCAAGTTGTCAGTTTTTTGACACTTGAAATATCAAAGGGGAATGAAACTTGAATGCAAGTAAAGAAAAAAAAAAAACACAACAGTAAAGTTGATTTATACTACATGCCTTCTGTGTAACTGGAATTGAATGGGAATTTAAATTTGTAAATTGCTAAAAACTAAGTTGTCAGTCTCTCAAAAACTTTGTTCCTACAGCTATAAATTAAGAAATTAACCACTGTAGGTTAAAAATCCTGGAAACAGAACTCCTTACCAAGTCCAAATGCCCTTCTGCTCCCCATGTAACCCAGTATCTCCAATGTTTTACGTTCCTTTTCTGAAACACAAACTCAGGGCTTTAAACACAAAGTTCTTTTAAATGGATCCTGAAATCTCTGAGTAACAAGTACAGTGACAAACAGACAAGTATATTTCCTCCTAACATCACTGTAAAAAATGAAAAGAAAGCTTAAGCATGCATCTTATAGAACACAGATCTGCATTAATAGAAAGCTCCCCCTCCGCACAGTATTACAGAAATAGGTCTTCTTCCCAATTTCAAGCCTTTTCATTAATTTGTTGCATGTGGCTAGAATTGAGATGCTTCATCTTCCCACCTACCACCAACTTAAATATGTAAAATATACTAATGTTTATGCAAATTAAATACCACATCAAATGCTACCTGTTCAAACCTACCCTTCATAAATAAGTGAAACACTCTCCCTCTTACCATCACATCATACTAATCCATTTTAGTAAATGGCAATGCAGTCACCCCAGTAGATAGGGAACAGCAAGATTCAGTTGTTGGGCTAATGAAGGGATCTTTGTTTTACCCCAGTACTCCCTGAGAGGCAGTAACATGCAAATGCATGAGTCTCTAGCCAGGCAGAAAAACAGTAAGAATTCTGAGGTCTGGAACTAAAACTGAAGAGCAGAACTTTTAATCAACCTCAGAATTCAGGCAAGTTAGACCAGGTTGTAAGTCTTCAATATTTTTGTTCTTTCCTCAACAGACCTCAAAAATACATATACACTACATTTTTTTCCTTTCAGATGGAAAAAGGAGGAAAAAAACCCACAACCTCAAAGCTCTCTAGCTTTCCACCTTATCTTTAAAGTGTTTTACACTTCGTAATGATCCATGAAAAAAAATTGAGAAGTGAAAATAGGGGAAAAAAATATCCAGTTCTTCATAATTTTGAAGCTTCACATCTCATTGTGCAAAACTTTCACTCAGAAAGGCTTCTATAGGAGGAAAACATGTGAAGTTTCAGGGAAGTTGCTTTCTTCCCCTGGTAGCGGTTAGGATGGGAGAGGAAGGAAGCTAGATTTGCTTTGGTTTTATTCCAAAACAAAGCTAGTTGGATCCTAAATTCAGTCACCAGTCCATTACACTGAAGAAATCAAACAGGCATGGCAAAAGAGCAGATATTTCATAAGGTTTAACAGATGTTGCTAAAATCAGAAGGTAACAGAGCTATTCAAAGCATGCAAGTCTGTGATCAGCTTTTCAGTTTAACAAAATATAACCTGTGATTAACTCCAAACATAACTCAAGTTTCTCCTTGATTTAACCACAAAATAGATAAACCTCTGGTACTAGAGGTTTAAAAACACAATATTAAGACATACTAGCGCATGTTTTATGCCTTAGGTGACTTGCTCCCCAGACACACTAATAGTCCCCTGGCACACATATTAATTTTTTTTCTACGTATTTGGCTGAACATTTGCTGGTCTGACATCATTATGAGTAATATAACTGTCTGATATTTACATCTTTTATAGTATTCAGCATAGACTACAAACCTCTGTCCTTACTCTAGGCTTCTTGCTCTCACATGGGGAAACTAAGTTTTATTCTCCAAACACACCACTTTGCAGAGGGTTTTCTGACAAGTTAATTGTCACAACATGAGAGATATTAAGCACTCTTTAAAAACCCCAAGTGGATTTTGCTGCCTCATTTCACCCACCCCACCCCCCCAAGAGAAAAATTGTTACGTGAGCTACTCAAAAACTTAATTCAGTTCTCACAGAAGCATAACTATGGCTTCAACAGAATTATTCACAATTTACACTCCTGTAACAGGTAACAGGCAGTTCTTCATCAGTCAGAGACTAAGAAAGGACAGAGGGAATACCTGAAGGCCCATTTGTAGCTTACAGTGTTTATCTGCTCTAAGAATTTTAACCTGATGTACACCATCAACAGTATTTTTAGAAGGTTTTTTTAAATTGTATTTTTTAATGTTGCTGTAGGCAACACCCTTCAGTGTTTACATGAGAAGGTCTTCCTTAAATGGAAGCATCACTGCAATAAATGGCTTTGTATCATAATAGTGTTTGACAGCGTAGCTGCACAAGCAGAAACCTGGCTGTGATGCAAAGAAAGGGGAGGGGAGGTTCTGTTTAAGCATAAACATGATAATCAACATTAGGTGCCTCAGCTTTAGAGGACAAGTGTGCAGTGGAGAAGCAGGGCAGTGTGTGAGAGTATTAATCAATACCAACTAAAATGCCTAAACTTTCATAAGCAGCAAAGGCTCCTGCACCGATTGTGAGATGCAAGCAGTTCTCAGGTGGAAGGTCAGAGATACAGATTATCAGTTTGTTAGATACCCTCTTGGTGGTCCCGCTGGAGTTGTAACATTTTTTTCTCCAGAGCAGCTGACTAAATTGGCATGTATCAAAGGCTAATAAATACAGCATCATCAAGAAAACACGTACTATGGAAGAGGAGCAGACTGAAGAGTACAAAAAGTTCCAGGCAGTCTCACAATGCTGTCAGTACACAGACATGAAAGCAGGGGATGCACCTGCTGTCCCCTCCATCTGATTTCCCCACACGTGCACACTCTCATTCAAGCTCCTGATACTTGTCCAGACACAGCTCTGAAGTTCGCTTGAGTGCACAGACTCACCTCACTGAAACTGTTGAAAACTAAGCCTGACAAGAAAAATAAGTTGCATTCTTTGGGCCTGCTCTGCAAATGGAACTGGAGTTTTTTGTTAGCAGGGGAGCATCAGTCAACAGCAGGTGCTTGGGGCAGGGGGTTGCAAAGAGTGTTCCATAGCTGTGAGCAAGATGAGTTGGGAAGGGGAAAAACAAGACCTGCCTTTTCAGTAGCAACAAGCTACTAATTCAGGCTACTGCATCATGATTCCATGCCTTGGACTGCACCTATGAGAACGTAATCACAAAGCAACATGTGTAACTTGGAGAACAGCGTCAGGCAGAACAGAGATATAAGAACACAGGAAGAGAAGCTGATACTCGGATCTACCTAACCCAGTAATTTCAGAAATAGACATTTGTTTTCAACCAATAACAATTAAATTACTTTTTTAAAAAAGGCACAAAACCCCATCAACCAGTTTGAAGAGTAATTCAATGCAATGAAAAGTTTTCAAAAGCAGTTTCTGGAAAACCACAAAGCTAAGATATCCAACTCTTACATAATGTTCTCGTTTAAGAGCACTTGGCATCCTGACCAGCAGATAATCACCTCAATAAGCAGAGAAGAAAACACTATTAGTTCTCATGAGAGAGATTAGGGAACACTTTTTTCAGATGTACTAATTCTAAAAGAGGACAAAAAAAATAAAAAGTTCACTTCCTGACATCACAGGCTCAAAGCAGATCTGTTTAATGGTTTCACTCTTGTGAATTTACCTCTATAAACTCTAAAAGCCAAGCCACACTGTCTTCCACTCTTGTGTATGAATCTCTTTTTACTTAAAAGAAAGTTATAGATAATTTGATGTCAGGCTGGCCACCTCAAACACAAGCATATTCCATTTCTTCAAAATGAAGTTCACTGAAGCATTTCCACTGCTGTCTTTATTTCCTTCTCTCACTTGCAGAAACTATGTTTTGGTCTCCATTTTTGCTCCAGCCATGGCTGCTCCTGACAGTCCAGGAACAGTCACAGCACTGCCCCTCTAGAAATAGCACTGGTCCCAGCTCTTACATTCAGCCCACTGAACTCAAGTCAGTCAGAACACAACAACCACCAAATTTAGCAGAGTCTGAAATACTGAACCAGTGGTGAAAAATCTGCATCATCTATTCTACACTCTCCACAGCCTGTCAGACTTAAGTGTTACATAGCATTGAAGTCAATCAATAACAATGGAAGTTGCCACTTTATTTTACCTGCACGACATCAGTTTAAGCTGCACTTATTAACTTTTTTCATGTGCAGAAATGATCTTGAGAAGTCTTGAATATATTCAGGGTGAGATGTAAATAAGTTTTCTTCCTGTCTTTACTTTTTGGTTCACTAACTTTGAAACACTCAAAAAGTAATTGTTATTTTTATAGGAAACATTTTACATTTCCTAAATAATGATTTTCTATTTTATATATATATAGAGAGAGAGAGAGAGAGAAAGAGAGAGAGAGAGGTAAGTACCTGGGAAAAATTCTCATTGTAAAAATATCTATTCAACAACCTTATGACCCATTTAAATGGGGATAAATCCTTTTACAGCATTATGCAGTGAGTATATTTAGTTGTGCTTACTTCTACAAGTAAGCACTTAAGACAAGGCACTAAATCCAAAGAGACAACATTAAAACTGACATCTTCTCAAGGCAAAATGGATTTCCCTAATCAACCTTAGGATTATTAGACTTAAGGGAAGCCTTAAGTTTGTTAGAGGCAATATAGTTCCTCCTTAACCTTACAGAAAAAAATGCAGAGGCATCCCTCAAATATTTATTCGATATCAAGTTTTAATGGTGGAAGGGCAATAAATACTTTCTCTTGGCACTTGACCTGCCTAAACACTAGTATACTAGTACTTAAGCAAATACTCTGCCTGACTTCACCCAAGACTCTCAGTTTCCCAAAGAAAAGTTCAATGATTTTCAGTGTCTTAGACTACGTAGCTCTGTATGATTTAGTGAAGAGAAAAAAAAAAAAAAAGAGAGACAGTGCAATCTACAGACCAACAATGCACATCTAGTCAACTGGACCATCACAATATAAACTAGGGTTTTGAGTTCTCAGAAAACTGTGGGTGTACCCTTTGAATGGGATAAGCGGTGAGTGGAGCACCAACCCACATCAGGTAGCAGCCTTTACCACAAACATTTCACAGCTTCATGCTTTTCATCATGCCTTGTGCTAAGAAAAAACTATGCTGCCAGAAGTCCCACAATTTAAACTGACTTCAACACCTGTAACCACAAAAGGTCTGTCCCTGACCCCTTCTAAGGATGACAGAAGGGCTTCAGAAGCTTATAAATGCCTTGAATTGCAACAAGGCGCCACAGTGTAAAAATGCACCGTTATGATCTCTGAGGTAAAAAAAAAAACAATGAGCAAAGGTTCTTCCTCACTATACTGCTGCCCCTGCTAGCCTCTTGACATGCTGTATCCTGTCTCAATTATTATCCCAAAACTACAGCACAGTTTAACATCTATAGCAAGCTCACATACAGCTAGAAAAATACCATTTTAGAGTAGAACCTCATTCTTCTTAATGCAAGAGTACTGGATTTCAGGAACATGGAATTTTGTTTATACTGTGAATTCACAAACGAGCCATTTCATTATATTTTTCAAGTATAAATAATTTCACAAACTAAAATCTTGCAGGAAGTTCTCGCTAAACAGTACACAGCCTTCCACAGCAGAAATGCTGAAGATGAGCTTTTATTTTTTCAATTTAAAGTTTACTTGTTGATGCCATTTAAGCAGAGAAAAATAGCAAATAGGTACCGTATATTTATTAAATATTATTAACAGTACAACACAAGTCATGTTGTCAAGCAGAAGGACTCTCTTTGTAGTTTTTCCAGCCAATCATCAGCCATAGAGCCTCATGTTGTTTCCTTTCAAGTTTTGAAACACTGACTCATGGAAATATCAGCACAGCACACTTCCTCAAAGCAGCAATCTTATAGGAAGTGCTTGTTTAGCCTTACATGACACATTGTTTTGTTTATGTATAAGAGATTCCGGTAAAAATAATTTTCAATTAAGGAAAAAAAATACAAGAGGACAATAGCTTCAGTTATGGGAATAAAAAATAAATCAATTTCAAATAGACATTTAAACAGCGCATTAATTTAACACAGTTATTACTTTGTCTTTTTACTGTATGGTACTTCCTTGCAATAGACAAGAGCAGAAGTAGCCAGGCATTGAGTTCTTTTAATTCAACAAACTGCTAAAGAAACCAGACAAAAGGTAGCATAGTACCAATTCCTCCTAACACTGCTACCTACAATGACAGAGTTTTCAGATCATTGCTCCACTTCGGTATCTCAATGAGACATTTTTTGGAAGTGTCGCAGACAGGAAGTGCCACATCATTGGCACTGCAAAAAATTAGGGAAACACAGGTTCCTAAGAAACTCAAGGGTTCACATTTTCAACAGCTGAAACAGATGGCTCAAGCCAAATCCAAACATGACTTGAAACAACACTACTCACAATGTGGAAGCGTTTAGAAGATCTAGGACATAATTACTCATCTAGCTAAATATGACCGTTCTTATAAAACCCATCAGTCCCAAAAGAAGTTGTTACACCAGCAGTAGAAAATGCCTTCATTCACCTGAAGCTTCTTGGAAATACAAGACAAGACACAGCCATAGCAATACATTAGGGCATTCAAACATCTTTAGGCTACAGATGTTTTGCATAGCCTAAAGCCTCCAAACTGCATCAGCCTCTCTTTTAAGAAAGGAAGGCCACCTTGAGTGCCCCAACCTGATCTCACAGTGTGTTTGCACTGATTCTTCAAAGAATCAGTGTTACATTTCAGGAGATTTACAACAAAGTATACTTGTGCATCAGTGCCCTCTTTTGTGATTTGCCAGCAAAGGTACTACAGAGAATGAAACATTTTAGCGGATTAAGCACAGAATACCTCCAAGTCAGAGACTGGCCATGAAACAAGCTCCCAAAGACTAGAACTGACCACTTCTAAAGCATGATAAATCAAGACAGGAAATTACTTATCCCTTTGTCCTCAAATAACTTATCCCTTAATCCACTGAAAGAGTCAAAGCCTCCTGTCGCTAGAGATGAGAGAAACCTACAAGATACTAGCAAACGGGAACAGCTAAAAGACAAACAAATTTACTCTTGGGAATAGCTGACAAAAGTAGTCCCTCCAATCTTCACCATTTCCTTCCAAATCCACTCACAGGTGCTTTTTGCACGGAGTCTATGAGCCTCTATATACAATTTCTTCAAGATCAGAGCTGCTTTACAAGGCCTGTTAGATTAGAAATACTACCTCAAACTACCAGAGCAACCAGGCCACTAACTTTCGGGAAATTTTTCAGAAAAGTATAAGGCAGCTACAGAAAGGTATTTCACTTCCGAAAACAAATCCCAGAAACTCGTGCTCCTGCCGCGAAAGCTGAGGAATACGCCTTCAGACGCTTCCTAGCGAAGAGAAGGGAAGACGAACTCGCTGCTGTGTGCACTGATGATCGCCCTCTGCTGTAGAAAAGCCGGGCGCGGCAGCGCTCCAGAAAGCGGCTGGAGTTATTCCTGCAGTTCATTGAGTAAAGACCTTCTATTTACATGGCAGAAGCGAAGCACCGGTGGACCAGGGATGCTGAAGATTTTTCCTACTTACTGCCCACGTTAAAAGGCAGCAAGAACCCTTACCGCAATACTGCACATTAATCAAATGCTTAGCGCTGATGAAGACTCCAATAACTAAAAGCCAGCAGTAGGATTAGCTTTAGTCCATGATTTAACAAGATTAATGTCAAGTCTTTTGCTGCTGTTACTGTCCTCGATCCCTTCTACCACTCAAAGAAATTCCCACACTCTAGTAACATATAGTTCAGGCATGACATCACTCTTCTTCCCAAAAATCCCCAAAATCCCCAAACACCCAAGACTCATCGTCCTTTGTGTGAGGTGTGTTCTTACGCCTTTCACTAAAAGTCACCAACTTGCAATAGCAACACTTGCACAATAACCAGATTTCACCCTTGTGAAAAAGACTTATTTTTTCTCTTCACTTTGAGAACAGCCAGAAAACAAGTCTCTGACCATAGTACATAGTCCTACTGAATCTATTTTGTGGATATATAAAAGAACACAAAATCAACACATAATTTTTAGTTCCTGTCATAAAATTTTGCTTCTTGAAGTCTACTATCACTAAACTACCTGCTAACAATTAATAAGGAAACAATCCTAGCAATCGTCTCATTGAAATGCTAATGCCATTATCCAATAATGAGATTTCCTATGCAAATTAAAGTTTCAGTCGTATCTAACGTGACAACCGGTGGCTGCAAATTTGCTTTTACATGCACGGATAAGCAAGAGGAGATTTTTCAAGAGCGTTAGTAGGAAGCTACAAGCCCAGCTCCCTTCGTACCCACGACTGCAAGTCTGACACCGAACTTTCCCACTTCCCCCCAAGCTCCCCGCCACCATGCCCAGTCTCAGCGAGGCAAACCGCTCCCTCTGCACACGGGCTTGATTTTGTTACGGAAACGAGGGATTTCCCTCCCAGCCGGCACACTCAGAACTCTACCAGGGAGAGTTTAATCTGCACGCTGACATCTGTCGCTTACTTTCTAATAATGTGGTTTGGAACTCGATCAACAGTAAGAAGGAGAGTGAATCTCCAAACGCGAAAAGTAGGAAGCCGTGAAAGCAGCAGCAGCCTCAGCCCGTCCCGCTCGTTGAGGCGAGGGGTTGAGGCACCGGCTCCTTTCCACCGACGCTTTTTGGCTGGTTCTGCACCAGCTTTGCCAGTGACACACAGTACTGAGACTCGGTGACCGCCTTCAAACTTTTACTCCGTAGCATAGCAACGGAAAAAAAAAAAAAAAAAAAGAAAGAAGAAAAAAGAGAAAACGCTAAATTCGCCGAATATCCTGCGCCGCCCGGACTCCCGCCGGACGCGCACCGCGGCGCCCAGCCGCCTCACAGGCTCCGGCCTGCCGCCCCTCACAGCCCCGCTCCGCCGGTCTGAGGCGCCGCGGAGCCCCGCCAGGCCGCGGACATCGCCAGCCCCGCCTCGACCCCCCGCCGCCGCCCCCAACCGCTCCCCCGGCGGCACGCGGAGCGCAGAGGACCGCAAAGGAGCCGCCGGCGCCGGCTGCCTTCGCCGCACCGGCTCTCTGCAGATCGACCCGCTCCAACGGGGCTCCATGCCCGCTGCCAGCCGCCTCCACCCCGCGCCCTCACCGATTTTAATCCTGACGCTCTGAAAAACCCGCAGCCCCTCTTCCTCCACCGCCATGGTGGTGGTGGTGCCGCGCCTGGCGCACAGCAGCACTCGAGCCGCCGCAGAGACGCACGGGCCGGGCCTGGGGATGGAGCAGAAGGAGGCAGGCGAGCTGCTCCGCCGCGACGGGAAGTAGGGCGAACGGACAGCTCGGAGCGACCTCGCTGCCGCGAAGAAGCGAACAGCTCAGCCGAGCGGTGCACAGCGGCCGCCTCCCGCCCCTCCGGCTGGCACCTCCGCCCCCGCCCCCTCATTGGCCAGCGGGGTAGCCGGTCGCGGCACTCATTGGGCCGTTGCCTGCCGGGAGCGGGAGGGGGGGGAGCGGAGTGCTGGTGGAGGCCGGGCGGGGGGGGGGGGGAAGTGTCGCGGCTCTTTGCAACAGCTGGAGCGCGGCGCGCGCTGGCCGGCCTCACGCCCGCCCAGCTGTGGAGCGCGCGCGCGCTCCTCACGCCTCGGCCGCCCCCCCGCCTTCAGCCGCCGCGAAGCTGCTGTTGCCGCCCCCGCCCCGCCGCCATGGCGTGAGGGGGAGGTGGCGGGTGTGAGGGGACGCTTAGTTCCTCCCGGCCGCGGCAACCCCAAACCCCCCCCGCCCGCCGCCCCGGCGGGGGTCCCGAGGGGGCAGCGGGGGGAGGGGGAGGCTGACTAAGTCTATGGCCCGTCTCCAGTGCCGGCCCCCGCCAACCGTCGGGGAGCAGCCGTTGTCCCCGGCCGCCGGGCCTGCGCGTCGTGGCGAAAGGAAGGGAGGGAGGGATGTTCAAGTTCTCTTTCCCACAGAGCTATAAAGAAAGTTCACTTGCTATGCCCCCAGGTTGAAAACCATTCATTAGTGGGGAAAAGAAGTCCCTCATTAAACAAACGAACCCGTCTGGGCGTTGGGAGCAGGCCAGTCTCTCCCCTGGCTCCATTTGATCAGCGGCAAAGCTCGCTCTACCTGATGGCACGGGAAGAGCAGGGAATTCAGATTTCAGGCTTGCATGATTACACATTAAACAGCAAGAAACAGAAACTGTGTCAGTATTCAGTGCCAAACTTCGGGTCTTGTAAAGTCAGTCACTGAAATACCCCTTCCCTAAAGGTCTGTCCAAAGAAGAGCATAAAGTTCAATAGAGGTCTACAGATTACATTGTTTAAAAAATTAAATAACCAAATTACCTTTGGTGCAGACAGTCACTACCCCCCCTGAGGAGGCTCAGAACATCCCTACGCAGAACAGCCTGGGCATATCAGAGGTCAGCATGTCTGAGAAACACAACAAAATGCTCTTTCTCACACCTGCAGCAAAAAGAAAGAAAAAAAAGAAAAAAAAAAAAAACAAACCACCATAAAATCCTTTCCCACTCTAGCTATAATTTCAGAAGTGAGAGAAAGGCAAACAGACTGAGGACAATCTATACATGTATTATGAAGCTAGTACTGAAAGAATCAAGGTATTAAAGGAAGCAAGAAATCAGAAGGCAAATCCTGAGTCAGTCACATGCATGCCATATGAAGTCCGTAGGCAAGAGGTTGTCCAGGCAAGCTAGAAGAATGCAGTAGGGCAGTCCATCGTTGCTTTATACTTGGCAAGTACAACAGAGAATTAATTCCCTTGATTAAAAAAGAAAAAAAAAAAGGAAAAAAAATTAAATATACTACAGGCAAATGAAAACTTGGGAAGGAGCTACAGTGGCAGTGGAAGTCATCTTGTAGGAGAGCCTGGGGCATCTAAGTTTTCGCATGCAGGTATGGGCCTAACTCTGAAGGAAACTGGCAAACTCACAGCCAAAAAAGGAAGCAGAGACTTATCTTAAGGAGCTGTCTGCCTTACCATATTCTCCTTCTGCATAGCCAAATGATATATGTAATTTGGTAAAAAATACTTTTACAGCACAAGACTGAAGGGATTTTGTAAAGCACAGGCTTCCATTTACCAACATCCATGCCATAATTCCCTCCTCCTCACTGCAATATGCCCAACGTTCTCCATAATCTCATTACATTATCGCCATTCCACCTACCATGTGTAGTCTTTTCTCCATAAGGCTCCCATCTCTGCAATATTTCAGCTCCTCTGCCTGCTGTTTCTTTGCATCCCCCATGATACTTTCAGTGCTCCCTGTCCTAACCACCTTTAGCATTTTCTTCACCATAGCCCCAGGTTTCACCTGTCACAATACTTCTGTCTCCCTTCTTTTTGTCTAACTTTCCAGCTGGACAAGAGGCAACACAAGCAGCAGCCTAAACAGAAGCTACAAGAATGCTGATCAGAGAGCTCACATTTTAAGGACATTGACTCAGACTGGCCAACCTGTTGTTGCCGCTCAGATGCTGGATGTGACAAACACCTCTGGAGTATTCATGTTGTACAGGTCTTTTTTGGCACTGTACATACACACAGAAAGGAATATGCAACAGCTGCTGCTTTTGCTCCTTCGCCACACGTGCACACACCTTGAACATATTTGCACAGAATAAATTCAGGCCCACTGATTCATCTCACTGAGGAAGAATGGCAAACAACTGTTATACACAATGCTGTACACAGGCAGAAACAAGGACTGTCAGCTATAAGCAAGTGGATAAAGTTTATCTATAAGCAAAGGAAAATGGATCCTTTTGTTGGGATCTCTACAAGTTGACCCCAAATGAGCTCAGAAATTGAGCTTATAGATCTCTTTAAAAACATGTTATCTTTGTACTCGTGGTGATGCAGTAACCAAATAAATTTCTTCTACACAATGATACTTTGAACTGATAAATCTTCCCCTATAGCATCAGGGAGAAACTGGCTTCCATGCTCTGAATACTATAGACAACTCAGATAGATACAGTATTTTATTTCTCTCTATGTTCAGTGTTTGCTTTTGGTACATAGAGGCTTTATCTGACCTCATTTCCCCATCTGAAGCTTTTCTCTTCTGCAGAAAGTTGACCCCAAAATAGTAATTAAAAAAATCAATTTATCAATTGTCTTTTGATCATTTCATGCTGTAAGTTACTCTCAGCAGATTCTCAACAGACTGTCCTTCCTAATGTGCAGCTGTGGCACTTCTATAATCTCCCTTATGTCCAGGAAACAAAACAAGGTATCTACCTATAACCCAGTTATTATACATTCACAAAACCCAGCTGTACATAAATTCCGCACCCTGTTTTTGAGCACCCAAATTTGCAGTCAGAGCCCACCACTCTGAAATTTAATTTCATTTGATCTGGCATAAATTCACCCTGTTATCTAGGGTGATGGTTGCCCCCCACATCCTAACCTCAGGTGTTGGTTACCACCTCTCCCTGTGCTAGCACTGGTGCTCACGAGGGTGTGTGGTGTATCATGATTGTTGCTTTAAAGAAAACCAACCCAAAATAACGTGTCAAGACTGCCATTTTTATGTTATGAAAAACAAGAGGCCCGTAAGCCATGACACTTGGAAATGCTTTGCCCATGATCTTAAGCAACCTGAGCAGGAAGCATCCCAATCCAAAGGTGTGACTGGGGCACAGTGGTATGCTGGGCAGCTTTAGAAGTGTGTGCTTACCCACAGCTACACTGTCAGGCTGTTTTTCAGGATGGCCTAGCTTTACCTAGACCATGGATATGTCCAAGAAGGCTGTAACAAACCATAAACCCAGTCTTTCCTTTAAAACACACTCAGGTACCACCAACTTCTGCACTTAAGCATAAAGGAAACTACCCAGATGCTGTCAGAATCAATTAGCAACAATCAGATCATTAAAACCAAAACAGCAAAACAGCAAAAAAAACCCAAAACCCTAGTAATAAAAAAACCTTACAGCAAAGAAAAAACTAAATAGCTGGCACCTTCTTACACTCTTTGCCATGGAATAAATCTATCTTCCTCCCATGAGAATCTACAAATCGTTACTCGTGCCTCATTGTGCTGCTCAGCTTGCTATGCTTCTGGTTTTCCACCAGCCCTTTTCTGCTGAAGCTCTTTGACAGTGATTTTGTGTATCAGTGTGCTAGTTTATTTTCTGTTGTCTCTTGTTTTCTTGACAAAACAATGTAAATGAAAGCAATGTTTCAAAATTGACATGAATATGTATTTTTAAAGACGTTAAATGCATTATAAGAAACAGCCGAAGAATGTGCGTTGCTTTTTCAATATCTCCATTGTTGAAATGAAACCTCAGCAGCAACATATCACATGTGTCTGTGTATTACAGATAACATGTGCAGGCAACATGAGGTTTGCAGCTGCTAGCAGTGTGATCAAAAAATCTAGGCAGAGTGAAATGCTGCTTTTTAAGATGTGGATGAGTCTGTTAATGACAGTATCTTTTCCAACTTTTCTTCATCCAAGCCATATGGGTTTATATTATCAGCTCTACAGAGGATTCCTGGGTCTAAATTAGACTACAAAGAAGGTCATTTTCTGTGACTCATTTGTGCCAAGCAAGGAAATAATTTCCTCTCTTGATCTACATGATAGCTTTCTCTTGGGAGGAAACAGAATATAAGAAGCTTTCTAATCTCCTCTTGCATTATGCAAAAAATGAACAAAATATGAACCTACTGTCTCCTGGGTACCACAAAGCTGCTACCTATTTATGTGAAGGAACAACATATTTAAGACAAATCAAAGGAAATATCACTGTAATACAAAGTAAGACTATGATCTGAAGCCTAAGCAAGATACTGCAATTGGATTTTAGGAAGACATAGATAGTCTCAACTAATAATAGCTATGCCAGGCCTAAGGCAGCTAATATCCATACAGAATGCTGCATAGTATGACTACTCCAACTAGGGTGACCCAATAAACATCTATCCTTTGTAAAGTGAGTGAGGAAGTAAAGATGTCTTTGGTAGTACCTCAATATTACTCCCTGACTGAGTGGTAAATTCAGCCCTTGCAGTGATACCTTTCACAATGAGATAGCAAACGCAGTGATTTTCTTCTGCTCCTGAAGTCCTAGAACCAACCAATTGATCAGGAAAGGGCTGCAGTCCTTGCCCCAGCCTCCATGCATAGTGAAGGATGGCAGAAATATGATGAACCTGTGTAAGTAGGAAATTAAGAATGAGTCTGTGATTACCTGTGTCTCCAAGGGCTAAGAATTTACATCTGACATCGCTACAGAGGAATGAAGAAACAGTAATGAAATCACTCATATTATTAGTCTGGCAGAGAAACACTTTGGCCATTACACTGAATGAAAGAAGGAAAGGAAGAGAATAATGACAAGAAGAAGGTTTTAATTAGTAATATATCAGCAACAGTGACAAGAAAGCACAGATTTCACAAAAATACAGAAGTGATAAAGTTTAATTGAATGAGAAATGTGGGAAAGAGTGAACCTTACTGAGATAGCTGTTACTGAACAGGGGGTGTATGTAGGGGGGTGTTCCAGTACGTACATGTATGGAGCACTCACACACTGAATAAAAATAGATCTGTGCATCAGAAGCAGGAAAACTAGGGAATGCACTGCAGTTACTATACTCAAAGAAAGCAAACATCTCCACTGGTACTCCTGAGCACAGGAAAAAAAGCGTCTCTACCTGTTGTTCTCACTACTTGCCTTTCCAAAAAAATCTCACATTTTTGCTGGTTGCTGCTGAAACACTGGGCCAGGAAGAGGCCAGAAGGGGGAAAAGAAAAATTACTTTAATTACAGGAAAAAGGGGCCAGTGAGAACTGCTTGTTACAACAGCTGAGACAATACAACTAATTTTCATGTTGTATGGGTTTTTTAATCTTTTTTTCTTTAAAAAAAAAAAGAGAACACTTTGCTCTTTTAGTTCTTGTTCATCACTTCTAAAAATCTGTCAGTCTAACGTCCTCCTAAAAAATGTAACTATGTTAAAATCCAAGTCATTTCGGCAGCAAGCACAGAACGCTCAGGATTCCAATGAAGTTTAACAATATGAAATACCTTCTGATTAAACTTGTAGAAGCATTGTGTTCTAGGTCATGTCTGCTTTACTTGAGCCTATAAACTTTGCTTTCTTAGTAAGGAACAAATCCCTTTATCCTTCCATAAAAGATTATAATGTAGTAAAACTGCATTAGGATCTTACGGGAGGAAAAAACAAACCCAACAGTGATTATGTACAAGAATGAAATGTGGTGAATTTTACTGCAGTTTAATTAGTATACATCCATTCTCATCTCTCCCACATTAGCCTTCTGTGGAATTGCTGTAACTAAGTGAAAATAGCATATAATCTTGAGAAAGAAAACTGAGCAGCGATGGGACTTTCTACTTTTTAAACAATACTGGGTACTGCTGTTTACAATAAACACATGGTTATGCAAGCAGGCATATAAACACATTTCACAAGTCACTGCATATTGGCAGCCATAATAATCACTTTCATATCTTCTTTGCTCTATGCCATCAGCTCATCTGCAGCCTTCTCTGTTCTATGTGAGAATTAATTTCACAACACAGGACTCTTATCCCTACTCTCCAACTCCAAGGCAAAGCTTCAAATACCCTCAATTTAGCAGCACCAATAGCATCTCTTCTGAGGGGACTGCAAGGAGAGCTCTTACCCATCTTCTCCCTCCTGTCTACCTCAGGGGATTGTTCAGTCCCCAGAGGGAAGTCACTGGGATTATACTACCAACATCTACCCAAAAACACCCATAAAACAAACACTTCTCTGCCTCCCAGATACGTCCCAGTTTTGCGCTATAAGCAGTATTTTTATGAGACAGATGCTATAAAGTTTACATTGACTTTGAGAAGCTTTGCATAATTCATCCACAACCAGCGCAGTGCGTGACACAGCTATCCCACATGCAGCTATAAACCCTGAATAGACTTTTCCATGTAGTCACGCGTTTACTATGGGTCAGATCCTGTGGTCTTCCATTTGCTCAAAAATCCCATTGAACGCAATGCTGGCAGGTCAGCTTGCAAATGCCACCCTCTCTCTGCGTGGTGAATAGCTCCCATTGAACCCACTAGGATTACTCATGTGTGTGAGTAACTAACAAGAGCAAAAGGAGCAAAATCCAGTCCTCATTAGGGACTGCTAATCTGAAAAAAAAAACCCTCCCTCAGTCAGTGGTACCACTCAAGCAGAGCAACTCTGCCAGAGAGGTGCTACCTAGGAAAGGCAATTTGGCACCATTTTTTTAGCATGTAATTCTTCGAAGCATGGCTAATTATCCAGACATGACTGAGTGGAGGAGCTCTCTCGCATCACAGTACATGAGCAAAGATAATCTTATACCATGAAACACAATTAGCCAGATGGTTATTTGGAGGTTTTTGGAATAGAAGCAATTTCTCTGATCTGGGAGATAAAAAAAATCAAAGCTGAATTAAAAAAAAAAAAAATCATACCACACTTGATTTCCAAGTATTTAATTACATATTATCATGGGTAACTACTAATCGGCTCCAATTAAGCAATCTTATTTTACTGCTGTTGGAAACACATTTACAGCCACTATATAATGTGTATATTTAAGTCAATATCTGAATAAACAGTCTGGAAAACACATCATTTGTACTGAGATTTGGTTGCTAGCATGATTATCATCTGCCACCTGCTGGAAATAGCTGTGATATCTCAACTAAGTTCCACAGATGGAAGGTCTGGTCACTCATCAAACAAGCACAAATGTTGAGGAGCACATTATGCTCCTTGTACCCAGGAGCTTATTCTTCTTGCACTCGGTGGAAAAGTTGAATTTGCACATGGGGGTTTTTGCATGCATTCACAGAGAAGCCATAACATGATATTGTTAAAACAAACAAAATTTAATTTGCTATTGAGAATAATGTTATCTGCTTATGTCTGACCAGAAGGCAAGATACATTATCTGAAACTAATGCACCCAGATAATCCCATCTCAAATTGGCATAGCACTCTTGCCACTCTGCTGGAGATGGCACAATTGCAGGTCCCCCGTTCCAGTCCTCTATCCCATATAGACTAGAATTGTCTTTGAGCCTCATTGGAAGACACTGACCATTTTAGCTTCATGATGGCCCATAAAACCATCAAGAACACCACCTGCCTGCCCAAGACATCAGCTCTTACTCCAAAAAAAAAAAAAAAAAAAGGCAAGAGAGTTTGGATGAGGCATTTCTCAGAGAGCCAGAACCTTGTAACTTGCTGCCTCTGTGCCAGCAAACCAGAGTATGTAATCCAAGTAAGCCAGAGGGTAAATCTGAAGGCAGCACTGCAAGACTTGCTTTGCTCTCTTGCTTGTGTGTAACAGGCTGAATAGTAGCAGGACACACAGGTAAGACTAGCAGTTCGTGTCAGCGTGCTGGCTTGCTGCATCTGACTGGCCAATGACGGGACTAATTTGTATTGGTGTAGTTTTGCAGCTGGCAGGTCTCCCCAGGCCAGTGGGGAGACAGATACAGGTACAACCAGATTTGAGTATCAGAACATTTTTCTTTAAAAAAAAAAATAATACCCATATCCTTAAGGAGCCAGCTCCTGTGTGCCCAACGGGTTCAGAAGAAGAGCGCAGCAATCACATTCAGATAGTGTGTGCAGGGAGCAACACATTAGCAAGAATCAACATTAGCCTCTGCTTTCACATGCCTCTTGCAGAGCAGAAAGGCCAGGCCAGCCTGAGTGGCACATCCATGGCCAGAGGTGCCTACCTCCTGCTGCAGTGTACAGGATTCACACAGGGAATGCTAACCACACCTGTGCACTACCACGCACCCACCTGCAAATGCACAAAACAATGCTTCTGTTGGCATTTGCTTTTGGCCAAAAGTCTTTGTCATTTCACAGTGCTTTTTCTGTTCTCAGGGGGTCAGAGCTAGCCATGTTTCAGGCCCCTCCAATTTTTCTCCTTTGTGCCACTCCCAGGAGGCTACCACCTCTCTTCCAGAAACATGGGCCTTGCCTGCACTGGCAAGTTGCCCACATTCCAGCTGCAAATTTAGCTATGCCTCGTGCTGACAAGAAGGGTGAGGTTTGTTCTTGTAAAGCCTGACAAGGGTTCCATGCAAAAAAGACCCACAAATTAAAAAAACTGCCAGACAAAGAATCAGCAACACCCTCAGCTTGCCCTCAGTGGAAATCTCATCTTTGCTGCAGCCATTGCTGCTGGGAGATTTGTGTCCAGGGGGTGCATGGCTGAATGTAGATGTTCTCCTTGGAGTGGATGGGCCTGCCAAGGCCAATTCACCCAGCCCTTCATCCCAGTACATGCCGGTCTCCAGCTATGGACAAGCTTTTCAACAGCAACAGCCTGCTCCTAGTTACTTTCTCTGAGGCCTTCTGGGGTTACCCAGTAAGTGCTCCCCTCCCCAGGCAAGGAAGGGGTACAGGGCCATAGCCTTATCTCTGCGTGTAAACTCCATAGCACCCACGCCACAAGACCAGCCTTCTTCCTCAGAAAGCCAAGTACTACTGCACAAGCAAACTGACCTCATTGCAGAAAATCAGTTAATCTTCCTCCTAATCAGCCCTCTCCTCTCCCTCTATGCCCTCCTCCCACGTTAAACCCACTGAGGAAAATTACTAATCAGCACTCATCTACTGGGTATTTTTGATGTAGATCAAGGAAATCCTGGATCTTACCAAATATTGTCCAAAAGATTTAAAATTGTGTATGTAGAGATAAACATATGTATAGATAAATAAAACTCCGTATAATTATGGCAATGTTTTTCCCTTCCTCTTCCTCTTCCTCTCTTCCCACCCCCTTTCCCTTCACTCAATTTCCCAGACAATAAGTGGGAAACAACTGTTTTTTTTCCTAGCCAAAAATTAATTCCTGCTCAAAGCTTCCAGAAAGGGTCAAGTCTAAAGGAAGCATCTGGTAAATCTGCTTTTGTGTTGCAGTGGGAGCCATAGCCCTCATGTCCCCCTCCCTTTGCACCACTCAGGGCAGCAAAGTGCTTGTGCCACACTGGGAGGGGTTTGCCCAGCTGCACACGCTTGCATGAAGACACACTCTGCATGACTGCTGGCAGCCCTTAGATGGAAGCAGCTAGGTATGCTACATGCACGGGCAGACCGGGTCCTACTCACCCCAGCAGGTTTTCCAGTTGCTTTTTTTATCCCCCTGACTACAGATGGACTCTTCAGCTACTCAGTCGGGTGGTTTGCTTGTGAGTTATATGATAAGGGTGTGTGCTTGCAGGGTCAAAGTCACAGTGCTTGATCCTATCACATAACATACTGAACTGACCAAAAAAAATACTTGGCTTCTCGCAACATCTCCACAAGCTCATCCAAGGAAAGGCAATGAATGAAAGGAGACTGATCCTCAGGCACAACCACAAGTGACTCCAGTCCTGCAGTTTCAGTCTGTGCATGAGCTCCAAGTCCGTCAGACTAAAACACTTCATAAAATATAGTGAGGAACTGTCATGACTTTAAAATAACCAGGAAAGCTGTCAAGAAAAAAACAGGGCTTGTTTCCTCTTCACACGTACGGAGAACCTTTAAAGCTTTAGAAAGTGTACACTCAGCCTCTTACATTTTCTTACTTTATATACAAAGTTCACAGCAAAAGCACACAATGGAAAAGGCCCTTCTGGTCACAGTGAGGAAGAGTACCTGCAAAAATATTATCTATATTGGGGGTCCAGCAGAAGAGGAAGTATCAACTTTAACTTACTCTGTGCTGTAAGCACAACCAACTGCTATATGTAGCTGGCAGCTCCTGAGCCAGCCCAAGCTGTTCTTCTGGCTAAGACGATGGGGTAGGAAAGGGCAGCAACTCACTAACCTTGCAACACAGTTCAAGGGGAAAGTAACCCAAGATTCAAATTCCTAGCAGCAATACCACCTGCAGAGCTTACAGTTCTATACATGTTACCTGAACAGGTTTGCTCAAAAATCAGACCAATAGAAAAATAGACATTAAAAAACAAACCCAGGAACCCATGAGAGCCACAAGGTGCTGAGATCTTAGAAAAGAAGCTCAGCACACTCCATGACTGCCACATTAAAAAAGTAGACTGGTATTGACTACTTTGCTTTTATGCTGCAGAAAACACTCTGCCTTGTGTGAAAGCTGAATATATGTGTCTTGATATATACTGGCATATGCATTTTTTTTCAAAAATCTTACATTCATTATCTACTTATTTCTCATCTGTTCTTCTTCAGCAAGTAGTTTTCACTATAAATAAATTATGTGCAAGTCCTTCTGCACACAACGTGGAAATTCCCATGGCTGTAACTTAATGAAATTGTATAACCTACAGAATAGATGTTTCATAAATAACTGTTTTATCTTGTAGAGGTCCTCTGGTATGTTAAGGATACTTCACGAGTCTTCTATGACTAAGTAAGCATTGAAATGCTACCCTAAAGAACCCCCTGTTGTAGCTGTAAGTTTAGACAGTGAAATTAGGAAGAGAGGTAGGACCTGTTGTTGCTATCTTCCAACATCAATTTTGACAGAAAGGTCCTCCTGGGCCATAGGTAATTTGACATAAAGACAGTCAATTTTTAAACTGTTGAGCTTTGCTTTACTTGCATCAGAACACGACAAAATTCACCACCACCAAAAACCCAGTTTAAAATGAATACATGTACAATCTGGAGGTTTTGAGGGTAGAGAGAGAACAGGGAACCGCAAAGGAAGTTTAAAGCCATTTCCTTTCTGTCACACACTTTGATTCAGAAGCAGCTGGGAAACTGTTTTAAGTTATTTCAATTTCTTGGTGGGCCACGGTTCCATCCATGTAAGAGGCTAAGTTTTTGTTATATTTTAAGAGCTTCATCAAAATTAATTAAAAGATTCCTTTGATAATGGTGCCCTTCAGATCTGTCTGTAACAGATCATTACATATGTAGCATTTAAAAGGCCAAGGCAAAGACTCTGCCAAACAAATGAGGGCCTAAGCATTTCTGCTTGTTCAAGAGTAAAATATAATTGCATTGTGTGCACAGTTAGATTTATTTATTTTTGAAGAAATGCATTTCAACCCTGTACTCTTTATTATATTTACTGATATTGTCCACACCTTCCTGTTACATTAACAGGAAAATAATAAGCACCCAAGCTGAAAAACCCACTCTTCAGTTCCTTCCATAATTTGTCTGAAAATAAGTGTTTGATTTACAACTCAAAATTAGTATGTAGGAAGGTTTTAATTTTGTGTCTGCTTCTGTTGTTTAAGTACCATTCCACACCAACTATAACAAAAATATCCAATCTTTATCCAATCTTACTTTGCTACAGAAATGGAAAAGTTAATCAAGATACAACTTGAAGAGAGAGCGGGCCCTGATTTTGTGTTGTGTAGTTGTGTAATAGATGTGTTGTTCTTCCCCTGCACCCACATGGAGCACCGTGTAAGAAAAATCTGCACCAACAGCCTAATGCTCAAATGTAATATCCCCTGGTTCATCTTCATACAGACCCATTCTGGTTAGTGAGTTTTGGTACTGTCAGCCATAGGTTTCCTCCTTACTTCCCAGTGTTTTTATATAAATATGCATTGTCCTACCTGGTTTAAAAGACCCAGCAGAGCTTCAAGTTCTAATTAAAGTCTTCTCCTTAGGAACTATGGGCCTTATCAAGAAAATGCATGAGCCAAAAACAAAGTTCTCTGGCAGTCTGGTGGACCCAGCTTCAGGGTGCTCTGCACCATGAACATCAAAATAACTGTGTCAGCTCAAGTGCAGCTTTGGAGGAGACCAAGCTGAGCTTAAATGATCAGAAGTACTTTTTCCATTTTTGGGTGAGCCTGAGAAAGCATCTTTGCCCATTCATCTTTCTGCTGAACGTAGCCTATGAAGAACAAAAGCCAAGATCGCCCTGCATGAGAACCAGTGGTTAATTTGGTAAATAACTGGCTTTTCCACATCCGTTTGAGTTTTCCATAACTCATTAGCAATGAGATAGCATGCAGATAAAGGAAGGTGAAAAGGCTATTAAAAATCAGAACTATTTGACTGTGAAAACATTTGCTGTGGCTTTTGAAAAGCGCATATTTATCAATGAAAACAAAATGTTTTAAACAAGTTATTTCAGTGCAAAGGATGACACCTCCCACTGTGGGTTTGCTCAGAGCATTACTGAGGCATTCCAGTGTTCAAGGCTCAGCAAATATAGCCCATTATACAATCCTTTGCTTATTTACGGTAGTGTGTGAAGCATTATTAATAGCTTACACCATTGTCTTTCCTTCATCAGAGGGAGGTAGGTCTGGCTAGTGAAGTATAATTGGTAATCTATTTTATATATGAACAAAACACTCTTTGGAATGCTTTGCTATAACATTCAGTTCTTGTTTGTTATTAGTTAAATGTATTGTTTGAAATGCTACCACCAGCTATTAATTCTTTTTCTGAGCAGTGGTGCCATGACAACCCCCACGTGACCGGCTACAAACATACCACAAGTCTCTGGGGCTTTGCTTTAGGAAAGGCTCAGACTGGTATTACTCATACTTCAAAAAGAAAAAACAACCTCAGATTCAGAGATGCTTTATTTTGTGCAAGATGCATCAAACTTACCAGCCAATTTTACCATGTGGCAACAAATATCTTCAGTTAAAATGGGACAAAGCAAAGTATGAAGAACACAAGAAATGGGTAGGTACAATTGTTTGATAAAGAGCAGAGGCCTTCATGAAAGAATAGGCTCACCCAAAAGGGCTACAGCATCTTTCTACTCATTCTTAATACCATTGTGAAAGCTACTGATCAGTGATAAGGCACAAGAGACACATTTTAATAGCCAGCAAAGATAGGTACAGCTTTTGTGTGCATTTAGAGTTATCATTATGATGTTCACCCAATTTAGAAGTGAAAAAGCTCCAGTCAGTCATCTGCTCCAAGTCAGTAGTAATGCAGGACCACTCCCTCTTGAAAATTCACAAGTAGTGAATACCATCAGCAATGATTCAACTGTATTGCTACCTTAGGAAGATTGTCTCACAATATAATTAGTTTTAATACGAAGAAATAGTTTTTCATTATTTCCAGACCGGGTCTGTTTCATTACTGTATAAAAATATCTTCCTTCCTTCCTTCCTTCCTTCTTTCTTCCTTCCTTCCATTGTTCCCACAGTTTGACTTGCAGGTGGAAAAAAGTTAAAGATGAGGTAGAGAACTGCATTTGACATATTTTTCTAATCAAATTGACAATATTGAAATAAATAAATAAATTCCTTTCTGTGCCAATTAACCTCGAGAGTCTTACTATTGTATATAAGCGTGGCTATTGAAAGCGTGGCTCTTGCAAAGCAGGGAACTGACATGAATGTAGCTGAAATACTCTCAGCATCCCCTGTGCATACAGAACTCTCCTTTGTTCAGTGTACAGAGCACTTCATACATGCACTGAGGCATTCAGAGGCCAAGAATAGAGGTTAGAGATCATCATGATATATAGCAAAGAAATATATTTATAGAGAACAAAACATTTCCCATGACTCAACTGCTCTTGGATTAAACACAAGTGTTAATTTCTGAGTGCAAGGAAAGAGTAACTTTCATGTTGGGCAAAGGATGGCTTAGAAGGTACAGAATTTTGTTCCTTATTACAGGGTTCACACCTGGCTCAAGTAGTGACCAACAAGGTCTCCAATGGCCAAAGAGCAACCTTTTCAAGTGCCCTTGTATTGTCATGCTGGCTCACTCCTAAATTCCCATGCTACTGTCTCCCAACATAAGAAGAACACGGAGCTCATGGAGAGAGTCCAGAGGAGGGCCACAAAGATGATCAGAGGGCTGGAGCACCTCTCCCATGAAGACAGGCTGAGAGAGTTAGGGCTGTTCAGCCTGGAGAAGACAAGGCTCCAGGGATACCTCATAGCAGCCTTCCAGTACCTGAAGGGGCCTAAAGAAAAGCTGTGGAGGGACTTTTTACAAGGGCTTGTAGTGAGAGTACAAGGGGCAATGAATTAAAACTGAAAGAGGGTAGATTTAAGTTAGACATTAGGAGGAAATTCTTTACTATCAGGGTGGTGAGACAGTGGCACAGGTTGTCCAGGGAAGCTGTGTATGCCACCTCCCTGGAAGTGTTCAAGTGCAGGTTGGATGGGGCTTTGAGCAACCTGTTCTAGTGGGAGGTTGCCCATGCAGGGGGGTTGGAACTAGATGATCTTTAAGGTCCCTTCTGGCTCAAAGCATTCTATGGTTCTACGATTCTATGATATTTGCCTGGAAATTTCACCATGCCTTTTGGTGGCATGAATTCAGGCTTGCTGCAGCAAACACCAGAGACCAGAACTTGCGGGCTGGGGCATCTGAAGGCAGCTGGGCAATTCGGCAGGTTGTCCTGATGGACACAGCCCACATGTGGCACAGGCTTTTGCTCTGGCAAGAGAGATAGGGATTGCTGTGAGAAAATGTAAGGACCTTTGCTTGGTGATGTGCAGGCTTTACATTGAAGGAGCTCTCAAAAGAAAAACAAAAACAAAACCCAAAAACAGCCACCAAAAAACAGAGCAAGAAAAGGGGAAACTGGGAGAAAGGAAGAAAAGAGGTAACATACAAAAAAAAAAAAAAAAACAACCAAAAAAAACCCCCCCAAAAAAAGATACAGTTCTTGGAGAAGACCACTAAAAAGATGGCAATGGTTAGGGATCAGTTATAATTTTCTCCATGATGCAAAGGCACAAAATAATGCTAGTATGTTTCTATGTACACAAGGGTAAATAATTCCACCCTGAATAATTTTGTTATTTTTTTAATGGAAGAAAGGAACACACACAAAAAACCAACCAACCAAACAAACAAAGAGTTATATCTCCTCTCTACAACATTCTGCATAGAATCAAATATAAAATGGCTCCAAAACCACCATGGCTCTGGAAAGTGCCACAACAGGGACTAGGGTGGGCTTAAAAATACTGGGGTTTACCTCTTACAGTTGTGCATATAAGGACAGAAGACAAATTAATCATAACACTTTCCTGAAAACAAATTCCTAGAAGAAATGTTGTTTCTAAACCCACCTTCTGTTTTTCAAGTTTGAAACAGATTGTGTATCTATACATTGAAATGAGAATTTGAATTAATATCACATTTTTTTTCTTCACACCGGTATTTCTACTGACTGATACAATAACAAATCTCTTTTACAAATTGTATTTCTTCTTAAAGTTATTTTTAAAATAATTTAATAGCATGTTAATTTAAAGCACCTGAAGAAGCTGAGGAGATAGCAACACACAAGCCAAACCCACCAAATCAGAGATTTACCAAGCTCAGTTCTGCTATCCAGTAAAAATCATCTACTTAACATGATGTGATCTAGAAAGGATTAAGATGGGCGCTCTCATCTCCCCCTGAAATCAGCTGGAGTTGAGAGCTGACAGCCCCTTCTGGGATCCCACATCCTCTGAGATGACCACCACAAAAAAAGCAGCTGAATGTTTTCACAGGAAGCCAAGCAGTTGAAGTGAATTTCAGACAAAGCTAGAAACTACTTAACATTGTTCCCCTTCAATGCTCTAAATTATTCACCCAGTAATAAATGCAAGGAACCTGCCAGGGTACTGTGTATGACAAGTCTGCCATCACAGATTCAAGCCTTGTCCTCTGCTCATCACAAAGCTGCTACAGAAAGAGAAGTGGAAAACTTCTGCTGCACTCAGGAAGTGCTTTGGTCATGTCCTGCTGTGAGGGGTTTGCCGTGATGCTGTGCCTGCCACTCTTATATGGCAGCCTTTTTTTTTTTTTCCTAAAATAGGAAGTATTTCTCTCTTCATTCTATATCACTGAAAAATGGTTCCAAATAGCCTGAGTCTGCCTGAGATGGAACAGTTTGAGTATGAGGTATGACAGAGGAAGAATGTTAATCACATGCATTTAATGACAAAAGTCATGGTATTGTAGATTATACTGATCCAGCCTCACTCCCTGCAGTATCCCAGTCTTAGGGAGAGTGGTCTCCCCTCTAAATCCTGTCTTGCTCAACTCCCATTACCACCTTTTCTTCCATGGGGTTTATTCAGTCCAAGACAGCTCACAGATTATTCTTCTTCCTCATATATTACATGGCTATTTAGGTCAGGATGGAGATAAGTATTATTGTGAAACTGAACTAGCAACTCCACTAGAATAATTAGATCCACAATTTGCTTTTGATGATCATTCTGAAATGCTAATAAGAAGAGGCCTGGGAATACTTTCAACACAAGAAATCCTTTTGCAGTATTGCATACCTTTTTCTGGCAGCATCCTAAATGTGCATCCCTTCGGAAAACATAGCGCAGCTTAGGAGTACCTGCGGCTTTTTTACACTAACCTTTTTATTTCTGCTGGGCATCTAATAAAAACTACCTGACTTCTTTTAGACAGTCTTCCCTGTATCATAACATCAGCACCGCTGTAACCGGACTGTATGTATTTTTACATTTCTCCAACATAAAGAGCACTTCACATCTCCAGCAGACTTCAGAACAACTGCCTTTAACATTTTCATTTCTCACTACTCTTCTTCAGGGCAAGTCTGGCTTTGCTGATATAATGAATCATATGTTTAATAATGTTACTGCTGCCTAACAAAACAGAACGTGAGAATTAAAAGATTTCCTGTAATGATATGCAAGGGTATCTCCTTTGCATGATATTTCCAACAATAATGGATAAACGTTTAATTTCTGTTGCAGATCCATGCAGCAAAGCCATTAGCAGATGCAAGTGCCCCTGCAATATACAGCCACCTTCATCTGAAGTTAGGGAAGCTGAAGGTACAGTGTTGGCTATTTCACTGAGCCCTAGCATGCTTACCTTCACATCTCCTCCCAAAGAAAACACACTACCAGATGGTCATAATTTCAAGGCCTTTTTTTTTCCCCTTGGAGCAGTGATTTTTGTGACAGGACTATCAGGATCCATGAATAGCACACTCCCAGCAGCCTTAAATAATAATAATTATTATTATTATTGATTAAATCAGAGCACTTCAGATTAACAAATGCTAAAGTGTTCAAAAAGCCTCCTAAAAGGTACTTCTGTACAATCACGAAAAAAAACATTGCAAATAACAAGAATAGCATAATCATCAAGATACACACAGGGCAATGAACTGAATAATAGGATGTTAACATATTCAAAACACAAGAAAAAACAATGGGTAGCCTTGACTGGCAGTTATCCTTCAAAATCTTACTGCTCCCAAGAGGCAAATCTTTATTAAAAGATGAGAGTGGAAAATAAATTGTTACCTAATTAACTCTGCTCACTAAAAGGAAACAACAATTAAAAAAATACA
The DNA here is from genome assembly GCA_020745705.1 of Hemiprocne comata. Classification (NCBI taxonomy): domain Eukaryota; kingdom Metazoa; phylum Chordata; class Aves; order Apodiformes; family Apodidae; genus Hemiprocne; species Hemiprocne comata. The sequence goes on along the minus strand of CM036586.1, from coordinate 151,922,481 downwards.
AACATGAGCACAGTAGAAAATATGTGCAGCTAAACCCTGTCAAAGACTTAATTTCTAACACAGTGCCCCTCAGGCACTGGGAGCCTAGCCCATGTAAGGACTTCAGAATTAATTTCCTTAAAATTGTTTATTATCTCACTGTGCGCCATAATAATCCTCAGGCACCTTAAAATCATTTCACTAGCAAAAGAATTCATTTCTCCTCCATCCATAAAATCGTATTCTATATTAGGATGTGGATTCAATTTCTGTTGATCTTTTTTCCTATTACTGTACTGATAAAGTTCCTTTGAAAACAATACATTGCATACCTGCCCCCTGACACAGAGTTTACAAAAAAAAAAAACCCAAACACCAACAGGAAACCACTACTCTCAGGCACGTTCCTTTAAACTACAGGTCCTGATACCTGGAAGTGAGACAGTGGTCCCAGTCTCTTTCCCATCCTCCTCCATTCCAAACTGGTACAGAAATTAAAAAAAACAAGCAACCTCTAAGGTTAAAATCTTCTATTAACCAGTTCCTCTGTCTAATGATTCTCCTCAAGGTTATTCAGAGCCTGATGAGATTGCTTAATGCATCAATTTTAGGTACCTTTCTACTAGAGTGTGACCAGCATCTGACCTGCTCTGGTTATAAACCCCAGCCATCAAGGCAGATGCACTAGATTCCCTACAGAAACATCAGCCACTCAAAACTACCAGAGCAGGACAAGTGGATTTCCTATTCATTTTATACAGAACTTGCAGTATCTGTGGAGTGCCAAGAATCAAAGATGGGAAAAAAAGGGGAGAAAGGAGGAGAGTGAATAGGTGTGCTCAAAACAAAACTATTTCTTCAGTGATTCTGTTCTGAAAAGCTTTTGAGAATGAGGTGTTGAAGTCCAGCTATGAAAAGAGTGCTTTCACTGCTTTTCTCCATCCACCTTCTGCCTGGTTACCTCCAACTCAGCCCTGCTGAAGAAGGCATTCTTGAGACTCAGATAACCTTGAAAATAAGTTTTTCTCTTTACCTCTACCCCATTCCTTCCCAGTCCCCACAAACACACTTTTAGAATGGACTGGTGTTCTTTGAAAACTGATATGGTAATATTTTTTTACAAATTAGACAATGCCCCCGGAAATCTAAAGATTCTTCTTTCCCCACTGGACTTTTCCAATTTTCATCCCACTTTTGATACAGCTAACTTCAGAGACTGAGGTTATTAATCTTCCGTTTTAAAATCAAATGTAAAGAGACTTAAAATCATGATCAGGATTAACAGAACTAGCTTATACTGCCTCATACATCTCTCTCCATTTGTTCATTACACCCAGTTGTTGCTTCTCTTCTTACACTAGCCTTCAACCCCTCCAGGACAAAAATGGCCTGCAACTGGACCTAATCCAAATCTCACTGAAGTCAATGGAAAAATTCACATTTGATCCAAAGCCCAGAGAGGACGATGGAAAGACTCCCATTGACTTCAGAGGAGCTTGGATGAGCCCATCACGTGTTTGTACAGTGTCCATCATAAAAATCCTAGGTTTTTATGGGAGTCTGTAAAGGCAGCTAGAGACAAAAATTATGATCCTGGAAAATACATTGACAAATATGTATAGAGATTCTGCTTATACTGATGAAATGAATTTGCTAATCCCACAGGCTGCTGCTGTGGTTGCATGAAAGTGTTTCAGGGTCAGATTCACAGCATTGCAAAGGGCTTTGTCTCATTGCATCACCATTACAATGTTGAAACAAAGGGTTTGCTCAACACTAGCACAGAGCTTTACCTGATCAGTGTCTGACACACTCTGTGTAGAGAAGGGGACAGTAATTTTGAACACCCCGTTAGGTGTCCGTGGTACATTGCTGCCACTTGCTGTGGCTTTGTAAAACCAGAAGCATTTCTTTATCCCTTCTGTATGCAAAGTTGGAGGAAGATTGACTTTCCTTCATCAAAAGAGACAACCATTGGCTGCTGTAGATGTCCTGCATCATGAGAACAAAGGGACAAATCGACAACAAAAATGAATATAAGGCCAAAAGGTAATACCAGCAGCACTATTGCTATGTAGTTATCAAGTTACCTTCCCAGTGACAAACATAGCTAAGGATAAACTGCTCTGTGAGGACATGTATTTTAAAACGCAGCCTAAGGTATAATCAACACTTCAGAAAGCCATTTGCTTGCCCTGTCACATGAAATCCAATGCCGGGTCATTTCCCTCCTACCCTCTGTGGAAGAGAAGATGGCTATAAATTAATTTTTCAGTTTAATAACTGAGGGAGTGAAAAAAAAGGCAGCTAGAAAGAGAGAGAGGACGTTGTCCTACTTTAAGGGAAATAAATGAAGCAAACCTATTATTGCCTCAGCAAAGCTGTTGTTTCTGCTAAATGAGTCATTGCTGCTGACTTTGCCAGTTGTTCCTACAGACACCACCGGAAAAAGGGAGATCCAAAGCTTAGAGATGAAATAAAAACAGAGCAAAAAATAGAATTAAAATTAAAAAAAAAAAAAAAAAAGTGGAGCAGGAAGCAGGCAGAAATCAAAATATAATTTACTGCTCAAAGGAGACTAAGCAAAATATGCTGCAATGATTTAACACTAGAGAGAACCACCTTGTATATTTTTGATTCAAGAGGAAATTCACACCCTGAACAGGGCACACAAAACCAGTCAACAGCAAGGACAGGCTTTTGAAGTGAAGTGAATGGTTTGTACAGCTCAGGTGGTGGCTGTTGCCTCCTGTGATTCATTTACAGACAGACTACTCCATGACAGAGTGACTGCTCATCAAGCACTATAGTGTCTCCAGACAGCAAAAGCAGCACAGGTGCAAGTGACCTCGGTAGCACTCACTACACGTCACCCTCACAAATATCCTGACATTTGCACACATCCTTGGGAAGACAGAAATTATTTGAAAAGAGAGTTGGTCATGTCCACATCATGCAAATCCACATCATAGCACTTATGGCTTGTCACTAGTGAATAATACCCTGGTCAGTGCAAGCAGTGACAAGAATTAGTTAACTCCACTGCTGAAGGTGTCATTCCACAAGATATGGAAGGAGCAGAGCATCTTCCACCTTTTCATTCCCTCTCTCCCTTCCTGATGCAAGTTGAAAACTCTTGTTATTTTCAGTGGGTCAACTCTGGTTTTCATCAAACCTCTCTATTAGCTAATTAAATTTCAGACAGCAGCATAAAACTAACCCAACAAAACCAAACAAACCTGTATAGTTTTTCTGCCACTTTCTGCAAAGTGATGCATTCCAGAGGTGGTGAAAGGGGTGGAGAAGACCACACAGCTGGAAGCAGTGGGGAGATGAGCAGATGAAGGAAAAGAGCAAATCCTTCCCTTTTTTTTGTGGGAGACTGCTATGAGATCAGCTCAGCTGCCTGGGAAATTACAGTCTAAGAAACGAAAGAAAGTTTCCAAGATTTTCCAAGGCAGTAAACTTATCTCCATTATCTTCACACTTTCCAACTTGCTATATCCGGTTTGTCCACAAAATAAATGTACAAACCAAAGTAACTGAAATCGACTGTGAGGCATCACAGACACCAGCCACGCCCTCACCTACAGTACTGCACACTACAACAATTCCAAGATTGGAGGGTTGGCATTAATCCAAAATAAAACTAGCATTTTTCCTCTTGTGAAATGTACCAAACCTCCATCTAGGCAGGGCTGTGTTTAGAAGATACCGAACAAAGAATATTCTCTGAAGAAGGACAAAAGGATTGGGTTGCAAGGGCCAGTTAATGCAGATCAAAGAGAAGCAAGTCACTGTAGGAGAGATATAAAACCTTAGGCAAATTTTCTTTGAACACAGGTTGACAGATACTTCACATTCTGGGTTCCCAGGCACAGGAACATGAACAAGCTTGAAGAAGTTTGATTCTGTTTATATGGTTTTCCTCTACAGTTTAAATGGAGAAAAACTAAAGCAGGAGCTTTAGTTTTAGAGGAGAGTGAACCAGGAGAACTGTACCATTCTTACACACGTCTTACAAAGTCCCTGCCCCAGTATCATGTTCAGCGATGCCACAAGGATTGGCACTGAGCTGAAAAATACATGGCCAACATTGCGAGATGTCCTCGTTGGCAGTGTAAATCACAGAGCTGAAAGGTAGCCCAGAGCTTCTGTTCTTTCCTTCCTGATTATTTCTGGATCGGAACTGCCCATAGAGTGCATTTTGCTGGGCTCTTGCATTGGTCATTAACTGCACGTGGCAGCCAGCAGCACAATTAACAGCCTTCCATTCGTACAGCCACTCTTATCAAATGAATCCCAGAGCACTCTTCAGACTTTATTAGGTGACTTGTAAATGCTGTAGTTTCTACAATCAGACTGTTCACCGCAGAGAGATGATAGTCTCAGAAATAAACCTAAAAATAATTTTTAAAAAAGAAGCAATGGCTTACCAGTTCCCTGAGAGAAACAGCCAAACATTGCAGCAACATTTAAAGCAAAGTGGGAGCATGCATTGAACCTACACTGGCCATCCTGTGCAAAGTAACCAGCTTCTTATTTTCATTAGTAACCGAGGTAAAGAAAACAACAGCAAAACAGCTATATGAGGTATTAGCAACCTTTCCCAGAGAAAGAAAATAGACTGTCTCTAACCTTTCCATGTCCAAACTCCCTGGCTTTGAGCCAGCTAACTCACAAGCTCCCAACTTTCCTCCCAAACAAACCTGAGGGTAGCTGCAGCACTGCCCACCGAGCAGGGAGTTGGCATCAGCTCTGCCTTTACCCATCCTCCTTGTCACCTTGGACTGCTGGGCCTCCATGGTCATGTCTTGATTTGGGAGGCATGTCCTCTCTCATGCAAGTGTGATTCAAAATATATGGGTGCCGTTCACTTTCTGTATGCACTACCTTACCCATTAACTCTGGCCCAAGGCCACTGAAATAAGTCTTTTTGAAGTCTGTTGTTTCTGAGCATATGTAAAAAGATTTTCAAAGGTGTAGCTCATCCAAATCTATCCAAGTCTTTGGAGGACAGTAAGTAGTATTTCTTTGCCAAACCTTTTGGTCCTAGTTCTAATTCCAGAGGATTTGCCCAGGAGAGGCAAAGCACTCAAAAGAAAAAACAATCTAAATTGTGGCATTTTAAATAAGAAACAGAACCTCGTACTAAATTCTGTCTGGAGACCATTCTTCAATACAGCTATATAATTTTTAATAAAGATTTCCAAAACTATTCAGTCTGAGGCAGAAAGCAAGTATAGAAAGCTTCAACTCAAACAGTTAAGACAGGACAAAGAAATAAGCAATGAAAAGAGAGGCTTCTACAATGGAAAATATTAGGCAGCTTTAATTACTGTGGAAGTGTCATTACAAATCAAAGAATTACATTAAAAATAGTAAGATTGTAAAGCCAGTTACTCCATAATCAGAAACTATCAAAATTATGGCTGTAAGATAGTTTTCAGATATTTATATGTTTACCAACTTTTGATTTGGGCAGATTTTTATAAATACATAAACAAATTCTCATAGAGAACTAACTACATCCTGCAACCCTCCCCACATCAACTGTTAAGACTGTGCTCCATAATTAACAGGAACTAGAAGACCCTTAAAAAGTAGTCATTAGGAAACACTTTTTTCCAATCTCCAGAATCAAGGCAGAGACAGGTTCTTTATTTTACATACATTTATATTGTTTTCTCTCTTTTCTGGCAGGAAGAGCAATTTAAAAAAAAACAACAAACAACAAACCAAAACATCTAAACAAGACAGAAAAATGAAAAAGCAGCTGAAAGAAGAAGGTGTAAGAGGAAGGAAAAGGAAAGAGAACATGTCCACCACAGAAAGGGAAAGAACAACTAGAACAAGACTTCCAGAAATAGCATTATTCCAGTAGTCTCCTGTGAAAGCAGTTTAGGAAGTAGCAAAAGGGCTCTTACTCCCTGTTCGATAACTACAGCATTCAGAAATTTTGCTGTCCTCAGCCTTTTGCTTTGCCCTTATTCTGGAAGTCACTCCTTTCCTGGCATGGTGGTCCAGCAGATCAGGGGGTTCTGAGCCCATTTTGTGGTTGCAACCCTGTGCATCAGCATACTTTGATTTCTGTACTCTAAGTTAAAATATTGCTGTGCTTGTGCAGGCGATAATTTCTAACATCAGAAAAGACTGGATTTGTGAGGGTGGTAACCTTTTCAACTGTGCAGCTAAACTCAGCAAAAATTTCAAGCAGAATTCCAGCTTGAGCTGGGGTGCCTGGCAGAAGTGGGTGGAAGGGCTCATATAGTTTAGGATACTAGGGGTTTAAGTATTCTGTAGGACTGCAGATGTTAAACACACGGCACCTTCAGTAAAGTGAAAAAAGCATGAAGCAGAATGTCACAAAAGCCACTTCTCTTATAAATTTCCAACAGAAATCTTTTGAATTTATAAAAGCTAGCAAAGAGGAGACTAACTGGGAAAAGGATTGTAACTGAGCAACTGTAGCATAAATAATAGACCTGATTCAGATTAGGGTTTTTTTCCCACATGACGATTTTCATCAAATTATCCAAAGTCTTCCCAGTGAAGACTCAGTTGGCCAACAGTAAATACTTCAGAGTGAGGGTTTTGGAAAGTGTTCAGAGGCTCTCTGAAGTCTCTGAGCCACTTGCCACGACGGAGAGAGCTTGATGGATCAACATCCTCCCAGCACGGTGACAAGGACCACTTCCTTCTTTACTCATTCATGATTTTTATGCTATTTTTGTGTCAGTCACAGTAATTCCATTCACAGAGTGAAAATACTAAAAATACAATACATTTTTTTCTAGCTTCCCTTCTAATGGGATTTAGCAGCTTGAAACGAGGAGAAATAGCACCACATGACTCTCTGCATGTTATAATCTACTACTCTTTCAGACCATCATTGATCCAGAGTTCAGGGGACAGGCACTGACACATATATTCTGTATCACTTATTTTTTAATTACACTTCTTCTTCAAAATCATGTGTATTAAAATCACAAGCTGATCTTAGTAGAGCCAAGAAGGCTAGCAGCAGTTTTGTAATAGGTATCAGTCAAAACTAAGCATTGAACCAATATCATCTCTTTCTTTATCTGCAGTAGAATTTAATCTATAATCATTTTGGAGGCTTCCAGCTTTCCAAGCAGACATTCCAGCAATAACTATTTGCTTCTTGGGACTCAGAAATGCTTTCTAAGACAATTTCTCCTTTCTCATTTGCAATATGGATCAGTGAGTAATGTTTGAACTACCAATGAAGAAAATGTTTTCCAAAGCACAGCTACTCTAAAATACAAGAGACTGTCTTTATGCTACTGAACTGAGAGCAGAAACAACAGCTGCCACCAGGCCTCCAGGACTTCAGTCAGTCTGCCACAAAACTGGGAACTCCTGGCTCCAGAAAATTCACAGCTTCCCATGGCAGGATCCCCAAACCCACCATGCTAGAGAGAAAACCTTCACCATACCTAAGTGCCTGGCTCAAGATTGAAAAAAAATTCTTGTTTACCCAAAGCAATAGTGGACTGGCCCGATGTGCTGTGGCAAGACACATCCTAGAGTGTGCTGAGTATGCCCATACCCAGTGTAGAGGAGGTTACCCCCATGCAGTGGTCAGCCACAGGGCTTCATGGCTGGATGGAGGTCATCTCAAGCCACCAGCCATGATGCGAGAGTGCCAGGACAGACAAACTTGGCCTTTGTTGCACACTTCTGTTACAGTAATCACATCTGGCAAGCACATGTCAACTGTTCCCTCCAACAGTAGCTAACTTCTAAAAGAAAGGTTATGCACCTTTTAAAAAAGAGCCAAGAAGTAATTTAATGAATAAAATTTTTCCTCACTGTAAGAAGAAAGATGCCAGCTTGGCTTTCATAGCAATTCTATTTTTTAATAAAAATGTCTTATACCCTCATGGCTGAATTAAAATACCCTGAAGTCCCTCACTTCACGTGGTTACAGGTTGGATCATCAGAGCACTCTGTAAGGAGCCATCCATCCTTAACAAGTTATATCATTGCAGCAAACAAAATTCTTCTTTCCTTTGCTTTTTGAAAAGCTTCAGATTGGGATAATAACCTAAAATGTTTGACCAGATGCCACTTGCCTTATAATTAAGTACAAATGTTACTCTCTTCAAATCCCTGGCTCCAAAGTTAAAACACTTTGCTACTGAAGCACTGGTATGATTACAAGCTAAATACTTGAGGGGAAAAAAAAAAAGAGTTAAAGTACCACTATAAAATAAAATGTTAAAAGTTACAGGAAATGTTAATCTGAGGGTCATATTCTGCTTCCATTTCCACTATTTCACATCCAGGCTAGCAGCCTTATCTTATAAGGCTGCTTAGATAATAACCTTACATTACAAAACTATGCCAAAAGAAAAATCATGGTGAAGTTTTATAGATGGTTGGGCTGAGCTTAGCTACCAACTGACTGCCATGGGAAACAAGAGGTAACTCTCCCCCTTTTACCTTTCTCCCATCTTCCCTTCTGTTTGTTTTACACCAACAGTTGTGCTCATTAAACCCTGAGCAATTTATCCTCCAGGATAAATGCCACAAAGGAAAACTTTTTTCTTTTAGGTTTTTTGTTTGTTTGTTTGTTTTTTAGGAAGGAGAGTAGTTTTCCAGTGAGTTAATGAGTCAAATCAGTTCATTGAAGATGAATTTAAGATTAAGGCCATAGCTGATGCAAGGAAGAAGTAAAGCCACATATTCCTTCAGTAAAGCGGAAAAATGGTTACTCAGTGCCTGGCAGTATTTAACACCAAAATTGGTCTCCTAAGGGTCAATAGAAACACACAGAGCCCTGTAAAATGGTCACAAGTCAATAACCCATGATGGTTACCATGGAAAAAATATGAAAAAATCCAAGTTAGGAATGACTAATCTGGTATTCACCACCACCCCCCTGCTAACTGGACAAACACCAAGTATGAATGTATTCATTTTATTATTTCTTTCTATTTACCACAATAAAACAAGTATTACTTCAATATTCCTGCATTATTAGGTTTTTTCTTTTTTTTCTAACTTGGAGTTTTTATTATTTCGGGAGAAAACTATCCACCTGGATTACCAGGTTCTGAGTTTTAGTGAGAATAATGAGTTGAAACCACATTGCCTGCAGTTTAAAAAATAAATCAGGCCTTCCAAAATTCTGCACTTGTATTGTTGCATTAAAAGCTGTGAAACTGAAATCTAGATTGTGAATCTTTTAATTTGCTTTGTAGTTACAGAACATGCAGGGTTCATGTTTTCAAATTTTCCTTTGCTTTTACAAATTTAAGAAACCTTCTTTTGGAGGGTTTTCACTTGATGCCCCATCTGGAAGTTGAATTAAAAAAAAAAAAGAGAGAGAGAGGAAAACCACAAAAGTTGTAATAAAACTGTAACAGTGAGGTCAGTGAGGCTCACTGAAGTCAGGAAGTCAGCTTAATTGCTTTATGTTTTAAATGTGCTTCTAGAAAAAATGGTAAGGTTTAGGGTTAGGAATGTAGTATGTGTCTTAACACACTTAACTTGTACACGTTTAAAAAACAAATAAGCACAAAGGAAGTGCAACAAAAGCATCAGTGTCATGCAGCAACAACTAGAGGTTACCAGGACAGAGTACAGCATGGTGGATTGTTTAGATCTGTAGCTTATGCTGTAGATCTGTCCCTTCAGTATTGAAATGATTTCATCCCATCATACACCCTTCTGTGACACGAGGAACTCTGGTAGAACGGCTACTCTTGTACTCTTGCACCTGACTCCAAAATCACCATTTACATTTCAGGACAATCCAACTAGTTTGCCAAGCAAAGCAGCCCAGGTAAAAGAAGAATATATCTTAAATATAATATAAATTCAGCTGGCCCCAGCCACTTCTGCAAATTTAAGCACATACTTAAGCCTGTACACAAATAACCAGAGTTCGAGGTCCAGGTTCACAAATCTGTGAGAGATTGGTGCTTAAAATACCATGTGTGGAAAGCCACTTCCTTGCCAATAAGAGGTCTAGTTATTCTTTTGCTTTTCTACAGACAAAAAGGCAGAGTCTGAACAAACATATGAATGACAATGCGTGGAAGCATTGTAGTTTCTTGAGCTACAGGAAGACACTGCATAATTTGTCATGCTGAAGTACTGGTACAACTCTCCTATTTCCAAGCTAACTTCTGCTAGAACTTTGCAAACAGTATAAAACCATACATGGGGGATGATACAGGACATCAGGAGAAAGAACATCCCCAGGGTGAAGAAGAAGCCTGCAGGAAGGAAGATGGAGGCATGGTAGTGGCTGTGCTACTGTGTCAGAGGGGTACATAATTAAAAACTTCATTCCTGCTGTTGTCCCAGCCCTCGTGCATCGTTTCTAGCTGGAGCAGCCAGAGAAAAGTTAAATGAGGAAGGAAAGCTGGAATGGAACATCCTGGTCACCTCCACATCCGGCATCACCCTCTATTTCCTTATTAGCCAAATATAACCCATATTTACTTCACTGTGGCATTTACTTTGGAATCAGCAGATTCTTTATTTTTCAATTAAAGCAAATCTTGCCAAAGCTATAGGAAAACACACAAGCTGCAGAACAAAGGTAGTGAGTACTGCCATTATCTATGTATGTAGCAGTGATATATTACCACCTCCTAATAATTCATCTGACTGAAAAAAAGAGCAAAAAGGAGGTAATATTACTAAAAACGTAAAGAAATTATAATTTTCATATAAGTGTATATTTACATAATACCGCAATCTTTCTTCAGCTTACAGAATCTTGACATTTACATAAATTGTCAAAGCAATAGAAGAAAAAAGCTTTTTTGGTAAAAACAGAGATGCAACTTGTGAGCTGAATCACAGCTACCTTTTCTGCAGTGTAACATTGAGACTGTTCAGAATCCAATAAAAGGAATCCAGAAATAGACAAGAAAGATTTTTTGCTCTTCCTTACCTATTTCTTTGATGCCTGTGACCAACAGAAAATTAATTTTACATTCTGCATCAACCAGCAAATTTTGAGCCTCATTTTAATTTTAAAACTCACCGTTTTCTTCATGAATGAAATATGGCACCTAGTAATACAATCACTACAGTAAGGCTGGAATTTTAGTTCCAATAATACATTGATTAAACTCTGCCCTCGAGAGTTTCAGTTTTCAGTATGACAAAGGTTGCTTTGATTATCTCACATCTGGATCATCATCTCTGTACTAGGGTTTAAGTACAGTCCCATGATTTGGAAGGCATGTGGAACCATGCCTGTCATGTATAATCTATGCACACATGCACAAATTAAAGCCCATTGAGCTGGATTCCCTGGTGCCTCCCTGAAGCTCAGCTGGCATAGCTGCACTGAAAATTGGTCCCATTATCAGGAGACAGACAATCACTTCTTGCCTCTGCCTTCCCTGCCCCCTCCAGTTGTCCTTCATGGGGCTGCTCGTTGCATTGTTTGTGCTCTGACAGTGCTTTGTTGTGGGGACTGCAACCTTTGATTGGTCCTGCCACTTTGCTAACACCCTCAGAAACAAAAGCCTTTGCTGAACAGCATATTGTCGATAGTTGGTTTAATTCAGTCTCCCCCTCTCAGCCAAGCTTGCATGTAACAGAAGCACGCAAAGCAAACCTGGCCAAGCTCTTTTAACAACCTACATAGCACAGGAGCTTCATTTCACTTACAGACTCCTTAGCTAGAAGCTTAGCACAAATTAGAATATATACTAACAGGTTACAGTGCAAGGAAGTGCTGTCTTTACAGGGCAGAGCTCCCATCTTTCACAAGACAGCACACCTTGGCTTTTGGGCCAACAGCTACCTAGCAAATGGGGTGCAGCTGTTGTTTGAACACACTTATATAAACACCTGTGAAAACCCACTATGAAAGACAAGCAAAGAAGCTACAAACCCTCAGGAAATACCAGCTACCCACTAGGCAGAGTCCCTGCAGCTTTTCTACTTCATGGGTTTTTGCTGCATTTTGATATCCTTTTTGCTAAGCATGTTCATACAGCCTTGATAGCAAGGTTTTTGTGCGAAGTTCAAATTACTTCATCCTTGTTGCTGTTTTAACCTGAGCTAGTTATCTTTAGTTAACTGATTTAAGTTAAAGTTTAGACTTCCTAACCATATTTCGCAGTATTGACATGTCCTGTATCACACTTAGCAGCTGTTAGCTGAAGGGTTTCAATATCACAGCTACATCCTAGGCTGAACAAAATGTGACTGATACGTTAAACAATGTGAAAAGACACACAGGTCAGCAGACACATCGTAAGGATGCAGAGACCACCTGACTGGTCCAAATTCATTATCGGTGCAGATACACACAGGCAGCTTTCTGTTCATGGGAGAACACCAGCTGAAGTGAGCCTTATTTCAACTGTGAAAAATCAAGGCAGCATTTGCAAACCCTTGATGGCATCAGCTAAAATAAGAAGAAACCATGATCACATTATAATGTTAGCCATGAAAACCTGTGAAAGTTTGCAAATCTTCAGATATGGGGGGAAAAAACCCAACAACTCACCTTTGTTGGAAAACATCAGACAAACAAAATTCCAGTAATGGGTGCAAGTGCATAGATCTAGTCTGGACTTGAATTAAGACTGATTTCAAGTATGTTAGAGATCCAATCTCGATGTTTTGCACAACTCGTTTCAGGCTTTGATTTTGTGAGCTGAAGGAAAGAGCCCATTTCCTCTATGTTGAGTGTAACTAGTAACAGCTGTAAAATGGTGCTGGCTGCCTGACAGGGTATAATACTTTTATCCTCTGACCTTTCTGAGAAAAGGAGCAAGGTTGGCATAGATGCACACTAACACATTTTTTCCATCATTTAATATTATCCTGATGCAACAAATTATTACGCTGTAAATGCAATTTTATTTTTGTTTATAATTTCTCAAAATGATAAACACTTTCTGCTGCTGACTTTGTAAATAAATACACTTTTTAAAACCTTGCCTGTAATTCAGTCTTCTTAAAAGAATAATATTTTGCATGCTATGTTACCTGTAATCCCAGAGGTAGATATTAGAGTTTGACATACTTGGTCTGCGTGTTCTGTGCAATGAACATTCTCACTACAAGATACGTGGCCTACATGTCAAACCTTCCCGAAAGTTGGGGATAAAAAATAACTCAGATTTGGAAGTTTAAATTAGGTGCCCTAATAAAACATCCTGCTTTCAAAAGCACCCAGCATTTTCAGATGGAAAGCAAACCAAACAGAAAAGCAAGCCTTCTTTTGTTGGCTGTCTAAACATGGTTTACACCTTAATTAGATAATCAAATTTGAATTAAGGTGTTTGCTTCCATTTTGAAAATGTTGTTTGCCTGACCACACTTGCAATGGCAAATAGCTCAAGCCACTGAAATCAAAGGGTAGGCTAATTGCATTAGGTTAAAGCATGAAAAGGACTTGACTTTACAAGTCCTTCATATACAAAACTCCCACTGACTGCAGGATCAGGGCATTACGTAGAGATCCAAGACCTTCCTAGTTCTTTCAGTTCTTTTTTTTCATGCTGGAAGAGCTAGGTTGCCATCTGGCACTGGCTTGCAGCAGCTGCACAAAATAAACTTAAGCAAACATATTGGCACAGGTGTGATTAACAATCAGAGGAGGGCAAGTACTGCGTTTTAATTTATTTAAATAAAAGCTTGTGGGGAGTCTGCATTTCTGAGTGTACACCATGTCCTACCTTTTCAGATCTAGAATTAATTTTTTAACCTCAGTGGTCTGTAGAAGGCTTCATCCAAATCACTGCCTCCAAGCATATTTTGGGTTAAACTTCTAAGATGACACTTTTTCCCTTGAACCATACACAGTCCAGTCAATGTGTATATATACACATACACACATATACATATATATATCACTAAAAAGTTTGGTAAAACACTTGGATATTTAATGTTTACTTGAATTCACTAGAACTTTTAAAGCTGCCCCCCTGTAAGCCTTTTTCCTTAATTTGAAATACAATTTAGCTCAATTATGCAGCTAAAGAAATAAACTTATTTTCACAGAAGAAAGCAATGAACAGTTTGCAAGTTGGAAAAGGTATTTTAGTGGCCTTAGAAAGATTTGTAAATTTGAAGGACAGTCCTATTGTCCACAAAAGTGACTGAGATCTTTGCAGGTATTTCCAGGTATCTTTTTCCTCCAGTGGAGGAAAAGCAAGTTTTCTCTTTACATTACAGAAGTATGTTTTTTCTAGGGTCCAGATGAGAAATTTTTATCCCATGGAAGTGAAATCCATAGCTCTACTAAAACTCAGCTACTTGTGACTTGCTTGCAGAGAATGGCCATGTTAATTTGACTGTGGTGAACATGTGAAGTTCTAGAAAGTGGTTTTCAAATCCTCAGTTTCCACAAGGCCAAACAGTTCAACTTAGTTAACTGAGTCCATTAAGACTGAAAGTCCAGACACCAGACTCGGTGTATTCAGGAGAGCAAAGGCTGTTTAGGTTTGAGAGACCGGACAGGAAGACAGAGAATGCTGCTCCATGTGTGTGGTTGTGTGTTTAGACAGGGCTACCAACTCTTTTCTGCTGCTTTGGGGATTAAACTACCACAGCTGCACACACTCAGTGACCATTGCCTGTGGTTCTTGTGCAGAGCAACCCTGTCCTGTATGCACAACGAGACCATTATCCCAGGCACCTCAGATGCTATTCACCCGTGTTAACTGACACATTTGGGGTTACTAAGCTTACTCAAAGCAAATACACGTTCTTGAGCACCAAGCCTGGAATACCCTCAACATGCGTTATGCCTAAGGCCCATCCACAATCAACATCACAAGTGGAGTAAGTCCCACAAGTTCCTATTGCACTGTTGAGCAGAAATATAACCAAGCATGTTAGCTGGGTCTGTGTCCTGGGTGTCCAAGTAATCTACGATGCCTGTAGAAAATGCTGCCAGAAGTGCTGTGGGTCAGGGTCTCTCTCCTAACATTGAACACAAGAAAATGGGGCATCTCTGAGCAGGTCCTGCCTCCTAGACCTTTGGGTCACATTGTGATAATCCAAATTCAGGAGAGAGAAACTTTCAGTTTGGTTCAATGAGCCACATAAAGCTCAGTGAGATCCCCTTTTTTTAGCCTCAGCCCTTTCCTATCAGCTGCTGCTAGGCAGGAGGAGTGGAAACAGAACAGCATGCAGAAACTGGCTCTATAGCAGCTGGGAGCTTTCCTCCTCCAGGGGAATTCCATACTGGCCATTTGCAAGCACAATTTAATCCCCTGCATCAACTGAAAAATGAAATCTGATAAATTAGAGAAAGTTGGTGATGAGAGACAGAACCTGGGACCTCTCTGCAAGTTGCTCCTCAGGTGCACAGTCCCTGTCTCCAGCCATAACCTTCTGGATCCATAAGATCTCCAAGCAGGTTTTGACCAAGGTCCAAAGAGATATGCAGATTTGTACATGCCATGTGGTCAGTTGAATGACATCCTGTCAAGGAGTCAACAGGTATTGGCTTTGCCAGAACCAGTGGGAGGCATAATGCATTCCAAAGGTGAGTCAGTTAGCAAAAACCATAGCAGAAATCACAACATATATAATAGTAACACACACCAAGGCCAGTTTACTGAGCTACCAGAAGAGTGTATTAATTGAGAGACTAGAACGATCAGCCAGCAGTTAGGAAAAAAAACCACACAACCTCTTAAGACTCATACCAAACTAAGAGAAATGCCAGTTACATTCTTACAGCTAGCATCCAAATTACTGATCACATTTCATCATGAAGAAACATGTTGCTTGCCTGAGGCAAGCATAAAATCTTGTAAGGAACAAAATGGGAACAAATGAGATATTAAGCCTGAACTCAAAAAGCAACATTCCAGTTCCTGCCATATTTTTTGGTGAGGCATGTATTAGGAAGGCAAATTATATTATAGAATTTGTTACTTTTCTGTGAAATTTATCTAGCTGTAGCGAAGTACCACCCAGAAGATCAGGACAGGATTTATCTCTCTGGCCTTTGAAGGACAGGTAGGGTGGTCTAGGTTAATGTACTGAGGAATGCAGCTCAGGGTCTCTCTTGACTTTGTTTTGGTAGAGAGGGATGAGCACTCCACCATCCCAGAGAGGAATGAGGTATGTATACTCACACGTATGTATCTTTGCAAGTATTGGGAGATGGGATAAATTGATAAATACCAGAGGCAGAAATGAAATGAAGCAATTTTAAAGGTGTGTTAACACAACGCTCACAAGACTTTCTTTGAAAGCATATGTTGTACAAGGACATGGTACTTTTTCTTAGCCCAGGAAAAATTTCATCTGTAGTACAAGCTCTTATTATCAATGTAAGTAGTGAAGTATGGTGGCATTTTATTCACCAGCTCATAGTCAGATTCTAATAAAACAACCTAAACCATTCTTATGGTAAAGGCAGCCAGTCATCACAGCTACAATAATACTGCTTCTCTGTATTGTAAAAGCAGTGACAAACTATCCTCAGCTTTTGCGAGAGCAGTGAACTAAATTGCTGAACAAACTAGCAACATGTCTAGGGCCAAATTCATTACACATACCTTCATTCACTCTAGAAGGTCCCTGGGCAACTCTTACATCTCCTTCGTATCTACAGTGTGAGATCAGTGTATTTCCCTCCTTCTTGTCATATTTATTTCCCTCAGCAGTATTTTTTCTTTCCTGTCTGAAGGTAAGTCACTCACCATGTTACCACATAAAATTCTGAACACAGGTGAGTTAAGAGTCCTGTAAGCCACCCATCAAAACCAAGCTTTTGCTCTGCAGACATTTGTGGAAGTGCTTGAAGCTGTGATTGCCTGAGTCTTGTTTTCAGTCTCTAATGCCCAAACCATTACAGTTCTGCCCACTGATGCCTAAAACATTCTCTAAAATATTTGCATTGATTGCACATAGCTTTTAGAAAACTAATACATTCAGGCTGACAGACAGATGAGATTAACTGTGTGGCCTCACAACCTTGACCAGCAAACAAAACAGAGGCATCATAGCAAAGCCTTGTTATAACTAGTTTGCCATAGTTTCAGCTTTCCTCATAGCAGCAATCATAGATTGCACACTCTTTGGGGCAAGGCTCCTTTCCCCCCTATTTAATTAATTTTCAGTTTAAAGATCTCTAAAATCAGAAAAAAACCCAAAACAGTCAGCTGCTCAGCACTCAAGGTTGCAAAATGCCAGGACCATTTGAAGCTTCCCAAATCAGCATTTATACACAATGTCATTCCTTCATCCTCCTCAGTGCTGAACAGGAACAGAACAGACAGATGTAAAAAAATTACTGCTTAGGAGCCACTTGCCTGACACATGCAACAAGCACACACTCTTGCACTTTGCAAGCAGACGTGTCAATTCTCATGCATAAAACTCGATTTGTCTGACCTCTGTCTCAATTTATCACAGCGACTCCAGCAGCTCACCTACTTCAAATCAGTGGTCCTGAAGCAGAAGGGAAGTGGTTGCACTGTAAAGCAGCAAAGGCTGTGCCCTCCACTAGGTCTCCTCCCTCCTTTCCCTCCAATACACAAGCAAAATGGACCCATGCTGGAAAAGAATCATAGAATCATAGAATGGTAGGGGTTGGAAGGGACCTTTGGAGATCATTGAGTCCAACCCACCTGCCTAGGGCAGGTCACACAGAAATGGGTCTAGACGAGTCTTGAAAGTCTCTTGAGGAGACTCCACAAGGTCTCTGGGCAGCCTGTTCCAGTGCTTTGTAACCCTTACAGTAAAGAAGTTTTTCCTCATGTTGAGGTGGAACTTCCTGTGTTCCAGTTTGTGTCTGTTGCCCCTCATCTTGTGACAGGGCACAACTGAAAAGAGACTGGCTCCTTATTCTTTACACTCACCCTTCAGATGTTTGTAAACATTAATGATTCCCCTCCCAGTCTTCTCCAGACTGAACAGCCCCAGGTCTCTCAGCCTTTCCTCATAAGACAGGTGTTCCAGGCCCTTAATCATCCTTGTAGCCCTCCATTGGAATCTCTCTAGCATATCTCTGTCCCTCTTGAACTGGGCACCCCAGAAGTGGACACAATAGTCCAGATGTGGTCTCACTAGGACAGAGTAGAGGGGGAGGAGAACCTCCCTTGACCTGCTGGACACACTCTTAACACACCCAGGATACCATTGGCCTTCTCAGCCACAAGGACACATTGCTGTCCCACAGATAACTTATTGTCCACAAGAATTCCAAGATCCTTGTCCATGGAGCTGCAGTCCAGCAGGTCAAACCCTAATCTGAAGATCTGATATTGAATAAAACTGGACCCAGTACTGACCCCTGGGGAACTCCACTAGTTACAGGTCTCCATCTGATCATGACCCTCTGAGTTCTATTGTTTAGCCAGTTCTCAATGCATCTCGCTGTACACTCTTCTACCCCACACTTTCTGAGCTTATCCATGAGGATGTTATGGGAGATAGAGTCAAAAGCCTTGCTAAGGTCAAGGTGGGCAACATCCACTGCTCTCCCTGCACCTATCCATTCAGTCACAACATCATAGTAGGCTTTCAGATCAGTCAAACATGATTTCCCCTTGGCGAATCTATGCTGGCTACTCTTGATAATCTTCTTCTCTTCCATGTGCTTAGAGGTGACCTCCAGAATGAGCTGCTCTATCATTTTTCCAGGAATGGAGGTGAGACTGACTGGTCTACAGTTTCCTGGATCTTCCTTCTTGCCCTTTTTGAAGACTGGAGTGACATTGGCTTTCCTCCAGTTCTCAGGCATCTCTCCTCTTTTCCATGATCTTTCAGAAGTGGTGGAGAGTGGTAGAGCAACAACACCAGCCAGCTCTCTCAGCACTCATGGGTGCAGCCCATCGGGGCCCATGGATTTGTGCATGTTAAGTTTACCCAAACTGTCTCTAACCCAATTCTCATTGACCAGTGGAGAGTCTTCCTTTCTCCAGGTTTTCTCTCTTATTTCCAGGGTCTGGGATTCACAAGGGCTGGTCTTAGCAGTAAGACTGAAGCCAAGAAGGAATTCAGTAACTCTGCCTTCTCTGCATCCTCTGTTATCAGGGCTCCCACCTCATTCAGCGGTGGGCCCAAGTTTTCGTTATTCTTCCTTTTATCACTGATGTATTCAAATAAGCCCTTCTTGTTCTCTTTTACTTGCTTTGCCAGATTTAATTCTAAGAGGGCTTTGGCCTTCCTTGCTGCCTTCCTACATACCCTGACAAAGTTCCTGTAATTCTCCCTAGTGACCAGTCCCTTTTTCCACATACCGTGAACTTCTTTCTTCCAAGTGACAAGTGAAGGTCTCTAGGGTTGAAGCCTTCCCCTGCAGTACATCGTGATTGAATAATATGATATTGCTGGGGAAAGACACATAACCCAAAGAGGTGTTCCCTCACAGTACAAGCCAGTGCCTGCAGCTTCATGTGATGAACAAGATTAAAATAACGAAGGCTATGGAGAGAGCACTCCAATTTCCCATGCAACTCAGGACAAAGACTTCAGGCTGATGCAACCCCATCTCTCATTAATCTAAAACCCAAGAGATTATTTTCAAACTTAAAACGTGCATTAAAAATAAAATACCCAAGGGATAGGGCTGTGTCTGCTTAGGCATGCTGAACGGGAGCTAAAGGTACCGGTTCTGCAAAGAGGCATCTTCAGCCCCTGCTGACTGATGTGACTCTGTGGCACTTCAGGTACTGTGGAGTGGTTGCTGGTCCATTCCGTGAATCTAGACTGAGACAAGGCATTTATCTCAGTTTGGTCATCACAAAAAGGCTAAGGCTACTTGTAAGATCATTGCATGCTGTGACAAATTAGCATGGAAGAATGTGAAACATAAGTTAAGCCTTTGTAAAGATTGCTCACAAATCTGAAGCTAGATGTCCCACCCAGTTAAATCTTGATATCCACTTGTTTTTTCTCCTTCCAGATGAAATAAAACACAGCCAATTCTTGGAATGGTCAATATGTGGATGTGAGGAATTCAGGTTCAATTTGCTAACCAACAGCCCCAAGACTCATTATAACTAGGTTTAACAGCGACCCCAAGTGTTGCTGGGCAACATCTTTGCTTTGTGTCGGGTGTTAGGCAAAGAATATAAAATAAACCAGACTAAAATAAACCTGCCATTGATACTTCAGGGCCATATCAATGCTCAACCTGGCAAGGGTCCGTAACAATCCACCCGAGAGAGCAACACTATATTGCTGTGTATAGATTAGCCATTTCTCTTTAGCCTTAGTACTGCATTGACCAAGTTACCAGTGACTGGCTGAGGATAGAAGGATTATTTCAGAATTTATCAAAAATAAAAACCAAGAAAAAAAAATCCACAAAAGACTTCCATTGGCATATATTATGGGGATCTGTACCACAAATTTGTTGATGACATATTATTTTAATAACATCTCACTGAGGAGTTCTCTTCTTTTTGCAGTAGACCCTATTGTTACAAATGTGATTTATATTTGGCCTTATTATTAATATGTTTACATTATTTACACAGTGCAAAATGCCATGGCATCTCTATTTCGGCAATAGTTGGGATCTACATTTGGGGATTTCAAAGGATATCAAATACTGGCTAGCTATTTCTGAGGAAAGCCATGTAAGACTGCCAAAAAGGGAGAGATGGAGCCATGTCTAAAGACTGGAGCAGCAGAGGAAAGGGCAAGGAGAGATGAACCTGGAAGTAAGTAGAAGAGAAGCTCCAGATCCTAGGCATAACAGCTGCAAAAGTAAATATACTTCAAAAAATGAAGCTAGAGAAGACAGTGAACTTTATGACATTAATGTTTCCACAGATCACAAAAAAGACAGAATGGGTACAAGTTTCCAATCACTACAATTACCTCTGCAAACCCAGACTAAGCTATATGTAGCCATAATCACATCTAAAATGTCTAGTTTGACTTGGATTTAAAGAGGTATTTCCATCAGCAAACCTTAAACACACTAATAAATAAATAAATAAATACTGAAAAAACTTAAAAAAATAACAAAGTAAGTTTTTTTTCCACTTAGGTATTTATATAGCAATTTGGATCAATAGAAGAGTTAACGATAAAAAACATTTTAAAAAAAAAATCCTTACCTAATACAAATTTTCACATATTTAGTAGACCTAGAGTGGAATATTAACTGCAAATGCCATCCTGCTTTAAAAAGGAAAAGGAAAAGAGAAAAAATGGAAAAACAGAAAAAATGGGAAGAAATGGGAAAAAAGGGGGAAAGGAGGGGAAAAGGGAGAGGAGGGGAAAAGGGAGAGGAGGGGAAAAGGGAGAGGAGGGGAAAAGGGAGAGGAGGGGAAAAGGGAGAGGGATATGCAATAATGGCTATGAGAAAGAAGAGTGTTTTAACTCTGCAGGTAACTATTTAAAACTCAAAACACCTCTTTATCTCCCAGTGTAATTTTCCACTTAGACTAAGGATCAATTTGTAAGTTTTCAGTTTTTCAAAAGAGAGCAGAGATTCACTCACAAATGCGTCAGCTGAGTCGAGTCTTGTACGGTGACACTAGAGGGCAGGAGAGCAGCTTTTAAACCAGTCTTGCAATTTCAACTGTTAAATCTTCATCTGCCTAAAGGTGTGCATAGGAATTTAGTAAATTCGCAGATGACACCAAGCTGGGGGGAAGTGTTGATCTGCCAGAGGGTAGGAAGAAGCTGCAGGAGGACCTGGACAGGCTGGATCGATGGGCCGAGGCCAACAGCATGAAATTCAACAAGACCAAGTACAGGGTCCTGCACTTTGGCCACAATAACTCCAGGCAGCGCTACAGGCTGGGGGAAGAGTGGCTGGAGAGCAGCCTGGCAGAGAGGGACCTGGGAGTGCTGGTGGACAGCCAGTTGAACATGAGCCAGCAGTGTGCCCAGGTGGCCCGGAAGGCCAATGGCATCCTGGCTTGTATCAGGAATAATGCGACCTGCAGGACTAGGGATGTGATTCTCCCTCTGTACACAGCACTGGTGAGGCCTCACCTTGAGTTCTGTGTCCAGTTCTGGGCCCCTCACTTCAAGAAGGACGTTGAGGTGCTGGAGCAGGTCCAGAGGAGAGCAACAAGGCTGGTGAAAGGACTAGAGGGAAAGTTTTATAGGGAGAGGCTGAGGGTGCTGGGGTTGTTTAGCCTGGAGAAGAGGAGACTCAGGGGGGACCTCATCGCTCTCTACAACTACCTGAAGGGAGGTTGTAGTCAGGTTGGGGCTGGGCTCTTTTTCCAGGCAACTAGCAACAAGACAAGAGGGCATAGCCTCAAGCTGCTCCAGAGGAGGTTTAGGTTGGATATTAGGAAGTACTTCCTCATGGAGAGGGTGATTAAACATTGGAATGGACTACCCAGGGAAGTGGTGGAGGCACCATCCCTGGACGTGTTCAAGGAAAGGCTGGATGTGGCACTTAGTGCCATGGTCTAGCTGATGTGGTGGTGTTAGGTCATAGGCTGGACTTGATGATCTTAAAGGTCTTTTCCAGCCTTGGCAATTCTGTGATTCTGTGATATTGTGAACTGGCCTTTGGTAAGGCAGCCAAATGGAAAGAACATATTTCTATACTTATAGACTACTTACACCTGCTAAAAGTATAATGATTTTTATTGCCACATACTAGCACAAGGAAATTGAGTTGAAGAAATCAGTCTGCAATTAAATATCCTTTCACTAACACTATTTAAAATATAAGCCAACATCTCCCCAACCATTTATTTCATTTATGTAATCTTTACTGGCAGATTTAGTTAATGTTTGTTAGGCTTCTCCTCCTCCTGAAAAGGAATTTTATCTATTGTTTGAAATATCATAGTAAATTGTAAAGAGTTCTTCAGATTCATTTGGCTTCCTTTGCCACTCATGTGCTGAGGACTATCAGGTTTTGCTCTCACAACTAATTTCCTTGATACAGATAGTCAAGATGAACAGTCTCTCCTGGGTCAAATATATCTCTGACTGGTGTACTGAGGTGTAACCTCAGTGAGAATTAGCATCTTTGACTGAAAATAGTACTTCACAGAGCTACAGACTGGTTGAGGTTGGCAGGCACCTCTGGAGGTCATCTGGTCCAGCCCCCAGCTCAAGCAGGGCCACTGAGAGCCCAGGACCATGTCCAGACTGCTGTGGAATATCTCCAGCTATGTAGACTCCACAACCTCACTGTGCAACCTGTGCCAGTACTTGGTTACCATCACAGTAAGAAAGTGTTTCCTGGTGTTCAGACAGACCCTCCTGTGTTTCAGCTTGTGCCCACTGCCTCTGGTCCTGTCACTGGGCACCAGTGACCACAGTATTTAATTATTTATAAGATGCAGAGACATGCACAACTACTTGTCACATCAGAGCATTTTTAAATCTGCAAGTTGGCACTAAAACAAGGAAACAAAAACCGGTTTGGAACTTCAGGTTAGGAACTTTTGCAGTAGCCAGTGCAAAAGTCTTAAAATGGGAATGCACAGGGCCCCCCTGAACAGATCACAGGCTCAAGAGTCAGTCACAAGAAAAAGCATGCTAAGTTCTCACTCCTACATAACACAAGTGTCTAGGGATGCAAAATGAAGAGGGGATTCACACTGCGAGCACAAATCTGTCAAAATGCAAATGTGATTATGCAAAATGCCAAATGCACCTGCAAGAACAGTTGTTGCGATCTATCTAATATTTAGGTAACGTGTGAGTTTTTGTCTACTTGTCGTGGGAACATGTTCTTTTTTTTTCTTTTTTTGCTAAAAAGTTTTCATGAAATGGTGAAGTGCTCCTCTCACATGCATGCTGATGTATGGTTCAGTACACAAGGTTCAGTATAAGGACTGCAAATTGATCAAAGCAGGAAGCTAAATAAATAAAAACAAGCCTTGGTAGGAGATTCAAAGAATTAAGTTGAACATTTCAGTCTAGTTAATGATTAGTTAAAAATACTTTTTGCATCCTTTGAAATGAAATTCTCATCCATTTCAGCAGAACAACAAAACTGTACAAGAAAATAGAATCTTTATGTATCTTTATCATCATGTGTTTGAAAATTTGTAAGCTTCAGAGCAACAGCAACGATAGGAGTTAAAAGACAACCTTCAGAAGGTAATGATAATGATAGTAATAAATGTGGGGAGGGGAAAAAATGCAACAAAAACTCATTCCAAATGTGCTACAAAACTGCTTTTCAAGGAAACCAAAGTTGAAGCATACATACTTACATTGATCTTAGCTGTTTTCAGGTTTGCGTGTGTTGCATCTCACTCAACCATTGCTTCAATTTCTTTATGAAACTGAAGGATATAAGTGCCAAAGTATAGCATCTTGGTGTAAGAAGTCTGCATCTGTCTGGTACAGTGACCTGAGAAAAGTAAAAGTTGTTTTCTGTATATGATTGTTTCAAAAATTGCATCTTAGTAACAGAATAATCAATGTCCATATGTATTTAAGAAGAAATGCCAACAAACTGAATTTCACATTAGCTAACCAGAAGATGCCATGGATTTTCTTGTCCATGCTGGAGATGAGCTGCAGCAGTGAGCAGTCCTCTTCACAGTTAAGGGAGAGGAGTAACAAGCTGTACAACTGCTCAAGCTACAGTCCATGTAGTACATGTGAGGTCTCCTAGTCCACAGATAAAGTTTTTACATTACTCACTACTTCACTGCCCCGAAGTATAGAGAGCAAGCTCTTAACCAGGCAGACACATTCCTATAGATCACATTCCTATAGATCAGAGTGTGTATTTCAAGTAACCATCTGAATTTTCCCTTCAAATGAAAGGTCAGACTGATCGAAAATAAGCCCCAAGCCCCAGAGTTCTTACATTGTCAGAGCACGTGTATGTTGCATTACTTACGGTTCACACGCATGTTCTGGTCTGCTTCCTCCCTTCTCTCTGCATCCAGCTGTTTCCCAGCTTTCTGCTCCCATACCTGCACTGTGTCACACAGTAAGAGCTACCGTTATGGCTTGTAAAATAATTTTTGGTTCCAGGTTGCTCTGCTACAGCCGTGAGCATGAAAACATACACAACTGAGCTACCTCTCTATATCTTTAAGTTCTGGATAATGGAAGGTTAGAGGGAGAAGGTATTTTTAAAAGGTCACGCCACTAAGTCCCACTACAAGGACTCCATGGACTATTTTGGGAACCTAGATACCCAGTGTGCATATAGACATAAAGGACAGGATTAATATCCCTAAACATGGGCATCAAGTGTCAATGTAGGTATTGCTGTGAATCCATCCAGTCTCCCAATCACAGACCAGGAGGGCAAGGATCTTCAGCAGACTTCTCCCATGTAGATGGCACAGATACTCCACAGTAACTCAGTTAAATATTCAAATTTAAATACTCTCCTACATGTGCAGAAATGGATCAAGGTCCTAGAGTAGACTCTATTTGATATTAAGACACATACATTTGGGTAACTATGAGATAAGTGTTTAAGTTCTCATTCTAGTCAGTAGAAATCTAATTAACACAACCAATGGTGTCCAGAGGGCCAGTCAGCTCCCCCTAGTACAGACATCTATGTTTGGTCAGCTGAACTATTGGTTCAATTGACAATCAAAACTTCCAGGAAAACAGAAAAATGTAGACTGATGTCAAAACAAGGCAAGTAGCATCTCATCTGCCCCTCGGTATATCTAGCCTGGCTCATCACCTTTACTATTTTTGGACTATGGCTACATAGACACAGCAGGAGAGGAGGCTTATTACTTTGCACACTGGTCAATGTAACCAATTCAGGTGCTTCTCAAGAGAAATTTAAGGGATCTAAGATTGAAAAGAAAATCTTAATGAAGCAGAAAATAACTCTGAGGGCTAAGTTTTACTTCTACACATACTCATACAATTTATTTAAATTTAAATAAAGAGGAGCCTAATTGTAGTCAGTAGCATAGCTTCGTAACAAAAGTTGCCTTTTGTGGTGCAAATATTTATATATTTCCCTGTGTTAAAATTTATCCTGAAGGCTTTACATTTTATTGTGAGCAGCATGAAGAACTGAAAGAAAATTGTATTTTCTTCATTTCGTTAAAATAGGTTTCTCTTTGTTGGCTTCTATGCAAGGATTAAACATCCTTAAGCTCATCCTTGGCACCTCCAATAGCCATAATGGAGTGATTCTACACATATGAAGAAGGTAAATCAGCTTGGAGGTCACTCTTCTAAAATTAAACTCTTGTAAAAAATGAAGCCAAATGTGATCTGGGTGCTTCTGATACAATTAATGGGACTCACTCATCATCACTGCAATGAATCAAAACCTGCTGCAGAGATTAAATATAAACACAAAGATTATTTATTTTAGGGGAAAAACAAACAAACAACAACACCAAAAAAAGACAGCAATAGGTTTGTATCACCTAGATAACCACAGGAAGAAGTGTTCTACAAGCAGCAGGCCTTACAAAGGCTGATTTCATATAGGCTGAGCCATGAACCTCCACAAAGTATTTGCCAAGTCCCAGCTTCCCTTCTTCCACAATTCCTTTCATCCCTGTCCTCCTATGTACTTCAAGCCTCCTGTCACATCCTCCCATTTTGATCCTGAGCCATACACACCCTCACTGGACTCGTGGCAAACCACATGGAGCAGCTATTTAGGTCAACGTGTGGAGGGGGGGGGAGGGGAAGGGGGACGAAAGGGGCACTCATCCAGATCTCTGTTATCTTGCCAATGACTTTCACAAAACTTGTGTGAACTACCGTTGCTATTGGAGACCTCTGCTTGCCTGTCAAACTTGCTTGATGACAGCTAACAAGATGGAAGACGTTGTGGAAGAGGCAGGACTGATTCACAGTGCAGTTGTGCAAGCCAAGCTAAAATATGAGAGACAAAGCTAAAGACACTCAGTTTAATTGTAGATTGCTTCTTGACAGCTTAGGCAGTTCATGGTGGGCAATCAAATAATAGAAGATTGGATATAGAAAGCACTGTCAAAGCTTCTATTGAGCCTAGAACTAGGTAAGATTATACTATTTCTATGTGAAAAAGCAAGAATTATGCAAGATAATTGAAGAATGCTTTTGGGAGACAAGACAAAGCCAATTGCTTCACTTCCCATCCTTCTCTACCTCTGTGCATGCCATGGATGCTCCTGATTTGATAGAGTTGTTTCCATTTTCAGATTCACTTTTTTTTAGACCCATTAAAAAAACAACAAACAAGCAAAAAACCCAAAAAAGCAAAACTAAACCAACAAACAAAAACTTTTTTCCATCTCCCTACCACAAAGCTTAGCAATTCTGCAGACAGCAGAGAGGAGTCACACCACAGGAGCAATTCAAATATTCTGCTTTTGTGAAGTGGGGGTTGCCAAGGGTTGCACCCTGGCAGGTCTGCAGTAGTTACATTCAGGTTGGAAACAGGAGTCTGCAGGGGTGTGGAGTTGCAGAGATCACAAGGAAAAGCTTCACTCTTATTTTCCACTTACCTGGGCAAAACAGCTGAGTTAGGGGCCACCTCTGAAACTTCCAGAAAGATCAACATGTTTGGAGGAACCTTTCGCACTTCTACACATGCCTGTGTTTCAGAGGCTTCACTTCAGTTACAATATTCAAGCCAGAAACAGCAACACTTTTCCAGTTTCAAGGAAAACTTTTTCCACATACAAACTCAAAGTGAACATACCCACTTTAACTGGAACAGCTTTACATTTGCAAGCATCAAACTGACTCAGAAGCAGTAACTTAAAAGCAGCAGAAGGAAGCTGGGTGCTAGCACCAGCATACAGTACCTATAGGTATTTTTAGAAGGAAAGACAGACTGATCTCAATGTAGATAAAAATAAAGAAACTTGCACAAAGTGAGAAAGTTTTAATATGACTGCTGGCCCTCCCCTTCCTCTCAAGATTTAAGATACTAGACTATAAATTGGTAAAGCAGTTTGCTTTAACTGACTATACCTTCACAACTCTTTTAAGTACTATTAGCAAAGCAGTAGATATATCAGCACTACTTAACCGCTAGAGTAGTTCTGCTTGTTACTAGTTTTGAATTTGAAAGAGAAACTTACATATTATTTAAAACTAGTTAAAATTCAATTTCCCCCATTCACACCTAAAATAATCTTGAAGCCCCATCCACCAGTTCACAAAGACCTTGCTGTTCATAGCACTGTGCAGCAGCCTCATCTGTTTGCCCACACACTTACATCACTCCCAATGAAGGAGCAAAATTTTGGAGACTATCCATAAGGATGCTCTCTTTGAATGACCAGCCACTTCACAAGTTCTTCACTTCACCATTTTTCAGAACTCCAGCTCTAGAAATAGCTTGCTCAGGTGAGCTAAGTTTTTAGAAGAACACAAGAAAGCAGCACATGACATACAGGCATTACAGAGCAACCTGAGGTGATGTACTCTGCTTTGATAACTTAAGAACTATATAGATGCTAACAAAGTAATAACATACTCCATGTGCATTTCCGTGCCTCATTTTCCTCACCTTTGTAGAGCATTCCCTAGGCCCCTCCAAGATCCTGTAGATCATAAGTCTTCTGCATGCTCCAGACCAGCTCCCTGTGACTATGGCTGCTCTTAACGGTCACCCATCCCCAGCAAGAGCATTTTCTTCTCTTCCAACCCCCACACTTCCTGTGCTTTTTTTTTTTTTTCTTCCCCAGCCAAGACTTTTATCTTAGAGCTTAGCACCAACTTCTAATTTTTTAATATTTTTTTTTTCAATTATTCATTTGATAATGTTTAAAGCTTGGTCCTCTACTGAGATATTTAAACTTATCTTGTTTTCCTCTGGGTTGCTGCAGTTTGCTACCCTGATAACTCACACTGAATAGAAGCCACTGAGCTCTGGTGAGTTACCATTACACCTCGTCTATGGGGCAATGTGCCACTTATGAGCAAATTGTGGGCTCCACCACTCAGCAGTTTCTAATTCATATCAAAACCTCACTCAAACAACTTTTATTGTACATAGAAAGATCCACAAACTGACAATTACACATGCTGTTAACTGCACTAATTTCAAAGAGATTTTAAACCAACAGCTACAGTGAGTAGAGTGGTAGCACCTATGACAAGCCACAGGTTTCACAGAGCTGAAGGTACAGAAGCTTGATTGCATCCTCTCTTCTGCCACAGTATGGTCAGGTGGCCACAGAAGCTATTTAGACACCTGAAGGTGACTTCAGAAAACCTGAACATGATGATAATGCACATTAGATAGGGCCACTAGATCTCAAGAAACCACTAACAAAAGGATCTGTTCCTTCATTACATGAGCTGATGGGAATATGAACAAGGATTTTGTTTTCTTAAGATCTCAGTTACTGAAACAGGAAAAAGTTGCAGACCTACAAATGCAGTTGAGTAAAAAAAGAAAAATAAATCTATGTTTTACTGCAGGGATAAAAGGAGTATCTGCCACCTGCAGCACACAGGCACAGCATTGCCAGAGAGGAAACAGTCCCAAAGGGTGACATAGTGTGAGGGGAGAATCCAATCTAATTAATAACCAGTAGAACCATTGAAGGTTTACAGTTTTACATTGAAGTGCAGCTACTGCATATAGACTGAGAGAAGGCAGATGGATCCTGTTTTTCTCAAATGAATATTTTTTGCTTGAAACCATCTTTGTGACCTCCTCCACCCTGTAACCCTGACAGGAGTTTTCCCTCTCCATCCAAGCACACACAGATGGTCGTTTGTTCTTGCACCAGGCATACCTACTCCAAGATATATCAGCCAGCATCTGAATTCTTTCAAATCAGGCTTTTTAATTCATTCACTCATTCATTTTTATCTGTTTTTTCAGCAGTAAAAGCTGACATTTCCCAGCAATGTCCTAGTGGATAATGATTCCCCAATCTCTGTGATACCAAAAATGACTGGTCAAAAATGAAGGCCTCGCAGAAAACCTCCTGACATGCCGCCCACCACAACTGCAACGCCTTGAGGAAATATTGCACCTCAAGGCCGCAGTAGCCAAAGGGGGGTCCCAGAGCAACAGGTCTCTATAGGGGCCCTCACAGAGACAAACCTTTACCTCAAAACTGCGGAGGAGAGTTAATTTCCGAATAAATTTACTAGGGGGTGGACTGCGGAGAAAAGTCTCAGAATAAATGTATTTGGGAAGTGAGGGGGACGTCAGGCCTCGCGGTGGGGTTCCCCACCCTCGCGGCCCCCCGCACTTCCGGAACGATGTGCTCGGGGCGCTGTTTCCGGGAGGGACAGCAGGACGGGGACGGGTTTGAGCGTGGCACCGGCGGGCTGGGCTTGGCGCCGTGCAGGCGGCGGAGAGACCGGGGTTCCCAGCGCGGCGCCTGGGCCGTATCCCTCCATCTCTTCTCAGCTGCACCCACAGACCGCGCGGGAGGATGAACCTGGAGCGGCTGAGGAAGAGGGTGCGGCAGTACATCGATCAGGTGAGGCGCGGGGGGAAGCAGCCGTTGGTGCGGGGTGGGGTTTGCTGGGGAAGGGGCGCTCGGCCCGCTGGCTTTACCTCAGGGAAAGCTCCTCTCGGCCCGGGAAGTGAGTGCAGCAGGTGCCAGCCTCTGCGACCGGGGCGGGGGAGTTAATTTTGAAATAATGCCCCGTTTCCTTTGTAAAAGGGGGGAGCGCGGTGTGCCGGGAGCGCCGCCTGCGCGGTCTCCGCGGGGTGCTGGGGCGTGTGGCCTTCTCGTAGACTGACGGGTGGTGGGCGGGGGGTTGGGTTCGTGGTTTCTTCCTCGTTGGAAGGAGCAGGCAAGGCCGCTGTGGGAGCGGCAGGGAGCTGCTCTGTAGCGACGGCATGTTTGCGGGATCCCTTCCTCGCGGATTGTACAGGTTACGCCGCACTTACCTGGTGGTTATATAGATACCCATCGTGGTGACCTGCCACTCTGCACAGTGCTGTTAGAAGTGCAGGCTTGTTTCCCTGTGTTGGTGGATTCAGCAATTATGTTGCTGCAGGGCAAACAAACAAACAAAAAATCATCCGAAAACACAACAGGAAAAATGCATTAATAAATTAGATTAAGCATAGCATTAAGCTGCTCTGTTATATTTCTTGTTGAAAGATTTCATACTGGCATCGCTACTGAGAAAAACCCACCCCTTCCATTAGCACAGACATCTCTGTGGCCAGCAAATCTGACTGGAAGATTGATTGGAGACCTAAGTTAATTTGGTGAATTTTATTGTTCTGTTTTGCAGTAATCATTTTAATTAAACTGGCTCACCAAGCTGCTTTGCCATGCAGCTGTGTAAACACTTGTGCAGTTCTGAGGAGAGGGCATCTAGAGGAACATGAAATTGCTTCTTTGTAACATAGGCAGGTTTTGGTACTGTAGAACTGCTCAACGGAAGCTGTATAGTGCTCTGCAGACCTGGACGATGCCCTTCTTTTGTAGTGTTGAGGGGTTTATTTAAAATCCAGTTCTTGAAGACAGCTATTACATATGTGGGGGGTTGGTGGGGGGTTTTTTTGTGAGGTTTTGTTTTTGTTTATTTTCCTGGGAGTGCGGTTTGAAACCAGACTATTCTCTTGGCAAATTTGCTGAGCATTCTCTATCCCCACCAAGTAGGAAATGTGGGTGCACAGTACAGAAAAGACCACTTAGGTCATGGAGAGTTGTGCTTTGTGATGACTAAAATACCATTAATGTGTTTTTCAGAGAAGTCTGACAAACCTCTAGTCCAAAAGCACAAAACAGTCTCTAAGATTGTAAACAAACTCCACAAGTGTAATGTTAAGTTAATGTTAAGTCTAGGTTAAGGAGCTAAAGGTTTTTCTGGCGTTGCAAGTCCTTGCAGTGGCAGGGTATCTGTTAAATGTCCAGCAGATCCCGAGAAGCACATTATGCCTGATAGCACAGAGAAGGATGAAAAGAAACAACTGTAGCCCCTGCTGATCTTGGAGAATAATCTCAGCCAATTCTATGAGGTTTTGCCCAGCACCCTAAATCTAATGGCAACCTTAGCTGAGTTGGTGGGATATACCTGCAAACTCTGCTTCTGTTGAGTCTCTAGTTGCCACCAGTCTACTCTATTTCACTCACTTCTGAACTGCAGACTTAACGGTGAGACTGTGCATCCAAGGATAAGGGAAAATTCACACAGGGATTATGGTTTGTGTGAGGTTAAAGCGTCTTTACTGGAGAATGAAAATTTCTTAATCAGAAATGGTGCTGCTGAAGTCTCCTGAAGTAATTTATATCTTTTTAATACAGTATTATCTTTTTTTGCTAAATTGTAGCATTTATTTTAATTGGGAGGAGGGGATTCTTCCTGCTTTTTCAGTGACAGCAAAGCAACTACTGACCTGTTGCCATACTTATGTAGCGTGTACCTTTTGGTCAAATATACCTGCATTTTATTGAAAATAAATTAACAATCTCACCTCGTTACTTTTTTATATCCCTTAGAAGTTACAGTACTGGCCCTTTTAAACCGTTTTTTTAACTTCTAAAGATCTCAAATGTGACTCTTCATTCATTAGAGAGCACAAGTGTATGATAATAAATGTGAATGATGTATAATATATTTCAAATTAATCCAGGAAAGCTAACCCCAAATAAATACTAATTATTTCTGTCATGCTTTTACAGCAGCAGTATCAAAGTGCCCTGTTTTGGGCAGACAAAGTAGCTTCACTGTCTCATGGTAAGTACATTGTTTTTCATTAATTTCTTTATTATATTATTCAGTTTTGGTTTTGTTGTGGTTTTTTGTAAAGCTCTGTGGCTAAATGTTGAAGTTTTGAGTTTGGTGTAAAAGTGCTTTTCTGTCATCTTTGGAATGCCATTTTTTCCAAACAGAGCAGGGCCACTCTTCCTTCCATTTTGAACTTTGTGTTAAAATTACTGTTTGGTCAAACCTAAAGGTTTGCTTACCTTAAGAGACAAAAAAAAAAAAATAAGAGCTATGTGAGACAGTGGTGGTTTCCTAGAGAATTCCTTGCTGTTCAGGGTGACAAATAGAAAGCAGATTGACGCGGTGAGTTGATGCTGGTAGCCTGTGTCTGCCTACAGCCATGGCCCATTTACACTTCTTAAAGAGATTCTGGGGGGCTGATAGCACAGAAACTTTGGTTGCCAAAAACGTGGGAGAGTGCTAAGCTAAGCTGCTGCAATTGTATCTTCAAGCTGCAGAAGTCTAATGCTTTCATTTTCACCGTTGTTAGGTTCCCACTGATCTCTTGAGAGAGGCAGTTCTAGCTGTGTTTTTTTCTGCCCTGTGTCCGAGGGCAGAGTAACCTCCAAAAGCTTTTTTTTTTTTAAATATATATATATATCTGGGTCACTGTTGTCTTTTTCTCATGACACAACTCTAGCATGAGATTCTTTATATTCACTGTCCAGTGCACTATCTGATGTCTTTTTAAATTAAAATCTGGGGTATTTTTATTATAATCTCCCACTGATAGATGATATACACATATATAAATACATATATAATAAACCTTTGTAACTCAATAGGATGCTAGAATAGGGGAAAAATAATTTTCTGGTGAAGCAAAAGTGAATATGCTGTATGGAAGTGTTAAAAGGTTTATTAGAAATTAATGGTTTGTAATTTTTTCTCTTATTTAAGAGGAACCACAGGATATCTACTGGTTGGCCCAATGTCTTTACCTAACAGCTCAGTATCATAGGGCAGCACATGCCCTTCGATCGCGTAAGTTGGATAAGGTAAGTAATTTTAGTCAAAGACTTACTACTGTTATTACACTTGTAAACCTCTGCTGCTAACCACGGTGACTGCTTCACCATCAGAGGGTAAGATTTGTGGAAAAAGTAGCTAAAAACCTGCATGATGTAGTTTATCTGAACCAAGTATAGCCCTGTAATCGATCAGCCGGATTGAAACTCTTGTCCTCAGATAGGGCCAGAGAAAACAGAAGGGGGTCCAAGGATGTGACTGCAGCAGGAATGGGAAGTTGTAGTATTGCTTCAGGTGTAGTTGTTTAAATTGTCCTTCCACTCCGCTAATGACTGGTGAAGGCAAGAGTGAAGCAAGTGTTCTTTGAGAGTTTAATAGTAGAGAAAGTGTTACGGACTTAGTCATTTTAGTCAGAAAAGATTTTTGGAGGTGGAAGGGATGATGAAGCCGTACAACTGAACAAGGAGAGAGCAAAATGGAGTCTAGCAGTGTAAGTAAACATGTTCTTTCTTTAATATCTATGAAACTTCTCTTTCAGTTATATGAAGCATGTCGCTACCTTGCAGCTAGGTGCCATGTGAGTACGCTTTTTAACCTCTACTGGAAACAAACCAAACTAAATCAAAGATGTATCCTGGGGAGATTAGGTACCCGACAGACCATGTAGATGTCTGTGTTCATTGCAATAATAGGTTTAAATTTTGTGACAGTTGATTTAGTTCTTTAGACTTCAGTATGGTTGCTAGAGTATCCATCGTGGTACTATTCTGGAGAAATCCAACTGACCTTTTTTCCCAGGAACGAAAATATTCCTCTAATATTTTGTGGGGAAAGAATATGAACCATTTCTGTCTCATGTCTTGATATTTACATTTTTAATGGGCTGGTGTCATCTGACCAGAGGAGATGTGATTTATGGTTATGTGAATATGGTTAGCAGGTTTATACTTCTGTATAAAATGTATGGATGTATAAAATATTATGGATGACTAGTAAAATAGTTGGCTGTAATTGTAAAAAGACTTATGTCCACATAAGAATATGCATGCATGAAAAACGTGCTTATAAGTGCTGGCTGTTACAATCTCTGCCTTTTTGAAAGGCAACAACACTATGTTGATTGGTGCTTTACATACAGATGTTTCAAATCCCAACCTTTTATTTTTTACATGCACATGTATGGCTAGTATGCTGCAAAAGAACATCAGCAGGCCCTGGATATTCTTGATATGGAAGAGCCAATCAACAAAAGACTTTTTGAAAAGTACTTGAAGGATGAAAGTGGATTGAAAGACCCTGCCACAGACTGGGAGATGTCACAATCCTCTGTAAGTGACATTTTTTAACAAATATTTTTTATAATCAAGAAGATAATGTGTGAAGTCTGAAATTTTACAGCTGTGTGAATCTGAAACTGTGTTTAAGCTTTCTTTTTTTGGATAACATCATTTTCAAAAATGCTGAATTGTTCTCCTTTCAGTCACAAGTCATGTGTTAGCTTGCCTGTATGAAAATAACTTGGTTTGCAAAAATGAACAGTGCTTTTCAGCAACTTCCCATCAATTATATGCAGACACTTCACAGGAAGTTTATGATTTAGCATTGGTTTTGAGTCTCTTAGCTCTATATTGCAGTTTCAGTCTTGGCAATGTAAACTAACATTTCTTTCAATTGGGTTGCAAGGTTACTTTTCCTCCAGTTATTTTTAATGCAATATATTTCCTTAATCACTCAAGTGTTTTTCTCAGTGGGACATTTTTGATCACACTTGAAAGTTATGTGATGTGAAGATGAAATTTTTGAAGCTCAATGAAAAAATTCTATATAGGCACATAGTTAAAAGGGATTGGTGCCACGTGTAGGTTGAAGGGTCAGTGAAGAGGCTTTACTTTTGGAGTTTGGCGTCGAAGTCTATTAGCTGAAACTGCAGTGAAGGTGATTGACAAACATTTTGCCTGTAAGACTGAAGTAGCAAAATGGGTTAAATCTTTTGAATGCTGGTGTTAATGGGCTTAAGGGAGAAGTGGATTAGACTTGAGTTACTGCAGTGCACCTTAGCGGCAACATCTAAGGTACTGTGGAAGCAAAGGAAGAAGTCCTCAACTTTGGCTCGTTGTACTTGCTCCCTGTTTTATGGTACTCTGGCCCTGGTGGTTGGGTGGCTAATTATTGAACTAAACTGGGAAACTACTTTGAATGAAAAATAACACAGCCAAATAAACTCAAAATTCTTCAGTCCTTACCTCACAAATGCTTGTGAAGCAGAGAGAACTACTGAAGTAGGTCCTGCTACAAGAAACTTTAAATCAAACTCCTCTCTAGGAATGTAGCTTTTTCAAACTTAATTTGATTGATTTTGCATAGACACTAGTTACAGAGTGAGAAGGACTGATGTCTGAGCTGGTAACAAGATTACCATTGTAGCAGCAGCCCCCTGGGGTTTATTAGTTGTTAATGCAGCTGTACTGATGATACAGATACAAAATGTGTCAACTTGCCCAAGTAACTCCTGACACTTCTATGGCCTTCTGACCAACGGAACACCCATATATGGAGGTTTGAAAGAACATGCTAGTTATTAGACATATTAGCAAAACTTTAACTATGATGATAATTTTTCATTACTTTAATTTCTGAAACATCCATGTTTTGAATTGAAAAGAAGGATATATTTTTCTGCTCAAAGTAGTTGAGTCCATTGGTTTGGCTTTTTTCATGTTTATTGTAGTGATTCTTGTCTTGCATTAAATATGTGGTTTATTAGTCAACAAAGTGAATTGCCTTTGGAAGTGATGATTCCCCTATATTGAGGATGAAGAGAATTTAGTATAACTAGCTTACAACTCAGTATCAGAGAGCTGGATGACAGAAGTAGAAAAGATAAACTCTAATCCTCCTACTTATTTCAAGCATGTGTTTGTTTGGCAGTAGATAACCTGACAAAGCATTCATTATTTAAGATAGTAGAGCCAATATTTTATTTAAAGACAGCGCTAGAAAACCAGGTTCCATCATACATGAAATGCTTTTTACTTTTCAGGGAGCCCATTTGATTTGTGCTCAAAACCAAATTGCAAACATTGATTCAGTCTTTGACCTCCAGCCCTGCTTTTCCACCAGATCAAGAGCTCTATATGCCTTTTGCGGGGGAAGATCTACGATGCTTTGGATAATAGAACCCTAGCAACATACAGCTACAAAGAGGCCTTGAAGCTTGATGTTTACTGCTTTGAAGCATTTGATCTTTTAACATCGCACCACATGCTCACAGCACAAGAAGGTCTGGATAGCAGTATTTCTCAAATACAGACAAATTTTACCTTCTTTCTCAAGATGCCTTTTTTTCTGGATAAAAATTAAAGCGGTGGTACAATTAGCAGACTTTAAAATGTTAAGAATAGGAAATGTATGAAATGAGTTAAAATTTTAATCTGATCAAATTTACATTTTAACCTTATTTTTCAGTCGTGCAGTGCTAAGAATTAAGAGAAACAGAGTAACCCAGCTGCCCTGTTTGTTAGCTCTGGAAGCTCCCATGCTCTTTGCCCAGCCTAAACCATCTTTTTCTTGTGTTCTCAATGTCACAGTCTTTGAATCTGCAAAACCCTACTGGTATTTGCTTACTTATAGTAGGCGTTGCTTAATATAGCATTCTTAGTGATAAAATATGACTCGTAAAATAAATATAAAGTGGTGTGTCATATCATCTTTATTAAATTTTGTTTGAAAGCATAGAAGGAAAAATACAATAATTCCATTCTTAATTTCCATAATTAGTAGTATTTTCTGGTTTAGTGTATTTGTACTGTTATCTTCCTTGTAATATTGGGATAAGCATCATAAAATTCTTTGTATCTCTAGGTTCTTAAAATGTTGGATCTTGCTATTTCTTCTGTAACATGACAACTTCATTTTTTTTAATTCACCTAGAAAAAGAACTTCTTGAATCTCTACCTCTTAGTAGACAATGTACAGAAGAAGAACAAGAGTTGCTTCACTTTTTATTTGCGAATAAATTGAAAAAGGTAAACCCCAGAACTGACTAAAAAGCTGGAGAATTGATTGGAAGTCTGAACTTCAGATGTAAATTTTCTTGGTTTCCATTTATTCTGAACATTGAAATATTTAAGGGCTTTGTAGTTTTGTTTAATTTTAAATGGATGATGCAGTAGATATCACTTTATGGGAAGGGTGTAATAGTGTGTGTAAACTTAATCTCTGGTGTGGTGACAACTTGAAATTTTGCTTATATTTGTTTAGCTTTATTTCTTGACAAACTTCTAGGTGGGGAAAAAGAACATAAATAATGTAGGCAAAATGTCAGTTACCTAAAAAGACTAGGATATAGCAACGTTTTTCCAGGCTATTTTTTTTCAAAGATGATTAGAGAGCACTGAAAGCCAACTATATACTGCTCAGTATTCATTTCCACAGCCTGCACGTGAGACAGTGACACTGACGAGCATCTTTCATGTTCTAAATGAACTTTTAAGTACATCATAAAGAACCATTTTACCAAATGCGTGCTTTATAGAATCATATCACAGAATGGTTTGGGTTGGAAGGGACCTTGAAGATCATCTTGTTCCAATGCCCCTGCCATGGGCAGGGACACCTTCCACTAACCAGGTTGCTCAGAGCCCCATCCAGCCTGGCCTTGAACACTTCCAAGGAGGGAGCATCCACAACCTCCCTGGGCAGTTTTACAGACTTTCAGTTTATAGCTACACGTTTTAAGAAGCTTAATGCTTCTTAAATATTTTTTTAGAACTACAAATAGTAATAATTACATCATCTGATTTTAGTTTGGTTGTTGTTTCCCATATTGTCTCTTTTGTCTTTCAGTATAATAAACCCAGTGAAACACTGATTCCTGAATCAGTAGATGGTCTCCAGGAAAACCTGGATGTGGTAGTATCCTTAGCTGAAAGACATTATTATAACTGTGATTTCAAAATGTGTTACAAGCTTACTTCAGTGTAAGTATGCAAACCAACTTTGACGTTGTTTTTTTTCATATATAGTAAAGTATAATGTTATGCCTGGATTTACAGTGAATATCATTGTTTAATTCATTGACATACATAACAATTTGATAGAAATTTTAAGGTATTTAAAATGTGTAGTTTGTGTCTGGCGAGACATTATTTCTATGATATGTAGTAGAAGAATCCAAAGCAAAACTCCAGCTAATCAGCACTGTGCTGCACTTCCCTTCATCCATCCTCATCCTCACTCTGGTAACTTCAGTTTTGTGTGTTCTCTACCTACGTGTTTAGCTTCAGAATGAACAGATTTGGATTAATTTGTTAGTTAGGCAGTATGATTTCATGTGTTGATTAAAAGTTATATTAATTTTGATGTGCAAAGCATTGCATCTTAGTTGATACATCTCCCAGGCATACACTGTTGTTAGATGGGTCAGAACAACAACATGGATTGCTTCTCAGCTACTGTGAATCTGAATGCATGGTTGTGAAGTTATTTTTCCTGCTGGCCTGACAACTACCTTTTCAAGAAAACTGTATTTTGTGTATGTACTGCAGAGACTGAATATTAGCAGTATAAAACGGAAGATTTTTTGTTTTGTGGTGCGTTGTTTTGTGTTTTTTTTTTTTGTAGTACGGCTTTTTCTTAGCTGAAGCAAGCCATCACTGTGTAGAATATCCCATGGAACTGAGTACAGGCAAGGTTTTTGGGAAGGCTGTAGAGAATGCTGACAGCTAGGGTGAACTTAAGCATCTGAGTAAAATCATGATCCTGTTGAAGTAAATTGCTCCAATTAAGTAAATAAAATTATACTATTGCATCTTTGTTTCTGAAACTTAATTGCCACATCTTGTCTAGCAGAAAGTGGCAGAGTAAATGTCTCCTAAGGAGGAGATTATCACAGATGCCAGAGCTTGGAAATGAGAGTCTGAGAAGTCCAGGTAACTTCCAAGTTTTGGACTCTCTTCCAGAAAGAGAAGAGAGAATTTAAATTTTAAATACTTCGAACTATTTTTAAACATAAACTGATTTTTTTAACTATTTCAAGGTGTGCTTCTCAGACAATGGAGTTATAATGTTGTACTTCTGATTTAAGAGATTCTGTGAATAGATTTCAAGCCATCTTTTTAAAATCTGTTTAGTTTACCAAATGCCAGTGCTTACAAAAAGGGCACGAGCCTACAAGCCACATCCTGCATGCAGTCTGTTGTCTGTGAGACTATCTTGCGTTTCTTAGCGTTAAACTCAGAAAGTTGAGGACTATTGCTTGAAAGTTGCTGTCAAATATATGGTAAAGATGAACAGAAATGTTGTTGCTTGCTGTTTACTGGTTAAATTTCAAGTGACCTGCAAACAAATCTGCATTGTATTCTGTTTTTCGGGTTGTTTATTCAGCTCGCCAGAGTTTTTCCTCTTCTGTTAAGTTAAATTAATACTTATTTTTCTGGTCTTAAGATAGCCTTTATTCTGCTGTTAATAGTTACCTTCTAGTCACAGATAGTTTTCCAATGCCTAAATTGGAACATTACACACTATAAAAGCAGCTTTGCTTATAAGACATTAAAAATTTTGAAATGTGCATTGCAGATTTTTGATTTTTTTAATTTTTTTTTTAGAGTAATGGAAAAAGATCCTTTCCATGCAAATTGTTTGCCTGTGCATATAGGGACACTTGTGGAGCTTAATAAAGCAAATGGTAAGAAACAGCCTTTAATATGAGTCAAAAGAGGATTTTAAAGCTTTTATTTTAATAAATAAAGATGCCAAGAAACCTCCTTATATACCATTTTAAAAAATTATATCTATTTTACCTCCTACCTGCAGTTCCAAGGCAACAGTGGTAACTGGCAAAGAAGGGAGTTTCAGAGCTGACAGTGGGGCCGCAGGGAGTAGTTGTGCAAAGGGCCTTTATTCATTCATGATCGTGACTGTCACTGTCTTTTAACCACTGGGCTATGTAGCCAGAAATGTAGTGAGCTTTACTGCTTCATTTCTGTTTGATTTCTCTTTTGAGAAGAAGTATCTACCAAGTATCTAGGTGTGGTTTTTTTCTGCCCCGCAACAAAGTAAATATATTAATTTAGACTAGAAGGAACTCTTCAGCAGTGTATATGCTTGGGTGGATATGGTTCTTCCAGAATAGAAAAAATTCTAGTCTTTTCGGGCCTTTGCTGCTGTGAAGGCCTCTTTTTATTTCAGACAAATAAATAATCATGCAGCACCTTTGTTGGAATTACCAGAATAGCTTACGTGCAGCTGCGATGGCTTTTTCTCATTTCAGACTGCATATAAACATCCAAATCAAGTGAGGAACTTGAATGTCTTTAAAAGCAATTGGAAAATACAATAAGGAGCTCATATGATTTGCAGTCTCTCAAAGGATGGTGCATTGTATGTACACAAATAGGTCATTAGGTGTACTAGTACTTCTCAGTGTTTAGTAAATGTACTTTTCAGTTACTTTACAGTTAACTGCATCTGAAAATGCGGTCAAGACTGATTTTTCTTCTAAGTCTGCCTTGAGAAGCATCTTGTAAATAAGCTGGTATTTTGTAAGCCAGTTTTCGTATTTGATTTTTCTGAAGCCAAGAATTGGTACAAAGTACTCCAGGAAAACCTCACCAATTTAAGAGCATTGTATTCTGAAAACATAGAAATTTTAGGCACCGTAATGCTACTGCTTTTGAAATTGCATAGGCAATACAAATGTTGCCCCATATCTGCTTACATCTGCTGTTATTAGAAAAACTGTACCAAGTTATTCTAATAACTGGAATTATTATTATTTTGTTAGAAAAGCAATAACTTAGAATTATTCCAAGTACTATCATTTATTTGCTGTTGTCCTGTTTTCAGCATATTAATGCACAGGATTCTACTTAGATACTGGCTAGATCAATTTCATGTACCTTTTAGATTTAGAAAGTTCAGTAGTGTTTTATCTTGGCAAGATACATTCAAGTATAATACTACAGGTATTTAATTTAATGTACATTAATGACCTAAGTTGTTGCAGAATTCTTCAGGGGTTGGATGTATAGCTGCCTATTTATGTGCTGTGAGGACTTACGGGTTGGGTGGTTTGGTTTTGTTTTTTTTTTTTACTTAATTGCAAAACTGAATCTATTTTGAGACAGTTTGAAGCATTACCACTAAAGACAGAATTTTTTTTTTCACTTGGGCATTAATAACATTAGGTGTTCTAGGTATTTTGTATAGAAAGCTAAAGGGCTGAAAACATCTTAATGTTTTAACACGTTCTAATTTTCTTTTCTTGTTTCTTCCCACTATGTAGAGCTTTTCTATCTTTCTCACAAACTGGTGGACCTGTACCCAAATAATCCTGTAAGTTGTTCTAAGCCTTCATTACTGGGTAGTTTTTTTTCTAGGTGAAAGCACATAAAAATTGTATTGTAGTAGTCAGTTTGAGCAACAGAATCAAACATCTGTTTCTGGATGGAGCTAGTAAAAATTGTTGTCTTCTTTTATTTTCTATGCACTGTAATTCTCTTACACCAAGGTTCTTATTTAAAAAAAAAGTACCTGTAAAATATATTCAATGTGAGGTATTAACTTTGAATAATGATTTAAACCAAATTCTATAGTGATAAATGTATATGCCTCTCTGAGCAACCTTTTCCAATGTTTGATCACCTTCACGGTGAAAATCGTTTTCCTTTTACTCAGTCTGAATTTCCCATGTGTTCCCGTGTGTTGTGTGTGAATTTCAACGTGTACCCATCGCCTCCCATCCTATCACTGCACCTCTGAGAAGAGTCTGGCTCTGTCTTCTGTATTCCCCACCATTAGATAACTGAAGACAGCAATAAGCTTTCCACTTACCTCTCCCTTCATGAGGCTGAACAAACCCAGTCAGTACATGCCAGTGGTCACAGCTCGTCTGTAATACCAATAATTCATAAAGCTGACTGATTTCAGTGAAAATCTTCCTAGTGTCTCTAATTATAACCTGTTCCTCTGGTTTGTCACCTGTGGTGATGTTTCACTAAAATCAGTGTGATATATCTAATAATCTCTTTTGATATTAACACCTAGGTGTCGTGGTTTGCAGTAGGATGCTACTATCTCATGGTTGGCCATAAAAATGAACATGCCAGAAGATATCTCAGGTAAATTACTCTGTTTTTTTCCAGTTTTCCTTAGCAAATCTGTTGCTCACTTGCTAAATAAATTATTTAACATTCACGATTGTTTGTAAGCTCATAAACAGAAGCCTTCATAAACTGCTTACTACTAAAATATGCCCTTTGTTGACACCCTTTTTTTGGTGTAGCAATTTAAACCTCGGCCTTCTAGATGCTTTAAAAATTACATACAGACTTCTGTGGAATCTCTTTTGGCAGTCACCTTCCTGTTCTGTGGAGGGGTAGTCCCTGCAGTTGCTCATGTTGCCAGGCTAACTACAGCTAGGCGATCAAGCCCCAGCTCTTAGTGTAAGAACACTCAGGCATTCTCTCAGGTTCAGGTTACATATCTTAAAGGGAAGAGTTAGATAGAAAATTATAACATTTGGGTATCAGAGAGGAGAAGGTGGACAATGAAGAAAGCTTTTGAAGTGGTCGAAGCTCTCTAGGATATGGAATGGGAAGATGAAGATTTTTGAATATATGTAAAGTTTTGTCTCAAACTGTTCCCTAGGCCCTGTGATGAGAAATACCCTACAGAGTATGAGAAATACTGAGGAAATACCCTACAGAGCTTTCTAATGTTCATGTCAAGTCCATCTTCCTGTAAAGACTCCAGGTTGCAGTCTAGATGCTCAGGTTGCAGTCCTCAGCTCAGGACTGGAGTGACATTTTGTGTACTTGTCTGATGCACAGAAACTGTCTCTGATGTGACAAATAAATACTCTTGTCTTCATTAAGGCTAGTACAATTATATGTCAAAAATTCAACACACAGTTCAATCTAAGAGTTCGTTTGGTATTTTTATATCCTGCATGTGAAACCTTAGGTTTGCTACAATGTATTTATTTTGAAATGTATAACTAGAACTTTGTAATACATTATTAGTCACTACTAAATTTTTCTATATTTTGGCCAAGTCACTTATTAAATAATTATTTGTGTTCAGTAATACCAATAATTCCTGCTGTCTATTGCTGAACAGCAATAGAAATGAATTCTTGAAATTGTGCAATACTTTAAAGTGCTAATTAGTCTGTTGAACTTTTAAACTTTGTTTACCAGTGTTTACCACTGGTCATTTCAGAAGATTATCTGAATAGATACCTAACTATGTGGCATAGCATTGCTATGTGTAGTCATCTGAAGCAGATGAAATTTAATTTCAGGTGTGTTTGCTTGTGACCTGCTCTTGTTTTTAGCAAAGCTACTACACTCGAGAGAACCTACGGACCTGCATGGATAGCATATGGACATTCATTTGCAGTTGAGAGTGAGCATGACCAAGCAATGGCTGCATACTTCACAGCTGCACAGCTCATGAAAGGGTACGTGAAAAATGTCATATTCAGGAAACTAAAAATAAAAACAATTGTTAATATTATTCCATAAATATTGTAGAATATTGACCTATATCCCTTTAAACAGTCGGAATACATTTGCAACAATTACCTGGTAGAGACAAAAGGAGGAAAATCCCAAATATTTTAATCTGCATTATTATCATTGTGGGTTTCTTTGAGTTCTAAAGTCAAGATTTATATTTAGGTGAACTATGTTCTACCTGAAAGTTCTCTGAAATTTGGGAATCATGTTTGTCAAAGCAGGTCCTAAACTGCTGTATAGTAATATCTTAAACAGTTGTTTCATGCTGTGGAGAAGATTGTAAAATAAGTAGTTGACTAATCATGTCATATTGTATATAAAACTGTTGTATTCAGTTGTAGTTACTGGTAAATGTAATACCTTTATTATTACTTCTTTCATATTCCATTTGTAAGCAAAATGTAGAAGGGTGCTAGAAAAAACCCAAACTCTCAGAACTAACTTAAGCACTGAGAAAAAACATGTAATTCCAGAGCGAATTACAGTTACGTATTGGGGTGCAAGTTCTTGTCAATAACTAACAAAGATGTGAAGTCTTTTAAACTGCCCCTTAGGCTAATAGTCCATTTAAATCAGATTTTTACTTGGATGTACACAAACATATGCAAACACAGTTGGCATTTATTTGTAGTTTGTGATGCCATTCCTGATAAGTGCATGGTACTTTTATTTTTTAATAGGTGTCATTTGCCGATGCTCTACATTGGACTGGAATATGGTTTGACCAACAACTCAAAGTTAGCTGAAAGGTTTTTCAGCCAAGCTCTAAGCATTGCACCTGAAGATCCTTTTGTTATGCATGAAGTTGGAGTGGTTGCATTTCAAAATGGAGAGTAAGCTTTCAAAATTAGATTAAATACAATCTTAAACATGGATTATTCTGAAGTGTAATGTTCCAATATACCTACTAACATACTTAGG
Organism: Hemiprocne comata; assembly: GCA_020745705.1. NCBI lineage: Eukaryota > Metazoa > Chordata > Aves > Apodiformes > Apodidae > Hemiprocne > Hemiprocne comata. Next base: position 151,877,539 of record CM036586.1, on the reverse strand, counting down.
TTGAGCTGTAGAATACAAAGTTTCTTTTGGTTCTAGTTTAGATGGTGTACCATTAACCCTTGCTTTCTACATTGTTCTTCCTTGCTTAAGATGGAACGAGGAAAGAATTTATAATACTTGAGGAACATGCAGAGGTTGATTATTATCTTGTGTGTGCCTGTCATTGGGTAGTTGCATGCCTTGAAAAAGCATCTGTCTGCACACATGCTACAGAATTTTGTACAGCAAAAGATTTTGGCACCTCAGGGAGGTTCCAAATATGTTCTAAAAAAAACCCTAAAACCTAACAGATGCAAAACCTGTTTAGTGAATATTCTTGGTTTGCTTCTGATTTTTTTTATCTTGGTCCTGTTAGCTCCTAGGAGCATGTGCAAAATACAGCTAAATGTAAATTACTGTTTTTTACAGCTAATTTCACTCCTACTATGAAGTAATGTCAAAAAACTGATATTTGTAATATAGTTTTCTCATACTGCTAATGAAAAATCTTCACTAATTCACTTTTCTTTTCCCCCTATCCCCTCAATTCTTAGCTGGAAAACTGCAGAAAAGTGGTTTCTTGATGCTCTGGAAAAAATCAAAGCTATTGGAAATGAGGTATTTTTCTCAATAACATGCACAATCATAAATTTGTAAAACTCCACGAAATTCTCTAACAATCTTCTGACAAAATGTGTTGTGCTTATTTTAAGTTAGAAGCAATAAAATATAAATTTGACTTTAAAACTTGGACCATCTACTTGTAGTTGTGTATACTGGGTTTTCAGATGAAAATCATCACACATTATCTTCAGGGCTACAGGAAAAGGCAAAAAGTATGATTCTGTATGAAATCAAAAGAAAATAAGTGTTGACTGCAGAGTGGAATCCAGATCTCATTCTCAGTCTTGGGTCTCAGTAGACCAATGGTTCTTGACCTAAAGGTGGAACTGGGTGAAGATGTTTCTGTGAACTGTGAAGATGGTTTCTACCACCTGAAGCATTAGCCATTTCTTGAATGATGTCCACTTTTGTTTGGACACAATCCTGTAGGTATGATTTTGTTTTCTTTCTAGCAGATAGAACCCCTGTGTGAGAATGGGCCCAGGGATGCTTAACTGATTTCCTGAAAGTTATCAAAAGTAATCACTGGCAAAAAGTTTGTCAGGAGATGTTTGTAGTTCTCATGCTTTTGTGACTCAGAAGTCAACTCTTATAACCCTGATTCCTCAAATGCTGAAACACACTAATGAGTTTGTGCCTCCTGGTAGCATGGTTTGTTTGTCATCTTGTCTAAAGAAACACATTGTACTAGAGTAACTTAAGATGCCTTAATGAAAGTAGTGCCACCTCGTGACACCTTGTGGCTTCTTGTGAATTTTCAGATAGGTTTTCTTGATTTTTAGCTGAAATTTAGTTAATGAGGACACCACCTCATGCTTCTATAACTGTTAACGTGGCATCTCGTATCGAGATAATGAAATTGCTTCTAGAACAAAATAAACCTAATATAAAGTGGAAAGCACTGGGGAAAAAAACTATAATCTTCACGTGGACAAGGTATACATTCACTGAAACAAACTGCACAGATAGGAATTTATACATTCACCATTATATAAATAGGATTGATCTGTTTTAGTTAAAGCTGTATTATTCATGTGAATGCCACAAACTTCATAGATCAGGCTTAAATTTATGCATATGGCTAAACTGTTTGATATGTGGTGTTTTTCTTGTCTATTGAGAAGTACTAAATAGCAACATATCTATTACACACAAACAAAAATTTAGAATTGGAATGGGAAACACCTAAAATAACTAGAGATTCAAAGATACTCTTAAATTGTTATACATCAGCAATCCGCAATGCAAGCAAGTGCAAATGATTTTTAATGTCAGAAAAAAGTGCTTTAAGATTTGTATTGGCTCAGATTGTGTTCTGTGTGCCTTGTAAATGGGTTAATTTATTTACAGCAGATAAAGTTAGACTATGGAGAAGACAGTAAGGAGAACTTTAGTTTATTATTTTACAGACAAGCAATTTGGGGGTTCTTCAGTGCTCCTAGACTGAGAGAGATTTGATGTGATTTTTAAGTAGAAAACTAATTGTATTTAGTTTTACTATCACTGATCTTTTCAAGAAACTTGATTTGGACAATGGAAAAGTTACAAAAATTAGTATTGAATTAATGCTTTGATATTAAATGTTTTCTCAACAGAACTGAAAATGCTTGTGATATTTTGCTTGGTCATGAATGAATTGCCTTGTTCATTTGTATGTTTGTTTTAAAGTAGTCAAAATTCAGTTACAATCTGGGAAGCTGCAGTTGTTTGAATTGTTGCATTATTTTGCAGGTAACAGTTGATAAGTGGGAGCCTTTATTGAACAACTTAGGACATGTCTGTAGAAAACTCAAGTAAGTAGAGAGTACTGGTGCTACATTTATCTGGAATATCTACACAAATGTATTTTCTCTACTTCTCATTTATGTCAAGATTATGTACCACATGAGAGCAGTGTAGAAGCATCTTCTAAGAACAAGATTCCCTAAATCAGCTTGTGAACATAAATAGGTTAATCACCACCTATATCCAGTTTACTACACGCAACTTAAAGTACTTCACATGAAAGCCCTTCCTGAACTATTACTTTTACTAGAAATTTGGTTGTAGGCTTCTAGATCCTTATGTGATTCTGAATTCTAACTGGCTGCTGTCCTGTCATACTGGAATATGCCCATTGATTTAAGTAACATAAAGGTGGGTTTGTGATGACCAATTGTTTGGATCAGTGCTTATGTTGTTTTGTTTTTTTTTCTTGAAGTGAAATAATCAGAGACATTAACACAGCAATAACATATTACTTTATGGTTTTTGAGGACACATTTTCCATTCTAGGAAGACGAAAAGAAAATGCAAAGCACAAATGCAAGCTTTAATAGTTTTTAACATAAATACTTTCTCAATTACCTTAATATAATTTTTTTAACCAGTGTTTTGTTTAATCAGTACCATGTATTTTTTTTTGGGTGTCATGCTTTTAATTGTCCAATTGGTGTATACTGTAATTTTTCTTTCAAAGCTGCTGATGAGAATATGACTTGTGTAGATATAAGTAGTACTTCTGCTTTGGCTTTGGTAGTAATTGCTTTGTGTTTCAATTGCCAATTAGTCTTAATTTTCATTATGAAATACGGATGTGTAATAGTTACCCCTTCTGCTAGGATCAAAGAGAAGGCACTGCTTTTGGAATCTACTCATGAGTATAATTGCAGGTTTTTTCAAATATTTCTCTCAGTTAGAATTTCTTTGGTCATTTTTTAATTTCTACAGTAAGTTAGTAACTGTTTACATCACATTTATGTTCAGAAAGCCAACCTAATGTATTTTTACATCCTTGTAAGTCATCTTTCAAGAAAATCAAGCTGAGAATTTAGGCAGCTGTGCATATGCTTTGACATCTTAAAAATTTGTAATAATTTACTAGTTTTCATAGTACATGCTATTTCTATTATGAAAAAACCTATTGGATATATGTCTACTTACTAGCATAGTACATGGTTGAAATTAGAAAGCAACATATTAAAATACAGTAGCACTTAAGGGTTGTGAAATTTCTGCCCAGAGAGCTTTTCTCACTTTGAATAATGAATGATTTAGTATTATATTGCTACCTCACTCCCCTGGGGAGGAAAATGAAAGCTAAAGAAAGCTAATGTTACAATGAGCAGCATTAAACATCTAAAGCAATTTACCATATCAAATTGCAAAGATCATTTCCAAATGGGGCCTGGCTGTAGGCAGCTGTTGTGCTACATGAGGGGAACAGTGATTTCTCAATTACACCGAGGAAGAAAATTGTCAGTATCTGTGAGTCTTTTGTGCATTCTATTACGTTCCGAACATAAAGCAATAATTTTTAAGTTCTTGCAGGATTGTGTGCCACTGAACTAAGGAAAGTATCAATATAATACTATAAAAACATGTTTCACCCTGAAGCTTACTAATAGATCCTTCTAACCCTAACAGGAAATACGAAGAAGCACTGGAATACCATCGCCAGGCACTAGTATTAATTCCTCAAAATGCTTCCACTTACTCTGCCATTGGCTACATACACAGTCTCATGGGCAATTTTGAAAGCGCCATTGACTATTTTCATACGGTATGTAACTGGCTTAAAGTAATGTGCTGGTCATAGGTTCTGTTAATGACTGTTTCATTCCTGGAACAGAGAACCAGCATTTTATCCAGCCTCCAAATTAGTGTTTATTTTATAATCTCAATTTTTATATATATTTTTTTTTTTTTAAAATCTCGCTAAGTTTTTAGTTGATTAGGCAAAAAATGGCCACTTGGTGAAACTTCGTACTTGGATCCTTGTTTACTTATGTAAACTTCCTATGCAGCTGAAATTATATAAAATACTTCCAACCTGTGCCTTGAAGTAGAAATTTTACTGCAAGTGCAGCATTTAAAGATACATTATTTTCTCTTGTCTCAGATTTATCTTTATTATGTGATACTTGTATATTACTATTGCAGGATAGTTTTGGTGATTTCATGTTTTTGTAAAGTAACAATTAATTTTCCTTAGTTAAATTGTTAGCATTTAAGTTGATTGGCTTGAATTTAGCCTGCTGTTCTATTTACCTAGAAGCTTGTATTGCATATGTTTAGCTGTAATTACTTTAAGCATGTCTCAATCTATTTTGTTCTGATTGTAGCTTAGTTATACGAAGAAATTAGTTATACTTAGAAATTAACTTATCATTATTTTAGTAGTATGTTATACATTATGATTTATGATTGCATACATATTATTTTGTGGTTTTGTTTTTGTGATTTTCCTTGCTTACTGCTTCAGCCAGTTCAAATGACAATATTAGTTTGCTTTGCAATGTTTTGCTTTTACAGTGAAGACCATGCTTTGATAGCACTTTTGAGCAACAAAACAACAAACTCAGAACCATTGTGGACATAAGATGTAGATGGTTTTATTTGCTACTACTTTTAACTTTTTTCTTTTTTTTTTTTTAATAGGCCCTTGGTCTTAGGAGGGATGACACATTTTCAGTCACGATGCTTGGACATTGCATAGAGATGTATATTGGGGATTCTGAAGCCTACATTGGTGAGTCTTTCCCTTATGTGACTCTCAAAGTCATCAGGTCCTTTGAGAAAGACTTATCTTTCTATTACCTAGTCTACCATTATGTAGTTAACTTAAAAAGTAGAGTATGTTTTCATTTAATGTTTTTGTTTGTTTAAATGGCTAAATGAGTCCAAACTTGTCAGTAATTGCAGATAACCACTGGGCTTTTAAAGCATCATGACAGCAAACTCTTACAAGTATAAAGAAACACTTTCCCATTGGAGATGATGGTGGTTTCTTTTATAGACAATATTAATTTGTGGCAGCTTAGAAACCAAAGGGCATGGGGAAATATAAAATAGAAATATGGAGCTAGAATCTCAGAGGACTTGATTTCAGCTGATGCTGCTGTAGAGAGATATGGGCAAGGCATTTTCAGCATGTCAAAACAACTCTGTTCTGTGGAGACAGGATAAATTCTTCTGCCTTCAAAAACAGAGCTTTACATATGGTAAAAAAAAAAAAAGCTTCATAACACTAATACATTATATTGCCATAGTCTGAAATATTCTCTGAAAGCTTTCTGCCCCCCCCCAAAAAAGCTTTCTACTGACCTATTTCTGCTTCGTTGAACTTGGTGATTTATCTGTGATGAACACAGTTGATGTCCTGTCAAGCATGTTAATGAGGCTGAAGCCAGTAAAAGCCATCTGTGTGCTCTGTTGCTTTTCCTGCAGATTTTTCACACAATTGAAGCAGATGTTTCTTCTGAATGTTGTCTTCCTCCATATGTAGATGGTTAACACATCTGGAAGAACCATGCAGCTGTGTGATATGCATTAATGCAAACCATGCTGTGTGTAACTTAACAACAAAAAAAAGCTTCTTAGAGAACTGGGAAGGGAACTGGCAATTACTTCTAATAACAGACTTTTGAATCTGAGTTGTACATCTTGAATTGTGCTTTTTTCAAAAAGGAGGTTGCTAGACTTTTTCAGAACAACTCTATTCAACTTCAGTCATTGAGCAGAAACAGCTCCCTGTTGGTCTGAAAGCAGAGAATCATTGTAGTGTCTGGGTAACAGTTTATTTGAGATACATTTTTGGGAGTGTTCACTTGGAATAAACTAATGGTTTGCCTGTTTTCTTAGGAACAGAGATCAAAGACAAGTTAAGATGTTATGACTTTGATGTACACACAATGAAGACATTAAAGAACATAATTTCACCTCCCTGGGATTTCAAAGAATTTGACATAGAAAGACAAACTTTGGAAGAAAGTGGCATAGTAACATTAGAGACATCACATCAAAGGAAAAGTACAGATACCAGTCGCCCACTGGAAGAAACATTTGAGATTGAAATGAATGAAAGTGATATGATGTTAGAAACATCAATGTCAGACCATAGTACATGACCATAACTACTGGTAAAGAGCTCATTTTGTCTAAGTGGAATAATATGTTTGTTTTAGCATTTTTGTTATGGTGTTATACTTTCAAGAATTTGCTATTTTTATATGAATTCAAACTACTACTCTGTACTTAAGACCGGAGAAATAATGCTTGCCTTAAGGATGATTAAAGAGTAAACATGATGGACTGTTTCTACAAAATTAATCATACACAATGAAGTAAAAAATAAATTCACCTCTTTTTTTAAACTGTTTACTGATCGATGTGTCTGCCATCAGTAAGACTGAAGGTTTAAAAATAGTGCTTAACATTTACAGTGTTGTTAAATTGAATAGCCAGTCTTATATAGTATTCTTGTGGCTTCTGAGGTTTCACCTTGTCTGTGAGGATTGCTTTCTTAGTAAATAGACTAAAAAAAATAAAAATCCATAAAGATTTATACTTACTACTACTTTATAAATACGTATTTCTTTAAGGAGGAATTTCAATGATTTTCCATCATTTGACTCCTAATTTGGCATACATTAGATTGATGACAAAGCTTTAATTGATGACAAAGCACATTACTTTGTTTTACCTTCTCATTATTAATTTCAGTTCATCCTTATTCTGTATTGTATTACTGAAGGATCATTTAAGAACTGTTTTTGGTAAGCTGACTAGACAACAAACTCGAATGGCATAAACATGAAGGTGTATCTCAGTCAGTCTTACTTGCAATTAGTGTTAACAATAAAGTTGTAAGCCACAATGTGGTACTGCAGGGACCACAGTCTTTCTCTTTACACATAGTTGTTTTGCCAGTTCAAAGGATTAACCGAACAATACATGAACAGTTTTTACAAGTCTCTCTGAAGTGTGGTATTTTTTAACATGATTGGTTCACTGGAGAATGAAGAAGTAAAGTATATGCCTCTGAAACAGAAGAAGTCATTTGTCCATCTACTAAACTGGACAGGTCTTTTTGCCTTCTTAGCATGAACGTTGAACATGTTTTGTCTAAATTTCTCCCTTCTTGCCTTTTCCACATGTGTCACTGTGTGGGGCTTAAAATTAAAAACTTAATGCTACAAGCTGTCAGTATTTTTTTCTGTGACTTCCAGCTGAGTTTTGGCATTTAATGTTTAGAACAGATTTCCAGAAGTTTAGCAGTCCAAACTTCAGTGTGTAGTACTTCAGGAGTCAAGAGCTAGCAAATTTTCTGTAGACAAATATTTCTCATGAAGTACAAGAACTATTTCTCTCCTAGTCAGCAAAATAAAATCATTGTCTAAAATGTAATTTCTAAATCATATCACAGTACATGTGTATTAACATTAAAAAAACCTATTTTTCAGTTATACTTTTAGCATAAAACCATATATGCTTGGTTATTGTGATATTATGTTCAACTACTGGGGCAAGGTATAAAAAAACCTGACATATTAGTGTGACTCAAATTATTTCCTATGTTCTTGGCACTTTATGTAACTAAGAGGAGAAAAGGGCTGAATCCAAGTACCTGTATTGAAAGCTTGCTGTTATTTTTCCTTTCCAGTAGTCCCTCTGTCTTGATTTATGGGCATTTTAAGACAGACAGTGTTTACTTTTAATTTTGCCAATGAATGAATAGCAAAGGATGGGCTGATACTGTAAACTTTTGAGTGTTTTGTTGTTTGTTTGTTTGTTTTTTTAATTTTGTATAGAGTTTTGCACAAACTGGAAAATATAAACTACTACTTCTCATCCCACTACATCTGTCTCATGGCTCATTTAGTTCTCAGTGGCCAGGTTCTGAATCCTAAGGAATATACACTTAGAAACCAGTATCTGGAAGAAATTGTTAGATGGGAAGACCTTAATTTATCTGAGGATTCTCATTAGCCAGTCTGAGCTACCTGCTAGTGAATCAAAATGCCGATTTGCCTTTTTCCTTATTCGCGTATTGTGCTGCTCAGATTTTTTTTGTCATGCCTGATGATCTCTTCATTCTTTGGCTCTTTTCCTGATAGTGCTCTCGTGAATCCCCATCTGGATCGGGGAGCCTGTATCGCATCCATCTATGCGGGCCACGTACATAGTTTGAATCCAGGGTATTGGCTGTTTTCTACTAACCATGAACTCAAGTTCTGGACACAGCTGCACTTCAAAAAAATCAGGGCTATCAAGTGAGGAAAAGCTAGGGGAAAAGTCTGTGTTTTAACAGCAATCGCACATGTTCTGGCTGTTGAAATCAGACTGCGTCCAGGAGAGCCCCTGGCTTTCCTATGAACACCAACATAGAACTGCAGACAAGTCTGGTTCTATCCCAGTGACAGTGGGAATTTTTCTGTGGCTCCACAGAGGGAATTACAGATGCCCTGGCTGCCATTCCTTATGTGAGAATGTATGGATTGGAGTACGTGTCTGATGCAAAATTCAATACCGGTCCTGTATTTTCTTAGAAAGGTGAATGAAAATGTTTTACTTCCTGTTTCTGAAGCACCTCACCCAAAGTTGCACGTTCTCCTTAAAACCAGGGAATGAGCCCTGAGTCTTAAATGGAAAAGTCTTTCTCCAAGCAGAGTGTGGGAAAAATTAGTCATTCAGGAAGGATACATGTCTTGCTAGCATCAAGTTTCTTTCCTTCAGCGTGGCTTGGCTAAAAAGCTCATATAGAGGGTTTTCTTTTGGTATCTGGTAGTTTGTGTGGGGGGCAGGGGACTTACATTTGAGGTAAACTGGAGATTTTTTCTGGGTGCACTAGAAAACTCCAGATAAGACTCTGTAAGGAGTGTGTCTCAACAGCTACTGTATTAGGCAAGTTTCATGCTTTAAAGGGTCTTTTGGTAGTTTTACATCTTACATGACAGCAAAGGCTTGTTGCTGCACACAGAGCAGCCAGAAGGCTATTGCCAACAGATTCTCAAAGAGCTGAACTCCTTTTTCTCTATAACATGATCTTTTTTTTTTAATCCAGCATAGGTAAACGTTACTAGTTTTCTAGTAAGACGTCGTGGCAATTTCTACATGGAAGTTGGCAAAAAAGTCTCCTAAGAAATCAGACCTTTTGTCTGATGTCAGGCAGGGATATAAACCTTGGGTTGTTTCCTTTTTTATAGGCTACTGCTATTCCCAATTGACCAAATAGTCTAAGAGATTGATAAAAGTTAGTATTTCCTCCTGCGCTTTCCAGTTATGATCTGCTGGTGTGTCAGCTCTGATGACAAAACTGGTTTATACTGTTCCTGCCCTGCCTGTAAAAATCTACTTATCCCTGTGCTAGTTCCTTAGTTGTGGTAATACAAATGTGTGTGGTTATGCTGTGAATCAAATCGGGGAACTGGTCCAGCATTTAAAAATCTCTATCTGACCAGTTCTCAGGCTCAAAGACAGCAAACCACTGCTACGTTAGTGTCATCAGCGGGGCAGAGTGGTAGCAGTTGGAAGAAACAGTTGGAATAGCGAGACAGTGCTTTGCTATAAAGGCAGCATATCATGACACTGCACTCTGGCAAGTATTTGTTGAGTTTTTTTGGCTGGCTGAAGCTGGCCTTCATTTATTGGCCTTCAAAGTTACCCAGAAAGAAGCGTATGCAAAATGTCCTAGATTATAAATGACTTTTCCTGGTCGTCAGAGGAATTTGTGATGTGACTTGGCTTGGCTCCCACCCCTTTAGGCAGCTACAATTAGGTTAGAGATTGTGACTGGTTGATGATGGATGTCTCTCAGACAGGACTTTCTGGAAACTTTCTCTCCTTTCTCTTTTGTTCAATCTTTTTATCTGCTCTTGTTCTGTCCAAATCCTTGTCTTTGCACCAGCAGCTCCTGCTGTGCTCTAGTCTTCTGCACTTTCCAGCATCTGTCCTGCTTCAGTCCTTCTCTTGCCTGGACTCGTCTTCCTAGACAGTGCTTGGTGCCTTCTTGGGTTATTCTGACATTCTAATTTTCACCCTGGCTCTAGTTAAATTGAGTATTGTCCATGTCCACATGAGGTCTTTCATTACTAATTTTTGTCTGACTTGACCTCAGGTTTTTGATTTTTGCTTAAATTATTTGCCTCAGTTGGCTTTGGCCGCTGGGTACAAAGGTCCGGGTCCAGGACTTCATCAGGCTGAGTAGCTTATCCTCATGTCCCCGGAAGAGACATCCTCACCCTGTCACAAAATCTGATCTGTTGCAAGGGTCAGCCTTGTGGCTGACCTGGCTGTTGCCTTAAAGGTTTTTAGAAGTTTTGAAAACCACTAGATATTTCTACTGCAAATTGCTTCAACAGCTTCTTCCCAGCTACTATTGCCTGAAAGATTTGAAGAGGAATAACACACTTCAGAGTTTCCTTGACAAATGCCAAGTATCTACCAGTATCTGACAAAAGCTGTTGGGGTTGATGCAGAAGACCAGAGCATTTGAGGCTCTGTACGAACAAAAGGAGCATCTGAAATTTGGGAAGCCTGTCAGACAGGTAGGGCGACATCTCAAGCCTGCATGGCCTGGGAGGCTGAGGCAGGTATTGCATTCCCTCTTCGCAGGCAGTGCTCATCCAGGTTGAGAAGGTATTCTCTGCAGGCACAAGACTCCTGAGCTGATGCAAGTAACAAGTAATGGCCTCTTTCCCACCTTGTTTTCTACCCAGGACCCGGCTAGCTTTCAGGCCCTGCATGCTAAGACTCTGGGTGTCATGTCCTCTAGGTGGCTGGGACCATCCCGCTGTAGGAGACAGAGGGAGACCTGAGCCAGGCCCCCACACCCAGGCAGTAATCCATGAGTCTAGGCTGGGACCACTAGAGGGGAATGGACACGTTTCTCTATCCTCCTCTTCCCACCAGCACAGTGGGTGCCCTCTGGGGCTCCTGAATTTATTGCAACCTTTCCTGAATATTGTGGCCTTTCAAAACTTGAAGGGGACCTGTAAGAAAAACTGGGACAAACTTCTTAGCAGAGCCTGTAGTGCTAGTACAAGGGATAATGGTTTTAAACTGAAAAGAGGGTAGATTTAGACTAGATACAAGGAAGAATTTTTTAACAATGAGAGTGGTGAAACACTGGAACAGGTTGCCCAGAGAAGTGATAGAAGACCCATTCCTGGAAACATTCAAGGTCAGATTGGACAAGGCTCTGAGCAACCTGATCTAGTTGAAGATGACCCTGCCCACTGCAGGGGGACTGGACTAGACGACCTTTAAAGGCCCCTTCCAACTCAAACCATTCTATTATTTTATCATTCTACGAAAGTGTCTCCCCGCCACCAGGGAGGATGAGGAAGGGGACGGTGACCGCAAAACCCCCCAAACCACCTCGGCCGCTGATGGGATGAGGCGGGTGACACCAGCTCGCCCCTCACTGAACTCTCGCGAGATGCCGCCAGCCCAACAGCCAATTCTCGCGAGGTTCCCGCCTGCCTCTTGCGGGCGGCGGTTTTTCTATGCGTTCGGAGCGGGAGGCAGGGCAGGGGCTGATGCGGGGCGGTGGCCGCGACAAGTGGCCCATGGACATCCCGCTGCGGCGGGAGTCGCCGCGCCGCGACCCGGACGCTCCGCCAAACGTGCCGCCGCCGCCTTCCCCGCTCTCCCCTCTGCCGCCGCTTCACCCGGCGCCGGGTAAACAGCGAGATGAGAAAAAAACGGCTCTGAGCAAAGTGAGGGGGCGCGGGCGCAGCTCCGGGTGGGGGATATGGGGGTGTCCGTACTGGGGATGGCTCCCGGGGCGCTGAGTGGAGCGAGGTGGGGAGGGGAGATGCATGAGAGGGCCGGGGGCGGGGGGGCGTGAGGAGGAGCGTCCCTGGTGGGAGATGTCAGTGGATCGCAGGGGGTTTGCGGAGAGGAACGTGGCGCAGGTGTTCAACAGACTGAGTCTCATTTCAGGAGACTCCGGTGCTTACACAGGTGTTTCTTCATCTGCAGAATGAAGGTGCTTATTCCCTTCAGTATTTTGAGCTCCCCGGCAGCAGCGCTGCACATTTGCGTGCCTTTTCACCTTCCATTCTTCAGAAATGAAGATTGGCCATTGCTGTGGCAAGGCAGCTGCTGCAAGGGCAGGACCACTTCTCTCTCCCTGGCTTTATTCGAGCACTTTCGAAGAATACTTTATATAGAGTACTGTGAGATTTTATTTATTCCCATTTTATAAATTGGAAAAGTGAAGCACTGAAAAACACAAAGTTAAGTCAGTCAGTAAATTCAGATATTGGCAAGAAACAGAAATCGATTGAAGCCTGGTGGTCATTTTATTGCCTTGTGTGCTGGCATCAGTTTGTCCCAAAGGTTTCTGTATGGTTTCCCAGCCTTTATTATTGGCCAGTGTACCTGAGTGTGGTGGGTTGACTTTGGGTGGCTGCCAGATCTCCAGCCAGATGCTCTCAATCTTTCCTCAGCAGGACAGGGGTACAAAATCGGATGAAAAAAGTCATGGTAAAGACAGATCAATTCCAAGTTGCCATTACAGGCAAAACATGCACAACTTGGAGGAAACTAATTTACTTTCTTGCTAATTAAAAAAAAATGAGAGTAGAATGGTGAAAAACAAAGATTAAAACACCTTCCCAGCCTCCCTTCTTCCCTCTCAGGCTCCACCTTCCCTATGCCCAAGCAGTGCAGGAGGGTGGGGAATGGGGGTTGCAGAGGGGACATAACAGCTCTTCTCTGCTGCTCAGTCGTCCTCACACTCTTCCCCTATTCCACCGTGGGCTGCATTCCACGGGATACAGTCCTTCATGAACTGCTCCAGCAGGGGTTCCTGCCACACACTGCAGTTGTTGATGAACTGCTGCAGCATGGGTCTTTTCCATGGGCTGCCATCCTTCAGGATAAATCTGCTTCAGCATGGCCTCTTCTCCATGGCTGCAGGTCCCACCAGAAAACCTGCACCAGCGTGGGCTCCCCACAGGCTGCAGCTCCCTTCAGGGCATTTCCACCTGCTGCACATTGTGGTCCTCCATGGGCTGCAGGTGGATATCTGCTCCACTGTGGTTGTGCAAGGGCAGGGGTATAGCCTGCTTCACCATAGCATCCTTCCTTCAGGGCAATCTCTGTTCCAATGCCTGTAGCACCTCCTCCCCTCCTGCTCTCACCTTGGTGTCTGCAGGGCTGTTTCTCACACTTTTTTGCCTTCACTCCTCTATCTTACATACTGCTGTGCAGCCTTTTCTGTCCTTTCTTAAACAAGTTTTCCCTGAGGTGCCAACATCGTGTCTGAAGGGTTCAACTGTGCCCTGTGGTGGGTCTGTTAGAGGTGGCTGTGTGCTGTGTGCAGCGTGCAGGGCAGCCCCTGGCTTCTCCTTTCAGAGGCTGCCCCTGCAGCCCCCCACTGCCAGCACTTGGACATGTTACTGAATACATTAAGATACTGTTGTAATAAAAGACTTAAAAGGTAGTTTAAATAATTTTAAAAATAGATACTGTAAAATTTTTGTGTAGTCAATATCTATTTTTTTGGTTGCTTATTAACATCTTTTGTTCCTGTCTAAATTGCAATGGTTCTCAAGCTCTTAATCAGAATATTTCAGTTACCCTACAATTTTACAAGGTTAGCAGAAACTGAGGTAGGGAAATTGTTCCATCTGTCAGCAAGTCCAAGAATGTAAATAACTAGGAGGCTAATGCTCCAAAGTTCCCAATTTGAGGAAGAGCTTTTAAAAAGGAGTAATATAATTTGTTTAGTCCCTTCCTACAGTATTTAGATCAAAGATAAACCTCCATTTTCTTTTGTATGTGCAGGTAGTTATTCGACGACTTCCTCCTTGTCTAACTAAGGAGCAACTGGAGGAACAACTACATCCTCTACCTGCCCATGATTATTTTGAGTTTTGCACTGCTGATCCCAGGTGAGGATGAGCTGTTTGTGTAGGCTTTCAGATACTTAAAACCTAATTAAGGTATTTTGGACATACCGAAACACACATTTTTTCTGTCAAGCCCTTTTTGTTAGTTTTGTTAGTTACTTAAAATATTTGTGAGAAGCAGGATACATATGCAGAGACAATGTATTCCTGCCTTCTTATTTTACACTGGTGATTTTAAAACAAAATTTTTGTGTATGAATAGGACATAATTTTATTTGAAACCCTGATGTTTTCTTTTTACTTCCGTTGGTAAAATGCAACAGACTGCTTATTGGCTGTGAGAAAGAGTCAACCTGGGGCAAATACCACACAAGTTTTTTCATGAGTGCTGTTTGAGCTTTGTTTCTTTGTTTGCATCTTTTTTGAATTTATTTCTTACTGTTATTCAAATAATCCAGTTTTATTAATTTTTGTCTCATTCAAAAGAAGAAAAAAAAGTAGTGGTTAAGTTAAAATAAATCAGAATTGCTAATGTATTTACATAATTTACTCAGTATTGCAGTGCTAAAATACAGTTTCCTTTTGAATAGAACAATTTCCATGAGAGAATTAACTTAACCATTAAAATAAACAAAACACCCTGTATGCTACATCTGCACATGTTCCAAAAAGTTAAAGTATAAGATCTTGCCCATTTTAGCCTGTCCTCCACATACACTAGATTATTTACGTTGATCCCGGAGGGATCCTGGTTGTTTATTAGAGACCTGCTTTTAAAGTTAGGAATGATGCCATCCAGATCCTTTACTTTGTAGAGAATAATTTGTGGTAAGTTGCACTTGGAACAGTCTAGTTCCTGGGCTGATTTTATTTGAAAGGGTACTACCACTTGTTGCCACCACTGTGTTATTAGATGGTTTTCTCTGACTATACGTGTTCTCTCAGAGTCAGTTTCTGGATCAGAAAGAAACAAATGTCTGTTTAGCCAAATGTCATGGCAGTTGCCTGACCTAGGCAGTTACACAGTGCAGCAACAAAATAGTAGATGCTTCAGCTTTTCTGTTAGAACCACAAAGGATGTGAAGTTAGGAAAGAGGACTATTTAGGCTGATTAAAAGTCTGTGTAGGTTTTTACATTTCTCTTCTGAACCTTGTCATCTGTGTTTCCAAATGGGTCTCTTTAACACTTCACTCCCAGCTGTTCATTTGATAAGGGCAAAATATCAAAGGCAAACCAAGAAGTATCTGGAGTGTCTCTGTTGTCTATGTTTAGCTGCATGAGTGCCCAGAAATTCGGTTTTAATTTTCCAGAACAATTGTTGGCGTAAGAATTTAGGGAGTCAGCCATCTTATAAAAGACAAGGTGCTGACAACAGGTTTAATATTCTCTCACTTTTATGTGATGAGGTTTGGAGTACTCAAAAATTGTGTGCTGTCTGTTCGTTTAATTGCATCCATGTCAGGTTACTGATGAAAGATACTGTGGTTTTCATCTCATGCTGTGTTGTCATGTACTTTGATATAGCTGGGGACAGAACATAGATATATATAAAAAGGTTTGTTAGATCGCATGTATGACACAGTAGTTCATTCTGGCAGAGGAATGAGGACATGCTTAAAACACTTGAAAAAATTGTTTGCCTTGAAGAGCAGATCTTGGTGACTGAAAATATCAAAAAGTCTGAAGAAAATAAGGCTGTATTCCTTATGTTGTTTGGTACTAGACTTCAAGATCCAGCAAACAAAGAATACATGTTTTTAAACTTTTTTTTTTTAACAATGAAATCTTTGATATGTGTTACTTGGATTGCCAGTTACCTTCAGTCCTGTGTATAACCTCTAATAAAATAAGGGTCTGGGAGAAAAATGTGCTCTTCCTCCTGAGTTTTGTATTCATGTTTTCTTCTGCCTCCACAAATTTAAATTCGTTAGAAAAAAAGCGTTTTCATGAAAGTTTGGATTTTTCAGTATGAACTGTTTTGTATTTGCTTTTTTTTTGCTTCATTTTGCTTCTTAAAAGTTATGCTTTCATACAAAAGATACATTTTTTCAGAATTAGTTTATCTTTACACAGTCTGTATGGCTGGAACTTCTTTCAGTAAACTACACAGTTTAAGCAGGCATTTAGCTGCAGTACTGCAGAGTATTGGCTGGACTTATTATTTGTTTTTTGACTGGCCCAGGATCACCTAGCCCCTTTTGCCCCCTTTGTTGGAATGCTGAGAGGTACATCTCTCTCTAATTTAACTCTTTATGTCTTCACACACTAGAATATACAGTAAACTCTAGACAAGATTAATACAGGGAGCCTTAGTTTCCTCTTCTCCATCAGAGAACTCCTTTGAGAGTATAAAATATTTTGTTGCGATAGTTTGTCATGTTACAGACAATTCACAAAATTCAGAAAACTCTCTTTGGATATGTCTTCATGCCATTCCAGCTGACAGGAAGCGCTACCTGACAAGGTGGGCATGTTCTCTCTGCAGTGCTCTCTGTCTTTCACTGATTAGCTTCTTCCTACATCCTGTACCATGTGCACAGTGGCAACCAATCTAGAAAATTCAGTTATAATAAAAACATGGGAAGATAAAAAGCAAATTTCACCTTAACCTCACAAGAGAATGATTTGGAGAAGCTACTCTGTGAGGAGAATCTGTTTGTTGGAAAGAAAAACAGACATACCAGTGTTTTGATGGAGAAAGCAGACAGATTTGCCTTAAGAACTGTAACAGATATCTCAGTTTAACCCCATCCTGTATAGCTCTAGATAACAGAACTTTCTAAGAGCTCATTCAGATTTCTTCAGCTGTGGAGTACAGACTTTTTTTTTTTCATGCATCACTCTGTTAAACCATAGAACTCCTTGTCAGAAATTGATGCCAGAAACAAATCTATAAAAACCTATTAAACACAAGGATATGAGTTCTGTATTACAAAGCCTCTAGGCTGTGAGTAGCTGAAATGATGTACTAGGTGAAGTGTCAGTGTGTAGTTTCCCCTTTCTAATAAACTTTTCTCTAAGCATCCTCTACTAGTTGATGTAGGGGAGAAGACTAGAGAGGTCTAGCTATAGCTGTTTCTAGATGTTTATTTCCAAGATTATCTCACCCTAGAGGACAAAGTGAACAGTTGCAGTCCTACCTATAAACTTTTGCAAAATACGCTCTATCAACTCCACTTTCACTGTTTTTGCAGTCTAAAGGTTATTTTTAATTTTCTGATGTCCTGTTCTTATAGACAAGTAATAAAGCTTTATAAAATACCATTTGATTAAGTAATGTTTTTAATGTATAACACTCTTGTGGCTACATCCATTTCAGTAAAATAATTTCAGAAAGTGACTTTTGCATTGTGTTTCATTCATTTATTTGGGTTTGTCTGATTCACTGCATTACATTTATTCTCTTGCACATTGATATAAAAACAAAATGCTGTTTCTGTGACTTCAGGGATGTTTGTTAGGTAGATACACTATCTATTGCTGTTAATAAAGACTCTGCCTTCCTGACAGTCCATCTTGTTCTCAGACTCCAAGTCTTAACTTTTTTTCCATGTATTCTCTTTTGTCTGCATGTGTTCCTGAATCTTTGAAAACTTGAGTCAAGTGATTGAGCTCTGGCCCTGATGGGTTTTGGTCATCCCTCCGGACTGGCATTGAATGTTGCGTGCTAGGACTCGTTAATGGTGTTGTGAGGTTCTAAAAGGGAAGAGATCTGAACAGGAGCTTTGCTAATGTGGAAGCCAGTCAAATAGACAATGCTATGCCACGTATCACAGACAGCAATTAAGCTTCTTGCAAACAGCACTCCTCCTTTGCTCTTCATAACTGCTTCCCAACATTTTGTGCAGGATTATTGTAGGCAAACAGTATTAACATTGCAGGATGGCAGTATGCACCCAGGAGCTGCAGCTCTGAATGGGCAGCACCGTTAAGAGCTTCAACAGAACTGTGTTCTGGATAGAAAGAGTGAGTCTGTCATCACAACTGCATAGTCTTTCTGTTTCTCCACTGTCAGGCAAATTGTGCTTGTTTATATCCATAAAAAGGAAAGGCTGAGTTAATTATTTATGCCAGTTCCATCCACTAAGTGAATGAGCATAGAAGGTGAGAGACAAGAGGATGAAGGCCAGTGGATTTTAGTTTGACATGACAATATCGATGATGGGTTATCCATTTGATCATAAATTATGTGATACATGAACAGATGGAGAAGTCTATTTAACACTCCAAAATTTAGATGTAGAGATCTATATATTTAAACGTATATACAAGTATGTATGTTTATATATACACACACACACTAGGACTAGTAAATTGGTAAGTATTTTTACTAAGATGTGGTATCTATTTTTATAGTTTACATGTTGCTGTTTATATTGTAGATAACTTTAAAATTGTTTTCCCATGTACCAGTCTTTTTACACAATTGTGTTAGAAGATACCTAGTACAAGTAAACTATTAGAATGTATTATTAAAGTTACTATAAATGAGATTATAGACTATTACAGAAATACACATAACCTAAAAGATTGGATACTCTTGAATGCACAGCAGAAAACAAAGAAACTGAAGAAATGTGTATAGTCAGACTCATCTGGGTTATTTCCATAGAGTTTAAGTGATATCCCAGAGATACCAACATCATGTGCAGGGCATCTGTCCAAAACATGATATGGATGGAAAGCAGCATGCTAGACAGCAAACATATGGCAAGATAGAACCAGCTGTCTGGTTATAAAACTAGACGTGCAGCCCCAAACTGAATTTCAAATCCCAAATGAAATCTATGCTGGTAGATATTTGAAAAAAGGAGGAGGCACATGGAGTCTAGTGGCCCTTCTGCAGGACTTGGCTGGAAGGCAAAATATGAAGAGCAAAAGTGGTATTTTGTCCAATAACTGTTGAATATAAAGTACGAAAGTAGAGCAGGACTGTTTCTTCCTAGGAGAGGGTATCAGCCACAGAGTCCCTGTGGCCCTTTGAAGCCCCGTGCACTCTTTGCTGCCCTGTCACATTGGTGGGTTTTTGGTAGGTAGGTGCAGTTGGAAGTGAGGGTTTGAAACCCAGATTAAAAGACAGTATTTCATAAGCAGGGCAGTGCTATGCATTTTCAATTTGCTGTATTCAGTTAGCTTCCCATTTAGAGAGTGAAATGTATGCATTTTTTTAGGCACATTGCACACTTTGTTGGTAAAAAGCCTAAGACGGGTCTGAAAAAGTTAGCAATTGGGCTTTTCCACACTAAGCTCTCTGCCATCTAACTTGCTTATATGTTTCTCATGTACAAATCAGCTCTTCATTTGTAGAAGTGGCTCCACTGGAGAAAGAACCCAAAATGGTTAAGCATTGTCATACCCATGTTTCTACAATCTTCTACCCTGATACATAACAAGAAGAAGGGGCAGACAATCCAATTTTATTATGCTACTGTGTGCAGTAATATCCTACTGTGCACAAGCATGATTTTATATTTTGTACGTTTCTGCTGATTCGTATTAAGTTCTTGAATATGTTAATAATATCTATCAACAACATTGGATCCCTTATTTGCAAGGTAAATTCTAAATATCTACTTCCCAGAGTGCCGTTTACACATTTGAAACTCAGTTTTTTTCTTAGTGTAATAAATGCTTAATAACCATATCGAATGTTTCTCTGTTTGAAAGATACTCACTCTGATAAACCTAAGATGAAAATGTTAGGAAAACATTGTGTACCAGGAAAAGTTTGTGTTGCCAAAGCAGATCTAACAGATGTCACTAATTTACAAATAAAAGGAAACAAGGAAGGAATAAGTCTTTATATTTTCAGTTCTATTTCACAATGGTTATGTGCCCAACCACAAGGTTCTAAGTCACTGCAGGAAAAAAACAAACAAACAAAAGGCAACTCTATGATGAAGCTGTTTGCTGTGCAGTGAGACAGAAAAAGAGATGCCACAGTGATATCATGGCTAGGATTCTTGTCTGAGTCCCAGTCTTTGATCTACAGAAAATTTTACTATTTTACAAAAACTGAAGATTCTCCCTCAAGATTACTGGTTTTGTCTTGTGAATCCTCAGCATGTCAAGTGTATAATCATATCAGTTTCTAGTATCAGGCCTCATTTAATTAAATGTTAGTTAATTAACATCAACACAAAACTTAAGAATAGTCCTTTTAACATGACAGAGAAGGAAGCCTTCTTCCTGTGAGTCACCAGTTATCAAAGAGACTTCTTCACTGTTCCAGCCATTAGGCAGCACAGAGACATTTCTTCCAGTACAGGTATAGATTGCACAATAATTTTTCCTCCTTTACACACACTTGTAGGCCTTCAAAAATATTTTTTAACTATATAATTATGAAAAGTGTTACATTGCATCTTTTTCTGCTTTGAAACGGATGAGAAGGAAGCTGGCTTTTTTCTTCTGCTTTGTGCCTTGGTGGTCCCTACACAGCCACCCTTGAGATACCTTGGGTTGCCTGTGCAGACTGGAGGCTTGCAAATCTGATCACAGAGGACTTTGCAGAACCCATGACAAAACACACCCATGTGCCACTGTGTTCATGGGGTCAAGCTGTCTAGAGGTTGCTTGCAAGCAGCACATAACTATGTGGTGTCTGTGAAGGCTGTGGTGGATGAGGGAGCACGCCCTCCCTGCTGAGTCTTTCAGGACTGCTTTGTGTGTGCTTTGTGAATATCGAATTATATTGAGTATATATGGATGAAAAAGTTCTTCCTTAGAATTAGAAGGTTTATCCTCTGCATGCCATGGAAGCCGTCCCTTGCTGGTATTTGTAAAACAGTAAATTTAAAAAGCCCTTAGGTTTATTTTGTTAAACAGTTATAGCTACAATATCAAATTTGGTGGGTTTGCAAAATCACTGGTTAGTTATTGACAGCAGTGTTCTTTATGGTCACCTTCTAACACCCAAAGTTAAATCTATATGAAAAATAAAACAATTACTTGGTTTGTGGTAACTGTGTTGCTTTTAGCTGCCACATGTGTGGATCCTGAGGTCCAACCCATAGTTTTGCTCTTTTCTCACTGTGAAGTCTGATTCTGAAATAGCTATGGGATTGAAATATCATCGTAACTGTGTGTGGTCATTGTCTGCTGCTGACGGTGAGTTTTTCTGAAGACAGGCTGTGTGGCAATAGTGTTATGAACACAGGTAATCTGAAGTTTTGGGCTTGTATTCAGCTATGTTCCAAAATCTGACGTAATGCATGCCCATCACTGAAGGCCATTTAAGCCAAGCTATTTTATATCATAGTCGTGGGGCTTTAAAGTATGTACATGCCATGACTCACCATAACTTGGCTGATGGGTGATAGTTCATTAGATTACCTCAGTTTCATTGTGGTTGGTAATGTGCCAACCCTGAGGTATTTCTCAGGCCCATTAAGAATTTACCCTTGGAGTGGGATGTATGCCAATACATTCTTGAAGAATCAAAATTATATTAGGTAAGTGCCTGTTCTTCTGTTTGCTAGAAATGCTTTGGATTTTCACAGTAAATGTTCTTCACAAGTTAACACTGCCTATATATTCATACCCATGTATGTGAGATGGGGTTTATTTGTTAGTATATAATTCAGTGGATTATCTTGCCCATTTTTTGGTTATTTAATCTTTTTTAAAGGTGGAAATCTCTTTAAATACAGCAACAGTTTGGCGACTACCTTTTCACTTGGAGCTTTTGCTTACCTTCTGTTTTAGTGACAGAGGACTTTCATAGCATACCCAAGAATATCCCCAAAAGCACTGCTGTTACTCCTGTCTCTTATATAATGAAGTATTAGACCTGAAGCTTTGATCCTGCACAATGGAAGCATATGCTCTACAAATAAGAGAGACAAAACAAACTAGAAATACTTAGCTCTGTTCAGAGTGAGTATCACAGTGAAGGCCAGGAACTCGTTTGTTCAGTTACTTTTTTCACATATATAATTAGATAGATATATATGTAAAGGTTTCAATATGCATGTTTAAGGTAGCTATTTCTCAAAGAAGATGAGAATTGCAGTGTGATCCTTCTAGTTTTGCTTTTTTCCTAGTCCTGAACAGAAAAGTAAATAACAGAAAATAAAATTGTTTCTTGTTGCAGCCTTTATCCTCATCTCTACTCAAGAGCATACATTAACTTTAGAAATCCTGAGGACATCCTTCTTTTTAGGGATCGCTTTGATGGCTATGTCTTCATTGATAATAAAGGTTAGACTATTTATAAGATATTAAATATGTATATATATATACACCATTTTAGAAAATCAATTTTTTTCCTTTTTGCTAATTATGCCTGTTTTTTTTTCTCAATAAACAGTTACTTACCCAAAAATGTATTGAAATCTAGCACTTAAAAGAAAATGAAGTGCAAATTATATTTATCCATGCAATCTCGCTTATCAATGTGGTGTGCATGCTTTATCTGCATTCTTGTACCTTAAGCAATCCACTGTCGAGATACTATTAAGATAATTATCTTATGCAAGCTTCACAATTCATCACAACAGTAACTGAACACATTGCAAGCATGAATCCTTACATCTTCAGTGTTTCTATGGGATAAAGTTGTGCCACTTACTCCCATTTTGAAAAAACAAGACAAAAACTTGTCTTGCCCAGTTTGAGACCTGTACAGCTTGACTTCTTAGAGCACTTCCAGACATCTAGACTTGAGTTCCAAGAAAAGGAGCAACAAAATTCGTTGCCATCTTTAAAATGTTCAGTCTGCAAAAGTTTGCCTAACAAGAAAGAAAAATTCTGTAATGTAGGTATGGATAAATCCACGTCTCCTACAGTAGCATGAAACTGCCACAGGCAAGAAATGGTGCTTTACCTTTAGCAGTTCCTTGCCTCATTCTCTCATACCTTCTGTAAAAAATTGAGTGGGTTATATAAAACAGACAGAGTTGTAGGTTTCTTTTATAGACATAGTCTGTGCTGTACAATGTTGCAGAAGTCCTGTGAAAGTAGGCCTGCCCACTCTTACAGGAGAGTTAAAGAAGCTAAAGTGGTCTGGCACAGTTAAGACATTCCTTTTCAGCATTTCCTACCTGAGATACTTTATAGGTCTCTAACTTGATCAGATTTGGATGGATTTTCCTAGAGATGGAGAACAACACACTCCTCACAGGGTATGATTCCCAGATTTCAAATTCTGTGTTTTAGATGAAAAACTAGAAAGAAACTTTTTATTATTCTGCCAAGACTTCATTTTGTCTAAATTAAGAACGTTCTTCAGTGTTATGCTGGACTGAAGCCAGAATATGCCATGTGTTGCAACACCAAACTTAGGCACAGCTGGCCAGTTTGGCATGATGCTTTGTGCAAATAAAGAGCACAAGTTCTGATCAAAGGTGTCCTCTGGTGAGGCTTGTGGTGACATTGCATTTATGAGGCTAAAATTAAAACAGGGATTACCAGGTTCAATAAGGTTAACAAATGTTCTAGCACATTTAAGCCAAGTTTTCAGAAGACTTGAGCAAAGTGTAATCTCGAAGCTGCTGCAAGTGGAAGTCAGGTGAAATTCAAAAACTACACACAGTTCTGACTCCAGTCCAAAGAATAATTCATTATTTAAAACAGAATTCAAGACAAAGTATCCATGCCCGTAAACACAGGCAAGAAGTCACGTAGTCATAGAATCATATCAGAATGGCTAAGGTTGGAAGGGACCTTAAAGATCATCAGGTTCCAACCTCTCTGCTATGAGAAGGAACACCTCACAGTAGACCAGGCTGCACAAGGTCTCACCCAGGCTGGCCTTAAACACCTCCAGGGAGGGAGCATCAACAACCTCCCTAGGCAACCTATTCCAGCACCTTACTACCCTCATGGTGAAGAATTTCTTCCTGATGTCTAACCTGAAGCTACGCCCTCTCAGTTTAAAACCATTACCCCTTGTCCTATCACTACCCTCTCTGATGAAAAGCCCCTCCTCAAGCTTTCCTGTAGCCCCTTCAGGTACTGGAGGCTCCTATAAGGTCTCTGTGGAGCCTTCTCTTCAAAAAATGAAGTTTCACAGAGTTCTACATGCTGAGTTTTACAGTTTTGGTTCTGAAAGAATGTGGTATGTTTTATTATTGCATATTAACCAGCATTTACATATTTTTTAAGCTTTTTGGCAACAAAACTTTACAGAAGTAACTTGTTTCAGATTTGTTTCCCAGTAGTATTTACTCTCTTGTCAGGCTGGGATTTTATGTAAAATTTTCTAATCAATGAATATCTGTGAAGAATTAAAAGGTAATTATAAATGATAATGCAAGAATTTTATTGTGCAACACTAGTAATCTTTTAGCATTTCCAAAAAATATTTAATGTTTATGTATATAATAAAATATAAATTAATTTTGTTTTGAGTTTAAAATACTGCTACATGTAATTATTAGAAGTTTAGGAAGGGTTTGTAGAAACATTCACCCTTGATTTCAAGTAAGATTGCCCAACACAATTTTGAAGAGTTTTGAAAATCTTACTTGAATACAAGGAACATTTTTCCCCCCCTCAAAAAATTAAGCTTTGATCTCTTTTAAGGTTTAGAGTATCCTGCAGTGGTTGAATTTGCTCCATTCCAGAAGATTTCAAAAAAGAAGCTGAAGAAGAAAGATGCCAAAGCTGGGAGCATTGAGGATGGTAAACATGTTTTCTTGGCATTACAGGGGAAAATAGATTCCATTTCTGTCATGCATTGCGAAGTATTAACATAGTGCAAATATTTTTCTTCACAGATCCAGAATATAGGAAATTTTTAGAGAGTTATTGTGCTGATGAAGAGAAAATCTGTGCCAATCCTGAGATTCTTTTGGGAGAGATTGAGGCCAAAACAAGGGAACTCATTGGTCTGTTTTCTTGTTTTTTCTTATTATTGAGAATATGAAATATCTTATTTTTATATCTTTATGATATTACTTGCAAGTGCTGACCTGTTCAGTCTAACAGACACTGACATTATCGCAGTTAAATTTTCGTTATCCAGCCAAGTAGTGACAGGAAACAACCCACCTATTCTTTTATGTCTCTATGCATGGAATCTCTTGACTTCACTGAAGTTCTGCAGGCACAGTGGCTTCAGAAATCGGTCCTTAATACTTCTGAATAGTTACAGGTATATTAAAAGATGGAAGACTTATTTTTAAAAGATAAAATAGCCGAATATTTAACATTTGATCTACTATGTTAGTTGCTTTTATTGAGAAACAAAAAATTATCTCTCTTTGTTTTCATGGTCGAGATTCTGCAAAAGCTTTGAAAGTAAGGCAACACCTTGTTTTCTGTATGCATGCAGCATGACTTTCACAGTCTTGGGGGGAATCTTCAGTAAATCAACAGTGAAATCTTCAATGCCATTATGCAGCTTTCAGGATGACACGGAGTATTGACAAGCTGTATCTTCAACTGATAACATGTAGAACGCTGAATCTTTCCTTGGGTGTAACAATCAAGTAGGAAAAAAAAATAGACTTTTGCCATTATTTTTCACAGTGTAAAGGTAGCCACCTCTTTTGATTAGAATCATGGTATCGTAAGGTTGGGAAAGACCTTTAAGATCATAATGTCCAACCTAACACTGCCAAGTCCACCACCAAACTATGTTCCCAGGTGTGACACCTACACATCTTTTCAATACCTCCTGGGATGGTGACTCAACCCCTTCCCTGGGCAGCCTGTTCCACAGTGTTTGACAACCCTTAAGTGAATAATTTTTTTTCTAATATCCAATCTAAACTTCCCCTGGCACAACTTGAGGCTATTTTCTCTCATCCTATCACTTGTTACTGCTGTTTGTCCCTGCCTGTGACAAGCATTTCTGTAGTGGCATTAATTATTCTTCATACACATAAATTAATAGTTGATTGGAGAGATGTGGAACTTTAACAGTTTAGAGGAAATGGAAATGTTAGAAGTATGGAAATGTAGGTAATTCTGCTACTAATAAAACTTGTTTGTTGTTTTTCCAGATAGACAAGTTCCCCAACTATCTTTATTTACCCCAAATCCTCCCTAGTATTTGACAGCAAAGTAAAAGCAGTCACAATTTTCTAAGAAGTTTACAATTTACAAAAGTTTGCCATTTCAAGAAAGATTTGTTTAGTTAAAAATAGTCTATCAATGAAAATTATTATTATTGAGTTGCAGATTTCTGAGTAACTATTGTCTGGGAGCAGCTTTACATTAGGAGTTTTAATATTTCATTTCTGTTAAGTCACAGGAAATCAAATGAGTCTGTTGGTTTTATTTTTCTGCTATTCAAAACTGTCACCATTGCTATCAATAGAAAAATAAAGATTACTTCAGTGGATATCATCTTTATAGCAAAATTATGTGGGGGTTTAGTTGCATGCCCAGTTTCAAAGGTGTTACTCCTCCTGAAGTCAATGGAAGACATTTCTAGGACTTTGTTGGCAGAATCGGGCCTCACGTTCTCAGCATTTCTCCAGGTAGTGTTACTGCAAACCAACATGTTTTATGCATCACATCAGATGCTTTAGGTCATCAGTTTCAGTGTGACAGTGAGATATAATACAGAGTTTCTCTCTAACGAGATGAAGGTAAGCTTACTCTTCTGGCTTGTTTGTAGAGAGCAAGATAAATTACATAAGTTATTGCTGACACAGGTCTTCATTTT
This sequence comes from Hemiprocne comata, assembly GCA_020745705.1. Taxonomy (NCBI): domain Eukaryota; kingdom Metazoa; phylum Chordata; class Aves; order Apodiformes; family Apodidae; genus Hemiprocne; species Hemiprocne comata. The sequence continues at coordinate 151,850,694 of CM036586.1, read as the reverse complement.
GTAATGTATTTTCTTTTAAAGTTTCTTAAACATTTTAAGAAGAGCCTCTTAGATTTTTATTTGCAGTAAGACCCATAAATAACATGGGTAAGATTTAGATTTGATAAGCGTTCTTTTTTGTCCTCCTCTTTTGATACTACTCATCACACTGCCTGTCTCCCTTGAACTTCAAGTTATGATTTGTGATGAAACCTTTTGCATCACAGCCTTTGTCATGACTAGGGTCAAATTCTGGTCTCCCAGTGTGGCTCACCCTCTCCCCAGACCCTCCAGTTACAATTTAAAAGATCTCTTTCCAGCATGTAAAAGTGCCCAGAGACAGACACTGCTCAGACAGGGGAACTTACAGGAGCAGGAGAGAGAGGCAAAGCTGCAGATCTGAGAGACTGGTAGGGAGGGTGATGGGGATCTAAAATCTGTCAAAACTTATGAGCAGGTGGGAGGAAGGAAGTGTAACATGGAGAATCTAGGGATAGAGAGAGGTAGATATCAAATAAACAATATTTTTTGGTTGTTGCTTTTGCCCGCTGACATTTGCTAAAAATTAATACAGAATCCTATCAAGTCTTCTCATTCATAACTGTGTAACAAGGTTTTTACCATTAATTAATGGGTTGTCCCCAGGATAGTCACACTTTCAAGACAAAAACATTCAAATGTTTTTTGGATATGAGTTGTGTCTACATTTTGGCTACACCATTTCAAATTTGTTTAAACCTTTATTATTATTATTTCTTCCTTTTTTTTCCTTTTTTTTTTTTCTTCCAAATCCTGTCATGCATTCCAATAGTGAAATTTTCTTCTGGTTTGAGAAGGAGTCCTGTCAATAACTATAGAGCAGTTTCTAGTAGTAAATATTTTGTGTAACTGTATCCTGGGACATCCAAGACTGACAAAATTTGTTGTAATTACTCACATCTGTAAGTACATGAATTCAAGTTTGAATTCAACACTGACAGTCATGAATGCTATACATGATATAGAATCTGATGATGTTCTCAAATTTTTGGTAGAATTTGAGGATGGTTCAAGCAGGTGGCTTAGGCTGTGTTTCAGGCTGTGGAGATAACTCTTTGGAGATAGGGACTGATGTACGATCCAGGAGATGAGGCATTTTATTTGTTATTTGGGAAGCCAGAGTTTTATTAAATCTGCTGATAGTTTGCTGTGTAACCTGGGACAAACTGCTTATCTCTTGCTCATCCCATTTTCCCATGGAGAGATGAATGCTAAACGGTAGTTAAGTGGAAATATATGAGAGTGAAAATGTTTCCTTCATGACTTACTTTGAAATTGATTGAGATTGAAAAGTACTATGAGAGATTGCAGTAATGTGGGCTGTGTATGAACAGCAGTATAGTTAGTTTTTGATGTACTAAATTGATATGTAGGAAGAGATTCTAAACAGATTTCTTTCTCTTTTGGTAAATAACCCTTTGATGAGCAAGAGAAAAAAAGCCATTCTTTGAACTGAAAAGGTAAAATTTTTAATTAAGCATTAAATAATCATGCAACATATCTCTGTTGCTTCTAACCCTAACAGCAAAAACAAAAGAAAAAGCGACCAAGTGTTTCTAAAATGGAATTATGGGAATGCCTTCAAAAATGTATACAATAAATAGGTTTATTAATTATTCAGCTCCCTTGCAGATAAAGCTAGAAAAAAGGGGTTAGTAATGAAATAAATAAATTAGTACATATTTTAGGAGTTGAACACTATATCACAAATTTTTTGTGTTTTAGCTAGAAGAACAACACCCCTTTTGGAATATATTAAAAATAGAAAATTAGAAAAGCAGGTACGTTCAGACTTTTGCCTGAAGTTCAACATTTATGTTTCACATGGCTTTCTGTTGGACAATTTACAATTAATAATTTTGAACTCCTCAGAGAATACGAGAAGAGAAAAGAGAAGAACGAAGACGCAGAGAATTAGAGAAGAAACGTCTGCGGGAGGAAGAGAAAAGGAAGCGCAGAGAAGAAGAAAGACGTAAAAGAAAAGAAGTGGAGAAGCAAAAGAAGATTTCTGAAAAAGAAATAAGGATCAAGGTACCTTAATGAAAAAAAAGCAAACCCTATTTTTCTGCTGCAGTTATCCAGAAATTCCTTTGGTGTCTCACGTTGTTTATACAGTGTACTACATACAGTACGGTGTGGAAATACCAAACCAGTTGTGACTGGAAGGGGAATGTAGGGCTTTGACTAAGTGTTGTTGAGCAGTGTGACTAATTACCTTAGATACAATCATGTGCAGATGCAGTTATGGCAGGTAACCCGGATACCTTTATACAACACTGCCACATTCTATGCTGACACAATGTGACAGAACCAAATTGTTCTGTGCTAACGTGTCAGAAGATTTTTGCAAATATGGCTTTCCCACTTTCTGTCATGTAAATCTTCATCTAGCCATATGTGCTGAGATTTTTTTGTCTTTATGCTCAGAATGGATTTATTTTAATAGTATGCTTTAACCAAGTTATAACAAAGTTGCTAACTTCAGGCGATGCTGCCTTGTAACAATCTGAATAGATGTGCTTTTAATTACTTCACTTAGGGGGATGTATTTTGTGCTACGTCTAGGCATTTAATATGACATAGATAAAAACTATTAATCTGAACAACATTTTGTGGTATTGGAAAGTTTTATAAGCGGTTTTGAAGAGAAAGATTGGTAGAAAAATTTGTAGTAATGTGAGGACACACGGACTCACTCCAGATCTTGTGGTGGGAAGCCACAGCGCTGTGTATTTCTTTCTTCTTCCTTTTCTTCCTGGACAACAGTTGCCTTCACCTGGATGTAAAAAATAGTAAGTTCTGAAGCCGAAGAACATATTTGTCACATTTAGGCATAAAGAAAAGCATACTAGAACTGAAGAAGAAAAGGAAGTTATTATTCAAATGTGATTGTCCAAAAGACCGCAGTAGTTATGACATATCTGTGTCAGTGTGACCTTGAAAGCTAGTTCTGTCTCCTAAAGAAAAGGAAAATATTACCTGAGAGAAACATTACAGAAATTTTAAATATTGGAGAAGAATAACCTGTGCTCATTTCAGAAAAGCTGGTGGAATGAAGAGACTGATGAGATGTTCTGCTTATTCTTGAAATGTTAGTGAAAGAGTTTGATACAGTTGGTCTTTCTATAAAGATTATTATTGCTAGGCACTGCTCAAGCCCTCTGTGGGTTATTTCTTGTAAAAGAAATGGACTTAATCTCCAAAGTGAAAATGCAATGTGATCTTTTTTGCTAACATATTTTTTTTTCTCCATCTGTTTTTCGTGTCAGGGTGTATTTATACTAAGCACCTACGTCTGTATGCCAGTCTGTCCCAAGTAGTTCATATGAAACACATTATATATATAATATTTCATTGAGTGAATTATTAATCTTACTCCTTTTGTCTTAGAGGTTCTGCTTTTTATTTTATTGGCAATAACACTGAGCTCTGTTATATGATTTCTAAGAAATCATGGACCATAATAATATCTATCTATATATAAAACTTAGGAGAGAAGAGTAGGTAAGTGTTTTCTCTGGTATTCTCAGCATATTTAAAGTGTGCAGTTGAATGCCTGCTAAGGATTGTCACTCCTTAGCAAAAGTAAATTGGCCGCTTTAAGTAACTTTTTAAATTTTATACTTTGTAAAATGTATTTCTAGCATTTAAATTTCTTCAATCTTAGTAGCTTTTTGATATACTTAATGCATTGTTAAAATGTCCGTTACAACAGAGGAGAATAATTACACATCAAAGTATAAACAAATATTCCTTAGCTTCTTAAGAAGCCCGAAAAAGGAGATGAGCTGGCCAGTGAAAAGCACAAAGAAAAAGGTGAAGAAGCTGACATTGAAGAAAACAAATGGGATAAATCACCTGGATTTGGGAGTGTAAGATCCAAATCACTGGAGGGTTCACTAAAAGACTTTAAGGAAAAGTAAGTAGTATTTATCTTCTAGGCTCCAAATTAGATCCTAAATGTTTTCATTTGAAGGCTTAAATGTGCATTGGCTGGGTGTTTTGTCAGCAAGGAACTAATTTAATTTTGTGTGTGAACAGATCTCTCACTGTCCTTTTTGTAAAAGGTGTCTAGTAACAGTTTACTGACCTGATGGCAGTATTAGTGGATGCAATTTGTTATTTGTGAAATATTTTGAAATCCCAGATTGGAAAGATTTCTGCAGGAAAAGTCATACAGAGTTTCATTGTTATTTAATCTGATCCCCATCAAGAGATCAGGTAAGGCCCTCCTTCCATTTCTAATGTCAAAGACTAAATGGCCTCAGATGCCAGCCTTTTCCATCACACTTACTTCATTTTTGCTGCAGTAAACAGAAAATGTGTTTGATAACTGGGACAATGGCAGAATAGTTATGGTGTGAATGACAGCCTTATGACAGACACATGCAGAAGGCTGTCTCTGTCTCCTACTGCCTTTTGTGTTGCATATGAAATGGTAGGAACAAGAGGTACAGCCCATTTCTATAAGTACTGTAGCCTGGAAATATCATACAAATATTTTCAGCAGCTGGTTCTTTCTCTTGTCCTTTAGCATGGGTGTGCCATTGCAAGCAGGATTCACTCATAAGGTACATAAGGTTTATAACTATGAATAACATGCTGCTGAAGTAAACAATACTTTGTTCTTTAGTAGTTTTTCAGCCAAGCTCTCAAAAAAAAAGTACTTTGCAAAATAAAAGAGCTGAATCTGAGATGTCACGTATATGTGCAACTGGTACATAAGGACAAGCTTGAGCATTTAAATTATTTACCTCAGGTATTGTATATACAGTATTAGAGGAGATTTGGGTCTGTGCTCTAGGAGCATTGCAAGCTACCTGCCTATTCTGAGTAGTTTAGATGTTGCCTTTGTCCACTTATGTTGTTGATTTTTATGAAGAGTATGCAGGAACTGCATATGTTCTCCTAGGGGCAAATAGCAAAATAAAGAAACTTTGAAAAGTTTGAAATAAAACCACTGCATTTGCTAATTGAAGAAATGGTTCACCAATGATATCCTACATGCATTATTCATCATCTTTGTCTCTGCCTAAGGGGACTTCAAATATGGGCTTAGTGTTTCAATATGTTGAGTATGTCCTGAAAGATGCTGACATCTTCCATTTCCTATTCTTTGATGGAAATGGAAAACATTCAAGAACTCTTTCATTGATGTTCTTCAACAAAGGAAAGAACAGGGTCAACAGAAGTACTTGCAGGGGCACATCAGTTGTTTGCTAATAAGGCTTTTTATGTATTAAGCTTTTTGTGGTGTCATATAACATTTTTGCTATTGATCCTGTAAGTTTAATAAGGCATTAATGTAGATTTTCCAGGTGTAAACCAGAATCCTTTTGGCTGCAGAGGTACAGTAAGTGTTACCTTGTCTTTCCAAGAGCTCATTTCATCATTATTAGTGGGTGTGATTAGGTAGCAAGCTATGCGCTATTTCAGGTGGATCAAGAATTAAAGTTGTAACTACTTTGTCACTGACTCAGAAGTCAGTAATGAACCGTAACTTCCCACTCGGCATGCAGGAGGCTGAATTGCCTTTTGGAAACCATCTTTAAAGGCTCAGTAGCAATAGCTTTCTACCACAAATTAAAACGTCAGTCGGTGCGTGAGTGTACGTGGCCACATACCGATTCGAAACGGTACCAAACAGAAGTGTGCTTCCGTTCCCTTCCATTCATTTCTGCTTTCTCCTTCTCTCACTGTGTAACTTTCTCTTCTACATATACTTTGTAATTGCTTAACCCTGCCATTTCCACTCTTGCCTGCTTGTTCGCTGTGCCTGAATTTTAGGAAGCTACTTTAACCCCTCCTGAATTGGTGTTTGTATCCTTGTCACCTGCCTACCTCCAGGCACACCCATTCCTTCCTCACCCACAGTAACAGGCAGGGGAAGAGACAGGTACCAGGCACTGCTACAGCAGCAAATCGAGATGTGTCTTTCTGGCTTTTTGGAAGGTCATGCTCTGAGCCTTGCCAGGACTTGAAGTTAGTGCCTCGAATAGCACACTGATGTGAAACAAAACAACTTACAGCCACGCTCCCCTTGAGGGCTAACATAGTATGTTATATATATATATATATGTATCTATGCTGTAGGTACAGTATCTCTGTAATTGTGATTGATTCAGATGTCTGTGACAGCTGGGACATTGCTTCCACTTGATGAATGTGTTATGTTGACACAAGCACAGTCTTGCGAAATGCTGAATAACTTACATGTCATTCAGGTTTTGCTGCTGACCTCCAGCTTTTCCTGAAATGAGGCCTCTGTCTTGGCAGCCTCACCAATGCCCAAGTTCATGGTAGAGGCTGACAATTTTCACAGTGTTATTAAAAAAACCAAAAAGTTATATAGAAAGATATACTTTTATTGATACTAAACCATTCTAAATGAGAAGCATATCACTATTTGATCACTGCCTCATTGGAAAACCTCCGTCCTCTCTGATTCTGCCTACTGTTTCCCAAGACGTGAGCAGGCTGTCAAAAGCAACTTTCCTGTTTCAATTTTAAGTATCTATACTTATGAAACACATAAAAAGAAGCTGCCTGTATTTGCTCCTTTTAAAGTTCAATCTATTCTGTAATCTTTCTTCGTTATTTGCAGTTTGGCTGTACGAGAGAAGCACCCGCTTGCTGAACAGGAACAATGAAGTGAATAAGCTGAGAATTGTATCAGACAGGCAGCAAAATGTTGCAAACTAACGGTCTTTCTTATATAAACCCATTGCAGCATAGCAGAAATTAAGTATTATGTTTTGGTAAGGTCTTTCACCTAAATGAAATATGCAAAGGTAGGCTAAGTTACTTGGAGTCATAATAAACAAAAGCTTGGAAGATAAGTATTCATTTTCACAAATGCTTTCTGCCAATAGCAATGTCAGTGAATAATTTTTGTTACATAGAGTCATGAAACTTTAAAAATTGATACATGATACCTGCACAATTCCTTCAGGCCCTGAATGTACCCATTCAGGGGAATACTCCTATACATGAGTCACCTCAAGAACAGGCCACAAGAGCTAATCATGCAGCATGTGTTTATGTAAAGCGTTTTGTGGAACTATTTATGGGATTACAGAGAGGGGTAAAAAAATGAAGAACAGGCTTTCCACAACAGTTGCACAAAAGTCTGATTTTGCTTGCAAAGCTTTGTCTGCTACTTTGAATGCATAGTCAGGAGCCAGACATACATGGATGAGACATTCAGCAAAATTGCATGTAACCACTTTTTAATGAGAAGAAAACAGCCTTGCCATGCAATTGATCTAAATACTGTTGAAGTCAAAGGAAGGCTTTGTATTGTATCCTCCATCAACTTTTTTTTACTGTTGTTTGGGTTTTGTTTCCTTTTATACATACTCGTAGGTCACAAAATGATAGTGACAAAGAGCAAAGAGATATGGAGAGAAGATTTCGAGAAAAAGAGCCTGAAAGACAAAGGTATCGATTGGATGATGGCAGAAAGTATAGAGCTCACTATGAGTTTGACAAGTTTGTGAGAAGGAATGAAGAAGAGCTGAAATGGGGGAAAGGATACAACCAAGACAGAGGAAAGAAAGGGAACTACAACTACAGCTTCACTGTGGAGGCAGTAGACAAACTGGGTAAAGAGGACAAGTGTGATGACATGGCATCCAAAAAGGAGCGCATAAGAAATAAGGTTCTTTTATTAATTTAGGATAATCTTTCACTAGTTAAATATGCTTCCAGACCACAGGTTTTACTTTTGCAAACTCAGCATAAAGATGCTTTTTCAAAAAAAGCAATTATTTGTTTCCTTTTCAGTAAAATTCAGACTTCTTTTTCTTGTTATCAGAGGACAACAGCAGATAAAATAAGTTAAGGTCACAGGTCTCTGCTTGTTCATGTTTACAATATATAGAAGACTTTCTGTCTTCCTTTCAACCCTAGGATTTTTAGAACACTATTCTTGGAAGCCTTGTATTTTATGAGTGTATTAAAAATTGTTAAACTTGTGATCTGTAACAAAATTTAAAACACGTGGCATGCCAGTTTTTTAAAAGTGTACTTCCATTACCCAGCTCATAAGGTAATTATAGTATGGATTGGCCAGGCATTGCTCAATGGAGGAACTACAAGGACCTAAATAAATAGCTAATTCAGAGACCACTGTGTTTAGAGGGTGTGAATGTGCAAATTCTTCTATATTGTATACCTGCCAGGATGTCCTTTCGTTAGGACAAATTATCCTCAGGGTCATTGTCAGGAAAAGAGCAGGTGCAAGAGAGGCCTGTAGCAGGGTGTATTGTTGAGCCTTATTGTCTCACAGAGAAATGGGCATAATTTTTCTCAGACTGGCTGATTTCATGGATGTGCCAGGGTCTTTTCAGGAAGTGGCTTTCCTTGTCACCCTTGTTCTCTCTCCCTTCTGATCACAAAAGATGACCGAAACACTGTTTTGTGTAGAAATTTATTCTGCATGTGAAACTATCCTTTCAGACCAAGTGACTGATCTGTGATGTGGGCTAAGGCTGCCAAGGAGTAAATTGGTCACATGCAGAGTGAGTCTTGATGGAGTGTGCATAGAGCAAGTCCAGGTGGACTCGCTCTACATGTCAAGTAAGTCACCTTGTGCAAACATGGAAAGCTTGGTGTGTCCCTCTTGTTGCTTATGCAAAGGTCAGCTGGGCAGGATGGGGGAGATGTATCTGCATATACACTTTAGTCACTTTCCACATACATGGACGGCTCCAGCTGTAGAACAGTCAAAAAAATGCCAGGTTCAGAAACAGGATTATGGGGAAAACAATTTTCCTCAGGCTTGCCATGCTATTCTTGAAATCTTGTGAAATCTCTGCAACCTTGGAAGTGGATGGTGGGCCTTGGGAGCATTTTGTCAAGCCTTAAGAAGCTGCCTCCTTTTTATCCCCTCCCATCACACTTCTAGTATCGCTGAGTCTCTGGATTAGCCCACAGTTCAAGTACTAGATTTGTTCCCTGAAAAAAGTAAGCAATATCAATAAAGTGGTTTTGTTTGGCTTTTTTTGCAGTGTGGCGACTTTTCTCCTTAGAGTATTTTTCACGTAGGTAAGAGTTAGGTTGGGGAGTTTTCCAACTTACCTATAACATTAGTAATGCCAGCACAACTTTTTAGACAGACATCAAGCTTGTTTCTGAAGTTTGCAAGAGTTCATTTGAAAATGGGAATTTTTTTGGTGTAAGAGTTGTGCCAGCTTTCATGCATACTGTGAAGTACAGAGTCTGTGATATGAAAAATTATTTGGACCCTTTATCATAAACTTTCTGATGGGCTTTTTTTTCTGATAACTCTTTGACAGAGGATCTAGGTTTATGCAGCTGATTGTGATGTAGAAAGAGGTATGTTATGCATTTCCTACCACATAACAAAGCACTAACTAGAATGATCTAGTTGTGTGCCCCAATAGTGAATCTTGATATCTAGTCTAAAGAGATAGAGAAAAAAGTGAAACAAAAAAAGACAAAAGTGAAGGAAAAAGAAAGAAAAGGGGAAAATTAATATTCGGAGTAAGGAAAAAGAATAAAAGAACAAAAGACTGGAATTACTTCAAATTATGAAGGCAACTGAAAATCAATAGTTTGATGTAGGACAATTTCATCGCTCTGCCACTCTGGCTTAAAATAGGCTGTTTAATTTGGCTTACTAAACTTTACACAAGACTTCAGCCAAAAAGCTCTGGTTTTGGTGAATGGGTTACTTCATAACATTAAAATCTGGTATTTGTGAGAGTATAACACTCTTGCTAGAAAAAGACTTCTTAAGCAGAGTTTCTAAACAGTATGCTTCATTACTGAAATTTGAAGCGTAAAAAGTGCTCTCAAGAGCTATGGAGTATCACCATTTGCAAGTTTGAGGTGTCTTTTCCTTATAAACTGGCTCCTTCTGTTTTCCAGTGATCAAATCAACATGTGTTTGATTGGGTCACTCAGAAAGCCCGCACATGCTCAAATTGTACTTGCTTTGTTTATTTCAGTGGGTGAACTCCCCTGCTCTCATACTCCGTATGGAAGGCATGATGTAGCGGAGCAATAACTGTGCAATTTTATTTTGATATGTATAATTAAAATGTGCATTCCATGTTTAAACTGTGGTAATGATTCGTGACTTGGAGTAGCAGTGCACATGTATGAATCAGTCAAGTTCAGATGAGGATAATTTTCTAGCTGTTACCTCTGAAACTGTTCTCTGGTTTGTCTTATTTTTTATGCCTATGTTTAATAATTGTCATTCATCTGCAGAGTTGCAAGTGCACAGGCAGTTGTTCTTCCCAGCTGATGTTAGTGAAGGTAGCAACATTAGCAATGTTTTTCAGAGCTCTATGCGTAATACTGTGTTTGATAATTGCAGTGTTTTCCCTTGTTTACATCAAATGTGGCATAGGATCTTTAATTTTTACAGTTTTCTTAATTTATTCAAAATGCTTGGCTCCCAAGAATAGTGTTAGAAACAAGACAGATACTAAAAACTCGATTTTAATTACACTCCATTTTTTTCCTGAGTCTTATGAAATGTCAAGTCGTTTAACACAAAATGTACATTCTCCACAAACATTCATCACTTCAAAATCCCACACCTTAATTCCACACAGCTTTCTTGGAGCATTAACCATGTCTCTTTTCCTTCTAGGATCGCCCAGCCATGCAGTTGTACCAGCCAGGAGCTCGCATTCGAACATATACGGGATCTACAAGTAAAACCTATGACTCCAGTGGGAAATCCTTTGAAGATGCTCTTGATAAAAAGTATGAGGCAGATAATTCAGCTGGAGGTGGTTCTGAGAAGAGCGAAGAAGCAGAATAAAACAAACTGGAGGAAGGACTTGGGAAAAGGGATGAACTTAAGGCTTGCTGTCATCCCAGAAAAGTCCTGGAGCTGTTTCAGAGCTCCAAAGGCAATTGCACCAACAAAATTACTATAGCTCTGCCTCGTCCTTTCTGTAAAATAAAGGGAAGAGTAACTGGAGACATATAAAGTACCTTAACAGCAAAGGAATATAGTTGCTTTTTTACAAAAAGCAGTGCAAACACTATTTGCCTAATGGAAAAGCAGTTCAATATTTTAATAGATTTACCTTGAAATAGAAAACCTCTCACAGTTTTGAAGGAGTATTTATATAAGACTTTTCAGAAGCTATTTCACCTTTTCAAGTCTAAAGAAATGAAATGTAGATTTTGCATCAGTTTGAAACCTGAGGCACTTTAAATGTGTTTGGTGCATGACATGAGGGTCACAGGACCCCTTCCTGCAAAGGGCAGCAGCAGGGGCTGCTGCTGGGAGCTGCGGTCTGACTCCGTGGGACCAGCCCTGGGAGGGAGCCCTGGAGCCCGCAGTGTTTGTTTGCAGGAGGCCCACGGTTTGCACAGTTGTGAGAAATCTCCGTTGGTATCTGTACCTCATTGTGTTTACATTGTTTTTTAATTAGTGATAAGTGTCAGATGAGTGTTAGTAGAGCTACGAGTATGTTGATAGAGTTTGTCATTTCCTGAGCCACTTTTGCCTTTTTTGTTTTAATAGATTCTTGTGCTTAAAACAGGAAAAAGCTAGCGCAGACCTTAGCACTTAAACAATGTATCTGGTTTTAATAAATTAGCTGTTTTTTATGTTTTTGACACTGACTTTTTTTTTAAAAAGTGGTTGTACAGTGATGACTTTTTATATGCTAATGTTTCATGTAAAGTTGCAATTGCAGGATTTGGAAAATGTGTAACACGAACGTTCTGCAGTTCCATTGTTAAAAAAATAAACACACATTAATATAAACGGCAAGCTACCATTTTATAAGATCTAGGCCTAATTCTGCCCTCTGATGCAGGCATATATATATATATTCACAAAAGTGTGTGTATATACTTATCTTCTGTTGGTTTCAATGATAGCTGCGTGTTTACAGAATGGCAGAACATGTTCATTTATCTTTTATGGCTAAAAATTTCTCAGTTGTCTGCCACTGAGGCCTGTTTTGTCATCGAAATTAAATAATACTAATTTATTTTTACATCCTGTTTGAACATTTAATTATTTAGTATAACATCTAATTGTTCTAAACTCAGAAATTATTTATTGTATTTTCCCAGCTATTAAGCATTAAATGGAATAAAAGCAAAAAGGTTTTGACTATGGTTTTGAGATGTGATCTGCAATTTTTTAATCTCCTACTATAGAAAAATTAAGCAAGATGCTGTGCCACTTGGTATTCTTCAGAAGCAGATCTACAGTTGAGAAGAGTTTTAATATCAAGCTACGTAAGTGAGCTGCCAGCTACAATTATTTCAAGCTTAAGTAAAACTGCTTAGAGAATAATTTGGTTTTATCTCCATCTAAAGTTTATCTTGTTTGCCAAGTTTATCCTGACTGCAGAGAAAGTATGTTGTCCTGGTGTCCTGGCTGAGTTGGGGCACAGAGGCTGGGTAGCATTAGCATGGGGTAGGTTTTCCCCTCAGTGAAAGAGCCCAGACTGGTCCAAGGACGAGACTTGCCAGGGAGGTTCTCCTGCAGTAGAGGCAGGCAGAGCTGAGATCTTCACCAGACTGTGCAAAAGCAAGTATTTCCCACCCATTTGGATGCCCAGGGGAGGCTGGAGGAGAGGGTCTCACCTGTGAGAGAGACCCACAAGACCCAGAAAAGCAGCGATTTTGCACATGATCACAAGCTCGAACTTGGTATCTTTTGGCCAACAGTGGCTTTCAAGCTACTCCCCCACCTTCACCTGAGTGCCTAGGTTATAAGCACCTTTTGATAGCATTATAGGTAATTAACTAAATGCAGTTTAGTTAGCAGGTAGTTAACTAAAGCGTGTTTAGTTAGTAGTATTTTTCCATTTGAAGCTTCTTATTTTCCATCTGTTTCAGTTACCAGAAATTGGATGTCAAACCTTGACCCAGTAAAAACTGTCAGGGTTTAAACATCTGTGTCTGTCGGGTGAAGTGGCTGTGCCCTCACTGACCAGGATTCTGTGGCCCATTTGTTCACTTATTTTTGCTTTCTTGTGAATGCAGCCTGCTGCCCAGGGTGGGCAGAGAGCCTGACCTTTCACTTCTGTCTTCACATGGAAGGAATATGCAGGACATTTGGATTCAGACTTAAAGAGTACACTCATTGGTCTCTGCACCACAGCTGCATCCCAAGGCATGAACCGAGGCGCCCCTGCTGCCTGCTGCCTTGGCTGGGCCACTCGAGGAGCTCTTGGGACAACCTGTTATTCAGCAGGTACCAGCACCTCTTCCTCCCATATCTGAGGGGGCCAGAAGAAAATACCAGCCACCACCAGCAGAACCTGAGCATTTCTGTAGTCATGCCACAAGCTCAGGAGAGACCGGAACAGCAAGGCAGCACCAGGAGCCTGGAACATGAAGGAGTGCTGTCCACAGACTCTCCACTAAATTGTGTCCCCGAGGAGATGAGAAATGCCTCCCGCCAGCAGAGAAACACTGCTGCTGAGCTTCCCCTCTCTGGGCTGATGGCCATCTTGGGCAGTGCCAGTGGGACAGCTCAGTGCCTGCAGGAGAAAGGATGGGGCTTGTACAGCTGTATCTTTAAGGAAGACTGCATCCCTCACCTGACCTGGGGGCTTCGGGGGGCACTGCTTGCTGGAAGTGAGGATGTACCTCATGATAACACTGCAACATAATGATGGTCAAAGAAGCAGATTACATGTCCAAGCCCATGCCTCTCCTGCACGGGGATGCAGGAGGGCTGGAGCCTGCTCCCCTGGCCAGGGCAGCTGGGCTGGAGGAGCTGCCACTTGCTCTGTCCTCACTCGTTCTACACTTCTCCCGAGGACACCACAGAAATGCAGGCTCATAGCCTGTCTTTGTGGAAACTCAGTGTGGCATGAGAGCTTTATCACCACAATGGTAACTTTGTTTCGCAAATTCAGCTTTGCTGAAAGGAGATACAGCATCCCTGTGGAACGGGAATTGTGTCTGGTTACACCGCAGCTGACTTTGGTGCCATCTGTTTTCTTGCTTTTAAAATATAATGCTCTGAATTTAATTAAAAATGTCACCAGCTTGATAGCTTCCCTGAATATCTGTTGCTTTGTTTCTTACCAATTCCTCAGGTTATCGACATTTAGTGATATGGAAATCACCCTGTCCATCAAACTGGAATTAGTCTGCAGTATGTCATCAACTAGTGTGTTACAGGAAACTGATGTGGAACGTAAATATTAAGAAAACCCTGCATTTGTGCCTGTTGCTGTTTCTAGAGAAGCTTATTCAACTCCAAAACATTGTGCTGACAACTTCACATGCAATTTTTAAACAATTCTGCTGCTTCTTTTAATATAAAATTGAGTGTCTAAGTTGTTCTCAGAGAGTCTGTGGAGGTTGATGTGGCTCATCTCCCCAGCCATGGTGGGCCAGCATTGCTCTTCATGCTCCAGGCAGTTTGTCTGCTGGCCTCTATTTGCAGCATTAGTCCTGAACAGTCCCACCAAAGGTGTGAAATTTTAACAGGACAAAAGCCACTAACTATGCACAAAATTCTATTGGACATCAAAGTAAAACATGGTTAAAAAAGAGGAAAAAAAAAAATCAAACTATTAATTTAGTACTCTCCTCCTGTTAAAAACCAGCAGGAAGTGTGACTTGTGAAATGGTGGTGCTCTTTGAGTCTTAAATGATGAGAGGAGAAAGGATGAGCTAGGTGAAAGAGCCAGCAAACCAGAGAAAAAAAAACAAAACTCAAGATGAAATGGGAACCACAGCTGAAGACAGGTAGCTCAATGGCTACCCCTGCCAGGCTGCTGGCTAGCACTGGTGTCACAGCAGTAAAAGAGAGTGTCCTACTGACAGCCTGCCTGGCTTGGCCATTGGGACAGAGCTGGCCCAGGAGCAGCCCGAATACATCCAAGAGGAACTCCTTGAGGAGCCAGTGAAATTATTTGGAGGGGGCTGAGAAGGGAGGAAGACCAGCAGCTGGATGAGGACCTGGAGGTTCTCTTGCCGCATGGCCAGCTTCTGGTGGGGCCACATCCAAAGCTCATCTGATGGGGGGAAATCCTTTTCAGATGGATAGCAATGGCAAGACCAAGGGAATACCTTCTCAAGGAGCACAGCAGAGCTCACTGTTATCCCCTGTGGAGTCAGGGGCAGCAGCCGTAAGAAATGGGATACACAGATGTTGCAAAGGGTCCCAGTGCTTTGGAGCACTCACTGGTATCATTCCAGGTGCAGAAAGGGTTCTTCCCTTCAGTCTGGGGTCTTTTTGCTACTCTCAGAAGCCACTGAGAGGGTTCCAGGTTAAAGGAGAATACAGGCTGGGCATCTTCTGGGAGCCTGTGGGACAAGGAGGCAAGTCTTGCTCACATACTCAGGGAACAGCTGATTGGCAGCTCTGGGATCAGGAAGGAATTTTCCTCCAGGGCAGATTGGCACTGGTCCCTGGGGTTTTTTTGCCTTCCTCTGCAGCATCGAACATGACCACTTCTCAGGGCTCCTCTGGTCCATTTTGGCTGGGTTACTGCCTGCTGCTCATGCACCACGAAGATGGCCTCTCGTGCCCTGCAGGTGGGGGGAGGAAGATTTTTTTTCTCCCAAGGTAGGCTAGCAAACATCTCTGAGGTTTTTTGCCTTCCTCTGAAGCACTGAGCACAGCCCCTTGCTCCTTTGGGCCATTTTGGCCGAATGCCTGCTGCTCATGCTCCACAAAGGTGGCCCTCATGCCCACGTCTGCACTGTCAGGAGCTGCCACTTTTCAGCTCTCCCTGCTTTTCATACAAGCACTGGGCAGGGACAAGAGAGCCTCTCATGCATTACTGGCCAAGAACCACAGCAAAGCAAGTTTTGGAAGGCAAGAAGTGTACTTGTCATCACTACGTGTCATACTTTTGAAAATTACTCACAGTATCACACATCTCTTCTTCTTTTTTGTGTGGCTGGTTCTGATATTCAGTCTTCAAGTTCTCACTCTTCAGGAAAAGGCACTTCCTGGCCTGTATTCCTGCTGCTACCTTCTGTAGCTCTGTGACTTGCCCTTGCCAGACTGCAAGGGATGTTTTTTCAAGCTAACCTGAAGAACACATAAACCTGCCCCTGGCTGCACAAGCATATTTCACTAATGCTTGTAAGCATTGACTCTGAAAAGAAATTCAGGAAAATCAAATAAAATCCTGTTTCCACTTGTAACCTTGGTGATATGCATCCTTCAAAGTGTTTTTGAAGATTAAAAACCCCTGGCATTTCAGGCAAATAACAGTCTCATTGTTACTTGACTCATGGTAAGCACAAGGAATAGAACAGAATAGTTATGCTGTGATATACCTAGAGTTACATGTGACAACCTATGACCTAGGCCTGAGGGGCCTATCCAGAAAAACAGCTTCCTGCAGTGCAGGTCCCAGGCCCATCCAGGAGCCAGGGGCAGCAACAGGCAGACCTACAACATGACTCAGGCAGGGAGTGAAGGCCCCAGACTGAGCTGAGACACCACGTCCCCATGGCCCTTGGCAGGAGAACAGTGGGTGGGGGTCCCATGTGGAAGGCTGGTCCCAGCCATCAAGACCTATGAGCATGCCCAGGACCCTGGGAGAAGTAGACCTGCACTGCACACATGCTGTCCTTTAGACATTGACAATTGTCCACTTCAGAGACTGAGTATTGGGCCAGATGGGACCTTTGCTCTGAGGGAGTACTGTTGTCCTCAGGTTTGTTTTATTGTATTTTTCCAAGGAAACAGCTCAGGCATTTCTAAAAATCAAAAAAAGGATGAAAAAAAAACTACAGGAAAATGAAAAGGTATTGCTCGCCTCAAAAAGATTTGCAGCTATTTAGTTGAGGAGTACTTCCTGCTTCAGACTGAGGGCTTGACTTTTGAGCCTTGCTAGTGCCAAAGATGTGGGGTTGTGCCATCCTGTAGAAACCCAGATAAACTGGATGAACAGAGAAGACTTTAAAAAACGGCACTTCCCACATGTTTTTTGCAAATTTGTTCAGATGGTCAAATTATCTAGAGACAATCCACAGCTCTCACCCCATCAGAAGTTACATGCCTTCTTCCCACAGTCAGAGAGACAGCGCCTAGGCTGTGATGTGGTTACCCACTCAATCCCTTCTGCTAGTGCAGGGCTGGGGATAAATCTTGTAAGAGATTTCCTCAGCGTGGGAAAGACACAGGTTGGAAGAAGAATAGAATAGAATAGAATAGAATAGAATAGAATAGAATAGAATAGAATAGAATAGAATAGAATAGAATAGAATAGAATAGAATAGAATAGAATAGAATAGAATAGAATAGAATAGAATAGAATATTTTTTCAGTTGGAAGGGACCTACATGTAGTCGAACTGCTTGACCACTTCAGGGCTTATCAAAAAGTTAACGCTTGTTGTTAAGGGCATCGTCCAAATACCTCTTAAACACTGACAGGCTTGGGGCATAGACCACCTTTCTAGGAAGCCTGTTCCTGTGTTTGACCACCCTCTTGGTAACGAAATGCTTCCTAATGTCTTGTCTGAACCTTCCATGATGTAGCTTCGAACCATTCCCACGTCTTATCACGGGATCGCAGGGAGAAGAACTTAGCAACCCCGTCTTCCCTTCCCCTCCTCAGTAAGTTCTAGGGAGCAATGAGGTCCCCACTCTGCCTCCTTCTCTCCAAACTAGACAAAAAGCACATGTAAACACCCAGATGAGGTCTCCTAAACTGAACCAGACGCCACTGAGGTGAACGCTATGGAAGTCACACCTGGAGAAAGCACGTTTCTTGTGCTTTGCCTCGCCACATTGGCTCCCGTTCCCTGGGAAACCTCCCCGGCCCTGTCCAGTGTGACGGAAGACACTTTGGCGCAGGATGCCTAAGGAGAACTCCCCGCTCAGACGCTGTAACCGTGAGGCAACCCCTTCCCGAGCCGCCCAACAGCCCGCACCGCCGCTCCCCAGCTCTCCGGGCTGTGCCTCTCGCCAGCCGCCGAGCGGCACGCACGGCGCAGCCGTGTCGCCGGGGGTCGCCTACCCCGCCAACCGTGGCCCCGAGCCCTCTGCCTGCAGCCCGAGCCAGGAGGAGGGCGGGCCGAGCGTGCTCCCGGGGCGGCGTTACATCTTCCCGCTCCTCAGGTGCGGCCGAGCCCGCTCCCCCCGCGGGAGCTTCTGGCGGCGGAGCACAGCTGTGGCGCGCGGACCGCCCTCTCGGCGCTCCGGGGCCTAACGGTACAGAGCAGCAGGAAGGGACCGGGCCGTAACGAAACCGCCGGGTTTCTTCGGAGTCTCCGCCGGCGCCAGACCGCCCCGCATGCCCCTCCATAACGGCCGCCCCGGGACGAGCCCCTCCGCTGTCGCAGCGCCCCCTGCCGGCCGGGGAGGGGCGCGGAGAGCGCCGCGTGACTGACCGGGCCCGGCGGGGAGACGAAGGGGGATGAGCGGGAGCCGCGCACCCCCCCGTCTCCTCCGCCAGGGCCGCGACACGTGACAAGGCCCCAGCGCTGCCCTCCCGCCGGGCTCCCCCTCCCACCCCCACCGGCGGGGGCGGGGCCTCGCTCGGCGCCGGCGCTTCCGGTTGGGCGGCGGGCGGGCCCGGGGGAGCGATAAAGCGGCCGCTATTCGGCCGCGCGCCGCCTCCCGGAAGCCCCCTCCCCCCCCCTTCCCCTCCCCCCCTTTCCCCTCCCCCCTTCCCGCCTTCCCCCTCCCCGCCCCTCGCGCGGCCCGAGCCCACGAGCGCTGCCGGTCCGGCCTGCTGCCGTTACCGCCATTGGCGGGGGGTGCGCCCAGCCCCTCCCCTCCAGCCCGGCCCGCCGCCGCCCTGGAGGTGCCTCAACGGTGAGTGCGGGCGGGGGAGCCCCTCTCACCGCCCCCCCCACCCCCTTCACCGCTCCCGCCGCCGGCACACGCACAGAGCAGAGCGGCCGATCGGGGCCCTGCCCGCTCCCCTCCCCCTGGGCACCGGGCCTGGGCCTTCCCCTTGTCCAGCCCCCGCCGCGGCGTCGCGCCGGAGAGCGGGCGGCCCCTGGGGGGGGGTTGGTGGGGGAGGTTGGTGAGGGTGGTCGCGCAGGCGGGTGGCAGTTGTTGCCGGCGCCGGGGAACAAAACCGGCGCGGCAAAGTGGCGGTGCCGCGGCCGGGGAGGGAGAGGGAAGGCGGGGGGGAGACCGCCTGTTGGGGCGGGAGTCAGATAATGGTTTGGGTTGGAAGGGACCATAACGATCATCTAGTTCTGACCCCCCTGCCACGTGCAGGGACACCTCCCACTAGACTAGGTTGCTCAAAGCCCCATCCAGCCTGCCCTTGAACAGTTCCAGGGCGAGCGGCCTCGGGGGGCCGGGCCGGGGCGAGGTGGGCTGCCCGGGGACGCCTAGTCTGGAGGCACCCCTTCCCCAAAAGAAAGTTAAAGCAATGGCTAGCAGAGCGAGGAGCAGGTGGAGCAGGCGGTGACCATCATAGCAGAACGCTGCTGGACGCCTGGGGAAAGTGAGTTCTGCACGGGATATGTCCCCGCCAGGGCTGTCCTCTTCACTCGCGACAGAAACATCTGTGAGGAGGGACTGCATCGTTCGTGAGACCAGTGAGGCAGATGCAAACCAGAGAAGTTGTGGCTGCCCCTTCTCTGGAGGTGTTCAAGGCCAAGCTGGATGGGGCTCTTCCAGGTCCCTTCCAACCCAGACCATTTTACGATTTTGTGTCACTCGATTGCATCCTTACATCGTTAGGAGGATGAAGTGAGTTGACTGTTAAGTGGCATTTTAGAGCTGACTGCTGAACTGAAGGAGGCTCATGTTTAACTGCATTCACTTTTTGGAGCCTGAAGATGGGCTGCGGGAGTAGCTGCCTGTAGTAGCTGGTGCAGGTGTTAAGCAGACCTGATGCTTGACTGTGCAGATGGGAGCTGTGTTAGTTGATAACAGTTCCTTGCTGTAAAGAAGTAAAAGGGGTAACTGGAAGCTTCACTTGTACAGAGTTGTTTATAAGTGAAGAATGTAGAGACCTTGGATTTGATTTTTCTCTTTGTAAGTTCTCCTTCAACCTTATTGGCTTTCATGATACTGTAAATGGAATTCTTAGCCTGGTATCAGCAAGATTCACAACTGTTATTCAAACTTTTTGACAATCTATGTTCTCTGGTGGCTCCAGTGGCACTTCATTACCTCAGTTTCAGTACTGCAGAAATAAGGTTTCTAGGGCCACTTTTGGAAGGCATCTATTATGCACTGCTGTGAACTTGGAGTTAGAAAGTCTTACCAGAAGTAGATGGCATTCATTTTTCCTACCCTGACTCTGTCATAGGTATGTTGATATTACTCTACACTGTTGTTTGATGTTGTATTAAGAACTGATGTTGCCGCATAAACTGTTCTCTAGCAAAGGTGGAAATCTTGCAGGATAGCTGCAGTTCTGTCCCCTTTGTGTTTCCCAAGTTGCATGTCTGCATGTGGGTGGATTCTTGTTACTTTTTATCTTTCCACTGACTTAAACCTTTCATGGAAACCAGGACCACATAGTGCAGCTATTTTCTGCCTGGATCTGGTGTCTCACATGTTCTTGCTGCATATCTCATTGTGGCAATGGCTGGTCAGGTCAGGGTGTTTGTGCCTTTTTTAGGTGTGTAATGTTAAATAGGTGGTTCAGCAATCGTTTGTGATAGAACTTAGGCTGTGTAGATGGGCTGGTAGCGGTGAGTTTGGTTGTGAGGAGGCAGTCAGGTTCCTGTGGATGTTGCTTGATTAGCTGGAGCACAGTGTTGCCTGTGTAGTTCACAGTGTGTTGGAAGTGACCTTCTCACCTGCTGCTGGTGTTGTGAAGTGCCTGCTCTGCCGCACTGAGGGGATGTTTGTGTGCAGCTTTTCTGGGAGCTAAACTTCTGTTTCTTTTGTCAGTCACAACACAGGGATGTAGCTTCAAGACAAGCATCATGTTGCCACCAGGCTGCCATTTACTTTTTTGGCACTGCAAGGACATGTCCTTCTTTCTTTTACTTAAACACAGCAGTAGTCTGGATCTGCTCCTGCTGGTAGAGGCAATGATGCAGCTGTATCCAGTTTTCTTGTGGAGGGAACAAACTTTAACATCGACCCTTCTCATCGATACAGGAAATGGCTCAACAGAGATCATCGATGCTGTTTGACTGCACTCTGTGGTTGTGCTGCAATACACCTAGCAACTTCAGAATCTGCAGTTATGTCATTGCCTCTTGAAATTTTGAGTACTACTACTTTCTGCCAAATCATGACTTTGGCCTCTCAGATGCTGAGAACCAATCAAGAAAATTGGTGATGGTCGTGCTTTTCTTAGGGTCCTCATTACGGGTCCTCATTACTGATCCTTTTCCTCTGCTGTTTTTCTCTTCTTGTTATGGAGGAAATTATGGCCAGAATTGCAGTGTAGGGGACAGGAGCTGGTAAGAGAATCTTCAGCATTTCTGAGAGCTGGCAGTAGGAACCTTTGTATGTAGGTTCTAGACATGCATGAAAGAAAGGGGATGGGGAGGGGTGGCTGATGGAGCCGCAGTAGAGACTGGTGGTCCCACTGCTGAGATCTCTGGGTGTTGTCAAGTAGCCTTTAACCTGAGTGATGGACATTGACCTATGTCACCTCAGGTCAACAAAAACCTTTAGTCGAGTTAAGAGCGGAGTTGGTGCTCATGTTGTTATTGTGCCGATATATGTGGATACAGAGAGCTTGTAGAAGCACTTGCCTGTTTAGGTAGATTTCAGTGGAAATCTTCATGTCTCAGGAAGACTCTGAAAGAGTCTGGCTGCCTCAAGCTGAAGTTTAGTATTGTAAGCTCCAGAATGTTAGCTGAATCTTAGGACTTTGTCTTGAAGTGGACACAGGAGGCAGACACAAATAAGCATAAGTGCAAGGCTCAGGCTTCTGCTTCAATTGTAATGTGTTCTCAGAATAGATAATTAGTTCTTTTTGGCAGTATCTGTATTCGTTTTGTCAGTGATGTAGCCATGAAAAGTAAGAAAATTAGGAGGGGTACAGAAAGAGTGGTTAAGGAATGGGGTGTGCTTTAAAGTCTTAGTGTCATACAGCACAGCCTCAGTTACAGCCACTGTGGCATGGCACATGCTGTACCTGTGAGTTTTAGTAGGGGCAATGCTGAAGTGTCTTTTTTACAAAGAGCACAAGTTATCTGTACTTGGGCAAGTCTCTCCTAGGAGTCTTCAGCAGGCTTGAGGTGAGGCCACTACTATGGCCATCTCCTTTCTGCTGTGTTTCATGGGGGACCTATCTCTCATTACGACATGATCTTCATACAGAAATTCATACTTTCCCTCAAAGGGCTTCAAACAACCAGAGCTATGGTTTTAGCATTTGGTCAAGTTCTCTGCACTGCACATGGATCATCCTTCCAGTTCAATAGAACCAACTATTTTCCTTCCCTTTTTCATGGGTTTGAATTGGAGCAGTGCAGAGTTAGGTCCCTTTGATGTCTGTAATAAAGCATTTACACAGAGCGTGCATGGTCCGTCTTTCTTATTATTGCCAAAAAGATGCCGCTAAGCACAGATAACCAAAACCACAGGGACCTAGTTATTAAGCATATGGTTTCTAGTCTGGCTGGCTCTGCTGGCATGGGACTGTTTTCCCAACAGTGACATGCTATTCCTCAGACTTGCACCCAACTGGACAAGGCAGGATCCAGTGCAAAAGAGGTTCTGATGCAGGAATTGATGGCAAATTTATCTCAAAGATGAGAAGCAGACAAGTTATCTGTGTGACAAACCAGAGTTTAGAGGAGGGCAATAATCAGAGCTGTGTAGAGACAGTGGCATTTGACTCAAAGTGAAAAGGGACCAGGAGGGATTGACAGCAAAATCTTGTAGACTTAACTCTTCAGATATGTCCTAAGTGAATCAGCAACATTTTGGAGTTTACTCTTTCAGAAGTGTTTCAACTAATTGAAATTGATAGCATGATTTAGTAGCAGCTCAGCCCTGTTCAATTTTGTGACTGGTTTCACCATCACTGCTCTAAAACTGGACTTACTATTCCATGGTGTTGCAACACCAGAGAGGGACCTGGGAGTACTGGTGGACAGCCAGTTGAACATGAGCCAGCAGTGTGCCCAGGTGGCCCGGAAGGCCAATGGCATCCTGGCTTGTATCAGGAATAGTGTGGCCAGCAGGAGTAGGGATGTAATTCTCCCCCTGTACACAGCACTGGTGAGGCCTCACCTTGAGTACTGTGTCCAGTTCTGGGCCCCTCACTTCAAGAAGGACGTTGAGGTGCTGGAGTGGGTCCAGAGGAGAGCAACAAGGCTGGTGAAAGGACAAGAGGGAAAGTCTTATAGGGAGAGGTTGAGGATGTTGGGGTTGTTTAGCCTGGAGAAGAGGAGACTCAGGGGGGACCTCATCACTCTCTCTCCCACCTGAAGGGAGGTTGTAGTCAGGTTGGGGCTGGGCTCTTCTCCCAGGCAGCTAGTGACAGGACAAGAGGGCATAGCCTGAAGTTGCTCCAAGGAAGGTTTAGGTTGGATATTAGGAAGTACTTCCTCACGGAGAGGGTGATTAGACATTGGAATAGACTTCCCAGGGAAGTGGTGGAGGCACCATCCCTGGATGTGTTCAAGGCAAGGCTGGATGTGGCACTTAGTGCCATGGTCTAGATGGTGTGGTGGTGTTGGTCATAGGCTGGACTTGATGATCTTAAAGGTCTTTTCCAGCCTTGGTGATTCTGTGTGTGTGAACACCAAAGAGTTGTCTTGCTCAATTGTATGCCTCAATTAAATAGAGATTTCAGCAGAAGAGGCAGTTTCTTCAGTGGCTGCCAGCTACAGTGTACTGAAATTATAAAATTTAAAAGAGTGAGTGATGACAGTGTGAGAGAAAGTACCACCAACTCTTGACTGTTAATTCTTATGCCAAAGGCTTGAATGTCAACCTTTAAATGTCTGGAGATGAAAACGAGGAAGTGCCTGTAGCTTCTCCAGTTCCAGAATAACCTCCTGGTCAAAGAAGCTTAGCAGTAACTTGGACAATTTGTGGGAGGGAGCTAGGGACCTTTTCACACTATTGCATCTGGAAGAAAATGGAAATTTTCATTGTAAAGTAAGATAGAACTTAATAAAAGGAGAGGACAGAAGGTAGGGAGAGGTGTAGTTGACAGGAATGAGTAACAGAAAACTCCATGAAGGGCAACAGTTAGGTGATGTGTAAAGAGGAGGGAAGTTATGAGGAGGGCAGAAGTTATTGTCTGGTAAACTTTATTGTAAGCTATGATAAATTCAGTTTGGAAGAGCCTTTTTAGGTTTTCTAGAGAAAATAAAGTGGATAATTCAGGGTTACCACCAATTTTGGAATTGACAAATTACTTCACAGTTCTGAAAATGTGGTTAGTGCAGTGTGTCCTTATTGTCCTAATTACATTCTGTGATCTGGTTTTAAAAAGATCTCTTTCTTCAGTTCTTATGAGAAGTTCAGAATTTTGGGCTTTCAAGTTGAAGTCTTCCTTTCCTCCCATCGCCCCAAATTCCCCAACAAAAAATAAACCCTAATTCCTGAAGACTTAAGTCTTTTGGAGCGTCAAGACAAAACTTGCTTTGGGGTTTGTCAGTTGACAAGTTGTTCACTACTGCAGAGGTACAGACCACTGAGCACTGCTACTATATTTGTTATTTGTTTTGACCTTTTACAGGAATAAGAAGTTCGTTATAAGATGCTGGGAGGTGTTTCGTGATCAATACCAAGTGCAGTGAGGACTGCATTTGGGGTGTCTTTTGTATGGCTGCTAACAGTGCTGGGAAACTGCAATTTATACCCAAAAGGACCTTCAAGTTCAGCATTTATAGAGCAGTGCAGTTACTTCTGCAGTGTAGCTAGCTTGTGGTTGGATGCTGTTCATAGATCTTATAGATGTAAAGCAGGTATCTCTTCAAGCTCTGTCCATGGTCCCACCATGCTTCCCAGTTGTAAATCTCGCTATTCCTGTGACTTGTTCCATAAGCAGTTGAGCCAGTGAACCTTTATTTCTTAGGGATTTGTGACCTCTGCTCCTCAGCCAATTCCTCTTTCCTGTTCTTTGTTGTGGGTTGTTTTTTTTGTCGTTGTGGTGGGGTTTTTTTCTGTATCCATGTCATCCTTTAGCAGCGCTGCTAATTTACTTTCATTCTGTTGCTGCCCCAAATCCAAAGCAACTCACCACTGTAGTGTTTTTAATTCTTTCTCTTTTTCCCTAATTACAAGCTGCATCAGACACTGCTTGTTCTGCAGGTTTTAAGACTATTTGCATACTGACCATTTATGTACTGATTATGGGCTAAACAGCACCAGTAACTGTTAAGTGAAATATTGAGCCTTAGGCTCAATGGTAGCATTTCTTCCATTCTCTACTCATTTCCTGATTTTCATGAAACTTGTAGAAATTTAAAATGTGACTGGATTGCTTTGTCCAATTTGATTGGCACTGACTGTAGGGCAACGTGTTTGTGTAAGTCTCATTTCCATAAGAAGCCACGGTAAAAATGCTTTAGGAATAAATTAAGAAAACTTGCTTTGCATGCATATGTTTAGATTAGTTGTTAGTTTAATATATATTTAGACAGAAAAATTAATGTTAAAATGAAACAAAAACTGCTGTGTTTTGAAACAGTGTATCTTACAAGACCCCCAAATTAGGCTGACAGCTTAGCATGATAATCATGCAACACCTGTTTAATTTGGACCTATAAGAAAAAAGCCCATGTGTTTCACATAAATGTCCAAATATTCCTTTTCACCATAGAGATACCACCCACATTTACGTGAAAATGACTTACAGAATATGGTTAGAATTGGTTTTTTGCTTATTGTAGTAGCTAATCCAGGTAAATCCTGTTGAAAATAGTGGAATCTAGCCAAATCACTAAAAATTATTGGCATTTCAGATACTACATTTCTGTGTTGTGGGTTGTTTGTTTTGTTGTTGTTGTTGGTTGGTTTTGTTGTTTCTTTTGAAGGTCTTACAAAAAGTAATTTTTAGAAACTTCCATCTTTTTTCTGGGGTAAGGCAAACAATATTTTGAATACAGAGGACTGTCAACTACACCAACTGGAAAAAAAGTGATTGCTGTTTTCTTCAAGTAGGTTTTTTGTTGCTGTTAGGGCAGCAGATGAAATAATGGAATGGAAAAAATTCTTTTCATAATGGATAAAGTCTTTATGAGTAGTGGCTTTTGTTTTTCATGTAGTTAGTGAAAGGAAAACAGTGTTTAACAGACAAAAAACGACCCTAGTCTTTAGACTGCTGTTTTCTTCTTGAATCCTTTTTTCTTTGTCAAAACCAGCTAATTTGTTTTGAAATTTTATGATGAAGATGCAGTTCTCAAATATTTTTATCTCAGTGGCACTTCTTTTAAAGTACTTTTTTTTTTTTCAGTTTACAAGTGTAATGTAAAGAAAACCATTTCAAATCTGGGAAGACAACTGAGAAAGCCGGTCATTTATCACATTTATCAAATGAAATATAAGCTTAGCTCTTCATCACCTGGGTTCTTTTTTATCATTTGCTTGCAGGTTTTTTTTACATAGATAGGAAGGACTCTTATTAAATATCAGCTTTGTTTTTCAAGTGCTACTGATGTAAAATGACTTGGAGAAGTTAGAGACACCTATATTTGGATTTCTTTGTGAAGTAGTTAGTACCTATGCAGAAGATACGCTTTCTAAATTGGGCAGGGAAAAAAGCATATGGGATTATTTAGGAATGATAGAGTTGAAATTAACATTGCCTGCTAACTATACAGGGTTTTTTTTCCTTTATTGCAGGAACTGAAGGTTTCTGTTTAAAAGGTGCAGTGCTGTGAAAACTGTTACTGACCATAGAAAAATGGACGTGTTGCAGATACTACGTAAAACCACAGACCGCTTAGAATGTGATCACTGCGGCTTTAGAGGAACAGACTATGAAAACATACAAATTCATATGGGTACCATACACCCAGAGTATTGTGATGAAATGGATGCCGCCGGTTTGGGTAAACTTATATTTTATCAAAAGAGTGCAAAACTGTTTCACTGCCACAAATGTTTCTTTACCAGCAAGATGTATTGCAATGTATATTATCACATCACAGCGCAACATGCAGCACCTGAGAAGTGGAATGAGGAGCGGAAAGAACATGTAGAAGGAGATTCAGATCCCTCCAAAAAAAGTGTCACATCAGAGCCACAGAAACCTACCCTTTCCCCAGAGTCGTGCAAACCTACCCTTTCTCCTGAACTGTCTAAATCTGAACCTGTTGTTTCCCCCAAGCTTCAAAAATCATCCATGTCCCCTGAGCCCCAGAAGTCAGCTCAGGTGACTTTGTCAGAACCAGAGAAGTCAGCCCAGGGCATGTCCCCAGATCCAGAAAAGTCAGCCCAGGGCACATCTCCAGATTCAGAGCAGTTAGCTTCAGCTGTATCCCCAGACTCAGAGAAGCCATCTCCTGCTATGTCCCCTGACCCACAGAAGCTATCCCCTGCTGTATCCCCTGACCCACAGAAGCCATCCCCTGCTGTATCCCCTGACCCACAGAAGCCAGCCCCGGCTGCATCTCCAGAGCCCCGTCGACATTCCCCAGCAGTGTCTCCAGAGCCCCGTCGTCATTCCCCAGCGATGTCACCAGAGCCCCGTCGTCATTCTCCTGCTGTGTCACCAGAGCCCCGTCGCCATTCTCCTGCAGTGTCTCCAGAGCCCCGCAGATACTCTCCAGCGGTGTCACCAGAACCAAAGAAACCTACCCCAGCCGTATCCCCTGAACCACGAAGGTATGCCCCAGCTGGGTCTCCTGAGCCCCGGAGGCATCCTTCTCAAATTCGTAGGCCTGCTTCTGCTTCTTCTCCAGAAACCCGGAGGCCTGCTCCTGCAGTTTCGCCAGAGTCGTGGAGACCTGGTCCGACTGTTTCCCCCGAGCCATGGGGATCTACACCTCATGAGGTGCAGAAATCTTCTACGGTTTCTCCTTGGGCTCCAAAGCCTGCCATGTCCGTAGAGTCCCGGAGGTCTGCCCCTGAGTCCCGAAGGCCTGGCCCTGTTGTGTCACCAGAGCCTAGGAGGTTTGTTTCTGACTCTTGGAAATCTACATCCTTTTCTGAATCCCAGAAGTCTACTCTTGTTTCTTCTGAGCCGTGGAAACCTATCTCATCTGTTTACCCTGAAGGCTGGAAACCTGTTCTGTCCCCTGACACGTGGAAGCATTCTCCCCCTGTTTCTCCTGAGCTTCGAAAGTCCAGTCACACTGTTTCCTCTGACTCTTGGAAGCCTTCTTTCTTTCCTGAGGTCCGTAAGCCTGGTGCTTCAGTATCTCCTGAATCTTGGAAACTCTCTGAGTCTCGGAAATCTGTGTTTTTTTTCTGAAACTCAGAAATCCACCTCTGCTGCTTCTTCTGAGGTTCAGAAACGGGCTCATTTCCCTGAACCTCGGAAGAGAGCTCTGTTCCCAGAGTCTCGTAAATCTAATCCTGCTGTTTCTACTGAGGTCCAGAAACGTGGTGTCTTTTCTGAGCCCCAGAACCAGGTGTCT
The DNA here is from genome assembly GCA_020745705.1 of Hemiprocne comata. Taxonomy (NCBI): domain Eukaryota; kingdom Metazoa; phylum Chordata; class Aves; order Apodiformes; family Apodidae; genus Hemiprocne; species Hemiprocne comata. Next base: position 151,822,261 of record CM036586.1, on the reverse strand, counting down.
ACTTCTGCTGTTTCTACTGAAGGTCAAAAACATGTCTTATGTTCTGAAGTCCAGAAACCAGCTCTTGTTTCTTCTGAAGTCCAGAAGCACACCCTATTTTCTGAAGCCCAGAAACTTGCTCACATTTCCTCTGAAGTTCAAGAGCCTACTTGCTTTCCAGAGTCTCAGAAATCTGCTTCTCCTGAAATTCAGAAACATGGCCTCTTTACTGAGTCCCAGAAACCTACTCCTTCTGTTTCTCCTGAGACCCCCAAACAAGCCCTTTTTATTGACTCCCAGAAATCTGCCATTTCCCCTGATGTTCAAAAGCATGCTGTATTTTCTGAGATGCAGAAACCTGCTGCTGCTTTATCCTCTGATGTCCAGAGACGTGCTGAAACTACTGTATCTTCTGAAATGCAGAAGAATATCTTGTTTTCCGAGCCTCACAAGTCTGCTCCAGGTTTTTCCTCTGAGCCCCAGACACCTAGTGAGTCTGGTGAGAGTGACTTTCTTTCTCACAGTTTAGATGATCAGAAACCACTGGATGATTTATTCTCACAGGATGAACAATCAATTTTAGCCAAAGAATCACCAGAAGACCTGTTATATTCTTGCCCAAAAAAGAGGCCCAAGAAGGAAAACCAGGAGAACTCAGATTCTGAACTAAATAGCAGTCAGTGTGGAAAAATGGAGATGGACTCGATGGAGATGAAGGAGCAAGAATCCAACAGTGACCAAGAACAGTATGATATGGAGTCATCGGATTACAGCAAAGAGAGCAAAATAGATGTAACCACTCCCATGGCGCCGAAGTGTGTGCTGCAGTTTACTGAGGAGAAAGAGGCTTTCATCTCTGAGGAAGAAATAGCAAAATACATGAAGCGTGGCAAGGGAAAGTATTATTGTAAAATCTGTTGCTGCCGTGCGATGAAAAAAGGTGCCGTCTTGCACCACTTAGTTAACAAGCATAATGTTCAAAGCCCATACAAGTGTAAAATATGTGGCAAAGCTTTTCTCTTGGAGTCTCTTCTTAAAAACCATGTTGCTGCTCATGGTCAAAGTTTGTTGAAGTGTCCACGTTGTAATTTTGAATCAAATTTTCCCCGAGGCTTTAAGAAACATTTAACCCATTGCCAAAGCCGTCACAGTGATGATACACCTAAAAAACACATGGACAGCCTTGAACCACTTGAAGAACAAATTTAATCCATTTTTTTTCCCCCTTGTGCTAGAAAAGCTGAATTTACAGAAGTGTTCAAAAGTGTTGCTGTATGTTAACCAAGTAGTTTAGCTGATCTGACAAGTCAGAAGATGCATGGTTTATTGTACTATGTTTAACTTGTCTTGTAACTGTATTGCTGAAATTATTTACTTTCAAAAGTAATTTTAACTGTGTTCATGTCTTTGTATTACCCATCAGTAGAGTCATATTTTATTTTTCAGATGTACTATGTTTTTGAAACCAAAATGGATACAAATTAGTTTTGTAAAGATTTGTAAAACATGCAAACAATTAAGGACTGGAGTGGCAAGCAATTCATATATTCCTGTGAATACTGAACCTGTTTTTTCACATTTGTTAAATGTTGTATTTTTCAAAATGTTTTTATCAAATTCTCCAAATTAAAATTTTCACCAGATAGAATGTGAATGCGCCAGGCATGAGAAACTACCAATCCTTCTGAAATAATTGAGCCCCGAGGTTGTAATTGAGTGTATAGTCGTTGGAAAGTTATTGCACTCAATTCTCTAACTTGTCTCAGATTTAGAAGCATCAAGGTACTTATCTTGTGATTCTGTATTTTGGCCATGTTTTAAGCATGTACTAATATACATTAAATTGATGGATTAACGTCAGACTATGTATAGCTCAACACTTTCTCTTGATTCAGATGTTTGTAATGTCACAACCCCCCCAAATTTCTTGTATTTGGTGAAATGTTATGCTTTAATCTTTTAACAATAAAAAGAAGCCCAACCTGGCACTGGCCGTTTTTCTTGTTTTCCAAATCAAGAACAAAACCTTTGGTGTTGAACATACCGTCTTTTATGTATCTTTGGCAACAGGAGATACAAAATTATCCTGGAGTTCTGAACTGAATACTTTTAACTTTCCAGTCATCAGCCTACGAAAGCAAGGTTAGTCTAAATTCCCTGCCTGCTTCAGGAAAACACATCAGATGTAAATGAGGGAAAACATGGAAAACAGGAATTTGTGCACTGCAATTTAGCATGCTTGCTTTTGTGCTATAAGCATATTAACTGTTCAAAAAACAAGGACTTTATAATTGAACCGGAGTATAGATTTTAAGTGGAGATAGCACAAGGAAGGTTTCCAAGGAAAGCTGTTGTAAATATTGACTTAAAAGATGAAAGTGATACTGTTAAATAAATAATAAAAAAACCTCCAGGTGTAAGCTCCTATGGAAGAGCTTCAGATTTATTTGATTGAAGCCTGTGTCTGATACCTTTTGTGTTTCACGAAGAGTGCTGGAAGGAAGGAAAAAAAGCATTTAAAGCTCTACTCTAAGGTGACAACTCTGTGTTGCCTATTAAGAGCAAGCTTTCTTGCAGGGTCCTCTCACACAGGACCAAACCGACTTTATGCCCCTAAGTCAAGTGCCCTTTGTTTCTTTTCATGAGGTCCCAACTAGAATTCAAGCATTATTTTTTTTTTCCTAGGAGTGACTATAGGTACATCTAAAAGAGAGCATTTGACTATTAAGGCTCTGCTAGTATAGTCTTACTTCGTATAAAAGCTGCTTTTCTCCTCTGCTATAATGGCATCACCCTTGTCATAGTCATTTGGTTAAAAAGATGCCTTACACTATTGGAATAAAAGGAAGAAATCAGGGAAGGATTTGTTTGAATTGGCAGTGGTGTCACCTCTACGGTTCCATGTCTTCACTACTGGCAGGTGCTTGTTTCTTGCTGCTGCGTACCAGTTAGCTTCTTTGGTTTCTCAAAATCTACCAACAGGACTTGATGCTCTTTTTCTACACAATTTTATCACCAGCTGACTACTTGAGTCTTTAATCTTGTCTTGATTTACAGCTGTCAAAGTGTACTTTAGAACTCTAGGACATGAACTTTGCAAGTCCCCTTTATGTTGGGGCGTTCCGTCTCTAAACCCAAATGTGATGGGCACTTTCCAGTTTTTCTTAGTACCAAATTTTGTCAAAGCCTTGTGGAAGTTAAAGGACATTTCTGGTGTATTAAGTATTCTTTCACCATTCCCTTGTGCAATTCTAGTTTGAGATCCTTAAGATGTGTAGGAGGATCTGCTGGAATCTGAACTGATTTAACTAATTTATCCAAGGAACTGTAGGACTCCAATAGACAGATCAGATTGGGGATTTATTGTTTGCCTTTCAGATGACCCATTACAGATGTTAAATACTTAAGTACAGTGATCATTCATTTTTGACATAAGAAAGAAATGCAAGTGAAACACTTCAAGATTTACCAGTGGAAAAATTTGCTTGAAATATGCCTAATGTTATCAGTTAGTCCTTGGATACTCTGTGAAGTAACATCAGTCAAAATTGTCACTAATTTTGTTTCTTAAGTAAGAAGCAAGTGCAGAAGTCTGCAGTTTCCAGAAACTACTGCCATTTAGGTCACTGGGGCATTTTGCCAAAGCCCTCAGTGTTGTGTGGCACCATCTCACTCATTCATGTTCTTTAGCACAGGGACCCTTTGGGGTCAGTACTGTGTAGCTCCAACTTCAGGTTTCCTCTGGAGGTGGAGTTTTCTTGGGAAACATCATCATCAGGTCAGGAGAAAGTCACTGAGGCAAACACAAAGGAAGTTTACTGAAGAGTCATAGAATCACAGAATTCATTGGCTTGGAAGGGACCTTTAAAGGTCATCTGGTCCAATCCTCCTGCTGTGAACAGGGACCTCTTTAACTAGATCAGGTTACTCAGAGCCCCATCAAGCCTGACCTTGAATAGACAGTCCAGGTATTTTGTAAGACTGCAGCTCCTTCCCTCTCTGAATGAACCCTGTGGGCTGCTCCTGCCTGAGAAAAATGTGATTACAAACCTTAGATGTAAAGAAGACAGCATCATTTTTCTTTTCCTCTTCCCCAAAAGCCTATGCTGAGAAATGTGGTAGACAAAAAAATTCCAAATACTGTCGATACACAATATCCAGTGGTTCATAGGTGATGCAGACAGCTATGGATCAATTGGAAGTTGGAGTGAGGCAGAAAAGGAATCTCAAGTAACAGAGATGAGTACAATTAAAGTTGAAATTTTTATTAATTTTTGTAAATATCCTTAGACTTGCTCATAATGTTTAAGAATAATAATGGGATTGGATATAGCAGGTTAGATGTGCTTAAAATTCCCTTCTATTTTTATATGAATATATTGCTTGCTTAATCTCATGAAATTTTAGAAGCAGAAAATACTGATTATTGAAGGTTTGCCTATGGGTTCATAGTTTTGTACTTGGGAGAGTTTTTTTAATCATGACTGTTTAGTGATGAAGAACAGCTTGCTTTTATCTTACTAACATGAGTGCGCTGAGGTCAACCCCAACCATTGCTATGCTTGTATTTATGTATTTTTAGAAGGAGAAGAGGAAGAAGTTGAACTGCTTCCTATACTGCTGCTAATGACCTGCTCTGAAGAAACTTTAATTAAGTTTTGGACAAATAATTACATTTCTGAAGTACAAGCATATGAGAACATTCTTGTTGCTTACTTTCCATGGAGGATGGGAAAGGTTGCTCAAGAAAATATCAGAACTAGATACATAAATTTAAACTTTGAGAATGCAAAATTTAGGAAAGTGAATGTGAAGCTGAAAAGCAAATAGATAAGGGTGTAGGGTTCCACCTGAATTCTAACCTTTCTGTGTGTGCTTTGTATTAGACATCAAACGCATGATTATATACTTTTAAAATATGGAATATATATTAACCTTTCACAGGATATGTATATATAATGCTTTGCATTTTCTTTCCTTTAGGTTTACATGACTTAGTTTAGCATATACTTAAAAAAACAAACCAAAACACAATCAGCCCCTTCCCCCCGGCTTCTAAGGGAATTCTTGGATAAAAGAAAGTAAAAAAAAATTGCTTTTTAACTAATGATATTACCCAGCCAGGGTTGCCACATGGATGTTGATCAGTTATCTCTGAAGATCACAAACATAAGCATCCTATGTATAATGAATTATTTTGTAAAACTTCAGGGACTTGAGAAGGAGTTAACTGCCTACCATGTGTATGTAAATGGTAATGTAAATGTAAATATAAATGTGTATATATTGACTACACTCTGTGGCTTATTACTTCAAATTCCCTGCAGCTGCAGTTCAGTGTAGTAAAGAGGGAAGTTAACTAAAAGCCAATAGAAGTAATTAACTTATGGCAGCACAGAAATCTGTGAAGATTAGTTTACTCTGCTTCCCATGTATTAGAAAACATTATTTCTTGCAATGACAAATAATACATGTTAATGAAAGTCAGCATGGTAAAATAATTTCCTGATTTGGGGGTATAAAATAAACTCGTGTATAACACTCACAATAAACAACTTTAAGATTCTCTGAATTTTTAAAGCATGTTTTTTAATAAATTCTATCAAGAAATTGCCTCTATATGAACTTCTAGGCAAGATGTCACTGAAATCCGTGGTTCCTTTTACACAATTCCAGTCCTTGGAGAGGAATCTTTTCTGTGTAAGCTTGGAAGGACACAGGCTTGAGTCCTTGTCATGCAGAATGCTCAATGGAAAGTACAAAATGGAAAGTGAGAATAAAAACATGTCAGGGTGTTGTTAGCATAAAAGAATGTTGCTTCTCAGCTACAACCGCAGTGTCCATGTGTGCAATACAAACCTACCTTCCTCAGTTTTAATGCAAAAAAGGGTTAATAATTTTAGGTAATGTCCAGTCATGTTTTTAAAGTGCATTTTCAAAAGCATTCAATGAGCCAAATCCAAAGTAGTCTTCTGTAGAGAACTCAGACATATTTTTCCACAAAGGCCACTACTGTGACAGATTACAACTTCCGTTCCTTTGATGTTTGGGAAAATATTCTTGCAAGAATTATTACTTTCAGTAATAAATATTCTGTCTTCTTTCATCATATCTAAGAATATCTAAATACTCTGTTTAGGTGTAGCGGTATGTTGCTTAAGCTCTAGATCAAAGAAATGTGGAATGCAAAATCATTAGAATGTGAACATTTATATAATATTAATGGTACTGGCTGTTCTTGTATTAGTGAGCAAATTAATTGTGGAAAAAATGTTGTTTATCAAAACCTGAAGACCATTTGGGATTTAATAGTGGTGTTTCAAAATAAGAATTGCATGCACTTCATAATCCCCTATTCTGAGAATGAGCCTCTAAAAGAAGATTTAGATTTTAATTCATTTAGTAGAAGCCAAATCAAAGTGATTTTTGCTTATTTTTATTGTCTGACATACGTGGCTGAGTATTTCTTCTGAGCTATACAGTCAAAATATTAGGCCGTCCTTCCTTCCTTCCTTCCTTCCTTCCTTCCTTCCTTCCTTCCTTCCTTCCTTCCTTCCTTCCTTCCTTCCTTCCTTCCTTCCTTCCTTCCTTCCTTCCTTCCTTCCTTCCTTCCTTCCTTCCTTCCTTCCTTCCTTCCTTCCTTCCTTCCTTCCTTCCTTCCTTCCTTCCTTCCTTCCTCCTCCCTTCCTCCCTTCCTCCCTTCCTCCCTTCCTCCCTTCCTCCCTTCCTCCCTTCCTCCCTTCCTCCCTTCCTCCCTTCCTCCCTTCCTCCCTTCCTCCCTTCCTCCCTTCCTCCCTTCCTTCCCTTCCTTCCCTTCCTTCCCTTCCTTCCCTTCCTTCCCTTCCTTCCCTTCCTTCCCTTCCTTCCTTCCCTTTCTTCTTTCCTTCTTTCTCTCCTTTCCCACCAGAGAAGTGTTGCCATCTCCACTTCATAAATATCTGACCTCATCATGGTCCTGCCCTCTCCTTTCCCCTGGCACTGCATTCTCACCTTTTTCCCCTGTTCACTTTGCTGTCGTGCTGCCTTGTAGTGATGCAGATCAGCTTAGAGGTTCCGTTGGAAACTTGCTTTTCTTTCCTTGTTTTATGGAGTTAGTCTGTTGATCTAACTTGCCTTGCAGCTGCAAGGCTGATGCAATAGAAATGAGTGTGAGGAGGAAACTTCCTCTGAAGATAGAGGGCCAAGGCCTGAAGGAAGAGTAAGCTCAGGTGGGCTTCTAATAACTGTCAAACTTCTCCCTGAATCACAGATGTGTTGGCTAACTTGCTCAGCAGGGATGTCTTGACAGCTCAGTTTATTATTTTCTCACATCTACTTCTTACCTGTCAGTTGTCTGCAGGGTTGGTCTCCTCTTTCACTGCCTCTCTACCTTTTTAGTCTGTATTTTATGGGATACTCCAGGCAAAAATGTACTTATGCCTCATGAAAGAGTGCCAAAGGCACAAGTGATAGCCCCCGACAAAAAGGATAAATTAGGCATGTGTGCTTAGTGTTCCATTAGCTGAGCTTGGAGCCTTGGCATAGAGGCTGAGAAGTGCTGCTCTGTTGAAGCTACGAGACAGCCCTTATTGTAACTAGACAATCCTTGACTGCAACTGACCTTTGTGTAGGTATCAGAAACAGATTTTTTGGAACCCTGTCTCAGATGCTTATTCTAGTATTGGCTCTTCAAAGTGCACAGCCTTTGTTGCAGAACTCCTGACTAGAGTGAAGCAGCTTTCTTTAAACAACTTGAGAAGGTCCGTATCACAGATCTGGTTCTGTGGGGAATTTGAACCCTCTGACGGGAAGGGAGCATGGCAGGATCCAATGCATCTAGTTTTCTGGTGGATGTCAGGGACAGCTTCCTGATACAGGTACTGGATGGACCATTGGGGTGATGCACAGCTTGGTCTGCTGTTCATGGACAACCAAGAAATGGCTGGAGATCTGATAATCAAGGGTAGACTTGGCTGCAGTGACAATTAAATAGTGGGGTTCAATATCCTGGTAGGGGGAAGTAGCAGACAGAGTACAGACCATACACTTGAAGAGATCAGACTGTGAATTATTCAGGGAACTGGTAGGTGGAATCACAGAAGAGGCAACTCTGAAGGGTAAAGGAGCTGAGGAAAGATTGCAAGTCATTAAGAACAACCTGCCAAGAGTGAACTAACCCAAGAAGATTTATCAGGTGACTGGATTGACTAAACATGGTGCCCATGACAGATCTCCAGTGCAAAAAAGCAGTACAAGAGAGATGGAAGGAGGGGCAGGCTACAAAGCAGGCTTTTAGGGACATTGCAAGGAACATCAATAGTAATAAGAGCTATTACTGCCACATTAGTAAGAAAAGTCTGAACAAGGAAAATATGAGACTGCTACAAAGTGGGGTGGGTGGATTAGTAACAGCAGACACACAGAAGGCTGAGGTACCCAGTGCTGCCTTTGTCTTAGTCTTCACCAGCAAGGTCTCCCAGGCCCCTGTGATTAGTGAAAGGGTGGAAGGAATGGAAGAACTACCAGCAGAGAGGGTTGAGTCAGGAGTTAACTTGAGAGAATTCAACTCATGCAAGGCCATGGGACCCTACAGGCAGCATCCCAGGGTGCTGTGAGAACTGGCTGATGTCCTAGCAAGGCTGTTATATATCATCTTTCATGGAGTTTGGGGGAGATCCTCAGTCACTGGAGAAAAGGCACATTCAGAAGAATGGTTCATAATTTCTCTGGTCCTCACAAATACTTAATCTTTATAGTTCAGATAAAAATGTTCTAAACAGGTGTTGAAGGTGGATACTTGCCTTGTCACTGTCTTTCTATAAACACTAATTCCTATGCCTACTCTGAGGACAGATTATTTTGGGAAACTGACGAAATGCAGGGGGATGCCCATAGAAGAAATCTTACAGCTCAGTTTTCCCTCCTTCTGCAGAGTTTTGAAACATGTGACATGATAAAGGCTCAGCAAAGCAGTTGCTGCAGACTTGAGTTGGCCCACTGGCATCCCGTGCTGTTTTGTTATGGAGAACAAGGAAGCCGATAATGACCATATGAAGACTTCGGAGGAAATTAGCTCTGCAGTTGAAATAATGTTTCAGCATGTCAGTAACACATAGATTGGTACTACAGCCTCGCAGATGGGACAGGAGGTTTTACACGGAGACCATATGTGTGCTAAAGAGATAATGTAGTGACCTCTCTGCTGTAGCGTTGGCTTAAGGGGTTACTGCTCTCAGCTCCTCGACTACCTTCATCTGGGCACTGTTCCCTAACTTATTGTTGAACTGTTCAGTGTCTGACTTCTGAAACAGAAGCTAATCTGTACAAGGTATCTACTGTAAATATATATGTTTTTTAAACCAGAATAATTTCCCAGTGCCTGGGTTTATGGTTCAATGGAGCATTCCATTGTGGTGCAGACAGGCTGTTAACATCCAGGAAGGGCAGAAAAAGTCAGGTAGGGATGAGTGGGAGGTGGTAATTACACATTTCTTAGTGAAAGAGCATGCACACCCTCGTGTGTAACCTGTGTGGACAAAAATATTCCTGTCTGAATGAGTCCTTCACATGTCACCTCATGTTCCTTCCAAGACTGATACTGAGCAGTCTGGGGCTCGTTATCAGCTGAGCTACAAGCCTCCATGTTAAATGAGCTGCCTTCCACATCTCTGTGAGGCAAATCAATGTGCATTAGAATGTTAAAGGCTATTCCTTAAAGTTAAAATATTTTGCTGCATAAATGCATTATTCCTGTGGGGATTAAACCCAACATCAGAACTGTGAAATACTGTTTTCCTCTGGTTTTCAGATGCTGTTCTGCTCTGTACCCAGCCTACTGCCCATTGTTGCTCTTCCTCTCCTTCTAAAACAACATCTTGGTTTCAAAGTCAGCATTAGAAATAATGGACAATATGGAATATTACCTCCTCCTAAAAAAAATAATTGTTGTGGCTAACTGCAGGTTGAGGCTGACACAAAAACCCCTTAAACAAATGAAATGTTCCTGGTATACATGTGAGACAAACATGCACTGGACAGAAGTAGTTACATGCATGCAAATAAAATGTGGCTTTTACCAGTATCACTTACTCAGATGTAAGAGATTATTTTCTTACAGCTTTTTCTCATGTCTAACTTCCTGAGGATCTCAGAGCTAAAACAATTTTCAGAACTGGAAATTGAGTGGCCTTAGCCCCATTTTGATTGTGCTAATCTCTATGGTGTTTACTACAACTGTAGGGGTGCAAAGTGTTAGAAAATATTAGCATGAAAATCCACACTCTCTCGTTGCAAGCTTTGGTGTACATTTTAATCTACACAAGAGGAATCCTGGCTCCTCTTTGAATCATAATATACAGATTTTTATGATGAAGTGTTTAATTCAGTGTGGACGTAATCACATTTAAAATGATTGTATACTCTTAAATTGCTGTTTGTGCATTACTATATAATCAGTAATTTTTTAGTCCACTTGTTATAAGATTATTTTAATTTGCTCTTGGCTCAGCAGCATATTTATTGGATAGGCAGTACCTCTGCTGTAGCTACAAAGAAATTTTGCTGGGATTTGAATTCATCAGCCTGCTCACAGAAACACCAGCTGCATGACTTTGTGCAGGGAAGCCTGGCGGTGAGTAGGGAAGGTACCAGCCAGCTCCTAGAAGGCAAACCTTAGAATCTTAAAATGGTTTGGGTTTGTTTGTTTCAACTGGATTGGGTTGCTCAGAGTCCCGTCCAACCTGACCTTGAATGTCTCCAGGGATGGGGCTTCTCCCACCTCTCTGTGCAACCTGTTCCAGTGTCTCACCACCCTCGTCATGGAAGATATTGTATATTTTAGTCTGAATCTACCCTCTTTTAGTTTAAAACCTTTATCCCTTGTCCTGTTGCTACAGGCCCTGCTAAAAAGTTTGTCCCCATCCTTCTTATAAGTCCCTTTTAAGTATTGAAAGACAGTTATAAGGTCTCTGTGGAGCCTTCTCCAGGCTGAACAAGCCCAACTCTTTCAGCCTGTCTTCACAGGAGAGGTGCTCCAGCCCTCTGATCGTTTTTGTGGCCCTCCTCTGGACTCATTCCAACAGCTCCACATCTTTCTTTTGCTGAGCTTTGCCACCTTGTCCTTTTATGTGGTGTCCCCCACAAGGGGTTTGTGTTCCCGGGTGCTGCTGGTGCCCAGGTGGTGCAGCCTCCTGTGAGATGTGAGATGCAGGATGCAGGATCATAGAATCATTTAGTTTGGAAAAGACCTTGAAGGTCATCAAGTCCAACCTTTAGCCCTACTCTACCATGTTCACCCCTAAACCATACCCCCAAGCACCACATCTATATGACTTTTAAACACATCTGGGGATGGTGACTCAACCACGTCTCTGGGCAGCATGTTCTAATGCATGACAACACTTTCAGAAAAAGAAAAACTCCTAATGTCCAGCCTAAATCTCCCCTGGTGTAGCTTTAGGCCATTTCCTCTTGTCCTATCACTATTTACTTGTGAGAAGAGACCGGCACCTACCTGACTACAATATCCTTTCAGGTAGTTGTAGAGAGCTTTAAGGTCTCCCCTCAGCCTCCTTTTCTTTAGACTAAATAGCCTCAGTTCCCTCAGCTGCTCTTCATAAGACTTGTGCTCTAGGCCCCTCACCAGCCTAGTTGCTCTTCTCTGCACCTGCTCCAGCACCTTGATGTCCTTCTTGTATTGAGGTGCCCAAAACTGAACACAGCACTCGAGGTGGGGCCTCACCAGTGCTGAGGACAGGGGGAGGATCACTTCCCTAGACCTGCTGGCCACACTATTTCTAATACAGGCCAGGATGCCATTGGCCTTCTTGGCCACCTGGGCACACTGCTGGCTCATATTCAGCCACCTATCAATCAGAACACCCAGGTCCCTTTCCTCTGGGCAGCTTTCCAGCCACTCTTCCCCCAGCCTCTATCATTGCCTGGGGTTGTTGGGGCCCAAGTGCAGGACCCAGCAGTTGGCCTTGTTGCAGCTCATACAATTTGTCTCAGCCCATCAACTCAGTCTGTCTTAAGTCCGTCTGCAGAGCCTCCCTACTCTCAAGCAGATCAACACTCCCACTCAACTTGGTGTCATCTGCAAACTTACTGAGGGTGGATTGACATCATTGATAAAGATGTTAAACTGAAGTGGTCCCAACACTGAGGCCTGAGGAACTCTCTTACTGACAGGCCGCCAGCTGGATTTAGCTCCATTCACCACCACTCTCTGGGTCTGGCCATCCAGCCGGTGTTTTATACAACAGAGAGCATACCCATTGAAGCCATGAGCAGCCAGTTTTTTAATGAGAATGCTCTGAAAGACAGTGTCAAAGGCTTTATGAATGTCCAGGTAGACAATGTCCACAGCCTTTCCCTCACCTCATCTACCAGGCAAGTCATCTTGTCATAGAAACACTGAAGCCTGAAGCTGCTGCAGAGGAGGTTTAGGCTGGATATTAGGAAGCACTTCCTCATGGAGAGGGTGATTAGAGATTGCAATGGACTTCCCAGGGAAGTGGTGGAGGCACCATCCCTGGATGTGTGCAAGGAAAGGCTGGATGTGGCACTTAGTGCCATGGTCTAGCCAATGTGGTGGTGTTAGGTCATAGGCTGGACTTGATGACCCTTAAAGGTCTTTTCCAGCCTTGGTGATTCTGTGATTCTGTGATTCTGTGATTCTGTGATTGATTCTGTGAAGGAGAACAGGTTCGTCAAGCAGGACCTTCCTTTCATAAGCCTGTGCTGACTAGGTCTGATCACCTGGTTGTTCTCTACGTGGTGCGTAATGGTACCCAAAATGATTTGCCCTGTGACCTTCAGTGGCACCAAGGTCAGACTGACAGGTCTGTTGTTTCCTGGACCTTCCTTCCAGCCTTTCTTGTAGATGGGTGTGTCACATTTGCCATCCTCGAGTCCACTGGGACTTTCCCAGTTTGCCAAGACTTCTAGTAAATGATGGAAAGAGGCTTGGTGAGCACATCCGTCAGCTCCTTCAGTACTCTTGGGTCCAACCCATCTGACCCCATAAATTGTGTATGTTTAAGTGTTGCAGCAGGTCCCTGACAATTTCCTCTTTGATTCAGAAGGCTTCATTCTGTCCCCTCTCCCTGTTCTCCAGCTCAGGGGACTGGGTGTCTAGGGAACAACTAGTTCTACTGCTAAAGACTGAGGCAAAGAAGGCATTAAGCACCTCAGCCTTTTCCTCATCCTTTGTCACTAAGTTTCCTCCCACATCCAGTAAAGGATGGAGATTTTTCCTAGTCCTCCTTTTATTGTTAATGTATTTACAGAAAAAAATTTTGTTGTCTTTAATAGCTGTAGCTAATTTGAGATCTAGATCGGCTTGGCTCTCCTAATTTTCTCCCTGTAGCCTGCCTGGCTTCTGCGCTCCTTCCACCCCACTGGGGCTGTGAAGCCCTTTGCCTCTCGACTTAGTTCACTATTCCTTTAAACTTTGTTAAGAAGAGCTGTAATACCTACCGAGATAAAGATAAAATGACAGTTGGATAGGGAATGATAGCAGTGTTATGGTTTTGCGCACATGGCAACTGCTCGGCCACAAAGATCTTGATTTTATGTTTAGGACAGTTATCTCATTATTGCTCGCTGCTTCTCGGTTTTAGTAAAGTTATCCATTAGAGGGAGCCACAGAGCAATTTATGGGTAGATCAGCTTTCAGTCATTGATTTAGAAGGCGTTAAATGCACATATGGATTAAAAGTACACCAATGATAGGTTCAGAAATTACTCTGGACTTCTCTCCTTATTTATGGTGAATTAGTTTTAGCCCTTCTAGGACTGATTTCCTCACCACTGTATCCAGAGTCCTCTGTTTTAAAGCACTTGCTTTTTTTCTTTGACACCCCTCCCTGCTGAGCAGTTATCCCATTCCCATAGGATGTGCATTATTTACAAGGATGCTTAAAATATTTATGTAATCTCCCTCCCAAAAAAAATTCATTCTTTTGTTCCGTAGGTCACTACTTCTCCTTTCCTGATAAGAAAAAAATGCTCATGGAGTTGCAAAGCAAGCCGGTCCTTCCTGTGATGGTGTTGAAGAGCCTGGCCATACTGGAAACCACCTAAGGCCAGCCTGCTGGGAGGTTTAGATTAGATATTAGAAGAAACTTCTTCATTGAAAGGGTAATAAAATGCTGCCATAGGCTGCCTAGGGAGGTGGTTGAATCACCATCCCTGAAGGTGTTTAAAAGACACATAGATGTGGTGCTTAGGGACATGGTTTAAGCACTGGACTTGGTAGAGTTAGGTTAATGGTTGGTAGATGTAGGTTATGGTTGGACTTAATGATCTTAAAGGTCTTTTCCGACCAGAATGATTCTGTCATTCTGTGCAGGGGACCCGTGCTGGGGATTAGCTCTTTAAGTGCAAAGAGGATTTAAGAATAGGCCACAGTGGCTGGTGCACACAACAGAAATGCAGCCTCTGGGTGATGATGGTGTTTAATAGGTCTCAGACCTATTGACCACCAGAAGCTGAGAGAGTAAGGAAGGGCCACAAGCACTCCCTGCAAGTCCTGCCCATACAGCATTTGCAGCTGGGTCCTGCTGTTTTTACGAGAGACCTGGGCACAGCTTCTTGCTCAAAGCTCACACAGGGTAAGGTGGTGAGTGATCCACGGTCACACAGAAATGCACCAGAAGAAACCAGTCAGATGGAAAAGACGCATGTGAGAAATCAAATTTAAACCAAAGTTAAGCTTCCCCAGGTCTGAGCAGAGAGGGGGCAGCCTCCAAGAAGGAAATATGAAAATCTAAATCCAGGCATGGCTGGCACTGCTGTAGGAAATCTGCCTGCAAGGTGACAGTGCCGCTGGCCTGACTTACCCTAGTTGAGGATGTTTCCACTTCCAGCACTGGCAGAGCTTTCTTAGCTACAGATGAGCAGCAAGACAGAGACTGTGGTCTGAGACACTGTCTTCAGATGGAGCCTCCTCATCTGCAGTCAAATTTCCCCTTGAAATCCTCAGGAATTTTGCCTGAGTGTGGCTGTGCAGTGCTTGACTTACTGAAACAAAGGGTTTTCACACATCTAAAATACAAACAAGACCTGAAACTTCTGTCCTTCATTATTTTACATTGACTTGCTGAGGTCTGGGCCAGCTCCAGCATTTTTTCTCACTGCACTCAATACTTCAGGCAGTGATGAAAATGGATAAGCCAAATGACCAACTTGGCCTTGACATGGTTATAATGACTTTGGAAGTAGGGGGAAACACAAACTTACTGCCTTGGCCATGGGAATCTGAAACATTCCTGTTTCATTTACAGTAAAAAAAAAATCCCAAAACCTTACTTCCCTCACTTTCAGACTTCTCTAGTATACATCCACAGCAAGGTGTTGCACAAAACATCAGGAGAAAGAAGAATTTCATGAATAATCTTTTGAACCTGCCAGCAAGAAATCCTTTGGAATTTAACTTCCCACTAAAGAAACTCAGGTAAAGCTGTAGGGGTGTTTTAATTGTATTAAAAATGGTCACCAAAGACAGCCACATTGCTTGGAAGCAACTGCTACTTTAAAGTAATCGTCTCCTGCTGCAAGATAAACTGACAAAATAAGTGCGATAAATTATTATAGGCGGGACTGCTGGCATAGCCTTCATTGTGTTTTTGAAGCAGCAAAGGATTAAAATACCTATGCATTTACAACACAGCTGGAATAATTTATCTACTCTGGTTTATGTCTGCATGTTTATGTCCAAATAGCTGAAGTGAAGATTCCAATTTTGCTGATAAATAACACAGAAAGTTCAGCCACCACTGCCTCTGGCTTGACCAGCATAGTTTAGATGGTTTTGCAGCAGCTGCAGGGTGCATTCTTTACACTGATGATAAACAAAAAGATAGGATCCCAGTGCAAGGTAGGGCTTTCAGGGGGTGAGGGCAGCTGGGTGCTGCAGACCCCCCACTGCTGCCAGGGCTGGAGCTGCCTGGCAAGGAGAGAGCAGGCACTGGAGCCTTGATGGCTGTTGGCCTGGGCTGTATCTTATCCAGATTTCTTAGAAGTGGCTATTTTATTGTTTGGATATGAGCTGGTTGCTGACTAGATGCAAGTGGGTTTGTTTAATTAAAAAAATTTAAAAGGCCAGCTAATTGCATTAAAACTATGTGGTTTAATGGAGAAAATGCCAAAGTTAATTACGGTTACCATCTGTTTCATCAAAACACTTGTTCACTTTGAATACCTCTGTTGTCAGGGCTGGTTTTAATATCTTTCTCAAATTTATTGCAGTGAGGAGGTACTTTAAAATGAAATTACCTTGTTCCCCATAATCTCTAGCAGACAACAGAGTGGTGGTGGCTGCAGTGACCTTATGGTGCTGTTTCTTTTAAAGGAAATATTACTGTGGCCTTAATCACTGCAAGCTTAGCTCTGTGTGCAGGAAGCTTGCATGATTTTTTTTCTAGCGATTTATTCAAGGAGGTCTTTGTGTCCGTGTTTCTCTACAAAGCAAATTGCAAGCATGAATGGCATTTTTTGCCCAGTATTCCCTTTCCACTACCTGACCATGATTTAATTCCTGCAATATTACTTCTCAAAAAACCCAGGAAGAATTCTCCTCTCCCCTTGGTACTTAGACACACGCGTATGTGCACACACTTTGCTCTTAGGAGCTATGTCGTGACAGATGAGTTTGCTATCTCGAGATCTTGCAATACACTTGTATGCCACAGCCTGGAGGAACTCAGTGACTGGACACAGCATGAAATTATACTCTATGAGCTTGTTTGCAACCTACGGCCATTTGTCACAGGCTCTTGTGGTACAGCCAGGCTGCTGGAGTTCCCTGGGGGTTGCTAGCGCAAACACCAGCTCTTGCCCAGTTTCCAGGAGGGTTATGAGGTATTTGAAATTAATGTTATGCCTTGCTGTCGGTCAATAGAAGAGGTCAGTCTAGAGCTCAGGTGATAAAAGCAAGGTGGCTGTGAAGCTGGCATGGGGAAAACAAAACCCAGTAACTTCTTTTACCGCCCATCTGTCTTACGATATACACATTCTCCGAAACGTTCATTTGGCTGGCAAAAGAGAAGGTATCACTGGCTGAATGTTTGGCATTTCCAAGGCTCAAAGGAACATGTGAATTCACGTGTACTGAATCCTGTGAATTCAAGGAAAATTCAATGGAGATTTAATCTGCTTCTGGAAGGAAAAATTCTTTGCTCTCCCTCCTTCAAAGAGAAACAAAACCATCTTTTATTAGTATGAGAACCATACTGCTACCACTCAACATAGTGAAATGACGCCTAGAAAACTTTGCTGCTCTTACATCTTGGATAAATACTAGCCTAATGGGAGTGAAAAAGAATCAGGCAATAAGATTAGAAAGAGAGATTGTTCCTGAATCAGTCCATTAGGATTAGCCAGGCTTTGTTCCATGGCAACTTAGCTAAGAATAATCATGACTGCAAATAGTGCTGTTCCAGTTTCTTGGGTGGAGCACAAAGTGAAATTGCTGGTCTCCGAATGCAATTGTTAATGTGTTTGGCAGTTCTTAAATGTCACTGTGGCCGCACTTCAGCAATTCAGTTAGACCTGTTGTTTTTGCCATCATATGTAATGCATAAGGAGTTCAAAACCCTTAAGGCAGGCTGATTTCATAAGGTCCCTTGTATTTTCAGATTATTTTTGGTGGGGCATGATTTCTGACATTCACAGTTGGAGCTGACAGCATCGCCTCTGCCACCTGCCCTGAGTCACTGGTGGCATTTGGGGTGTGAATGGGATATGCAAGAGATGTGGGCTGGAGCGGTCAGGCTGGCACATTGGTGGGTCCTGATGATAAACCGGTTCTCAGGAATGTGGATCTCTGGTGGAGAAGCTCAAAACACCTTCTCTGTTCATTCGTGCTTCAGTACAGACATACTCAGGTCCCATTCTGGGTGCAGCCAAGTTGGGCCTAAGAAAAAGCTGTAATACCAGAGATCAGTTTGATTACATTGATTCTGTCATGAAAGAATCTTGAGAATCTTTTAAGAAATCTGGCATTTCTTTATAGTGCTTGCTTTTGATGATTCTACTGTACACTCCCCCAGCCTCAAATTGCAGTATATTTTTAATTTAAGGGTATCTGCCTATCTAATCTGTGCTTGGAAACTATGGTGCTTTCTTAATTCACCCATCTATGTTAGTATGAATCAGTTTATGTGTTTGATTAGGGTGGCACAGCCGTTTAAACAATGATGACGACCATTTTTAATTTAACCACTTCACTACAGGCAACACCAAACTTACACAAGCTTTGGGTAGCATTTATTTGTTCATGTAAAACCACTGCAAAATACTCTGGTAGGAGGAAAAAAAATATATATTTACTTGCTTATAGTTTAATGTTTATTTCCAAACAGTCACTTGGTTCTCCCAAAACTATCTGAGTCCCCAGAAGAAGGTGTGTGCAGGGACACCACTGCTCTTCACAGCTATCTCTGAGGGTCTCACTAGGGTAAATCTGCGCCTTTGGGACACTTTCCTGCCTCTCCTCCTCACACCCTTTACCAGGGCTGTTAATCCAACAGGCCCAGCTCTTCTTAAATGTTGGACTTGATGATCCTAAAGGTCTTTTCCAACCAAAATGATTATATGATTCTGGGCACCCAGCAGCCTTTGTCTTTGGGCAGTCTGGCTGATGCCAAGAGCAGATGACATATTGTTTAGCTCTAGCTGTCTGGCCTGAGCCTGTCATCCAGGTTCCCTCATCAGTCGGTGGAAAACGGTGGGTATCACTGTGGGATGGCTCAGGCGCTGTTGGTGCAAGCCTTGGGGTTGGGGGGCTGCCTCCTCCCCACAACTCTGCCCTCCCTTCCCTGGCTGCAAAGGGGCACAGACATCCAATCAAGACTGGACTCAAATATGTAAGTAATGAAGGGACAGGATTGTCAGCCACAGTGATCCTTACACGCATGACGGCCACAAAGAGGATCAGAGGGCTGGAGCATCTCTTCTCTGAAGACAGCCTGAGAGATTTGGGGTTGTTCAGCCTAGAGAAGAGAAGGCTCTGGGGAGACCTTATAGCAGCCTGCCGGTACCTGAAGGGGCTACAGGAAGGCTGAGGAGGGACTTTTTACAAGGCCTTGTAGTGAGAGTACAAGGGGTAATGGTTTAAAACTTGAAGGGGGAGATTTAGATTAGACATTAGGAAGAAATTCTTCACTATGAAGGTGATGAGACACTGGAACAGGTTGCCCAGGGAAATTGTGGCTGCCCCCTCCCTGGAAGCATTCAGAACCAGGTTGGATGGGGCTCTGAGCAACCCGGTCTAGTGGGAGGTGTCTCTGCCCTTGCAGGGGGGTTGGATCTAGATGATCATTAAGGTCCCTTCCAACCCAAACCATTTTATGATTCTATCATTCTATGAAAATAAAGCACTGCTTATCCATCTGAAGGGACTTAGAGTGAAGAACAGAGGCTGGATGAAGAGAAGCCCATGCACACATTTCCCCATTAATTTTAGTCTCTCCTATTAAGCTTTGGCAAGATACTTTTAGTTAGGTTGCTCTCATTCTTGAGTTCAAAGAGTCAGCATTTATTATGGGTGTTTTTTCCAGGGAGTCAACACCAGGTGGTGTTGACAATTCCCCTTACATACATGCACATACACATACACACCCCCACCTGGCTTCTTTGGCAGGCCAGTCTCCTCCAGATCAGGGTTCTCACCAGCTGGACATTCATCAGGGCATTACCCAGCTCACAGCATCTGTCCTGTTTCACAGTGGACTCCTGGTGTTAGCTGAACTCCACTTTGTCTTGCCTTCAAGATAAGTCTCCTTCTCTGGAGACTTTCAAGACCCATCTGGACGCATTCCTGTGTGATCTGCCCAGGGTGCTCCTGTTGCAGCAAGGGGGTTGGACTTGATGATCTTCAGTGGTCCCCTCCAGTCCCTATGATTCTATGATTCTATGACCATTGAAGGTCCCATTTTTTCCCCCTCCCAAAACTCACCTCTGATTTAACTCATTAAAGCTGGAGTGGATACTGGCAAACTCATAAAATTACAGCATCTTTACAACATAATGTTTGTACCAGCTACATTTACCCCATGATGCTAAAAGTCTTCAAACAGACAATTTCATTGAAGGTAATTTTGCAGTCTGTTAACTTTTTAAATAGCTGGGAAAAAATGAACATATGATTTGTGCCTTTGGTTGGGTGCAGCCTTGTGTGCCTTTTGGGAATGCAGGGACTCTACCTCTGAAGGCTATGGCTGTGTAAAAACCATCTGTAGATCTTGTGGAGACATGACAGATAGACTTTCTGCAGCCTGTCATTTGGAAACTGGTATGCAAGTTTGCAGAAAGCCCATCTCACTGATTACAGTCTTCAGACTATGGAGGATTATCCATGCAAAGCAGATCTGCTGCACTCACACGCAGTGCACTGGGCACAGGCACAGGTTACAACAAAGGGCCCATCCCATCTGAGGCTTTCCATGAGCTGTGTAGTTAGCTGTAAGAGTGGTACATGTGTCATCATGATACTGAAATTCCCACTTTCCATCAGATGTTCTTGTCCTGGTAGAAGCATTGTTATGCACCATACTTTTTCCATGGGGGAGGGTGTACACTACTTACCAGCTGTGTTTTGATTCTGCCTCCTGCCCTACACTGTGTCTTCTGTGTACACCTCTCAGGATGTCTGCTGAGTCAGCCAGTTGAGGCTGGAATACTTTTCAAGATACTGGTTGAGGAAATATTCATGCAGGAACAACAGAAGAGACAATGTGGTCTCTCAGAAGTCCTTTGGGTGGAAGTTAAAATCAGTTTGTCAGTGGGAGAGAGGAGCAGATGCTCTGCAGGCCAGCGCTGATGCATGGGACCATGTTCCAGGGCTGACCACAAGCCCCGAGGGACAGGACTGGGTGCTTGAAGCCACCTGGATAGCTCACCCTCACAGCACCAGGGTAAAACTGGGGCATGTGGGACAGAATACCCTCCATGCTCAGTGGCTGCTGAGTACCGGCCCTGAGCAGGAGCTAGGACTGTCCTTGTACCACTTACCAAGGGTATTTGTTGTTCTTCATAGAATCTATTTTCTTTTTTTTTAAAATTATTTTCTAGACAAAAATAGCACACATGTTCCCCTTCCCTAAATTACAAGAATGTATTCAATGCTTCATTATTTTTTTGCCAAGCTCCTAAAGAACGCCTCCTTTTTAATACTTTGCAGGAGAGTGCTGATATTTTTTCCAGAACTGATTTAATCTATATACGTTGAAGTCTGATATCCTGCAGATGTTTGACTAAACTCTAATGAAACAGCCAGAGTGACCCATCTTGGGAATTTTATCATAATCTTCTTGAGGGAAAAAAAGTTCATCCCAAGGGATGTGTTGTAGGTCAAACAAAAATTCTCATTGTTTTGAAATCCTCCTTGTTTTGAAAACACCCGTCATCTTTTATTTACAACAAATATATAAAAGCCTTTTGTCAGCAATTGGTCTTTTTATTTTTGTGCTGGTACGGTAACTAATTATTGCAAGTTCCACACTCTGCTAATCTCGCCATAATGGTATTTCTAGTATGACAACTTTCATCTGCTGAGTAAACAAGCACAGTCTTGCCTTTTCTCAGCATGACTGCGAGTCAAAAACAAATCCCTGGAATTTGAGTATCTCAGGGCTCGCCTGTACACGGTTTTGCATAAGTGCAATCAGACAAGTTGAAGTTGAAGCAGTACAGCCCCCAAGCATGGGCGAAACTGTATTCTTGTTAAAGTGCTCGTATCAGCACAGCTCATCTGAATACATTCAGTGTAACAAGCAGCCCATGCTAGAACAGCTGCACTGGGGTACATGGTCTCACTGTCCTGCTCTGGCTGAGACAGTCCCACCATGTCCACCATTGTGTCAGTGTTCCCAGAACGTTTTTTTCTGACGACAAATGTGTGAAATTTTAGAAAGAGCTCGTGGGACAAGACATTAGACATCATGCTGTTCACCAAGAACGTGAGATTTTTTTCCCTCTGCCCCATTTCAGATGTGGGAATTGGGGGATGGGATTCTGAGCCTACAATTGCTTATAGGGAACAACACAACACAGGGAATGTCCTCCTTTCATGCCACCTCTCACCAACTGACTAGGTACAGGAAACATGCTCTTCGCCACACACCCCAGTGCAGAAAATGTTCTTCTGACACAGCAGCTGATGCAAGGGTCTCATCATGCAGAAACCTCACCACAGGACCAGACTTAGTGTAGTCATCCTCTACCACATGCCCTCCTGCGTATGACTCATCTCCTGTATCGTGGAGGTTTTGTTTTTTCCTTCTTTTTTTAAAGCCTGGTCACCGTGTGCTGATGGTGTAGGTACACAATGTGTTTGCTTTGGCAATGAAAGCAGCTGAAGAATTTCTCACTTCATCCCCCAGCCCAGCTGCTTGCTCTGTCCCTCTAGGTTGTGCTGATGCAACTGTTTGCACACGGGTAGTAAAAGCCAGGTCAGAGAAATAACGATGTTAAAATGTAACTTTCAACAAAAAAACCCACTCACAGTTGCAAGGGGGACACTGACTTGTGATTGGGATAGGATTGCACCGCAGAGAGCAAGCATGTTTTTCAAGATATCATTACAGAAGTAGCTCATACAGGAATCTGGAGAAGAAGTATGAAGCAGCTTGTGTTAGGGGCAGGGGGGTTAAAGCCACAAAAAATGTGAAAAGCAAGTGTTTAAATAAATAGAGCAAACAACCAAGATGACATTTGGAATTATACAATTGCGTTGTCATCCTCTGTGAGTATCACGTGTACTTCTTCAATCTGTAATACAAACACAGAGCAGCATGTATATCTAAAAAAAACCTCTACCAAAATATTGACAATACCCATCTTGCCCTGGGGAGAGGATAAGGGGAGAGAGCAAACCAGGTATGACAGCTCCTAAAGGCATAATTTAATGCATGGTTAGAAGGCATCTGCATTCCACTCTGATGAGTGTAGTAAAAATGGAGAGGAGGAGAGGAGAGGAGAGGAGAGGAGAGGAGAGGAGAGGAGAGGAGAGGAGAGGAGAGGAGAGGAGAGGAGAGGAGAGGAGAGGAGAGGAGAGGAGAGGAGAGGAGAGGAGAGGAGAGGAGAGGAGAGGAGAGGAGAGGAGAGGAGAGGAGAGGAGAGGAGAGGAGAGGAGAGGAGAGGAGAGGAGAGGAGAGGAGAGGAGAGGAGAGGAGAGGAGGAGTCTCGTCCCAGTTACAAATTAAAGCACATTAACTTTGAAAGTTTCTCAAAGTTTTTTTTCTCTTTTTTTTTTTCATTCAAAACAGACTCCAAAAGACTCCCTGCATGAATTCTTGTTTGAAGGAGTAATTCTGAGTTAAATTGAAACTCTTTCAGGACAGTCCTAGAGCTTGTGTTTTGTAGGGGTTTGGACTAACTGATTACAGAATTTTTTCCTTGACCGGTAATTGGTGAATCCACATGGGTTTTTTCTACCACCCTAAGTGCTATTGGCAAGAAGGTAGATGTGTGAAGATTTTATGTGATTGGCAGTGGAACCAACCTGCCATCTGATTTTAATGGTGACTCTCCAAGGCTCTGGTTTGCCCACAGATGATGTTGCTCAGGAAAGAGGAGAGAGAACTTCAGGTTCTGCATACAAGAAATCTTCCTCCTGTGACTAGAAACAGCACTAGCTGCTCTGTGACCCTTGAATGTCTTTTCACTGATAAATTCAGCTAACAAATACAGGAAAAGGTTTCTGCCATATTTTAAGTGCTGTTTGGATGTAGTCTGTAAAACAACAGTTTCTAAAATGGCTTTGCTCTAAACAGGAGAGGATTTAACATGCATTTTTATCTCATACTAAGAAAAGATTGCTGAGTAGGCTTAGCCAAGGAGACAGTGTTTGCATTTGAATTTACTTTTTCTGCCTTGAGCTTAAATCCTGGTTTAATAACATTGACTTTCAAAAAAACCCTTTTTGGTAGCATTTTCCCTGTCAATGCTGGAAATCCCATAAAATCACCAGTGATCATATTTCATAGATTTGGCAGTGAAATCTTGAAGGAATTCTTGAGAGATATTGGCTATGCATAGAAATTGGAAAACTGTCCCTTTTTTCTTGGGCTATGATGCAGAATGAATCCTGCCTTGGTGACACAGTCTTTGCTCCTGCCCATCGTGCTCTGGCAGGAACACCTCCAGCAAGTCCAGCTGTTTCCTTCCCTTTCTGCTCTTCCCCCTCACTGACATGCCACACAGAGGGCGTCTTCCACCTGTGGAGCTGGGCTTTTAGTATCCAACATGCTGTTCTCTTTAAATACACTTCAATCTGTCTTGGCAACTCTTGTCTGTGGCCTGGAGGGAAATATTTTAAAACCCAACCAACAACATTTCAGCTGTTGACCTCAGCAGTTCTTAGGAGCTACATCATTTCCCTGATACTTGCTATCCAGTAACCAGAGAGGACGCGAGTCAGCTGGCTTTTGGCCAGGGGGCTGGTTCCTTTGTGCTTCTCTGCAATCATTCCAATCCATTGCCACAAGCCCCACAGGCAGTTTCAAAAAAACTAAGACATGTTAAAGATGCTTCAGTCTTTGCAACTGTATACAAAAGAGAAGCAAACAGCCTGTCGCTGCTTTGGGGAGTTAAGAAGTTGCAGTACTGGGAAGTGAGCGAGACCATTTTTTAGTATTCATTTCAGTACAGACTCTGTTGAAAACAGTGATAAAATGGTGAGTTTTATCTGAACTTCAGCTCAAGCCCATATTCCTGAGGGGGCTCCATGCTTCCCCCACCAAGCAGACTGACACTTAAGTTAGCTGAGAGGCACAGAAACTGAAAACTCAGGTAGAATGAAATACCATCTTACCCAGAAGGCAGACACAGGTTCCCCTGGCCATGAGAATGATGTGTTTATTTGTAGATCCTGTCCTCCTCTTCTTGTGTGTTTACTCACACAAGAAACTTGCTGGAATTAGTAAAACAGAAAAGGAGGCACAACCATGTCTTAACAAAACTGTATTATATGCCATCAGAATATGGTGGGGCAACATTTATTACGGGTGTAAGGGAGGCAATGTAATTACTCTTACTTCAACCACACATATGTTAACAACTTTCTTTTACAATGCAACTCCCTGGTAGATTTTAGATAGATCTTTATGTTGCATTCCAGCCATTGCAGCACAATTGTTAGTAAAAACCTAGTGTTATTGCTTTAATTTATTTTGTTTTGTTTTGTTGGACGAGTGCTTGTATCCCTTCAGCCATAAATGTAGGCTCCCCCCGCCTGCAGTGGTAGGCACTTGAGTCAGCAGTGATTTGCCACGGCTGCTAGTCAGGGGTCTGTCAGAGGCTGAGTTTCATCTGAACAAGATGCCTGCTTCTCTTTTCATCAGCACCCCAAGGGTCTCCACTGGGCCAGTCCTGCCAGCTCCAGCTCCAGAGAAGGCAGAAATGGGAAAGGGATCACATCACAGCAGTGTTGTAAATGAGGTTGACCATCCCTAAGGACATAACCTAAAACTACTAAAGCCAGTGGTACTTCATCCCTTTGAAAAGTTTATCACAACTTCCCAGTAGAATATTTTGGGTATTGGGCCAAAATCCACCTGAGTTCCCTTGGACTTTTTTCTTTCTGAGTGGTAAACATACCAGTCTAGCTGTGCAGGGTAACACACCAGAGATCAAACTTGTGTCTCTCTGATTAGGCTAGTTTGGTGAAGGAGGAAAATATAATCAGACCTGGGTGGGAAATGTGCTTTACATGTAACACTTTTTTTTCTGCACGACTTCCTTTCAATGCAAGTGGGTATCAGACAGTCCCTGCATGGGTAACGCCCACTATCAAATATGCAGTAATCTGATTTTTGCCTTAAATGACCTCAAGCCCTGTTTGTTGAACATACCTCAAGTCTTGTTCAGAGGAGAAAATTATTTACTCAGAAGACTCTCTACGTGGCTTGTATCTGCAACCATCTGATGGCTTGCGAAAGCCATCCTCTCCACAGGAACAAAGACCCATGTCAGAAGTGTCTTTGTTGTGTACATTAATTGTTTTGGATGTCCACCTTGAGATATTGAGGACCCCAGCATTTGGGAGCATTTGTCATCATTTAGCACTTACTTGAATCAAAGCTAGTAACTGAAAGTTAGTCTGGTGGGAAGGATTCTTTCTCAAATTCTTTCTGGAACTGAAAACACAGAAGAGAAAGGCTTCCTAGTCTCAGTTCCTCTGCATGTACCCAGGATGGTCAAGAGAGTGAAGGAACCGCATTTACAGAGAAGAGCCTCCTCAGCTCTAAACGGGACCATGTTTCCAGAAAATAAAGGTTAAAGTTGCCAGCATGTCATTGCTGAGCATATGCAATGTATGTTTTTTCAGAGATTTGTAACCTGGAAATAGGAAAAAGCACATTTCATGCCAAACTGCAATTCCTTCCTCCTAAGGACGCCGACATTGCAACCTTTACATATTTTTTTACATGAAAAACAACACTTTGTCCCTTGATGTTATTCTGTGGTGCCTGATCTCCCACAGCTGACATGAAAAAGAACACCCTTTCCCCTGCCCAAAGCCTCTGATTAAATCAAACTGAAGTCAGAGAATGGAAAATTTCAGACCATCTGTTAAAATGTATAAACAATTGAAACAAGGTATTTTTCTGGCCAGAGCTATCAACCATATCTACAATAATTAGGTTTAGTTATGTTTCTTCAAACTGTTCTCCTTTTTTTTCCCCCATATAAATACACTTGTGATCTAGAGCCCCAAATGCACTAGAAAAGGCAAACCAAACAAACACAAAATTCCCTTTCCTGCAAAGATAAACAGGGAGAAAATACTCTTCCAGAGTCAGAAACAGGGTACTGTCCACAATGAAGATTAAGCAGAGCTTCATATGCTTATGAAAATGGCTTACACTCAGATGGCATGTGGGTTTGTTGCCACCCACTTTTGTCTTCCATCCATAGCTCTTTGACATCAGCATCTGTGGCTTCATTACGGTCTCAGAGGAGGTAAAGGACAGAGCATCCAAACCCTCAGAAAGAGGGAAAAAAAAGAAAAAAACGTTAGACTTTTTCTATCTTTTATGTTCTCTCAGTTTTCACATATTTGTACCTATTGCATAACAGGTGACCTGCAGGGGAGTACATGCATTTAAATGCTTCTGTGGCTATCAACTCAGCAGTCTCTCTCTAGCAGTCAGCAAACCTCAAAACCCATTTCCATTTGAGAAAGTCTGGCAAGATGAGGATGATTCCCTAATTAACCACATCCTCAGTGTATCACCATTAGATAACACAAGGAAATGTGTTCACGGCTTGCTGCTTCATCAAGCTGCTGTAGTGATTCATTCCACATCAACTAGCACTGGGTGAGAAGAAAAGCCCGGGCTGACAGCAGAGATGTGAAGGAGAGCACCATTTCCATGTTTTTCATGTGGTGTGTCTCCCATTTTTTTTCCACAGATGAAGGTTTGCCCTGTTCTGGCACAAGAAGCCTACCCTGTGTTTGCCTCCCAGAATAGGAGGTGTTTGTGGTTGGGTCAGTCACTTGAAATGTGTGTTTTGAAATGTGTGTTTCTTGAACTCGGTGACAACTGGGAGCTGCTGCCTTGCAGGGGGATTAGCTGGAAACGTCTCTGGAGCAGTAATACCCAGTTCCCAAGAAATCCTGCTTCTGGAGACAGGAGAGATCTTCATTAATTTGTTGCAGTCATAGGACTATTTGCCTAAAAGAAGAGAAGCTGGGGCATGGTGTCCCACTCTGAGCACTGCACATGCCAAGATCACAGAATCACAGAATGTTAGGGGTTTGGAAGAGACCTCCAGACATCGAGTCCAATCCCCCTGCCAGAGCAGGACCACCTAAGGCAGGTCACACAGAAACACATCCAGAGGGCTCTTGAAAGTCTCCAGAGGAGACTCCACAACCTCTCTGAGCAGCCTGTTCCAGTGCTCTGTAACCCTTAAAGAGGTTCTTCCTCAAGTTGAGGAAGTGTTCCAGTTTGCATCCATTGTCCCTCATCCTATCACAGGGCATGACTGAAGAGATTGGCCCTTTTTCCTGACACCCTCCCTTCAGATATTTACATACATTAATAAGATCCACTCTCAGTCTTCTCTTCTCTAGACTAAACCTCCCCAGGTCTCTCAGCCTTTCCTCATAAGACAGGTGTTCCAGTCCCTTAATCATCCTTGTAGCCCTCTGTTGGATTCTCAAGTAAATCCCTGTCCCTCTTGGAACTGGGGAGCCCAGCACTAGACACAATACTCCACGTGGGGTCTCACTAGGGCAGAGCAGAGGGGGAGGAGAACCTCCCTCGAACTGCTGGATATACTTTTCTTAAAGCACTCCAAGATACTATTGGCTCTCTTGGCCACAAGGGCACATTGCTGTCCCATGGGTAACTTGTTGTTCACCAGGACTCCAAGATCCTTCTCCACAAAGCTACTTTCTATCAGGCCAGCTCCTCCTCTGTACTGGTGCATGTTGTTGTTCCTTCCCCAGTGCAGGACTCTACACTTATTCTTGTTGAACCTCAGTAGATTCCTCTTTGCCCAGCTCTCCAGTAAGTCCAAACCTTGCTGAATGGCTGCACAGTCTTCCAGTGAATCAGCCAATCCTCTCAATGATTAATTGTTCTTTGTGGGATCCTCTGTCCACTAGCTGTGTCCTCCAAGCCCAGGGTCTGGACTCCTTCCACACAAGAGATGCATGTAGACATCTCCAGAAGATGTTTCATCTGTCTTGTTTCAGACACCCACCTCTGTAAAGGAAGACTAAGCAACCATTTTTAGATCAGATTATAGAGCTCGTGGAAAGCTGTACTTGAGCAAGACAAAATCCACCCTTCTATATTCAGAAATAAATCTTGTATTTCTCTGTGTTTCGAAGGCTATCTGCATTTTAATTTGGTTCCAAACCCCCAGCATCACTTTCTGTCACCCACATGTAACCTGTCCATGCTTACAGCATTATGACTGATGAAAGACTGCGTGGGTGTGGGTGTAGTTTCAGGGTCTGTCAGCTGCCTGTTAAAAAATGTGATGGGTACATGAATTACTGGCAGTACAGCCTGGTGCTCTGAGTTATTTCAGGGACTTGGAGTTATTTTTGCAGAATGCACCGTATTTTATATTACATGTCTGCAACATTGGTCCTTGCCACTGCAATACCTCATTAGCTTTTCTTCCAAAGAGTTGCCTCTTCCAGATGGCTTCACTGGGCCTGTCTTTCTCTGCAAACACATTTATTAGAGGCAAAGCTCTCCTTAAATGTGTCACGTACTTGGCGCAACTCCTCTCCCAGGAGATACGCCAATCTTAAGGATTAGATTCAGTGAGTGGAAAAGTGCTGGGAGTTTCCCTCAGGAAGAAAAAAGTCTGTTTTGTTCAGCCAGTGAGGGTTAGCATTCATTCCAGCAAGACACACAGTTTCATGCTTTAGCACTAGTAGCAGCATGCCAGTTAAGTCCATATTAAAACATGGCTCAACGGCTCTTTGTCAGTAGTTCAGAGACAGATGGCAAGGCCGTATGCTGACCTGAATCAAGAGAAATACTGTGCTTTGATCTACAGTACTGGCTAGCCCGTTCTCCTGCCAAGCTCCTCACCCCCCAGCCTCTTTACCTACCACCCAGCAGGCTGATCAGCATTTGAATTCTCAATCCTGCTTTGTCTGTCTTTATTCACTTCTCTGAAAGGCTTCCTTGCCCTCCAAAGTGTGTCTTCTCTCATGCATTGGCATTGCACCCAGTCTGATCCAGAAACATGCCTGAAGATGACCACTATGTATTATACTCAAGCAAACAAAATGTTTAACATGTTATTCTAGGTCCTTTCATATTTACCATGTGTACAACGTAGGGGAAGCAGCATTTGGTTGTCATTCTTGTCCCACCAAAAAAACCTGAGTGCTTGTTCTATCAGTAATGACCTTCTCCACATCCTCTTTTCCTGCAGCATTTACTACATTAATTTAGACTGCTGACAACACAGGTGAGACAGGTAGGCAAAACAGGCACTTGGCCTAACAGCTGGTTGGGAGTATAGTGTTACACTAAAGCAAATAAGTTTATTTAAAAGCAATTAAAAGCTACAGATTAAAATGAGACTGATAATGGTATCACAGTTGTATCTGCCTACAAGGAAGACACACCCTTAGAAATACAACAATCAGCTGTGCTCTCTAGCAAAGGGGAAGTGATCTATTACTTCTTGTCAAAGGTCTTCACTGGAAGTCATAGATTTTTGCCTTCTTCAGTGCTGCATCTCTAAAACATACACACATCTTAAAAGGGGAAAGAAATATTTTCTCTTTGTATCTGGTTAGTAATATTAATATGTGAGAAATATTGTAGCTTTGAAAGGTTGTGGGAGTTCTTTACCTTACATCAGCTTTGTACACAGGCCTTTCTTTTAGTGCCAAAGTAGTCTGGCATGCCAGCCTGACTTCAAGAAGCAAATGTCCTTAGTATTAGTTGTTTATCTCTTGGAACGTCCTTTAAAAATTCTCTTATGAATAAGCTAAGTCTGTTAAATAATGTCTGTTATCGAACTTTCCATTCCTAGGAAAGGAGGGACCTTTTTCCTCTTTAAGGACATTTGTTCTGCTTCTGAGGGTTATTCATTTCCATTATACTGGCAGGTAGTGCAGGCAGCAGGGTTTAGCAGCAGATTTTCTGTATCTGAGTCACAGGATGTACTATGGAAAAAATATAATGTTCTTTAGAAAGAATTAGTGTTTTCAATTTAGGGCATACACAACGTCCTCAGCTAAATAAAAAAGTGATGATGTCTCACCATTTTCTTCATGCAGAAAATGTGGCCAGAAATGCATTGACCTTTTGAGAAAACATATGAAGCCTCTAACATGTTTTATTGCATTTCCTTTTTGCACTGGTAGTGATTTGTTCTGAAATAGCATCTCCTAACTTCTGTAACCTCAATCCTCTTCCTTTTAATACAAAGCAGTAAATAACCTGACATGTAGTTCCCTGCTGCACAAGTACATGGAACAGAAAACTACGAGTGGGAATCAGTTTGAATGATCACGGCATAAACATCTTTCTGTGTGAAAAATCTCTCTCTTCTGCAAAGACTTCTGCCTTGGCCTGTTGCCATGCCACCTGCATGTGGAGGTGTCTGGCCATTGGCTGTTGTTCAGTTGAGCAGAGTTAGGCAGGACTTACTATCTTCCTGCTCTTCGCCATCTCCTTGCTCTGTCACTGGCAACAGTAGCCCAGGCTGGCTGCTAGCTTCTCAGGCTTGTATCTGGCTAACACCTAAACCAGTATTTGAGGTACAGTTGACCCCACTTCCAGGCATAAGGACACGTAAAGTCATCATTCCCCAATTTGTGGTCAGCTCCATGAAACATGAGAAGGTGATCCAGGAAAGGGCTGCAGAATAATATTTGTAACAATTGTCCATGCAGTTACTCACCTATAGGAGTGAATAACAACAAAAAGAAGTAGCTGTGAGAGACAAAACTTCAGACTTTGGCCCTTTTTTGTGGCTGTAAATGCAAATCTTTGTGTGATTGCTGTACAAGTGATCTTCTGTGATCCTTTGACTAAAAAAGTTGAGGAACATTTTAAACAACACCTCACAGTTTCTATGATTTCTTTTTTCTATGCAAAGGGTAACCAAACACGGTTTGACAAAAGCCTCTGTGTCTGTTCTGCTTTGCAAATGTGACCCTCTGCAGCAGCAAGGAATGTGATTAGCAAGTCAGGGTTGCTGTAGCCCTTGCCTGAGTGGCCCTGCCCATTAAGCATCTTGAGGAAGAGCATTGAAACTTTTCCCCTTTCACAGAAAAAGCCATTCCATGCAGACATTATCAAAGTGACCTCCTGATCCTCTTTACAACCCCTCCTTAAAAGCCTTCTTTGCCATGCCACTAGCCTTGCAGGTACCCACCAGCAGGCACAGTGGGCCAATGATGCTATTGCACGTTGCACTGACTAGTTTTGTCGTGGTGCTTGATCACAATCTATCTCATCTCTTGTACTGCAATCAAGCTGCAAAGGTCTGGGGCAGGGATTATCTTCTTCTCCTTTTCTATGTATCACTTAGCCCAACAGGGTCTAGCTTATTATGTGGATATCAAGGAGCTAAAGCAAAAGAAGAAAAAAAAAAAAAGGCAAAGAATTAAAATAATAAAGAGTTAAGGAAAGGAAAGAGTAAGTTCCTATATTTAGTATATTATACATATTTTTAAACCATGAAAAAGCTCACTGTAGAAATAATAATCGTTACTATTTTTTGCCTTGTGTAGATCTTTCATTTATGAATCTCTGAACACACTAATTAAAGACTTTGCACATATCCAAGTACAAATAATTCCCATCTGGAAGGGATGGGGTGCTGAGAGTGAAGCAATCTAATACAAACAATATCCTCATCTAACATCATCACTGCAGATCTGGAGGGAAAGTTTCATTTTTTATTAGCTAACAATCAGTACAATACAACCGGGTTAAGTAGATACTCATCTGCTGTTTGATACCTGGGCCAGAAGTCACCATCAGATTGTGGATGTTTGCTGTGGGCATGTACCAGCAGATCTGTGACTTCTGAAGTGACTCAGTCATTGGCCAGAAACACCCACATGCCAGTCTGCTTAGCAATGGCAATAAAGCTGGGATCCAGCTTCAGAGCTGAAGGTGGTAACTTCCATCTCACTTTACCACTCAACATGCGTGATAAAATAATTCCTTCCTCCAATTTCTTATTGACATCGTTAAGATTTCAGCTTTCCATTTGTGGGATGGCAACGGCCTCTTCTCTGCAGGAAACAGTAGAGCAATTAGTGTTAGTACCAACCACACACCTTTTCCTTGGAGTCAGGCAGCCACAGCGCCAGGAGACAGTCTTCTCAGTAGAAAGCAGTAAGCTTTTAAACTTTCAGCACACAGGATTTTACTAAAACTTCTGCAGGTGGTTAGGTGACTCTTCATTTTCCTGTGTGCCCACAGGGAGGGATAAAGGCAATCACTTTCTCTGCCCTGACCCTGGCCTGTTCAGCAGCAATGTGAGTGGTTCCCATCCCTGCTTCAGGGGCCAGCTACCCATTTGCAAAACTCCCAGGGTCCAGCTGCTCTTCCCTTTTCACATACTAACAAACTACCAGTCTTCCTTGGAGAAACTCTGACTCAGGTTTGGGTTTGTGCCACGGACCTGTCACAAAGAGCCAGGCAGCCAAACAGGTGAAAGGCACCACAGTCACATTTAGCTGTATTCTCCCGTAGCTGTTGCTGTTGTAATTCCCTTTTTATTCAGACTGGAGCAGATGGTGGCTCAGAGCACCTTCAGGTGGGTGGAAAAGCTTCCAGCAACAAGTCTGGAGCACTGATCCTGGCTCCTTGCATGTCCCCTCTGCCTAGCTGTGGTGGCCCAGGGGGTGTCTGCTCAGAAGGCTCCAGATGGAGAAGAGGGTTGACAAAAAAAGTGGCAGATGGCAGCTGAAGTTGGATCAAAACAGGAGGCCTCACCTCTGTGCAGCAAACACTGATAGGAGCTGGATTTTTTTTCTGGCTATATATTGGTTGTTTTTGTTTAAAAACACCCCTGTGCAGAGGACTGTGAGGTTTTGATATAAAAAGTCCACAACTTTCTGCAAGGTTTTCTCCATCTGACTCCAGCTGTGGGTGTAAAGGGTCAGACCCAAATCCTAAGTTAAAATACTTGTGACTGTGAAGCTGAGGTGGTGGAGGCCCTCAGTGATGCTCTGGTGACCAGCTGTAATGCTTCAGCTCTGCGGAACTGTTTCACAGGGTGATCCACCACTCTTGCCACATTTGCTGTGTGAACGTGTCCATACACGCTGTGTAGTAAAAGCAATGCAGCCTTTTCTGTGGCCCTCTTGTGCTGACAGAAAGTTGGCAAAGCTGTTCACAGCCCTTCCCTGTTGCCTTTCTTGTGACAATGCCAACATGTTTTGCAAACACAGAATTGGCTAAGATAGGTGCTTTCATGTGCCTGTATAAAGTGCCAGAAGTGGATGAGTACAAGAGTGGCAAGCAGGCCTGTAGGAACTGGTATATACATATATCCCCAGTGCAAATCTAGATGTATTTAGCAGAGGTGCTTGGTACCTGCTGCCAGATGTTACTCTTTCCTTTCTTTTCAATTCTCTTGCTTTGACAAAAGGCTGATGTCAAACCCTTGGATAAAGCAACAAAATACCAGACTTTTATAATTTAATTCTGCAGTCTCAAGCTGGAGAAAAACTAAAGATGAGACAAATACATGATAGTAAAGCTTGCTAGCAGGACAAGAAAATATGGCAGGGGTTTCAAGTCTAGCTCTAAGACTTAGGGCTTCACAACTCAAATTAACTAGGCAGCATTGTTGAGATCCATAAGCCTGTGTTTGCTTTGTTTGAAGTACCAGTGCCAGTAACTTTATTCTTGGCACAGGACTGAATTGTCCTGGCCACTCTGCAGCAAGATCCCTGATGCAATGGAGCTCTAGCTCTGAAATTTTCTGGAGGCGGGGTGGGGGGAACACTGAAACCCAGGCAAAATGAGTCAAACTTCATCTTAATTATGTTAATAGTAGACAGGGGACAATCTGTTTCTCCTGGCTTTCGTCCTGATGATTAGGACCGCTCCAAGCATTTCCTGTCTTTTCAATCTATTTTTATCTGAAGGAGGCTTCACAAAGCCTGTAGCATCTCAAGGAGATCAATACTAAAGTAAATTGAACTGTGTGCCTTACTCCAAGTAGGACGCATTTGTGATGAGCTTTCCTACTTCTCTTGACAGCTTCAAAAGCAATTTGCCCAGCTAGGAGCAACCTTGTTACATAACCTAGGAGAAGGTGTGCTAGAGAAGGTCCATAGACTATGGCAGGAGGCTGGGCTGGAGCCTATAGACTCTACTGATAACTGTGTCCTGCAGCACTCTGTGTTTGATGAATGGCTATCTTCTGAGACTCATATCGCAGTAGAAATGAAAAACTGGATGCAAGATTGGGATTTTAAACTATTAGCAAGGTTTTCTGAGGTTGTAAAAAATGGTATATAGTTGACACGGTGGGTGGGGGGGGTGTCTTTCCTTTGGGCTGGGGCTCCACCCCATGGTCACCTGCAGATGGAAGGAGCTTTAGGGAGCCCCAACACCTGACTGGTTGCACGGAGTATGGCTTGCTTCAGGTGAGGTAACTCCACACTGGGGAAGTCACCCTCTGATTAAGATCAAGGAGGAGTGCTTTGGTCTTTTTTCATGTCCACACTAAAATTGCTTTTGTCATTTAATGGCTGTAAGGAGTAATTTCACCTGGCACAAGAAGCTGTAGGGCACTGGCATGCCTGTAACCAAAGAGGAAAGAAAACACCTGTGTCTCTCAAGGCAGTTTTACAGGAAAGAAGGCAGGGTTCTGCAAAAAGTTTGCTAAAATGACAGCAAAATATTAACTAACCATCAGAGAAAAGTTTGGGGAGATACTTCCCCAACCACAGTTTTGAGTGAAGACCAGAGAGGGGGCAACTGCACCCTCAAGCCGGCCAGAGGGGAAGGGGGCAGGGGCAGGGGAACCAACTTTCATCCCAAGCGAGCCCCACAGACCTGCAGGGGGTCAGCCCCAGCCCCTAGCTCTTGGTGTTTGTGGCGGTGTTGGTGAAGGAGCCCTTGGGCCCCATGGCAACCAAGATCCAGCCTGCACAACAGCGTGGTGGCCAAGGCCTGGGGTCTGGCCTAGCTTGCCATGGTGACCCTGGAGGCCTTGCCCACCCCCTCACCAGCACCAGGCCCTGCATTCAGGCCAAGCTGAGGGTGCTTTAAAGAAGGATAAAACTCTGTTGAAGCAGCTCTGGAAAACTTAGCAGTGCCCTAAGGGCTTACTGTAGTTTTGAAGGGCAGTTGTGTTATTTTTCTCTTTGCTGAGGTATCGAAGTGCCTGCCAGATTCTGTAGCTCGTTTGTGGAAACTGAAGAGCCAGAAATAATCTGAGAAAAGCTGTCTCCCAGCATGTGGCTGTAGATCTACAGTATGGGCCCTTGCATCACCATGGAAATGAAGAAATCTCTGACAACTTAAATCTCACTGAGAAGGAAATGAAGTAGTGAAGTGTCACAACATGGCAGGACAAAATCTGTACTTCCTGGATTTCCAGTGAGACAAATGGCTTCAGAGCAGGGCTAGACAGGGACTGTAAAGGGCTGCTATTGAAGGGCTGCACTGCCAGAGAGAAGTAATGTCTTGAGTGGTTACTGTGCATTGCAAATTTCTATCCTGTCCCTTGGAAAAACATGCTGGTTATACATTAACGTGGTTCCTTTGCCAGTAGCACAGGCCCGAGGACAGGGACAAGCACAGGCACATGATCACAAACTTGTATTTCTCTTGCCTTTCACAGATCCAGAGTTACATCCTGGCTTAAGGTTTCTTATATTTATCTCATAGGGTGAGACCCCCTGGTATTTCTGTCACAGGGATCTTTGGAAATAGCATTGCTGGTGGAGCATGGTGGAAGTGTGGTTAGACAGCACAGGCTAAATCTGTCGAGGAAGTTGGTACTGCACCAGTCTCACTGGTCCCTTCTTTCCCACTCTCTCAAATATTTGGATGGACACTAATGTGTCCCTGACCCTTCTCTGAGCTGAATTACTTTGTTAAGACAGCAGAAAACTAATGGTACAAAGAAAAAGTGAATCCCTGCTGGGTCTATAGCAAGGAACTGGGTCTTCTCACTCAATGGTCAGACAACTGACAAGGAAGCACTAGTATGTTGGGAAAGATCAGGGACTGGCAAAGCAAGGAGCATCTCTCTCTCCTTTGGTAACAAGGAGCTGTTGGAGTGGGTAGGCTGTCTTGTCTAACTGCACCCTTATTGCTCATGGTTTGTGTGCAGCTGCCAAAGCCTGGCAGCATGGCAGGCCTGGGCCCTAGCTCCATCCTTCAGTGAGGCAGGACACTTGAGCCAGGACAGACTGTAGGATCCACTGCAAGGTGGGTTTCACTGGGTAAAGTTTTGTGGCAATCCAAGTCAGCAGATATGAAAATAAGGCCAAGTGGAGGGGAAATGGAGAAGGAGGCTTTCCCTGGCCTCAGTTACAGTAGCTCCACATCCTGCTTTGGTTGTCCCATTCCCTCCCCTCTGCTGTTGGGATGAACTGGTTTGCTTCAAAACCTTCTGGGAAGTGAAACAAAACACCAGAACAGCATATTTGTTACTGAAAGGCACACAGTCTTTAGGTATACACATGCAGGGGAAAAAGTGGTGTTGTAATCTGGCATTGAACATGTTAGGCCAAAGGTAATGTGGATCAGGCAAGGGCACACGGTCTCAGCCCCATGGGTTCAGGAAGAGTGTGACACAGGATTTGTGCTGCCTCTAGGCTGGCTGTAGGAGATGACAGGTGATCCAGCATAAAGCTGAAGTGGCATAGACAGATGATGCTAGATCTTTTATTAAAAAAAAAAAGTGAATACAATAAATTAGCTGTGAAAACTTGACTCGGCAGAAAAAGTTTAGCCTAACTCAGCACTTTACACTGTGTGACTGCAGCAATTTTAACCTAGGAGCTCTAATGCTGGATTTACTGCACTGTGAAATCATGGGCACAGAAAGGGGAATGCAAAAGACCAAGTGAAGCCACAGAGCTCATCACCTCAGGAACCTCAGTGGTTGATATGACTAAGCCTGCAGAAAGCTACAAGTTCTGCTGGGTCTGGCACTGTTCAGAGCTCCCAGTGCTACTCTAAGCACCCATCAGAACAGATTACTAGCTTGCCAAGTCCAGTATCTACATGGAAAGATGGGAAGAGGGAATATGATAAATTATATTTCCATATTCTGATTGCATCTAATTTGGTGACCGACCATCTGTCTACTTTTTTAAGCTTCTTTTTAAGTCTGTGTCATATGCACCAGCTTTCAAAATCACTTCCAGCTGTAAAATTCTTTCAGATAACAATCTTTTTTTAATTTGTTGCAATTAGATATTTTGGTGTGATGGGTATAGGCATAATATTTGTCATAATATTTTTTTTTATTTTAAAGCATGCTATATTCAGAATAAAAGTGCTGTGCTGGTACTCTCAAGTAAGGTGCCCCAGTATGCCTCCAGAATACAAAATGACATCCAAAGTTTATGTTCCACATACTCCTTTGCACAAAATAATAGCCTCTTAAAGTAACAGAGAACAGAGCCAGCTCCTGGGGTACTGTGCTAGAGGTGGTGTCTACAGGAAGGAACTTGATGAGAGAAGGGAACTGTGTGAGGAAGAGATCGGTGTTGTGCCTGATGGCCAGATTTTTTAAAATAGCTAGAAAGGTTTGCCCTAGAGCATCAGACTTGCATAGTGGCAAGAATGGAATTCACTGAAAAATTTAAATAAGCAGAACTCTAAATCCATGTGGAATGCCATGAGTTTCAATGCTAAACTTCATCTCCTGAGGATTTCTGGACAACAAATTCTAAGTACTCTGACAGTGAAAATGCTTCGAGGACAGCTCTGAAATGAATGCATTTCTAAAGACACATCATCTCCTCTCATGTCCTTTTACTTTCCGGCTCAGGTTTAGATAACATCCTTTATATAGAATTTCTCACAAGAATTATCTTCTGCCTGCTGGCATTCAGCTCAGTATTGAGATGAAGTATCTCAAGTATTCCCATTTCTTTTATCAGAATGTTAAGAATCTCTGCATAAAATTACAAGAAATTAAAAAAAATTATTTGAAATTTATCTGAAAGCAGGTCCTGGTTATTCAAGTTACCTGCAAGTAGGATAGTGAAGATAATGGATAGTTTGAATCATAGTTCAGAAAAAAAAGAAAGAAAAAAATATTTTGAGTTGCATTGAAACAGAAACCTTTCAGAAATGGCTGGTGAAATCAACAGGTTTGAGACAAATAATTTCAGGATAAATGAAATATTTGGTTTGACTTAATATGCATTGTTATTTCTACACTGAGTGTTGTCATTCATATTTAACTTACTAGAAAGTAAATTTCAAGGAAATACCAAATCAAAAAGCTGAAAACAAATGCATTTAATTCTGGAAAAAGAAGTGAAACAAGTAATTTTCTTTAAAAATAATTTATTTTTTTTCCTAAATAGACAATTAAAACTGAGCACAAAATGTCACCACGTTACTGAAGCTTCTCTGAGAAACAATTCTCATATTTGCACATGGAAGTCACTTTCCAGGTGGGAAAAGAGCAGGAGCAGGATGCAAATAGCCGTTAGAAGACAGTAGTTGCAGGCCCTGCTGCCCAACTCCTCTGGTGAAGGTTCTGAGGGGCCCCAGCACTGGTTTGCTGGCAGGACTCTTAGAGAAAATGAATCTGCCTGGGGATCCCAGGCTACACTGTGCACAGATGGAGGTGTCTTGAGCCAGTGAAAGAAAATAAAAACCTTTTGTTCTCAAACAACTTTCATCTGGTGAGGGAGGGGTCTCCATATGGATGTTAAAGTAAGCAGAAATTCCTACTGACAGTGTAACCCGTTTAGACTTCTTGTGTCCATGGATTTAAGAAGTAGCCATTATAACACTGACTTTTTGTAACATCCTCCCATGAGATGCAGCCCTGATTCAGGGCAGAGTCCAGAGGGCAGGAGCCCCCACCCCTTGAAGCACCAGCCCCTCTCCACTAAAGACAAAGGGACTGAGGGTCTCGAGTCCATGCTTGGAATGATTCTGCTAGGAAAATGTGAATACTGCCCTGGTATTGCAGCCCCAAATATATGCCCCAAATATATGAGAGATTGCTACTCCTAAGGGTAGACTATCTGAGCTCTAAAATTTTATCTGCACATGAACTACACTACCTTGTAATAGATTAACCATTTTGATGTGGAAATGCTTATTTATGGAAAGATGAATCCACCTGCAGAGGCACCTTTGTACAAATGTGCTGGAAAGTGTGACCATAAGGTGTGTGTGATGTAAACAGACCAGTAAGGAAAAAGCCTCATCTTCATATGTAATTCATTGGAAACTTTCCAATCAGTGTGTTTGGGCAGTATGTCAGTGTCTGAAAGGGCATATTACTGCAATGTGGTGTTTGCATGCTTTCTGGATAGACTATGTACTCTGTGGATCTAAACAAAAAAATATTTAAAAAATTGCATTTTGGCATAGGAAAATGCAAAGAAACAATAACTTTAAACCACAGATATTAAGCACAGAAATCATTCTGGAGGCAATAATTTCATGCAGTAGTAGGCTAGTATTCAGCTAAACTAGTCTGCTAGTACAGTAGGTTCTGGCTAGCTAGTCTCCACTGTCATTTACAAGCAAGCATATTTAAGTTTAGGATGTCTTAATTCCATTTTGTTCTGATTTGGCTGGTGTCCTTGTGCTTATTGCTCTCTGAAGCACACTTAAGGGACCAACCCCTTCATTTACACATTCAGTTCCACAATCATTTTTTCATCAGGTGGCTCTTGAGTTGCTATTTGCTGAGTGCTACATTGGAAGCATTTGCTGATCCCAGGAAAGGCAGTACTTCACTTGTCTTGGGAAGCAGAATCCAGAAGCCCTCACAGGCAGGAAAGGCTGGGCTAGATAAAAAATGCATTAGCATAAGGAAGATACAAATTCAAGGCATGGAAATTGTACTTCCAAAATATGCCTGTGTGAATTCTGGCATTAAGGAAACTCTAGAAGCCACACAGAACATAACTGCCATGAGCCTGTGAATGACAGTCAAAGAGGTTTAAAAAAAAAAAACATGTTACCTGGTGTTTAGGATGCACCAAGAGCACACAGGAGTATAGCTGCACAGTATATCTGGGGAGTATTAGCAGATTGCCACTGCCAGAAGAGGCCATCCAGCCCTAAACTAGTCCCTCCAGCCCTGCTTGCAACCATGAAGGTTCGTCTCTTTTCTTGAACCATCTCACACTAGAACTGGTGAGCCGATTCTCACCAGGAAGAGACTGCCCACCTTTTTCTTTTTTT
This sequence comes from Hemiprocne comata, assembly GCA_020745705.1. NCBI lineage: Eukaryota > Metazoa > Chordata > Aves > Apodiformes > Apodidae > Hemiprocne > Hemiprocne comata. Next base: position 151,781,432 of record CM036586.1, on the reverse strand, counting down.
TTCTTTTTTTTTTTTTTTGGCAGGGTAATTCTTGGTCAGCACAGCAATTGCAATTGGTGCTTCTTTCCATCAGCCAAGCACCAGAGACAGTGCTCAGAAGAGGTTGAGGCCTCTCACCCAGTGTGAGGGGGGCTGTCAGGAGACCGATACCTCCTCGTTCAGGGGCAAGGAGCACATCGGTTGGCAGAGCTCTGCCATATTGCAGCACCTGGGAGCTAAGGTACACTAACTGTGCTATATAGTTGTGCAACTCAAAGGAGTCTGTTCCCTGGCTATAAGAGTCCATAATTTTTCTGCCACATTCATAATGCTGTATTGTCTTTTTCTCCATCTACAGCTTCTGAGTGTAGAGGGAAAAAAAGGTCATTTGGGCACAGAGTACATACCCTTTAGAGTAAGAAGTATAGGCCTTGAGTAGTTGGCAGGCACACTCTAAACAGTGGTTGAAAAAGCCATGCTTTTGGACTGAGAATTACTCAAAAGTTTGCTTTTTTTCTCTCCTCCCAGTTCCTGTGAATTTACAGTGTCACTCTTTCTCCTGTCAACAAACCAGCCTCAAATACCCAGGGTTTGTCCCTTCCACGAAAGCTCAGAGATAGAGAAATAATACAAAGGCAGTTGAAAGTCTCAGATGCAACCATGTGAGTGTGGGTTACTGCTGGCATAATGCATTTTTTTCTGCTTAAATGCTGCTCTTTCTGAGTACATAGCCTATTCCTTAAAACACAACAATTGCAGCTGCAGTTACTGCTCCTTGTGCTGCTGTCCCAGCCTGGCAGTCACTGCTGCTAAACTGCAGTATAACTGAAACGCTGAGGTATCTACACAGGAAGGGACTTCTTGGAGTCTAAGCAAAGCTTGTAAAAAGAACAGCTCAAAACTGCAAATGTATATGGGAGGTCTAGATTCTGTAGAAAAGGTTAGTTTGGGACTTTTAGAACAGTAAAGGAGATTTAGCCACATTTCTTTCATCAGATGATATGAGGAAACCCCCACATCCAGCTTGGAAAAATTTGCTGTAAATTATTTAATTGCAAATGATGGTCATCTTGAACAGTACTAACTCCAGCTCTGACCCAAACACCAAATTCATTAGAAAAGAATGAAAGAAAATAAAGACAGAAAAACAAACTGTTTCACATACAAAAGTGTTGAAGAATGGAATGCTCTCCATGGTGATATAAAAAAACATAAAAATCAAGTTCTTAAATTCAAACCAGCATTTCGGGACTGCAACAATGTAGAAACCTTGGCAGGATAAGGAGCTCTGACAGAAGGTTATTGTTATTACTCATTTTCTGGTAAAGCAGGAGCCAGTTGTGCTGGAGTTTATCCCAGTAATTTAAAAGGGAGCTTTTTAAATACCTTTACTTAGCTCTTTTATCGCTACTTTTGACTACTTCTGGTTTCATTTTCTTTTTGGTCAAAACCACAACAATTTGCTAAGGAGGACTTGGTTAGTTGAACTCAAACTTTCACTGCTTGCTTTTGTTTCTTTTACATTTTGTATATGTAGAGGTTAGCTTGATGGGTTCTGAGCTTCAGTTCCCATTCTTTGGCAACCAGAGCTTGGGAGAGCTGGAGCTCAATAAAACACTCATAGTAAAAACTAGGGACAGGTTCGGTTTCTGCTTAGTCATTTGTTCTGCTCTTCAATCAATTATCCTTTTTCTTTTTTCTTTCCCATTAATGACTGCTGAATAGTTTGCAAAAGGTGCTGCAGATGACCAGTCTTCTGTGCTGCAAAGTATTATGTTCCTGTGCCCCTGCAAGCTCCCCAGTGTGAAGACCAATGCCTGCTCATATAGAGTGCTTAACACATTACACCGTAACATGAGGTGAGGAAACAAATCCATAGAATTCCTAGGAGATGAAGAAAAAGGAATTGATTTGAAAAGACATCAGATGAGAATGATTGCAGAATTAGAAACAGAAAATTACCTTAGTTTAGCTAGCCATGCAAGACCCATCACCCTGTTAGCTGTCCTGATAGAATAGACTATATCGTCACGTGTGATCTTCCCAATGCCTTTTCAGAAAAGTAAGGTGCTTTCATAAAATCCCTGTTCATCTGCTCTTGACCCTGAGGTGGAACTAAATTACTCAGGCACCAAAGTCCTCAGCCAGACCAGAATTTGTTTCAAAGGCAGTGGCAGCTTAGCTTTCAGTTGGGCTACCAGGCTAAAGGGCCTCAACCTGCACAACTGATCAGTCCTGTTTAAGAGGCTGTGTGTGCATATATTTGGGAGTAGGATGGGGACAAAGCAGGGGGAATCAATGTGGAATTCCAGTGGGACTGCATATGTATAACATCAAACCACAGAACAGGCTCAAGAAATGTCCATAAAGCCACCTCCTGGTGCTTGTTTGATTCTTCAGAGCTTTGCTGATGGCTAGGATCCCAAAATGTCAAACTTTCTTCTTGAGTATGTTAGTGTTTCCAAATCAAGGAAGGTACTTTTTATCCTGGAGTAGCAGGTCTTAAGCTTTGAGGCATGGAGTATTCTGTGGCAGTCCATGGAGAGGTGGATGGTTATTCACACAATGGTACAGGGCTTGGACATTAATATGGCTCCTTTGAAGTTAAATTTGGCTGAATTTGCAATTATCAGAACATAATGAAAGAAATAAAAGGTGGATGGAGTAATTTTTTGAAGTTATCCTGTAATCTGTAGACTAGCAACTGGTCTGCAATGCCATAATTTTTTGCAACATGGTTTGTGGTGTGCAAATGGTGGAGAGCTCTGTCTCTCTGTTGAGTAATTATCATAAAAAATTATGTTGGCTTAAATGTACTTATCCTCAGAAAGTCCTTGCTCCCTCCTTTGGATATAGAAAGATTAAAAAGAGTAACTGATGTAGTCTTTTAACTTCCTGGTGACTGTACAAGTCCTGTAGACCCTGCTCAATCAAGACACTAATACTGCTGCTGATAAAATACAGCTTGGCAGACTCATGCCAGCACCAAATGTATTCTTGCACTTGACATGAAGAAAGTGTGGCTCAGGTTAATTATAAGGAGTTCTAGTTAATCATAGCTCTGGAGTGAAGTAGAAGCAATGTGCATAAATTAGTGTAATATAGAGCAATTTTCAGGGGAAAGAAAAAAAAAAAAAAAAAGCCACCCTAAAATTTTATTATTATCTCCCTCTGAGGCTGCAATTTGTAATTTGCACTGTCATTCCATCAGCTGTCTTTTTTCTTCTGTGCACAATGAGATATAGCAACACTGCGTCCTTAAAGAAACTATTATTCTAACAACAGAACTAATAAATGCCTTCTGTTAGATGCAGAATTTAGCCAGCAAACACAAATAGACCTTTTACATAAGTACCAGCTAGGATTAGCAGTGACATTTAATGTCACCCACTCATTCATGAATTGCCACATTGTCACTGAAAGCCACAGGGTAGAGAAAAAAAAGGAGGAGACAACTAGCAAATGCAGAGTTATCATTCATGGGAGTGAAGAAACCACAACTATTTTAAGATGTTAGTCAAAAACTCTAAAATGAGCAAATATTTGAATCCCACATAAATTCCATATTTAAGACGGAGGATTGAATATTTAATGAGAATTTGGTTGAACAGATTTTTTTTCAGGTTCAGTACTCTATATTTCCTACTTATTCACAGCCTTCCTCTCTTAACTTGGATGACTCATACAAGCATTTGTGTGCCTCTATTTCCTCAGGCTTATACTTTTGGGGGTATATCTTACAGCAGTATTTCCCATTCTTACCTGTAGATTTGAAGCAATTTAGTAGTGTCTGTGGATAATCTAGAGAAGCTCTGTATGGGTAGGGTAACACTGCTGTTATGATGAAACACAGGGACCTGAGCATCCCCTAACAATTGCCTTTTTTTTCTCCCACATTGCCCAAATCAAAAAGCAGATTATAGGGAGTAGCAGGGTTAGTGGCATTCTTAGCTGGTATACAGTTCAAATTACACTGCAAAAGTAGACTAAATCTTAAATGTCAGGTTTTTAACAGAGATTTTTTTTTTCCCCTGCAATTGTTTTGTAAACATTAGTGTAATAAAATACAAACTAGATTTTCTGTAGCACTCGTCATTATGGTAGTCAGGTATCAAGCTCAAGATCTAAATGCACGTTGTCAGCTGAAGCCTTGTAGCCAGTCTTGCAGTCACACACTGATTTTCACATATATTCATTGACTAGGCTGGGCTTAAGTTCCTTCCTAAGAATATTAAATCAGTTTAGCCTGAATTCAGTGGTATTGTTTAACTTAGGTTTTAAGAATGTAGATTTGACGACTTAGGCTAACGATATCCCTTTAATGTTATTTGAAATGTCATGAATGCCAAATGTTCTAGAAGATTTTTAAATGAGTTGACTGGCTCCCAGGAGAGTTGTAGTGAGACATGAGGGAAAAGCAGGAAAAAAAATCTGGCCAAAAGTGTTATGCCTTTCCTTTTTTTGTATGTGCATGTACACATTTGATCTATTTTGCATATATGATCCCTGCCTGGCTGCCACTGTTTGAGCAGGTTACAAAGATTCTACAGGCAGTGGGTGAGAAGCTACATCCTTTCTCATATTTGGACAACATCTGTTACTATGGGACACTGACTGTGATTTAGCAATACCGCCCTACAACCAATAGTCATGGCAATGTCATCAACAGAAACTTTGACAGCCTAATGCATTTCCTCCACTCCCAAGCAATCAATTTCCACTTCCTCAGTATCACTTCCCTGTTGTTTCATTCAACCTCAAGTCAAAAGCACAGGCAAAACCTTCAAGAGGCTGTAAAGGACCATAAAAAGTCATGTTGGCAACAACAGCTCCATAACTTGCAGCAACAGTTTACTTCTAAAAAGACCACTGAGGGAAAAGCAATATTCTCAGAGTAGGTAATTATTCATTACTGACCCGCTTAAGTAACCAGTCAGAGGGATTTAAACCAGGCATCAGAAAAGGACCCCTAAAGAGCCCTAGTGTGAAATTGGGAACACTAAAACCATTCACTGACCAAAAAAACCCGGAGCTGTTGCCCTGTACTGCTTAGTCACTGAGTGTGCCAGCATACCTCAGGCATTCAGTCTGGAGGGTGTGTAGGGAAGTGAACTTTCAAATGCTTACTCATCTGTACAGTTACACTCTTCTACTTTTAAAAATATTTGAGGCACAGTTTTCCTGAATTTGGATTGAACTGCACAGGAATCAAAAAATGGACTCATCTGCAAAGGAGCACTAGATTAGCCAGAAGTCTCATTTAGGATCTACTGTAAAAGATGCTAGTTTTGAAATGGATTATCATAATGGGATAACCAATGAAATTCCTGTGACCTATACTTAGTATTGCTTATACAAAGTGGTCTGTTAGTCACTGTGTTGCTTTTAAGGTACACAATACTGCAATCATTGAGATCAAAGTGTGGTGATTTTCTACATTTGCCCACCAACTTTAAGTTTTCTTGTCTGTGTTATAATTAGAACCCTATATGTGGAGACCCTGATCATCAAAACAATTTTTGTTCTTTCCACTCTTGAAGTTTAAAGTAGAAGAGGAAAGCTTATGTGTTTGGTTTTTTTTTTTTTGTTTGTTTGTTTGTTTTTTTCATTTAATTCTTAATGAAGAGATCCTTCATTTGAGGCATCCCCATTTTCACAGAGTCATGGTATTGTCAGAGTTGGAAGGGACCTCTAGAGATCATCTAGTGTCCAACTCCCCTCCTAAAGCAGGATTGCCTAGAGTACATTACTCAGGACTGCATCTAGGTGGGTCTTGAATACCTCCAGAGAAGGGGACTCAACAACCTCCTTGGGCAGCCTGTTCCTGTGCTCTTTCACCGCCAACGTAAAGAAGTTTTCCCTCATATTTAAATGAGACTTCCCATGTTCCAGCTTGTGCCCGTTGCCCCTTGTCCTGTTGTCCAGCTTTACAGCTCTACTAGTAAGTATTTGTGCAATTCAAGCCAGTAAAAAACAGCAAAATAATGAGAAACAGCCAGGACAGGAGGACGTAGGTGCAGAAGGGATGCATGAAAATGCAGAGCACCACACCCCTTGAGAGCCCTGCATTTTGCGAAGCACTATCAGTGAGACGTTTTCGTAGCAGGTCTTTGCTACCTAGTGGAAAACTGGTTACTTTGTTTTCAGCCAGAGTGTTCCAGTCTAGGAGCTCCATTCTAATTTAGAATTCTTGTAGTTTTTATCTGTTCTGAGAGGTTAGATCTTAAACTTTGCTACAATGTAAAAAATAATTGCCATAAAACTGATACATCAGAGAGAAAAAAACACAGGCTGAGTGCATGCAGCAGAAGTTTCCATTTATCTGTACTCGCCTGAGGCAAACATTACTTAAGATTAATTTACACCAAATCAGGGAAAAGGTTTGAGTTCTCATCTTGTTTAAGCCCCACAAAATGTAAACACTGGAGAAAGGTCACTGTGACATTTATCTTGCATACAGAACTTCAAGAACTTCCCAGCACTTTACAGATGTGGGCACTGTGAGGTGATACTGTTGCTGAAGGTGCACATCTCCCACACCAAACACAAGTTAGCTGATTTTTTTTTCCATTTTGCATTTTTCTAATGAATTTAAGGAATAGGGTTTTTTTTGTTGTTGTTTAAAATATGGTAAACCCTGGACCTTTGTGGCCATGAACATCTGTGTTTTCAGTTGGACTCAGTATTTTTTTCAATTATCTCTTCTGAGGATGACTTTTATTATTTCAGAGATGAAAACTTTGCTAAAAGGAGGTTGAGATAACTGCAGAAACATGAGGCAAACTTCAGAAGGTGAGAAAATTCCAGGTTAAAAAACAAAAGCCCAGTACCTCCTACCACATAGATAGCTATCATTGACCTACTATGCAGCCCTTAAGAGAGACACCTCTTGGGATACAGTGCCACAAGCTATTACCTGCCATGCAACTAACTAATCTTGCAAATCATATGCAATGAAAAAAGCATATCCTTAACAAATTATATATATCTTAAGAATATGTGATGCAGCAGCTTTCTGTACCAGCATTCTTGTTCGGTGTTGATCCAACTGATTTCTGCCAGTGGCTAAAGATTAATAGCATGCTCTAATTAGTAATATTTTCTATTCAAGGTATTTAGCATCATTTAAATGTAAACATCTCCTAAGCACTCCAGTTTCATTCACCGTTCAGTTTATGCCATTTATTCACACGTGAAAGTGTAATACCTGTAAAAATGTGGCAGGCAGATGAAACGATGTAGCACCCCTGCTTCCAACCCGATCAAGAGAAGTGCTGCCTGCAGTTTCAGAAGGCTTCAGATGTGCCAGAGCTGCAGCCCACACGGTGAAGCTGCTACAGCACAGAGAGGCAGCTATGGACACCTGCAGTCTATCCCACCCAGCCCATCTGTGACAGAAAGGAAAGTTTCAAGAGACTGAAGACAGGTGTGAGGCTGGTAGCTAAAGGTCCTGCTGGTTCAGCTGCCTCCTCCAGCAGGGCCCAGCATCCCTTTAATTGCACTTTCCCAAATTGTCACAGAGTTACTTCTGTAAGTACCTATAGTAAGATACTATGTCATAGGTTACAAGGAAAAGAAATAGCAAATATAAATGTACTTACATATTAAAGCGTTTACAAACATGTTTTCTGGTACTTTGAGGTTTTATGTTGTGCAAGTGTACATCCAGTGAACAGAGGACATCTTTATAGCCTGCAAAGTTAATTTTGTCTTTCTGTATTTAAAGTAGTAACACGGACAGCACCTCTTTAGTATGAACTGTCCCAAGGGATTTCTGGGCCCCCCAAAATACGGTGGACATCCTCTCTCTTTTAAAAGCAAAAAACCCATGCCACCAGAAAAACCACCCAGCCCACACAACCAACGATCATTCCACCCAGCTTTGAAAAGAGATTCACAGAATCACAGAACAGTCGGAGTTGGAAGAAACTTCTAGAGATCATCTATTCCAACCCCCCACTAAAGCAGGATTGCCTGGAGCACATTACACGGGACTGTATCCAGACGCGTTATCTGTTATTTATGTCCACTGTACTACCCGTTTCTCAGGCACCATAAGGAATTGCAAAGTGAAATAACTGGTAGAGCTCAACAGCCAGATTGCAAAAGTGAAAGGCCTCTAGCTTCCAGGGAAAAATATTGAGGAAATGCCCAGTGTTTCAACTCAGGTTTGGGCTAGCTCTAGATACAGCCCAGGCAATGGTTAGAAACATTTAAGATTAAGTTTCCAAAGAAAGCTCTAATGGACAAGGACTGATGGAAGGGCACATTGTACAGGCTGTCTGCTTTAGACTGACAGCAGTAAGCTTCAGCAATGTACCTGCAGTGCTGCAGAGGCATGCATGGACACAGATCTGTTCACTTCCATTGTCACCTCTTGACAGTCCTACCACAGGTTTGAAAAATGCCTTTTAATGAAATAAAGGCTCATTAGAATAGATTAATATGGCTTGTTAGCTTCTTCTCATGCCTCCCAGGAGTCTACACGAGGAGGCAGCTTACAGCTGTCTATACAGAAGGGTACATGCACCTTAACTACAATAGTTCCCTTGGCATGACTAATCTAGCTGAAAGAACACACAATGCTTTTGCACTTCGACCAGAGTATTACCTGTTTTTAAGGTAACTCTTCCACATGCCACTAGCAGTTTAACTTTTTGTGAAAATGTCAGAATAGGGTTTCTCCAGGTTTTACCACAGAAAATGAAATACCTCACCTGCAACACAGTTTTACTAAACCAACCAACCAAAAAACTGGTAGCTTGGCTCAGTCTTTCCAATAATCTGTGCTTATTAGGACAGATCAGTACTAATTTTGGCTAAACTGAAAAATGATACAAGGTAAATTCTGTAACAGCTGTGAAATTATAAGATGTTTCATTATAACAAAATTGGAAATTCAAAATCAAGTTTCATTTTTTTCTGTCAAACCAGTTCACAAATTAATATAAACTGAAAACCTAGTCCCTCTCCCAAACTCTAATCTTAATCTCAGATTTACTCCTTCTTCCCACACTCAGTTGAGAAGATGAGAAAATGTCAGTATGTACTTTTTTTTTTCTTCAGTGCCAACAAGGAAACAAAATGCACGACTAAACTACTTTTTTTTTTTTTTTTTTTTTTTTTTTTTTTTTTCCTGGATGAAGTCTCCAAAGTTTAATTTACTGCCTTCGGGTCCATACGTGTTCCATATAACTCATGACATATTAAGTCAGGTCTGTAGTCTCCCTACCCTTCCTTTCTAGCCAGCAGAAAAATAAGTTAGCAATGCATTGTTGAAGGGCTTCTCCCCCAGTGAGAAGCCTAAAGTTAAGTGGGGCCATTCTGATGCATCAGGACAGTCCTGCAACAGCTGTAGCTACACTCAACACAAGAGTTGTTTGTGCTTTTGCAAAAAGTACTAGCTACACTAAGAAATGTTGGTAAGAGGACCAACTAAAATACTTAGCATCAGACATTAATTTACATTAGAGCTCTCAGCAAGTCATGTCTCTCAACTATTATTCTGTATGAGAAGGGTTATATGTTTAGATACAATTTTCTAAACAACTAGTCAAGTCATTGCATGCTCAACAAGGCTCATGTACATTGGTCTCCTATCAAGTCCCCCACCTCCCCCACAACCTCAGCTGCTTCCTGCATGCCCCTTCCACTCTTGGCTAAGATTCCAAGAACACTTCCCCTTCCCTCCTCCTCTCCCTCCCATCCCCAAACTACTGATTTGGAGTTGCTTGGTTTGGAGCTGCGTGTATCCTGACCCACCAGCATGGTAACAACTGAGCCTTTTTTTTTTCAGTCTAAGCATAAATCTGGATGTGTCTCAGAAGAGTTACTGGCAGTATGAAGTTTACCAGTTGTAACAAATATTTTGGTAAGGCAACAGCTTCAAAGAATTTTTAGATATACCAAAATCCCACAGTCCAGCTTTGTAATGAAATGAAACTTCCCTTTAGAGAAGTCACCAGCTGTAGTTAAGACACATTACAAAAAGCCTTAATCCTAAACCTTTTTTAATTAGGTATTGACCTTCACACAGTGACCAAAACTAGTATTAGTCTTTTGAGAGTCAGAGATATTTAGCTACATAGAAATAAGGTCAGGATGCTATTTTAAGTTAAGCAATGCAGCTCTCCCAGGCCCTTATTTAGACATACTTCTCTAAAAAAAAAAAAAAAAAAAAAAAAAAAAAAAAAAAAAAAGTTGCATCTTCATTTACTTTGACATAAGCTATTAGAGAGTAACTGCCAAAGAAAAATGTTACTGTCTTGCAAACAACTCAACTGTATTTTTTCCTTACTCATCGAGTGCTAGACAGTATCAGACATCGAGGTGATAAAAGCCTAACCAAAACCGAACACAAAAATATTACAGTTTTAACAGCCAATATACAAGCAGCACCTAAGTATGTAGCATACAGAAGTCAATTCAAGCACAATTAATGGGCTCTTTTTATTTCAGTAAAACTAAAGCTTACAAGATTTCTTAACTCATAAACATTCAGAAAGACACCCATAAAAAGTTGTACTAATAAAACTGACAGGCTTCCAGGCCTCTAAAATATTTCAAACATAAGATACAATAAAAGATATCAAATGTTTACATTACAGTCTTGCTGCCTTACACACCATCATAAAAAGTGAACACATTCAGTAACTTCAAGCATACCATTAAAAAGACACCAGTAAGTGCTCCAGTTTTCTGTACCATACTTTATTCCAAATTCACATCTCTCTAGGTAATGTATCCAAAATATTTGACTTGAGTACCTTTAGACTGTAAATATTCTGAAACAGGGCATCAAGCCTTTCCTATCTCAAATAAAACCTTAAGTTTTAGCTCATGTTATAAAAAGTAACCATGTGGAATGTGACAAGTCATAATGTGAAATCAAAGTGCTTTAGTCCCATAGCGCAGACAGACACTAGTGGTTATCTAGCCATTCTCAAACACGAACAGAGATGTTTGCTCTGTTGCACCCCACCTTGCAAAGACCTTTGGACCATTATGGTGAAATTTCATTCATTGACACTTAAACAGTATCAGTGGACCAACAGTTTCACTTCAATACTTCAAATAGTGAGTTACAAATGAGGCATCTTTTAACCATTTTTCAAGTTCCCCTAGTAATTACCAAAATTCTGCTGTATTATGCAAGACAAAACTATGTTCCAGTTAGTCTTTTAAAATCCAAAGTGTGCTATATTTCAAATCCCAAAGCATTGAAATGCTCGAATTATTTCCCCAGACCTCAACAGCTATCTAAGACTCAGTATTTTTTGTGCAATTCTTTGCTATTTGCATGTGAAGAGAGAAACACTTCACCGAACAGCTCATATGAAAGAACTATCAACTCTCAAAGCAGAAAACTACTTGAATCAGGTTTGGACACAGGTAGTTGCATGGAATGTATGCTCAATTCAGAAGTGGCCATGCTGCAAAGCGCTCACGTTGCAAGTGTTCAGTCAGAAATCTTCCTTTCTACAGAAGCCTAAAAAGCTATTTATCTTCCAGAGGGAAGGAAGTTTAAGACTTAAGAATTTATTTTCTTTTCTGTTACAAAAGAATTAGCTCTATAGTATAATTTAAAAGAGTTTCCCCCCTCCCCGCCCCTTTCAGAGACCCCATTGTTGTATAAATTTACAGCTTAAACGGGAAGGGCTGAGGGAAAATCTTTGGTCCTTACCCACAGATGTAATGACAAAGTGCTCTGCAAGTCTGACTTTATCCATCACATTTGTGGCAACCAACCCAAAATGAAGGCACGTGAAATCTATAATAATATAACTTATAAGTAATAAACTAAAGCTGAACCTCTGTATAATTTCTAGTCTTTTTGAACAAAATTAATGACCAGCACCTATGCAGAGATTCAATTTTTTAGTGTAACTTTTCCCAGAAATAGTTAAATGTCACTCAGATGCCTACGCAAATACTGTCATTTATTAAGTTTTGACACAAAGTGCAGAAAGTGGTAATCTATCTGCATGGGGAGTCTGAAATCAATGAATTGCTAGCACTCCCTTCCCCTGTCGCTACAAGAAATGTAAGCCACCAGCAACAGCTACAGACAGCTGCTACCTTGAAAGTGCAAAACTCCCAGCAGCAGTTTCCCTGTGAGGTGTTCTAGAGCTTGTGGCATGCGTTTTGTCAGTGCCCCAGATGTGGATTTTAACACATCAAAGCCTATCTACTTTTGGTTAGTTACTGGCCAGACATGCCATTACATTCTGAGGAAGCCAAATCCAAACATGCTTTGACAGATGTTACACTGAAAGTGGCCATACCTTAACATCTAAGCACAAATGAGCTACTACCTTCAGCAGCATCTAGGATCCAGGGTCAGCACAATACCTTATTCTCAAGGAAAGCCGAATCTGGACATAAATATACCTCCTAGATTTCACTGGAATTACTACCTTTAAAGCAGAGAAAGAAGATGCAGGTTTCTGAAAGCTTTAGCAGATGGATAGGCTTGTCAATCAGATTAAGACTTACTAGGTTGTTAAACAACAGTTCAAAGCCTTGGTTATCACTTCTCTAGAAATACAGGTGTAAAAGAACTCAAACACCATTGCCATCACTTAACTAGAATATGTCATTGTACTGCTTTCACTCAGGATGATAAACAGGGATAGAATTTCAGACTTCTGTTTATTCACCTGGTGTGTGAATTCATACATCCTTTGTTTTTTTCATCCCCCCCCCCCCCCCAAAATTGTGCACAAAGTTAGTTGAAGGGATTGACACACAAGATACTAGCCAACACAGACCTGTAGCTATGACATTACAGGACCGTATTAGAGTTTAATGAAGATTTCATGCAATGGTGTCTGTGCTCTTTTCTAAAAGACAACAGCTTCCAAAGGTAGCACATACAACATTTTTTTCCAATTTTAAATGCAGTGAGTTACACAAACAACATTAACAAGAATTGACCAGACTTAATAACTTGAACTGCACTAGGTCTGGCACTTGAGAATTCACAGTGATTAAAATAAAATTGCTAAGACAAAACATAAGATACCAAATATATAAAAAGAGTCTTGGCTTCCATTATCTTGTTCCAAAAGCAATAAGCAAGCTCAGTAGTACCTCCGACAGCAGAGACTTCTGCATGTGGCTAACTTTATACATTGTTTGCAGTGCAATTGATTATTTTTTTAATTAGTATTAATATAGTAATGATGTCAAATCAGGCAATTTTCAATGCATAAAGTCAACACAGGCTCAAGTCTTTGCCAGATTGAAGCTTGGATTCTAACAGGAAACCATTGTCTACCATCTCATTTTGGGTACCCAACTCCACACTGTGCTGGGTGGTATTGCTGTTAAAGAGAAACTTAACTTGCATATTACTGAGGTGCTCTTCTGAAATAACAAGTTGTTTGAAGTAGTTTATAATACCGGTTGATAATATAAGAGTATTTGCACTTTTCTTTCCTCCACTCAAGTCGCTAATCCCAATAGATGTACTAACACAGATTTCTGATCCTGAAGCCTGCCTTTAGAAAAAAAGGTGCAAAGCTTTTAACCACCCCAGTGTTTTTCAATGCCCCTACTGCCTCTCATCTCAGCACTGAGGGCCCAGCCAAAACAGCTGCTCTCAGGAGCTGGAAGCCACCAGAGCCCAGCTGACCCACTGAGGTCACTGACCCCCACCTAACTGAGAGCTGAAGTGAGATATTCAGGACTCATCTGTCCAGAGTCCAAGAGTGTAGATGAGTACCCACTTGTACCTGCCTCACCTTCCTTGTTACACCCTTTGGTCCATGTGCCCACCTCCCAGACCTCCTCCTCCCCAGCCTTATCCAAAGACATTGGACTTTGGCCTGAGCTTGAACGATGCTTTCAGGGATTTGTCCTCATGCTCTTCCTCCTCGGTGTCACCACGAAAGGAGGGTGTGTTGTGGATGATCTGAGTCCTGAAGCGGATCTTATTAAGCCTAGGCTTCATCCGCCCGCTGCTGGAGGCTTTCCTGGTCATCTCCTTGCCCTTGCCCGGCACTGCTGCCCCTTCTGTGCCCTCAGCTTCCTCCCCAGTGCTGTGATGGTGATGGTGGTGTGAGAGCCGGTAGTTTATGAGATTGGAGGGCAACACCTTGGAGAGCCTCCAGCGGCTGCTTCCATTGCCGGCAGCCCCTTCCTCCTCCTCCTCCTCCTCCAGGGCCCCCACGAGGCTCCGCATATCCCCCGGGGTGCCCTGGTGCAGGTACTGCGCAGCCTTACGCCCACTGTAGTCGCGGATGTCCACGTCGGCATCGTAGGCCCCTACCAGCAGCTTCACCACTTCGGCGTGGCCGTGCATGGCGGCGATATGCAGCGCGGTGTGCCCGCCGCTGGTGCGGGCATTGATGTCCACGGGCAGCTGGTGCCGCTGGGCAAAGTTGACCAGCGTGGCCAGCAGCTCCTGCCGCCCGTGCTTGGCGGCCCAGTGCAGCACCGTGAAGCCGGTGATGAAGTCCCGCTTGCAAAGCAGCGCCGGCTCGCAGCTCAGCAACCCTTCCAGGCTCTCCCACCGCCCGTCTGAGGCAGACAGCATCCAGGCGTGCTCCAGGGGGTCCAAGGCCACGGCGCCGGTAGTGCTCCCCTCCTCCTCGGCGGAGGACGAGGCCACCGAGGCGCTGTCCGAGTCGCCGCCGCGGCCGCGCCCCCCCCCCCGGGGAGCGCGCCCCGCTTCAGCTGGGGCGAGCCGCCCCGTGCTGCCTCCCGCAGGCTCCTGCGGCCACCCCCCGACGCCGCCGCCCCGGGGGGCGCCGTCCACCGCCCCCACCTCCTCCACCGGCGGAGGCCGCCCCGGGCCCGCCGCTACCGCAGCTTCTTCGCTGCCTCCACCGCGCCCGGGCGGCGGCCCCCTCCGGGAGCCCTTCCGCTGGCCTCCGCCTGCCGCCGAACTGGGCCGGAGAGGCTCGCCCCGCCGCCCTGCGGGCTGAGGGCGGCTGCCGGCATCCTCGCCCACCGGCGGCGGCGTCTCCTCATCTCCCGCCCGTGGGCTCGGCCGATCCGCGCTCTCCCCTACCGCCTCCGCCTCCCCGGGAGTCTGGGAGGCGGCGGGCGGCTCCGGGGCACAGTACCGGCGTCGGAGGTGCACGTACTTGACGCCGGTGCCGGGCTCCTGTCGTACGGTGGCCACGGCGTTGACCACCTCCTTGAAGTGCTGGCGGGCGGTGGCGCGGCGGGTGGGTTCCGAAGGGCTCAGCCAGTCCCGGAAATGTTCCAGCAGCTCCGCGTTGCGCGCCCGCCCGCCCCGCGCCGCCAGGAACCGCACCACCGATTCCTGCCGCAGCTCCGCTGGCTCCGCCATCACCGCCCGTGCCCCATCGCATCGCGTCGCGCCGCTGCCGCTCCTCCCGCTCCAGCGGCGGAGCCCGCTGCCTCCCGAGCCCCTCCTCCCGGCGGCGGCTTGCCCCGGCAATCACTGCAGCCGCGGCGGCGGCCCCGCCGCGCCACCCTCCGGTCGGGCGGCCGCGACAGCCCGCCTCAGCGGGGCGGCCACTGCCACCCCCCCGCCCCGCTCCGCCCCCGGCATGGGGCCGCCGCGGCCCCGCCCGCTCGTGGCGCTGCCTCCGCGCGGCGGCCGGGAGCGCCCCGTAACGGCTGCCGGGGGTGCGCTACCTTGCCCCTCGGCGGTGGCTCTGCCCGAGCCGTTCCCTCCCTGTCTCTCTCTGCCGTGCCTCGCTCCGGTTTGCGGCGCTATGGCCGCTTCCGATGCCGGCCGGCAGCTGGTAAGTCCCCTCCGTGAGGCGGGAGCGGGGGGCTCCGCCGACCTTTAACTGCCGCCGTGGTGATCGGTGGGCACCCGCTGGCTCTGGGGGTACCTGGGGGTAGGTGTCAGCCTAGCGCAGTTGCGGGGACGGGTCTGGCAGCACCGGCAGCAGAGGGGGAAGGAGGTGGGCGGTGACACCGGGCGGAGAGGTGTAGGAGCCGCTGGAACCGAGCTGCCCTCGCTCCGGGAGGCCGCGGGGGCTGCGCCGGGGTCCGTGCTGGAGCAGCCGGTGGGGCAGGGGCTGCCCCAGGGCGGGGCTGGGAGAGAAGTGCGGGGCTTGGGATAGCGGGCGAGGTAAAGCCTCGGCGTGACGTTTAGTTCCCGGAGCTGCCAAACTTTAAAAAACTTTTAAGTGTTTCGTGTTCAGATGTCGCCCTTCTTGGAGCTCCCAGAGCGTATCGTGTGTTTCAAGTAGTGAGTTGAATGTTGGCTACTAAAGAAATACTTTTCTTACGCATAATGACAAAGCTGTCACCTTTTATCCTTCGAAGGCGTTGAACTCGTCCACACATTAGTGCTGGAACATTAGTTCTCTTTTTGAACACGAAATAAATCGATTCACATGCGATTTGAGTTCTCTGCCATGTTTTTACACTTCAGCAATGCAAAGCACAGACGGGTTCTAGGAGTAACACGGAATGGGAAGAATTTGCTTTTTTTTTTTCTTTCAGGAGAAAAATCCTCGAGCCTGGCTGTGTAGCTAGCTGCTTTTGTGTTTTCTGGTAGTGGGAATATAGATAAAGTACCTGTCTCTGGTTGATTCTTGCTGCTGCTGTGCTCTTATGCCTCAATTACACCAGTGGGGCTGTGTGTGAAGCTTCCCTGTGAACTCAAAAAATTTAAAACTGTTGCTTTTTTGAAGTTTCCTTTCCTTAGAGTGATTGTCATCCAGGGCAGTGTCCTGCTGTATTTCTCGATGGGACACCCGAGGGAGCTGTGTGGGAGTCAGAGTGCAAGCAGGAAGAGGATCTACTTTGAGTTTGGGTGCTGAAAGAGTTACTTGTTTGACTATTGTTAGAGCCATCACAGGGCCCGACCACATCCCAGCCTTCGTCTGACAGAGAGTGAAAGGGCTTCATTCAAGTTCCCCCACTTGCTCACAACTTGACTATTGAGCATACCTCGCTTTCTTGTCTTGTCAGAGCACTTAATTTCACACATGCTCACTTTAAGACCTGTATGAATCCTTTGCAGCTGCAGTATCACATACTGCAATGCATTCACTTCATGTAAGCTTTCTCTCTTCATACTTGTTATGTATACGTAGTGAGGTGGAGAGTCAGTACTTCACAGGCTGGGTCTTGTGGGAAGCTGGGAAAACACTGAGAGAGAAAAACTTGAGAGCCACAGTGTTACCATTTTAAGACAGCTCCCAAAACGCAGACAAAGAGACTATGTTCAGGAAGGAGACATTGTTATTTGTTACAGGTTTGTACAAAGGTGGGTGCTTGGTGCATTCCCACACATCAAGGACACCAAATAACATTTTTCACAGACTCACGGAATTGTCAGAGTTGGAAGGGACCTCTAGAGATCATTCAGTCCAACTCCCCCGCTAAAGCAGGATTTTCTGGAGCACATTATGCAGGACTGCATCCAGGCAGATCTCGAATATCTCCAGAGAAGGGGACTCCCACTCCCTCCCTGGGCAGTCTGTACAGTGCTCTGTCACCCTGACCATAAAGAAGTTCCTTCTCATATTTAAGTGGAACTTCCTGTGTTCCAGCTTGTGTCCGTTGCCCCTCATCCTGTCACTGGAAGCTACTGAAAAGAGTCTGGCTCCATCCTTCTTACATCCACCCTTTAGATACTTATAGGCATTAATAAGGTCTCCCCTCAGCCTTCTCTTTTCCAGGCTAAAGAGTCCCAGCTCTCTCAGCCTTTCCTCATAAGGGAGATGCTCCAATCCCCCTGTCATCTTTCTTGCCCTCTGCTGGACTCTTTCTAGTAGTTCTCTTCAACTGGGGAGCCCAGAACTGGACATAGTATTCCAGATATGGCCTCACCAGGGCAGAGGAGAGGGGCAGAATGACCTCTCTCGACCTACTGGTCACACTCTTCCTTATGCACCCCAAGATTCCATTGGCCTTCTTGGCAATAAGGGCACATTGCTGGCTCATGGATAATTTACTATCTACCAGGACCCCAGATCCTTCTCCTCAGAACTGCTTTCCAGCAGGTCCACCCTAACCTATATTGATGCATAGGGTTCTTCCTTCCCAGGTGCGGGACCTTACACTTGCCTTGTTGGACCTCATTACGTTCCTCTCTGCCCAGCTTTCCAGCCTGTCCAGGTCACACACTGGATGGCAGCACAGCCCTCTAGAGTGTTGGCCACCTCTCCCAGTTTTGTATCATCAGTGAACTTGCTGAGGATACTCTCTGTCACCTCATCCAGGTCATTGATGCAAATGTTGAACAAGACCAGACCAAGTATTGACCCCGGGGGGACACCACTGGTTACAGGCCTCCAACTGGACCCTGCTCCATTGATCAGAACCCTCTGAGTTCTGTCACACAGCCAACTCTCAATCCACCTCACTGTTCACTCATCTAGCCCCCACTCCCTCACTTTCCTAATGAGGATGTTACGGGAGACAGTGTCAAAAGCCTTGCTGAAGTCAATGTAGATACCATCCAGTTTTCATCTAGCCGGTCGGTTACAATGTCACAGAAGGTAATCAGATTGGTCAAGCATGATTTCCCTTTGGTGAATCCATGCTGACCTCTACCAATGACTTCCTTTGCTTTCACATGGTCGTGGGCCGAGATGGGCAAAGCCGTGACCCACGCCCCCTCCAAAAGGGGATCGATTGGTTAGTAATTTACATATAGTTATAATATGGTTACATCACTATTTCTACTATCACTCATGCTCAGGGGAAGGGTCTTCACCTGGGCAGGGGTCTTTTTGACCTGGGGGTGGGATTTTTAGTATTATAATGATACTATAATGAGCTAAGTTCACCTAAAGGACACAGTATTGAAAGCTCTACAGCTCCAACAGACCAAGACTGGTTTAGCCATCAATCTTCTTGATTTTGGTTCTTCTTCATCATCTCCTGCATTCCTTAGGTCCAATTATCCATACAGACCTCAAGTCTTCTCTGCCAAGTTGTTGATTTCCATGAGACACTCTTTAAACATCTTGGTTAATTGCCTTCTTCAATGCCTAGTTATTGCAGGGTGTCCTTGCTCAGTGCTTGCTGTGGTACTACTAATTGTGTGCCTCTCTGACTACAATTTTATCTCTTATATATAGACAGAGTGCATCTTACCCAAAATAACCCCATCATTCTGAATTGCTGAGTTATTTTCCAACAAAAGTATGAGAAACAATACAGAATTATTTTGGTGGTTCATGCTTGAGTGAAGAGTGTGGGGAGATGCTGCAGATCAGCAAAAGTGATGAGGGGCAACTGAGTGGATGGATTGGTAAGGGAAGAGAGGGAAGCATGTACATTGAAAACTTTACAGAGAATACTGTAAAAACAGATGTATAACATAAGTTGAGTAATGGAGGAGAGTGATGTTGTATTAGATTTATAAATGTAAATTATTATTTAAATGTATTGATGTAAAATGTATTGGCATCAAATACTGTTTCCTAGTTTAACAGATGTTGTATAATTGTTCAAGTATTTCCCACTACGTTCTGGGAAATATTTTGTTTTCACTTGTTTTGCAAAAGACATGCAAAATCACTCTCAGAATGCAGTCTGACCTGCTTCTGTAAATGTTTACAATCAGACTGCACAAAGGCTGAGGTGTAAGTATTTAGTACTTTTGATTTTTGAAAATTTGACTTCTGAGAAAATTCTGGCAGCCATTGCCCCCATACAACAACATACATTGCTTGTCACTGATTAATTAAAAAGCAGGAAAAAAAAAATCCTTGTTGTAGTCAAAGAGGCCTTCAGCTGCTGTTGTCCCATCCAAGACCAGCACTGCTTTCACATTCGGATGAGGGACAGCAACAGCAAACGGCTGATGTGGTCAAGGGTGAAGGAGACCAACTTGCTGCTCTTCAGAAAACACAGTGCTAAAGCTGCAACAGGCACAGCTGAGCCAGCACAAAGCCAGCAGGTCTTCTGAAAGTGACTGCGGTTGTGGTATCAGTACTGATACCAGCGTGAGTATTTTTCTGTGTCAAGGTCATCTCAGAGGACTGCACCAGATTTCCATTTCTTTGTTTTTCCTTTATTGAAAGGTCAAGGGAGGCTTTCCTGCACAGACCATAAAACTGAAGAGCAGCAGCTGGTCAGTCCCATCTGAACCAGCACTGTCATCATCCTTTGCCTGGCACATGGCTTGGAAGAACTGATTTTTTTTCTATTGTCATGTCTTGACCTAGCTGCTACCTCTTGCCACATCTATCCATAGGCTGCAATGGAGGAACAGGTACTGCATGTGCTAGATTTTCCAGTTACTTAAATACCTGTTGGTGAAGAGAGGCCTTAATGGCATTTACAAATGAATATGCTGCTGTCTGTGAAATCACCTCATCACAACTGGAAAACTACCAGTGTGTCTCCGCTTGTTTGTTTATTCCTAAATACCTCAAAGTACAGTACAGAACTTGTTTTCAGTAGCAACCTGCACATTGTGTTCCTCCTGTTCTCTGCTGACTAGGCTGTCACCTTTTCTTCTGCCCATCCAGGCTGATTTCAGGGTGTTAAAGAAGATTCTGTACTGCCTCCAGATTTCTGGACAGAAACATAGCACAAAGATGTCATTTTTTATTTTTTTTTAAAGTTCTTTCTAAGGTATCTCCATATATATATATATGTATGTATGTATGTATGTATGTATGTATGTATGAAGGAAATCTTATGGCAACCTGTGGTTTAAGGCACCTTCAGCTGTATTGTGTGTTGAAGTGGGCTAGAAAATAGTTGGTGCACCAGAATGCCATGTAGGAAGTAATTTGAAAGAGATGTGGGAAGAATCCTGGGCTTCTGGTGTTTGGACCAATCTCTAAAAGTTGTCTGCTGTTTCTGTCATACTGAATAAATTAGATGATAACTGTGAATGAAATTGTCAAATGAGTTTTCACTGAATCATTTCTGACCAATAATTTTTTTTCTTATGCACCTTTTTTTTGGGAATGTTCTGTACTTGACTCCATGTGTTGCTTTTTAATTTTATAGGATAGACTGATCTATTTAATTCCATGTAATTTTTAAAGTATCTCCTTTCTTACTCTCCATCTTCACAGACTCTTCTTTCTTTGTATTTTTCTGCCTCATCCTCCTGTATTTTCTGTTCTCTTCTGTGTTATTTTTGCAAGGTTTTCTTTCTGTTCCCTCTAGTCATCCCATCTGTTCTCCATCTCTCTCGTGCTTTTATCAGCATTGAGAGATGTCAATGGTAGGCATGCCTACGCCATATGTCTACATTGTAGTTTTTGATTACCCCAAGATGGAAAGTATTTTTCTACTTCCTTCCACAATCTTTTTAGTTTGCTGCTTACCTTATGTGTTAGGAGGCAACAGCAACATTGATATTTACTGGATTAAATGTAACTTTGGTTATTACGAAAGTAATTGACTGTAAGAAAGTAATGCGATTTGTTATTGGAAGCTTAAAATAGATTTTCAGGCTTAATGCATGTCTACATCTGTTTGTGATAGTGGAAAACTGAGGGCTCTGAAAGAGTTGTCTTTGGAGTGTCCACAAGCACATTAACATGTTATTGTCTGCTCTGGTGGGTGATGCCCAGGCAGCCTTCTGAGGGCCTGTGCGCTGCCTGCTTATATGCTGGGACCTGGCAGCACCCTTGCCTCCTGCCTAAGCACATGAACATTGATTACATTTTTTGCTTTAAGCTTTGGAGGGCAGATTTCAGTCATCTCTATGGGTAGAGTGGCAAGCTAGTTATTGGCCTGGACTGCAAGTCTGGTTCTGCAAGGAGGCTTATGCAGAGAGATGCATGCAGTTTGTGACCCAGCATTTTGTAGAATGTCCCAGTGCTGGGCAATTTTAGTCTGAAATAGGTGGCATATTTAAAAGATTTTTTTTTTTTTCTGAAAGAAAAAAAAATAATTAAAATATTACTTTTATCTCAGACAATGATTTTTCTTTGCACACTGTTTTTAATGGGCAAGATGACTTCATAAACCCATATACTTGATTAACAGAATTTGCAGAAATCCAGATGCAGTTCTTTGAAAGCTATGCTACCAGCCCTTTAAAAAGAGGGGAAGGGAAGGAATGAGATGTGATTTGGACCATCTCAAGTGATCCGTGCGCTATTTTGATGAGAGCGTGAATTCTGAGAGAAACAGGAAGTATTTACAGGAGTATTACAGCTCCCGTAGCATTCAGCATCCTGTAGATGACAAGATCTGAGTTATTTACTGAATAAAGTTGGATGAGATGCTGTCTTCAAGCGTAGTTTAGCTGCTCCATTCACTAGATCTTAATTTGAAAAGACTGGCTAATCTGGTGACTTAATTGCTTTCAGCATGATTTGTATTTCTTAATTTTTGAGTTGTCACCATTTTTCTTACATCAGTAACTTGCTTTTCAACTGGATGACATATTATTTCTCTGAGAAGTAAGTAGCAAGAATGTAGACATCATGGGGTCAGTTTTGTGGATTTCATTTCTCTCTGTTTTTGTTAGACCATAGCAGAGTGAAGCTGTATGAGGTGCTGGCACTGAGGATGAGACACATGATACCCTTGGAAAATTTCAGAGGAAAAAATGCAGGCTATCCTTTTCTATTAAGAGAATGCTCCAAATTATTTCAGATGGAACAGGTTCACAATTCTTCTGTAAGGAAGGAGAAGGGAGGCAAGTCTGCAAATGAGAACAGTATCTCTGCAGTCCTGTAACATTTGTTGTTGCATGAAGAACAGAAGTATCAACATGCAAGATGTAAGCTTCTAAATCAGCATGGCTGAGACTGTCTCAAGTTGAGCTGTACAATATTTCTTGGAAGTTCTGTAGTCTAAATTACGAGCTTTTATTGCAGCATTTTTGGTGAAGCTGATTCCTGAAGACTCCATTGTGTCTTGGGACAGCTAACTGGGGCAGTTTAGTAGCAGTTAAAAATCCCTAAAAACGTAGATATATTTTAAAAACAGAAACAGTTTCATCATCTTTCTGTCTCTAGCTTTTAAAATTTTGTTATTAATCTAGCGTTGGGGGCTTTTGTGTGTGTGTGTATGTGCTACCAGAAATGTTGCTATATGTATTGTGATCAAATAAACTCTGGCCATTTTCTTGAAAGAACTTGTATAGGCTGTTTCTGCATTGTTTCTCTGTAAAAAATTACTTTTGAGACCCTGAATTATGCCTTTCTGTTCCTCCTTCAGTTTGCCAGTCTTCTCTTTAAAACTAGAACCTTAAGACAAGACATTAAAACATATTGTCATGGGTGTTATAAATAGTGTTATTTCTGTATGAAATTCATGTTCTCCCCCATCCTGTATGTTCCCCCACTGATATTCTTATTGTTGGATCACACCGAGCTGGTGAACGTATGAGTTTTTGGTGGGCGGTGGTGATTTTTTTTTGTTTATTGTGTCATTACCTCTGACAGAAAGAACTAGAAACAGTGATCTTGTGGTTAAGGTGCTTAATTACATGTGGGGTGAATGAGATTGATATTCTTGCTCTCTTAGTCTTTCCTATCTCCACTAATATCTTTGTGTCATCTCTGCATACAC
Source organism: Hemiprocne comata (assembly GCA_020745705.1). Taxonomy (NCBI): domain Eukaryota; kingdom Metazoa; phylum Chordata; class Aves; order Apodiformes; family Apodidae; genus Hemiprocne; species Hemiprocne comata. The sequence continues at coordinate 151,758,014 of CM036586.1, read as the reverse complement.
GAAGTGAAGATATGTCTCTCCCCAGAATGGCAATGAAGAAAACTGTGCATAAAACACAATTTCTCTAATGGGAAAGTTCCTCTAAGTACCAGGTTCTGTAAGCTGTTTTTACAATTTACCAGGACTTTTCTGACTTGTGTCAATTTTTTGTCATGTATCTGAAATTACATAGAACTTGCCATGAACTTTCATATATTTGTGTTTCCGGAAAAGTGGTTTTAATTTTCACTCATAACTGTGCAGTGTCATTAAATTAACTTTTATGTGCTGAAGAAAGATAAAATGTGCTATCTTAAAATATAAGCCAATTTGAGATGTCTCCAAATACCTCATCAGTTGTGTAAATACTGATTGCAGAAATTGTTACTCTCCTGACTACAATACTTATTGGTAAGAAGCATCATTAGGAGAAGCTTAGAAACACAAAGAAATTAACCATCTTGAATGTCTGATATGAATTTTTAAGTAGTGACACAGCCTTAGCTTTCTAAGCAAAGCAGAGAGAAGACATCTTGTTTTGCACATTTATTATATCCCATCGTCCTCTGTTTCACACAGAAATGATGTAAAATTTTCAGTGGTAAACAGGCAATATAACAGCGGCAGAACAAATTATTGTTGATTTTCTTTTCCCGAAAACAGTAAACTCTTGAGTTTAATTGCTGAATTGTAACTAATCTCTCCTATTCTTTTGAAAATGAAGTTACGGAGTTAATGGCTCTGAGGACTTCAGTCCTCTGTTTCTGCACTTAACTTCATATATCAAATACAGCTGTAATACCAATTTCTTCAGCTAAACACTTTTTAATCCTGACATGGTTTCTTGTGGATGACATGGTAGATTCTCAAATGACTTTTGGAAATGGTCAGTGAAACTGTGGGTATCAGTGGTGTGTCTGCTGAAATCCAAGTGGACTGGAAGGAAATAAAGTTCTTTCTTCTAGGATATTTCCTTGGAGAGTAAGAAATGGCTCTGCAGGAATTTTGAGGGTAGCCCAGCACTGGTTGGATTTAGGCAGGTGACATGAAGATGAAAGGCTTCCCATCTGTGCTTATAAGTGGAGTCTCTTGCGCTGGCTTTTGGAGTGGAGGCTTAATGGTTTGTTTTGGAGGAACTGCATTATGTTGGTGGTGACAGAGGTGGTTTGAATATCAGACTGTGTAACTACAGTTGTTGGATATGCTGCCACTCTCTCTCAGATACGCTTAAGTGGGCAGGACACTGATAGTTTTTGGTGTTTCTCAGCCCTTTTTAATAGTAATTTCTGTATGGTAGACTACCTTGAGAAATTTCTTTTTCAGACATGCTTTGAATTAACATATATTATTTTAATAGCACTAAATTGTTCACTTACACATTTTTCCTCATTATATTAGTCTAAAATAGAGTTATCTGATTTTAATAGCCTAAGATGAGAGTTAGTGTAGTCTGTAGTCCCACACAAGAAGTCCTGTGCGAAACAAGAGGGTGAGTATTTGCTGTGAGGAATGACCATATCATTTTAGCCACAAGAATTCTGAAACTTACTATGCATAGTTATTATAAAAGGTGGCACTTTTATGGGCTTGTAAATGTTAACTAAAAATTTCTTACTCTTGACTATATACACATTCCCTGTAACCAATAATGGTTTCCAATTCCATGTGGATTGGAAACCCATGAGGAAGAATAGAATGGACCTATCACTTGACACTTTTGGAGTGGAATGTTTGTTTAAAGATACAGTTCAGTATTTTCTAGTGTTACACATTTTTAATATGCATGTTGCCTTGATGTAATGATCCTAGATTGCTAGCTAATGTTTGCAAAGGAACGTGCACTGCTAGACATTTCTAAAGCTATATAGAATATTATCTCTTAGAGTTCTGGTGTGTAGATAAGGTATTATTTTACATAAATAACAATTTCAATTCCAGCTACTCAGAATGAGTTCTGATTAATAACATACATCTTCCTGTGATTGTGGTCTCTCTTTTGAATTCTGCTGCTGAACTTGTTTTAAATTTCTTTTTTCTTCATTTCTAAGAACAAAGCGACTGCAATCAATTTTCTGTTTACAGTTTTCACCTTACATTTTGAGCAGAGCTTATCTGCTTTATTAAATTTATGGTTCATTGAGGTTTTTTTGCAAAACATGGACTTCACTTCGAGCCAGCACATAGTCCTGTAAAGTAAATGTGAAGGTTTTTTCAAATCATGGAACAAAGTTGATTTGACAGATCTTTTTACTTCAGACTTTTGCTTTTCTTTGTTCCCTGTAAATCATAAGGAATGAGTTCTAGCTTACTAGTAGAGTTCCTTTGTTGCCATTGCTAATTGCTTTGCAACTCACTTCACTAACATTTCAATATTATTTTTCTTTAGCAAAATGAGGGCTATCGAACTTTATCCTTGTCTGGGCATGCTGGTTTTGATAGTTTACCTGATCAACTGGTTAAAAAAGCCATCAAACAGGGCTTCTGCTTCAACATTCTTTGCATTGGTAAGTAGTATCTGGGTGGTTTAGGGCTTCAGTAGTATAGCCATCCTTAGGAAGTGAGAGAAATTTAAATCCAGTTGCAATGCTAAACTCTGTCTTAAATGTTAAGCTTGAACTATAATAATTCCACCACTTCCTCCAGCTTTGCCCATTTGTATCAATCCATTTGTTTTGTATTTAGCATTTTCATAAATACAATGAAGACCAAAAATGTTGAAAATGGATGCCATGCATTTCTTGATTTATGTGCAGCTTCTTGGATTCTTTTGAGTAAACTGGGCTACACTCCATTTTTACTGTAACAAAGATTTTCAGATAAAAAAAGCCTGAAATTCCAAAGTGCTGTTATGGCAAGTCCTTCTATACTCATAAAATGTTTGCTATAGTATTTTACCCTTATTCATAAATGTCCCTGTGTTGAACCCCATGGTTTCACAGCTAGTTACGTAGCTTTTTTAAATCTGTAGACAATTTGTTCACACTTTTAAAGAAACCAGTGTCCAGAGACTGTTCTCCTTAAAACTCATTAGCAGGTAACTCATATTAAATAAAGGATATTTAGTGCTTATCATGAAAAAGGAATGCAAGTCACCGTCTTGCTTGGAGAAATCAGTTGACAAGTTTTTTGTGTAAATTTGTTGAGTTGCTGTGATAACACTTTCTGTGCTTCATAGGTATTTATTTGTTGTGCAAAATGTCTTCCCCAACCCTTCGTTTAACTTTAGGGGAAACTGGAATTGGGAAATCAACCTTGATGAACAGTTTGTTTAAGACCGAATTTGATGACCCTGTGTCAACACATTTTCTGCCAAGTGTACAACTTAGAGCCCAGACTTATGGACTCCAGGAAAGTAATGTGCTTTTGAAGCTGACCATTGTACATACAGTGGGATTTGGTGACCAGATAAATAAAGAAGATAGGTAAGTGCCCTCTTGTTGCTACAGTATACCAAAGTCTTGGTCTTAAATTGCAAGTTGATTTTTCTTTAGCTTAGTAGTAAATACTTGCCTTATAAATGTTTCAGATATTTGGTTAATTGTTTTCTCTCTGTAACAAAGTAAACATGTTTTTCTTCTCATCTAGGAAATTATTTGAGAAATCAGATGAACTCTGCTCCTTTCTTTATGATATAATCTTTTATAAATGTATGTAAATAAAATGTGCAATAGTGACTAGACTTTCTTCTGGGGTAAAGGAAAGGGAGAAGGTCAACAGTAGACTTATTAAACAACCAAACAGATTATAAACTAATGTAGATTATATTGATTAAACCTATAGCATTTTTGGCAATTAGATTGGAACATATTGAAGACCTTAAACTGAAAGAAATGTCAGGTGGTTTGCTGAAGGCCATAAAAACTGAAGTTTTTTATGTTGGATAGCTTAATCAGAAGATGGAGAGGTACCATGTTAGTGTCTTTCAGAACTTTTTTTGAGTCTCTGCTTTTGTGAATAGAAGATTTTAACATACTAAAGGGGTTTTCAGCAGATTTTTTTTTTTCTTTCACCTTAATTGTAAATAGTTTTAGGAATTCTTCATGCTATATGAAGGCTTAAATGGCAATTATAAATGAAAGTTAGGAAGTCACATTAAGATTATCAGGAGAGCTATGGCTTGGGATATGGCTGGAAAATAGCTACTACTAGTGAATTAGATGAATGAGATGCAAGTAAATATTAGTATAGATATTAGAGGTTTTGATGTGTGGTGTAGGAGCTGCCTTTAGTCCTTCTTTAAATTTTGTGTGTAACAGCTACCTCTGAATTTTAATAGCATTTGATCTGGTTTATAACCTCTGTGTAGCAACAGAAATGTAAGGGCATGCTAGCCGAAGATCTAGCAACATTTTCTTTTAGAAAGCAGTTTATAATCTGGTTTTAATTAGGATAAAGTATACTTAAACTGTACTTACTGCAAAACAGATTTACATTCTTTTCTTACATTCCTCCTTTTCTATTTTTGTCTGTTGTTTAAGAGTTCTCTCATGTAGAGTACTTCATCTTCAGAAGATAAAGGAGGTCCTATTTCTTGGTACTGGTAATTGCATGTGCTTTCTTTTCTTGTATTGTATCTAAGGGTTTCTAGTATCTCCCATGTATCTAAGAGTTCTGCAGTTGCACAGCTTGATTGCAAAAATTTAAATAAATCACTTGGGAAGATCGGTTATAATCACAACTAACTTAATGTAGCTTTTTTGACTAATAGTACCAAGGAGATGTTTTATCTGTATTAGATGCACAATTCTTTTTTGAGTAGCCTCTCAGAAATTAGGATTATTCTGTACATTTAATTTTCTCCCGTACTGGGCGGATACTTGAGCAGCCTTTTGATGTGCAAAGCAAAAATCCACAGAACAATACAAGAGGAATTCCTTTCTTAGCCTTGCTCTGTTCAGGAGTAGCTAATCCCTGGTTGTTAAATTTTATTTCTTACAGCTATCAGCCAATAGTGGATTATATAGATGCACAATTTGAAGGCTATCTCCAGGAAGAACTGAAAATTACACGTTCTTTATCTGGCTACCATGATACTCGCATCCATGTCTGCCTCTATTTCATTTCACCTACAGGCCATTCCCTAAAAAAACTAGATTTGTTAACTATGAAAGGACTAGACAGCAAGGTAAGTCTTTGAAACACAGTTCTAAGAATTGTCTTATTTTCTGAAACATTTTTGATCCTCTACCACCTTTCAGTTCTTTACCTGTATGTTTGCTCTTGGGATATTTTTTGATACTCATAAACCTTAAGTTCAGAACAAACTGGTTCTGCAAGTAGCTTGCAAGTTTGTGATCTGTATATTTACAAATCAAAAGGAGAGAGAGAGACAGAGACATCGAGCAAGAACATTTAAAAATAAGCTAATGAGTGTAAAAAAAAAAAAAGTAAAAACAATTAGAACCACACCAACTTTACTTTTAACAAACTGTTAGCATCTTAATGTGATTGGACAGGGTACCCTCCATGAGTGCTGTATTTCTAGCTAAGCTTGTTTCTAGTTCACTGTTGAGTTTTGGGACTGCTGGAAAGTTGACATATAAAAAGCTTTGCAGTACTGTGAAGGTCTTTGTTATAGAAAACTGAAGAGGCAAGTGACCAGAATACCCTACCAGCATGGCTTTTTCTAAGTTAGGCTGAGTTTGTGATTTAAACTTCACACCTTGATTTCTTTTGAAAAGTTAAAATAGCAGCTTCTGGCGTAATTTCTTGCACTTTCGAAATTCTTAACTTTCTTCCTGTAACGGGGCTGGATGAACTGGATGAAGCTAAATGTTTAACCCATTTTAAGAAACCTTACAACATTTGGGTTTAATTTGTGGAAATTTTGAGAAATTTTAAAACTTAAGTGCATTTTCTGTTCCTCTAGCCCTTTACTTTGTGCTTTACTAGAGTCCCTCCTGCAAAATTTTCTTCCTGTATTTTCTTGTTCATGAGATGTTTAAAGATACCAAGGATCAAATCAGCTGTCTATTCCACATTTGTGATTGATGACCACATTTGGTGTTTTTGTAATTGTGCTTGTGGATGTATTTTGCATTTTTAACTTTCTCTATATCATAGATTTATGATGGGAGAAAGGTAGGGGGAGCAGGGTCACTTCTTTCCACTATGGTGTTGGTTTATGCCAGATTAAAATATTTATGAAACTACCCGGTAATATGCACTGATAGCTAAAGAGCCCTGATACTAGAAAATGGGACAGTTTCATGAAGCATATTGTTCTACTCTGTTTTGGAGTTGGAGGTTGTGTTAAACCACAAAAATACTCCTTTTCTAGGTTGTGCCCTCTCTTTACTGAACTCAGTAAAAAAACAACAGGGTTTCTTCCAAAGAAAAGGAGATAGATCCATGAGACCCAGCATCCAGAGAAAATATTTTTCCACCAGGATAAAAGGAAAGTAATTCTGCTTTGGGGGATTTTAGCTCCTAGCTACCTACTCTATGTAGTTTTTGTTCTGCTTTGGCTCAGAGAGAACATGCATGGCATGAAACTGTTGTTTTATCCCTTTGCAATGGATTCTACTTTCTGATCTTACTACAGAAATATATATACACACACACACACAAAAAAAAGTATATCCTTTAACTAGTTTGGTTTCCATCTCATTGTGGAAGATGTTTGTCATGCTTTTAGTACTGCATTCTCCTAGTGGCAATTCAGCAGTCAGGTTTTCCCAGGACATGGAAGTCCCTGGGCACATTGGCTCAGCACAGGATTCCGTAAGGAGAAGGTGGTACAGCAGTGTGCATACATTGAGTGTATAAATCTCTGTAACAATTGTCTTCAGTTTCTTCCTAAATCCACCACAGTTTACACTGTTATGCTTTTGTTACGGTCTGTTTGGTACAAAACAAGACCAGATTATACAGCTCAGAGGTAAAGAAGATTCTTGGAATAGGATAGGGTCATCCTATACTCTAATCCTAGGAGAAAAACGCAGATGTAACTGAGCAATTAATTTTTCTCTATTGCTTATAAGTTGGATGACTAGCTATGAATTTGGCCTCTAGCTCTTAGATATTAGAAAGTCATGTAGTTTTGCTTGGTCCTGAATCACTACAGATCAGCCACCTTTCATTCACAGATTAAGGGAATCTTCTGTATGCTTTCTTGCTGTGAAGTAGTGATTATTCAACTAATAGATCTAAATTTTTAAGTCATTCTGGCAAAATTATATACAGATTACCGTTAAGTCAATAAATTACATGAGTGTACCTTGTAGGATTTGAGTTTGTTTTTTTTCCTTCAAAAAGAATCTTAGGAAATTTTTTTATTGCTTCATAGAGATACACTTAAATCAGCCTGCAAGCTATCAACCAACAATTGTTTTAAGTACCTGTATTTTTTTCCTTCTCTATAGCATAAAAGGGCAACAGATGTTTTGACATTAACGTAAGGTGTTACATGAAAATCTTAATTTAGACTAATAGCACATTTTCTAATTGAGGGGGGAAGTGACACTTTGCATTTTAGTCAGAAAGACGATCAGAGAGCTGAATTTGGTGCCAGCAAACAGAGAAGTAATGTGCATGGATAAAGTTTATCCTGGTGACTTTATATGGTAATTCTGCATTGCTATTGAATGAGGCAGTCTCATCTGCTTCTTCCCTTTCTGCATGCTTAAGTGTTTTGGGCAGCCAGTTCCCTGGATGAGGGAATGGATTTAAATTGCAAGCTAAAGATTTTTGCTTGGTTAGGGAGCTGATCAGGCCAAAAAGTAATCTGTCTCTTTGGAAAGCTTCACAGATTTGTAGTTCCACCTGGCAGTGAGCAGTTGCCAGCAAGGGGAAGGGCAGGACTGTTGGTTTTATTGCAAGTGAAGACTTTTTATGTGGGGTTAGAGTGATTCTGTAGTAATGGCCTATAGCTTTGTAGGAAAATGCAGTTTTGTAGTTGTTGAGAGCTGTAGCTGGGGAAGAGGCTGGAAGGGAGTCAGCTGGTTTCTGAGTGAGTAGTAGGCGTAGGAAGGAGCAGTGGGACTTGGGGCGCATCTATATGTGGTCCAAAGCAATACAATTTAAGTCTTTTATTATTACAGATGTGTGCTTTCAATAATGTTATTCTTGGATGAAAGTACTGAGATGCTAGTTTTCAAGTAAACCTTAGATGCTGGAAGCAGAAATTTATTTTGTTTAACAGATTAAGCAAACATAACTTTTGTTGCTGTTGTTGCTTATCTAAAGCCAGAGTAGTATTGCTTTTAAATTTTAATATGATGGTTGTGATTTAACATCAATGTTGATAGCTGTAATCACAGCTTCTGGTGATTTTGCTTTTCTTTTGTTACTTGTCTCCTCTGTAGTCTCTCTCTGCTACACGTTATCTAAGAAATTATATCCTAATTAATGAGTGCTTGAAAATCTTTCCTGTTGAAAAGACAGAGTAAAAATTATTTAATTCTGAGGGCTCTGTGTTCCATTCATTTTTAAAGGTATATGATAGAAAACCTAAAATGATGTCCCTCAACAAATTTAACTGAAGTTGTGAATTAGTCCTAGCTGTAATAGATTTCTTACACAATCATAAATCAACTCGGTTATCCTAGCATTTTATTTGATTTTAAATTTTTTACCCCATATGTGCTTAGGTTATGTATGCTACCTCCTCAGTAAAGGAAGACCAGATTAGAGACCACTTGGCCAAATTGGACATCCATAAGTCCATGGGCCCTGATGAGATGCACCTGCGAGTGCTGAGAGAGCTGGCAGATGTTACTGCTGGGCCACTCTTCATCATCTTTGAGAGGTCATGGGGGACAGGAGAGGTGCCTGAGGACTCGATGAAGGCCAATGTCACTCCAGTCTTCAAAAAGGGCAAGAAGGAGGACCCAGGGAACTACAGGCCAGTTAGTCTGACCTCTGTCCCTGGGAAGGGGATGAAGCGGCTTGTTCTGGATGTCATCTCTGAACACGTTGAAGTACAGAAAGTTATTGGGAGTGGTCAACATGGATTTACCAAGTGGAAATCATGCTTGACCAATCTAATTGCCTTCTATGATGACATAACTGGTTGGCTGGATGAGAGGAGAGCAGCAGATGTCATTTACTTGACTTCAGCAAGGCTTTTGACACTGTCTCCTGTAACATCCTCATTAGGAAAGTGAGGGAGTGTGGGCTAGATGAGTGAACAGTGAGGTGGATTGAGAGTTGGCTGTGTGACAGAACTCAGAGGGTTCTGATCAATGGAGCAGGGTCCAGTTGGAGGCCTGTAACCAGTGGTGTCCCGCCAGGGTCAATACTTGGTCCGGTCTTGTTCAACATTTGCATCAATGACCTGGATGAGGTGACAGAGAGTATCCTCAGCAAGTTCACTGATGATACAAAACTGGGAGAGGTGGCCAACACTCCAGAGGGCTATGCTGCCATCCAATGTGTGACCTGGACAGGCTGGAGAGCTGGGCAGAGAGGAACCTAATGAGGTCCAACAAGGACAAGTGTAGAGCCCTGCACCTGGGAAGGAAGAACCCTATGCATCAATATAGGTTAGGGTGGACCTGCTGGAAAGCAGTTCTGAGGGGAAAGATCTGGGAGTCCTGGCAGATAGTAAATTATCCATGAGCCAGCAATGTGCCTTATTGCCAAGAAGGCCAATGGAATCCTGGGGTGCATAAGGAAGAGTGTGGCCAGTAGGTCAGAAGAGGTCATTCTGCCCCTCTCCTCTGCCCTGGTGAGGCCATATCTGGAATACTGTGTCCAGTTCTGGGCTCCCCAGTTCAAGAGAAACAGGGAATTACCAGAGAGATTCTGGAGGATTGGAGCATCTCCCTTATGAAGCAAGGCTGAGAGAACTTGGATTCTTCAGCCTGGAGAAGAGAAGGCTGAGGGGAGACCTTATTAATGCCTATGAGTATCTAAAGGGTGGGTGCGAAGAGGATGGAGCCAGACTGTTTTCAGTAGTTATCAGTGAATGGACAAGGGACAATGGGCACGAGCTGGAACACAGGAAGTTCCATTTAAATATGAGGAAAACTTCTTTGCAGTGAGGGTGACAGAGCACTGGAACAGGCTGCCCAGGGAGGTTGTGGAGTCCCTTTTTCTGGAGATATTCAAGACCCACCTGAATGCAATCCTGAGTGATGTGCTCTGGGGGATCCTGCTTTAATGAGGGAGTTGGACTGAATGATCTCTAGAGGTCCCTTCCAACTCTGACAATTCTGTGATTCTGTGATTGAGGAATATCATCATGTAATCTTAGATGTCATACTTTGGAGTTGGCATGGATTTTTCTGTTTGGATATTTTGCTTAACATAGAAAATTTATTTAAAAAGCATCCACTTTGAATCCATTCTTGAGATCTCATACTTAGGCATTTCCATTCAGGTAGAATATTCAGAGTAACAAAAAGAATGTGTGCAGGCTTTTTTCATTTATTTATTTATTTGTTTGTTTGTTTGTTTGTTTGTTCTCCCTTCTTTTTGCATCTATGATCAAGGAACTCTGTAAAACTCATTTTCTGAAACCTGGAAGAATTAATAATTATTATTATAATTTTATTATTATTCTTCCAAAATAGTTGGGAATTTTCCTTAATTCTTTGTATCTAGTTCTCGAAAATTTGTCTTCGGGGGGTGGTGATAAAATTTGGCATCTAGTACATTCCTAAGTTACTGTCAAAACTATTTTAGGAAATAGGGCAGTTTACCATAGTAGAACTGAATTTCAAGTTTGGAATAATAAGTGTAAAGACTGCTAAGCAAAATTCATTAGTCTTCATAATTACTCTGCTCCCAGCAGATAGCACAGAAATCCTTTGCTGATGTGGTGAGGTAAACAAGGTGTTGTAGCTGAAAGGAACCCAAGGAAGGGGCTCAGTGGTAGGCAGGGTTTGGTAGCCAGCTTCCTTTTTTTGTGTGTGTGTTTAAAATTTCAACTTTAATTTCACCCCTGAACCATGTCCCCTGGTGCTATAAAATAAATCAACCTTATTTTTTTTTTCACAGAGATATAAATACTTTATATCAGTTAGTTAATAATCAGGCTTGGCTGGTTTTTTTTAAGTACTTCACTGTATGGGATCTCTTTCCTTGTTCTTTTCTCAGAATCAATTGATTTTAAATAATCTGCTGTTATTTTGTTAAATGAGGTGAATGAATGCATTTTCCATGGTTTGTGAAGCTTTGATATCAGTTGTGGGGGAAATTTTAAGGAACTTATAATAAAATTTAAGTTATAAAGATGTCACCTCAAAATTGAAATCTTACACATTTCATATAATTTGTATCATTAATAGGTGAACATTATACCAATTATAGGCAAAGCAGACAGCATTTCTAAAACCGAACTACAGACATTCAAGAACAAAATCATGAGTGAATTAGTTAGCAATGGCATCCAGATATACCAGTTTCCGACTGATGATGAAACCATTTCTAAAACTAATACCATCATGAATGTAAGTAAATTGCAAAAACATTGATATTCCAGTATTAAAGCATCACTCCCTAGTGCCGATTCACACCTATTCTTTTACCGTTATCTTGTGGGTTATTAGTTTGTATGTAACAGGTTTGTTTATTTATTCTCCTCTCTCCTGAAAATGCTCACATGTTTTGGGGTTTTTTTCCCTACTCAAAAATCTTCCTGTCTGTCTGGTGTTGATACCACTTGTTTTGGAAGGCTTTTTCTTTTCTGGCTCAGTAACAGAAAAGAGGTTCTTACTCAAATACTTTTTCTAATTTCTGCAGAATTAATATATAATTACTAACCTAGATGGACAGATTGGCTTTGCTCTTATCCTCAGCATCCTTCCCTTACATCTGTTAGGGAAGATATTCAAGCACCTCATTTCTTCAGTTTTCTCCAGTCTTCATGATGGCAAATCTTCCATCTGTTTTTTCCTTTTATTTAGTACTGTTGTTTGAACTTAGGGCAAAATGTCTCAGGGGATTAAAAAGTGAGATATAATTCTGGCTTTTTGACTATTGTCCTTTGAGATCCTCCCAGAAATATCTGCAAGCTTCAACTAAGCTTGTGAAGCTCAACATCTTTGCTTTGAACACCTTCTCTGTATTTGCTGTTCATGTGCATATGTTTATAGATGCAGATGAACGTATGTTTCCATGTACTGATGTTTGAAAGTAGGGAGGAAGAGCTAGTATGCCAGAGTGTATGACTCTGCAGGGCCAACCTCTGTCACCTGTGCAAGGGAGGGAGGGTCTCCAGGCTGTGGTTCAGTAACAGGTCCTTCTGCTGTGGGGAAAGGTGGTGGTCTGGTACTTAATCCTTTAATGCTCTGCTAGTGATCTATTTTCCAGGTAATGTGTTTTTTATTAATTTCGTCAGTTGTTGTGGGTCAGCATGCAGATGGTCAGTACCCAACCAGTATTTCTGGCCATTTGGTCAAGCCCACAGCAGTAAGTATACCTCAGGTTCAAACCCACAATTGCCTCATGGCTGTTACTGGGAATATGAACCCTGACTGAATGTGAATCTGAGGGACGTGTTCCAGAGTGACTTTCTGTGAACTGCTGATACTCTTCTAATGCAGCTCAGGGTGTAGTTGGCTGCCTTTGCCACTGGAACAAACCTGCTGAATCTGGTCCAACCTGTTGTCCACCAAGAACCCCAAGTCTTTTTCTGCAAAGTGCCTTTCCAGACAGTCAGCCCCCAGCATGTGCTGGAGCATGGGGTTATTCCTCCTGACGTGCAGAACTTGACATTGGTCTTGTCTGAACTTCATAAGATTCATGTTGGCCCCTTTTTCCAGCCTGTTGAGGTTCCTCTGAATTGGCAGCACACCCATGTGGTCTATCAACCACTCCTCCTGGTTTTGTTATTGTAGCTTGACTTTTGTATTAGTAGTTTGACTAGCTACAGATCTCTTCAAAGTGGTTTCTTTTTTATTTGAAACTGCCTTTTGGGTTTTCCTGAAATGGTGTTTTTTTCCCAGTAATTTATTTCTGAAGTGTTTGCTTTTGAGTTCTGACATAAGAATGCTGAGAGGTAAGACTGTATTTGTGTGACTCTTACAGGGGCATTTGCCATTTGCTGTAGTAGGAAGTATGGAATTTGTGAAAACTGGAAACAAAACAGTGAGAGCTCGTCAGTACCCTTGGGGCATTGTAGAAGGTAAATGGGTTCTCAGAGCTATTTTCCAAGATATTTGTTGTTTTTGAAGTGTAAAATTCATCAGTACAAAACAGGGCTGGTGTTATCCACTGATGCCGTATTGAGTGTATTTTGGATCAACAGTTTAAGGAGTTTAGCAATTAATACTTGAGGTGTGCACTAACTGGGAGTTTTATCAGCAATGACACATAACTGCAATCAATCTATGTGGTGGTGTATGTAACATTTGGGTAGGTTAGTATGGTGGCAGTGCCTCTAGCACTACCAAATTTTAACATTTTATGATTATCAGTAAAGAAGATGGGGGAAAAAAAGAGAGAAATTTATTGTTGTTCAACTCAAACAGGTAATCAGGATGTGTTGGAACATTTTCACCAGAACTTACAGTTAGTTCTTCAATGGGTATATTAGAAATTGTAAGGAAGTATAAGAGGTAAAATAAACAAGATACGTTTTCCTGTAAGTATAATTAGTAAACAAAATAAATTAATCTCTTTTTTCTAGAGAGATTGATTAATCTCTAGAAATGCTATTTAAAACCTATGTTGACAACTTTGCTACTTGTACATAATAATAAGATCTTCCTCTTTTAACTGATTAGTGGAAAATGAGAACCACTGTGACTTTGTAAAGCTTCGTGAGATGCTTATTTACACAAATATGGAAGACTTGAGAGAGCAGACTCATGCACGACATTATGAGCTGTACAGACGGTGCAGGCTGGAGGAGATGGGCTTCAGAGATGTTGGCCCTGAGAACAAACCAGTCAGGTAAAGGACTTAATGTGCAGCACTTGCTTTCAGCATCCGTTCATTTCAGATTTGACTGTTTCAACCCAATACAGAGCAGGGTTGATACATGGAATAGATTTTCTATGAGGGAAAGAATTGGTCGTGTTTTTTTTTAAATCAGAGTAAGTATGTAGCTAGTCACTCAGTTATCTTCACGGAGAAGTATATGGGATTATAAAAGCATTGATTTTAAAGGCATACAAGCTAGTTGTATTTCTGAAATCTTTCTCTTTTAGAATAAACCTGGGGATTTTAATTTTTGTAATGGAGAACATAATTTTCTTCAGATACATGCACTTAATGCTCTTTTCATTAATATATTAGCATGCCGTTTTACTTTCCCTCTTCATAATGTCTGATTCTGATCAATAGTTTGACTTGACTCAAAGTTCAGAAGGAATGGAAGCAAAAACTTTTACAAAATCATTGTCTACATTGTTGGCTTCCCATGTTATCTGCCATAATAACAAATGTCTAGCCTTTTCGGGTCAAGAAATCTCTTGCTAGACTGTAGGAAGTTAATAGAAGATCCCAAAGGAAAGTTAAGCAGCGGGTTAGACACTTGGTTCTTTCATGTAGTAAAACTGCTTTCTGCAGGAGGTATTTACAGTTTCTATATCTAGTTTGTTTAATGTTTTATTTCCAATTCCCTCATCTCCTCTTCCAACTTCCTTTGGTCATTTTATGCATGGGACTGTATTTGTAAGTGGTTAGAATCCTGATGTGGAAGAGCTGACGCCTCAGGATTTGTTCAAGCCTTCATGGTTTAGCAAAGTGCTATTATTGCATAGTCATGGTGGGAAATATCAAATTAAACCAGACATGAGAACAAAATATGACTTTGCATTAAAAAAATGTCTAGTGCTTTGAACCAACTGGTTTGTTTACTTCTCATTTTACTTAGTGATCAGACTATCTTTACCCATTTTGTTCTGTTAAAAATAAATTACTTATAAACGGCTTCCCTCCAAATAGTTGTTTTTAGTGTCTCAGATGTTTTGCTTCCACTGGTACTTTGCACAGCAGGTAGTTCTAAGGCAGTTGCAGTTACTGTAACTTGTAGAGTGTTGATGGAGCAGCATTTCTTTCACTTTGGCTAGGTCTCATTTACATATTCTTCAAACAATAATAATTAAATAAGATTAACATGGTCAAGGAAGATGCTGGATGTGGGCACTTCTTTCTGAAGTCTTAGTGTCAAGGCACATTTAAAGATTAGTTCATTTACATGATCTTGAGCTGACTGTGAATCACAGTGGTCTCTGGACATTTCTTTTGACTTAGGAATACATCCTTTTCATAAATAAATAAAGAACCAAAGGTGAATGAGGTTTAAAACCAACTGAAACTGACCATAGACTTAATTTTTTTTAGATTTAAGTTTAAGAACATACACTAACAGCTGATATCTCATTACTTTTGTCAAGGGAGAGTTCTTTTTAGAGATCTGTTCACGGTAATATTGGCTGCAGTACCTTTGACTTTTCTGAACTTGAATTTCACAATGTACAGCCATCTCAAGATAAGAGTTAAATGATAAAAACGATCATCCATGGAACACAAGAATTGTTTTTGTAAGGCCCCTAAACAGTTTGCATTTTACTAATGGTATAAAGTGGCAGATTTGTATCAGAATGTCATAGTATTTTACACTTCAGAAGTTGGTTTAAAAATTGATTGCTTTGTGGAGATAGAAAAAAGCTAAGTTCCCTCTTGTGTGTAGTTTTTATGTATAGCCCACTAACTGTCAGTTTATTGAGAATTTTGTGGCAAGACGAGACACTTAATAGTTTTGTTAAATCACATCTGTTGAAAATGTCATTGTTTTGGAAGGATGAGAATAGGTATTTCATAAGAATACAGAAAAATTAATTTTTCCCAGATTTACTTCTACAGGGAGAGAAAAGTGGTACTTGGTGTCACAACCTGGGCAGGGCAACCCAGGGAGATTCGGATTGGACCCCCTTGCTTTCTAAATTCCTTCTCAGAGAGGAGCCTATGTGCAGCTGGATCCAACCTTAGTCTCAGAGCTGGCCCTTCCAGGGAAAGTGATTAAAACGTCACCGTCCAAGGAAATGCTTGACCGACCATCTAATACCCCCTGATCAGATTAAGGCGAAATTACACTCAAGGTCTGTATTTGAATATTAGGTTTAATTAAAACTATAGAAGAAATACTGACACTTCAATCATTTATCTCAGGCTGTGTGATCATAAAGGCAGATTATGTAGATCACAAGCGTCACAATATATATATGTTCAAGCTGCACGACCTGAGAAAAAGTCATGGTTAGGCCTTGCATTACTTAGTGATTTGAGAGAGAGAGAGAGAGGAGGGGGGAGGGAGGGAAGAAGAGAGAGAGAGAAGCTAAGTTAGAGAGATAGCAGAGAATCACCAGTCCTGGATCCAGCCGATTGGCCAGCCAACGGGGGAAAGTTGGTGTCATTAAGGCTCCTGAAGTCCACCATTGCAACCCCCTCTTTTATAGGCCTACTTTCCTTATTACACAAGGATGAGTGAGCGTGATTGAATCATAAGAGTGAGCAGCTGGAGTGGACCTTCGCCCCTCCATCCCTCAATCGTTGTCGTTATCTCAATCGTTGTATACGTAGCCCTTAGGCCATCCTCTCAGGCAGACCTTTTGGGATGCAAACGAGACTTTGTTCGAGGGGTTACAATGGGGTTTCAACATCACAAGCGTGGGTCCTGCGGGCTGGTCCGTCACACTTGGATGTAGGTCCTTCAATTATTTGGCACAGTGAGTGACACAGAGATCTGAAAGAGAAGGCATTTGGTCTTTTTGGAGAGGCGTTTTATGATACCATGAAAAGGGAAGAGAATTTAGAGGATCTGTATGTATTAGAAGACTAATATAGCCTTACCCATAAGATGTTTTATGAAGCTACTGAGGAAACAATAAAAAGTGTAATTGTCAGCGGGGTGATAGAAAACATCTCTTCCCATAGAGGAAGTTCAGTGCTTTCCAGTTCACTGACTTGTAAAATTGAATGCTTTTCAGAATAGGGACTATCCTTTTATTCTAGGCAAAAAATGTGTTATGAAATTATTATTCTCTTTGTCCTTAAAGTTGTTTACAATATATACATGGATTCTAAGAGCTGAAGTTTTATGGTATAGTTAATATTGCATAGCAGTATATGACTGATGATTAAAGTTTCATGCTACTTGTGTAAATAATTGTCAAAATGTATGTTGAGAAGTCATATTTTGTGCCTGTGGTGTAGCTGTATGCATAATAAATTTGGTAGTCTGAATTGGGTTATTGTATGTGAATTTAGAAAAGTTCTGCCAGGCTCGAATAATTGGCTGATTTTACTGCACTGGGTTTTGTAGCATTTGAACATTGACACTTGAGTAGCTAACCTGCCCTGCCTTTTGTCATGTCATGGAAAAGCTGCCTGTAAAGTTCCTGTACCACTTTTTTGGATTTAAAAGTACAACAGTAGTTTATTAATCTAAAATTGTACACCACTGCAAAGCAAAACCAGTACTTCTTGGACTTTCAAGTACTGTGTGAGATAGGTTGTGAGCAGACATCTGCAATGGCTTGCACTCTTACATGTGACAAAACATGTTGGCAAGCTTTATTTTTTTATGGGAAGCATGGTAAGAAATGGTTTCAGCACACAATGAAAAATTATATTTGCATATTTATTACTAGGTGTGAGGAGGAAAAATATAGTAGTAGTCTGAAGTGACTGTCCTGTGTACACTTTTAAAAATACCTATTTCCCTAATTCTATATTTTTTGTGAATTTTTGTCATAATAACTTTTTAATTTGTTTATTTGCTGTTGCATTCTAAAAATTGACTTTTTCATTAACTAGATTTCTAGGGAAAATGAAATTTACATGATCAGTCTATAAGTTTCTCATGAACCAATTCTCCATTTTCAAACTTGAGTAAAGGGTTTGATGCTTCCAGGGGATTACATAGTTAGCATTCTCTTTGCTGGAAAAGCGGCAGACCTCTGCTCCAACCAGTTGTTGGCCAGGCAATGTGCATTTGTTGACAGTAAATCATTACTTCTGGATGAACTACTGTCTTTTGAAACTCTTGGGAGCTTGGCAGTACTGCAGTAGGATGAGGTGGTCATGGGTGATTTGAAAGTAGCTAAGGCTACTGCATGTGAAAGATCCATCTGAGTACTCACAATAAGTAAAGAATATTTAGAAAGTATGGAGGGAGACTAATTGTATAGTTAAAAAGGTGTAATGATAGAGGCATGACTTTAGGTATTACAATCATTGACAGAATAGAACATAAAATCATCATCATAGGATTTTGGGCTATTGATTCTGCTGCTTTCAGGACACCTCATTTATACTCACATTTTATGAAAACGTGTTTAACTTGGATAACAATTATTAGCATAACTTAATGGGTAATTGGGAACTTATTTATTCATACCTTGCAAAAACAATATGCAAAACTTTTTATGAAAATAAGAGTTCAGTCTTATGGTGGAGTGTTGTTCCAAAAGGTCATGAGAAGTACAATCATGTATGTATTATGTAAGATTAAAATGTAACACGTGGTAAACCTCTTAAAAAATGAACAATCCACCATATGATGCTTCAGGGAATAAATGGAATACTATCTAAGGCTAAACTTAGTCATATAGGTATGATTTGGTTTCCAAGCACTGAAAAGCAGCTAATCAGGAATGGGCTTGGAAAGCCTGTTACAGCAAAATTTATGTAATGAAGTCAATGGGTAGCAGAGTATTTGAGGAGTGGTTTATGCATTTTGTGCAGTATCTGTTGGATGTGAAATCCAGGAAGTGCTTTTATCATCTTCTTTTAATACTTAGATGTGGGATTTGCACTTCTTTGTTGTTGAAATATAAAGATAGACCTCTTTTTTTTGTGTGTGTGGATGGTCTAGTCCTGCCTTTTTGATGGTACAATTATGTCCATTAGGAACATGAATCCCTAGTTTCAGGTCAATCTCAGCAAGACACAATTGCTGGGATGTCCAGAATGGAAAACCTGGGGATAGTTAAAAACAAAAATGTAGACATGAAGAGTGCTTCCAGCCAAACAAACTTCTAAATATACACACCTAGTAAGCTTAGATGTTTGCAATGGAGAAGAGGATTACTTCTAGTTTGAAGTTGGATATTTTTGGAAGTCCATTTTCAAATCTAGGCTATGTTGTTTCTTAAGTGGACATTGTTGTTTTAAAAGAAGTGAACTAATAGGCAAGGGTCTGTTGAAAAAAAGCCAAATGGAAGTTAAACATAATTGTAACATAAACATCTGTTTCTCAAAATGTGAGCAATCATATATTCCGTGCTCTGTTCCTTCCTGAAACTGGGATATTCAGACCTTACAGTTCTCAAACAAAAACATGTTTATTTTTCAGTCTATTTTGAGGATGATGACAGAAAAACAGGAAGGATTCAATAATGTGAACAAGTTCACATGTAAATGAAAGTTGATATGACTGTAGTTGTCTTTTCTAAGAAAGGAAACAATATCTGAAAGATTATTAGGCTTTTTCCTTACGTCAGTTGAGAATGGAGTTCATCTGACCAAATGCAGACTTCTGCATTTGAACTAAGTATTTTAACCTCCTTATAGTAAGACTGAACCACATTCAAAATATGTATTTTTCATGCCTCCACTGGGAAAATGGTAATTATTTAGGTCTACCACCTCCGTAGTGTTGCTTAATATCAACTTAGGTAGTTCACTGAGTCAAGGGCCCATACTAAAAATACCTGCCACTAGTTAACTTTTAAATTTTTTCGTTTTTCTGCTATTCCCTATTTGAAAGTCAAATGATATGCAAAAAATTACAAGTGTAGTTTTCAAATTTAAAAGCTTTTTAAAATTTAAATTAACAAACTTTAAAAAACTTTGTAAATCACAGAATGGTAGGGGTTGGGAGGGACCTCTGAAGATCATCTAGTCCAACCCCCTACTAGAGCAGGATCACCTACAGTAGGTCACACAGAAACACGTCCAGTTGGGTTTGGAATGTCTCCAGAGATGGAGACTCCACAACTCCTCTAGACAGCCTGTTCCAGTGCTCTGTTACCCTCCCAGTAAAGAAGTTTTTCCTTATGTTTATGTTGGACCTCCTGTGTTTCAGTTTGTGACCATTGCCCTTTGTCCTGACACTGGACACCACTGAGAAGAGTCTGGCCCCATCCTCCTGACACCTGCCCTTTAGATATTTATAAGCATTGATGAGATCCCCCCGCAGCCTCCTTTTCTCTAAGCTGAACAGCCCCAGCTCTCTCAACCTTTCCTCATATCATAGATGTTCCAGTCCCCTAATCATCTTAGTGGCCCTGTGCTGGACTCTCTTCAGTAATTCCTTATCTTTTATGGACTCGGGAGAGCAGAATTGGATGCAGTATTCCAGATATTTCCAGATAAATATTTGTGCTGTTCAAAGCACACAAACATTGTGATCCACTGAGAGCTGAATTCACTCCAATCAGATCTTTATTTATGAACATAACATGTTTGATTTGCATCTTTATATTTAGACTTCCATGTTCTCAAGTCTCAGGCAGATAAAAAAACTGTATGTTACAGCTATGCTTCTGTAGAAAGGTGATAGTGCTGTTACCAGCTATCTAATGGATTAGTAAGGTGTAGACTGTCTTCAGAATCCCTTCCATTTTTCCAAAACCTCAATAAGAACACATTATTTAAATAGTTGACTTTAATATCCTAATTTTGCAAGTGGTTTTGCATAAAATTCTAGGGGTCCAACCCAGAAGAATGAGAGAATCTATGAATTTTATTTTCATAGTGTGCTATCTGAGAAGCAGTGAAACCAGCACTCAGGTAAATGGCCAAGTGTTTTCCCGTATGTGGTGGATGCAGTAATATTGAAAGGATTGGCTTCAGATCTGGTGAACTATTTTCCTCTCCTCCTCAAACCTCCTAAAACCAACGACTGTTTAGATCATTATATTGATGATATGCCAAACACAGAAGGGGAAAGTTGTTTTAATTTTACCTTTGTGATTTCCAGAATAATTCAGTCCAGGGGAAGGGGGGTTTAAAAAAATACACTTGTATTTCTCCTCTTCTTTATACATGTAATTTGATAACGGAGTAAATCCAGTGTCTTCAAAGTTAAGCTTTTACTCATTTTGAGAAAAAAATTGCTTTTATGTGATAAACTAGCTTAGGTTGAGTCTAAAGATGTCCTCATAATGAAATGAAGGTATGATTGCTGCATGTTAGGTTAGTCTAACATGCGTTAGCTCTAGTGGCTTTATTGCACCCAAAAGCAGTGTGCTAGCTGGCAGAGCTGACACAGGGCCCAAAAGTGGGTATAGGGAGATTGCTAGCACTGGAAGAGCCTGTGCTGTAGCTTTATTGTAATTACATGTGCTCTCTAAACTTAAAGATGGGATTAATTTATATACCTGTGTGAAAACCATGCCCTTGTTTCATGTGGTAGATACACTTTCAGGATGACCTAAGTTCACAGTAAAAAAAACAAACCTGAAAAGGCTGTTCTTCCAAATTTGTTTGGTTGCAATACATTGCTCAAATGAGAGAGAATAGGAGAAGTGTTCTGACCTTGAGATCTTACAGACATTAAGTCTGCATGTGCAATTTCAAGACTATTCTTCTCTCTCTTTAGATTGTATTTTGAATACAAATAAGAAACTTTAGGATTGAGAAACTGCCCAGTCATCATAAATTTAAATAGAGCAAAGAGCTGCATAAGCTTACTGTTGCACTAAAAAATTAAGTTTCTAGATGTTCTTTTTTGTAAGTCTTTCCATTTATCAACTGTTTTAATAGAAGCAATAAAAGATGAGACTTAAACAGGTACAAAGGTGTGTATGTGTATTAAAAATATAGAGCAATTTTAAATATTTGGCATAGATATAGATTTATTTTACATCAGAGTGGAAGGCATTACATACCTGGGAAAGGACAGTAACTCCTGATGGGTTAGAAAGGCTGACTAGTCAGCACGTGGGAATTCTTAGAAAAGATGAATGGTGTAAGAGAATAGCCCCAGAATAAAGAACTAGAACATTATCCATGTTTTCATCTGTTCACAAGCCCCATGTCCTACCAGATACTGGACTTTTGGATGTTGAACTACTGAGGAAATTTTATTCATTCTATATTAATGTAATTCAGCCATATTTAAACTTTGACATTACATAAAGAGAGTGTACTATATTTTGAAGGTCCTGTTATTTTCCGTCCTTTTACATCTAGGAAAAATCAGTTTATTAGTTGTGTTAATGCTCCAAATGCATTGTTTTTGTAATGTCCTATTTTAAGATTGAGGCTTCACAATGCAGAAATTTTTGTTTTGTTTTGTTTTCTGGCAATTTTTGGTGTCTTATTAATAAGTAACTTAAAGAAAAAGGTTCTGCATGTTGGAGAAAGTTATAACTCAAATCTTTTTAGAACAGGAAAATAATAAAATCTTGTATTTACTTTGAAGTGTAAATTGCCCAGGAGCTGTTAGCCTAAATAATTTTACTTAGCATTGTTTAGTTAAATAAAAATTTAGAAAGGTAAGATGCTTACTTCTGTGTAGGTTTGTTTATGAATTTTTTATGTGGGGAGCTGTAGAAATTAGTATGTCAGACAAATATTAATTGTTTAAATAATGTTTCAGATTGTTGGTTTTCCACATTGAATAAAGCAGCGTGCTGGAGATTTGCTTACATTTTTGGACTTCAGTCTACAGGAAGCCTATGAGGCAAAGAGGCACGAGTTCTACCTTGAGCTGCAAAGAGAAGAGGAGGAGATGAGACAACGGTTTGTGCAGAGAGTGAAGGAGAAAGAAGCAGTATTGAAAGAAGCAGAACACCAGGTAAGCATGCCTGTCCTGAGTTTGTTTGCTGAATTTTGGAACAATTAATTCTTAGCAAAATCACAACTAGTTGATATATAGAATTTCCTGATATTTTGTGGGCAAATCAAAAGCAGACTGATTACACAGATTGATTGGATTAACAGATTGATTAGACACAACCAAATGAGCACAAGTCTTAGGAGGAGCATCTGAGGGAACTGGAGCTGTTCAGTCTGGAGAAAAAGAGGCTGAGAGGAGATCTTCTTGCTCTCTACACCTACCTGAAAGGAGGTTGTAGTGAGGTGGGGATTGTTCTCTTCTCTCTAATAACAAGAGATAGGTCCAGTACCTGAAAGGGGCCTACAGGAAAGCTGGGGAGGGACTTTTCACAAGTGCATGTACCCTGGAAGGGGGTAGATTTAGATTAGATATTAGGAAGAAATTCTTCAATGTGATGATAGTGAGACACTGGTACAGGTTGCCCAGAGAAGCTGTGTCTGCCCTCTCTCTGGAAATGTTCAAAGCCAGGTTGGAATGGGCTTTGAGCAACCAGGTCTAGTGGGAGGTGTCCCTGCCCATGCGGGGCGGTTGGAACTAGATGATCTTCCGACCCAAACATTCTGTGATTCTGTGATTCTCTGACAAGAGGAAATGGCCTCAAGTTGTGCCAGGGGAGGTTT
The DNA here is from genome assembly GCA_020745705.1 of Hemiprocne comata. Lineage (NCBI taxonomy): Eukaryota > Metazoa > Chordata > Aves > Apodiformes > Apodidae > Hemiprocne > Hemiprocne comata. The sequence continues at coordinate 151,734,671 of CM036586.1, read as the reverse complement.
AGATTGGGTAACAGAAGAAACCTCTTCACTGAAAGGGCTGTCATTCGCTGGAATGGGCTGCCCAGGGAACTGGTAGAGTCACCACCCCTGGAGCTATTTAAACGACGTGTAAATGTGGTGCTTAGGACATGGTTTAGTGGTGGACTTGGCAGTGCTGGGCTAACAGTTAGACTCGATGATGTCAAGAGTCTTTTCCAACCTAAATGATTCTATGATTCTAAAAATGGCAGTCTTTTTTTGGAAGGAGGGAGCTTATGATCTAAAGGCTGTGTAGCTGACACAAGTCAATAGAGTAGAAGGTGAAGTAAAAGAATGATTAATATAATGATTGCATATTTCTTTGTCTCCTCTAGCAGTATGCTGAGAAGCATTAGTATGCCATAGCAGCATAGTAGATGCTTTTCATGCATAGGTTGCTCTATAAAAACCAAGAGAAGCCAAGAGAGTGGGGCAAATATGTTTGTATGACATCCAGATTCAGTTATTAAATATATGCTCAACCTTCATGTTGAGAGGCTTGAAAGTGTGTGTGTGTTTGGTTTTGTTGGTTTTGTTTTGTTCTTAAAATCTCACCTATTCCTAGCTGCCTTAAGAATATTTGGAGATACGGAACCTCTTTTGAATATGTTTTGAAGGTCTAGTCCTGTCAAGCTGGACTGGCAAAACGGAATCTTCTAATCTACTTTCGGCCAGACTCAATCACAGTCATGTGTATTTATATTTAAACACTGGTTTCATTGAAATTGGGAACCTGTGTTTTTTATTGATGTTCTTTTCTGTACCTCAGTCTCCCAGCAAAGATGTAGTAGTTTTTGTGAGATATTCAGATGCACGATTTAAATAAGAAGAAGGCATAATATTTTGCTTTCTTAATCTGTTGAATCCCCCATGCTACTTGTGGAGAAAAAAAATCAGATTCAATCCTTCTCAATATGAGGATACCCAACTGGAAGAATACTTGGCCATTTTTAAAGCAGGTTCAACTAGGTCTTACATGGTATCTGTGGTACCCTTTGATGTCTTCCTTCTATGATTTATATCAGGCTGTTTGTGAGCTGTGCCTATTGCAATTGAATTATTTTCCAGTTCCTGATATGGGAAAGTGATCATACAGTCACTGCTAAAGATCATTTGTCTTACACTCTTGTTGCTCGTTCTCTGAGAAGTGTGTATATGTACCTGGAAATGAAAGAAAACCAGGAATTTGTATTGTGCTTAAGATTGCTTTCACAGCCTTCATTTAGAGGAAATCTGTAGGTGCAATGTGCAGCATTACCACTCCTGAGACATGCAGTCCCTTAGGACTTTACTATTTCTACCCTGAATTTTTTTATTGGTGTACATGTTTTTGCAATGCATCTGGTTAACTGTTGCAATGAAATAAATAAACGAATAGTCTACAGACATACACACAGATTTATAAAAACTGATAGCTCTATTGTGTAAAACAGGCATCCTGTTACATTTATAATCTTAGTGAATTCTGAATTCCTTCTTTGCAAAAGAAGGAATTTCCACTTAGTACCTTGCATGGTTTCCACCTGTACTTTGTGTGCAGTAGCCTGGCTTCCAGAAGAACAATCTGATATGAATGGTTATTTTTCTGGATTGCTGTTTTTTAGCCTTAATCAGTTTTGGGAAAGAACTGTAATGTCTTACAACTGTTAACACAAGTTGAGGTAGGAGTTACTGTTTAATTGCAGAGGGGTTTTGTATTGTGATATCACCACCTTGTGTTACCAGTTGGAAAGATATTTTTTGTGCTTTCTTTGAACAGATACAGACTAAATTTGAACATAACATGCAAATGCATCACGAAGTGAAAGTGAAGTTAGAGAAAAAGAAAAAAGTTCTAGAAGCTGAAATAGCTGCGTTTCTTGAGAAGAAAGCTAATGCTGAATTACTCAAATCACAAGCATCTGTCTCTACCCCTGTTGTTAGTTTGAAGAGAGACAAGGACCGCAAAAAGTAAGTGCTGATGCCAGTCATCAGAGGCAGCAATAAAAAAATTCTTCACCTATCACTTCTATAATGCAAATTTTAGTAATCTTTTAGAAAAGATACAAACATTCTCCTATTCTGTGATAAGACAGAAGTGTGTAAAATGCCCTCATGTTTGGATCACCAGCTCTAAAATTTGCTTTTAGAGTAATTGTTGTATCTTCCATCAGCATTCTTTATTTCTTTTTCTTCTTTTTTTCCATGAAAGAACCAAATTTGCTTGAATTCCTGTGCAAGTGAAGAAACAGTGAATGTTCACAAACAGAGCGAGAGGGAGAAGTTAGAGAGGAAGAGAAATTCAGCCAGGGAATTTCAGAAATAGTATTTGATGGCAGCACTCAGGCTTTGAATGTAGGATACGTTAGTTTTATGGTGCAGTCTGACTGCTGCCATCCCATAATACTGGATTTGTCATCCTAGTACAGATTTTTGAGAGGAGAGATTGATAAAATTGGCCATAAAATTATGCTGAGTGTAGAATATGACCTGATAAACATTTCTCTTTCTTCACTCCCACCTACTTCTTTACTTTTCCACTCCCAAAAGGAAAGGTAGAATAAACTGTGAAATTTCAGAAATGTATTCAGAAATAGTCTTCAGAATAACATGCTCAACTTCTTCATATATAAACATTGAATTAAATATTTATATATAAACTTGAAATTAAATTTAAGGATTTTTTTTCTCCTAAAAAAATGGAAGAATTAAATTAATGTCTTAATTTCCTTTCCTGATAGGTTGCAAATTCACTGCAGATAACACTTTTGTTGATTAATGTCTTACTGCAATTGAAAGCAGATTTTCTGGTACAGAAATTATTAATAACTTCTAGATTATGAAAAACTCTAGGAGCTAGATGGGTGCCCGTATTTGGACAAATATCATCAGTTTTGGGGTCTATGCTAGCAGCTTGCTTTTGTTATTGCCAAAATTTGTTGAATTTCAAGTAATGTTACTGGGATTCTTTTTCTAGACTCATTTTTCTGGATTTACATATTAAAGTGGAATTCTTGGTAATTCTGCACTATTATGAGTAACTCTCAACTTCAGAAAATTTTTAGATTTCTCTGGTTTAGTTTTATTTCTTCAGAGTATGTTATGATTTATATGCTTGCTTTTGTTTTTCAGTTCCAGCTTTATGTAATACTGATGATAGAAGAAACAATATTGATAATTTCTCTCAAGGAAGCAATGATTCATGGTGTGATTTTGGAGGTGTAGGTGTTGCAGTTTCTTACAAAAGGATTTGGAAAATATCTCTTGTTGCTACATGCTGCAAAGGAAGAATTCTTAACTATGATCTCTAGGCACACAGTGCGGCGATGACTGTCATTGTCATCATGGATTTTATATTATGAGTCTGGCTTGATACACACTTGCCTTACAGACATGTGGCCAACTTGCTTTCGTTCTAAGTGCATTGTACCAAAGAAAATGTCCCAGCCATGAACAGTTCCATTCATAATATGAATGCTGTAGTACAAAAGCATTCAGGGAATATATCCACTATAACCTTTCTAAAGAGTTATTTTCATATTGCATCGTGTATTAGTCTATTTTAATATTATTTACGATACAACTGTTAACATAATTCAATCATTTACTGATTTTCTTGACAGATATTTTTAGAGACTTTTATGTACAAGCACTGTTCTAAATTTTGGATCTGATTTTCCCAGTCAAAATTAATGGAAATATTTTTGCAGTGCTGTTGTATGATAGTTCATCTGACATTACTAACTTAATATGGAAAGTACCTATAATTTTGTATGCTTGTGACTCTGGTGTTCAGTTACAGCAGAGGCTGAGCTTTAAAGAAATCTATTAACTACAAGACCTTCAGGTTAAAAGAAGTTTAAAATGTTTTTTATATTTTCAGTACCCATGGTAACTAAAGGGAACCTATAAAAGATGCAGTTCTCTGAAGTTGTTTTGTGCAGCTCTTTAAAAATAAAATACTAACTTGTTGGAAATAAAATGCATCGAGTTTGCTTAAGTGTTTCTGTTGTTCTGCTTCCTCTCCCTCCCATGTTATTAAAAACAAGGAATAATATGAATGTTTTGCATCTGTTGAAGATGTCTTAAGTAATTTATTGGTTGGAAAAAATAAGTGATTTGTGCATACTGTGTCAGAAAGGCAATACGACTTGTGATATACTTGGCATATACCACTGTATTTATTATCATAGAACCATAGAATATCTCAAGTTGGAAGGGACCCATAGGAATCCCATAGGAATCACTGAGTCCAACTCCCCGCTCCTCACATGACGACCTAAAGCTAAACCATACGACTAAGAGCATCATCCAGATGGTTCTTGAACTCTGAGAGGCTTGGTGCTGTGACCACTGCCCTGGGAAGCCTATTCCAGTGACTGACCACCTTCTATTTTACTCACACAGTGACGCATAACAGGTAAGATTTTTTTCCTTCCATTCTGTAGCAACGGGAAGGAATAGGTGCTAAAAGGTGCATAAACCCATAATTAACCGGGAAAGGATCAAACTGCTAATCCAATCAGCTCCACAGGCACAGCAGGCTGTAAGGTGGGAGGGAAGGGTTAGGAGGAGATACCCATTTAGCCTGCGTTCAGCCAGCATGTGACTGATACTTCTTTAAGAGAAGAAAATGGGCTAGGGCCAGGCCCTGTGATTGCTGTCTGATTGCTCTTTGCTGAGCAAACTGTAGCTTGTTGAAAGACTGTATTTTTTGTTTGGCTTTGTACCATTGACCATGTGCATCTGTTTGATTAGAAATGGGGGATACACCCTCCCCAAAGGAGGTCACAGCCAAATAAAAGAAAAAAACAACAACTGAGCAGTGTATTTGGAAGCGTTATGAAGTGATCCTGAACATAATGTAGTTACAACTGAGTGATGTGTACTGTCAGGACTCAGTTATCACCACGTGGGTTATCCCAGATGCTGATGTCAATTAGCTGAGCACAGCTCTTCATGACCATTACAAAATTGCATCAGAAGACAGAATTATCTGTCTAGAGTGTGGCCACTTTGCTGAGGACAAAGCCTGAGATGGTTAAGTACTGTTTGACCTAGATAGCTCTGTGCCTGGCCAGTACTGGAGGATGTTCTGTACTTTGACAGTTGGGGACCATGAATGGTGCCATATGGATACCACATGTCGTGGGCAAAATGGGCAGTTTATGTTTGTTGCATGTGCTGGCCCTGCAGGATTTAGCAGCAAAATAAAACCAGTGCAGGAACCTGTGCAGATCTTTAGAACAGGTGACCATTAAAAGGAATTTATTCAGTTGTAGCACAAAGTGACATAGGAAAACATGAGGGAGCCTGGGGACTTTTCTTTTTTCCTGATACTTGTTTAAGCAATGTAGAGTCATCTATGGTATGGAAGTTCCATAGTAGTTTTGTTGAAGATGAAATATCAGATAAATGCACAAAGTGCACAGCACAGCCTGACAGTCAAATGCAGTTTAAAGTATTATAAAGAAACAACTAACAGTATCTCCTGAAATAAGAGAATTAGAGTGGTAGTAAATAAAAAAAATGTATGCGCCTCACTGTAGTTTCTCTTAGCTATGTGCTTCTTAATTGCACACTTCAGAAAGGCTTATCTTGCAGATGAGATGGTTTCAGGACCATTTATTAAGGTCTCTATTGTTATGGCTACTGTGAGATTATTTACAGCCTTTGCAAGTCTGAAACCTTCACCTTTTCAGATCCCTTCCTTAGGATACTTTCCATATATATTTTGTATATTTATTCTTAATTATATCTTTAAAATTACTTTGCCTTGAGGAGACACAGCAAAGATGAATTAGTGGTATTTTCTGAAATGTCCTACTGCTCACAGTAAAGCATGTCCTACATATTTTGTGTCAGAAACTTATTTAGATTTCTGTTGTGAAATTAGGTAGAGAATACACTAGACTTCAAAAACTGAGGATGTATGGACATTGGAAGCAAGGACAGACAACGTGGGATGACTACAGGGGTGGTGTTCACCACTGTAGAAAGCAGATTAGTGTGGCCAAAGCTCTATTAGAGTTCAGACTTGCCAGAAGTATGAAGGACAACAAAAAAGGCTTTTAAAAATAAATTAACAGCAGAAGAAGGATCAGAGATAACATTGGTCTGTTGCTTGATGAGGTGGGTCACCTCACAAATAGGGTCATATACAAAGCAGAGATGTTTAATGCTTTCTTCACCTCTGCCTCCAATGATGGGCCCTTGGACCCCTGGAACTGTATGCTGGAAGTCCATGACCGGGGGATGATGAACTCCCAGCACACCCTGAACTTGTTTGAAACTTGCTGCTCCAGCTCCATGTGCATAAATCTATGGGGCCCAATGGGATTCATCCCAGGCTACTGAAAGAGCTGTCTGAGGTTATTGCGGGATCTCTCTCTTGTATTTTTTAATGATCTTGGGAGTCTGGAGAGGTTCCAGTTGACTGGAAGCTGGCAAATGTCCCAATTTTCAAGAAAGGTAAGAAGGGAGACCCTGGTAATTACAGGCCTGTCAGTCTCACTTCAGAGCCTGGAAAAAATTATGGAGAAGGTTATTCTGGGAGTTACTGAAAAGCATTTGGGAAACAATGCAGTAGTTGGTCATAGCCAGCATGGATTCATCAGGGGAAATTCCCGCTTAGCCAAGTTAAATTCCTTTTATGACAAGGTCACCCATCTAGTTGACCAAGGGAAGCCAGTAGATATGGGGCTTTTGGATTTTGAAAAAGCTTTTGATCCTGTCTCTCACAGTATCTTTCTGGACAAAATGTCCATAGTACAGCTAGACAAGTCCATAATATGTTGGGTGAGCAATTGGCTGAGGGGTCAGGCTCAAAGAATTATAGTAAATGAGTTTACATCAGGCTGGTGACCAGTCACCAGTGGGTTCCCCCTGGGCTCAGTTTTAGGGCCAGAGCTCTTTAATGTTTTTATAAATTATCTGGATGCAGGACTCAAATGTATATTAAGTAAATTTGCCAATGACACTAAACTAGGAGAACCTGTTGTCTCCCTCCAGGGTAGAGAGACCTTAAAGAGAGATCTAGGTAGACTAGAGAGCTGGGCAGTCACCAACTGTGTGAAATTTAACAAGAGCAAGTGCAGGATTCGCCACCTGGGTTGGGGCAATCCTTGTTATAGGTACAAATTGGGGTACAATTTTGGGGTACAAGCTGGCGGAGGTCATTGCTAGGCCACTCTCCATCATCTTCGGTAAGTCATGGGTAACGGGAGAGGTGCCTGAGGACTGGAGGACAGCAAATGTCACACCAGTCTACAAGAAGGGCAAGAAGGAGGACCCGGGTAACTATAGACCGGTCAGCCTCACCTCCATCCCTGGAAAGGTGATGGAACAACTTGTTCTTGTCTCTATCTCTAGGCATATCAAGGACATGGGGGTCATCAAGAGCAGTCAGCATGGTTTTATCAAGGGTAAATCATGTTTGACTAACCTCATAGCCTTCTATGAGGAAATTACTAGGTGGATAGATGATGGTAGAGCGGTAGATGTGGTTTATCTTGATTTCAGTAAGGCATTTGACACCGTCTCCCACAGCATCCCTGTAGATAAGTTGATCAGGTATGGGTTTGGTGATCAGGTAGTGAGGTGGATCAGGAACTGGTTGATGGGAAGGAGTCAGAGAGTTGTAGTCAATGGGGCAGAATCTGGTTGGAAGTGTGTGACTAGTGGAGTCCCTCAGGGGTCGGTACTGGGACCGATGTTGTTCAACATCTTCATCAACGACCTGGATGAGGGTATAGAATGTACCCTCAGCAAGTTTGCTGATGACACTAAGCTGGGAGGAGTGGCTGACACACCAGAAGGCTGTGCTGCCATTCAGAGAGACTTAGACAGGCTGGAGAGTTGGGCGGGGAGAAACATGATGAAATTCAACAAGGGGAAGTGTAGAGTTTTGCATTTGGGGAAGAACAACACGATGTCCCAGTATAGGTTGGGGGCTGACCTGCTGGAGAGTAGTGTAGGTGAAAGAGACCTGGGGGTCCTGGTAGACAGGAGGATGACCATGAGCCAGCAATGTGCCCTTGTGGCCAAGAAGGCCAATGGCATCCTGGGGTGCATTAGAAAGGGTGTGGTTAGTAGGTCAAGAGAGGTTCTCCTCCCCCTCTATTCTGCATTGGTGAGGCCGCATCTGGAGTATTGTGTCCAGTTCTGGGCCCCTCAGTTCAAGAAGGACAGGGAACTGCTTGAAAGAGTCCAGCGCAGAGCTACAAAGATGACTAAGGGAGTGGAACATCTCCCTTATGTGGAAAGGCTGAGGGAGCTGGGTCTCTTTAGCTTGGAGAAAAGGAGACTGAGGGGTGACCTCATCAATGTTTACAAATATGTAAGGGGTGAGTGTCAGGGAGATGGAGTTAGGCTCTTCTCAGTGATGACCAATGACAGGACAAGGAGTAATGGGTGCAAATTGGAGCATAGGAGGTTCACGGTAAATATCAGAAAAAACTTTTTTACTGTGAGAGTGACAGAGCACTGGAACAGGCTGCCCAGGGAGGTTGTGGAGTCTCCTTCACTGGAGACATTCAAAACCCGCCTGGATGCGTTCCTATGTGATGTGCTCTAGGTGACCCTGCTCTGGCAGGGGGGGTTGGACTAGATGATCTTTCGAGGTCCCTTCCAACCCCTAGGATTCTATGATTCTACAAGAGGATGGACACCAGCCCCATGGAAAGACATCTGGGGTTTGGGCTGATGACAAATCGAATATGAGTCAATAGTGTATTCTGACAGCAAACAGAGCCAATCATGTCCTAGGATGCATCAAGCACAGAGTAGCTGGCCAGTCGAGGGAGGTGGTTGTCCCACTCTACACTGCACTGGTGTGGCCCCACCTGCAGCACGATGGGCAGTTTTGGGAGCCTCAATATAAGAATGACATTAGACTATGAGAGCATGTCCAGAGGAGGTTGACCAAGATGGTGAAAGGCCTTGAGGGCCAGACTTATGAGGAGTTGCTGAGGTTGCTTGTTTTCTTCAGCTTGGAGAAGACTGAGGGGGGACCTCATCGCAGTTTACAGCTTCCTCAAGGGGGGCAGCAGAGGAGGAGGTGCTGATCTCTATCTGGTGACCAGCAATAGGACACAAGGAAATTGAATGAAGCTGTCAGGGGAGGTTCAGACTGGACATTTAGGATAAGGTTCGTCACCAAAAGAATGGTCAGTCACCAGAATAGGATTCCCAGGGCAGTGGTCATAGCACCAAGCCTGTCAGAGTTCAAGGAGTGACTGGTTGATGCTCTTAGACATGTGGTTTTGTCTTAGGTAGTCCTGTGAGGCACAGGGGTTTGCACTCTGTGATCCTTATGGGTCCCTTCCAACATGAGATATTATATGATTCCATGATTTTTAACTTATGGAAACAAAAGTCTCTTCCATAACAGCAACAACATCATCTCAATATAGAGAGGAAAATACTGAAAGGACAAATGAGTAATTTTTTAGGATTTTTGTGAAGACTTGCATAATTCACATTCAGTGTATCACTGCAAAAAGGAATTTAGTGTGATTCATATACAGGTATATTACCTAACTAGATTTTTATAAATTACTGAGGCATCTTCCTCTCCTTGTTTTCTTTGCTAAATGTATTTTTAAAAATACAGACCCCAGCATCAAGGCAGCAAAACCGATAGGTACTTAAGGGATTTTAAATCAGAAAAAAAAGCTTCAACAGGATTTTTCACTAGGGGGCGATCAAAGAACATAACTTTGGCTTTTAGGGACGGGATTGTGGCACTGAGCAGGAGGCAATATAAAAGTGCAGCGAGAGCTCTGAGCTCATGAGGTTGATTGCATCTGCTAGGGCATTAAAATGCTGAAATCAGTCTTTATAATTTGAAAACTTAATAATAAAATTGCCTGTCACTCTGATCCAAAACCTTTTTAAAAAAACTTCCCAGAAATGTGTTTGAAAATAACGTTTTCCTTGTTGAGATTTGCTACTAAGGTGCATTGGGATGGTTTCTGGCTGAGCCTTAAACTTTCTGAAAAAGGGCATTATGGAGCTGCACAAATGTCCTTTGGCATTTGATCTTTAACTATGTATTTATTTTTGAGGTATCTCTGTGTGAGCCATAAATAATCCTCTCTCTTGGCATTTCTATGTATCACAGTTCATTAGTATATCTTTCATAAACTAGGAACCCACCAAAATAATGGTTTCAGAGTTAAATTCTGTCTTGCAGCTGAAATCTGCCTTGCTCTGATTTTCATGTCTAAGTGTGTAGGATTTAGATATGTTCCTATTTATATATATAAATCCATGCATTTTTTAATATATATATACACACAGAGAGATGTATCTCCTGCCAACCTGTCTAGGTAGGTGTAAAAGGATAAATGGGTCACTCACAACAAGTGCCACAGATAACTAAGAGTGGTCTCCAGGCTGTGTCATCCCTGATCAATTCAAGAGGATATTTTAGTGCTTAACACTTGGCCATGATGCCTGCCAGCAGTTTCTTCATTCCCTTGTGTGGGGAGTAGGAAATCTTTACTACCCCATTACTCTGCATACTTCTGGAGGTGCTGATCCTTCCCACTGAGAAGAGACTGGGAGGCAGAGCTCTTAGCACCTGTAAAATTTTATTCCTCTGTCCTTACAGGGTGGAAATGTGTAGGTCATCCTTCCTCCTCAGGAAGGTGTTAACTCCTTCACACAAAACTTAGAAAAGGCAGAGACCCTGGTAGTCATCACCTCTTTGGAGGGAAGAGAAAATAATTAGTATGTTTAGAAAGAGGATGAGAGGGTGCTGATATTTGCATAGTCTTTTTGGACCTGTTGTTTTTCTGTTTGATTAATGAAACAAAGAGAATGATCTATGGAAGGAGGAGGATGATGCAATATGAATTCTGGCTGTTTTGGTTTAGGTTTGCATGGGATCTTTGTCTCCATAAATCCAAGATTTAAATGTCTTATGCTGTTGCTTTGAGATTCCCCAGTCCCTTAGGTTTCAGAGAGGTGCTCCTGTACATGGTTAATGTTTCCAAAACCATACCAGGGTTTCTGAAGCAACATGGTCCATGGTGTGGTCCTGAAATGTCTATGAGTGTATCCTCATTAGAGGAGAGACTTCCCCACCGATACATGGTTTATCCTTGCTCACATTTTTCAGCTTTATTTAGCCAGTAAAGTGTGCATTGATCCTGAAAGAAAAAAAATGAGCATGTTTAAGTTCATGTCTGATTTTACTCCTTGCTCCAGGATGGATGCAGTTGTTTCTACTAAATTAAGCTATCTAAACGGGAGGGAAGAAGACCTACCTCAGAAATTCCCTAGGCTGGTGGATAAGATCATTGTCTGAAAGGTGAGAAAGCTCATTTCAAATCCCTATTCCAAGTCATACAGAACAAGGAGCTGGCTTTAAAACTTTTCATACACTGAAATAATTTGTGAATGTATTTCCTGTAGTTTCTTACACAGCAGGGCTTTCTCATGTTGCTGAGCAGCGATGTTCTGTGGGATGGCAGGTGTTTATGTGTGACTGCTGGGAGGCTCTGGAGTCATAAGGAGGGGAAAACCAGACAACCAAAAAAACCCTTCAAACAACCAAAAAAAAAACTCAACCAAAAAGAAAAAAAAAAAAAGTTTTGACAAGTTCCATCCCAAACTTCCCTACCTGGGAAGTGCTGGGGGCTGGTGCTTTCTGGGGAGCCTTCTGTAGCCTCCTGTCGTGGTCCAACCTCAGGCTCATCCCTGACCTCACTGATCTGGCTTTGGCAGAGGCTGAGCCAGTTTCTAACCAAATGAGCAGTATCTGGGCGCAAACTGCTTTCCACTTGAGCAGGCAGACAAAGACTTGATTTGTATTTAGGTGGCTGAACAGAAAGAGACCAGGAAGCTCTGTGACTGATAGCATCCTGTGACAGTGGCATGGCCACCCCAGGGTACCGCCGGCAGGCAGGGCAGTGAGGAGAGTCTCCAGACCCCTTCATCTCCTTCACAGATCTGTGCTGGGCAGATCTGTGTCCAGCCTGGATTCTCTACCTGGAAAAAAACTTTAGAACAAACTTGTACCGAGACTGCTCTGCATGATGCAGTTCAGTGAGCTGAATTTTAAAGATTACCAGCAACACTGATGCTCTGTTTCAGTAATTTTTGAAGAGGATGATACTAATGAAAAGACTTCATGCTGTCAATCTTGGCGTCCAAGGAAGTACTATCCTAACATTCTAGTGGGGCTGGAAATGGCTCAGTTTATTAATCCAGTAATTGAAAATCTGATCACAGAAACTAGAGATCACCGTAACCTGAGGGCATTGCTAGTAATACTCCTGGTAAGTGACATGTTATTATCGTATGTTTTGCCTGCAAGGTCAGGAGTGATCCTCGAGAGTTTTACTGGCTGATATAATGGAGTTTGTGTATTGGAAGAGCTTATTGGATCAATAAGTAAAGATACTGCACTGCAAGCTGTGAATTAATGATTGCTGCAAACAGTTGGCTGAGGTTACTGTCGCTATAAGTTAGCAAAGAAAGGAATTAAAATACAACATGGTCATTACTAAATTACATACTAAATTACATTACTAAATACATAATTTTCCTGTTTGGAAATTTGCCTGGATGGGGTGTTTAAAAAAAACCCCACACAATCCTGTGTGCCTTAAAAAATTTTTTTACAACTTCAAAATTCTTATGAACTGCACTAAGAGAAATGCCATATCTCAGGACATAACACCATAAGCAGTAAATCCCCTGCCCTCTAACAGAAAGCAAAATCTCCATGCAGAAGTGTTAATTTCAGCTTTTGGGACTGACCTTGCACAGCCTGGGAGGCTCTAAGTGCATTGGTGAATTTGAGAAGAAATTTATGAATCAATGAAATGTATGAAATGGAGTAGAAAAGTAGTAAAAATGGCAAGCAGCCCATCTGAAACCCTGCAGAGGAATTTACAGATGTGTGTGCTTTCAAATAAATTAATTATACCCCAGCCATTTTTCAGTCAAGTCTGAAACAGAAAGATTACAAAATTATCCCTAATCTTGTAATTATGCCAAATGTAACAGAAAAACAGATCAAGGTGTCCTCTGGGTATGTATTTCTGGTGTTATCCTTAACCTGCTCACCTTCAATAGCTGAAACACAGTGAATTACTTAAAGATACTAAAAACATTCTTCAAATAAAACTTTTTGATCTAGATGCTTAGGAAAAAAAAAATAGATGTGAGATCAGGAACTTCTGTTTTTTTTAAACACCAGGTCTGTTTGCAGGAAAGACTGTTTCTAAAGAATATTGCAACTGTCATGGAAATGCGATTTCTTGAAAATTAGGAAGGAAAGGTATATTGTGGCTGCTGTCAATCTGGGTTTCTCTGGATCCTATATCTGGCACATTTTTTGTTTATTTCTTCTCTGTATTCTAAAGCTCATTTTAGCCTAGTTTATGGAGGCTGCCAGTGAGGGGTGCTAAATAACCATCCTGGAGAGGCTGCAGCTCCTGAAGTTGCCTTGGTGCAAGCCAAATATCATGTTTAAGCATAAAAACAAACCCCCCAGGCAAAGGAAAGCTGTGAAAGCCCCACTTTATAAAGCCAAAATTAAAGGGTTGTCAGGATTTTACTCCTCAGAAACAGCCAGGATGGAAAAATTCTTGGGCAGTTTGAAGTCTGTGAGAGTGCAGTGGCAGGAAGGACTCAGCACCCTGAGATGTGAAAGGCTGGCAGGGACCAGGTCTTCGGTGTGAAAGGCCTGAGAGGGGAGCTGCTGGGGCAGACGTGGCACAGTAATAGTGAAAATACTTACCTTCCCAAGGTGGGGAGTTTCATACAGTGTATTTTAAAGCTTAGGTGTTGAAAAGGGATCATAGAATCGCAGAGTGGTTTGGGTTGGAAGGGGCCTTGAAGATCATCTAGTCCCAACCCCCCTGCCACGGGCAGGGACACATCCCACTAGACCAGGTTGCTCAAAGCCCCATCCAGCCTGACCTTGAACACTTCCGGGAAGGGAACAGCCACAACTTCCCTGGGCAACCTGTGCCAGTGTTTCACCACCCTCACAGGAAATAATTTCCTCTTGAGATTTTTCTGTCTTGTCTTAGTTATCAAATATGTGAGAGAATCTTTTGATTTAAAGCAGTGCACATTTTAATTCCTTTTCATTTGAGACATAACAGCATATTCTTCCTCTTTCATGTTTGCCGCTTGCTTACTAAATTTTCTGGTGAAGGTTCTCAGCAATAGAGCTGAAAATGTGCGATACCTAAGTCCAAAAGAATGCTCTTTGGTAATGTACTCAGTGGTTTACACCCTCAAAATATTCCTTCAAAGTAAAAACTGCACAGCTAATGTCCCTGCCCTGGTGGGTTGACACCAGAGCTGGAAGGTCTGTTGTCTCTATCAGACACCATGCGAATCACAGAATCATAGAATGGTTAAGGTTGGAAGGGGCCTTAAAGATCATCAGGCTCCAACCTCCCTCCTATGAGCAGTGACACCTCACACTAGACCAGGCTGCACAAAGCCCCATCCAACCTGGCCTTGAACACCTCCTGGGAGAGGGCAGCCACAACCTCCCTGGGCAACCTATTCCAGTGCCTTACTACCCTCATGGTGAAGAATTTCTTCCTAACGTCTAACCGAAATCTCCCCTCTTTCAGTTTAAAACCATTACCACTTGTCCTATCACTGCCTTCTCTGGTGTAAAGCCCGTCCCCAGCTTTCCTGTAGCCCCTTCAGGTACTGGAAGGCTGCTATAAGGTCTCCCCAGAGCCTTCTCTTCTCCAAGCTGAACAGCCACAACTCCCTCAGCCTGTCTTCACAGCAGAGGTGCTCCAGCCCTTTGATCATCTTTGTGGCCCTTCTCTGGACCCTCTCCAACAGCTCCATGTCTTTCCAGTGCTTAGGGCTCCAGACCTGTACACAGTACTCCAGGTGCGGTCTCACCAGAGCAGAGTAGAAGGGCAAAATCCCCTCCCTGGCCCTGCTGGCCACACTTCTTTTGATGCAGCCCAGGATGCAGTTGGCCCTCTGGGCTGCAAGCGCACACTGGTGGCTCACATTGCGCTTCTCATCTACTACGACCCCCAAGTCCTTCTCCTCAGGACTGCTTTCTAGCCATTTTCCTCCCAGCCTGTATTTGTGCCTGGGGTTGTGCCTACCCAGGTGCAGGACCTTGTACTTGGCCTTATTGAACTTCATGAGGTTGGCATTGGCCCACCTCTCCAGCCTGTCAAGGTCCATCTGGATGGCATCCCATCCATCTAGGATGTCAACTACTCCACACAGCTTGGTATCATCAGCAAACTTGTTGAGGATACACTCAATCCCACTGTCCGTATCTCCAACAAAGATGTTAAACAGCACTGGTCCCAATACTGACCCATGAATAACGTCACTTGTCACTTGCCTCCACTTGGACATTCAACCATTGACCACAACTCACTGGGTGTAGCCATCCAGCCAATTACTTATCTACTGAGTGGTCCATCTGTCAAATCCACGTCTTGTCAATTTGCAGACCAGGTTGTTGTGTGGGACAGTGTCAAATGCCTTGCACAAATCCAGGTAGATGACATCAGCTGCTCTGCCACTATCCACCATATCTGTAGCCTTGTCATAGAAGGCCAAGAAATTGATGAGCCATGATTTGCTCTTAGTGAAGCCATGTTGGCTGTCACCAATCACCTCCTTATTTTCCATGTGCCTTAGCAGATTTTCTAGGAGGATCTGTTCCATAATCTTGCCGGGCACAGAGGTGAGACTGACTGGCCTGTAATTTCCTGAGTCTTCCCTTTTCCCCTTTTTAAAAATAGGGGCTATGTTACCTTTTTTCCGGTTGGTGGAAACCTCACCAGACCACCATGACCTCTCAAATATAATGGACAGAGGCTTAGCAACTGCATCTGCCAGCTCCCTCAGTACCTGTGGATAGACCCCACCAGATCCCATACACTTGTGCACCTTTGGGGTCTTTAGATGGTCACGAACCTGTTCTTCTCCTACAGTGGGGGGGTACCTCCTTCTTCCAGTTCCTGCTATCACCTGCTGTGGCCTTTGTGATGAGGCTGGAGCACTTGCCATCATGGAGAAGCTCAGCCTTCTCAATATCCTGTGTAGCTAGGTCTCCTGTTTCCTTCAGGAGAGGGTCTACATTTTCCTTGGTTGTCCTTTTATCCCCAACATACCTATAGAAGCTTTTCTTATTGCTCTTTACATCCCTGGCAAGATTTAATTCCATCTGGGATTTGGCTCTCCTTAACTGATCCCTAGATGTTTGGACAACCTCTCCGTAATCCTCCCAAGGTACCTGCCCTAGCTTCCACCCTCTGTATACTCTCTTCTTAAGTTTGAGTTTTTCTAGGAGCTGCTTGCTCATCCACACCTGCCTTCTGGAGTTTTTACCTGACTTTCTCTTAGTTGGGATGTATCACTCTTGGGCCTGGAAAAGGTGATCCTTAAATATCAGCCAGCTTTCATGGGCCCCTCTTCCCTCTAGGTTGTTATCTCATGACACTCGCTTGAGCAGATCCCTGAAGAGGCTGAAATCTGCCCTCCTGAAGTCAAGGTTAGTAAGCTTACTTGTGAGCTCTCCTTGCTGCCCTAAGGATCTTGAACTCCACCATTTCATGGTCACTACAGCCAAGGCTGCCCTTGAGCTCAGCATCCCTCACCAGCCCGTCCTTGTTGGTGAGAACAAGGTCTGGCATAGCACCTCTCCTTGTTGGTTCCTCAATTACTTGGAAAAGGAAGTTGTCATCCACACACTCTAGGAACCTCCTGGACTGTTTGTGCTTTGCAGAGTTGTCCCGCCAACAGATATCAGGGTGTTTGAAGTCCCCCGTGAGTACCATGGTTTGTGAACGTGAAGATGCTCCTATCTGTCTGAAGAGTGCCTCATCTATACTGTCCTCCTGGTCAGGCAGCCTGTAGCAAACCCCCACTGTAATGTCACCTGTGCCTGCCTTCCCTTTAATCTTAACCCATAAGCTCTCAGTTGGCTTCTCATCCATCCCCAGGGAGAGCTCCATGCACTCCAGCTGGTCTTTGACATAGAGGGCAACACCCCCACCTCATCTTCCCTGCCTGTCCTTCCTAAAGAGTTTATAACCCTCCATTCTGACGCTCCAATCATAGGAGCCATCCCACCAGGTCTCCGTGATGTCAATAAGATCATATCCTGCAGGCATGCCCACATCTCTAACTCCTCCTGTTTATTCCCCACTCTGCATGCATTTGCATAGAGGCATTTAAGCTGGGCCTCCAGTGAAGGTAACTGACTGACTACTTCACTGTTTCCTGATGTGATGCTCTTTAGTGGTGTCTTGGGCTGGGTTTGGAAGTATTTAAGAGTAGAGATTAAAGGTGCAGATATAACAAGGTAAGAGGCCAGCCAACTCCCTTTTTAGAAGAAAGAAATCCTTTCTTGGATAGCTGACATGCCTTCTTAAAGGGTTTGAGGACGTGACACCTGGTCTTCTTAAGGAGAGAGAATAGGATGGGAGAAGTCTTGTTGCAGCAAATGGTATAGGCAGCAAATGGTAGAAACAGTAAAAGAAAAAACTCCTTCACCGGCTGAGAGTCAGCAGTGGCAGGAGGAGTATTTTTTCTTTCTGTCAAAGGCAAAGGGAGTACTTGAGTCCTGGCTCCTAAATGACAGTTTCCTACAGGTCCCTGAAGAGAAAGCCTTTTCTTCTCCTTTCTGAACAAAACCCATTGAAATAAAACATGTAATCTCATTTCATTATGCACAAATTGTTCCTCTGGGCACAATGAAACATTTTGTTCTCAGGCACGATTGGGTCAGTGTAGTCTCAACACTCATCTACTGTGTGAGGTTCATCCTTCAAGCTGCCAGAGAAGATTTGTTCTGGGCTCCAGTGTGTTAACCTCCTGGGTGTCCTAATGATGCTCTGGGACTGACAGCATCTGAGTAACAGCCCTTGCAGCTGCGCTGGGCAGCAAGAGATGCTGTTCATACCAAGTGGTCTGGCTCCAGCAGGTGAGCAGGGAGTGGCTGAGCCTCAGCCTCATTTGGTGGCTGGAGGATTGTCCTCAGAGCCTGATGGGGCAGGTCCATCTTCACTCAGGAAGAGGTGAGGACTGTCACTAGCTCTTTGCCATTCAGGTAAATACCCCAATTTGCTCAGCTGGTGGAAGCAGAGGAGAAGCTACTACCTTGGGGCTAATTTTAAAATAATTTGGGAATGAAAACCAAGTCTTTTGGCAAAGAGGCAAAATAATCCACAACTCCCTCTCCCCACCTGCTGGTTCCCATTCAGGGCTGATGCCCAGCATCAGCTTGCTTTTTCTTGCTGTCCCTCTCTGTGATTTCATTTGTAGGTCACAAGGATCTGATCACCTTGCCTTGGTGTCTGCAGCCTGCCAGTGAGTTGCTGGCAGTGGGGCAGGCAGCTGTAGGGCACACCCTGGAGGGATGTGACTCTTCCCTGGGATTGCAGTGCAGGGACAGAGCTAGTTAACTGCAAGCTGTTTGTGTAGTGAAAATATGGCATGGACAACAAGAAACATTTGTCATCCTTTTGCAAGAGATTTGAACATAAGAGCTTGTTGAGCACTGCTTGGGAGTGTTTGCTCTTTGATGTATCAAATGATCACTTTTTTGTGCACTGTTGCACTGTCTGTCACCTCTGCAGTGTGTGACCATGTGCCATGGTACTTAAAGAAAGGCTGCAGGAGCGAGGAATGTCTGAGGAATTCCCTGCCCATGCAGGGGGGTTGGAACTAGATGATCTTTAAGGTCCCTTCCAACTCAAGCCATTTATGATTCTATGATTCTAATGATTGGAACAAAAGGAAAATTACTCCCAAGTTCCTGCTCTTTATCCTTAATATAAGAACTCATTTTCTTGCTTTCTTCTGGTCAAATTACTCAAGCTATTGAGGCAGATTTCCTTCAGTGGCTGATGGCAGAAGGAGATGGTGTAGAAGACAGAAAAGAAGATTCTGAGGAGGACAGACTCTGGATGCAAATTAAAACATATCTTGGCATAGAAAAAGTTTGACATAATGGTATGTGCAATGCCACCTCCAATGGTATCTTAATCTGCAGTAGCATTTGCCTCTGCTGTGGTATCTTAACCTATAATGATTTCTGCATCTGAAATGGTATACGAAATGTTATCTGCATCTACAATGGTAGTTGCAATGGTATCTGCATCTGCTGTGGCATCTGCATCTGTCTACGAGTCACAACAACTTGGCAAATAAACTGTTTTGCATAATATTCTTGGCTTCTTTTTAGTTTATTTTTTTTTTATTTCATCTTGTTGGACCAAAGAAAACATTGACAGGGTTGTTGTGGATTAAGATAGGAGGTGTCCTTTTAACGAGAACTTTAGATTCTAGTGCTGGGAGTACCTTCCCGGGGGCACCTGGCTGCAATGGAGCTGACCGTAGCCTGAGCCTGGGAGCAGCCACCAGGCTTCTGTGGCTCTTAGGAAGGCAGGGGCTCTGGCCTGGGGTCTGGGAGGGAGTTCTACATCTTTCCCCCACCCCAGATAATGCTATCACAGCATCGTCTGTGTGGAAATCAAATACAGATCTCAATGTCCTCAAAAGTGCCATACGACCCCGTGCTTTTAGTGCTGTGTAATTCCTGCTGAGAAAAGCTGTGCTCTTCCAGGCTTCTGTTTGCTCTTTCCCTGTCGCACATGCACACATTCACTCTTCATCACTTGCTTGCAGCCTTGCTTTAGCACTTGCTTTCTTGAGTGCCTCCTTCATGAAATATTTGTGACTTTGATTATTTTCCTCAGCTATATTGGCTTGCACCTTCTCCATGTTAAAATTCATGGTTATTCTGTGTCCATACAGGTTTTGCCAAATTTTTAAGACTTGTTGTATTATTTATCTGTTCTCACTTGTGATTGTAACACCTCCCAGCTCCATACTGGCTCCAAATGCAGCACGTTTTTTTCCATAAAGACTAATAAGACATCAGCTTGACATTGGCTCGGATATCTGCCAGGACATGTGGTCCCAACTAGACTGCTCTTCTGCTGTACGCCCTGAAGAAATGAAGCAGTGACAAGCCAGTGGGGTGCCTTGCCTCACAGCCAAGGGTGTGAGGTCATGCCTAGTGCTTCCGTTGATGAACATGGCACAACTAGCTCAGCTGCGAACCACTGAGTGGTCCTTCAGGCTGGGCCCTTTGGTCTATCCCTGCTGTTAAAAACTGGATTAGCTCTGATGGACCTGTGAGGAGCTTGGGGAACTCCAGCTCTTCCTGACTGAGCCTGAAAACCTGATGCGATAGGGATACAACTCCACTGGAGATGCTGGTATCAGAGAGAGCTTTTAGCCTTGCACTGGAGCTTAGAGCTTACACAGTAGCAGTATGACAGCATATTTATTTATTGGCCTGGCAGCAACCTGGTCAGGGACTCTTATCAGGAAACCCCTGTGTTTAAAATGTAAAAGTGGAAGGAGCTGTAGTTTGAGAACAGAGGGGAGACCCAGAGGTCCTGAACTTCAGACTTGAACCTGCTCCCCTGCCCTTCCCTGACATACTCATGGGCCCTGGGATCTCTGCCTGTCCATGTTCAGCTCTGAAATGAGGATGGTATTTCTCTGTGGGCAAGAGTGCTGAAAAATAACCTTTCCAGGCCTAATATGAGCAGCTATCAAAGACAAAAATTTTGCCATTTTGTAAGACACGGGACAGGCATGGTAATTACTGTCTCAAGACTAGGTCTCACTTCAGGCTTGCACAAAAATTGAGTAGGCAATAAGAGCCAGGGCTGTGGGCAATTACATGGCTGAGTCTGTGCATACACATCTGTGCTGAGGCTCTTTACTCCAGAGGTAAAGCACATCTTGCTGGATGCATCAAGTATGATAATTCCTCAAATGGCAGATTTGAGCAGGAAGAGGGCTCATTTACTGTAATTCTACCCTTGTATTTTCACAAGGGCTGGGTAAACATATTAGCAGCCAAGAGCTCTTTTGAGCTTGTTGCTGATGGATGTGCTTGTCCACTTTGTGTCTGTATGGCCACTGTCATGGAGTTACAGTGATGGAGAGCAGATATTTAGCTTCAGGGTCCACAGGGGATGGAGGAGAGAAGTGGACTGGGGTTGACTAGGAGCTCTCCTGTGAGGTAGATGAGCTAAGCAGTGTCCTTCTGCATTACGCCTGGTTTTTAGTGCCTGGGCAATTTCACCACCAGCAAGTCAGGCAGCTGTTTTGATGACAGCCCCATGTGAGGGATGGGGAACTCCCAACATGTACCACTGGGGCCAACCATTTCCACTTGCCTTGCTTGGGATTTTTACTCTGCTCTTTGGTTTGCTTCTCTTTTTCTTCCTCTTCACCCCATCTCACAGATTTGCTTCAGCCTTTCTGTTGTGAAGTTTAGCTTGGCCAAGAGCAACCATAGTGAATGGAGATGAAATAACCCCCAAGCCTTGGTGACTTAAGGGTGGCTGTGTTGGTTTCTGGGTCTGGTTTCTGGTTTGTTTGTGAAGGACCCCAGCCCCACGATGCTGCAGTGAGGAAGAAAGCAAAAATAATCCTGGAGACCTGCCACAACACTGGATTGGTTCTCTGGTTATACAGATGAGGAGGGAGAAAAGCTCTTGGACACAGCTGATTTGCCCCTGTACTTGGCACTGGTGAGGCTGCATCTCGAGTACTGTGTTCAGTTCTGGGCCCCTCACTACAAGAAGGACATTGAAGTGCTGGAGCAAGTCCAAAGAAGGGCAATGAAGCTGGTGAAGGGTCTAGAGCACAAGTCTTATGAGGAGCATCTGAGGGAATTGGGGTTGTTTAGCCTGGAGAAAAGCCTGGAGAAAAGGAGGCTGAGAGGAAACCTTATCACTCCCTACAACTACCTAAAAGGAGGTTACAGTGAGGTGGGTTTTGGCCTTTCCTCCCAAGTAAAGAGTGATAGAACAAGAACAAATGGCCTCAAGTTGCACCAGGGGAGGTTTAGATTGGATATTAGAAGAAACCTCTTCACTGAAAGGGTTGTCAGGCACTGGAACAGGCTGCCCAGGGAAGTGATGGACTCAACATCCCTGGAGGTATTCAAAAGACGTGTAGATGTGGTGCTCAGGGACATGATTTCGTGGTGGACTCGCCAGTGGTAGGTTAATGGTTGGAGTTGATGATCTTAAAGGTCTTTTCAAGCCTAAATGTTTCTGTGATTCTATGATGTTAGCCCTTGTTGCAGACTGCAGAAGGCAAAACGCAGGTGGCAGTGGGTCAGTGCAGAGGACACCCCTCTGTCAGCCAGACTCACAGCCCCACCAAAGGTCTGCATGACTACTATTTAGTGGTCATTTATTTAGATGCTCATGGTTATTATTCTGCACCATTAGCTTTTTCCTCCCTCCCATTCATCTTTGCCTTGAGGACTCATGATCCTATGGTAGTGTCAACTGTGACAGCCCCGTTGCACTCCGACCAGAGCTGCACTCTTGCTGAGCACCCCCTGGATGCTGGAACAGCCCCCATCTGCCCTGTGGCCCATCCCCTTCCCTCTGTGTGGCCCAGCTCCTGCCCAGCCCAGAGTAAAATGATGGAGATGCAAAAGCATTGAGTTGCCTCGGCAGCATTGGGGTGGCACCAGTGGTGGGACTGATCAGAGCTTTCATCTCTCTCCCTGGGTTGAAAACATTTTACAAACATTTGAGACAAGGAAAAAAGAAGATGGAGAAGAAATAAGATTGACACACTTAAAAAAAAATCTATCCAGAACTAGATTGCAAAATGTATTTGGTTAAAAATACAAGAAATGGTTTAATAAATGTGAGTCAATATTTTAGCGGATTAACTTCTGAATACTCAAGGTAAAAAGTAAGTTACACTTAATTAGGATACAATGGAGATTTAAGTGAGACATTAAAGAGATGTGTTCTGAGTAGTATCTTGGATTTGCTGTAATGTTATTAATTCAGACTCAGGCCTGGCACTGTGCCTTCCTTCACTTTGCTTCTGCATCATATGAGCACTTGATGTCATCAGTAGACGAAAGGAGCAGGTGCCAAGGGTGGGTTTCTAAATTCATATTATCACAGTTTGGCCCAAGGAAAGATGATGGCTTAAAGGGGCTAAAATCCAGTCCGAAATGCTCCTAAATAGAAAACAGACAGTTTTTATATCCACAGATGATTGCTGGCGTTGCTATCCAGCACACCAGAAACAGATTAATACTTAGATTACAGCACTCTGCTCAGCGAGGATGGTAGTTTTAGACTTGCTACAAAGATCTTTTGTGCTGCACTCCTCTTAAAAAACATGATTTTAGGATGTCTTCAATTAACTTATGCTTGGGCTCAAGCCATTAGAAAAGCCCGTGCTGCCACGTTACCTCCTGTAGCATGACAGAGGGATGTGGTATGAAAACAAAGAAAAACTCTAATCTGTGTCGAGCCGTAATGAAACTAAATTTTGCCTTAACTGCATTCGGTTCTTCTGCCATAGCTGTCGCATGCCAGAGGCTCTTTTTTCCTAATTGAAAATGATAGCTCCCTGGGTGCTGGAGAGTCATTTGGCAGCCTTTTATTGCCGGGTGGATTATGTGCCCGCTATATTTCACACACCGCCTGGAGAAACACGGCAGATTTTATTGACATGAGGGACAGTCCCTCATCAGCCTTTTTTTTTTTCTCTCTCTCTCTCTCTCTCTCTCTCTCTCTCTCTCTCAGGCTTGCATTCTCAGTGCAGCTCATTTTCTATTTTATTAACATCTGGGACATGGTGGGAAGGCTTCAGTAAAAAAATTAACGGAGAGCTCAGGAAGAAAAATTCCCTGATGTTTGGGTTACAGGGATGCACATGTATATGCTTCCACTATTTTAGTAAAGGAAAATTTGGGAGAAAAAAAATAAAATAAATCCCCTGAGCTCACTTGACCACGAAAAAGTTAAAGAAAGAAAATTAATCTGTCCTCAAAAAGGTTAATTTAGTCTACCAAGCTGAAGAGATTAATGAAAGTGCAAAAACTAATATAGTTTGGGAACTAAGTAAGCTTTAGAAAGCAAGATAAGGCTAATGACAAAATAAATCACTTTATAATCATTTAGCAAGAATGGTTTATGACTAATGAGGTACTGGCTGGGTGTCCCTTTCTGAGCTGCAGCCCTGCCTCAGTGAGGGTGGGCCAGCAGCTCCCTTGCCCCCCCAGTCACCCACAGTGATTGCATCCTTGCATTCCACCCAGGCTGCACTGAGCATCACTGGCCATGGGCAGCAGGGCTATGGGACAAACCTGCAACTCTGCAAGTCTCACCAGCACTGCAATCAACAGGAGGTTGCACCAGGGGGTTTCCAGAGGGCAATTTGCTTTGCCCACTGCTGAA
This sequence comes from Hemiprocne comata, assembly GCA_020745705.1. Lineage (NCBI taxonomy): Eukaryota > Metazoa > Chordata > Aves > Apodiformes > Apodidae > Hemiprocne > Hemiprocne comata. Next base: position 151,710,399 of record CM036586.1, on the reverse strand, counting down.
CAGAGCAGCTTTTTCTGCACAATAGAAGTTACTCTGCATAGCTGTGAAGTAGTTGGTGAGAAAATGGGGTGACCTGGGTAGCTCCTCCTCAAGCTCCAGCTACCCCTGGGGTGGTCCTCACCTGCACCCCACTCCATGGCACTGCGGGGGGGCCTTGAACACCTACATTTAAATGATTTTGGACTGAGGCAACCCCAGGGATCACTGGATGCAGTACCAGTAAGTCTGCAGCTGCATCCAACCCGGTGCCACCCAGGAAATGTCAAACACAGACCTGCATCACACTCCACCATTGCAGGGTAGGCACAGGGAGGGGATGGAAGAGAAAAGGCCACCTTGTAAACAGATAAACCCCATCTGAGAACTCCTGGAGTTGGGTCAAAGTGCTATGGGCTGCTCTGGCCCTTCCTGTTCATACTGAACCCCAGGCACCGCTCCTGCAGGGGCAGTGGATGATGCTGCCCCACCAGCTGCTGAAGTATCTGGCAATGTCTAAGGTGGCATCATGTTAGGCACCAGCCAATATTGGGGCAGTGATGAGATCCTCCATGTCCCTGGGACAACCACCTGAGTTGCTGCCCTCGTCCCAGCATGGCAGCTGACCCCCAGCACGGGGGGCTGAAAGGTCTCTGCTCTACCCTGTATAAATAACAGAACACCTGCTGGAGCAGCAACTGGCAACCTGATCCACCCTGCCCCAGTCACCCTCCCTCGTGTTCTCATTCTCTCTCTCTCTCTCAACTAATGAATATTTATTTAGAAAGTATGAAACAGGGCTGTTAAGAAATTGTCTTGGGCAAAACTTAACCTTAACTGGGTATGTGTTTCCAGAGCACTTTACTGTCGTCTCCTCAGGGGAAATGGATGGAGGTGGAGTATTACAACAGCTCTTCATATTAAACCATGGGAAATGCTCAAGAATGTATTTTTCTGCCTTTAAATCTGAATGAACACTGCCCTATTTAATGAAGAGATCTTCTATGAGGACTGGAGAGTTGAAGGAAGGAGGACTTAATTATTTTTCTTAATTTTCCTTTTAAAGTGCCTGTTCCAGAGTCCTCTGACATTGATAGAAAGTTTGGGCATTGGATCATTTCTTAAATGAATCCTATTGCTGCATCTCCAGACTCATGGGAGTTGTAAGTGAAAATCCAGAAGCTGTCAGAATGACCATGCCCTTCAGACAAGGGAGTCATTTACAGCTCAGACCTCAGGGTGGCTTCCTTCAAGTTCCTGGTGTTGCTTTACAGCCAATATGTGGAACTTTTGAAGCACAGATAGCCCTGGACCGGCTTAAACAGCATCAATCAAAACGTCACACAGTGCTGCAGCAGTGTAAGAGCTCAGCAAAAATGCCTGGCTCTTTTAGGGGCTGGTGCTAAAATACTGACAGTGATATGGATTAAAAATTGTTCATATACATACATATTCTCTCATGAGACCTCACCTGGAGTACTGTGTCCAGTTCTGGGGCCCCCAACACAAGAAGGATATGGAACTGTTGGAGCAAGTCCAGAGGAGGGCCACGAAGATGGTCAGAGGGCTGGAGCACCTCTCCTATGAAGACAGGCTGAGAGAGTTGGGGTTATTCATCCAGGAGAAGAGAAGGCTCTGGGAAGACCTTATAGCAGCCTTCCAGTTTATGAAGGTGCCTATGGAAAAGCTGGGGAAGGACTGTTTACAAGGGCAAGCAGTGACAGAATGAGGGGGGGGATGATTTTAAGCTGAAAGATGGGGCTTTGGATGGGGCTTGGAGCAACCTAGTCTAGTGGGAGGTGTCCTTGCCCATGCAGGGGGGTTGGAACTAGATGATCTTTAAGGTGCCATCCAACCCAAACCATTCTATGACTCTATGATTCTATGATTTTGTGTTTCTATGATATATATATGTATGTGTTTTATATATGTGCATATATATACATATTTATCACAGTAGTGAAGTAGTGAAGATCTATTGTGTTCAACCTGTGCAGCCACCTGCACTAATGGGTGCAGCTCACCACTGGCAGAAGCAGTAATCATTGGCTTTCCTCAACTCACAAGAGCTGCAGGTTAGCAGCCGTGTCATCAAAGCCTTTTGAAAATCACCTGCTGCATTTTCTAACAACAGTAAGATAACAGGCACTCGTTAATTGGCTGAATTGTCAAAACTGTCCTTAATCCTTTTTCTCTCATGATGCGATGAGTCCCTTTCAAGGGTGTCCCAGCTGGTCCCTAAAGGTCTCTGTCACAGGAACAGACCTGGTGAGTGAAACTGAAATCCTGGCTGCCCCCTGAACAGCAGGCAGAGCCCTCCCAGATGGGGCTATAGTCTTCACTCACTGATTTCTCTTCCAAAAAGTCCAGATAACCCCAGCTGCGCCTTGTGTATTCAGTTACTTTCAAATGTCCTTTTAATTGTAGATTTGTGAGTTATTCAGCTATTCTACACCAAATGGTCTGAGGGGCCAACAATTTATACACACACAACTTGTGTCTCTTGTACAGATCTATTGCTTTCTGCCTGCCTTGTAAAGATTCACGTGCATATTTCTTCATGAGACATATTTAAAATGGAAAATAAAAATAAAACAGTAATCCTTTCCTTCCTCTGCCTCCCAGATGAGCAAAACTGTTGGAGTAAACTCAAAACCACTCCTAAATTTTTGGAGAAATGCAGACGCCTAAATCAAGCTCCAAGAAGATTAGACTACAACCTTTCAGTGGAAAAACTTCAAGGAGACCAGTTCTGTGAGCTGCTGAAGGCTTTAAGTTGTTGAACGCAGCTTCCCTCCAGGACAAGACTAAAGAAAACTATTGCTTGCCTTATGGAAAATGCTGGATGGTACAAACACCAAATGCAGATCTCACACCTGCATGGTCAAGCTGCTGCAGACGCCACCTCCAGTGTGCTGCCCACACCACGCACTGCCTATGTGAGGGAGCAGACTTTAGGACCTGTTGTGGGAAGTGGTGTGAAAACACCATTATAATCCCTCAAACAAAACAAAAGGTCTACCTGCCTGGCATCTATGGAAATAATGGCCTGTGTACGGCCTACAGCCCGCATATGGAGACAACAATGGAGATAACTGCAACAATAGAGATCATGATGCAGGAGCAGAGGGGCTGGAGGTCCACTCCAGTTGCTCAATCACGTCTCAACCATACTCACACATAACTGTGAAAGGATTGTTTAAGTGAAACAGAGCTATAAAAGGAGGAGCTGTGATGGTGGGCTTAGGGAGCTTCTCTGAAACCAGCCCTCCCCCATTGTATGGCCCACCACTGGTTCCAGGACCGGTGATCCTCTGTTATCTACCTCTCTAACTTTTCTTCTATTGTCTATTTCTCTCTCCCTTCCTTCCTAAATCATTTATTAATGCAAAGCCTAACCCAATGTTTTCTCAGGTCATGTAGCTTGAACCATTGTGACTTTTGTGATCTAAATATTCAGCCTTTACGATTGCACAGCCCAAGATAATAATTGAAGTATCAGTATTCCTTCTATAGTTTTAGTTAAACCTAATATTCAAATATGGATCTTGAGTGTTGTCATTTCACCTTAATCTGATCAAGGGGTTTTGGATGGTCAAGCATTTCCTTGGACCCTGACGTTTTAATCACTTTTCCTGGAAGGGCCAGTTCTGAGACTAAGGTTGGATCCAGCTGCACATAGGCTCCTCTCTGAGAAGGAATTTACAAAGCAAGAGGGTCCAATCTGAATCTCCCTGAGTTTCTCCACTCTGGTCGTGACACATCATAAGGGGGAGTAATGTTACAGAGCCATGTGCCAAGCAGGTTTGTAGGCTCTGACTTTTGCAGTAACTTTTTTTCACAACCAACCAACCAGCACAAAAACCGCTGCACATCCAACCTGGGACAACCAGATTGAGATATAATCCCCAGGACATAGTGGTATCTTGGGAAGCTGATGGTATTTCTTGTATTTCATTTTTCAGATGTGTCCTGTTCCTGTGTAAGAGTGTTGGAGATACCCAGGCAGCGCTGCCATGTATAAACCTAATCTAACAAGAGAAATAGGCCAAGAGTGCAGCAAATGTTTTTCTCCCTCTCTGAGCCACTGCAATGTGTTTCATCAGAGGAGAACAAGCTGGGAGCAATAGACATAACAGGATTAAAATGGTGGCTGCTCTGTCATTTTCCATGCTATCCCGGGGGCCTGAGGAGTGCTGAAATACGGCTGAAATGCTGCTGTGCTACACCTTGTTTAAAAAAGTGATTTGTTAAAAGAAAGCCTATGCCGGATAAGTAAGTCTGGTCCATTAAAATAATATGTAAACACTGGCCCCACATTTTAACCACCACATATTTTGATAGCATTTAGGAACTGCAAGGCAATTCTTGCCCCTCTCTGCCTTATCATATAACCTCATCAGAAGATAAACAGCCTCCTTACCCCGAAACATTTTGCAATTTGCATTTAGATTGTTCGGTGCCGATGTTCAGGATAAGATACTTCCCAGCTCTGTCAAACAAAACCTGATTGTCATTTAGCAGCGTGGCAGTCAATTTATGTTTCCATTAATGCAGATCCCAGGCAATTATCTGGGGAAGGGAAAGGGAAAACCTTAACAAATTTCCCCCACTGTCTGCTAGGCTTATTTTCCTGTGGGCAGCTGGAGGGCAAATTTGACATACCCGTGAGGAAAAGCAAGGGAATACCTTCCTGCTGTTGCTGGGGAGAAAGGAAAGGTGTGGGGGGCAGCTTCATGGAGGCAATGGTGATGTGGGGCAGGGTCCACACACCTGTGTTGGGAACAGTGGTGGGGACGTGCTGGGCTTCAACTCCCAACCTGATACAGTGGCAGAGCTGGAGCCAGAGCCCCAGCAGGATTCCTAGGGGGTGCTGCCAAGCATTGCCCTGTCTCCCTGGGCTGTGCCTGCCTCCTTCTAAGGGACCCTGGCCCCTAAGAGCTTGTTGGCTGGGGGGGGTTGGCAGAGGCCGTGCCCTCCTGGCAATGGCACTGCCCTTCACTGCTGCCATGCACACCCCAAAACTGCACTCCTGGGGCCTGCTGGGGGGTTGCATGTGCTGACATGGTTGGCATCAGCTTTACCAAGCTCTTGTGCAGATAGGAAATGCAAATTTAATGTTCTCCTTCCCTGACAATAAGTTGAAGGCACTCTTTCTTAATGGCCTCATTTTTCCTCTGCTCCACCACTTAGAGGTGTTCCCTGTCACTGCTGCAATCACCACAGGAAGTCCATGGGTGACAGCAACCTCACTGCTGAAGGCAGCTTCCCCACTTGCTCATCTCAAACTTTAACTAGGGTGCAGCTGGCACCCTCCCCACTTGCACAGCACTGGCAGCACCAGCAGAGCCGGAGGTTTCCCTGGGCATGGCATTTGCATGAGGACACTTATCACTAACTAAAAAGTGATCTCTCTTTCCAGTGCCCAATCTGAGAGGGGCAGGCAGGTACCACCAGTGCAGCCCTGCTCCCTGGCTGCCCTCCTTGCTTTTGGGTTTTTCCATACACACACATATGTGTGCACACAGGAGGTTGCAAATCTTGTAATCCTGCACTCAAGACTGTTTCTTTTGCCTTTGCAAAACCACCATGTCATGTCTTGGCTGGTGCTAAAGAGCCATTTGTGTTGGAAACACCTTTCAGTTGCTCCCGTGCCAAGTTGGTGGGATGCTGGCTCTTTCCCTGGGGCTGCCGGGGTCTCCATGGGGTGGGGAGTAATGAAGAAGTGGGAATGAGCTTACCTGCAACTGATCTGTACCCTTAAACACAGAGGGACACACTGGCTGGGAGGGTTGGGAGCTGAGAGGGCAGCACTGGTACAAGCCCTTTGGTGGCCTGGCTTGTGGCCCCTCCATGGCACTATGAGCAGGTGGTGCTACTCAGTGGTGGAGAAAAATCAAGTTGTATTCTGAAGGGAGGGGAGATACTCACAACCCAGTGATTGGAAATACATCTGTGACCACTTGGGAAGTTATTTTTGCTACATAAAAGGCTGGGACATGAGGACAGGACCTTCTCCAGACTGTATCACCTCTTGGCTTCCCTGCTAGTACAGCTCATTTATTTGGTTTGGCACCAATCAGCCAAGCTACGTAGCTGCCAGGTTCACCATGTTATAAGGAGCTGCTAATGTCAGGAAGAGCCTTTGGCCTTAGGAAAGCCTTGCAGATGTTGTCCAGGTGGTACTGCTCTCCACAAGCATTTAGGAATAGTCAAGCCATGTAACAATTTTATGATGATTATTTTTCTTTCAAACATGACTGGGATTCATATCAGGCACTGGAACAGGAGTAAAGGCTGGTGTGGGGTGTGAAGGCTGGGCAAGGTGTGCGATGTGTGCTGGCAGCATGGGATGGAGTGATGCCAGGGCAGCAGGATCTGGCAAAGTGTGGAGGGGACCAGCGCTGCAGACCAGCTTGGAAATATTTGGCAGGCTTCTCCATCTGGCATTCTGCACCATGCTGCTTGTCAGGCAGGACAGCCAGAGAGGCTGATCAGAGGGAGAGGTGTTGCCTGCCCATGTTCAAATTCTTGTGGTTCCCAAGTTTCAGAATTTTTACTCATGAGCCAGTTGAAGCAGAGAGAGTCATGTCACCTCACTGGAGGGGTGATTACCTTGAGTGACACAGATGACACAGATGCCCTGCTGACCTAGCTGAGCCTGGTTCCTCCTGCTCTATGAGATCCTGACTGGGGCATTGAATCACAACCTGCAGACACCTCTTCCTCAAATGTGTCTCCCCGCTGAACGAAGGCAAACACGTCCAGAACCAGTGCACACTCTACCTCCAAATGCTCTGTACTGTGCCACTGGATGGGAAGCTCAGGCGACATGCAAAAATGGGTTTACACCCCTCATCTGGGCTAGGGGGGCGTTTGGATGCCCAGGGTACAATTTCTCCTTGCCTCTCTCCCAGTTCACCATAGAATCATGGAACGGTTTGGTTGGGAAAGGACCTTAAAGATCACCTAGTTCCAACCCCCCTGCATGGGCAGGGACACCTCCCACTAGACCAAACTGCTCAAAGCCCCATTCAACCTGGCCCTGAACACTACCAGGGAGGAGGCAGCCACAACCTCCCCGGGTAACCTGTGTCAGGGTCTCATAGGAAAGTAGTTCTTCCTAATGTCTAACCTACATCTCTCCTCTTCCAGGTTTAAGCCATTGCCCCTTGTCCTCTCACCATATGCCCTTGTAAAAAGTCCTTCCCCAGCTTTCCTGTAGGTCACTTTTAGGTACTGCAAGGCCACTATAAGGTCTCCCTGGAGCCTTCTCTTCTCTAGGCTGAGCACCTCCAGCTCTCTCAGCCTGTCTTCATAGGAGAGGTGCTCCAGCCCTCTGATCATCTTTGGGGCCCTTCTTTGGACTCACTTCAACAGTTCCATGTCCTTCTTGTGTTTGGGGCCCCAGAAATGGACACAGTACAGGCACTCCTTGGTTGTGTGTAGATTGGAGGACATGTGGACACTTGCCCAAGCCAGGGGGTGGAAGAGGGGCATCTTCTTCTGCTCACAAACTGGCTCAACCCACCAGGTGACCTCCAAGCACCCCTGAAGCCCACCAGTGGGCTTAGAGGCTGCTGTTTTCCTTGCAAATGCCTCTGGTTCTGCAACCCCTTCCAGCCTCTCTGCCATAGCCTTGCCCTCATCACCTTAGTCCCTCTGTCCCCACTCTCTTTCTCTGGACCTTCACACCTTTTCTCCACAGGTAAGTTGTTAACTTCTCAAGATTTGAAGAAGCCCAGAGCTGCCAAAAGAACATCCAGAAGGAAATTCTGACTTCTGCTCAGGCATCCCTTACCTTTAACTGGCTTTTATTTATGTGGGGATTACTACTGAAAGCAAAGGAGATGTAGGGTCTGGTCAAAAAAAGCAGTGTTTGCAGAGGGATCTTCCCTGTCTCCTTTGTGAACCTCAGAGCCACTTACACTGTTAGTTCACTTTACTGCCTAATAGAGAAAGAAACTTCAGTCAAGTTGCCTTAATGTTTATTTTATTTAAAGAATCAGAAACACAGTCATTGTGGTTCATTTGTACTCATATCCTCCAACATTTCCTAAATCACGTTAACATTCATGTATAACAAAAACATTTTCTGAGCTGTGCAAAGTTCAAAGGAATTGTTCAATTACTTGAACCCATTTCTAGAAGAGCAAACCTGGCATTTTACAAACTGAGCTGCCAGAAGGAGTCTTTTCTTCCCCCCGCCCCCACTGTAGGAGCTGCAGATGCCCCCTCCTCCCCCTTTCCCTGGTATGACAGGTAAAAATTAGACCACAGTATGAGTCGAACCTCTCTCAGTCCAGGACTTTCCGAATGGCACTGGGTCGTGTTTTCATATCACAGAGCTGTATTAAGTTCTGCACTTGTGCTCCTGGCATGGAAGTGATTTGTCCAAGAAGATTACTCAGTAACCCAAACTGTGATGATAAGCAATAAACAGGGGCCAGAAACAGCTGTTATCAAAACAGAAACACACACCCCCTGCCCCAATATTCTTCTTTGCAGGAGGTATGACTGGAAGGGTTGTTGTCCATTAAAAAAAAAAAAATCTCCCTCCCTTCAAAATATGTTTTAAAGCACTGATTTCATGACACGACATCTGTGTGTTTTCCTTGACCTCCTCACAAACCAACTTTTGTCCTGTTAGAGTTAAGAATGAAAAGCTGGAAATCTGGAACCATTTTAGATCTGGCTAAACACAATAGGCAGCAAGCAAGTCGTTTTCCTGTTTCATTTTTCTGAGTGTAGCAAATACATCCACAGAACAGAATTTTAAGAGAGATTTAACCACTGTAAATTGTCAGACAAAATCTCCTAATCTCTGACAGATCTAACCCAGAATTTTTATTGGAATCAATAACACGCAGTTTGACATCGCTGACTTGCTAACTGTGCAGTTTACTGTTGGAGGTGGAGTGGTACCAGTTCTGATCTGGACCAGACAAGTGGACAGATATGGCTATAGTCTCAAGCAAGTCTTTCCAGAAGATGTTTATTCAGTCTCTTATTGGTTATAAAAAGGCAATTTCCTCTCAACAGTAACTAAACTTAGTGGCTGACTCATTACAATCTGGAATATGAACAAATGTGGCAACGTTAAGTATAAAAAGAAACACCCTGAAAATTATGCCTCCCAGTTTGAAGGTGCTATACTTGGCCACGGACTGTGTTTCTGGAATCGGTTTGTTACATGTGACAGCAAGAAGAAACTTACTTTACAGAGAACAAAGTCACGGAGCTCAACTGAAATAGGAACGCTCACTTACATGGGTTCTGATATCTACTACTATACATGGCTGGAATGAAAACAAAACTTACACCTTTGCATATGAAATACTGGTAACGCAGTAATGATGTTCACCCACTGGGCCTCTTGCTTTTAATAAGATCATCTCCAGGTTACAGTGCCTTCGACACGCTTTTAAACGACCACCACATGTGGGCTTTGGCAAACAGCCAGCTGCTGGCAAAGGCAAGGTACAGATACAGCTATGAAAATCCTTTCATCATGTTTCATTCCTCAAAAGATGATGTCTTTTAAAATCCTCTCACAATCACATTATTGAATTCTTTCTCATTCTGCTTCACACGAATAACTGGCTAAACTCACTTTATGTTTATTGCACCTTCAAGTCCCCGGTAGATGGAAGCTTATATTGCCTGATACGGTTTGTATTGTAGCTTGACCACGTTAAGAAATGGAACAGTCTCCAGAACTGTACATTTCTACAGTAAGAAATCACATTTCGATATCGCTAATTACAGCCGTCGCAGATCAGCTCTCGTCTCCGTGACTGGTGCAACGACAGAGGAAAACTCCACAGTCCCTGCGCGTGCTAGAACCTGCAGTGTTCTTCTTATTGCCATGAAAAAGTCAATTAAAACGGCTCCTCTGGGAATTACTTCCAATTCTGGAGTAATTATCACTCTCCAGACAGAACGCTGTGCTTCAGGGTGGATCTTCAGCCACTCTACACACATAGGAGAGAGCGAGCGCATGCATGTCTCCCAGGCACACTCCTCCAGGTCTATTTATTGGTGATCAAGTGGCTTTTTCTCTTTTCATCTCTGAAGCACGAACAAGGAGTCTGATCTCGGTCTTCAGGTATGTTTCTGATTTCGTATGTTGAATGCAAATCTTGTTGCAGCCTCTCTGTTTAACCAAACCAAATCTTTAACAATTAAAAAAAATAGCACCAGATGTATGAAAAAGAGGAAATGTCTGATCTAGTAGGAATATATATAAAGTAGAGCAATTCTTACAGTAAAAAGGTACGTCATACAAAAAAGCAATGGAAAGTGATACTGAAGGACAAAAAATCCATGCTGCATATAATAAGGGCAGAAGACAGGCAAAAGGGATTCCGCTCAAATAGCCACCACAGTTTAATGGTGGAGCAATACTTCCTCCAGGACCTCCCCGGCAGCAGTGCCGGGACACCGGATGGGATGGGACTCTGAGCACTAACACACTCACTGACAAACTTGCGCAGCATATCTTTGAGGTATATAGAAAGCATGACATTAACGTTTTGGACTCCGTTCTTTCTTGCACAATGATGCACTGATCTTTAGCTGGGGTTTCTTCCACCCTCCCCTCCCTCTTTTTCCCTTGGGAAAAATTAAATCCCAGTTTAAGAGCTTCCTAGAAAACCTCCTTGAACTTTCAAATCCATCTTGCATAGGCCAGTAATAAGAACACTGCAGCTCTGACAAATAAGTTACAGCAATATAACAACTTTCCTCTTAATTTCTTTTTAAAGATATCTTCTCTATAATTTACACAAAGGGTTAACAGCGAGAGTTTAGGTTAGGTACAGTCCAGATGGGCATCCTTTCAGTCTGTGATTCCAGGTGGAAGGCACTACTTCAACATACCACTGTATGCACCGCACATGGTTTCAGGAGCACAGCAGGGCACTGCTTCTCCAGAGCTGGAGACTGAAGGGCCTGGGGGGAGTCTTTGGAAGTAAAAATGGCAGTGGTTATCAGTCCAGTTCCCCTTTGCTGTCTCTTCTTGTGCTATGCAGTTTCCCCTGAAAGCTCCTCCAGCTGGGAGAGGGGCGAGCCATCCTCAGAAGCTCTCGACAAAGCTCCCGGGGAACAGGCCCGTCCTGCCATTCCTCTGCAACGTCCCTTTGTACCAGCCATCTTCCCGTTTCTTGTGCACAAACACAATGTCACCTTCCTTCAGTTCAATCTCAGCCTCGCTCTGCGGCGGGTACGGGACTACAACGCGGTACCTTTGGAGACAAAAATGCAAAGGCGTGGTCAGCCAGCAGTTGAGCCTGTGCCTGATGGGAACAGCCAAGCACCATGTTTCTGGCAGACTCTACTGGGCAAGACACTCAGCTGGTTTTACACTGGCCTGAGCCTCCACCTTCCTGGATGGTCCCTTGAAGATGAAGGAACCACCCCCCAAAATCCTATGGAGGGCACCTTAGTGGTTCTCCATGGTGACACCTACAAGATGCCATTGATGGCTGAGGTCCTTTCCTTGTTTCTGGTGCTAACCTGTAAAGCCGGGCAGAGCTGCTTTCAGGCTTTTTTCCCTGGAATGCTAATGACATGTCTGTGCTGGCAGCCACCTGAAACCCTGCATCATGTCAGCCTGCTCCAGGAAAGAAAAGGGGGGGCAGGTTTTCTCCTTCCTTCCTGCAGCCAGGGCTTGGGCAAGTTTCCTTGGATTGGCCTCAGAGGCTCCTGCTATCTCTCAGCCTGTACAGGACAAACTTCAGGACATGGAAAGCTTTTATTGATTAAAAAAACTGGCTATGTGTCAAGTCAGAAGAAATCATCTCACTTCTCCCTCCCTGCTTTTGTGTGAACCAGAAATCTTGAGGCAAAATACTTTTGGAAACATTAGTTACATTAACAAAATGGTTGTATCTGATGCATCTGCATTTTCTACTAAAACTCAGGTTGACGGGGAGATTTCTGGGCAGCTTGATGGAGACTTGATGGGGATGTACCCCAGAGCCAGACCATGAAAACAGGAAGGTACAGTCCCTGCTCCTGGTCTCATGCTGAGCCTGATGCTAAGGACTCACTCCCAGTGCTGCACCTCCCTCTGCTGTAATGTGTCTCCTCCAGCACTGCATCTGCTGCATCCGAAAATGGGGTTTGCATTGCTCCCACCAACTGCCTGTGACATTGCCAGAGGTTGGCTAAAGCGGTTAACATTTTTCTTCTTATTATGTGCTTGGGAACACACTTTGGGTCCCTCAAACCTGGAAGGGAAGCTAGAATGGAGAGGTATCAAATGACTTTCAAGGCACTCTCCAAAACAAGAGGAAGCCCCTGTTCTGAACCATTCACAGAGCTCTCTGGGAACTCAGTGTTCAAGTGTCACTTATTTTCAGTGAAGTAATGACTGGTCTGATCCTGGCATGGATGTTCTGCACTTAGGCTTATCTGCAGGCATCCTCTTGAGAGCACAGACTGGGCTCTTTTACACTGGTGCACTTGTGTGCAGAGCAGGGAATAGATTTCTGCTGCACTGTTGTGTTTTTTTTTTTCTTCAGGATATGTACTTTTGCAGTCATCTGACATTTGGTTATTAATCAATAACTGTCTTGCTAGTTGCAAAGTAATGAATGTAGTAAGATGGTTAAAAGATGACAAGTGATTATCTAAAGCTCATCTCCTGAGGATTAATATTTCCACAACCACTGCATGGCCACTGATGTCTCACAGTCATGTTTGTTACAAAGTGAGTATTTATTTAAAATAATATCATGTCCTCAGGGACTAAGATCAACATGCACTGAAGGCTCAGAAGCACTCCCCCAGCCATTCCCAGTGAGATGATATGAAAACAAAGGACTGTCCACCAAATATAATGAAATCACAGAATGGTTTGGGTTGGAAGGGTCCTTAAAGATCATCTGGTTCTAACCCCCCCTGCATGGGCAGGGACACCTCCCACTAGACCAGGTTGCTCAAAGCCCCATCCAACCTGGTCTTGAACACTTCCAGGGAGGGGGCATCCATTAAAAATCTGCTGTCACTTGGTCAATAAATCCAGATGTCACTTCCTTCCTCTGTGGAAAAGGAAATAACAGAGGTTGAATTATATGCTGCTGGCTGACTGCAGGAATATGTTCTATCTCACTATCATCTGCGGAACGGCTACACTTACATTATGAAGCTTTGTCAATTACAGCCATTATGCAAATGAATGCACACATTATTTCAAACACTTTGCTGCAGTGTTGATTAATTAAATTATCAGAGTGGAACAATTGTAGCTAAGATGATGCCAAGTTTCAGATCTTGCAACTCTATACACAGCTACAGAGCACTGTAGCTCTGCACCAGGATCTCATGATCTTGGCTTTGAAAAAGAAGAGAGTCAGACCTCAACAGCAGCTGAGTGGTGCAAAGGTACTCATGGGCCCTTCTGGCAGATCAGAAAACAGAAGCAAAGAAAAAGGTGGTGTCCCAAAGCCTCAGCTGAGACTGCCAACACCTCATGTCATACCTTAAGCACAGAGCCATCCCTTTAAAACCAGATTATGTCCTAGGAGTGAGGAGCTGCTAGTCCCTAAATGGCTCACATGAGAAGGGAGATAATCACGCTCAGTCATAAAAGGGGTTCTACACAGCATCTCCTTTGAGATTTAGCAAAATAAGCCTCAGTCTCTGCATAACCAAATGAAGCATTTTTTTCCCATTTAAGGAAACTCCAAATGCTACAGTTTAAATTCAATTAACTACGGTACCTCATAGTGTGGCACTAAAATGTTTTTGATAGAATAAAAAACTCTTAGATACAAAAGACCTTGCAAATCGGTTAAGAAATCCTCCATAAGAGATGGAAAAAGTTGCTATGCTTTTTCTCATGAGAGGCTTTTGAAGAGGGGCCTCGGAGAGGTAGCCCGGTGAGAGAGCTGCAGAGGGACGCCGGTGGCTGCTGTGCCGCCCCTCCAGGCCTCCAGGTGGCATCTCAGCCTAGGTTATCCTCTGGAACTGAACTGCAAATACATGTATTAGCCCTATATTTTTGGCAGAAAAGGTCTCTTCTCCCTCCCTCGCTCCCAAAAAGGCAGTCCTGTATACTTCTATTTATATCTCCCCTTTTCATTTCGCCTTTTGTTCCCGCTTAGAGAAGGAGCTGTAAAATTGTAGGTTTTCTTACACCATTCTTCTTCCTGGCATTTTCAATAGATCTCAGAGTCCTCTCAATTTTGTCAGTGTCACATTACACCTGTAAATTTCCCACTTTAAAAAATGCTAATTAGCTGGGCAACAACTATAATGACAAGTGTGGTAACCACCTCTGCCTATTGAAAATGCTTGGCATTTTCTGTTGTAAATCCAACTCTCAGATAGTTGTAATTCTGCCAATTGTTAACCATGTTGGCACAAACTCTCCACAGCAGTTGACTGTGCTGGGCTGAGCATCCCACATTCAGCCCAAATGGTCCCATCACCCCCAGGAGTAATGTGAGGGTGTTTTTCCAGCATGAGCAGGAAGCAGGTGAGGCCTTCCACAAGCTGCTCTGAGCTCCCCATACTTGAGGGCAAAGACCGACCCTGTGGCCCCACTGGTCTGTCAAGGACAGTGTTCCTTCAGAAAAATACCTGCTCTTGGCCAGGTTAAAAGCATTCAAACTGTCTCCAAATGGTGCATGCTCAGCAGAGGCTTGTATGAGCACTGAATGTAAAATCTCTGCTGATTCACGCTCCAAGATCTCTTAGCTCTGCAGGACCTCAGAGGTTGCATTTCTCTTCCTTTCTCAGCAAAAGGGCCCTCTCATATTTTCTCTCAGGGCACAGACTTGATGTTGGACTTCCCAACTGCTGGCTGCTGTGGCATCCTTCGCTTGGGCATTATGTCCCTGGAGAGGACTGTTCTGAAAGGACGGGCAGTGGCCTGGGGCTGGTCCTCAGTGTCCAAGCGAAAATACATGAGGAGAGGCTGTGAGTAGTATCAGGAAGGATGAGGATCCTCAGGTACTTGGAGAGTGGGGTAAGGCAAAGGGAAGGGCTAGAGGGAAAGGGAGGCTGATGGGAGAAAAACTGAGAGCTGGGGAAGAAATGGGACCGTGATGAAAACTGAAAGCCCTGACAGGAGGTGTGGATATGGCTGCTGAGGTGGGCATCTGTGCTGAGCTGAGTCTGGGAGAGCAAAAAGCCTTGGTGGGAGGGAGCCTGGCATTGGGACATAACATCCTGCAGGGCAGGAGACTGTATGGATAGAGGCTGGCACTGGGCCTGAGGGTGGGAAGGGGACACTGGCAGCAATTATCTCACTGAAAGCTGGGAATCAATACATCCTCACTGTCCCTCTACTATCAGCAGAGACCTGGGAATCCCACTGTCCCCTCACTTCACAGCACTTGTCCTCACAGCCAAAAAAAAAAAACCACCTCTCCCACCCAGCTCTCCCTTTGCTGCTGACCTCTGGAAGGTGCAGCTAAGACTCATAACCTCAAATAGATGCTACATGATGGAGGTTCTGGTTTTGTTTCCTTTAAAAAAGCAAAATTACTAAAATGTAATTTATGTAGATGCATAAAGATATCCAGTACCTTAACAGAACAGGAATGTTTCACAGGCATGCATCTGAGATGAAGAACCAGGCAACTACAATTGCCCATGACTTCATTTCTGCTTGCATGCAGTATGTCTCATTACACAATTGCATACTATTTTTCCCATAGGATGGCTGCCCCATTTAGCGCACAAGATGTCCTTCTCTGGACATGAGTCAGGGGTCTGACATGAAAGAGAAGTGTGGCTGCTAAAGCCACCTCATCTTTTGCAGAGGTTGGAGGTTGTCTAGTAAGTGACCACAGCAAAATTCAGAGTAGTGCAGGTGTGGGGAAAATGGCTTCTCTAACTCCTGCAGCTGCAAAGTCTCGTGCCACACTTTCCACAGAGTGAGACTCATCTCATGCACCCTAACTCCATAGAAGTCAGTTGTCAGGACTAAATTACTCACACAGGCTCTCTCTGTCAGCATGCACAGACAGGCATTGAACTGTTTTGGTCAGAACTGATCGGTAATTAACAGCTTGGCTCAGACCTGGACAACAAGGGGATAAAAATACAAAATACCGAGTATCTGCTCAGTGAGTAAGGGTGTGCATCCAAGACACTGATGGATCTAGAGAAACTTGAGAAAACAAATGTACAAGGAGGCAAATTAGATCTGCAAGGCTAACCTCCAGTCTGGTTCCATTTAGAGTTCTTGAGTTTGGTTGCTTAATGCAGGTTTCTGTTTGTAAAACTATCGTACACCAAGAACATATTTCAGGAGTCCAGTGCTGTGACTCCAACTGATCCCTTGTGTTTTAGTTTTGTGTGGGATAGCTAACAAGTGAAAATGAGGCATCTAGCCCAGTTAACCACTGCTCTTCCTTATTGGCAGAGCTCTCTTTCTCCATCCTCTTACTGGCAGATTGCAGAGATCTGCAAAGCTCCTTTGCATGCCACAGCCCAAAACCTGCTTCACCATATTGTCGTGTCTGAATCAGCAGCCTTAGAAGAACAAATCTGAGTTTCATCCTTTACTCTTCTGCTGGAAATATGGAAAGATTAAATTTCTGAGATGGTTAATTCTAGTTTCTCAGTCCTAAGGCAGGTATCCCTCATCAGAGAAGCACTTAACCATGTGCATACATTTCACTACTCAGTCAGAACTTACTCCTGGGGTCATTTCTCCAGTATCGCTTTCCAGAAAAGAAAAAAAAACCCACAACCTTCCTTTGTTTTCCCTTTTGGCAAAGAAGATATATGTGCACAGCAAAATTGAAGTCAACGGGCATTAAGCACATGCCTGAATGCTTCCTTGAACTCAGTTTCTGATGTGGCAGTGATTTGTAGAAAGGATGCATGGAAACATGGAGGGGACTATTTTAAAGACCAAACTCAGTGCTCCCATCTTACTCTGCAGCACTGTTGCAGTTTACAACTTGCTTGAAAGCTCCACAAAAAACACAGAAATGTGACACAGATATGCCAGTCGTGACAGTAAGCCTGGATATGACTGCTCTATCAGAATATAACATGGCAGAATCAGTGCCAGTTACTATAAAAAAGTCAACAAAGCGTGACACGTTTTACTCCAGTTTGCATCTGGGAACAGTGCCAGGCAGCGAAGGGAACATGACTCATGTGCGCACACGTGCATGCTCAACTCGCCTGTTTTGCTCCTCTGTACATTCATATTTTCTTCAAGGGGGTGGCAAGGGAAGTGTTTTCCTTTGGTGCTGTTAGGCAGACAGCACACTCAACTCCCACGAGAACTGACAGCGTCAGTGGGGTCTGGGCAAGTCTCTGGCTCAGGCTCTGCCTGACCACAGCACTTCCCTGTACTGGTCCTGTTTCGTGCACCAGCAGAAACTGGACAGAGCAGTAGGTGGAAAAGAGCATCTGGGGCACGAGCAGCTTGATGGGGTAGTCTCTTGTCAGTCAATCACTGCAACATGAAATGACAAGGACACCACCTGGGAAATTTCTCTGCTCTGTTGCTTGGACTGCTGGATGCTTGATGGCAGAGAGCAGCTGAAGGAAGGTGGTTTTATAAACCGATGGTGTGAAACTACACCCAGAAGGCAGAGATAGGCACTAACTATCCCAGCAAACCTGTTAAATAGCAAGGCTAAATGACAGGAGACCTAGGAGGAATTGCCTTTCTAATCCAGCTAACCAGGTTTTGGCATAGCAAATAATTAAAAAATAATTGTTTTCATCACTCTTCCCATGCACAAAAGCTGGAAGAGAGGACGAGCATTAGCAGCATCTCCAAGAGGGTGAAGCTCACTTTTTTTTCCTGTCTGACTGGCTGCAGCTCCCACGAAGGACTGTGCAGAATAGGCAGCAGAATAGGCAATTCTTCCCCCAAATAGCGAGAGTCAAGTTGTGAGCAATCAGAGCCTTTTAATGCAGCTCTGATAGGGCAAGAGACCACTCAGGTTTGATTGGCAGCCTGGACGCGGCAAGTGCTGGAGCTGCAAGCCAACCTCTGTGGGAGAAGTGGTGGTGCTCTGCTGCCTGCATGAACCTCATTTTGAATGTTGTAAATATTAAGGAATGTGCTACTTCTTCCAACCTCTCAGTGCTCTGTCTCTGCGCACAGATGGGCGTTGGGAGACAGAAAGCCAAGTACAGCTAAGTGCACTGAAATGCTTTGCAGCTTTTTAAAATTTCATCCAGCATCTGAATCTGTTTATCTAACCTTTTTTTTCCCTCTTCTCCCTTTACTTTCTCAGGGAATTGCTCCTACTGTGTGGATGAAATGCACCAAAATGCAAACAAGTAAAATATGGAGCTGAGTGACGTTGAATGTGAGTTCCTTCATTGCCAGATGTGAAAAGAACAAGTGGTTTGAAAACCATAATTTGTTTAAAAAAAAATAAAAATTTGGTACTTCTGAGCAATTTGATGATTTAATGAGCACAGATGGATGTGGGATGAATTTCTAGGAGACAAGTGTTTAATGTATCTGCTCAGATTATTCCAGGACTAAGCATTATCCTTCCTAGTGCATGAAGGTAATTAATATTTCCCATTATGGGCATGAAAAAACCCATATGATCAGTTAAGGAATGCAGATACACCAGTGATATGGAAGTTAATTCATAAATCAATTAGAGAATCTTGCCTGCTGTGTATAATTAGGGTTACTTCAATTATAGCTTATTTTCGGATTTAAGACTCAGGAATTAAAATGCTTAAAATCCAAGTAAGTTCCTTACCACCACAGACTGCAATTGGAAGTATTTACTCAGTTTTATCAGTTTAAATCTATTTACTCCTGATTCCAGCATGGCTGAGCAGATGCAGCTAACCCATGTTCCTCTGGTTCTATTCCACCACTTAAAACTGTAATCAGTTAAATCCTTCACCCTTTGGACCCTCCTGAGGTGAACTGAGAAATGCCTAGGATATGGGACTAGACCTGGCGTATCATATAATGTGTCTGGGCTTCTCTACAGTAAAGCTTTGAGAGCAGCACCTCAACAGCCAGCTGTGGAGATGTCAGATGTTCTTTCCAGCTTCTCTTCATGTCATGCCTACATTTAACTAAAGGTGCAGCATTCCACTGATTTAGTTACACTGGTGCTAAATCTGGTTTATATTGATTTAGCTTTTCTTACAGCATTAATCTAAACTGATGTAGACCAAACTAAGTGCACCTAAATAGGGATTGGTTTTTCACTCCTTTACTAAATTGCTTTTTCATGGATTTTAAGTATAAGAGACTACTGTGATAGTCTGCTCTCACTGTCTCCATTACAATGCTGAAGGACTTGCCTGTGTTTATTTCTGCTTCAAGTCTAATAGCTGTGCTTGAACAACAGCATCCCTTTTAGACAAAATGCCCAATCTAGAGTAAAATATTGCCGTGTCTGTCCTGTCTGCAGCCTCTTACAGACTGTTGCCAAGGCACTCCTAAGCCACCAGATACAAACCGTGTTCCAGAGCTCCCTGTATCACTCACTGCAAATATATATTTTTTAAATATCACATCTTTCTTATAATGGTTCATGGAAGCCACTCCACTTTGCCTCAGATCTGGTTCTTCTGAAATGTACTGTTACTGTATGTGATTCTTACCAATGTGTTGAATTAGCTCTGTACCAGAGGATTTGCTCTCTTCATCACCTACTTCCCACTTCAGTCCTCCGTTTGCAACAGTGAAGGCATTATGTTGGACAGATTATGCTGGTCCAAGACCCAACTCTTCTTGGGCTACACTGCATATGTACACAATCATTTTCTAGTGATTTCTGATCTAGAGCTAGATTTGATTCCAGTGAATCAGATTTCAATCCACTTAGTATATGCTGTGTCTTGTTTTGTACAGTTTACTCATCAAGACATTCTGTAACAAACCAGATACCTAAGAAAAGTTTAAATATGTTACAGTGTCATTGTCATCTTCCCAACCAAATTTCAACCTGCATTCAGTAAAACACTGTGTAAGGTGTGGCCTGCCCTTATTATGCCCTATGTCATCTGCTCCATGCCTCACGCGGGACTCAGGGTCAGGTGGCTTGCCCAGCCCATGCCCTTCAGCCTCTTTCATCCACTCAGACAAAAATAGATTCTTTCAAACTTCTGGAACTTCACTATCAATCAAAAATTGTTTTAAATATCAACTCCAAAGAGTTCCCTAGGCTGCTTTTTGAAAACTCTTTGATGTTTTTGTTAAAAATGTGTTCTCCTCCCTTGATTTTTGAGTGGAAAGCATTTCAATAGCATTATACCAATGCAGTCTTGTAGAAAATACTTACCTGAAGCCATTTGACTCTGCACATGGAGACCTAACTCTCTTCTGTACCCCTGTTTCTAATCAGTTCTCTCTCTCTCTCTCCATCTGCTTTTGTGTTTTGGTGTTCCTACTCTACTCTTTTTGGGTTTGCAAGGTCAGTTACTCTCAGGTATGAAAGTGCAGAGCACACTGTTGAAATGAAGTCCAGAATCATTGGCATGTTCCTCTCAAGAAAAGAGCTACATTTTTGTTATCAGGTCACTGAAGATGGGACTACCTGTAAGTATCCTAAACAAGGAGAATTTGAAACAGTCTTTGGTATTGCAGAACAGGCCAGGAAGGGCCTTGATGAGCAAACACATCACTCCTGTTGCCCCCAGGCAGGAAGTGCCACATGACAACTCTATCAGTTTATTAAAACATAGAGATCCCCCTAAAAAAAGTAGCCTTTGCCTTTGGGCTGAGAAAGCACTTCTGTCCTCCATATTTAGACCAGGGCTGTATGGTGGCATGTACAGGTGCTGCTCACCACTTTTTAAATCAATGAACATTAAATCTGCACTGTGAGTCAAATGTTTTTCACTGGGCAGATGCATGGAAGCCCTGTCTTCCTAAGAGACAGCTGAACCACCTACAATCAATCCACAGAGCAGCAAAACTGCAACAACCCTTGAGCAGGTTAAGCTTGCAGCTCTCCTAATGCTTCCTGAGGAGGCAGGTGATCTCAGGAGACACACAGCTTACCTTTCCCGGGGCAAAGGCTTGGGCTCTGGCCGAATAGCTGCCATGGAAGAGAGGGGCTGTCTGGCAGGAGAAGGGATGGAAAAATTCAAATCCAAGGAGCCTGTTTTCCTGTGCAGAGGCTCCAGCCCCATGGCTCCCTGCATTTCACTCTCAATAGGGCATGAGCCAGCCCTGCCGTGGCTGGAGAGGGAGGAGAGCTCGGGTCCCACCGCCCCTTGCAGGACTCCTTCGATGGCTGCCTGGGGGTCGTGCGTGGGGGAGACGGAAGGCGGGGAGCGTGACTTCTTTTTTGTTGATGCTCCTGCTAGAAGTTTCAGCAGCCCACTCTTCTTCTCCTTCTGCAAAGGAACCAAACAAATACGGGCAGTGAGCACACATGCCAATCCCCTTCATTTTTCTTTTGGAAAATCTCAATGTGTGTGGCAGAAAACCTCCCAAAGCTGCCATGACTAGAGGTGGATCTAGGAAGAACTTGAGCTTTTGGTAATTGAGATCCTATGGAAATTGCTCCCCATCTCACAGGGCTTGACCTTTTTCAGCAGAGTAAGGACTTAACATACTGCAAAGATCATCTCCATTTTCAAATCCACCCTGGCAGTGATCATGTGTCTTATGAAAGAAATAGTGCAGTAATAGTGGGACAGCAAAGGTACAAATTTCCCATGCAAAGCTGGAGATCACAGTGCTGCCCTTTCTCTTCCAGAAGAACCTTGTGCCTCAGTAGAGAAGCTCCCCAAAAGTAACAAATCAGGCCCTATGGCTAAAAACCTCTACTGGGAAGCAGAAGGGTCTTAGGAGAGATTTCAGATCCCAGCTCATTGCAAGAGGAGCGCTCATCATTACTGCCTTGTTTAATACCTGATGCAGATTTACTATAGGGAGAATGGACACACAAGACAATGTTTTAATAGCCCTTTCCAGTGCATGCTCCCCTTCACATCCTGCTTCATACAGCTGGACCTATTTGCATCTCCTTCCCAGAAGAGGGTCAATTCTCATGTGTTCAGGTAATGGTATCACCTCAGTGTTTGAAGACAGACCACAAAATTTGCAATTGCCAGTTATAGCAGCAGCGCATGGGAAGTTTTAAAGTTCTGCAAGGATTTCTGATACAGAGGAATGAAAATAATATTAACAGAACCCTTTCAATTAATGTCAGAAAAAAAGATGACGCTGCCTTACTGAAGAAACGCATCTGACCTTGTGAGTTTTACAGCAGTGTGAGCAATCCTGCTTTGTATTTACCTCAAGCACACACAAATACCAAGTATTATGTCCTTAAGCTAGAAAGGGGCAGAGGGTTTTGGTTAGAGGGATTGTGAGTGGAAGCTTGCCATCCTCCAGTACATGCTGCACAGTGCTGGGCTAGAGCTGCAACCAATGATGCTGTGTAGTAAATTTTCCATTTTTTTAAGGACACAAGAATTTTTGCAAAAGTTCTGTTAGATTTATTCCTCTTTTGTCAGAAGTGTAAGCCATTACCCAAGACTGTCTTCAGAGACTCAGAGCTGTGAAGTTTAGCTATATTTGATAATTTGTTCTATAAGAGGATCCCAGGAGATAAAAACGAACCCAGCAACTGCAATACTTATGGAACAGAAACTATCTCTCTATCTTCAAGCAGGAACATTCTTTGGAAATACAAGCCAGTAATTTATTTATTCTCTGTAGACAAAACGTCTCATGCAAGGTTTAAAATTATGCTCTTTTATGTGCTGACTGCTAAAGAAATTTCTCAAAGCAACTTTAAAGAACAGGAGGGCTACAATAAAATAAATACAAGCTTTTAGAAGATGCTTGGATTTGCTACAGTAAATGTATTTGGAGTATCTGATACCTCTACTTCCATAGTCTTTGTTTACACTCCTTAGCTGCCAGCGACTGGTGAGAAAACAGAAATATCTCAGATGGTAAGACATGGAAGAGCTAAAATGAAGCATAGTTGTTAACACACACACAACATCCACTGATTTTTGAGGAGCAGTCTGAACTGCGCTTCCAGATCCCTGTCTCCTGCATACCACCAGTTTCAACTATACGCTCCGTTTAAAAGGGCACCTGTCACTTGTAGGATGAAAGGATCCATCCTGCCAAGATGTTCATCCAGGCAGAATCCATGGAAGCTAAGGGAGGCTGGCCATATGGCCCCATCAGGTCAAATATACTAAATAAATTTCCCTGGAAACAGGAGAAAAGCAGGCCAAACGCCTCTGATAAACATCTTATTTTCCTGATGGGAAGAGACCGTTGTGGGAACCGCAGTCAGTGTGAATGCTGGAATTCACCTGAAGCACTGGAAAAAAAATTTCAGTATTTCTCTCACCCTTTAATTAAGAAATATTGCTGCTGTCATCAATATATCAAGTTTTAATGCTCTTCACAAAATTGCAAAACCCCCCTTCCCCTGTGGTCACTGAAACAATAGCTCTAATGATGCCAGCACACTGTGTCAATATGCATTTAAAGGTGTCTAAAGGTCAGTGACAGAATACAATAGCTATTGTGGGGCTCTGGAGAAACGGCTATTGTGCAGCAATGAGCACTTTGAGCCTCTTTAATTGGCAGCTTTGCACATGCAAAGTAACTACGTGAACTAAAGCCCTGTATAATGAACAATTAATATTCCTATGTGGTAGCAGCTTTTCTAATTTTTGCTTCTAATTTAAATACCTTGGCAAATTTTCATTAGAAAAACCTTGTGTGACAGACCACTTAAAGCATAGAAGCAAAAATCTTTGGAAACGAGACATTTCTATATGTATTCACACCCATCTGCACATTAAAAAGAAGATGAGTCTGACAAGCATTCAGTTTTGTTTACACGAATGGCTTCTACTCTACATGGTAAGCCCTGGCATAAATTTCTACACTCAAGCTACTACCCCTCAGATAACAGAAAGCTATAATGAACTTGCTGATACACTGTTTGTTCTACTTTAACAAAAGGGGGGAAAAAAATTAGCCCTTTTTAGTCCATTGAGCATTTTACTAAACTTTTGAGGCTAAGATCTGTGCTCTCTAAACAGAGAAGATGACTTACTTCAATTGCTAAGCCTGCTAGTCAAAACCTGAGGAGTCCCATCCTTCCCACCTTGGCCCTGGGCAAGATATTTAGAGGTGAACTGATACAATCCACTTCAGGACATTAGATACTACATCCAGCTCTTCTCCCTTTGAGTCTGGCAAATGCTTTCAGCCTTCTGGTATCACATTGCCAGATTCTCTGCCGATGCTGCTCAGAGCACTTCAAGCAAAACAAGGACTGTCAGGAGCTGATAATTTACTGTGATGTCTCTCATGAGAAACAGATTGGTTTTGAACCTCCTGAGATCAGCAGTTCAACCTAAACCCCTTCATGACTCCTCCCCCATCTGTAAAATGGGACTAAGTTAAAACTCTTCTTTGTGCTGTGGGAATTCATTAACGACTCCTGCATTACAAAGCTCTACATGTCTTTCAGGGCACCCGGTATTTTCCCATGGCTTTAACATTAAAAAAAGAAATAATATTTGGAATGGGATCTTAGTACCCTTTCTGAGTACCGATTTATCACAAATGTCCAAGTATGAATTCATGTAATAGTGTAATAGCAGCCATCCTTCACAAGACATTAACGTAACATTTATATGGCTGTCCAAGACAGTCCTTTCTTCAGCAGTTTCACTGTAAATCAATGAATCATTAAGGTACATAAGTGCTGTAGAGAAGTCTACATTGATTGGTTACAGACTTTGTGGGTTTTGAAAAGAGATAAGAAGTTTACAGAAGACATACCTGACTTTCAGGAATTAAGTTTTTGCATGAAAAAAAAGACGTTTTAATTTTTCCATTCATGGATGACTGTTTTATTGTTTTCTAGGAAATCTGTCAGCTACTGAAACACCTGTGTAATTATTGATATTTCTTTGTCTAGTAGTTACATTTCCAATTGACTGCAAACTGTGTTTGATGTCCCTACCCCCCCGAACCTGCCAAGGTCAGACTTTTGCACCTGTGTTGATGGATTGATTCACAATTGGGACAGTACTTCTCTCCTCTCCTGGCTACGGCCCACATGTTTAAATGGATTTAAATAATCACCTTTGTGTTGCTCAGGTTTTATTCTAGGACATTGAGAGTCAAAACTTCCAAATCATTAATTTAACAAGGATCAACACCTTGTTCAAAAGAAAGCAAGAGAGGAATTAGCCCTTTCAAATAAACCCCAGGCTGTTTCTAGTTAAGAAAAAAAGGACTGTGAAAACAGACAGTATAGGCAGGTCAGAACGCACTTCTCTAGCAAAGCCAATGCTTTGCTACTGTTACTATGGTGTCGCACAAAGGAATCTCAGTGGAAATCAGTCTCTGGCAGCACAAGGATAAGATGGGCAGCATTTCTGTGACCCTGAAGGATACACCTGGGCAAGCCAGCATTTGGACAGGCGCAAGTCCCCCTCAATATGTCACTGTGGGAACAACTGGAAAAGGGAATACAGTCTGAGCTTAAGAACTCATGTAGGACTAGATTAAAATTAAAGTCTCAGAAATGTAAATGTTGAAATATTTTGCTTCACAGTAATTTTTCCCCTCATTAATAAACCCACTTGAAGATAATAACTAGCTCGTCTTTCAGCTTCAGAGATGAGAAGAGCACAGAATGCAGCTACTTCGTTGATGACTGAGTGAAAACGGAGTCCCCTGTCTACAAGGTAATAATGATACTGTAATCCAAATACCAATTATATGTACTAGCCATATCAATACAGATATTTTTTCTTTTTCCTTTTTTTTTTTTTTTAAACCACCCAAATAAATAGAAAATTCTGTTTCAGTTTTCTTCATCTGCAGCGCCTAATACTTAATTTCCTACCTATCCCGGCTCATTAAATAAATTAGGAAATCTTAGTGCAGCTGATAGAAAAACTGGCTCCATTGAAATGAGGTAATTTCTCATGCAACACCAGTTACATCAATAGATAAGAGAGCCAGAGGGAGAAAAAAGGTTTCATTTAAAAATCAAGAAAAGAGAAACAAAACTGTTTAAATGCTGCCCTGAGCCCTTCAGAATAAATGAAGAACTCATCTATCAGTCAGCAACCCCAAACCACCACTTTTATTGCTTGTTTAAGTTGGTCAATACTTGTTTCAGTAAATTCAAGTTAGTGTCTAGAGAACAGTGTATTTTTATTCTGATTCCAGCTTGGCTCCTGGTTGAAGTCTGCACTAAAAGAGTAGGTGGTATTTTGGATTACATCTTTTAGGGAAAACAGCTATTAGGGTTTTTAAAACCTGTGAAATTATTTTACTTGAGATTTTAAAATTATTTAAAAAGCACAAAAAATAAAACAGGTAAACTTCAGGTCTAGGATGTCTTTGGACATACTGAACATGATAACAGTAATTACTACACAGTTACTTCTGATTTTAGGGAAAGACTAGTTTTGTATCATATATTATATGGAAAATCCTGCCAAAGATTAAATTTTCAATGGAGACCACTGCTTCTGGCCAGAAGTCTGTTATTATAATGTCAGTATAGAAGTTACATGCCAAGAAACAAAAAGGATTTTAGGATCATAATATCATTAGCCTTTCAACCCCAGTGACAGTAACATGCATACAAACATGCACAAACATATTAGAGTTGTGGTCACTAATTTGAAGATAACTAGTATTAAAGCCAGGAGAAAATAAGTAAAATGTCTTGCAGCTAAACTTGATTGGGAATTTCAAATGTTTTGAAAACAAAACTAAGAAGAAATTAGTGTTCAGGTCCCAATACAGCAAAGCTCACAGGCACTTCAGCATGTGCTTTTTGTTGAACTGGGGCAGATGCAAGGCTCTAGAGACTACTAAGAGAGAGAGATAAAGGGGGAATCTAAAAATATATTTGAATATTCAATTGAGATGGAATATTAGATCTTTCAAACACTGGAAAAAAGTTGAAGGCTAGCTCAAAGGAAAAAAACCCAAAAACCAACTGAAGAGGAAGCAGAGTGTCTCAGCTGTTGGTGAGCTCCCTGGAGGCTGCTGAATTCATAACTGGCAGAAGGTAAAAGGAACACCAACATGATTAAAGGGGAACGGGGGACAGATGATCTGTTACACTGATACTGTCTTTTTTTCTGTGTTCGATGGAGGGAGAAGCTGACCGATGGATAGTTTTGTATTTCATTGCTTTTCCTGGTCTAATATGTAGGCAATAGGTGATGGTTATGAAAAGGATGGAAAACTGTTAAGATAACGCGACTTATTCCATGTCCCAATAACAGTTTTCAGTGATATTTTTTAGTGTGAAAAGCTAAAACAGAGCACCAGGGAATTAGAAACTACTGCTGTGATGAAGCAACTCAAAATTGAGTACTGATAAAGTGAAATACAAGGATAACACCAAAAAGGTCATGAAACCATAGTTCTCGTGAAGCTCCTGGCAACATTTTCACTTATTCTAAACAGTTACTATCTCTAGAACTAAGTTCAGATGGATATGTTTTAGTTCTGATTTTAGTCCATCTCTTCCCTTCTCGTGTGAGTAACCTCTTTGGACACAAAAGAAGGGAGCAGGCATGATATCCTTGCACACATTTAACATTCAGCGCCCTTCTTCACTCAGCAATCCACTGGATGTTTGATTATCCTACAGCAAGGATACAGAGAGGCATAAAGCATACATACTTCTGCTAGGGAATGTGGGCTTCCATCTCATTTTGGGAGAAAATTCCATCAAAGTGGTTCATGCAAGTGCTTCAAGTGTTGGATGCCCAAGCACGAACAAAAGTTCCTGCTCAGTCGCATAAGAAATCCTCATCCTTTACTTATGGAAGGAAACCTTGGCACCCTGCAGAGCTGGCCACATGCTGTGAATCCCAAGTGGAAGCAGGTAACTTCCTCAGAGTGAAAAAAACAAGATCCAAACCACCCTTGCCTTACCAGTATCTCATGCTGGCATAGACACCTGTTCTGCTTGTCAGATTTTGTGAACCCCATTTTCTAGGCACTTAATTCTACCACCACAATAAATGGGAATGATTAGCAGTGTCAACAAGGCAAAAAAGAAGACTGGGAATTGTTAGGAAAGATCTAGAGAAAGAGGTAAAAACCATCTGTAGAAAACAGTGCTGCATGAAGCCCTGCCATGCCTGCCTTCCTGAATTCTGCATTCTTTTCTGGCCACGGCAGCTGGAATAGGATATAGCACAGAGAAGGGCAGCAAGGACCATGAGAAGTGTGGAACAACTCCTGTACCTTGGAGATGCCCACTTAAAAAGCAGACAACTGACAGGAAATATGATGGTGGCCTACAAAATCCCTGCTGGCACAGAGATGGTAATTTGAGAACAGTACAAGTTAGGGGCTGACCTACTGGAAAGCAGCTCTGGGGAAAAAGACCTAGGAGTAATAGTGGACAACAGGCTGACCATGAGCCAACAATGTGCCCTCGCAGCCAAGAGGGCCAATGCCATTCTGGGGTGCACTAAGAACAGTGTGGCCAGCAGGTCAAGGGAGGTTCTCCTCCCCCTCTGCTTTACCCTGGTGAGGTGGCACCTGGAGTATTGTGTGCAGTTCTGGGCTCCCCAGTTCAAGAAGGACAAGGAACCACAGGAGAGAGTCCAGCACAGGACCACTAAGATGATTAAGGGACTGGAACATCTACCACATGAGGATAGGCTGAGAGAGCTGGGGCTGTTCAGATTAGAGAAAAGGAGGCTGAGAGGGGATCTCACAAATATTTATAAATATCTAAAGGGTGAGTGTCAGGAGGATGTGTTCAGGCTCTTCTCAGTTGTGTCCAGTGACAAAACAAGGGACAATGGTCACAAACTGGTAAACACGAGGTTTGACCTAAATATAAGAAAACACTTCTTTACTCTGAGGGTAACGGAGCACTGGAACAAGCTGCCCAGGGATGTTGTGGAGCCTCCATCCCTGGAGACATTCAAAACCCATCTGGACGTGTTCCTGTGTAATCTGCTTTAGGGGATCCTGCTCTAGCAGGGGGGATGATCTTCAGAGGAACTAGATGATCTCCAGACATCCCTTCCAAGCCCTATCACTCTGTGATTCTGTGATTCTGTGATCTACTATTGCCTACAATACAACAATTAGGTAGCGGGAAACTCCTGAGATTATCAGGCAAATGGTTGAAACTAAAAAATAGGAAGTACTTTTTCACAGAAGACATGATTAAATGGAGATTTACTGCACACAGTATTGTGGAAGCCAAAAGTACTAACAGGTTCAAAGAGGATTAGACAAATTAATTGAGGACATCTCTAGCAAGGGCTATTAAAATAATGGGTATGGATCCAACCTCTGCTTCAGGAAGTCCCAACAGGTAAATGAAACAGCACTTACTGTATACACAGGATGACTCCACCTCACTACAAAGAGATCATAAAATCACTGAGAATGATTGCTATGATAAAAAAAAAATAGCTTTTTGTGCGACAGCATAGGGAACAGGACAAAGCCAGGAATGAGTCCTCCCCTGTGCCCTCCCACCTTTGGGAAATCAGCTGTTCAGAGACTTCCTCAGCTGCAGGGGTCTGAGAGAGGGCAAGAGGCAGCTGGCAGGATGCAGTGTCAGCCAAGGAAGAGACACAAAAGGTTGGGAACTGCAACCCCAAAACACTTTCACAGTCCTGCAACTGCTACTTGGATTCCTCAGCTCTGTCTCTGCTGAGCAAAACATCATGGATCAAGGGCTGCAGTGCTCATCCTGCACCAAGGAGCCACAAAAATACTGGTGATGGGGCTGACAAAGCCTTATTGCTTCCAGGAGCCCAGCTTGCTTCCTAACCTGGCCTTTGTACATACCAAGGGCTTCCTTGGAGCTACCATGGGAGTCTCCTACATAATGCTACACTGTGTCTCAAAGACCTACCCTAAACTGAAGCCCAGCAAATGTTAAACCTTTTTTTAAATATAAATCAAATATGACTAGATGACTTAAGCAACTGTGGCAGACTGACTGTACTTTCCAGGGAATTTAAGCAAAACAGCTGGACAGAGTATGAGCATCCTTCTGAAACTTTGGGTTCATTTATTCAAACTAGAGGAGAATCTATCACAGCTTCACTGACAACACAGGATTCTGAAATGAGAAAAAGATGTATAAATACAAATGTTAGACAAACTGCTTAGAATTAGTGCATTTAAATAAGATTATTTAGATTGACTGGCTAGCTTGCTACTCCTTTTCTCTCATAAGGAAGTAAAAAAGATTTATTGGTCCTGGGGAGCTGTGGAAGCAACACTCACACTTTGCAGAAAGCCAAAGTGAGCGAGCTCATTGAACACCTGAATGAAAGAGAATCAATGACAGAAGTCAAGATGTGCTTTGACATACTTTACTCTTACACATTGATAGCTCTGGCTCTCCCCATTCACAAGGGATGGATTTCATTTCAGAAGCAAACAGTTAAAATTGCTTGGTCTTGCTTTGTAATCTTATTAAATGACAGGCAAGTGAGATGTATTTTTATGGAAAGAAGAAACATGTGGGTAAAAGGTTTGGATTAGTGGAGGTTATCTTGTCCCTTGTCTTTGATGTATCTATCCTGCTTGGTTGATATTGTTCCAGCAGCTGTGCCACCTCAGGCTGTAATTTCTGCACTTCCACCAAACTAAATGGTATTGGGCTGGCCTGCACTCAGAGGGAAGATTGCTTGTGGAAAATTCAGGCATCACAGGAGGTATATTCTTTGCTTAAAATCAATTCCCCATGGAAGAGAAAAAGGGCTGTCTGTGGACAATGAAAAATTGCCAGGATTTGCGTGTACTAGACACTGGAACATATTACAGTGAAATAATTCCTACAAACAATTCATCAGTTCATAAAAGATACATTTAGCTAGACACTGAGGAGTCAGTTGAGACTGACAGAATGTAACACACCCGCATGGATTGTGGCCTAGAGGTGACGAAAGCAGAAGCTCCACTTGCTCAGGCAACATATTTCTGAAAATGAGCTAGGATTTGTACTGCCACTGGGGCATCCTGGACTGGGTGAAGGGCAGGAATAAGAGAGGCCCTGGTGGTTCTTAGATGGTCTGACATTGTAGAAGCAGCTCCTTGACACTATCAAAGCTGCAAGTGGGAAAATTTCACTTTCTCTGAAGGCTGCCCTTCAGTTTCTGCAGCTCCCACAGCATCCAATCTGAGCATCCAAAAAATGATTGCTAACATATTTCATGCATTAAAAATATCAGGTCTTGCCCGGCTCCTTGCTGCCCTCAGAAAAGCCTGTCTCAAACAAGGCAAGTGGTAATTCATTAGCATCAAGGAAAGCAATACCAATGTGCTCAAGCCGACAGCTTCTTTTCTGGGATTAAGGAGAAGCTCAGCCTCTCAGCGCCTGTGGGAGTGCAGGGAGTCCCAGGTGCTCTGTATCCACGGGCATCGCAGGCCTTGCTGCACCCAGCAGCACCGCACAGGGACAGAGCTGTTGTCCAGAACACTGAGGCGTGATCAATTATTACGGTGCATAAGTTTTGCAGGCAAAGCAGCTGAGGTTTCTGCAACCTCCCCTGTCAGCTGTGCTACAGGCACTTTCAGCCCAACTGCGTTTCCAAGCAATGCCCTGTGAATTACTCCTGGGACACACTGAGGTGGCTGAAGTCCTTTTCTCTTAGAGGGATCAATTGATCATGTATGCTCTTTAAAAAATGAAGAAAGAACACCGGGATCATTTTAAAGGATTGCAAGGTAAGTGGCTGTCAGTGTCAGCAGAATGCCCAGGCATGTAAATGACAATTTCTTTGATAAAGTGACCAAGGCGCTGTGACTTCCCCATGTCACAACACTTGGGTTGTAATTACTAGTAAGCTTTGCAATAGCAAAAGGCTTGCTAGCAACTGCTCAAGCACAGGCAGCCTTTGTAATAGCAGCATCCTCTCTTCAGCAAAAATTGGCTTTAATCTTTTTCCATAGTTTCATATTTTTGTTAGCTAAAAAATAAAAATGGAGCCATCAAAGACCAGTTGTTAAAAAAACCCTCCCAAGATGTCTGAGGACATGTTTTATGCCAATGCCAGTAGCAGGATAATTTCAGTGGTTCAGCCAGTGAGTGGCATCTCATAAGGGTTACACACATAGTCACATCTGTAACCTCAAGAGCTCTCTGGACACAAGTGTATTTCATGTTTGGAGCGTGCTATGCAATGAGGCAGTGACATCTGGTTTGTGCATTCACATATGACTACTGCAGAAATAATTAGCAATGACAACACATATGCAGTGTAATCCTCTTTACTCTGACAGCTAGTTAACTGATGCAGAAGTGGCCAGTGTGATCTGAAATAAAAGGTGTATCCTGCCAACAAACAGCAAGAAATAGTCAATTGTAACACAAAAGCTCAAAACCCCTCTGTGAAGACGTTGGCCACGCACATCTGAAAATGATGGAAACTATATAGAGATAAAATCACTACTGCACTGGAAGAAAAAACACTGCTTTGTCATAATAGCCCATCTACAAGCCCACCTACCACAGATGAAGATGAAAAAACCCTTTACACAAGTCAGATTACAATGCAAGAAGATTTCCCCTTGACCACAGTGGTTGATTGACTGGCGGTCTGTACAGACTGACAGCTTTCTTATTTTCATTTTAGCAAAACGGTGTGGGTAAACACTGACTTAGAATTGCCTCATCTTCAATTTTATCATTGTTGATTAGAATGTCTCTGCCTATAAAGATAACAGAATCAGTAATCCATTAGTTAAGCAATCATGACTTCTATTCATGCTCCTGTATTATGGTTACTTGGCTGTATCTGACAATCTTCCCACAGCAGAGCAGGCAATATGATTAATATCTTGCACAAGTTCATTCTTTCAACTTCTTCCTGCTAGGAAAGCAATGAGTGTTTCAGGGATCCCTTCAAGTCTTGCACTCTCCCTCTTTTTAACTCAGCAGCATACAAATAAGAACTCAAACTCCAGATAACCAAATGCTACCAGTTGCTTTGCAATGTTTTCCAGTTAATGATTTTCTGTCAAACCAAGAGGACATTTCACATACGTACCAATAAGGCTCGTCTCAGTCCCAATGCTTATCGATACTTTCATTAATTACTTGGTAGGCGAGTTAGAAAGTGCATTTCTAAAACCAGCAGTGGGCACTGAGCTGATAAAATCTGCAAGCAGTTGGAAGGTGTACTGGTTCTAGCTGAGATAGAGTTAATTTTCTTCATAGTAGTTCGTATGGTGCTATGTATTGGATTTGTGACCACACAAGGGGAATAACACACACCATTGTAGTTATTGAGTGCTGCTTGCACAGCATCAAGGACTTTAGTTGCTCATACTGCCCCACTAGCAACTAGACTGGGGGTGCACAAGATGCTGGGAAGGGGCACAGCTGGGACAGCTCATCCCAGATGAACAGAGGGATATCCCACACCATATGATAGCATGTTCAGCCATAAAAGGTGGGGGAAGAAGGAGGAAGAGGGGACATTCAGAATGATCCTGTTTGTCTTCCCAAGTTACTGTTATGTGTGAAGGAGCCCTGCTTTCCTGGAGATGACTGAACACCTGCCTGCTAATGGGAAGTAGAAAATTAATTCCTTATTCTGCCTTGCTTGCACACACAGATTTTGCTTTACCTATTAAAGTGTCTTTATCTCAATCCATGAGTTTTCTCACATTTATGCTTCCGAATCTTTCCCCCTTCCCAGTATGGCAGGGAGTAAGTGAGTGGCTGTGTGAGGCTAACCCTGCCTGCCAGGGTTAACCCACAATAGAAGCATAGACAGGGTAAGAATTCATAACAATTTTCCTAAAATGGAGAAATTATCCCAAATTATCATGGTGAAATCTGCAAAGACAAGCATGATTTGCTATCATTACGAAGGACAAATTAAATTCACAGATGCAAAATGAAGAGTGACTGGCCAGCCAGCAGCTCTGCAAAAAGGGATATGGGAGAGATATGGAACGCTGGATCACAAACTGGGAACGAGTGAAGATGCTGCTGTGAAAAAGGTGAACTTCATCTGGAGGCATATTAACAAACACCTTATGTGTAAGCCATGGAAAGTGCTCAACCTAGGACAGCCAGGAATTGGGCTTAGTGATTTTGAAAGAAGAGAGTTCTTGAGAACTGAACATGCCAATTATTATGGCTTCTCTAATATATGGAAGACTGTCAGGAGAAAGCTGATCAGCTGTTCATCTGGAGCAGGACACAAAGAAGCAAGATTCGTTTGTAACCATAAAAGATTCAGGATGGATAACTGGGAATTTTCTGTCCCTGGGAATATTAATGGACAGTAATAGATTGCTTATTGAAGTTGCAGAATTACCTTAATCGAATGATTTTAAGAAAAGTTAGACAGACATCTGTGGTGGGTAGTCAGCATACATCTGGCTTTCTCGCTGCTGGTGAATGGAAACCCATCCCAGGCCCGTGGGGCCATCACCTTTCCTACCTTCTCTGTCCCACTTTCCCTCCTGGCCATGTTGCATCTAAGTCTGCCAACTAGGAGTATCTGGCTTAGATACAAAAGCTGTCCAGAAAAATTAAAAGGGTTGGAAAAATCAGTTCTCTCTTTTATGTTCTGATCAAAGCCTAGCTTGTGTGTTTCCCTTGCCACAGTAGGGACCATCGTATTGGTAGGATCTGCCTGCCCGACCTCCCCCCTTTTCTGTTTCAAAACTTAAGATATGAAGAATAACATGATTTTGTAGAGGAGGGAATAAAGATCTCTCAAGTCATCAAAAAAGCCAGCTAGTTCAATTTTAAAATATTCCAGTTCTGAACTGATCATGAATTTGGACTAAAAACTACAGTACAGGAAATCTACTTTACTGCAAAATAAGTTGGCCATGGACTGACATTAAATTACTTTTTCTCT
Source organism: Hemiprocne comata (assembly GCA_020745705.1). NCBI lineage: Eukaryota > Metazoa > Chordata > Aves > Apodiformes > Apodidae > Hemiprocne > Hemiprocne comata. The sequence goes on along the minus strand of CM036586.1, from coordinate 151,675,608 downwards.
CCCTGGAGCATCTGGTGATGAAGCCCAGTCTACCAGTCTGCTTCTAGCATGCTGAATACAGTGAGCTGTGAGTGAAGGTTAATATTTTAGCTTCTGTAGTCTTCACTTACAGAAACATATCAGTGAATATGAACCAAACAAAATATATGCAAAAAAGGAAAGCAACAGGTTGAGTTCTGCCTTTATAATGAATTTGTTTTTAAAAGGTTGACTGCTTGACACCCTTCATTAATTGATTGCAGTCTGCAGACGTAGTGTCTGAAAAGCAACTTTTTCATGGTGTATTTTCTGAATTCCTAAGACTGATCTTTTCTCCAGAGGGCATAATAAGAGCATTTTTTTTTTAAGTCCTTCAGAGACCAGCGCTGTCTCCATGTCTTGACTTGGTCTGAAGGGAATTACTAGATGCTTGAGACATTCAGTCAAAAAAATAACAACCCAGACTGACTTTAAAGTGGCTTTACCATTTGGCAAAGGAAAAACAAAGGGCTTGTGAATCTTTCTGCTGCTACTGCAAAATGAAAAATAAACAAAAGTGTACAAAATAAGATAAATATCCCTTTGCTATAACTTGGTTATGCCCTTGAGTTACATGATAAAAACAGAAACACGCTGCACGTATCTGTTGTCTGTTGTAATGTACTGTTCCTACAGTACTGATGTTTGTCAGAAACTGCAATTTAATTTAGTTTACGTAATTCTTCTAACAGAGCTTACTGAAATAGTTCTGCTTTGATGCCAGATATTTTAACACGGCTATGAGTAACTATAGACAAAAGCAAGGAAAAATACCAGTACCTGTGTGCCAGAAAAAAGAAACATGGAACTGAAAAGTTGATTATAGCAAATGTCCACAGGAAAGCTCAAACTTTGTCTCCATAAAACAACTGCATTGGCACTTGAGATACTTGAATCTCAGTGAATAATCTCTGTTGCCTCTTGGTGGTTTAAGACTTACTGTGAATTCATACTTGGAAAACCACTGAGAAAAGCAAATGCATCCTGGACACATGGGAGGCCAAGATGCCATCAATTCTTGACACACTGCAAGTTGTTTCATTGTTTGCAAGGCATTCATCTTCTTACTGTGTTTTTCTGCTGGAAGGGTTCCATCCTGCACTCCTGGGAGTGGTGAGGTAATGGCAGCCCCATGACTGCTCTGTGTGCTACTGCTCCAATGCAGAAAGTGGATGACAGAGACAGGTACATCATTGGCTCTGGGTTTTTTGGTGTTTGTTTATTAGGAGTTTGATCTTATGAAGGAATGAGGTTATCAAACTACTTTCTTCAGGAACAGGGCAGGGAGAAGGAGAGGGCAGAAGCTGTGATGGGATGCTCAGCTGCAGAGTTGTGCAGTCCGGGGTGGGGATTGGCCCCTGTGATCCCTCAACAGCCGGAATGTGTCAATGTCTCCCATCAATACCACGAGAGTGCTCACATTTCACCCGACTAATCCAAGGAGATGCTTGCCATCCCCTCCCACAGCCTGGCCCCATCCAGCCATCTGGTCCTGTGTGATTCCTTCTGCAGGCAGGGGAATGCCATGGGAATGCCAGTGCCGGGATGCTCACACGCAGACATGCACACGCACTTGAGCACACACACGCCTCCAGCCTTCTGCTTCCAGTGCTCCCTTGCATGCTCTTTCTTTTATCAGTTCTACTTTCCTCCCCAAGCAGTACTGAAGATTTACTAAAAGCCCATGGGTCCTCTGTGGTATAAAATTAGGTCTCTACAGGTGCCAGCAGAATGCTGTGCCTTGGCATCCAAACAGCTTTGTCTCCAGTTAGTAGATAAACTGAATTTCCTCTTGAAGCTAAAGCACTCCCTATCCTTGCTTCCCCTGGATCCACTTCCTGTTACAGAACCACTTGAAACAGTGTTAGAACAATCCATCATGAGAAATCCTGTGACAGCACTATGAGGCAGATAAGCAGAGGCAAGGGGAGAGGAGAGAGAAGAGGAATAGCTTTTGGAGACTGCTTGGCAGGAAAGTCAACGCTCAAAATATCTGTGGGGAGTTTGAAAGCGTTTCCTAACATCAAAAATGCAAGGAAGAAAAAGAAATTTTGATCAATGGCTTATTGCCCTTGATCTAAGCAAAAGAATTCTAGCCAGTTAGAAATAACAGAAATCTGTTTTATTGTAAAGCTGAAGTTTTCTCTGTTTTGACAGCTGAGGCTCATGCTTTTGGCTGGGTTATTTGCCAGCCTTAAAACATTCATCAGCAATTCGCCAGGTTTTTGTCCTTTCAAATTGAACTCTAATGATGAAGGAAAAGGTGCTGGAGAGATTTTAAGCATGAGTTCTCTGCCCTAAAACAGAACTTTGTGGTCTGATTTCACATGACCAGAAAAAGAAGTTTCCACTCGCTGGCTAAGTTTCTGGTGAATCACTTGCTGGTCACAGAGCCAAGATTCATTTTCTGGAGCATGGGAAGCAGTGGCTCATTTGTGATGCAGACAGACTCCTTGCCTTTGTTGAGAGGAAATGGATTAACAGTATGTATTCTGTGCACAAGTCTTGACAGAACTGAACTAAAATATTCCAGATTAAAGCATCGTTACTGAGAAACAAACTGGAACACAAATTAAACTGAAAAGTCAAATCTGACTCTGAAAACGACCAGTGAAATGTTGGTGTTGGTGGTGCCAGGATCACCTCAGATGTTTCAGAGTACCCAAGCAAATTAGTGTCACAGAATTAATCCTTTATCTTTTTGATGCAAACTCTTACATTGCTATTCCAATGTTTGTTCCTCCTAATGCTTTCTATATTTTCATACACTTATTCTAAGAATTCAAACCAGGCTTTTCTGCTCTTATGCAATTTGTTCATTCTTACGTCCTGCACTACTTTCATTTAGTCACTTAGTTGTTATCACTCCATTTCATACCTGTAAAACTTAGGGGCTTTTTTAGGTGAACCAGTTACAAAGTGAATCACAGAATCACAGAATTACAGAATGTTAGGGGTTGGAAGGGATGTCTGGAGATCATCGAGTCCAACCCTCCTGCCAGAGCAGGACGACCACAGACTCTAGGGCAGGTCTCTCAGAAACGCATCCAGACAGGTCTTGAAAGTCTCCAGAGAAGGTGACTCCACAACCTCTCTGGGCAGCCTGTTCCAGTGCTCTGTAACCCGTACAGTAAAGAAGTTCTTCCTCATGTTGAGGTGGAACTTCCTGTGTTCTAGTTTGCATCCATTGTCCCTCACCCTATCACAGGGCACGACTGAAAAGAGATTGGCCCTTCCTTCTCGACAACCACCCTTCAGATATTTATAGACATTAATAAGGTCCCCCCTCAGTCTTCTCTTCTCTAGACTAAACAGCCTCAGGTCTCTCAGCCTTTCCTCAAAATATGGGTGTTCCAGTCCCTTAGTCATTCTTGTAGCCCTCCCTTGGACTCTCTAAAGTAGATCCCTGTCCCTCTTGATCTGGAGACCCCAGAACTGGACACAATACTCCAGGTGGGGTCTCACTAGGGCAGAGTAGAGGGGGAGGAGAACCTCCCTTGACCTGCTGGACACACTCTTCTTAATGCACCCCAGGCCACAAGGGCACATTGCTGTCCCATGGGTAACTTGTTGTCCACCAGGACTCCAAGGTCCTTCTCCACAAAGCTGCTTTCTATCAGGTCAGCTCCTACTCTGTACTGGTGCATGTTGTTGTTCCTTATCCAGTGTAGGACTCTACACTTATTCTTGTTGAACCTCATTAGGTTAGTCTTTGCCCAGCTCTCCAATCTGTCCAAATATTGCTGAATGGCTGCACAGCCTTCAGGTGAATCAGCGAGTCCTCCCAGTTTCATATCACCAGCAAACTTGCTGAGGATACACTCCATCCCCTCATCCAGGTGTTTGATGAAGATGTTGAATAGGACTGGACCCAGCTCTGATCCCTAGGAGACTCCACTACTTACAGGTCTCCAGCTGGACTCTGCACCTTTGATCATTACCCTCTGGGCTCTATTGTGTAGCCAGTTCTTAATCCATCTCACTGTCCACTCTTCTACCCCACACTTCCTGATCTTGCTCACAAGGATGTTATGGGAGACTGTGTCAAAAGCCTTGCTAAAGTCAAGGTAAACTACATCCACTGGTCTCCCTGCATCTACCCATTCAGTCACATCATAGAAGGCTATCAGATTAGTCAAACATGATTTACCCTTGGTGAATCTATGCTGGCTGCTCCTGATAGCCTTCTTTTCTTCCATGTGCTTAGAGATGACCTCCAGAATGACCTCCTTTATCATCTTTCCAGGGATGGAGGTGAGGCTGACCAGTCTGTAGTTTACTGGGTCTTCCTTCTTGCCCTTTTTGAAGACTGGAGTGATATTGGCTTTCCTCCAGTCCTCCAGCACCTCTCCTCTTTTCCATGATTTTTCAAAAATGATGGAGAGTGGTAGAGTAAAAATAGGCAGCTCTCTCAACACTCATGGGTGCATCCCGTCGGGGCCCATATATTTGTGTATATTCAGTTTACCTAACTGATCTCTAACCCAATTCTCATTGACCAGTGGAGAGTCTTCCTTCCTCCAGACTTCTTCTCTTACATGGGACTGGGACTCACGAGGGCTGGTCTTAGCAGTACGACTAAAACAAAGAAGGCATTCAATAACTCTGCCTTCTCTGCATCCTCTGTTACCAGGGCTCCCACCTCATTCAGCAGTGCGCCAAAATTTTCCCTATTCTTCCTTTTACCACTGATGTACTTGAAGAAGCCCTTTTTTGTTCTTTTTTACTTCCTTTGTCAGCTTTAGTTCTAAGAGGTCTTCGGCTTTCCTTGCTGCATTCCTACATATCCTGAAAACGTTCTTGTAGTTCTTCCAAGTGACAAGTCTTTTCTTCCACAAACTGTAAACTTTCTTCCATATGACTTTTTTCAGGAGCTCCTTGCTCATCCATGCAGGTCTCCTTCCTCCTCTACCTGATTTTTTAGTCCAAGAAATGCACCTATCGTGAGCTTGGAGGAAGTGACATTTGAAAATTAAAGACTGAACTCCTCTTTCAGAAATTCAGGGTCAGTCATATTGACTTTGTATCTGAAAAATCTACTTTCATCAACTCTGTCCTTAACTTCCTTTATGTGTCCCAGGGTGACCACTATTTTTATCATGTCATTTTATATCTACAAACTCCTTGCAAGTGCTCAGCACTTCACTTTTGAGACTGATCTTCCATTTTCTGGATAAGGAATTAAATTTCCTTAGTGGATATGAAGTGATAACAAATCCTTTTCACTCAGGGACAAGTTATTATGAGAAGAAGTTGCAATGCAGAGAATACCACTTAGTAAGTGAAAATTGATGGTGCACTACCATGTAGGATCAGGTCCTTCTGGCAGTTTCAATTCTACCAACTGAGAGCTTAAACAGACAGCTCTAAGGTGAACTACGGTCAAAGAACATATCAGAGTTTACAAAATCAAATTTTCAAAGGGCTTTTGATCAAGTCTCCAACACTACGTAAAGCCAGGTGGGCAACTAAGCATGTAGGTGGCAGGTCTGCATAGAGGGACATTGCTTGGTGGGACTGGACACTGGCCTGCAAACTAGGGGAAGGCAGAGGAAGGCACTGGCAGAAAGGCGGAGAGGGAATTCCCTCTGGTCATGTCTATAGTGGCACATAAAACAAAGCCAGGATTTAGCATTAATCAATGATCTGCATCCATTAACCATTGTGGGTTTGGCTTATATCAAATAGCACTTTCCCAGGACCACGTATGGGCATGGTTTGGGCCACACCACATACCAGGACAGTTCTTGTTGAGCAGTCTGGATGCAGCCAGAAAATAGGCCTTGGCTTGCTCTATTTTATAATGTAATCCTTAGACCAGGATCATGCCAAACATACTGTATCATTTGAGGAATGCAGCTATTTTGAGCGGAGGGACCGATATTTGAGAAAGTGAGTGACACTGGTGAGGACAGATGTTTACTGATTCAATCTTCACATGGAAAACTATTAGTACATGTTGAAAGTCATTTTCTGAAGATGTGTCTCTTGTTATCTTAACATCAGTAAACAGCGGCCCAGTGTATTTTCCCATTTGTGGTGACTTGCTTATCCAGATTCTCTACATATTGCAGGGACACAGTTACTAAATTTAAAGCTGCAAACAGATTTGTTCTCTCCGCACTCTTGTAAGAAACACTTAGTTTTACATCACCAATTTTCAAACATTTCTCTAAGCTCTGGCTAGGTAAAACAGTAAGGAATTGGTGTAACTCAGTGATGAATTAATGGCTCGCTCACTAGAGCAAGCTCTTATTTTCCTCTTTATCAGTTATTAGGCCAGACATTTTGGAAGAGTTTAATCAAAATCCTCATCAAAAGCCAAATGAGTGGATTTTAAAGAAAGTTTAATTACAGTGGTCAAACCACTCAGCATGATTTGCTTGATTTGATTAACGTAATGAGGAGCACATTTAATGAGAAATGCGTTAATTCATTCAAACAAGTGGTTTTATCAGAGGTATTAAGCATCCGCTCAGGTTTTGTACAGCAGAAACTACTATAGCAAAAATTAACTGAGGTCAAAGCAGCAGACATGCCATAACTAGAAGCTCTCAGCTATAATCTACCATTTTAACTTAGGCAGTGCTCATCATGACTGAAAAAGCAGGGTCCACATCTAAAAAATCCCCCAAAACACAGGGTTTTTGCTTCCATTCCACAGCTGGGATCTCCATCTCTTTCTTTCAGATGTTCAGAAGATTCGGGAACTGGGATGGAATCCTCTGAGCCTCAGATGGCCCCACATGCAGACATTATTAGCAAATGATGAAGCAAGAGCTCAAAGGACCACTGATACCACCCCCACCCTTAAAAGAAATGGAGTGTTCCCCATTTGCTCTCTGTTTGAACTCACTCCTGTCCCTGTGATGTCTTTGGAACACTCCTATTTCTAACTTGGAATAGAGTGATTTTGGAAGAGAATTACTATTTTCCTGCTGGGGAAGGAAGACTCCTTAATGGAAAAACAGAAAAATTAAGCCTCAAGTGGGAAATATTTGAGAAAAAGAAGAAAGAGCGTCCTTTACACCTTTCTTTCTTCAACTGCCTTCTTCAGATATATGTCAGCACCTATATTGCAGCTTTCCCATTTCAGTACCCCTTCGGATGGGCTTTACACAGCAGCCTTCACTTCCACCCTCCCCACTGGCATCCCTTCTCTGTTGTCACCTGCTGTATCTCCTGGCAGCTGCAAATGCTCTTCTCTCTCCTACGTTGTCCTGACCACCATTACCTCTTTGGCTTCTGCCATGCTCCCTTGCCTTTAATCAGTCGTTGGCTCGTTATTCCTGTAGTGTCTGTGCTTCCTCTATTTGAGCTTTATACAGCATCCATATAGCACTGAAACAGCTCTGATTTTCATGTGCTCTTCTTCTAAGCCTGCTCAAACACTTTTCAAGAACTGTTGAATAGTGGACTTAAGCACTATCTATTACTCAGCCCTTCATCAACTATCACCAGCAGTTGGCACAGGAGCCCAGCTTTGATACTGTTCCCTAAGTGGGCAGGAGACTGGTCAAGGAGCTGAGAAGTGGAGCACAAGCCCAGCTGCAGACAGGATTCTCCTGGGGTAGGTGCATACTGATGAGCGAAGAGGCATGGAAGGCTGTATTTTGCCTCTTGATGAAGTCAGCAGGAGTATGACAGCCAGACACTATTATTAGGGTGCCTAAATGAGTGTAGGTGCCAAGGCTGACCTGCAGGTTTGGAAATCTGCACCAAGACCTTCAAGAAATAGGCTGAAACAGAGAACTAGAGATGTCAAAAAATGGGTTTATTTGCTATATTAATGGAAGATCAGCAAGAAAACCATTCCTGTTGAGCTGGAAATCATGACCCTTGGGATTATTTCTGCCATTTGTCTTTAAAGTACAAAGAAACGAGTAAAAATTGGAATCAAAGTCCCTTGATTTTAGAGAAATGTTGGGATGTGCCTATATCTGACTACTGCACGCCAACAAGAAACCATGATATTGGCATATAAACATTTGCACAGAGGAAAGCATTAAAAATGACTACCTCACCAGTACACTCAGCAAGGCAAGATAATTCTGCCAAGGAACAGATCATTCTGCCTTGGAACTAGCAACCCAAACAGCATACACAGACTCACTACAGCAGCTGCCCCTTGATGTCACATTTGGTATCCTTCAGTGGAATTGAGGTGGGAAATCACAAAACATAAATTGGTAGAAGATTGTATCTTAAAATACTTTTTCACACTATCTTCCAGCTCAGCCTTCAAGCAGCCAACCAACCTTACTAAACTTATCACCTGAAGAAAATTTCTCAAGGACCAATATGTCTGACTATATCAGAGTGATAAATGCAGAAATTGCAATTTATCTCTATAGCCCTCACAAGAAGTATCTTCTACAACAGAACCAATGGATCTTCAGCATGTCCATCCCAGAATGCAAACTACTTCCTCATATGGACCATGTGTCCCCTGTACTGTAGTGAACTCACACTGACAAGCAGTCTGTGAAAGAAAAATATGGTTAGTAACATATGGTTAACAGTGTTTCCCAAAACAGCTATTCTCTCTCCTATCATTCAGCCCTCGTCCTCAAGGGAATCCTACAAAAGAAGCTTTAAAGACAAAGCTGAGATTAAAATTAATAATTTGATGAGACACCAAAAATTGTTGATTCCAAGAACAATGTTAATTTTATGGCACATTATAATTTATCTTAGATACTACTTACTAATCTCAGTTTCTCAGGAGATAATTACCTGTGTATCACTTCCATCCTGTTTTCAGTAGAGCTGAAGACCTTAATACTACTCCTCTTACTAACATCCACTCTGTTCCTTTCATCTCAAAGTACCTGACTGATTAATATAATGAAACGGAACTCAGATAAATTGGTTCAGATCTTTGTTCATCTGGAAGTTTGCTAGTTACGTCCCTGCTTTGTTTTTTTTGCCCCTCAGACTTGTCTGTTTTTATCCTACCATGTGTACTAATAACAGATATTGCCTCTCTCCACAGATATTACAATACCTGTTAATATGTGAATATCCTGTTCACAAGGCCATGCAATGATAGGACAAGGGGCAGTGGTTTCAAGCTAGAGAAGGGTAGATTTAGGTTGGACATTAGGAAAAAGTTCTTTAATATGAGGATGGTGGATCACTAGAATGGGTTGTCTAGAGAGGTGGTGGGGGCCCCATCCCTGGAGACATTCAAGGTCAGGCTTGATGGGGCTCTGACCAACCTGTTCGAGTGTGAGATGTCCCTGCTTATTATAGGGGGGTTGGACTAGATTACTTTTAGAGGTCCCTTCCAACACCAGACATTCTATGATTCTATGACTCTATATTCCTTCTGAGTGTTACGCCTGTTCCCTGTTTGCCAAAAACCTGCCCAACTAGCCTCCACTTTGGAAATATCAAGAGGGGCTGTAGATGTGGCCCAGTTCTGATTCCTTTTCAATAGTCATACAGCTTCTAGTCTGTCACTCAACTGCTTCACAGAGATATTTGGTTTGATCTGGATTACGCAAAGGGTAGGACCACAACCTAACTGGTCAAACATAAATCACTACTTCTAAAAGGAAAGGAAACATTGTTAAATAAGATCTTTCTAAATGGAAGTGAAATAGGACATGAAGGAGATTCAGGAATATATTGTTCAACACAGGACACATTATGTTCCTTCCAATTCATTCAGAGATGACAATTTTTATTCTCACTTCTCTCTGATACTTCCTAGATAGTATACTGGTCTTTGGCAATGCTCATTGCAATCATATAGCATATGAGAGAGGTAGTAGAAGTCCCATCCGTGGAAACATCCAAGATCAGGTTTGATGGGACTTTGAGCAACCTGATCTAGTTGAAGATGTCCCTGCTCACTGCAGAAGGGCTGGATTAGATGACCTTCAAAAGTCCCTTCCAACCTAAACCATTCTATGATTCGATGATTCAATTTCATTCTCCTTTTCATCCTTGGACCTTAGAAAATCGTAACTTTACTTCCTGGCATCCAAATTCAGTAACAGTTTGGGAAAGGTTAACCTGTTATCTTAGAAAGGCATTCAATATAGTTTTCCACAGGAAATTTCAGTAGGCAGTCCCACATGAATTAAAATATATGGACCTAAAGAATAGCACATTATGTTTTAGGAAGCATAAAATATGCCAGTACACAAAGCTCAGAGGCAACATTCAGATCTATTGCCTAATGTCAAATACCATACTTCTCCTTGAGCTTGCAGAAATCACAGATATTGTTCTGCTTGAACACCACAAACCACTTGACTCATACTTGGAAGTGATTCTTTGAAGAAAAGTACCTAAATTTCACATCCAGGGCTGAAGTCCTACACCCTTCTTCTTTCACCAAAAAGCACTCAGAAAATTCAAGACAGAATTAAGGAAAGGATTAAAAAAATTGTATTCCTTGTCTTCTGAAACTAGGGGTTGGGACTGTCTGTGACCATGACCACATGTGAGACCTGCAGTCTAATAATTTCCATGTACAAAGGAAATGCTTACCCTATATGCACCTGTCACCACAGAAAAGCTTGGGGACCACATGGAAAGAATTTTTTGCAGGTCCACAGGAAAAGCAAGCCCCCTTATCTCTTCCTCCTACTCAGATACAAACCAGGAGCTTGCTTCCAGCAGGCAGCTTGTATCAGTGGGCTCTGCTAGGCAGCATGGAAATAACCCTCAGCATTGATGAATGGGAACCGCTATCATGATGCAAATGTCTTGTGGAAACAAAATACTTGCCAAGAACCTAAAAGACTGAGTACTTAAAGCAGCCCTCCATGCTGGCTTTCCTTAGCAAGTGCACAAGGGACAAGCACTCAGCTATCGGTCCCACTCCTCACCCTTAAGAGATTGAACCTTCAGTGCCAATGAGTCGTATTTAATTCCCTTCTCCCTTTTTGGCTGTGCTACTGCAATGGAAGTTTCTGCAAGAAATGTAGATGTTCCTGGATAAGTAAAACAGCTCCTGTTGCCCAGTGTTTTACTGTGCCCGTACCTCCCACCACAGGGGTGGTACCGCTGGCACGTTCTTCTACACGATGAGGCAGACAGCTTCTGACTTGGCCATTGCTTTTGATGGCCAAGACTCTGCTATAATGTCATTTTGTACCATTGCAAATTTGAAGATCTAGGTGCTGAAGTTCAGAAGAAAAACATAAGTTCAGCCAATTAGCGGCTCAACCTCATTTCCCACCTGTGAGTGACTATCATGAGACCAGTGCTGTAAATGGGTGGGTGAAAGGATGAAGCATGAAAATAATGTGAAATACGGATGCCTAAGTTGGCAGGTGACAAAAACCAGCTTCCACCCTACGGGGTGGCTGTAGAGTCCCTCCTCGACAGCCCCATGGGAGGGAGAGGTGGTGGGAGCACAGAGTGCAGCAGTGGTATGCTGTCCCTTACCTTCTCATTCTTCCTCTCCTCAGCCTTGCTGATGGGGACAGGGGTGACAGGGCCACCCAGGGGCCCACCACCTGCCTCGCCGTTGAGGTGGGCCGCGCTGACATTGGGTGGGGTGATGGCGGCAGCGGCGGAGGTGAGGGGGATGAGGGGCCGGGCCCCTGGGGCAGGCGGCTGGTGGCCGTGCTGCGGGGAGACAGTGGGGTGAGGCCGGATGGCTGTCGCTGGCAGGCGGGAGGGCGAGCTGGGTGTCCGCAAGGGCGAGACCGTGGCGGTGGGCCGCTCTGGGGCCGGCGCTGGGGGGTGAGCTGCAGAGGGAGGACAGAGAATAGTTAAGCCCCCCATGCATTGCCAGACCTTCGGTGGCCATTGCTGCCACGAGGTGCCAGGGCCTGGCAGAGAGCTAAGCCTTAACCCAGGATATTTCAGCCTGCAAGTGTCTTTTGTCTAAACCCTAGAAATCCCCCTCCTGGCTATGAAAGGCCTGTCTGCAGTTGGTCATGCCTAGTCATGCGACTAGGGAACAGCCTGACCATCCCTACCCGTGCTTGGAAACAAATGAAAAGCCTATTGAGCTGTTTTCTGAACCTCCAGAAGCTCCTCCTAATCTGATAGGTTTTGGAGCAATGCAACGTGGAACCTGAAGGATTAGCCCAGATGATCCACACTGACCTTGCAGACTGCAATTACAAAGGAAGGTCTCTTTTTTCATCCCTAACAAAACGATCAACAGCACATCACTGTGGTGCATAAGATAAATTAAGCAGAAAACCACCAGAGGATTTCTGAGCTCAGCTTCATCTCTGCCAGCAAAGTCCCAAAGGGACTAGGCAGTACATTTTAGTCTTTCTTCCCCTGCCTACAAGCATTAGGAACCAGAAATTAGCACTCATCTTTTTAACGATGACCACAACACGCTGCCAAGGTCAGCTCTCCAGGGATTCCGGAGTTTGTTGCATGCTTCATGTTGCAAAAAGTGTGACAAAGCTCCAGGTCCATTTCCACAAAAATGTGGCCTTTTACTTCCAGGTTGGTTGACTGCTTAAGTATAAGCGACATACAGCTCCACTTTAAGTATGTACAGACCAGAAGCCAAGCCCACACTCAGATATTCCCTTCCCTAGATGATTCAATAGTAGACTGGCTGGAAAATGACCATTTCACAAATGATTTCCAGTTTCATTATCTAGTTTAGTTCTACCCCAGTGCAAAATTTGAAGCTTTGAATATTTTTCTGAGCACAACCTACTTGTCCTACAACAGCCTCTATTCTGGCCAGGGGATTCACCTGTGATATGAAAACATAGGATCTGGTCACCACACTGTTATTCCCTGTAGACAACAGCTCTGGGCAGCTGTCTATTCCCTTTGCAACTTGAGCCATGACAGCTTCATGGCTGAAGTCTGGTTGAACTACATATATTCGTGACAAAAAGCTTTGAGTCCAAGAAATCATATTTTCTTTGACCAAGAAGCATTTTTCTGGAAAATGTATGACCCACTCAGATCTGTGGCTTTCTTACAAATTCATCTGAAGGATACATTTTTATGCAGGCCCAGCTGGAGATCATTCAATCTATAACTAAACAACAATGCTAGAACAACTCAGACCGTTATTTTCTGTTTCTATGGTTAACAGTGGCACCCATTACCAGGGACTGAAGCGATAAGGAGTGCCATTAATCATACTCACTACACCAGCTGAGCATTCCTGCCAGGAGGGAATTTCTTCCCCCAGCCTTATGCCCTATTATCTGAAGCAATACTGAACATGATGGGTCAGCGATCATCAGATTAGCACTTCCAAAGATTACATGATTCTCCCTCAGAGTAACTCCTTTAATAACATCTCTCTTTATCAATGTTGCTCATAACAAATCAAACTATCATCAGCCACTCTTGAACTTGATGTGATTTTACCATGTAGCATGAGGAAGGGCCTAAAACTCATTATTAAAGACTTCTTCAAGACTATTCTGACTATTAGTTACCATTTTGTCCTCCTTGGATTACCAAGAACATGCACGAGAAGGTGCACTTCTTTTGCAGAGAGCCAGACAGGGTACCACTTGTTATCTTGAACTGACTCCCTCATTCTGATTTTCCCATTTGGAACCTGTGTGATAAGCAACCACTGCTGCCAGAAATCTCATTTTCTGGGATGGTTAAGCTTGCAAGGTCAAGGTTTTGAACTATTGGTTGTAGGGACCAATGGCTTTTCTAAATTAGAGGAAAAGCACATTAATGGAATTTCACTGCATGTACCTCGTGGGGAAGACTGATTTGGTAATCGTATTAGGTACATTACTTCTTTAATATAGAACACAATGTTTCCAGACACAAAGAAAAAAGAAAACACCAGAAACAGTAAAATAAATGGCCTGAGAAAAATAAACTCTGAGCAGAGCTCTTATTTTGTTCTGTAATTTCATCTGCTTACTGTTACAATGTATGCCTTTGCTCTGGGATCTCTGGATCTGGACCATGCTGCATCAAACATGCTATTAATTAGCAATGCTCACTGAAGGCTATTTCTGTTCTACACCACTCATATTTCATTTTGGGTGTATTCCTACATTAGTGGCCTGGTCCAAAATTGATTTGTTAGTCATGTATATTGCAAGCTAACAGAAACATGATTTGAATACTGTGCCAGCTCGCCTCTCTTGGAAAGCTTTTCCAAAAGTCAGTGCGCATTGCCCTGTCCTGCAAGACTAAAGAGACCTTTTAAAGGGGCTCTGGTCCACAGAATACTGGTGAGGACATACATTATGGTGAAACTGATAATAATGAAAAAAATCCTTTATTTATGCTGGCAAAGATTTATTTAATTGAAACAACAATCTCATGAACCTTTCAGAAGGACTGGAGAACTCCTCACCTTGGAGGTTTTGGAGCAGCTCTGCGGTCCCCAAATCACCCTGACAAGTCCTCAGCACTTTAAGATGTCAAAGTGACCCAGAGGAACAATCATAAATCATGCAGGCTGCTGGAGGTGTAGCACAGCAGCACTGTGGAAGGAAGATGTTAGGCATGTCAGGTTCACGGGGCAAAATGATCCATCACCTCAGTTTCAGGTGAGTCTGTCTGCCTTTTGGCATGGGAGGCATCAGGAGCACCTGAATGCTTCCTTAGAGCCTTACCCAAGAGAGAACGTTTCTGTCTTTGCACTGTGGGGGCAGAAGGGCTTTTAGAAGGGTGTGACTTGAGGGAACTAGACAAAAAGAGGATAAATCAATTATTTACCAGTGTGACATGGCTGCTGTGTAAAGTTCTGTCACTCTTTGTTGAGCAGAGGAGTATGCAGTGTTTGAGATTCAGATTCACATGTACTTGATTAAGTTTTCTTCCCTTTGGTCTGGACTGTATAGGAGCTGAGATTAGATGGTCATAATGGTGCCTTCTGGCTTCAGAAGGTATGAATCTGTGACTTACACCACAGTGCATTTCTCATTTGTGCCTGCTTTGTTTTATATCTAAGACCTCAGTTTTCAGCAGTCATGGTACTTACTGATCTGCTTTTGTAAACTCAATGGCTCACATCGCTATAAAGTACCAGAAACAAAATGTTTTAAATTTTGCTATAAAGTTCCACCACAGGATTTACTTTCACTTTCTTCAACATCAGAGCTGTTTAACATCAGGGAAAAGGGAATAAATTGTACTCTGGAAAATTGTGCTGTACATCAGAAAGGGAACTTAGAAAGAACAGAGGCCCCCTGGTGCGAGAAGCTCTTATTCTCTTTTCAAAGAGGTGGCAGTATTTTTCAGATCTTTTGCTTTATCACTAACACCAGGTCCCGTTCTGCCTAATAAATACCTTTCATCCCTGAAGCCCAATGAAATGCTTCTTAATTTTAAGTCACGTATTACTTGCCCTGCGATAAGGGCAGTATTTTTCCACCAGCAAGCCAACCGGACTCAGAACTGTTAATCTCCTCAGTATGCAGGGTGCTTGCTTTCACTCAGATAAATTGTATAAATATTTGTAAACACTATAATCTATTTCAGCTGTAGCAAGAGAACAATCTGATAAACACAACATGGTTCCCAGAGATCAATAGAAGCCCATAAATATTACAAGCAAATCAAACATACTCTATTCCACATAGACAGAGCGGTGACTGAAACGAGAAAGAAAGCTGCAGGGACAGGCAGATTTGAGAGCCTTGCACTCGAGGGGTACAACATCAATCCCAGTGATGCAGGGTGAGAGGCACCAGTGGGTGTGCACACATACCCATCTGCATGGCGTTGCGGGTCTGGTTGGCTGGCTGCTGAGCAGAATACCTCAAGCAGTTGTTCAGCTGCGGAGAGGCCGCCTGTAGCTGGGGATGCGTCTGAGGCACAGTGATGGGAACAACGGGTCTGACAGCTGTGGTGGCATTGGTGTGACTGGGCCCCATGGGATGGATGGCTCCTGGGGCTCCTTTTGTTGCTGAAGCTCCCCCAGCTGCACTGTTTCTGGGCTGTCCAGCTCCCACTGGCACCCTGCATGGAGACAAGGTACAGTGTAAGCGTGCTGCAGAGACCCCAATACCCACCCACAATGCTGACAAGCACCCCCTGTTACTTAGGGGGTTCAACATGATACCCTCTCACGTGTTAAAGTAAACTGAGATATAGATATATGTTTATTTTTACAGGACACAGTCATAAGCATGCTGGAGGACATTTTCACGCTTTTATCCTATGGGAAGAAGTTCAAGGTAAAAATGGAACAGATAGTTTTTCTTATCACTTTTTTTCTTATGCTACATTTCTGACTGAATAATTTCCACTTAAATCACAAATCTAAATTCAGAAGAAATGGATATCTCTGAACTGTCATTTTGTGAGCCAGAGGCTATTTTTCAGGCACTAATGGAGTGATAATTAAAACAGTCGCAGAGATCTTTTCTTAGGACCAAACCTGCATGCAGCCCCACATGGAATAAAAAAGCTACATAACACCAAATCTCTGTATGGGTGTTGAAGGGGACTGAAAAGCAACAGACGTGGCAGGGCCTGGCTTGGCTGAGCACTTACCCTACTGATGTAAGCAGCCCTAGGTTAGACTTGCTAGGCAAATGCAAAAGGGGAGGGAATGCAGCTGACCTTACCGAAAAGGAAATCCAAACAATAACCAACACCTCTTTCCCTACTCACTTAAAATGGTAAGCATAATTTGTATTTCATATGAGTGGCTAGGTAGACCTCAGAGGGAAGGAACAAAGCTCCTTCTCCTATGAAAGGAGTTCAGCCTAGAGCAGGTCTTGGTCCTCTTACCACTAAGCCAGAGATTCTCTGATCGGGGCAGGAAGACACTGGGGAGCACACGAGGACACCAATGGACAAACTCAGCCTCTGCACAGCAGCTCTTTCTCTGAGTTTTGTACTCAGGTGCCTGAGTAATTTCCTCCACCAGCAGAAGTCATGAAACATGAAACATTTTGTGCTGTTCTCCTCTCCTGGGCTGCTTCATGTTCCAAGGTCATACTCCAGGAAAGGACAGCAGAGGGGATACAATGCAGAAAAAAGTATGGTGGAGGAAATGGAAATGAGACATTGCATGGGGTTAGGAAGGGAGAAGAGGATAACACAAAGGATACAAGACCAACCTATGGGAGGTGGGATTGGGAGAACCTCTGGGGCTTCAAAATTGTTGTGTGGGAACACAGAGAGGAAAAGAGCAGAAAGATGGAGTGTGTAGAACAATCCGGCCCAATTCAGAGGACAAGAAAGACAGAGGAAGCAACCCTAAGAGTGAAAAGAGGAAGAGCCAAAAGAGTGAAATTCTGACAGAAAGAGACCAAAACACAGGCTTGAAGATATGGTCCAAAAGTGCAAAAGGTATCCATCCCCTCTGCCAAATCCCCACTCCCCCAAAAATAACAGGAGGAAAAGCAACACTGTGGTGTCATAAAATCCTTGACTCATCTCATCATGCAAGGTTTGCCTGGATTACATTTTGCTAAATGAATCTGATTTTTCTTTTCTTCAATTTTTTTTTTTTTCCATCGGCCTCCAGGTAGGGGAAATCTGGGATTCCCACCAGATGGAAATCTTGACTGTCTGTCATCTGCTATGAGAAGCTGGCAGGATAGCAGCAAGGTTCAGCTGGAGCTGGCTTGGCCATCTGCACTAGATTGAATCTGCCAGAAAATCACACCTGATAGTCCTCTGAAAGCTACGTTCAGGCAAACATGCACACCGACAGGTACAGAGACTATCTGTGACTCCCACAGTGCTGGATAGATGCCGGATGTGGCAAATTTTCTCTGCTGTTCTGTGCCTGTCTGTCCATCTAAAGGGTCTTGTCCATTTTCCACCATGCTCAGCTCACACATGTGCTTTGGCAGCTTAAAAATCTAGTTCAGTGTTATTAAATTCATGGGCAACTTTTTTTTCTTGGGTTTTGTAGGGAGTGGCAGAAAGACATGGATGAATCTAATCCTCCGCTTTGCTGTCAAAGGGGGACAAAGTAAGTCAAAAGTGCAGCAAATACATGATTTTGCTGCTTTTAGATTTTTCTTGCTGTTCTCACTGAGGGTGATTTACACAGGACCTTAATTAGATCACAGGATCATAAATATAATCATAAAGCTGCTTTCGGGGATTGTGGAAAGCACTTTTGCCCTTTAGCACTTCTCTCTGTCTTGCTCTGTGACAGGCTGCATTTAATAAAGTCATGCTGATTCAGATCACCAACACTTCAGCACAAACTTCTTTACTAATTAAGAGCTGAAGAGGCAAGGAGTGAAGGGAGACAAGGGGCTCCATAAAATCAGGTAAACACTTTTAGGTTGATAAACAGTGAAGATCCCATGAATGAATGTGGTCTTTTGACTGAAATGCAATATTAGGACTGTCAGCAGGCTTAGTTACTGTCTTCTAACCTGCTCGTAACTTTTGGTCTTGCTCAGTCCACATATTACAAACTTGACATAAACTGAAAATGGAACAAACCTGGATCAATTTTTCAAGATCAATGCTTTCTGAGTTGTAAGGTGCCTTCCTCTGGAGAGGAGTGAAAGGTGGTGGCAACTGTGTGTATGTGAGAGGAAAGACTTGAGAACATGTGAGAAGTAGTGAGTTTGATTTGCAAAGCCATGGGTGCTCTAAAAGAGATATGGACAAGTGGGGCAAAACAGTCTGGGACACGCTGATGAACTTTCTCCTCAGCTTGCAGACTATTCCAGAGTGGGTTCTAGATCAGAACCACCCTTTGATTTGGTGTTGTCCAATAACATACTCTGACAAATGGCATTCCTCCCCAAACATGCTATTCTTTCCTTTTCTCATCTTCCGCAACTGAGACAGAGGCATCTAAAATCAGACAATTTCCTGAACTCTCCCACTACTTCTGAATTTTAACTGTTCAAACATTAGTCCTGATCCAAACAGTCCAAGACCTTTGATTTAAGAAAAACAAAATCTGTATGAGGAGGTACTGACAAACAAGACACAAGTATTCCTTACTTTGTTCATCCCCATTGAATGTCCAGTAGTTTTATAGCAATAAAAAAAGCATTAGCCAACAGATTCTTTGAAATACTAAAATCTGGGCACAGCAGACTTTGTACAGTCATGGGGGTCATCTAACACAACTAGTGTAGTCTTCTGAGAACATGGATACCTCCAGTACTACGACCAGCAAATTTTATTGTCCAAGTCTACAATGTACAATGTTGCCACCAGAAAATTTCTGGAAGGCGAATGTGATTTAAAAGCAGAACTACATTGTTTACGCATCCTCCAGAGGCAGAATCCCTCCCATTCCCAGCTCAGGCATATCCACCTTGGGCAGTGGCCTCACCTTGAAACAGGCGTCACGTAGTTGCCTGGGAAGACACCAGACATCCCACTCCTCAGAGACGTCCCCTTGAACCAGCCGTCCTGGCATTTCTCAATGACTCGGTACATCTCACCTTTGCGGAGCTCCAGCTCGTCATTCTTCTGAGGCTTGTAGGCATACAGGGCTAGGTAGCTGTGGGGACAGGTCACACAGGAAGAAAGCACACAGCTGACGTCAACCACAGCTTCAGCCCTAGCCCCACAGAGTAGAAAGTGAGTAGAAACACTGCTCAGAAACCATGGTAAAAAAGGAATATCGTTACAGCACAGCAAACAAGAATGGCAGAGATAAGATCAAGTGGGTGGTATGACAATAAGGGAATAACTAACCAGATTAAGGTCAAGGGGTAATTTAGAGATTAATAGTACATACTTCTCACCCAGTGCACAACCAGAGCAAAACACTGTCACAAAGCAGCACTGAAGTTAAGAATTTAGCAGCAGTTTCAGAAGGACATGCCACTTACAGAGACAGCCAGAATAACCAGGACTTGAATGGGAAGGCTCTGCAAAGCCTAACATGTGGATGAAGTATATATTTTCCTATGCTTCAGGGTGGGAGCCACCTCTGCTGTGGATTTGCAGAAGAAACTTTTCTTATGTGTAGGCTACTTCATAAAATTTTAAGGCAGCCTTTCTTGCAGGTTTCTTGATGCTATTTATACTGGCCAGTTTTAGAAACAATACACCAAACTGTTCTGATCTGGTATGGTGATTCTTGTATTATGTGGGTAAAACAAAAATTGGTGGAGGGCTAAATTCTGCAAGGGGATTTTTGCTTAGGGAAGTGAAGAGATAGAATTTGGCTTTGGATGTCTTTTATGCAAGTATTCTAATAAATATTTAATCCAGGACGCAATATGTAGAACTTTTAATTTATTTCATTACAGCTTTTATTTATTCCCTTTGTTTAGAATCTTTCTTTTTATCTCTTTTTCGTTCACTACTTCAGGGATGCGTTTAATGTTGTGAAATGACTACAACTTGAAGTCCCTAAAGGTATTTTCTCTGTTTAGAGAGACCCTTGTTGAAAATTAAGAATGATAGCTTGCACTTTGGGGAATAATGGAGTCAGGACAGGATAGCAAGAAAGCATAAGCAGAACAAAACTTTCTTTGTAGATACCAATTTTATTTTGGTACTATCACCTTTCTACAAATGCAAAAAGGGATTTCTTGTAATTCTTGATTAAGACTGAACTTCCTTGAGGTTTATTTTTTTTGCTTTGTGCATTACAGGCAGTGCAGAGAGACTAAGACAAATGGGGAAACACTTACGGAAAGTGCATTTACACTACAAAGTGCAGCAGAAAGCTCTTAGGCTTGGGAGTGCATGAGGAGAGGCTTGCTGCCCACCTCTCTGCAGTGAACCAGAGAAATAATGAAAACTGTAACTGTTGTGATTGTAGACTTGCAGTCAATAAAAATGATATATGGCTTTTTACTTCTGCTCTCCAGGAAATATAATTGAGGAATAAATCCTGTTAGTTTTTCTGATTCTATTCCTTTGTGGTACCAGAAGATTTCCATATTTTTATTCTAAAGGCAGTAAATAAACAACAGTAATGAGTAGAATATGAAATATTTGGTAAGAGCTCCTTGGGGCATGCTTAGGCTGATGTGCCTGGCTCTGTTTGCCATGTGCATGGGGTACAAAGACCTAATCAGGAACTATATTTCATTAGTCAACAGATGGGAGAAACCATTCTGCACATCCTTTGTTCAGCCTACATAATCAGGTGGTCCTCAGCAGGTCTGTAGCTGTTCACCTGGTGGAAAACATGAGACTACATATGAATTGAAGAACATTATAATGCATCACTCTGACATGAAATAAGGTTACATACTTCAGTGCTAATCCTCCAGCACAGTGCTCTGCTAGGACATAACGGTAAGTGCCAAGACTGCACTCACTCCAGGGAGCAGAAAGTGTGGCTTTGACTACCCCTTTTAAAGTTGCTGCATACAAAGGGCTCATACTCAGAAGCTGGGGTTAAGCGAGGGGTCAAGGACAGAGTATTTTAGATAGACTTACTTAGCCCTTACCCCAAGGGGCTACATGTAATAATGTAATTTACGTGTTGAGATGCTGGGAGAAGATGCAGGAAAATTACCCTAAGTGGATCATAGGCTGCTTTCCCTTGCAGCTGTCTCCAGCTTTCCTATTAGTGTCTTTCTGTTCCTCCCTGCAAATTACCCCAACTCAGCCTCTAGTAAACCTGAATAACCAATATCACAATGAGCTTAAACATCCTCCAGAGAGAGTATAAAAGTCCTTGCAGAGACTAAAAGAAGGTGTACAACAGCTCAGCTTCAACTCCATGTCAAAACTGAGAAATCTTTGTATTGCTAAATGAATGAAAACATATGTGTAATAACCACATAACATGACTTTGGGACAATGGAGGTGACCAGTGCTTTCTTTGTGGACCAGCGATCCCACCACATACGTGGGGCAGTGAGGATGCCCATCTCTGAGGGTCTTCTCTATTATCACAGAATCATAAAATGGTTCAGGTTGGAAGGGACATTTAAAGGTCACCTGGGCCAACCCTTGTGCAGTGAGCAGGGACACCTGCCACTAGACAAGGTTGCTCAGGGGCCCATCCAATCTGACCTTGAATATTTCCAGGGATGGGGTATCTACCACCTCTCTGGGCAACCTGTTTCAGCGTCTCACCACCCTCATTGTACAAAATATCATTCCTACATCTAGGCTAAATCTATCCTCTTTCCGTTTAAAACCATTATCCCTTGTCCTGTCGCAACAGGCCCTGGTAAAAAGTTTGTCCCCATCTTTCTTATATGCTCCCTTTACGAATTGAAAGGCTGCAAAAAGGTCTTTCCAGATCCTTTACTTCTCCAGGCTGAATAACCCCAACTCTCTCAGCCTTTCTTCATTGAAGAGGTGTTCCCTCCCTCTGATTTGTGGTGCTCCTCTGGACCCACTCCAACAGATCCGTGTCCTTCTTATGTTGGGGACCCCAAAACTGGACACATTACTCCAGGTGCGGTCTTACCAGCATGGAGTAGAGGGGCAGAATCCCCTACTTTGACCTGCTGGCCAAGCTTCTTGTTAGGCAGCCCAGGATATGGTTGCCTTTCTGATGTGCTGATGACACTAAGCTGGGAGGAGTGGCTGACACACCAGAAGGCTGTGCTGCCATTCAGAGAGACTTAGACAGGCTGGAGAGTTGGGCGGGGAGAAACATGATGAAATTCAACAAGGGGAAGTGTAGAGTTTTGCATTTGGGGAAGAACAACACGATGTCCCAGTATAGGTTGGGGGCTGACCTGCTGGAGAGTAGTGTAGGTGAAAGAGACCTGGGGGTCCTGGTAGACAGGAGGATGACCATGAGCCAGCAATGTGCCCTTGTGGCCAAGAAGGCCAATGGCATCCTGGGGTGCATTAGAAAGGGTGTGGTTAGTAGGTCAAGAGAGGTTCTCCTCCCCCTCTATTCTGCATTGGTGAGGCCGCATCTGGAGTATTGTGTCCAGTTCTGGGCCCCTCAGTTCAAGAAGGACAGGGAACTGCTTGAAAGAGTCCAGCGCAGAGCCACAAAGATGATTAAGGGAGTGGAACATCTCCCTTATGAGGAAAGGCTGAGGGAGCTGGGTCTCTTTAGCTTGGAAAAAAGGAGGCTGAGGGGTGACCTCATCAATGTTTACAAATATGTAAGGGGTGAGTGTCAGGGAGATGGAGTTAGGCTCTTATCAGTGATGACCAATGACAGGACAAGGAGTAATGGGTGCAAATTGGAGCATAGGAGGTTCAAGGTAAATATCAGAAAAAACTTTTTTACTGTGAGAGTGACAGAGCACTGGAACAGGCTGCCCAGAGAGGTTGTGGAGTCTCCTTCACTGGAGACATTCAAAACCCGCCTGGATGCATTCCTGTGTGATGTGCTCTAGGTGACCCTGCTCTGGCAGGGGGGTTGGACTAGATGATCTTTTGAGGTCCCTTCCAACCCCTATGATTCTATGATTCTATGATTCTGGTATGTGAGTGCACATTGCTGGCTCACGTCCAGATTTTCATCCACCAGTACCCGCAAATACTTCTCTTGCGGGGAGCAGGACGTAGAGGAAGCCAAAATCTTTATAAAAAGTTCCCTAAAAAAAAGGCCTAAGAAGGTAGCTCGTGTTTGTAGCCTTGGGGAGGTACCTGTTACTCTACTCATAATGCAGAAGCCCCAGGGCTCTGTCTGGGGTTGTAACTCCCCAGTTCTGCTACAGCTTTCAGTTAACGCTTCCTCTATGACTGGAACTTGGCTTGCAAATGCAAAATGACAGACTGGATTATGAGGCTGCCTCACGGGGGAGATGACAGGAGAAGCATGAGAGGGAGAAGGGGAAGCTTGCTGAGGCATGGAGGCAGAGGCATTGCCAGAGAGCTGGAAGATGTCCTGATTCAGCAGCTAAATACTGAAAACACTGCCAATTACAGCTTCCTAGTTTGAGCATTGTTGGAAAGAAATCTGTGCCCCACGGGCTGCACAGGGTGTCCACAGGGTGATGATGAGTTCTCTTTGTGTGGCAATCAGTGATGTGTGGTGCCCCTCAGGTATGAAGATCTCACCTTAGTAGTGAAGAAAAAATTTGGTTTGGTTCTGTTTCAGCTCTCTCATTCTCCTTAAAACATATTTGCTGTGCTATTTAAGGATTTATTTTATTCTTTTAGCTGTAAAATAAACCCCTAAAATATTGGTGTGCATGTGTGTCTGTGTCTATATGGTTCTACTGCTTTCACAACGTATATGTGATGAGAGGAAAGGGTTCAGTAATTTAACTAAACAGGTACCAGATAAACTAACCAGGCTGTAAGAGATTTATTATAATGAAGTTTACTCTTTTTGTTCAGTATCTAGCCCACCTTCTGTTATTCTCCACACTATTCCATAAGCCCATATGCCCAAGGTATGAAGTTAATTCATTGCTTTTGTTTATGGCACTGAAAAAATGCAATTGGGTCATTTTTTCTGGTTAATGATGAATGTATCAGCTGTTTGATTGCATGCAACTACACTTTTTTAAGAGCTTTAAATGAAGGAAGAAGATTTTCTCTAGCTCAGAGGCATTCTGTTTGCTTCGCAGTGGTTCATACAGCTGTAATAAATATACCAGGAGTCTAAAAGGGCTCACAGAGAAAGGGGGAAGTTTTGCCTTTCTCTGTTAATTTTTCAGTTTCAGCAGATGCTGGGTCATGTATGAAACTGCCATCTCTCTCCTCTTAGAATGCTCCTGAGCTGAGATTTGAGCTTTCAGGTTTCAAATAGATGCACACATATACGGGAACAGAGCACACAGTGACTGAGATGAGCTGCTTACATATTGAGGGGGAGCTGGACCTTCGGTGGTGTTCCCTGATCTCCGATTATTGCACTTGTCCTGGGGCCAGCCACTGTGGCTGTTCCAATTGAAGAGGAATCCTGGAAATACACAAAGAAGAACATACAAGTTGTAAGACAAAGTTCATCATTCCCTCAAATGCTATGGGGTGAAGGCACAGAGGAAAAAATCACACCTTTTATAAATTTCCAGGCTTTCTAACTCCATGATACTGCATTAAAAAAGACATCTTTTAGCTTTACATATTCCAAAAATACATTTCTGACACAAAGGATATAAGACTGTTAACAGTATTTTCATGTACCTGTAAGAGAATTTTAGTTATACCTTGTGTGCAGATCGTAAAAGTCTCAGAATGCAAAATTACTTGACTGCTTTGTAGTACTATTGCTTTTGCAATAGTACCTTCTTTCGTAAAGGTAAACTTTCCCTCTCTGAAGCTTGTTTTAAAATTTGTGCTCTTTTCATTAATGGTTATGGATCTATGGAGAAGAATATACTATACAATTTCCAAAATGCAGTCTCATCTTCATATACTGTTTTTATATACATATAAGTATATATATAATATATTTTATATATATTTTATGTATATATGTATATGAATATTCTTCTCCTTAAAAAAAAGGTGACAACCCAACCCAGAAGAGGAACATGTCTCTCTGAATCGAGAAAGTAGGACCCACTCCACTTTTGCCACAGCAAATAAATCCCCACTCTTACAGAGAACTGGGCATATCTTTCCCAGCTATTAATATTGAAAGGAAATTCTAAATGTAACTGTTCATTTTTCAATGCTTAATGCTCAGCAAAAGTATGTAGGGCAAACTCTTTTAAGTTTTTTTCACCAAAGTCTTCATTCACCTATGTCAAAAAATGGATCCTGACTGGAAACTTCTCCTGAAGTAATGCCAAGGTCTGTAGCAACAGATCTTTGCTGCAAACACAGGGCACAGCTGGGCTGATGGGACTTGTAATAGATTACGTGAGCAAAAAGCTTTTTTAGCAAGTCTAACCAAATGCTTCATGCGCATCCATGTGCAGACTGGCTCTACAAAGTAGGATTCAGAGTTTATGCACAAATTGCCAAGTCAGACAGAGCCTGTTACATACAGCAAAGATTCTGAGCAGTTCACAGAACTCCAGTGCAGCTTTTCAGTTTCCAAATACTCTCTAACAGTACATATTTATTTTGGGAACAGAAACATAGGGACGTTTTTTGCGCTTACAAATGCCACTGAATTAAACTAAGGCATGAAATTAAACCAGGACACACATTGCAGCTTAATTAATGGATTTCAAGGTCACCTAATTCCAAAGCAGCACACCTAATTATTAGTTTCGTGTCTCGATAGTGCATTGCTAAGCTATATTGCTTTCCTGTTTATTAGCACAATATCATTAGGAAATGATGCAGCAAAATATGAAGACACTTCTCTGTGATTCCATAGCTTTTGGCAAGATGCAACAAACTGTCTCCTCTCTCACCAACACCTACACTCAATTGTGAAGTTCTAGTGACAAGCACATCTCCTTTTTTCTCATTATTTCCCCTCAATTTCTGGCTGCTTGCTCAAACAACAAAGGTTCCAGGCAGCTCTTAGTCCTATGTGTAAAAGTTAGCGCTGTTTTCAGTTCTGTGACTAAGGCTTTATTAATCCTGCCTGCCATGTAAATGAGATAATATCAATTTACAGGAAAAAAAGCCCAACCCACTCAAAAATGTAGAAATAGTTGGAGAATGATCTTTCCTCTTTTATTTTGAACTGGTTAGCAGGATTAGGGATTGCAGAAGTTGCTGGGCAGAGAGATCTGGCAACTGCCTCACCCAGGAGATAAGTGAGAAATCAGCTTGTTCAAATTTCTTCATTTTGTGCCACACCTGCTCTGAGATAGAGAAATCACCTCCAAGAAAACACAAAACAGCTCAGTCCCCACCCTTTTCTGGTAGGACAACTACTTTGTTTTCACCTAATGAAAAAACAGAACTGAGTGAACAGCCTCAGGGTTCAACCGTAAAGGCAGAGAAGATCACAGCTGTGTAAGACATGAGCTACACCTTCCTTAGCTCCTACAATCATCTCTCCACACACCTCTGGGAAGGCAGAGTTTGCAGAAGTGCTCCTACCCCAGCCAGGAGTGCCCACCACAGGCACCCTGAGCTAAGCCAGCCTGCCTTGGCAGAGAGACAAGCTCAAGCCTGGAGAGCAGCGTAAGGGTCTAAGCATCATCTTGTTGCCTGCTTGCACCGAGAGTGGTGGCTTCTGTGTCTTCTCTATTACTGGAAGCATAAGCCCAAGTACTTTCTGTGTGCTCTTACACTTGTACTAACATACAGTCCTAGGGATTATGGCATCATGTAATTGTCATTCAGTGTTGCTAGATGACAATATTATTTTCTTCCCTTGAACAACCTCGAAGAAATCTCCATAGTTCTGTATGTTCTCTGTCTTACTCACATTCAGTTTCTGGCCTATGGCCTCTAATTACTGATGCATCTGATGCCAGCCTGGACCCTACAAGCCATTCATGTTTGCCACTTTGCACAGCCTATTATCATATGCATCCCAACTCTAAATTGATGCCTGCTTTCTGAGTGTGCTCCCGTTTTTCTTCAGCTGCTCTCTCCTACAGGCTTTGACATGACAGTGTACTTGCCAGTCTGCCTATGACCCCACTTTTCATCATCATGTTTTACTCCACAGGACCTGCTGGCCTTCCTCTACATTGAATTCAGCTCCTCTGTTCACAACTTGGCATTTACTTTCCCACAAGTATTCTGCTCTGCAGCTTCATCCACCTCTGTGCCTCATTGATGAATTCTCTCTGTGGCTGCCTGATTGCTACTATGCATCTGAATGTTCACCAGCTTTGAATTTAAACTACAGCCCCTGATAGAGTTGGTGAAGGCTTTGTAAGCCTCCTCTTCAAGGTCCTGTTCTCTCTCTTATGTATCACTAATTAGCTCATATTATAAGATAAAATATTGCTAAGTTATTTTGCAAGATAGTATTTGCAATAAATTTTGAAAAGACTAAATTTTGTTAAACAATAATCTACTATTTCTTCATACTTTTTATTACCTTTGTTGGAATTTTACCTTTCCAGTTTTCATTTCTACAATTTTATGTGGGTCCTCCCACATCTTAGTGTTATCCCACTGGTAACACTAATAATGCTCCTGGAGAACACAGCAGGCCTTTCTCCATCACAGCTAGTAGCAGGGCATAGTTTGTTTTCCTTCTTTAGTTAGCCCTGGAGCCAGGTTGTATTTTCGCTGTTGTGATCTAAGGAACAAGGTACTAAACATGTCCTCCTTTCCTCTTCATCTGCTCAGGGGAATGGAAATCTAAGATGTTGCTCCATTTTTATTTTTATTTTTTTTGTTCTCTGCTTTGGTACCTTTTGGGCGGTCTCTGTGCCACATCCTTCCTTTCTGATCTCATGTCCCTGGGTGATCCACTTTCTTGTGGCACCAGGCATGCAAATACAGCCACTCACAGGCATTACAGAGGGAGGGCTCAAACACTGCAGCATTTGTGTCTTAATCCTTCTTCCACCTTTACTTTACCTTCCACTGTTGCTGAGTCATACCTGGAAGGGGACGTCTAAGACAGCCATGTTTTTAAGAGGCATGTGTGCACCTATTGATAAAAACAGGCATCTTGCAGAGTTTTCTCAGGAAGGCATTAAGAAGTACTTCACTGTCCAATTCCCATGTATTTTATTGCCATCTAAATAACAAGAGTTGCTTCTGAAAATGGCATTTGATGTCTCTCTCTATCCTTAATAGCTGCTAATGTCTTTAAATATTTGGCAGCTGAGTTTCTGGACATGACCTGCTGGGTAACCACATTGTAGCACACCTCCTGATTAGGAGGCCATTTACTCTAAAGGTGGTGTGCAGTTTTCTGGACTAGACACTGCCAACTCTGATCCCATTTACTCAGGCCACTAAACAGCCAAATCTGACTTCTTCATGCTCCCACTCCAATCTGGCATTCTCTGAGAACCTCTTACTTCTGGTATTTTCAGCTCAGCAGCAATAGCTCTTCCCTTGCAAGGGACAATACAGCCCCAGCTGTCAGCCAGCAGGGAAAAGCGGCTGCATGAATGCACACTGAAGACCACCTCTGGATACCTCTGCACTAATTCCTGCTTCTCTGTGCCCATTAGCAGCACAGAAGCTTCACCTGTACTCCAGAAGGTTAAATCTTGAGTAAAACTCCCAGACTATACACATGGGCACAACGATGCTGCATGACAGATATCCCACTCCCAGCTCATGCTGTACCATCTGATTTTATCACCAGCTACTCTGGTGTAGTAGGTGATTATCTACCCATGGGCTAAAAGTAATATGAAAAGGTCTTCTTGCTTTTTGTCTCTAAGAACAACAGCCTCCTTATGTCTACTGAAACAAAATTTGCCCAACACAATTAGAGAAACTCAGAACTCATGCCTTGAGGCCTCCTTAAAAATTGTCTGTTTCTTACTCCGAGTCGCTGTGTTGGCTCTTCCAAGGAGACTTTATGCAAGGGCCAAAAATGAAGAAAGGCTCAGCACAAAGGTATCTCGGGGCTTGATCTAGTCCTAGTGACAGCATGCTCTTCTGGAGCAGAACAGCAGTGGAGCACAGAGTCTCTGCTCTCAGTCCCCACACAACATTTCCAACACCATTTTTAGATGCTTAAGAAAGTCACAGCACCAGGCACTGTTCAGGTGTCATGCAAAACAAATAGAGCCAAGCTAGTTATCAAAAACGAACTTTGCAGATGACTGTTCAGCTTGGGATTCAGCATTTCCTGATGAGAACAAAGAGTTTGACTTCCTCAGAAGTCACTGCAACATGTCTAAGCTCAGATGGATCTCATTCCTCCTCCAACTGATATGTATTATTTGCAAGAGAACTATAGAAGCATTAAAAAAATGCAATTTAATGTATATTATGCACAACATTCTGGTCTCTAAATTGGAAAGATACAGACTTGATGGATAAGGAATTGGCTGGATGGTTGCACTCAAGGAATAATAGTTAATGGCTTGATGTTCAAATGGAGACAAGCGACAAGTGGAGTTCCTCAGGGTCAGAATTGGGACCGGTGTTGTTTAATGTTTCTGTTGGAGGCATAGACAGTGGGATTGAGTGTATCCTCAGCAAGTTTGCTGACGACAACAGCTATGTGGTGTGGTTGACATGCTGGAGGGCAGGGATGCCATCCAGTGGGACCCTGACAGGCTTGAGAGGTGATCCCATGCCGACCTCATGAAGTTCAACCAAGCCAAACGCAAGGTCCTGCACTTGGGCCAAGGTAATCCCACGCACGAATACAGTTTCTCTCTTCCCATCAACACTTCTATGAAAGCTTAAGTCTGAACTTGGAACATAAACTATCTTTTTCTTTCACTTACTTTAGATTTTCACCAGTACATTAAGGCTACAGTTTTGTTTAATTTGAAAAGGCATGGTGCCTGTGGTGATTAGTGAAGTGCCTTGCAAAAGCATGGGATTTGGTCTTGAAGGGGAATAGAAGTCATGAAGACAGTGATAAAACTAGGAACAGAGTTCAATGGTACTGCAGGTTGCAGTAGCCTTCACAGAAAAAATAATTGCTGCTGCTATCAGACAAATGTTCTTATCATCTAGAAATCAGCAACCAGAAATCTCTATTTTGACTTCAAAGCAAATCCAGCACTGTCTCACCACAGGGCACTTACCACATTCATTAATTCACAGGAAAATTTCTTTTAATGTCTTGAATGCATATTTACAGCTTACTTTAAATTTCTCTTTAGTATTGCTTTAAAATAAGAGAAAACCACTCAAACATTCAACTCACATAAGTTGACATACTATCCTCTGGACATATCACAAAAAATTGGCTACTGGTCTTTAAGATTCCTGCAACTTGTTTCTCTAATTCACTGACTCCATAAAACAATGACTGTGGCAATCACTCCAGGCCTTAATGTTCCTAGAAATAACGTATTAGCACTTAATGCATGGTAGTGCCACCAAGTATTGATGAAAAGTGCTACACGCAAGATCAAGTAGCCTCATCAAATGCTAATTACCAAAGTGGAAGCTGAGATGGACTTAACAGTTCTAGAGTAAGACTTTTTCTTCCATAATGGCATGTGTATAAAAAACAAACAAATGTGTATGGTAACAGCTGCAGCTGCATAAATAGCTGCATAAATACCCAGTTCCTTCCTGCAAAAACTGGAGCTAAATTTATTTTAGTGAGTATTTAGTATTTATGTAGTAATTACTGAGGGCTTCTTACAACCTGTAAGTATATGCAGCTGTGGATGAAGGTGAGGCAGAATATTATGCCTGCCTGTTCCAGCACCTTGTTGGCTCTGATTATTTTTTAGCTCATAAGAGGTCAAAAACTCTAGACCATGTCTCCTGTGAATAGCTCATGGAGCTATGTAGAGAGCTGGAGAAGTCACTTATTTGTACCTCCTGAGCCTTCACTTCTACTATCCTGCAATGTAAGCACGGCTGAAAGTTGGAAGAAAAAACCCCAAAACAAAACAAAACAATTTTTTTTGGTCATTTTCTTCCAAACATTCATCTGACATTACCATCCATAAAAGCACTGATTATTGTGGTTTGCAGCTCCTCAGTTCCCCCAAATGAGGACTAATTAAGCATCATGTGGATGAGCATAATGATAATTATATTTTATTCAGACTTGTTTCTCTTTCAGACTAACCCTTTCAGCACTGAGCACCAGTGACTAGCTCTCTCTCCACCATGAGGTTTTAAATAGTTTTATAGTAAATGGTTTCTTGCAATTCTGGGATCAAAGAATATGAAAAACCAAATGCAGAGGGACAGGAAAACTTAAAATGGATGCTTGACCTCTAGAAGATGTTATTTTAATCCCACATTCATAATTATCCTTTTGATAACTGCACAACAAACTAACTGCGATCCTGCACAATGCCTCCTGTAGGAAGTCGCCCTCCAGGGAGCTAGTAATGGTAAACAAATAAACAAAAAACCCAAACAAAAAAAGGGAAAATGCACACTGTAGTAATTTCTGTTGAAATGTCATGCATGTACACACAGTGTGTAGTGGATGGACAGGATTTTGTGGTATGGTGTAGATACCAAGAGAGAGCCTTGCTTGCTCTTGAGGCTTTGAAATCAGTAGTTGACTGGCAGGTAGCGTAAAGCCTCAGGATTAGCCCTGTGCAAAAATGATTTCACTGGCAAAATGTTTTTGGGTTACTACCCTGAGGAGCATCTGGAAAAAGATATTTTGTTTTTGTTTTACAGGCAACAGGATTTCATGCACAGTTGAATAACCGTTCTAAAGCACAACCTAGATCTTCCTAGATCTTGTAAAAAAGCAGGTTTTGCGGTTCTTGAAAAATCGTGCAAAATGTATTTGTGATGAGGCAGATTAGACAAACAGAAGACACTGTCTCTAAACTGGTAGCTTCTGAGAGGTGATTTTGCTTTGACCTGAATTCTTGGCAGTTTATGTAATCAGTCGATAGATTGAGTCAGCTCATGTGTCTCATTTGCAACAGTTTTGACAAATAATGTAATATATGCCAATATGCACAGAATATATTCAAAGACCTATTGGTAGCAAAAAAAAAAAAAAAATGCAGCTCACATACCTGGCCAAAACTCTGCTTAAAAAAACTTAACTCCTTCCCACCTTCAAAACCTCCAACAAGAGTTCTTTATACAATTATTCAAATTAGAGATGCAACAAACAGGCAACGTTTGGAACTGGTTCTAAATAATTCTGAGTAGAATTGGGAATACACAAAGACAATTAAATAGTTTAGGTTAGCCTTCAGCAAAGTCTCCTATGTGGTTTTCCTGACATACTTTGATCTAAATGACAGAAACACAGGTCAGATTCATATTACTTCTCTTTTGCCATTTTGACCGGTGCAGCCTCCTGGGATTGCTGCCCTTGGTTTCAGCTGTCTCTCTCTCATTAATGGATGTCCAGTCAGCTGTCATTCACAGCCAGCAGCAGAGCAGGTTGGATAGAATTTGGACTCCAGGCCAAAGCTGAAAAATACCTGAATTTATCTTCTTTCCTCAGACCCTGTTGTGCACTTGAAAATACAAAGCTCATTTTTAGTCTCTGGATTTCATGTATAATCTGTATGCTTCTCATGGTCAACACATTTAGGTTATCAGCCAAGGCTCAACCAGAGTTCTGCTATTACATTTTTTCAGCTAAAATCCAGCACTTCTAAATAACTGATAAGGAGTCACACTTCCAAATTATTTATACAGCGAGACACTTCCGGGAACATTTTTTTCATTTCAAATACTGTCACTCTTTGGGACTGGAAGCGCGCAAGACATTGTTCTCAGCTTTTCCTGAACATGTGGCCTCTGGTTAGGAGCTTGTACTAATACTCACAGACACAATTGGACTTCTTGTGCATGGTGATTAGTTGCTCAAAACACACATAGAAGTTCCTTCTGCAGGGAGGATCCTTTCTTCCTAACTAAGCTGTTATCCTGATGTGCACAAAGCCACACTTCATTATTAATGAGATGCATTTTCTGTCAAAAACCAGGGGATTTGGAGCAGTACTGACCTCTGACCTTTCCAAATAGTAGGGAAGAATAATTCATAAGGGGTGAAAATGGAAGCAAGACAAGCCATCTGAGGCCTATGCATGATTACTGTCCAGGGGAACCTTCCCTGCTCCTCAGGGAGTCTCAGTTATGAACTGCTCCTCTGCACCTGTAACCTAATTCCGCTTCAGCTCCATCACAGGCCTGCAGCACTACTTACATCTTCAATAAAAATCCATTTTGCCAGCATGATAGGACATTCTGCATGATGGACAGACACTATTACCTTTTAGATGGAGATCTTAAGTTTAATGAGTGACAATCAGCATGCAACCAAACCATACAAGAAGCAAATCTGGCTGCAAGTGCAATGAAGATCCCAGTACTGCCTCTTTGAAAAGAAATGCTTTGTATCCTGGCTATTGTGGTCTTCCAGTCACTATTTTATCCAGTTGAGGTGGTGTGAGGTTGATTCTTCTACCTTTGAGCAGGTTTGCAGTCAATTAACCTGTTTTTTTACACCATCACTCATTTCCAAACGCATCTCAGCTTTTGGGAAATAAAAGAGTTGATGCTCCTTAACAAACAACAAACATGTTATGGAAGGCCTGTAGTCTTCAATTATTGAATTAATGATATGCAGAAGTGTTTTCAAAACGTGATTTCATACTCTGGTCTGCATGTCTGTGCTCAATATGCATAAATCTGTGCCCTCCTGGAGAAGGAGGAGTTTTATAATACTCTAACAACTCATAAAAAAAACCAAAAAACTTGTCAGCTCAGCATGAAAGTCTGGTTTCAATTCACAAAAATTGACAAAAGCCACAGGAATATGCTGTTATGCATGAAATAACGTCTAAGGGATGGAATATATTCCACATTTACTGAAACATCTACAATTTGCACCTGAACTGTAAGTTCCTACAGTGAGAAGCCTTCACTGTCACTGTTTGCTCTCACATCAGCAGAGAAAAAGCAGGTGTCCCAGATGGAGGCACCTCAGGTCTACAAGGAAAATGGATGCTTGTTATAGGAAGACTGTTTCACTGGGTACCAGCCAGTTGCCTGAGGTAGGGGACTGGATGCTGTACAAGAACCTCTGTAATTGAATTCTGCTTGTTCAAAGGACAGGCTCTAGGAGAACTGTGTCAAACTTTTAAAAAGGTAGAAATCCCCGTGCAAGCTAAATACCAATCCTGATCTGTTCCACAGAAGCTCCTACCTACTAAACTGAACAAAACTCCTTTATTTATTTTTATGAGGAGATCTGTTAAATAAATAATGATAAAGTGCCTGAAAATTTCAAGGAAGAAGATACAATAAATGAGATTTGGATTCTAATGGTGAAAGGAAATGTATAAATTTGCTGGACAGTCAGCACTGAAACTGTGAATTTGCTGTTTCCCCTAGAAGAAATATTCTTTGGCTTACTTTGCTGCTGCAAACTAGCAGGGGCTTGAGATGGTTACAGAGAGAGTCACTCCAGGTCTGTGATGATGACTTGGAGGTCAGAGAGGTTCCTCTTCAAGTGAGAAAAGAAAAGGTGAGACATATTCCTATGGCAGAGCTCACCAGTAAGTTTGGCAGCTGCATGCACAGCCTTCCTGCCAACCTGCCCATGCTGGCGGCAACACCCCTGAGCTCTTCCAAAGCAGCATAGAGTCAGTTTACAGGTTGTCAAGATGTCAAACTCCTAACAAGACATACAGGACATCTACCTTAAAAATGGCAAATGCATTTTAGAACAAAATGATCTGAAGACAAGATTCTCACTGCCCCGAATGGCTTGATTTATGAGCTCAGGGGCCCTTTGTTTATGCTACTTTGGCTGGCATTCAGCCACGTGAATAAAAGAAAAATGCTGAACTGATTTTCTGTCTAAAGCTGCAGCATTATAAATTGTTTCAGAGCCATGTCAGGTCTTAGCAGATGGCAGAAAAGGAACTGAATTTCTGACATTTTTAATGAAAATGTAACCCTTGTTATTGTGGGATTAATAGATTATATAAATATAGCTGCACAATTTTAATGTACCTTTTGTAAGAGGCAAATTCTGGGCTCTTTGTAGACTTAACTAAGAAGGCTGAGAGCAGGTGAATTCCTGTTGGTAGCTTTTGTGATTTTATTGCGACTCTTACAGGAGCAGGCATTTTTCTGAAGGTGCTCTTACAGTTAAAGAAATATAGTGAGAATATCAGATCCACCTTTTTCTTTTTTTTTTTTTTTTTTCCCCAACAGATCCACATTCCTAGCAAAGTTTGCAAAATAAAATGTTTAAATACTTCAAACCAGAAATCAAATAGGAAGGCTCTCAAAAGCAGAGATATGTATTCATACATGCAAATGCCACGCCTGGGATGATTGGATCCTTGGGCTGTAAGAACACATTTTGAGAGAGGGAAACTTATTTTCTCTGAGATTGATCTGAACCACCAAGGCTCTTTTTCCCCTCCCTGGATTTTGGTCAAGACAGTTTTGGCCAGCAGTGAAGAAGACATACTCAGCTGCTTTGTCTGCAAACCTCCTCCATGGCCTGAGGCAGAAAAACTGCTCCCCAAACCTATTCACACCACGGGTACACTGGAGTGGCTTCATTATATCCCAGCCTTAACTATGCTTCTGACCATGACACCAATTACATGTCCTCCCAACTGCTGCAAAGGACCAACCAACCTTCCTTCAGGCTTGCTACAGAGAACACAGGGCCCTTCTTGTCCCCTACCACTTGTGCCCAAATACCACAACGGTCTGTGAAATGAGTGGGGTTTTGCATAGCAGTTGTTCTGTTAAAAGGGGACAGAATAATCAAGGCACTTTCTGCTTCATGGTCTAATTTTTGTGGTTTACTAGCTTAGAATGAGTCTTCACATGACTCTAGCAAAGGATGCGCACAGTTTTCCCCTTTACTAGCACAAGAACTGAAAAGCAACAGTCTGTCACATCTCTCTAAAGTCCAAATGTGTCACTCTGAGGAGTGTCAAAAACCTGGGTATCATTCGCTTGACAAGCTTGGGACCTTACTCATGTCTAATGCTTGTGCTGCTTCAACAATGTCCCAGTACATCTTGGCACATGTGCTGCTTTGTGTGGAGGCCGTATACTCACCTTCACCCTCCTGCTGAGGGCTGAAAGGATGGGGAAGACCTTACATCACAGACACCCTGCCTAGAAAAGGCATGTGGAAGAAAACGAGCTAAATTACAGTTGGACCAAGCTCCCTCTCAGGCTCCTATATGTGGATGGGCAGTGGAAGGAGGTGAGCAGCTGAGGCAGGAGCAGAGGGTGCTGCTCCACCATGACAGTGTCCCCTCCACACGCCCTTTTGGATGGCCTTGTGGCACACATTGTCATGCATTCAGGCACCTTGCCTTCCCGGGTGTCTTTGCAAAACCTGTGCTGCAGGGGCCTGGGGGCTTGTGTCATGGGTGTCAGTATGGCATAGACACTGAGAATTAACCCAAAGGTCTGGGGCACCACACCAACCCTCCAGAGGAGTCCCACTGGTGCTGAAAATGGGCATAAACAGGCATTCCTGCCCAAGGCAGTCCCTACTGTTTGCTTCATGTCCCCCTTCCTGCACAGCCCTCTCACAGCTGTCTACACACATATCAGTGCAGGCAGCAGCTGTAACATGAATTGCTTCCCACACCAGGCCACTGCAGGGGTGGGAAATGATCCACGTTTTTCCCTATATGGGGATATGGGCAGGAAGGTACAGCCAGGGAGAGGAAAAGAGCAGTGCTGCTTTTTTCAGCAGAGAAACTATGGTGGGAACATCCTGCCACACTGAGGTTATCTTGGTGCTAGGAAGCAGCACAGAACATGAGGAGCTGGTCTGTAGAGGGAACATGTTGCTGCTAACCTGCACACCAAGTGTGTAGATGGCTGAGCATGAAGGCCAAGGCAGAAGAGATTTGGGACTGTTATTATTCTCTATTCTCTTCTATGGCTTCGAACTGCAAAGTACTACTTGAATTCCCTTATCCACAGAAACAGCATGGGGTTTCAGTGCATTCCTGATGAGTTTGGCCCTGTTTCTGCCAGATCTCCAGAAGTAGCCTCTCAAAAGCTCCTTTTGGGACCTGTGGGAACATCCAGGAGGCTGCTCCTATGCCCCTTCGTTCAAGAGGAGGAAGGAGAGAGAGCTGTAGCCTCAGCACGCCTGGTGCTTTAGGGCATTTCTGAACTTGATGGGCACAACACTTGTAACAGTATGGCACATTTGCTCATAGTCCAATGTAAGGAAATAATTACTCAAAAAATCTTTTTTTATCCCCAGTGTGTGAATTTCATACCAGCATTGCTACCCTGCAGGGTAACAGGATCACTCAGAATTATTCCTTTCTTCAACAAAAAGTGATGCAACATAAGCTGCATTACTTCAAACAAATTGTAGGATTACTTGTTTTTTAAATGTGTTGCATTATTGTGAATCAAATTTGGCTTTATCCTCCAGTTCCTCACACTGATCCACTGATTAACACAAGGATGGGAACAACAGATGCCAAGTACCTGTCACATCGGGACAACAGAGCCATGCAACTTCTTCGTGAAAGAATCAGCCATTTTGAAAGAGGTAAGGCAACAGCATGCCGTCCACCAAGGTTGCCCAAAACCCACCTCCACCCCCACCTTACCTGGGCTGGGGCGCTGGAGGAGAGGTGGGTGAGGTCCCCGATCCTGGCAGCTGCCCGTGGGTCACTGGAGCTGATGAGGACGGGGGCGCTGATCTCCATGGAGTGCCGGTTGCTGGCGGCCTGGGAGGACTTGTGTGTCATGCTGAGGGCGGTGAAGGAGTGGCGTTTCTTGGTGTTCTTCTTGCCCTCTGCCTGCCGCTGGGGTGCCCCGGCCACCCCGGCACCTGCCACTGTGGAGCATGGTGCCAAACTGGGCGCTGCTGCTGCCGCCACTGCCACCGTCTCAGTCGGCAGCGGCATGTCGCAGCCAGAGGCAGCAGCCAAGCATGTCTTGTCCATCTCGATGAGCTGCTTGGCCGATTCATTCAGCTGTGTGCACAGTAAAAGATAAAAAATGATTAAAAATGTAAAAAGGGGGGACGTTAACCGTCCATCACAGCTTGATGATGGCAGCTGCTGGACCTGACTGCCTGCAGCACCATGATCCTTTCCCCAGCCATGGCCCCAGCACTGAAATGGTGGCTGCTCCCTGGGGTGGAGTGGGGTCTGGGGTGCTGTGGATGCCTGCATTCCTGCAGGGCTTGCTGCAGGGCAGATCTGCCCCGGCAAAGAGGGTTGTTCAGCCTGGAGAACAGAAGGCTCCAGGGAGACCTTATAGAAGCTTTCCAATATCTGAAGGGGCTACAGAAAACCTGGGGAGGGACTTCTTACAAGGGCATGTAGTGATAGGATGAGGGGGAATGGTTTCAAACTCAAAGAGGGTAGATTTAGATTAAATATTAAGAAGAAATTCTTTACTGTGAGGGTGGTGAGACACTGGAACACGTTGCCCATAGAAGCTGTGGCTGCCCTGTCCCTGGAAGTGTTCAAGGCCAGGTTGGATGGGGCTTTGAGCAACCTGGTCTAGTGGGAGCTGTTCCTGCCAATGCAGGGGGGTTGGAACTAGATGATCTTTAAGGTCTCTTCCAACCCAAACCATTCTATGATTCTATGACTGGGACAGGTCCCAAACCCATCATCTTATTTGCCATCTCTCAGTCATCCATGCAGGTCACAAGGAGGACACTAGCACATTTTGTTTCCCAAAACCTGCCCCAACCAAGCTCCAGGGTGGTGCCCAATTTATTTAATTTTTGGAAGCTGAGTGAGTTATTTCCATGTACTTCTTAACACCAGGAAATCAAAAGAG
This sequence comes from Hemiprocne comata, assembly GCA_020745705.1. Taxonomy (NCBI): domain Eukaryota; kingdom Metazoa; phylum Chordata; class Aves; order Apodiformes; family Apodidae; genus Hemiprocne; species Hemiprocne comata. The sequence continues at coordinate 151,636,608 of CM036586.1, read as the reverse complement.
ATGCAGAATAAGCATCCAGGAGAGTTAGGCTAGAACCAGGCACCCCGAATTGGTGCACATCAAGCTATGGCATTTAAAAAACTGGCATTCCTCAAAACAGCTTGTCATTGGTTGCAGAGGCAGAGCCAGGGTGAGGAGGCAGAAGCCTCATCATCAGTGTCTCGCTATTCCCAGGTCCATCATAGGGCTATGCTTCACATATGCCACATAGGGCTTTGATCCAGGGGTACGGCTTCCAAGCCCTTACAGTTTGATCTCCCTGCTTCCCACCTGACAGAGGTTATCCAAACGCAGGGCTCTATCACCTCACCTGGGGAAGAACATGATGGCCACTGGAAGACTTAAAATTGGTCTCATCAGTCCTCTCAAAAGGTTTAAAAATTGGGCTATAGCCCATGGAGACAGCAGAGCACCAGGATGCTCAGGCTGGAGAGTTTTTAGGTGCATAGAGGTGCTACAGTCACTGATGATATGTGACATGCACTCTGAAGTCAGCAGTACTTTCTGCACTCACTGCCAATAGATCTTTCCCTCAAGGAATGCTAACAGCTGAGGAAAAATGTCACATTTTGCCAATAGACCTTTATATTAAACTAGGATGCATGATAGTATGTTTGTATTTAATGAATAAAAACAACATATGAAAAAGGGAGCCATGGCTAACGCACACGTGCTTTTGCATACGCTGCTAATCTCAGATCCACACAAATCAGAGGTGCATGTAATATTATTCTGGACAAAAATGAGACTATTTTTGTTTCTGTAACCACTGTATGAATTACGGCTGCACCTAAGAAACTCAGCTGAGGTCTTCTCAGTCTCTAAATGAAAAAAAAAAGAACAGTTCCTGCACCAAGGCAAGCCAATTTAGAAACCTAATACAAGCAAAAATGAAAGGGAAAAAGAGAATGATAGGAAAGATAACAATAGAAGTGTGCAGTTTAACAAATGTGTAATTGAGTAGCTTTTATGACTCCCAACCACTGCCACCATGCTGTAAATATAAATAAGAAATTGATATTGCTAGCCTTATGCCAGTTCTCCTAAGTCTGAAAGCACTTCTGTCTCTACACGGACTCATTCTGAGTAAGAGGCAATAAACACGCTAACACTTAGAAAGTAAACATCAACTTGTAGGGTCCTTCCTTCTGTGACAGCTTCCACCAAGTCAACCAAGTGCCTCCAATTAATGATGCTCCACTACTGTCAGAGCTGCTGGGAGTTCTGCAGCCATTCAATTAGCAGCCCATTTTCCCAGCTGCACTCTCCAACTTGAGCCCATGCTTACAGCCGGCATAGTGCACTGTACCTGCCAATTTTTGCCAATAACAGCTGATCCTGTTTCAGATTTTTCAAGAATGTCCATTATTTCCCACTTCATCATGCACTAAATTGGTACAACCTAATATTTGCCAGCAGGCTGCACGTTGCAAGGAAACCAGATGGCTCCCCTCCCTTAAGTAGGTGTTACAGCTCTGCTCACTCGATTGATGGAGATAGTCTAGATGAATTATTTGAAATATTAAGAAGAAAAGGCAAAAGACATCAAATATAAATTATTATTTTCTACAGCAGAGGGTGAGAATATATTTTGCTTTGACATGGGAAAATATAGAGTTAAAAAAAAAGTTTAGAATGTCCTGATTTTACAACAATGCTCCATATAAAAATGAAGTGTCCCAGCTCTTAATATCAAAATTTGTTTTGTAAAAATTAGATTAAAAATCCCACTGGAATCCCATTCAAAACTGAAGCTATTCTTTTTAAAACAACAAATCCATTTTCTTTTTTTTAAAGCAAAACTTAGTTAAAAAGGTCAATAAGAGAGCTAGCACCTAAACATGGAGTAATAAAAAATAGCCCTGTATTGATATAAACAAAGTAATTCTCAATATCAGTAGAAGATTAAAGGCAAAAAGAAAACCTCTCCTCAAAACAGTCAAGCTAATGAACTTTTGGGAATGTCAGAGTCTTCCTGAAATACAGGGAAAAAATTATTTTAGTCTGCCAAAATAAAAAATGCTTTATAGCTTTACAACTTTATTTTTGTAGAGAACGGTTTTTAAACAGCTTTGCGCACAGATGCTGGAAAGTACTTCCCAAATAGGCTATGATTACCAGAGAAAAGGTTCTGCTTACCACTTTATAAAAGCAAAGGGTGCTGTCTCTTCACAAAGTACTTTTAGAAACCCTTTTTCAAACATAAACATGATTGCAAATTTCTTATTATAAACTCTGAGTATGTAAACAAGCATTGCTTTCTGGTGTCTGTCATCTGATCTTCAGGCAGATCTGCTACCAGAGGAGAAGCTTAATGGAAAGTTCTGACCCGCAGTCAGTCTCAGGAATTTGACATTTCTGGAAGGCTGTAGCTCTTAAAACAACCCCTAATACTAGAACTCAGCTTTCTCTCCCATTTTTGATCCTCTAGAAAGAACCCACATCTGAAATTCTGGTCTTGCTAATCCTTGAGAGAAAAATTCCCATGAGATTGCAGCAGGACTGATTTTACCTCAAACCCATTCCATTACAAGGGGATGTCCTAATAAACATGATCTATCATTTAGGAGGATAAGTCTTGGATTTGAATGCCAACCAGTCAAACATTCCCAGCTGCCTTGCAATCCTTGGTCTGGGAATGCAAACCCTTTGGATGGAAAGCCTTATAACAGCTGAGGGACCCTACCATGCTAGAGATGAGATGAAACAATACAGCCAAACTCTACAGGATCTCAGTGACTACTGACTGTGGGTGCTGCATGCTGAAATAAGGATGCACCAGCCTCAGTTCATAGAGCTAGTTTGCCTGTTTCTCAGGAAGGCATTTCTCATCTGCAAGGAACCTCACTGGAGACAGCTCCAGCTTCTCTGGTTTTGAAAGTGAAGGAGGGTATGTGTGGAATATCTCCATGCACAGAGTCTTGTTCACCTCCAAACCACCTTTTCCCACAAAGGGAGCAGTAATCAAGCTTCATTCTTTTAAAATTTGCTGACCTTGATCAGGGAGCCACATTGCTCTCCCCACCACAATGCAAACTGTCATGACTTTGGCCTCCAGCCAGACAGCCCATGCAGCATGAACTAAGAGGGAGGGTTTTTTCTGCTTCTGGCTTTTAGATATGACTATTTTAGATATTCTACTTGAGACTTTACCGTATGGGCGACCAAGGTACAAACATTAAGCTACCTCACTCAAGATTTTTCCACTGCCAAAATTATTTTTATTAGTCTCTAGATAAACCTCATTTTTCTTTAGAACGCATCATGGTGACTTTCTCTCTCTCTTTGTCTTTGTTGCACATGCTTGCACACACTCACACATATACACTCACCCCAGTTCCTGATACATCTGGGTTTAAAAGGGGCTACCTGTAAACAGTTTCAACATGTTTCCCTGTTAAGGATGAGGGGACACAAGAGAGAAACTGCCATCTGCACTGACTGTCCCCACATGGGACTAAATATGTCCTTTATATCCCAATGTGATTTAATGAACTACAGTTCCAAAGGGCAGCATTATGCACCTACTCACACACACCAGATGGGAGGAAAAGTGAGAAAAAAGCTACTTTTCATCCAGTGTGGGTCATAGTACTAGTTTTAGTCCAAATAACAAATTATTACTCTGGAACTTATTATTATGGAACAGACAGAAGCATGGGAAATTTAGGTCAGATTTAAATAATTAACCTTTACTGCACCTCCCTTGACAAATATGCCAGCATGTTCACTATTCCATGGTAGTGGCAAAATTGTTCCAGGCCATTTTATACCTCCAAGGGACATGTTGATACACAGTGGTCATCAGAGCAGCTCCTGGGTTGTTGCAGTTCACTGATGGTGCTGTCTTCTGTAAGATGGAGGAGAGTAAGTCTTATTCTGCTATTGAACACTCTTAACTTTCTAGTAATTTAGGGTGAGGGATTCATTTCTAACTGATACCTGACCTGCCAAAGAGAGGACCTTGCTCTGTTTCTGGTTTAGCAACATACTTCAGCATGTACTTGATACTATGCAAATAAAGTGTCACTAATGGGACTAAAATGCCAGTCTTTTCTGAATAAGGAAGAATTGCTGAAATTCTCAGTGTTACACACATGCTTAAGTATTTTGTTAAACTGCAGCCAGCTTGAATCAGAAAGCAGGGTTTATAAGACTTCGAGTAAACAATGCTTCATCTGCTACCTAAGCTTTTTTTCTGCCTTTATGGAAATTATTAGCTAAAGGACGGCACTGTTCACAGACAGGTATAAGATCAGAATTATGTTATTTCAGTCCCCTTTTAAAAATGAGAAGTTAGAAAACCCCCCAAATCAATGCATACCTAACGAAAAAGAACAAACTGGTGAGAAAAAATATCATGCTCAAGCTTTTGGAAGGGAACTGCTGAGCAGAGCAGGAAGGAAAATTAAAGTTATTAATGTTTTCACAACGTCCTCCTGAAAGCCTGAAAAAATTTTCACCTGGGGACTGCTAATTTTTATACTTTACAGTTCATAAATATTGAGAAGATCATGCACATCCCTATTTTATGCCTTGCAGAAACTTTGGCAATTTGGAGTTCCAGAGCTGATTTTGTGATTAAAATAAACAGTCTGAATTTATTACTGCATTTTCACTTCGGAGTAGTTACTTTTAGGAACTATTAAGTTATTAGGCTCTCATTAAATTAGTTTTGGTCGTATTATAATTTATGTTCTGAAGCACAGTGAGGTTATTAAGTGAATAAAGGCATTACTATACAAGAGACTCCTGTCTCTGCTAGGTCCCTGAGAGGACAGCATCTGTGAAAGCATTTTCATCCCCAAAAAGCAGTGTTTCAGAAAGCTAAAGCAGCTTTTCCTTACTGTTATCCCTACTGGCAAATGCAGCATACAACCTTTCTTCTACTATAGCCAAGTAGCAAAACACCATTTGACTCAAATGAGTGTCTCAATGGGAGAAAGTACATAACACTTTACTTAATACTTTACATGTTAATTGAGTAAGTTAGTACAGAGGATGCACAGCAGTTCCAAGAACTTACTAATGGGATATCAGCAGACAAAGTTGTGCCAAAGGCTCTTCAACCAAGTCATATTGAATGCACCTATGATTTTTCTCTTTTATATGTTTTATATATTCAGATTTAGAAATGTTTAGAGAAAGCCTCACAAGTTCTCCATGGACAGTTTAAATTCATTGGAAAGAAGCTACAAAATCCTATCTTAATTATTCATTTAGGCACCATCTTCTAATGAAGAATCATTACTAAGGTACAATTTAAGTGAAAATATTGTAGCTAAAACAAAGCATTATTTAATGTTTTTTTGTTAATATCTAACAATCCACTATTGCCTTTTCTAATTTATTGCGAGGGAGGGACAAGGAAATGTGGAACAGATTGTCTGCAAGTGATTTATCCATGAGGGAAGATGGGTTTCTGAAACCCCACACTGTGATTGAGAGCAGAGTTATTCCAGACATCCAGAAAATACAAGAAGTGCAGTACATGCCCTTGCTTGAACACATTCACATGGAGCAATAGCTGCAGAAATACTTTGCTAGTACTCATTTCAGACTTCAAGTGTCCTGTTCTTCCAGTTGCAGGCTGAGGCATACATCTCATTCCCTTTTCCAAAAGCCTGCTAAATATGTTAACGTGTTCTCAAGGAAGGAAGTCCCTAAAACTGTACAGCAGATATTCTTCCTAATAAGGGTCAACCGTGTACATAATTATGTATAGTCCAGAAAAAGCAAGCCAGTAATTCTTGTCTACAACATGGTTCCCCAAAAGGCAGCAGTACTTAGCAATCTATTTCCCTGTCTTACAAGATCTTTCTCATTTAGCAGCAATGTCACTTCTAACACACTGAGAGGCTGGAGGAATGTAGCATATTAGAACAGCATGTGCTTGGACGAGCGTGTCATCATGATCTTGCAGAATGAAAATAAATGATGCGTGCAGCAGAAGTAAACACTAAGCCTTGGGTGGTGGACTGGGAATTTTTTTTTCTTTCCCTTTTTTTCCAAACAGTTTTAAGACGGAAAATGGTTTGCAGTGATGGAGAACAAACACATGGCTTGGTGAATCCCAGAAAAAATGTGCAGTCTGCTGCAAAGTCTGCTCAGAAGCAAAGAGCAGTGAGTTTCCGTATGGAAACTAATGTCCAAATCACTGAGGAGAAAGAGAATAAGACTAAATGCAATGCCATTAAAAATAGATTAACTCCCCCAAAAGAAGTATGCTTTCTGCATCCTGCTCCACTCCCTGAAACAATTCTAGCTATCTAGCCTTCAGCTCCAAGTATAAGGACTATCTTACTCTGATCTGTCATCTCTGAATCTCAGATCTTCTGTGCATCTTCAATGTGCCTAAGGATTTCCTTCTCTTTTCTTCCTATCTGCCCTCTATGGACACCCTTTTTCATAATGAGATGCTCATGACTGCCCCAAAGCTCCTCTGAAAGCAAGAAATGTAACCAAATAGAGCTTTACTCAACATCAGAAAGAGTGGGAGAATCTAGCCTATTTTTACTTATAAATTATTCAGAAAGCTAAATAAAAAGTGCAGTCATTAATTCATAGGCTTGATCCTAATTCTTTTGAAGTCAGTGGCAAACCTCCAGCTGCCTTCAACAGTGGAAGGACTGGTACCTGTCTGGCACCAATTTCAGTACCAGAAGAGTCCCTGTTGGAGCTTCAGAGGAGTTTACTGACTATTTTTTTCATCAAAACACAAAACTCATCGGAACTTAGGTACTTCCCAGGAATTTGCTGGTTTGACAAGACGTCTATCAGAAAACCATTTCTGAGATTATGTTTCTCAGCTAAGACACAGAAATGACCGAGACTGCAGTGGTTTGGGAGTTCACCTGGGAACCTGGGCTCTTGGCCCAAAGTCCCTGTGTTGAGGAACAGCCATGGGAGACCTGAAACAACTCTGCCACTTTCCTAGTAGAAAGCCACAACCTTTCTCTCTATGTTGAGTCATCTTCACTCTTGTTAAATGGAAAACCTTCATGACTCTACCTCTGAGTCCAGGTGCCTGACCACCTGCACAATGTCAGAAGATGCTGGTGCTGGCAGAAGTTTGAGCAGTCTTACACTGGGCAGCAGCCTGGACAGGAGACCAAGATGAATTCAGGAGGCTTTCAGGAGCAGTTCAGATGTAGTCCTCATGCCTCACTGACACCTGGCAGCTGGCAGCTAACCATTGCTACCAGTTACTGCAAGGAAGTGAAGCTATCTGAAGTAACTTTGTGCTGAAATCTAAGAATCCCCTTCACTTGCAGAAACTTTCACTTTGAGCCAGCTGGACCTCAAACTTCAGAACAGGCTAGGAAAGATAATACAGTTCCTGCAGCAGAGCTATGTGGATCACAAGTGATCTCTAAGCAATACCTGCAGAGTTTACATGCCTTAAAAAGAGCCAAGCCTTGTGTTTTCAGAGTTTTCTGGCAACTTTTTACCTCCTCCCTTAATGTTCCACAAGACTCCTGGTCCTATTGTTTACTTGGTTGATCAACAATACCCATAAAATTTTTAATTAACTGAAAACTGGAAAGTCAAAAATTCCACCAACTAAGGTCAATGCACACATCAAACCTGGGAGTCTTAAAGCAAACGGTTTCCAAATTATAGTGTGTGGTCTAAGTAATTATAAATGGGATTGTGAACCAGGCAGTATCATGATCACATTGCTTGGACTCTTGTCTTCTTGATAGCTGCACTGTGCACACATGCTGCCAGACACAACATCATGCCCTTTTACGCATTCTCTGAGATTTGTTCCTGGAAATATTGTTCTTGAAAATACTGTTTTTTTTACTTTCAGAGTTGTGTGAAGGAAGCAACTATACCTGTCTTTTTTGAAGGAAAACACTTGCTTCCAACTTAATGTGATAAAAGATAGGGATGAAAGAAACCATATATATATATAAAAATTTGCTGAAGTCCTTTCGAAATTTGATAACCAAGGTGTTCTGGTGGACAATGAATAAAAGGCCTATGTGTATCTCACATTATCAAACTTACCTGCAGAAATCATGAAGTTAATTAAATCTGTGAAGCTCTTGGAAATTCTTGGAATTGCAGCACAAGGAACACATGGGACAGCCAAAGTAATTTTTCAAGTACTGCAAGGCTTTACCTACACTGAGCAAGCAAGGAGTCTTTGTTGCAGTGATTTACAGCTTTGCGTAGAATGCAAATCTTATGCAATTGGGAAAAATTAGGTTTTATGGGCTGCAACTGAAGATTACCTGTGGGGAATCACACACAAATAAATGCACTGCTGTTGCTATCTCTGATAGAGAAGTGAAATGAAGAATGAAAGCAAATGCCAAGAAAATGTTTTGGTTCAATTGCTTGTAAAAGGAATCAAGGTATACACACTTCAAGCAGACATTAGCACTTAAGGGTTGTGATAAACAGCCTTTGCCCTGTGTGTGCTTTAATGTACCTTTAGGAAAGATACATTTTTTGCTACAGAGTCTTCTGGTTCCTACTTCCCAAATACAAGCCAGAGGAGTATTGCTGGATCCGATACAGGGTATTTGCAATAGAATACCACCCCATGGGGTTGTACAGTTAGATACTCTGTGTGTGTAGCTCCTGCTACACAAAGCGGGGTTGCTGATTGTGGTGGAAAGTTGCAGCATCAGCTCCTGGGTCACACTGCATGTTTCACTGGGAGAAGCCTACATCAAAGCATGTCAGCCACCAGTCACAAAAGCTACTGGGTCATTGGAGAACTGTATCCAGGCTTTGAGTTCATTATTTGCCAGTCAGGGTGAAAATATGTGTCAGGACATGATGTGCTGCTGTTTCACCCAAGCCTCTGATGACTCCCTAGAGGGACAGTTCTGAGAAGTTTCTCTGAAATGGGAGATGAACCATGCGTGTTTGAGTTGGGCAGCAGCACACCAGGATACACAGAGTGTCCGTATGACAGGGAGACCAGCCTTCTTACCTACGTACACAAATGCAAAAAAAGGAGTTTTTCTGAGAGACACATAACTTGCCAGCCTGAGTTTGCATCTTGTAGTTGCCTTATTGTGCGGCTATTATGGTGTAAACTCTACTTGAAATTAACTGTCCATTTAAATGCCTCCTTCCCAATAGATGTGCTGGTCCCAGGTACAACAGCACAGCTCTCTTTTCCCTCCACAGGAGAACTACTTTGCATCCTTCTTCAGTCTATGCAGTGATCACTTATGTTTGATCCATTTTTACACAAGGTTGTCTTACCTTGGAGACCTTTATACTTCTGTCATATTTGTTAAAAGGTAGACAAAAGACTGGGATGGCATTAGGAAGCAGGGGCTGTTGCACATGGCATAATCATACGTCTTAGCTGTGTAGGAAGCCAGTCTGTAAGATATGAAAATGTGTTTTCTGTGCTATATGATGATGTAATTGTGTTCATAACCCTCCCCCCTGATCTCACGAAAGAAAAATCTGACAAGGCTGAACTGTGACGAATTCCCTCGAGTCCACAAATTCTTGACTGAAAATGGCATCATTCAGCCTCACATGCACGGCATGACTGACAGCTACTCGCCTAGAGGAACCATTTTCAGCCTTCTTTGGAGAATCCGAGATGTTAAAACATTATTGGGTACAATGCCAAGGTCAGAGTCAGATGTCTCTCCACTGACTTGCCAACAGCTGCAGCCAAGGAGTTCATTGAGCTTTCAGGCTATCAAACTAGAAAATGCTATTTGTTCAACTTCCTAAGTTTGATTTCTGATTTTGGGTAAAGGACATGGACCCAGAGCTGTTGAGTTGTGCAGTGAAGCAGCTAGTGCCTTTCCCTCTTGTATGCTCATCTAAAGCCGGATTCATGCTCTGGTTGCTGTCAAAGCCTGCTCTGCCCCAGGTGTCACTGCTAGATAAGAGATGTGCTATTTCTTCAGTGCCAATGAGCTTTGAGCAGATCTTTTAGGATGCTCAGGCACATGTGTCACATTAGTGCAATAAAGTACGATGATTGCTGGCATTAGTCACTTTTATGACATCCATATGCAAATGCTGTTTATGTTAGCATGCTACAACTGGAAGGAATTTGGAAAACCACTGCTCTAGGCCATGCTGTTTGAGTTCTGAGATGGCAAAATTAATGGGCTAGCAAAAAATCCACACAGTAGGAAATCTTTCTAAAAGTGCAGAACTCTGGGTTGTTTTTTTTTCTGTTTGTGGAATTACTCAAGCTCAAATATTTTCCTAACACATTCCTTTCTGAAAATGAACTGCCCTGTGTTGCACCTACATTCTGTAGACAGAGAGACAAGTTTTCCTGAGGAAACGGAATTTTTGCAAACTGTGACCACACCATGCGATGCAATCACTCAGATACATTTGTTAATAATACTTTTATTATTTTTGTTATTAAATATTGAAGAACTCCCACCATGGATCAGAATTCCGTTGTGAGAAGCATTACATAAACACAGAGCAACAAGACAGCTCTTGGCCCAAAGAAAGTTCAATTTAAGATGAGGACAAGAGACAATAGATAGATATAGATAAAATATATGAGACAGTCTTATCAGCAAGATGGACAGATGATTTTGCACATGATAAATAGTCTGTAGGCATTACAGCCAAGAACAATTGTAGAGAGGAATCTGAAGGAGCAATGCTGATGCAGATGTGTGAATGTTTTTGAACCATTCACCACAACAGTGAAGAACAGAGCACCATGGAAGAAAATGAGAATTTCAAAAAAACTGACAAAGTGGTTGGCATCACTGGCTGATCAAAGACAGGGGTTGATCTTCAGTAGGGGTTGATCTTCAGTAGTAAATAAAAGATGATAGGTAGAGACAGTAATGAGTAATCAAAGGTTTGCAAGTAAGGGCAAGTTGTATGGGCTCTTACAGGACAGAAAAGAGCTTTAGAGAGAAAGAAAGTAGCAGCAGATAAGTACTCTGGATGGTCATGAATGAGGCAGGTCTGCATTTGCTAAGGATCCAAAAAGGATGCAGCCATAATCAGGATATGAGATGATGAGAGTTTGATCTTACGAAAACTCAGCAATCAGACTGGCCAAAGACTAGGTAGGATTGCCAGCCACATGGAAGAATGGAGACGGGTGCGAGGATGTGATTCCCATTGGCGAAGTCTTTATTACTTGCCACTAAAGTACATTGATTCCTCTTTAACCAGTGACAAAGTAGGAACAGTAACACACTTATCTCTGACTGTGTACTGCACTGAAACCTCAGGTATGTGTTGAGTAAGAGTTGCTCTTGCAAAAGCAGACTTCTGTGTCATTGGAGTGGTGTGGAGCTGCCTTTGTTATGACCTTAAACTCAGTCCTCAGGAGTGCTTTTGTGGCCTCAAGGATCCCCATATGACAAAACATTGTGCTTGAGACAGAGCATGGCCCCAAGCAGTAACTGGCCAGGGTTAAACCATGACAGCACCACAGCTGCTGTGGGGCAGAGAAGCTCAGTACCAGTTACCAAGAGCTCCCAGACCTTCTCATGGCCTGGGAGACTGCTAGGAGTGGGGTATCAATCATCTCTTTAGCCCTCCTTTGAGGGAGAGAAAAAACAGTCACCTACACTATATACAGCCACACTTCTTTTTCCTGAGCAATACAGCTATGGAAGGAAAAGGCTTTGGCAGGGAATGGGCAAGCCTCTCTAAGCACTTGTCTCGAGCAAGGAGAGAAGATGCTGAGGCCTTTATTTCTGCCCTCAAAGGGAAAACACACATTCCTTCTTCCTGGGCTAGGAAAAGAAAAAGGACGGAAGAGGAAGACAGCCCTGCAAATTCCGTAATCTGCTGCTGAAGTAGAGGAAGATCAGAGAAAAGGGATCAAGGACACGCCCATCAAGAAACATGGCACTGAACTTTACTTTCCCCACCAACAACAGTGTAGGCAGGGAGTGCTCTCCCTCCTTCTGCTGGCTTGCTTTGTTCTCAAGAAACAGTAACATGAGGCAGAGCTGCCTCTTCTCTCAGTGCCATCCTCTTAGCACAGGGTAAGAGGAGAACATCTTCAGCATGTGTCCATGACAGCCTGAATGCTCTGGCGCCTCTCCTTTGTCCCAAGGTTTCCAGAAAACTCCTGTTATGGAAAAATTCTATTATGGAAACCTCTCTCATGAAATTTCCTGTCAATTTGATTCAATTGTGTCTAAACAGATCGGACGACTTCAAAGTCAGATTTAGAGCAGGACCCTCCCTCCAGCCTTACTTAAACAGAGGCTAATATTATTAACATTGCTTATGGAGTACCTAGTGCTGCTTTGTCAGAAAATTATAACTTAATAAAATAACTAGGTAGATTGTGGAACGACCAGGAGGTAGAGTAGGTTGCTTGCACAAAGGCCCACACTCCTCGCCTCACCATTTTGGTGGGATGGCTTCAAGTGCTGTTCAATGGCAGCATCGCCTGCAGGGTATCTGTGGGAGAGGTTTGTTGCCTTGGTCATGTTTTCCTGCAGTGAGTGTGAGATGCCACAGTCATCCTTTCCATCTTCCCACTTTCTGCCCTGTAGCAGCAAGGATGTTCATGTGGCTATGCAGTAAATGGGATGATGTAACAGGTATGACTGGAAAGTAAAAAAACAATGACAGCTTAAATGAATAGCTTTCGACAGGGTGAGTTGCCTGATCCATATCAGCACACAGCCACATGTCTGGCAGTCTTGGAACAAGGAAGGCAGAAGGAAAGTGTTGTCACAAATGAGGCAGAAGCAGGACAATTTCTCTGGCAGCAGCACTTGCTTTTGTCAGATTAAAATAACACCAGTATTACACCCAAAAATGGTGCAGCAGAAGATAAAATAAACAATGGCTGGTCTACTTTGTAAAGAAACAAAGTAAGGAAAAACAAGGGCTCCTGTGTAATTTCTTCTACAGGATAGACTAAACACAAAGGAGTGAGCCTTCAAGAATCCTGTGTGTTCTAGAGAAAAACTGGGAAAGATGGAGAACTTCAAATTAATTCCAACACTTTCTCCCTGTTTCTTATTTTTGTTTTTAATTTGCTTGTACTGATTCTTCCTCTAGTCTTTTGAACTTGGTTTTCTCAACATTCAGCTTCAACACCTAAGAAAATATTAGAGGATTTGAGACTTAACTCAAACATCTGGTTTTGGCATAGTTAATGGCATTTTTAGGCTAAAAATCAACTTCATATGTTATTTTTGTTGTTTGAAGCATCCATTCAGCACACACAAGCACTCCTGGGTCTCTTTGTGGCTAGAATAAAGACAGTTTGACCAATCCAGGATCTGCCACAGTAAGAAGTAAGGAAAGAGGTAAAAATTCATAGCTTCATCCTATTAGGAAACTATTCCTCTTTAAACTACTCCTCTTTGAAACTTAAAGGGTCAAGCTCAACCACATTTTGTGACTCTTCTCCATGGCAGAATAATATTTGTGTAACAAGCCATCTTCTGAAATCAGAGATCAGAAGGAGCTCTAACAGGCACCCCCCCCAGCAGATCATTTATGGTGTCACTGACATCAGCTTTCTCTTCTGTCCCTCTGATGGAGGTCATCCCACCCACCACAGGCACAGCAAAGGATAACATGTGCTTCTTCCTCCTCCTGGTCCTTCCACATGCTGGGATTTTAACATTGGATCCACTTTTCCTTGGCACTCCCAGCACCAGTGCCGCAGCTGACACATGGAAACATCAGAAGGCTGCGGCCTCCTCCAAAGGGCCAGAAAAGACAGCCATTTTGGCATTTCCCAAAACCCTTGCACCCTCCCTCTTGTGGCTACATTTGGATTGAAGATCTCCACTCTGAGCGTTTTAGGGCACAAGGAAAGCTCCTCAAGAAGGAAGCAAATTAAGAGGTGCAGCATACACTAATAAGGACACTAGGAAACAAAATGAAGAATATCTGTGTGAGAAAAAAAATCCTCTATGATATTATTTTTATTTAGCTCCTAGACAAATCATGTATCTGTTGACATATAGCTTCTTGATATACATTCATGCATCAGCTCTAGGTAAGTGAGATTGAAAGGTACTTTATTTTCAAAAGGAAAAAGATCCCAGGAATTCAGCAGTGCTGAAGCAACCTTAAAAAGCTGTCAGAGGAGATCAATGGCTGGAAAAGACAAAAGCCCTGTTCTCATGCCTCCTCGAGAGGCTTGTGATGTGCTGATGATGTGCTCTAGAGCCACTCCAGGACCCTGGGATAGGGGGTATGCTCAATGGGGAATGCCAATTTCTAGCCCTCGGAAACCTGCGCCATTGCTGAAACATTTCACTCCAATGGTTGTGTGCCATCAGGCTGCTGAGCACCACTGGGAAGTCCAAAATGTTTGTAGCTAAACCTAAGTTATGTGCTATCTATTTAGTTTGTACTTCTGAGTAGATACAAGGCCAAATGGACTGATGCTTTGCCTGAGTTATTTTTCTACTTGAAACATTGCAAGACCACAAGAACAACTGCTTTTTTTTTTTTTTTTCCGTAGAAGAGACTTCCTCAATACCCATGGCAGGCCTCAGCTACCACAGAAGCAGAATAAAGAAGTAACAGGTAGTAAAAAGTGCACCTAAGCCTTCCCAAAAATTGCTGTCCATGTGTCTAAGGGTTGCAAAAATGCCCTATACCGATATGGAAATTATATATGCTTTTGAAAGACTCATGAAATGGGCTAATTTGCTGAAGTTGTGTGCTTAAGCGGTCTGGGTTGGAAACCTTCTATAAATAACCCCAGAGAGTTATTTTTACAAAATCTAGGAAATTCAGATGTTACTCATCATGGGGGGCTGATGGGAAAGATATTTCTGAATGTGACAGCTGGCCAATTTCTGGTTCTACAGCCCCTGAAACAGTAAGAGATTATAACAATTTGGATGTGGTTTCGATTAATAGAAATATTGGTCATAACTTATAAATCCATATAACTAAATTATCAATCCATTCACGTGAAAGTAGGCGGGTGGACAAGCAAGAGAAGACCTATAACTAAAATTGTCAGTTCCCAAAAGGCAAATTTTCACAACCTACAGCTATGTCTAAATTTATGTGCTGGCTTTCACCGTGGCTTACCACAGGTCTAACGACTGTCTGGGCTGGGGGATGACTCAAATGTGACAGCACTCCCACCTACCTCTGTGTGCAAGCTTCCCCTCTGTGGCACCCACCTGAGGTGAACTTTGGAGGAACATGCTTTCCCCACGCAGAAACCAGAAAGTAACCCTGCATTGACTTGTCTAGACAAACCCTTAGGGGAATGAGTGATTAGAAAAGGTCAATGGACCTGAGGAGCTCAGCTAATCTAACTTAGGGGAAACCTGGCATTAAAGTCAAAAGGTGACAATGCAGCTCAATTTTGTATCCCAAAGATGGAGGAAAGTCTTAAAGAATCTGCATGAATGGTGACCTCATGATGGATGCTAGAAATTAACAGAAAACTGAAAAGAAATTACTCAAATTTTTTAAAACAGAAAAGTTTTTGGCCAGGGTCATGTTAATTTACAGTTTACATAGGAAATTAAATCAAAGAGCAAAAGGTTCGTTTTTTTTATGTAAGAAAAGGGAAAATAAGAAACTGATCTGTCCTGCAGAAAAGATGGGCCACAGATTAAAAATGATGTGCAGCTATATAATATACATATAAATAATTATATGTAATTATATGTTATTATATATTGTATGTTTAATTTTCTTCTCCCTTTTGACTGCTAACACTCTTAGTTTTCCTGACTGACATAACAGTTATACAAAGTTCTTTAAATTATTTTACTTTGTATGTGTCTAACAGTACTTTACATCTATATGTTTTATTAATGGATTGATGTGAAAGTACTAGTAGTAGAATCATAGAATAATAGAATATGCTGAGTTGGAAGGGACTCACCAGGATCATTGAGTCCAACTCCTGTCCCTGTGTAGGGCACCCCAAGAATCACCCCATGTGCCTGAGAGCATCATCCAAATGCTTCTTGAACTCAGGCAGGCTTGGTGCTGTGGCCACTTCCCTGGGGAGCCTGTTCCAGTGCTCAACCAACCTCTGGGTGAAAAACCTTTTCCTGATATCTAACCTAAACCTTCCCTGATTCAGCTTCTTGCCATTTCCCTGAATCCTGTCATTGGTCATTAGTAGGTGTATAGGTTCTTACTGATGTCCCTCTTGCAGTCTACAGCCCAAATTCTGCATATTTGACTTTGAATGTGAAAGATGGGAACTGTGTTCTGTACTCTGTTCATGTAGAAATCTGATACCAAGAAGTATCTTGGAATATTCTACAATATTCTACACAAGAGGAAAACAAGCAGGACCAACTTTTACAAACTACGAAGGTGCAGGAATTAAAGTCTTGAAACAACGTAATTACAAAATTTTAAAATGCATCTCAAGAAAGCTTTTCAACAGAAATCAGCTGAACACCTCTTAGATCTTACATTATTGTCAGTTTTACAAGGTTCTTACTCCATTTTTATCTGACACAAAAGGAGAAAGAACAGAAAAAAATCAATTCTGATGTTAATGGGTATAATTCTCAACTCATTAGTGTTACACCTACTTACTACTGGGATGAATTTGCTCCTCTGAGATTTAGTAAGTCAGCTTTTCTAAAATAATCTGCATTAGTCTCCTTCTACCCACCTTTAAAAAGCCTCCATTTTTATTAGCATTAAATTATGCTAGAAAGGCTAAAATGAACCATTTTGACAGAGATCATATGTTTCTTTTTGCAAAGGGCATCAAACAAATGTCTAATGCTCCTTTTTTTATTTTTTTTTTTTGGAAGGACTTAATAAAGGATGCTCTGAAAGGTGCAGAGTATGTTGCCACAGAGACCACACATATATAAATGATGGGTCAGACATCAAGGTTGAATTAATTATGAGAGTCCCATAGGGATCCATTTGTCCTGCAGCTGAAGGGAGGAACCAGATTGAGGAGAGAGAATAAGAGACAAGAAGTGGACAGGTCAACAATTGTTGCTGTTGTTGTTGAAAAAAGTTGATGTTGTTGAAAATGGTCAAAACATCTATTAGTGTTTTGGGTTGAGCAAGCTTTTTGCTGATTTTTTTTTTTTCTTTTCTGACTTTCTGCAGCCTCCCCCCCATGGGGGAGCAGATTAGACCGAAGGCAGGATCAGCAGATCAGAATATTCCCTTCTCATAATATTTTCTCTATTTGGCTTTCAGTGTAGGTTAAGACATCACAGAAGTCAAGCCTCTCTTTTTCCTTTTCCACTCACTTTTCTGCTTACTGTCGCTTCTATCACCCTCTCTTTGTCTCCCTCTCTCTTTTTTTTTCATTTTTCTTCACAGCCGACACCCGAGGGCCCCGTCCGTGTGCCCGGACACTCCCCCCTTCAGCTGGGAGTCACCAGGGAGAAGAGTTGCTGTGAGAGTCACTGGGGGAGGAGGGAGGGGATCAGGTGTTGCACATCCCTTTGCAAATACATATATATTCCCTTATTGCTAATGATTAAAATAAATCTGTTTAACTTTTCAACCCAGAAAGCCTCTCTTTCTCATTTTTCTCCCTCTTTCCCTACCTTGGGGGAGGGGGGGGGGGGAGGGGTGAATCGAGAGTCTGCCAACTCGGTGCCAAACTGACACAATTAGAAATACACACATGCACACATATAAGTTTTCAAGGATATAGCTGTGATAACTGCCACTAGGGACACCAGGGTGTTTGGAAATGGCTGAGATGGGAATCTGCATATAGAGAAAAAAAAGTACAAAATCTGCAGTCCAGACTAAATGCCAGACTGGGAGCCACACCGCCAGAAAAATGCTAAAGAATCCAGAAGCCATGCAGGTCCATGGGCTGGGTTATGGGAAAGGTTTTGCTCTCTTCAGAGTAATCGTCTGCATCTCCTCCTGGAAGCCTCTAAGTCTTCAGATTAACTGAACAGAGACACACAGACACACAGACACTAAACTCTCACCATTTGCATTCATCTGCATGCTAATTAAAGGTTACCCTCAGCAAAGTACATAGTTACAGTTCAGGACAAATCCAGCCAGGAAGATGTGTCTCTGTGACACTATTCAACGACCACAGCTGGGATCCTGGCAAATGTGCTCAGGTTCCCCTGTATGGATTAAGCTGTTTTAGGATGACTGGTAGATGCAGTGGTACAGCACAAAATCATTACATGTGGTGCTCTGCCCTGCAAAGCTAATTTTGGAATGGAAAATCATTGTTTTCTTTAAGAAATGCATTTGGCTTCAGATTTTATTTTATTTTCCACTTTTGGCTGAACTCTTTTTAAACACTGACTTGCAAGAATTCTTTTCTTCTGAGTCTCTAGGGAGTCTTGTGGATCTATGCTGCAGGGCACAGAAACCATCAGCTCTGCCCATTCTCCTCCTCCCTCTTCCTCCTAGACCTCCTTTCCACCTTTTTCTCTTTTTGACTGTGAAGAACAGAAGAAGATCCCCATTACCCCGCTTCACTGCTCTGTAAAAAGAATTTTAAAACTCCTAATACTATTTAATCACAGCTTTCAGTGCCCCCGCTGCCATAAAACATTATAACAATGGGCTGGCACTTCATCAATTGTAATTTGCTGATATTACAGTCACAGTAGCACTCGCCATAATTGCCTTGCTCTGCCACTGACTCATAAGGCTTCTTGATCTCAGTCAATACTTCGTTGCACTGGGGGATGCAGTGAGAAATTTTCCTCTAACAGCTCAGCTTTTTGAATGTCCAGTTCCTGTTCAACTGAGCAGGATGTGTCCCTCCAAATGTCTGGCACACCATCGACCTCAAATTTCATTGCCAGACACTTAAATCTATTAAGGCATACTTTATTCTTAGTTTTTCTCCATTTTACACATAGCAGCACAACACTTGCAAGTTCCAAATAGAGATAGTAACAGCAGTTATTAAGACTGAAGAAGGTCACTTGAAGACAGTAAAATAAGTGTAGTTAGGACTTTGAATTCCTTGTAGGTCCAAAACTTCTCCCAGCAAGAGTATGACTTCAAGCCACAGGGACTATTAATAAGATGTTTATTTCAGGACGGAAGGCACCTTGAGAATCAATTTGATTATGCTGTGTTTTTTGGTAGACAAATTAAAACATAAATTATCAGTCCAAATGACTTCTACTGGAGACAAAGGACAGCAACAAAACAAGAAAAAAAAAAGTAGTGCAAACTCTCACTGGCAGAGCACATTGTGTGTGACTCATTCTGTAAAGTCCCCATTGTGAGCTGCAAATATTTATTCCTTATACGATTGTGGCTTCTCTGAGGTTGGGACAGAGATGACACTACAGAGGCAGGAAAAAGTCACTTTGCAGAGAGCTGTCAGATGCAGCAGGCAGGCAAGCACCCTTGCTAGACACTCCTGGGGATAAAGCATAAAATTCATGCCAGGTTACACTTACATGGCTCTACGGACAACCACACATAATGCTGAGATACACACTTTCTAAAACACTGCAGGGACCAGGCATATTTTGATGTCTTCAGCTAGTTTTTTTGTGCCACTGCTTTGTGACACCACAGTCTGGCTCTAAAAGTTGCCCTCCCAGGCACAGAATGCTTTACAGAAGTGGACCACTTGGCAATTCAGTAAGCACAGGGTGGAAAAAAGATGACGGAGCCTAGGGAGATGCTGCAGGCTTTTACATGGGGCAGCTGATGAGCCCAAGTGCTGGGAGACCAGTGGGGTCCAGGTGAGGAATTTACTCACCAAAGATCCCCAAAGCAGCCAGGCTGCAATACACCCCTCCTTCCTACCCTGCTGCAGTTTATGCCTGCAAACACTTTGTAACAGAGCACTTGCAAAAGCCTTTCTTGCAAGCATCTCTGTGAGGGGTACAGCAGCACATTGCCAGGATGAAATCCCACCAAAGGAGGGACACAAAAAGGATTATATCTCCTGTTTGCAACTCTGGCATGCTCAGCTCTAAGATCCTTGAAGTGACCAACTTGTTTACTAAAGCTCTGGCTGCTGTAGCAAGGGTAAGTAAGCACTCGTCTGGGCCATGGGAGCTGCTGAGGACACCAGACCCGCCCTTAGTGATGGGCTCCAGGCTGGAATTTGCTCCATCCGGGTTCAGATGCCACGCAAAATCCCACGCACTTTGGCTGATCCGCTCACACAAGAGGAAGGCTACTGTAGAGTTAAGCTTTGCTTATTCTGCACATTTTGCCAAGATTTTGAAAACCACTTAATGGACTTGGACAGACTCAAGGAGTGTTTTTAGACTCAAGTACTACTTGTTTAATGGATTTCTTTTATAAACACTGGCATTCAGATTTTCAAAACTTCTTTGGGATTTGGCCTGCTGATTCCTCTTAATTTTTAATGTAAAGGAACATCTGAAGCTGAAGACAGCAACATAATTGTATAACTCCAATAGTTGCATAAGCTCATCTCATATTCAGAACAAGGCTTCCATCCACCAGGATGTGGATGAAATGGGTGGCTGATGTTTCTGTCTAGAGGATCGTTTTTCTTTGACTTCAGAAACCATGGCACAAGTATTATAGCCTAACTATGTCATTTGAAAAAGCCTTATAAGTCTCCAGATTTCAAACGTATACAGATAAAATATGTGTGTGTGTATATATACAAATAAATGCATACGTGCATAGTTGTATTTATTTTATATACCTGTGTGTCTTTGTATGGATGTACATGCACACACAGATTCCTACCTGTGCTCTTCTCTCTGTTGCTGTCTGCCTGGCTGTTTGCATCTCTTTAGAAACTTCCAGCATTGCTGCTCTGACTCTGCACAGGGCTACCTGTTGCTCCTTCATGGTCACCCAGGGCATGCTAGTGCCTGGAGAACTTCTGTGGGACAACACTGCACATCTTCCCAATGGGCTGTTCACACTATGAGAGCAGTAATTAAGGAGAACAGACACCTAGAGAAGGGAGACGGGTCAGGATGCTGCACGGTGGTAGCACTTACAGCCTGCAGGTGAAACTAAAGCTGGGGAAAGGTGGTGGGGTGCAACAGTGGCTGGCTGCCCAGAGGTCCCCAATTCAGTCTTTCTGCAGCAGGACAGTAACATTGCATTCCCCGGGGATGAGAAAAAGAGAAAAAGCATGAAATCTGGGAGAAACCCAACTCTCTCCCTTAATCACAACAAACTGAAAATGCCTTATGCGTTCAGAATAGAGGAAAACTAGTCATTAACTTCTGTAAGGCAGCTGGTTTTCCAATAATGGCTCCTACACATCCTGGTTTTAATATTATTGTTCTTGTCAACTGTGGGAATGCAATGTATATTAATGATGGTTTATTCCAAATTGGTCATTGTCGGAGTTAATAATTAGGTAGTCAGGCACTAATTATCTCTATTTTGTCTCAAATCATTAACTAAGGAATCTGAAGAAGTAATTTTGGAGGCAGGCATCAGAGCTGCACACAGTAGGATGGGCTCCTCTGTGGGCACAGGAGATGCTTCACTCCAGAGAGCAACACCAGCCTATGCCTGGGAGCAGAATCGGGGCAATATTGCTATGAGCACTGGGTGCACAGTGGCAGCACCTCGAAAAAACACGTGTGTGATGCCCATCCATTCTTTGCACCCTTGGTTCACTCATGAAGGAGGAAAGCTCAGAGGAAAAAGCGCAGAGGCGTTACCTGGCACCTAGATAACAGAGCATCTCTAGTGGGGCCACCATGGGCCACCATTGCTCACTGCAGCTTTTCTCCCAGGTGACACCCAGCTGGTGGGTGAGCAGCAGTGGGAAGAGGTGGCACAACAGGTCTGCTAAGAGGATGTGAAGTCTCAGCATTTAACCTGAAATAAGGGTCCTGTGGAAATGACCACAAGAGAATGCTCAGTACAAAGATGGGTCCAGCACACAGGGAATCAGAGACCTTAGACACCCAGGTGGAGCTGCCCAAACTGCTGCTGGGGCAGGGGACATCTGCAGCACCTTTCCAAAGGTCTGTGCTTTCAGAGCATAGCTGCCATCAGCACCTACCTCTACTCAGGTGCATCCAGATACCTCAACTGCAATCATCCTCCCTTATTTTTCCTACATATTGAGGAGATTACACCAGAAACTGTACATGGGAAGCCTTCAACAGTAGTTCAGGACATAAATTTTGCTGGCCACTTTAAATTACATTGAGTGTATCCTCACAGGGGATGCTGCCTTAGGGGATACCAACGAAAGAATTTCCTTTTCAGTTATTCTGGTATAATTTGTCCTTCTCATTTAAGAATTTTCAAGGTTATCATGCCCTTGTGGGCACAAAAACCCACAAGACATCAAGAGAAGCACCCACCACCACTTGTTATGAACTTACCTCAACATAGAGGATAGGGAAAATGCCAATCTTGTCACCCAGCATTCCTTCTGCCCAGTTGTCATCTACCCTCCTGATGACTGTCAAAATTTCATCCTAAAATCAGAGATATACAAAATACACAATGAGATTTTTTTTCAGTAGAAAGGTGCCAGTTTTCAATTACTCACATGACAATTTAGGGACAGAGTACACAGAGGACTCTATAAGTCATATAAAAATGTTCCATGAATCCTGGGCCAGCAGCATCCCTGGCCCAGCATCCCACCCCAGGTATGCCATACAAACTGCATTGAAGCCTCCTGCAGATGGGTGCAGGTTATGTCATCAGCTCCAAGGGGCTAGGCACAGTGGTTGGGAATAGGTAACTCCTGGCTTCAATCCAAGGACAGGGAGGACATTCGATCCAGGGGTGGCCTCTAACCCAAAGGAGAAAGCTCTCTAGTGTGGAGCTGCCCCTGTGTGTCTGACAGCCTGTTGTGGTGCTTGGCTGCTCCAGAAGACAAATCAAAGGGAAGCATCGGTAGAGCACAGGTAGTCCTGGAAACACCTTCAGCAAGAAGCATAAGGTATAGCATGAGATGCTCAGCAACTAACCTACACTGCTGATGCACTGCAAGTCAGTTTTTGAGGTAAAAGTGCAAAGCAGGTAAAAAGCCAAGAATAATGTAATAAAAACAAGTTGTATTCAACTGTTGCATCAGTTTCAGTGTAGACACAAGTTTGTTTTCAAAAACCAATGGCATTTTAATGTTATATTTAATCCAAGGGATCTTACAAATGTTTCAGCTGATGATGAACTGTTTTGTGATTATAAAACAGGAGACTAAGCAAAGTACAAATAAGATTCATACTGCTGAAAGTTTCCCTTGATGGAGTAAAATCCTAAAACATGCCAGTCATTGCAAAAGTTCAGGGGACTAGAACCAAACCCTGCGTTTTCCCAGTTTGAGCTGCTCAGCTTGTCCATGGACTTCTGCTACCACGTCTATCTGTTGGGGTTGTCATACTAAACCCAGCCTGGAGCCAGCACAGCTTGCTACAAAGGCTGTGGAAGGCAGCCCTCTCTGCAGGGCAATTCCTGCATGCTCAGATCTCCTAGAGTCAGAGGAAAGGAGTGAGCTGAGAGAAGCTGCGAAGTGAAGTTTTCTGAGTATGTTGTCTCATGGCATCCAATCTTCCTCCATTCCGAAGCAGAAATGTATGAAAAAGAAAACATCTTCTTCCAGAAAGCTGAGACAGAGTTCTCAGCTATTCTCACTTTATTTTCACCATTCACTTTAGGAAAATAGGAGCTACATAAGGTCTACCACCTCTGTGTAACAAGCTATCTATGTTAACTGCTCAGGCCAGGGGAGCTGCTTTTTGCAGCTGCCCCTCACATAGAAAAAATTCCCACAAATTCCTGATCCAGGATGTTCAGACCATGGATTTACGTTGATAGGAAATGACCAGAACAGTGATGTGATGTACTTTGCAGTTTTTGAACATGTGTATTTTGAACACGTGCACTTTGAAAGAGTTTAAATGTTTCCTTTGAATTATTCATCTGAATGATCCATTAGGGAAAAGCTCGGAGAAACAGCCACAGACAAAGTCCTTCAGCTATTTATTACAGCTGGAAGGATGCAAAAAGAATTTGTGCATTTAATTTCCTGAAGAAACAGATAGCATTCCCTTCCAAAGCCCTGTCTGCACGAACCATTTTTGATCAGTGTAAAGAACTGACAGTAATAGGTCTCTGCAAAGCTTCCACATGCTCTTACAAAAGACCGATTATCATACATTTAGAATCTAGGTAAAGGAGGTAAACTAGGAAAATAAAAGACTTCATCACTTCAAGAACCCTCTATGAATGTTGAATCACAGAATCACAGAATCCATAGGGGTTGGAAGAGACCTCTGAAGATTGAGTCCAACGCCCCTGCTGCAGCAGGAACACCTAGGGCACGTCACACAGGAATGCATCCAGACCGATCTTGAAAGTCTCCAGAGAAGGAGACTCCACAGCCTCTCTGGGCAGCCTGTTCCAGTGCTCTGTCACCCTCACAGTAAAGAAGCTTTTCCTCATGTTGAGGTGGAACTTCCTGTGTTGTAGCTTGGTGCTGTTTCCCCATGTGCTATCATAGGGCACCACTGAAAGGAGACTGGCCCATTCTTGACACCCACTCTTCAGATATTTATAGACATTAATAAGGTCCCCTCTCAGTCTTCCTTTCTCAAGACTAAACAGCCCCATGTCTCAGCCTTTCCTCATATGACAGATGTTCCAGTCCCTTAATCAACCTTGTAGCCCTCCGTTGGCCTCTTTCCAGCATATGTCTGTCCCTCTTGAACTGGGGAGCCCAGAACTGGGCACAATATTCCAGATGAGGTCTTACTAGGGCAGAGCAGAGGGGGAGGAGAACCTCCCTGGAGGTGCAGGCCACACTATTCTTAATGCACCCCAGGACACTATTGGCTCTCTTGGCCATGAGGGCACATTGCTGTCCCATGGATAACTTGTTGTCCACCAGGACCCCAAGGTCCTTCTCCATGGGGCTGCTTTCTAGCAGGTCAACTCCTAATGTATATAAGTGCATGGTGTTTTTTTTCTTCCCAGGTGCAGGACTCTACACTTACTCTTGTTGAACCTCATTATTTTCCTCTTTGCCCAGCTCTGCAGTCTGTCCGAATCTCACTGAATGGCTGCACAGCCTTCAGGTGTATCAGCCAATCCTCATAGCTTTGTATCATCAGCAACCTTGCTGAGGATACACTCCATCCCCTCATCCAGGTCATTGATGAAGATGTTGAATAAGACCGGGCTCAGTATTGACCCCTAGGGAACACCACTAGTTACAGGTCTCCAAGTGGACTCTGCACCAGTGATCACAACCCTCTGGGCTCTATTGTTTAGCCAGTTCTAGATCCATCCCACTGTCAGCTCTTCTAACTCCCACTTCCAGAGCTTATCCACAAGGATATTATGGGAGACAGTGTCAAAAGCCTTGCTAAAGTTGAAGAAGACTACATCCACTGTTCTGCTTGCATCTATCCATTCTGTCACACCATCACAAAAGGCTATCAGATTAGTCAAACATGACTTCCGCTTGCTGAATCTATGCTGGCTACTCCTGATAACATTCTTTTCTTCCATGTGTATAGAGATTACCTCCAGAATGACCTCCTCTATCATCTTTCCAGGGATGGAGGTGAGGCTGACAAGCCTGTAGTCACCTGGGTCCTGTTTCTTGCCCTTCTTGAAGACTGGAGTGACATTAGCTTTCCTCCAGTCCTCCTCCTTTTTATATTTGTTCAGCTGTTCCTGTTCCTACTTTCTTATTTGTTCAGCTATTTTCTTAAAAGAGTTTTTTAAAACCTGAGTGTTATGGGTCTACACTTTAACAATATATTTATGTATACCTATATAATATTATGTGCATAATGTACATAGATGTGCATATGTCTGTACCAGTGTATGTGTACAAGTGCATATATACGCACATACACACATAAGATAAAAAATTGAGAAAAAACTTTAAAACTGTAAAACCCCAGAAGCACTTCACTAGATTTTTTTAGAGGCACCATGCAATTCCATCCCTGGCATGGGCGGGACAGGCACCCAGCAGTAAAAGTTTATCCTGTGTTGATCCTGCTTGAGGATGGGGCAGGGAATGGGTGACCTTTGAAGATCCCTTCCAACTTTCCTTTCTAAGCACCTATGAAACCTAGAAGCATTTCCATACACCCGTCTTAGTTTGCCTCTGCCAAATCTGGCTGCCGAACGTGCTCATAGATGAGAAAATCAGATAGATGCACACCCTGAGATATGCTGACATTCAACATGTGTATCTTTGTGGGAGAGTGAAGTGCAAATCCTTGAGAATGCTTTCCATTACAGAATTCCTTTCCAGAAGGGTGTTGAAAATCTCCAGGAATTACAGCAAATCCCGAAACATCTTTTGGAACTCTTTATTAATAGAAAGTTTCTTTGAATTCGCAGCCCACGACCTCATTCTATACACCAGGCTGGTGAAAGCTTCAACATGAACTATTTTAGTACCTTAAATTAGTTGGATAGCTGTGCTACTTATAAATTCCTAGAAAGGTTCCCAAAAGGATCATGAATAGTAAAAAGCCACAGATCTCTTGGCATACCACTTCAACTTTCTGAACTTCTCTATTTCTCATGTACTAAATTGATTTCCAGGCAGCACAAAGGAATCCAAGCCTCAAATCTGATTTCAAAAGCCAATGGTATCCACTGTAGTTTCACAAAGACACCTTGTGCTCTTTTTATGCCTGTTGCTAAAGTCTCTCATTATTTGCTCTCTCCTTCTTGCTCAAGTCTCTCTCTATTCATCAGGACTGGGCAGCCTTGTGACAGGCATCTGGGACCTGCAGTTCCAGTTTATAACCATTATCAGAAAGGAAGTCAAAGATAAATCACTTAAAAAGCAATCTGATTGACGAAGAGATCAACCCTTTTGCTGAGGAAACAGCACAAAATTGTGTCCAATAACAGTCGTGATTCACAGCCTGATTTTTACTCTAGTCATTAACGGCTATTAATGGAGCAATACAAAGCAGATGTGCCTGCAGTTCTGCAGTGATAACAACTCCATCTAGAGCACTGGGGAGATCTCAGCCATGGCAGGATGGCAGCGCGCGGTGCTCCATGCACCCGCCGCCCACGCTTGCCAGCTGGCACAAGAATCCCAATCACCAGCTATTGCTGGGACAGTCCCTCTGAGAACAGCAAACACTGCTGGAATTGAGTGTTAAGGGGCTGGGATGCCGCCCTTCAGCCAGGAACCAGAATTGGATGTGACAGCTCCAAGATCGGCGCAACATTTGTTAAACACTGCTGTGGGCTGGGAACAAAAGTGTTGGAAAAGAAGGAAACAGCTGATGTGATTAAAAATGTGATGAACAACAAAGCAAGGGACAGTTGATGCTACCTTGACAGGTTTGAGACTCATCCACCATTAAGCCTTCAAAGGGCCACATGAACTCATGCATGCAAAAGGTGGTCCAACACCAAAACAAAACTGTGGGCTGAATCTGGACTCAGTCTAAGCCTGGAGTAACTACACAAACAGACAATAATGCAGTTACTCCAGAATTGCACTGCTATAGCTGAGAACAGAGTCCTCTTCGCATGGCTTGTACCAGAAAGTGTGTAGCCCAAGACCTATTTTTTAAAACAGAAACAGCAGGAGCCCAGGCTCATACTGGTACCACATAAAGAGACATTAGAAAGTTGAGTTAAATGAGTATATTCTAGTGGCATACAATGACACTCTGTAGGCCGCATGCAGATTGTAACCACACTGGTGAACATGAGGAGTAAGACTTCTGAAGCTGCTGGAGTCAAACTGATGGAAAGCTGAATCAAGGCTGGAGCCTGTTGATACATGGAGCCAATAACTGCTAAACGACTGATTTAGCTGATCACTGCTAAACACTGAGGAAAAATATGTTAAGTAGCAGATCTGGGATGTTTTGCCTTCTTGTAGCCACTGTAGAGGAGGAGACAGTGGGGGACCCTATGCCTATACATATGGCTACTTTGGGGGGAGGAGTTATGCAGAGCAGTCCACATAGTGTAAGAAAGAGAATGTCAGGTTTGAGCTTTGTTTGTTGCACTGGATGCTCAAGACAGAGGTTTCTCTGTCCCTCCCAGTTTTATACTGCCACATAAAAAAATATTGTATTTGATTTTGTCAAAATTTGACTCAGAATTGAAAAATAAACCAGAGACAACAATGCTCTTGATCCCCTCCCCCTCCCACCCAGGAGAGAGAGAATTAGGAGAGAGACTTAGCTGGATTGAAAACTAAATTAGACAGCTTTAATTATATGTACAATTACATACAAGTATGCTCAGGAATGTGCAAAAGCCTCTTGCCTCCCCCCACCCCCAGCAACTCCCCCGGCACTCTCCTTAGCTGTGAGCAGTCCCAAGAACTCTTGGACCACTGTCTGAGATAACAGCAGAGCAGACAGGGGCTGGGTTCTGAGGGTTATGAGGTCGGAGCCTAGGGGTGGACAGTGATAGATGGATGGAGTCCTCCCCGGACGTCAGCCACGGACAGAAGAGAAGGGAAGAAGAAGCAGGAAGGAAGTTGTCTTCTGTGATCTCTGACCTTCCTTGGAGCTTACGTAGATACATGGAATGGAATACCTTTGGTCAGTTCTGCTGTCTGTCTAGTCCAGCTCCCCTATAGGGGGGTCATAGATACAATTCTCCTGCCCTGGTAGCCTCTGTAGCAGCAGAGCTAAGAAGTGACCTTGGAGTCTCAGCAGTAACATAAACATTCCAGTGTTATCAGCCCACTAGTTGGAACACTTGCTGCTAGTTAAAAGAGAGCTTACTGAAGGAAAAAAAAACAGTAAAAGGAAAATTTGCTTTATCCTGGCTCAAACCAGGACAGATTTAGCTTTGGCTTTTTATCTGGAGGGTATTGTGTAAATGGCAGAAGTCCTCTACAGCACTGCTCACGAAGATCTGCGTAAAACAAACTTCATTTCCTTGCATTCCATGTTTGGAACAACTGGACATTTTAATTTTGAAAAAAAAAACCCAACAAACAACCCAAAAACCTAGCAAGAGGAAAAGTCAAATATTCTTCTTTTGTTTTCTTCTACTTCACTGCCAGATGCTCTGCCTTCATCATAACAAGGGGGATGGGAAAAAAAAAAGACCAGCAAAAGAGCAACAAAACATAATGATAGAGAAGATCCCTATGCTTTATTTCTCTTCTTGTAGTTTCTCTTCAGAGGAAAACCCTTCTTTATTATATGTTTATAAGTAAAATCCAATTAAAAATATCTGGTAGTGCTAAATTAGTTGCAGGACACAGATCGGCTATACTACGAGTTTGTATAAACTATACACCAATGCATCTCTTCTACCTGAGCAAAAAATGAACAGTATAAATGAAATTGAGAACAGGTCCAGCATCTTCAGACGCAAATCGAGACATTCAAATGATGAATATTGCTTCAAGTGACAAATCACATCCACAGCAATACCATGCTCATGACTCTGTGCAGAGGAACTGACTGCATCAGCAGATGATCTAAAATCTGGGCCAAACAGGAACCTTCATCAGCACAGGTGACAGCTAAAATTAGTTTTGAGAAAACTGATGAAAACATGACGGCGAAGTCCCAAGATGAAAAATAGATTATTCACTGTCAGGGAGAACAATAGGCAAGACATAAAACCAGTTACAGCATGACAGTGTGTGTAGTGGAAGGGGCTAAAGAAGAAAACAGCAGCAGAAGAGAAACCAAACCCCCTCGGGGAAAACACAGTCATCGGGGATAAAAGGATGCAGACAGTAACACAAAGGATTAAAAAAAAAAGGAAAATTGAGGGACTGAGAATAGAGTTGTGAAGCAGAAAGAAATTCTCCATGTGAGAATAAAATTGAAAAGCCAAAAAATGAGAACTATCGTAGGCAGTTGTTGTAAGGGAGGTATGCTAATATATGGCACCAAACATACAAATGTGTCTAGGAAAGAACCCGCTCTAACAAAAATGACCACAACTGCCTGCCATATCTATTAAGTTTCTTATCTCAAGCAAGCAATGAGTAAACAGACAAGGAAGATTGCTTCTCAGAGAAGTCAGTGTTGTACCTCTAGGCAAGCAGCAAGAAAAACAAGGTGCCAGCAAATAGATATTTACTGATGGGATCTCAACAGTAACTTCTGGCTAACTTTCTGTTAGAGCATAGAAGTTACTTCTCGCTAAGCAGTCCACTTTCTCGCAGAGACTCACAGCTCCAGGGAGGCTGGGTACTCACAGGGTTTGCAGCATTTGCAATCAAACACTTCACTTGCTATAGAGCAAAAGTGCTTACAAATCTTTTGTTAAATAAATATGAGAAAGTATGCATTCCAGGAAATTGAGTTCTGCTGAGAAACAGGGCATGAGTGAAAAAAGATGTTGCATTCGACGTGGAAATCCTATGCTGCAAATAATTTATTCAGCTATAATAAGTAGCCTCAAAAGAGGAGGTCAGTAAAATCCTGGTGAAGGATATTTTTATCATCCATTTCATATTCATTTCCAGCATAACTGTTATTACTTTATGTGATACAATAACAACCACAGACAGCTGAATTAAAATAGAAAATGACAATGAACAGGTTCTCCATGGCATTCAGTGCCATAAATTAACATTAGGGGATATGCTTTATTTTACTGTGGGTTTCTTGATATCCATGAAGCTCATCTAAGGTCAACACAAATTGCTACAGAGGGGATGGGGGAGGCAGAAAGCAGGTGGGGAGGTGGGGGAGAGTGGGAAAACATGACGTTTTAAATCCAAAGGAAATTACAATATCTCAATTTTCTCTCATTCCAAATGGATTTTATCAAATATTTTGGTTTTAAGAAAACAAAGCCCTTTTTTAAATATCTGCTTTTAAATGTCTTTATGTTCTTAAAATAGGAAGTACTGTGATATATGATGATAGTGTATTTCAACTGCTAACTGGTATATGGTTGGATGCAATACATATTTCAAAGCTGAATGGCATATTAGAACACTGAAACATCTGATCCAATCAGAAACATTAAAAGACACATTTCCATTAGATTTCTTTTCTGAAATTGAGTCGTTCTTGCAGAACATTTCAAGGCAGATGAATTGTATACTTTTTAGACAGATTATATTCTCAGAAAGCATGTAGCCAGTTGTACTTCTTGAGTTTCACTGGCTTTATACCAACCTTGCTGTACATGGCACAAGCTATCTCACTTCAAACAAAACCAGAGCAATTTCCCAATGATGCTAACATGAGGCTTTCCCTGAGTGGAGGCTTTAAGCTCACCCAGACCTGCAGCGTGGCTGGTGTGTGGGACATTGGAGGTTCTTCCTGCTCAGGAAGGAGGATTTACAAGTCAGAAATCAATGTCCTTCAGCATGTTACATGAGTGAACACACCACTTAATAAAGGAAATTCAGCCTGTCAGCCTACTCCCACTGGGCTACCTGAGCTCAAGAGCTTTAATTTTCTCAGACAAGAAACCAGTTGACAGAAAAAGAGTGCAAGGGTTTGCTGGGTAGAGCTGCCTGGGGAAGCCAGTCAGATATCCCACCAGTCCCAGCACCACTGTGCTCCAGGCTTGGCTGCCAGCACTCCATACACCCCATCAGAATCTACAGGGGAAGCTTTCTAGAGTTTGTTGGTTTTTTTTAATTTTTTAAAAAAACTATTAATCTACCTTGGTGAAGGTCAGGCAGTCCTTGTCTTGGTCTTTATCCTTTATTTCAAAGTCATAAAGTGCTTTGCCCTGAGGTGGAGCTTGTGGGAGGGGCTTGATACACTGGATGTAGCTGGCAGGGAAGAAGCCATGGTTCCCATTGAGCTCCCCATGGTACCAGTTCTCATCCACCTTTCGCCGCAGTATGATGATGTCCCCCTTGTTAAACTTGAGGTCACCAGGCTCTTTTCCTTCATATGCGTAGAGGGCTTTGCCGTAGGGAAGCTGAGAAATGGTCTGAGGAAACAAAATATGCAAGACCTTTAAGCAAACTCCAGCCAGCACCAATTTCCTACTTAAAGTCACTTTTATCTAGAAACAAACTGATCATCCATGACCAAACTACCCCAATGATTGCAACTGACTACTATATAACTCTATACCCCGAATCTTACAAGAAAAATGGGATGCCTGTGAAGACCAAGAAGGTAAGTCTGTTACATCACAGGAGTCACTGAAGTTCTCTTGAAGCTCAGATGAAACCCACAGTACCTCTTTTACCATCAAGTACCACCTTTTTTTTTTTTTTTCAGAATATCGTACGTAAGAAGGACTATGTGTTTAAACACGTAAAACTTGACACATCTAAAGGTAAAATATTAGATATGTTGACCTTCAGGGTTGCTTTGGTTTATGAGCATCAGAAGATAAACAAAACAAAACAAGCTTGAAGATTCATATGTTTCTAAAAGTTGACAAGTTGAAAATTTTTCATTGCATTTGTTTGAGAAACTCCAAATATTTTTGAGTTTGAAGCTTTTAGTTTAGCTTTTGATTCTGTAATCAAATACTCTTACTTCTTTCAAAATCCCCAAGTCTCATGCTGTTCACTGAGGGCTACTGTAAACAGTTATAATATTCTTTGTTGCTTATGAATTAATGTCCCTGTGGAAAAGCAGAATAGGCAGAATGCCTCAAATCTTCCTTTTAGAACTAAAAACAGCTCTGAGGCTTTCACTCTCATTAAAAGAAAGAAACAAACTTAAAAAAAATCACAGCACAAGAACAAAAAAGCCTAAAAAGTTAATAGCTTAGTGTGATAGAAAAGAAAAACCTATTTGATGGAAATTTCCTGGCTGTCAAGAATTCTTCACAGAGCTCACTTTGGCCTGGTGCAAGATTGCCTCATCCAGGCTGCAACTGCACAGACAATTTTTTGGAGGAAGTATTGGTTTATGCAGCCCTTGCACTTGCCCTCCCTGGATACTTGTTCCCCTTCTTGCTGAACCCCAGAGAGCTGGGGGTAACTGTGTTGGGCACAGCTGCCCGCTGCTTTGGACCTATAATAGCTCTTTAGTCCATACTGGGGGAGAAAAGGTGTATTGCTTTATTATCCTATGCCATTTTAAATTTTATTTAGCTTGAGGTAAGAATCAACTTGCAAGCCTCAGCACAAATAGGTAGCAGCACAGGGCTGGGTTAATGGTTGGACTTGATGATCTTGAAGGTCTTTTGCAACCAACAAGATTCTATGATCCTATGATCTTAAAGGGCTTTTCCAAACAGAACAATTCTGTGATTGTCTGTGATTCTGTATACTGCGGGGAATGTTAAGGGGGTCCTGTAAAGTCAGCCTTTCATAAGAGCCTTTTTTCAGAGATGTATTCATAAAAATGACATGGTTTTCTGTTGTATATTTATATGCCTATGTGTAGTGTATTCCCTGCTCTGCACACTGGTTGTCAATGGGTGTCCTACAGGGACAATGAAAAAGTAAAGGTGTATTTAAAAAAACATCCTGGTATTCCCCTAAGGGTTTCTTATGCCGGTACTTCTGGATGACATTCCTGTGCATAAGAATAGCATTGGATGCTTTCTGCAAGAAGAAGGTGGAGTGGCCCAGCAGCAACACTCCATCTCCCCACCTCAGCCAGAAAATGAGATGCCGGGATGACTTTAAACAGTATTTGTTAAACCAACAAGCAGAGGTGTTTTTCGATCTCAATAGGTGCATTAAATGGACCTGCTCTGGTAGGGCAGGTTTGATGCTCTTACACCTGCATCTCTGGGCAGGAGGAGGAGAAGCACCAGCCCTGCTGTCTGCCCTGCCTGCCAGCACAGCTTCCTCTGGCTGCTTCTGGGCACCAGATGGTTGCTGCAGCAGGCAGATACCATGCTGTTCAAAAAGTAAGTTTCTTGAGTGCACCTTCACACACAGGCGTTAACTTACTCATTTTATTAGAAAGTGCTTAAGTAGCTGTGTGGGTCTTGGGAAGCATGTGCAACAGATCATCTTGCCTACACCACACAGTAAAGGAGGCAGTCACACCAGCACAGATCTACAGAACAGTGTCTGCCTTGTCTGGATGGGGATTTAATTTCATTCAGATGTGTACCCAGCTCTAGGTTTTCTCATTACTGATTTATGGTTCCTGTTTCTTCCTCTGTATCCGTTTGGATTTTGCTGTATCTGAATGAAGGTACCCAGTGAAAGACCAGCAGTTTGGAAGCACCTTCAAACATAAAAAAAGAAGCTTAAAACCAGAAAAAAAATCAACAGCCAGCCAACCAAGCATGCATCAAACAGTCTCTGCCAAATCAGAGGCACCATCGTAGTGATATTTTTCTCTCTGCCAGGATGGTTATTTCCCTTGACACCAAAGCGTTGCCCCTTTCCTCAGCATTTCAAAGATTAAGCATGTGATATCAAACTCCATAGGTAAGGCATAGACCACATTACCTACTTGAAACTAGAAAAAGCCCAAGAAACTATGCTGAAAGACTATGGAGCCTTGTAGCTATTTAGAAAGAAAAGATTCATTACTTTAACTCATGCTGGGAGAAGACAATTTATCAAACACCAAGTAAGACTTCTGCCAGGTGTGCATTGAACCACTGCTGATCCAGGCACACGCCTAGCAAGCACGCTCTGTATCACTTACCCTGGAGGTAGCCTTCTTATTCCAAGGATCTTTATAGCAATTTAAGGTCAGATCACTTTCTTTACTTTTTAACTCCTTTTTCTTCCCAAGCCTCACTTTACTGTGTCAAAAGTCAACAGTCCCCAGAGCTACAGAAAAATAAACTGGTTTTGATTCAGTCTCACACATCATCAATGAAATTCTTAGGCAACACATGCTGAGCTTTTATTGCTGATTAATTGAGCTGGCTAGAAGATTATTTAGGTGCCTGTTTATACCTTTACCTGAAGAAAATGCAGACTTTTAAGCGAAAAAACCCCATAACAAACAAATTGAAAGACAAAATTTTTCATTTGAAATCTGGCATTTTTTTATTTGGAGACCCTAATGTGGCACCCCAGGGAAATTTCAGTTCAGGTGCTTGTGTTCCTGTTCTCTTTCATGGGCTTAGTCATGGACCATGTCATGTGGGCACTGTCCTACATAGAGAGCATAAGCTACTTAAACTACATCTGATAGTGGGAAGGTGCTTCCAAAATAAAAAGTTTCAATTATCAGCTACAGCTTTTCTAATTCTGAGCCACAGCTTTTCAACTAAAAAATCTGTAGAGACACTTAAAAATGAACATGTTGCTTTGTGGAAAAGACACACTTCTATTAAAAAATGGTTGTAATCAAGACATTTCCCAGCCTTTCCATAATGCAAATAGTACCCATTTTGATTTAAACATCCCAGTAAAGCTTGTACAAGTAAATGAAAGTAAAGCTTGCATTGACTTTGTCTCAGGCAGAGGTAAAGAAATAACTGAGCTCTCTAACCCTTTTCAAGGAAAGCTGCTTTTCCCATTTTAAAGCTCTAAGTATCTGATCCAATCGATCAAAGAGAGAAATTCAATACCACAATTACAAAAGGAAAAAAACCAAAATAAACTCTTGAAGCATGTTTGCTGGTATTTTCTGGCCAAAAGGTGGATTTTCAGTGGTCAGATTTTATTAATGAATCCTGGTCTTTAAGAAGCAGATTTTGGGAAGTTTCCCATTATTGTTCCTACTTTTATTTAATCATAAGTGAGACACAAATCAGATTCAGAAAGCTCCTTTTAACTACTCCTGAAAGGAGGGAGCATTAATCATATTTCATAAATAGAAGGAAAATATCACTGCTACTCTGTGTTAGTTGTCACTCCCTATCAACAGTTGGATGATTCTTAGAAATCTTCCTGTGATCCTGTGTTTATTTCCCTCCTTGCCAAATCTTTATGCACTGCAGTTCTGTCCTAATCACCCCCTTTTTCTTCACTTGACTCCCACAATTAAAAAAGAAAGGGATTGGCCAGGACTGACCTCTGACTCATGGGCAAAGCCCTCAAGCCTAGCTGGGAGCCCTTCCCATTTTCTGTTCAAAACCTCTGCTGTATGCCCTGTCCTATTTCCTCTCAGTTCTTTCTTCCATGCAACAGCATTTCAGTCAAACATCATAATCTTCAGCATGCCCAGGTGGTCTTTCTTACAAAATCTTCTGATCAAGCTGGAAAGTGTAATCTAAGGTATCAGATTAAAAAGCAAAGGCAAGCAATGGTTTTGGTGGAGGGCAGTGGTAGGCACATAGAGATGTTCCTCCAGCAACTGCATGAGCACTTACACATATAATCATAGAATTGTTTGGGTTGGAAAAGACCTTTAAGATCATTAAGTCCAACTGTTAACCTAGCACTGACAACTCCACCACTAAACCACGTTACTATGCACCAAACCTACACATCTTTTAAACACCTTCAGGGATGGTGATGAGATCACTTCCCTGAGAAGCCTGTTCCAGTGCCTAAGAACTCTTTCAATGAAGAAATTTTTCCTAATATACAATCTAAACCTCCCCTGGTGCACCTTGAGGCTATTTCCTCTTGTTCTTTTGCTTGCTACTTGGGAAAAGAACGCAACACTCACCTTGCTACAACTTTCAGATAGTCATAGATAGTGATAAGGTCTCCCCTCAGCCTCCTTTTCTCCAGGCTGAACAACCCCAGTTCCCTCAGATGCTCCTCATAAGACTTGTTCTCCAGACCTTTCACCAGTTCCATTACCCTTCTTTGGACTTGCTCCAGCACCTCATTGTCCTTCTTGTAGGGAGGAGCCCAAAACTGAACACAGTACTTGAGGTGGGGCCTCATCAGTGCTGAGTACAGGGGCATGACCACTTCCGTAGTCTTGCTAGTCATACTGCTGCTGATACAAGCCAGGATGCTGTTTGCCTTCTTGGTCACCTGAGCACACTGCTGGCTCACGTTCAGCTGGCTATCAATCAACACCCCCAGGTCTTTTTCCTCTGGGCAGCTTTCCAGCCACTCTTTCCCAAGCCTGTAGTGTTGTATGGGGGTATTGTGACCCAAGTGCAGGACCCAACACATGGCCTTATTGAACCTCATACAACTGGCCTCGGCCCATCAATCCAGCCTGTCCAGATCCCTCTGTAGAGCCTTCCTACCCTTAAGTAGATCAACACTCCCACTCAACCTAGTGTCATCTTCAAACTTACTAGGGTGCACTTGATCTCCTAATCCAGATAATTCATAAAGATATTAAACAGAACTGGCCCAAATACAGAACCCTGGAGACCATCACTTGTGACTGGCTGCCAACAGGAGTTAAAATCATTCACCATAATGCTTTGGGGCCGTCCATCCATCCATCCATCCATCCATCTATCCAGTTTTTTACCTAGTGAAGCGTACACCCATCCAACCCATGAGCAGCGAGTTTCTCCAAGACAATGCTGTGGAAAACAGTGCAAAGTCTTTACTAAAGTCTAGGTAGATAAAGGTCTATCTAGTAGACAAAGGAAGATACACCTTCCTCTTGCTTCCTGCTTCAGCAGAGCAAATCCTCCATACCCTTCCTCTGCCCCTTCTGTGCCTGAGCACCACTGCAGCAACAGCCGGTGGTCACCGCCAAGTCACCACACTTCACCCTCACCATCCTCTTCTTTCCCCGCTTCTTAGCCAAAGCCCCCTCTCAGCCACATTCCCATCTCAGGGTCTTCTGCAACACTGTGTCCCAACAGGGAAACTCCCTTTCCCAGCCTGGCCCCAGCAGCATCATGCCACTCCTCTCCCTGTGGCACCCAGCTCCACAAGGACCACCCCTGCATCTCGGGACCAACATGGGGGCAGCATGACTGCCCCACGAGGAGCACTGAGGAGACCACCATCCCACTATCTCCCTCCAAGTCAGCTCTTGACCTGCCCTGAGGGATGCCTGACATCACCCCCCCTCCCCAGCTGCCATGAAATCTGGTCGGGCATAATGCAGGCAGCCGCAAAATTAAACAGCCTCTGCATCTGACTGTATCAAGGAATTGATTTGCCCAGTTGATTTATTGTTAGGTTAACTGGAATTTGGCTATGATGTGTATTAAATTTCAAAACTCTGTGTGGGTGTGTATAGAAATAAAGAATGTAAGAAGGAAAGAAGGAAGGAAAGGATGAAGCCACAGTCAATGGCAACTGCTGGCTTTTTTTTTCCTGCCAGTAAATGTGCGTTGGCACGATGCTGAATACTGCCAAAGGTTTCTTTTCTATTTCAGCAATCAATACTGATGTAAAAGCCTGAAGCGTTAATATGCTGAAACCCCCCCCTTGCAGAAGACTTAATGATACGTTGGCAACTCAATCATTCTGCATTTGTGTTTCAGCAATGTCAAATGGCAGCAGTTAAGCAGAAACCTGCTGGCAAATTGACAAACAACAGCCATGAAGCAATTAAGTGGCAACGCTGGAGAATTTTTCATTATGGATCCTGAAGAACAAAAGGAGGGGAAAAAAATCCAAACATGCCTGTTTCCACTAAATTCACCCAGTGCAGAGTTTTGTAGAGTGTGAGCTGCACAGGTAAAGTAGGTCTTAAGTTTTCAAAAGGTATGGAAAAGAGACATTTTCCCAATATGCTTGAAAGCAGTGCAAGCTCCAGCATGGGTCAAAGCCTGCCAGCTTCTGTCTGTGATACTTGATGAAGGAGATCACTACTTAGAAAAAGGTCCAATGCTTGCCTAAAGTACAGTGTGGGTGCCTACAAGACATGCTTTTCTTACTTCACATTATTTGGGAAGGCAAAATAAAAGCTTCCCCATATGACCAGTTTTTCTTGAGAGAGCAAACAAAGTCTGGATGTCATAGATGAATGTGCCCTCAATTTCTGTGTCTGTGCACAACTCAGGAGGGTGTAGACCAAAGACAGCATCAAAGCCCCATGTGGAAAATCACCAGAGAGCCTAGCCAGATTTGCTGGCTCACAAACACACAGGAGGAAAGACCAAGACCATTCCTTGACGTCAATACATTGCATTATATAAGAAATCAAAAATAAAATAGGCAGGAGCAAGGCATCCTGCTACTAAACCCAGACAGAAATGCTATGATCTGGCCCTTCTCTCAAACCAAGTTTGTGTTCAGATTCCTGAAACCCAAGAAACCTCTTGAGGCTCCAGCTCAACAGCAGAGCAGATTTGTTTTTCTGCCATGTGAAAGCCACATTAACACTAAAGGGTAATTTCCCTTGCCCAAGTGCCTGCTTTGTGCAGCTCAAGCTGTGGCAAGAAGGGGAACCTCAGCCTCTTTGCTGCAAGGGCTTCCCCTGCACATGGGGACCCCCTGTGAGAGGCAGGTGTGATGCTGCCTGCCCCATGGGGCAGCAGCCTCACCTAACCCCTGTTTCAGGGGGATGGAGGGATGAAAGAATGGGGGAAATGCAAAATGTCTTCATAGGTCTTGTTCATAGTCAGAGCTAGAGGTGAAGCAGGAATGGATGAAGCCTAACAGCCTGAGGACACACTGATGGAACCTCCTGATAAGAGCATTGCTAGGGACAGTAATTTATTTATATTTTTAGAATTCACTTAAGTCATTTTAGCAAAACACATCGGCATGTTGCTTGTTGCAGTCCTCCAAATTTCTCTAACATTTCCATATCCCCCACCCTCCAAATATATCTGTGAAGAGTTGCTTCCTCTAAATGAACACACATATATCTCCCTCATGAAGTACTATCAAGTGTACACATTCAGAGCAAATCAAAAGTTGATAAAGAAGACACAGAAAGAAAGAAGTAATGAAAAGCATGCTCATCTCAGTGGTAAACTATAATTAAACACAAACTTACTGTAGAGCATAAATAATAATTAAAGCACATATTGTTAATTTTTTGCTTCATTACTCTGAAGCATCACACACTACTGTGAATCTCCCAGTCTATGCAAGCAAAGATTTGGTGGCAACGCATGGGACTGCATGTACTTCTTCCAACTAGTAGGAAGCTCCCCATGAGCAGGCTGGGTGACAATTCAGCATATGGTTTCCTGCTATCTGTAACAGCTCCACAGAAATCACAGCAGCTGTGCTGGAGAGGACAGGGGTTGTGTGGTGGAGCATCTATCAGCAGGACTGCTGAGGAGGGGATGGGCTGCTCCCTGTTACTAGCACCTGAATCTCGGCACTGAAAGCACCCGTTCAAATCAGTGGAGAGGGATGTCAATTCTGAACGTGAAATGCCCGCTCAGATCCCTTTGGGATGGAAAACTGGAAGGCAGTCAGGCATTCAGAGTAGTCAGTGGTAAGCAGAACACGCAACCCAGACACAGTGGCAGTAACAGCTGTGTCTGCCAGGCTTGGTAAGGGCCATGGTGTGAAGGGCATCTGGGGCTGTGAAATGCCCCTTACTGTCCTACCTGCTACAGTTGCTCTTGTTTTAATATCATAGAATCACAGAATGGTTTGGGTTGGAAGAAACCTCAAACATCATATAGTTCCAACCTCCCTGCATGGGCAGGGACACTTCCCACTAGACCAGGTTGCTAAAAGCCCCATCCAACCTGGCCTTGAATGCTGTCAGGGAGGGGGCAGCCACAGCATCTCTGGGCAACCTGTGCCAGTGTCTCACCACCCTCACAGGAAAGAATTTCCTTTTAATATCTAATCTAAATCTACCCTTTTTCAGTTTGAAACTTTCCCCTTGTCCTATTGCTACATACCCTTGTAAGAAGTCCCTCCCCAGCTTTCCTGTAGCCCCTTCAGGTACTGGAAGGCCGCTATAAGTTCTCCCTGGAGCCTTCTCTTCTCCAGGCCGAACAACTCCAACACCCTCAGCCTGTCTTCATAGGATAAGAAGATCTTTCAAGTGCAACACATTTCACTTAAATCAACAGCTGTATGTAAAACCTGTCTCTTCTTACTCAGCCCTAGGAAGCAAGAAAGAGCACTTGTACATGCAATGAGCTGAAGAAACAAGGGGCTGGGGCAAACTTTAGCCAGTGCAGTTATAACAAATGTGTAAGATCTGTAAGCTGTGGAGCTTTTAGTGACTTCTGTCCTCAAGAGGAACTTTCAGGATGACAGATCATAAATCACCATTATATCTCACAGCAAAAAAAAAATTACAAGGCGGTTTGCCTTCCATGTAAGATGGTTTATCTTACATACAGACATTCAGAAGCACTATTGCCCCAGTTTACCTGGTCTTACAGATCACAACGGTGACACTGTAGCATTTGCTTTCACAGAAAGCTAATAAAAGGAAAATTAATCAAAAAGAATCTAATTTTGCACAAAGTAGCAAAGATAAAAAACAGCAAGTGCTATTAGTCAGCTCCATGTGAACCACCAGTTAAAGCCTGAAAAATCACAGTTTACAGATACAACCTTTTTTAAATCAACCTTGAGAATAAAAGTAGTTAAGCTGAGAATAAAAACAGCACCATGGAGAATGAAAACTGAACTAATCCTTTATATACCCCAGAAAGTGTCATGGTTATTTGTAGTGCCATATAAGTAGCAATTAATCACAATAAAAATAAAACTTCTTGACTAAAGCTCTGCTATTTTATTTAACTAAGGACTTGGACATAATGGCTGAGGGTGCTGCGGAGGGCTGCAGTCCTTGTGAGAGCTGAGGACACGTGCAGACAATGTGCACAGCTCCTACCTGGAGTAGGAGGTGAAATGGTTCTCAAAACTGTTTTGAGGATGTAGGAGGTCTTGGGAAAAACTCTATGTGTTCCCAAGAGGTGGCCTTTATACATGGGGAGGAAGTCCCCAAACAGCTTAGGAGCCTATCTGCCATTGCCAGAAGGGACTTTTGCAATTAGGGTGAAGATACCCTGGAAATCCTTCGGCACAGGGAGACAAAATGAAGGTAATCAGGTACAGCATTATTCTAGTGTGTCAGAGTTGCTCCCCAAAGAATGGGGAACAACATTCACTACCCCAGAACAGCAAAGGATGCTGTTAATCTTCAGCAATGGGTGAGCAGGGCACAAACTACTCTTTAAAGATAAAAGCATCTCCCAAGGTTATTTTGTAGTTTATATGGCAAACAGGCCCAACTTGCATTTTACCTTATAAGGGCTATCTTTGTACACACCAAGATTAAAGAATGTTTCAAACTTTTCCTTGGCAAATGCAGTTGATGCCTGCAGCACAACAGAGAAAGAAACAGTAGGCTTTCCACTACTCAGCCTGTCACATAGGTATGTTTGGGATTCTCTGCATTACCCAATTAAGAGCTCAGTTTTACAGTCCAACACCGTTTCTTTTAGGAAATTTAAAAACCTGAATGCAAGACCATCCCAGGCTGAGCTCATCTGATGTCGTAATCGCAGCTAAAATAGCTTCACATCTTCTGCACATCTCACGCCGCTTCAGCCCATCACTCAGTATCTATCAATATTTACACATTCAAAGATGTCTTTTTCCTAGTAACACTTGTTTAAAATGAAGTATTCTCAAACTACATGCACTCCTA
The DNA here is from genome assembly GCA_020745705.1 of Hemiprocne comata. NCBI lineage: Eukaryota > Metazoa > Chordata > Aves > Apodiformes > Apodidae > Hemiprocne > Hemiprocne comata. Next base: position 151,594,471 of record CM036586.1, on the reverse strand, counting down.
TTAAACAACACGTGGTTTTCAGGGTCAGGTTGGATTTCTAGCAGTGAATTCACAGCTATTGCTGCCCAGAGAATCGGTGGGTAACACCAGCCAGCTGTTTAACTGTGTCAGCACAAAGTCCCTCATGTTCTGCAAAACCCAAAAGCTTCCAGACTCTCTGCTCTTTAATAAGCTGTACTGTCAACACACTGCTGGCACCATAGGTCAAATTCTGGTTTCAGTTAAACTGCTTTAATCCAGTTAATCTTGATGAAGCGGCATGGATGTATAGAAAATTCCTACACAATATAGGGCTTTATCTTACAAGTAATCTCCTCTGAAACAAAGCTGAATGGCTGGCAGCCTCTACCAAGGAAAATACTTAGTGATCTTTCATGTGCTGGCCAGAGCCTTTACAAAGTCCAGATATGCTCTGAGAATATGTCTGTCCTTCACCTTTGAGGCAGAAAAGAGTCAATGGATCCTAAGGGCCAAATATTACCCTTATAATCCTGTGCAGGGGTCCTGGTGAAAGGACCAGCTGCTTCACACAGACATTTCTGAGTAGGAGCTGATCTCCAGAGAGTCCCAACCAATAGCTGAGACGACTTCCAATCCAAGTATGCAATGTGGCTTCACGAGAAACCACCAGACAAAATATGCCTCGACTGACTGCCTCACCACTGAGCACGTCCTGAGCGAAGGCTTCAGGAGCTGGCAGTGGCTTAACACAGAAGAAAACAAATAATGGAAAAAACCCATCTGCTACAACTGGAATGGGCAATCTCTCTGCAATGTGCTACTTGAGCAGTTCGAGGAGGAAAGAGGGCAAAGTTGGCTACATTTAGCCTGCCAGAGCCACAAATAGTGACATGCTGTAAAACAAACAGGAGCTCCCTTGAGGCTACAGAGAAACACAAAACAAAACATACTCAAGGCACTATGACAGTTATATATTTAAGGTTGCCTTGTGTTCTCCATTCAAAGTGTGTCTTAAAACCTTTAAATAAAGGTGAAATCTCTTGCTGATTACTCCCCACACGACACTGCTTTGGTCAGGACCACAACCTATTTTTTCCAGCCATTGGCCAGAACCCAGTTCTTGCTTGTTTTTCAGTAAAAGAAATTAGTTAAAAGTCAGCCCACTGTGCAGTTTTGAGAGCCTTATGTTTTCTCAGACTCCTTCACCTCCACAACAGCAGCAGCTTCTACAGCCCTGGAATTTTACACAATTTTTTATGCTGTAGGTCACCGCAGGAAAAAGAATATTTTTTTTGGAAAATACTAAAAAGTATTGCATAGAAGCCCATCATGTGAATCTCTGCTGTAACTGTTTCATTTGATCTTTCCTGGTGGAAGCTGACAAAGCACAGGGCAGCTTACTCTTGCTTTTTTTTTTTTTTTTTTCTTTTGAAACTCTGCCACCCAGCCGGGTATCTTTGGTTTGCTTTCCACCCTTTCTTCCTTTCCACATCTTTCTTTTTGGCTCCTTGCCTCGAGACTCCAGTGTTTCCTTAGCAGAAACCCTCTCCTATCTCCACGGGAGAAAGGATTTTATGGTCCAGTTCCACTACAACTCCTCAGAGCTGGATTTCTTCCTGGCAGACACCAGGCAGGTCACATCTCAGATGTCCCACTCCCAGACCCTGCTTTGCTGGGACTTTTCCATTGCAATTTTTTCTTCTCTCAGGTAGATGGCAGGGAGGCAAGAGGGGTAAGGAAGGGTCTGGAGATGAAGCTACCCCAAAAATGGAGTGGGCAGCTATATTTACTTCTGGTGAAGCTTCCAGAGCTCAACAGAGGGAGCCCCACTCCGGCGAATACTGCCAGGATTGCTACCAGCAGAGAAGAGACTTTTTATTTTTACTTTTTAACATAAATAAATGCACACCAGGAAAATCTTTCTCCTCTCTTCGTCCCTCCCTTCATGCAAACATTAACTTAAAGGTTGTACAAAAGCTTCTCCCATAATTTCAGTCACCAAGGATCAAGAAAATAAGCCGCTGAAACAACACAAGCCACTTTGGCAGCTTCAGCTCACAGGCTACAGGACCCAAACAAAACAACCCAGAAAACTTTAAAATTAAGGAATTTTTAAAATTTGTCTTTCTGAGGTGACAAAGGATTGTTCAAGGAAGATGTTGGGATCATTCCTCCACATGGAAACCTGTATTTGCTGTGGAGCTGAGGAGTCCCTGAGGGTGCCAGAGTATCGCAAGGTTCAAAGGGTGAAATGGATGGTTTTAGAGGGGAGCAAGCAGGGCCACTGCCAGGGTTTCCAGGGTGTATGGGAAAGGCAGGAGTAGACAAATGACCATGAAGACCATAAGATATGGGAACAGGATGAAAATGTGCCCACACTAAGAGCCTGCCTGTCTAACAGTCATGGTGGCAGGGAGGCTTGTAAACAGAGATGGGTGATAGGGCAGCCTTAATTCTTAGTTCTGATGAAGGGGAGGATCCAAAATTCCTATTTGAACCCTAACATTTCTGCAGATGATAGCATTTGATTTGTTTACACTGCTTTTACTGTGGGCTTTATGATAAACAGGTGCAGTGCCTAGGAAGCACCTCTTCCTGTTGTGTCTGCCTCACTGAACGTGAACACAGAGCAGAGCCCCACACTATAAAACTGAAAATATATCCTCTTCTTTCTCGCTGTCCAGTGTTTTCATAAGGCAGCTTTAAAAAACACACTCTATGAGAACTTTCTGAGGTGGTATTAACAGTTTCATAAATACTGTATTACCTGAACTGTGCCTTCCCTGAACTGACAGGACATTTGATAAATGCACTGTGGATTGCATACAGAGTGGAGCTGAAGAACATGTTTCCTCTGTAGCTCAGCTGTAAACTTCAATAGGTGGATAAATTCCCATGTCACTAGAGCATATTTACAACTGAACCTTTATTTATCAGCAGTGTGCCCTTACCAACAGCCCACACAAATCCTGTTACACAAAAATGGCTACGGCTCTTTTCTCATAGATACATGAAAATCACAGAGGTTTCTTTTGCACCAGGAGGGCTTTATAGCCAGCAAGATGAAACTGCTTAGGAGATGCTAACGTTGAAATAGTCTTGGCTCAAAATATCAGAGTGAGAGGAGTTAGCTCATCCACACCTGCGCCCTGTGAGCAGCCTCGTCCCTTTGCTGTAGGGGACATTCTCCAGTGACAGCAGGTTGAGGCTCTCCATGCACATGAAGTCTGAAGAAATGAACATGTCGACCTTCTCATCAGGAATTTAGAGAGATTATTTTCCCCCCATTTGCTGCAATTAATAATATTAAAATATCTGGTATCATGAAAAATGAAAAATCCATGTATTTAAAATCACAGACTTTCAGCTCTTTATATCAAAAGTGCCGCTGTGGTTGTTTTTTCTCCAAAAGAGGACCTTATTTTTCAGGATCCCTGCCCTCTCTTTGGTGGGAGTGCAGGCTCCCTGCCTCCCTGCACCCTGCCTCTGTTTTGTCATCCCATCCAGGTTCTTCACCCCGAAATGACTCATGAGCTACAATTCACTGACACACGCTGTCTTCACAAAGACGATAGTAATCGCTTTCAAGCCTCAGTCCTGCTGATGGGACAGCCTGGCACCTTCTTGCACATCAACTAGCTGACTGCCAGAAGGGCTTTAATGAGCTCCGGCTCCAACGAGTACCAGGCAAGGGGAGGAGAGGGCTGCCCTTCGCCTCCCGTGGCCTCGCTGGACAAAAAGGTCAAAGAGCATCTCACACTCCGACACCGTGAGTCCTTGTCTCCTCTGCAGTAGGGAAGGTCCCTCCTGCCACCACGTCGGGCTCCTATTAGGAGTAGTTCAGCTTCTCCCCCAGCTGGAGCAAACCTCAATGCGGTTTGATGTTAGGAAGCAATGGCAGTTGGAGCAGACAAGGAAAAGATCAAGGAAGATACAAGGCTTCATAATGCAAATCACGCTTTTATGTCATTCTCCCAAATCCCTTCTGGGGAGAGGAAAGTTGATTATCTACAGAATATGGGTCAAAGTTATGCCTTAAGGATCTTCTGGTGCTTTGGCTGCTTGATGACATACTACAGGGCTCCTTGGTGCCTTTTCAGGTTAATGCTTTCAAAGCGCTGTCCCTGTGCATCATTAGCATCATCATAATCATGATCATCATCATAATCATTATAATAATACAACTAAAAAAATTCATTTCCTGCACCCACTCCCAGGAGTTTGTCTGACGCTGAATTTAATTGATGCTTCCTCCTGCACTCTGAGGAATGATTAAAATGAACGCTACACATGTTTGGAAGCAACTCGGATTTCAAACTCTGCGTGGTTTCTAATTAAAGGGACACACACAGGATGCTTGTGCTACATTTCACTCCCCTCTATGGCTATTATTATTACATACATTTCAGCAGTAGTCAAAAGAAACTCCTCTACCTCGCATAATAAGATCCTGACTTAGACTGGATAATCACCAGTCATTGATCTTGGTGAAAAATGTCTTTAGGAAAGGAAAAGAAAGGCTTGAGATGTAACGAGCCCTCTGGCATAGACATTGATATTAATGACCTAAGTGTTTGAATTTCTGGCTAATATGCAGTGTGCAGTACCCAATGTTAAACACTGGTGCTAATGAAGTACAAGAAAACAAAACAAAACAAAACACAACAACAAACAGCTAGAAAAAAACCAGCACAATCTGCCAGGGTGCAGGTGAGTGATGCAGCAGCAGCCCTGTTGACTGGGTGTCAAGGTCTCTGCTGCTGCAGCCAGCTCACTTGTTTTGAGGACTGACTCTTCTCCAAGGTGCAGTGTATCAAAGGACTTGTTATGCTTTCAATCAAATCCTGATGAATTATTGACACGTTTGACATATTCCTCTATCATCCGTGGATATGTTCCACAGAGCAGAGCCAAAGCTGCAGACGTGCTCAGCTCCAGAGCTTTTGGGACCCACAGCCCAGCACATACTGGGGGTATACATACCCTACGTACCCAACATGTAGGGTATGGCCTTTATATTCACTGACCTGTTGGCATGGGTCAGAAAGGGCACACAGGAGCACCTTGGCTTGCTCAATGCCACTTGCATGTCTACCCTTCCCCTTGTGGCCGAGGCATAGCTGGAGATGGCTTCATCCAGGGGTGGCTGATGCTCAGAGATTTTGGAGGAAAGAGCAGGGGTTGGTGAGTCTCAGCACTGCTCTTACCCTTCCCTACCCACCATCGCCCTGTGTGTCTTGGTGGTAAATACTTGATTCCTGGGCAAAGCTGCCTGACTTCAGGTGTAACTTTTTAAGATATTGCTCAGCTTTACCTTCAGATATCTCAGGACCCAAATGGCTGGAGGAAGCAACTAGCACTGGAATCTTGCCCCAGTTCGCTACACAACTGCACCATCAGCACCTGCATCTGACGTCACCAAAGCTGCACAAAAAAGCTAATATTCTTGTTTCTGCATTAGAAAACATGAGGCTGTAAACCTCAAAGGGGAAAATATTTCATATACATTTGCTATGAATATAAAGCCAGCTCATAAACCTTATCTTGCAAAGCTGTACAGTAATTTTGAAAACTGCAGCTACACCTTGCTAGATGCAATGACCTTAACGTTTTCCAAGGCCTGCTTCTGACTTTGCTTACATGAATGTAAATAAATCAAGAGCTCCCCCACTGACCATAATGACAGTATTCTGATTGTCACTGTTGTGGTAGCACAGGCAGGTGACACCAGGGGAGGTGCCATGATAGCAATCCTATACTGCATTGCATGCATCTTTTACCACCTAGTAATATTTAAAATACGGGATGCATTTGCTTCTTGAATGTCTTGTAAAATGCTACACGCTATAAATAATTCAAACCAATAATAATGGGATGCCTGGGCACTTCTTTTTCATGTTTAAGAAGGCAACTGTCTAACTTGGTGAAATAAACTTTTTTTTTTTTTTTCTGAAATAGTTTTCACTGCTGATCAAGAAATGGCTTACAATTGGATGCACTGCATATTAGTAAAAGAAAAAGACTTAACAACAAAGCAAAATTGTGCTGGTGTATACATTTTTATTATTTATTCATCTTATGCTTGGTTTTGAATCCCCTCAGAATAGAATTCCACACCTGTGTCTCTAGCCTGGGCTAATGCTGTTACAATCACTGCAGTGTTCTTCTACAAAACAGGAACACCAGCTTCTCTCTGGCCATATTATAAAACAAGTAAGCATTTTGCTTTTCAAAGATAGATTTTAGACACCTAACTTTGGGAAAGGATTAGGGCATAGCTCTAAAATGAAATAAGAGACTTTGGCCTCTGAGAGGGGCAGAAGTGAGACATGCTCCCATTCTCAACACTTCCCTAGTAGCTCATTCAGCAGACCAGCTTCATCTCTCCCTTCTTTCGGCAGGCTGACACTTCAGGATCCCAGCCTGCCCTAACTCTTCTCAGTGGGTGATAAGCTTAGGTGACCATTTCAGGACATTTCTGCAAAACAGACATGACCATGTTGAGTTTCTGGGGTAAAGCATGGAGTTAAGTACTGCTCAGAAAAAATATAAAGGTACCCTGAAAAAGGGTACCATATAAAGGTACCATATCCTGCATTTCCATGACATAGAAACCCATTAAGTTTTGTTTCCCTGCTTGTTTTACTTAATTATTCCATCATACCACCTCCAAAAAGCTATTCATGGTTACACGTCATGTGACCTCAGCATATCTCTGAAGACTCAAGGTTTGCAAGGACGTTTTGCGAAAGAGCAGCAAGTGCTATGTGGTGAAGTGGTCTTTCTTTGGGACAACCCCTTGGTGGAGCTGCTGGAGAAAGCTGCAACCCCTTTTACTCTCTCAGTGATAGGACCTAGAGGAAAGAGCTTGAGACAGAACTCGCCAAGGGTATGGTTTTATGATATGGGTGAGCCCAACTTCAAGCAATCTTTGCTGATTAAAGAGTCTGTGGGTTTAGTTCCCTGAGCTGACCCCTCAGGCTGTGAGACAAGCATAAGGAACGCAATGGGACCACACACCCAATGGGAGGGCTCAGGTGGGAACCACAGCCTCCTTTTTTTGGCAGCAGCTCCCAGAGGGGCTCTATAGGCTCAGTCCTACCCTCAAACCACAGCTTCAGTATGACAGTAAGTGATAGATACAAGTCTGAGAATGAGTGCTGGATCCCACACTTGAGCAGATGGGAATCACTGTGCTGAATTTCAAAGGAAGGGAATTTAATTTCCATTTGATGCCAGTGCTTTCTTTTCACCACCTCATCCCTCTGCCTGCCAAAACCTCAGCTAAGGAATTGTCCATATCCTGGTTTGAATCCTTCTATGGAGTCAGAACTTGAAAGAATATGTCTGTGTTCAGAAATTATGCATAAGTCCATTACAGCACAACAATAACTCATCTGTAATTGCCTAGCAGTACTGGCTGGAATAAACCAAGTATGAGCGAATCCAGAACTTGGGCAAGCATGAAAAAAGTCAAGAAATGATGGACAGAGACCTCTTTGAGACTGCTGAACTCCCACATGACTGCTGAGTCTAGACCTCTGCAATCAACACAAAATGCTGGAATAGATTTATAGTCCTCAGGTTCTCAGACATATTTTTCCACATGCTCCAGTTCACCATAGGCAACAAAGCACTTCCAAAAACCCTCTCATGAACTCTACACCAAGTAAGAAAGACTAGAAGCTGTAACTCTCACATGGTAAATGAGGAGAGCAAGAGAGAACAGAAACAGTGCCAGTGTCCTGCTCTTGATCACAGAATTATAGAATCATAGAATCACGGGATAGTTTGGGTTGGAAGGGACATTAAAGACCATCTAGTTCCAACCCCCCTGCATGGGCAGGGACAACCGGTGCTAGACCAAGTTGATCAAAGCCCCATCCAACCTGGTCTTCAACACTTCCAGGGAGGAGGCAGCCATGACTTCTCTGGGCAACCTGTTCCAGTGTCTCACTACTCTCACAGGGAAGAATTTCTTCCAAATGTCTGATCTAAATCTACCCATTAAAACTATTAGGCCTTGTCCTATTACTACACTTCTTGATAAAGATGAAGGAAGGGAATGCAGCAAAGCTTGATAAGGCAGTTTGCAAACCACATGACGTGATAGGTACCAAGAATGATTGAACAGCATATCACCAAAGTACTTTGCAACCTGAATAAAGGAGAAAGTTGCCTTCTGATCACAAATATAAAGACTGATGTAAACTGGAGCACATGGCAAAGACCTACCAAGCAGATACTTGGTACAACTCTGAGCCCCGGAGCACTCTGACCTGTCTCCTGGCTCTGGATGTGGCCAATACCCAAATACTTGCAGGAATGCCAGTCCCCCATTAGAGCTTTTTCACTCAATCTGCCAAAGTCCTGCAGCACGACATGATAGCAATGTAAGGATGATGCAGTGTGACAGTAGCTTTAAAATCCCTTTGGGCATACCAGTGTAGCAAATAGCTAATGATTCATACTTCTAGTGCAGTAAACATGCCATTACCCCTGCAAGAACCTGGTAACTGTAAAAATCCCCAGATAGATAGGAGAACTGTTCAGCTAGTGAGATCCTGTAGATATCAGATCAATGTCTTCTCACACAGGTAGGAAATAAGAAATTATGTGTTCAATAGTTGAAAAATACAAATTTCTCACTAGAAAAAAAGGAGAAAAATCAAACTCAGTTCCCAAACATTGCACTGAGAAGATGTCATCCCCTCAATTTGGGTTCCATTATAACAGCTGTCAGCTATTTTAACACAAAAAATACAAGAAAGTTTGAAAATTTGCTTTCGGACAAGGTAATTTCAGTAGAAGTTGAAAAGTGCTGATGGCAGTGGAAAGATCCTGAGGACTAAACTACAGAAAAAAATTAATCTATGTTAATGGTGTCCAGAGGAAGTGACAGGAAATGCTGCTTAAGGGAGATCGAGTCCATTTTACCCTTGAGCAGGTATCACATGAAAGGGCAACAGCAGCATAAGATATTCCCTTCCATGCTTGCTAGTATTGACCTTGTTCAGGCAAATTATCAATCTCCATAGGTCCTCTGGTCCCATCATTATGAGTGCACACACCCCCTCAGTGTCTGATATGCATACATTATCTACATGAATTAAACCAACTTGAGTTTGTACGCTGAGCAGCTGGTCTGAAATTTACTCCAGAACTAAAAAAATAAAAAATTAAAAAAAAAATTCCAAAAACCATATATGCAGCTGGGATTGCTTATGAGTGAAAAATGTGGTATCTTTATAGCCAACAGCATATGTATTTCGTACGCAGATCTACAAATATTGGATTCCCTGCCAAAATCATTGCTAAGCAAACTGGCTGACTCTCTGCATTCTCCTGATGAACCAGAAGGAACCTGCTGGTGAGCAGGAGACAAAGTAGAGTACTTTGCAAAATTTTCAGATCAGGGATTTAGCGTGTGTACAATGCGGTGCCATCTAGGTAGCTCCAAAGGAGCTGGTATGTCCCTTCAGCATGGCCTGTTTCTGACCAGGATAGGAGCTCAGATCCTGGGGAGGTGTCAGCACCACTGTGATGAGCCCTGCTGGTGTAGCTTTATTGTGGCAAACTATCCTGTCTGGAGCAAGGTCAGGTACCTCTGCAAACAGCTGTGGTGAGTGCTGTAGATCCACCTAACAGCTTCTGCAAGTGACACTGGAATGAAATCCTGTTTTCAAAGGGATTTAGTGGCCTCCTGAAGTGTATAAGATGACACAGGCAACAGTCTCTTCTGCAACACTTAACCAGAACAGCTTTATTGTTTAGTTTGCGACATCAAAAATAGATAATTAAAAAAAAAAAAAAATCAGTCTCCATTTCTGTCTGCCTCTCTTCAAAACATGAACAAATGTTAAATTCCCCCCTTCCTATTTCAGATAATGGAATCTATGTAATGAGAATAATTTTTAATAGAGCTTTTCTGTGTTTTTACTGAGGGCATATTTTTACCCACTGCGTGGAGCTGACTTTGCACATATTCATTGTGCTATTTTAGCAGTAGGAGATGAGGTTAGCACTCCAGTCATTCACTCCTGGAGATCTGGATTCAGTTCCTGGCCTACATGACAAGTGATAATGAGTTTGGTTATTGAATCTCCAGGGGATATTTGTTCACATTACTAAGCAACCACATAATTTGGCAAGATGAGTTAAGTATGTGCTAAGGATAAGACCAGGGGCCAATTGCTCAAATGACTGACACAATGCAGCCTCTCTCACATCACTACACCACACTCCTCCTTCGTAAAGTTCTGCTGGAGACCAGAAGAAGGGTGCAGGGTCTTCAGCATGTCTGTTTTACTGTCTGTACCGACACAGGCCAGTGCACAGCAGAGCTAGTACAATCTGGATCTGCAGATACATAATGAAACAGGACCTACATCCCTGCTATCAGACTTAGCACATATTTCAAGGTTACTTCAATCAGTTCCTTTTTTGAGCACTTGCTGCACCCAAGCAATAATGAAACACAATGCAAGCTGAAAAATAATACTGGGAATTAAAAAATAATTACATAATAGTTATTCATGTTTGCCTACTGGTAGGTTGCTCTTCTAGGTTTGCATCTTAAGGCTTCTCTCTGCAAACACAATGTTTAGGAAGTTCCATTCAAACAAAATGAGAACTGAAATTCTTGCATGATCACAAAACTCCACAAAAGAGTATGTTGGACATTGTGAGTGCCAGTAACGCTGCGATGTCATGTTGGCTAAGCATTTCAGGCTGGAGCTTCCTTAAAATGGGCAGATTGCTTCTGTAATCACCGTGGTAAAAGTAATGACTTATCTTAATGCTACTTCCAGGTGATCTTCTGACCCCAGTCTAGCTGACGGTGCCCTAGATTAACAGAAGACATGTGCAAACTCTTACAGATGTCCTCTAGACTGGTGGCACAACCACCTTGAAAGCAGACTGGGTCTTTCAAGGATGATTCCTAAGTGTATATAATTGTTATGCTAATTTTAATAAGTCTGGCAACCTCCTTTCCCTGTCCCACTATCTACTAGATTTGTGAGCTTTGAACACACCTAAGGAGCAGGGCCATCCAGGGCCATCCAGGATTTGGGAAGAAAAAGGCAGACTTTGCCTCGTCTCTTCATTACAGTGGCACATGTGTTGGTGCTAGGTACACAGAGCCCAGGCTAGCAGACCTGTTTGCATGCTCCTGCACCTACAGACCTTGGAAACTTTGGGGCCAAACACTGAGGTGCCTAAAAAATTTTAGATACCTGAGGAACAAAGCTGTTCATTACTTTCTGGGACTTTGGTGTCTACATCTTTTAGCTAAAGGAAAGAAAACATTCGGGATTGCTTCCTTAATATACTGAAGTAGAAATAAACCTTATTCATGGGCCATAGCCATCTGCTTCAGATTAAGGTTCAAAAGGGGTTAACACTACCAGTATCTAGGAGATCCAAATGTCACATCATCACCCAGTTTCATGACAAAAGTCAGCATTCATTGATAGCTTCCGCAGGATTTAAGGTTCAGCACCTGGCAGGCTTAAAACCATAGCAGAGAAACAAAAACCAGGAGCAAGCCTGCTTTCATTCCAACAGGAATGACACTCTTTGTGGGGGTGGCTGGTAGCTGAGTAAATCTGGAACGGCTACAAATCAGGAAATGACTTGTCAGCCAACTCCAAGTCTGTTTTTGGCACACAAGCCTCTCGGGAAGGATAGTGGCAGGAATGAGGCATTTATGTCTGATCATTTAGGAATTTTATGAATAAAAAGATAAAGTTCACTTGCTGTGAATCACAGTAACCCAGAAAACTCTCCCCACCACGACCAAGAAAGTGTATGATTAAAACTTCATTGAAGAGAAGCCATGGTAAAGCATGATGTTACTCATAAACAAACGCCAGCGAGCTTATGCTCATCATGAGCTGGGACATGCAGCCAACAATTAAAGAGCTCCCATTTACATTGGAAATACTGTTATGGTTCTGTTCCAGTTTTCACTGAAAGTCTGGACAGTGACAACATCTGAGCCATCAAGGGAAGGTGGATGGGAATGTGATGGGTCATCTCATGCAGCAAGCTCATGGCAGCAGGGCAGGACACAGGGCCCCACTCCCTGGCACCACCCTCACCTTTCAGCAGAGCCATGCCTTTGAAGCACAGGCAGCCATCACTACAGCAGTAACTTCCACTACAGCACCATCAGTGAGAAGGTAGTTCCAGCCTACCTGATTTGCCAGCCCACCTAGGGAAATATTGAGTTATTGTCAGAAATGACAGAGAAAACATTTGCTTTGATTTAGAGTGCCTGCCTTCTATTTAGGGGATGCCAGAGACTCTGAGAGTATGAACAAGTAGCAAAGCAAGCAAGGCATCTAATCTGCGCTTGAATTTATTTCATGTTTCTTCTCTTTTCTCTCATAGCACTCAACCTTGCCCAGATATTGTTTAAATCAAGTTCTGCTCCAGTCTGATGCAGATCTTCCAAGTTGTATAAACCTGTCTGCTCAAATGCTTTACCTGCAGAAAAGCTGTGCCAGCTTTAACTTCATCAAACCAACCATAAATCCTAAATGTGCCAGAAAATGTTGCTGAAATGCCAAAATAAGATATATTTTCCATGTCTCCTACAGGGAGAATGAGCCCTCAAACCCAAATGAAGGCTTGTAAAAATCAAGTAAAACTCTGATTGCTTTTTGCTAATTGGAAGACCATTAATACATAAACACCACTTTATTCATGCATGAAGCTGTCTTTCCTCCTGCCAGACTCTCTTTTGAGGATGGTATCTTCATACCTTAGAGCATTATCCTCACCTCCTACTCTGCCCTGGAGAGAGTCCAGTACATGGCCACTAAGATGATTAAGGAACTGGAGGATCTACCATATGAGGAAAGGCTGAGAGAGCTAGGGCTGTTCAGCTTAGAGAAGAGGAGGCTGAGGGGGGATCTCAGCAATACTTATAAATATCTAAAGGGTGGGTATCAGGAGGATGGGTCCAGGCACTTCTCAGTGGTGTCCAGTGACAGAACAAGGGACAATGGTCACAAACTGGTAAACAGGAAATTAGCCTAAATATGGGAAAATACTTCTTTACTCTGAGGGTAACAGAGCACTGGAACAAGCTGCCCAGGGAGGTTGTGGAGCCTCCATCACTCCTCTGTAATCTGCTCTAGGGGATCCTGCTCTAGCAGTGGGGTTCGACTAGATCATCTCCAGAGGTCCCTTCCAACCCCTAACATTCTGTGATTCTGTGATTAAGCTGCATTCACCTCCTGCTAAAAAGCCCAACAAGATAACAACAGGAGAAATACGAATGTGCATGTGAGGCATGGGGGCTGGGAGGCCAACCAGGCCAGCGTCTTCACCTGGGCACTGGCAGAAAGCATACTACAGCTGTGCCAGAGCCTCAGACAAGTATCCCCAGGAAAAGTGTGTTGCTCACCACAGCGTCCAGCAGTCAATAGATGCTTGAACAACAACAGAGAGGCACCTGTCTACAAAAGTAATGATGCCCTGATATCCCCAGGCAGAAGTGCCTCATTATCCACTGACAGTGGTGTAGATTAAGCCTCAGCTGCTGGTGAAAAGGCAGTCCAGAGGAAACGAGAGTCAAGACCCATTTTACTTTTGGTACATCAGGTACTGAGTTGTTCAGAAATATGTTAACAAAATGCTCTTGACTCAAAAATTTACCTCCGTGTCATCTGAAACATAAGCCATGGAGAATTAAGAAAATTATGGCTTGATCCTATTAATGTCATGAATCAGTGTAATGCTGATGGTGTCAGTAGAGCTGGGACAATTCACACCAGCTGAGAAACTGGCCCTACATGTTGAATACACCATGCCGGGACATCTCTGACTCTTGGGGACTGCTGAAACAGCATCTGTTGCAGGTCAGCTTTCAGCTGAAGGGATTAAGCAGCTCAGGAGGTTGGTAACGGGATACAGGAGCTTCCATCCCTGCTCCTGGCTGCTGTTCAGCCAAGGTTTACACCGACCTTTGTGAGTGAACGGCTGTCCCAGGAGAGGGACCTGGGTGATGAGCTCTCCTTGTGCTCCCAGTAGACACGCTCCTGCACCATGGAAGTAAAGCACCATGCAGCTTGGTTATCTCACCAGCTAGAAACTGGTGGGAACACAGTTAAATGGTCTCATCTGCCCCTCAGGCCAAGGTCAAGGCATGCTGGTGAGACAGATGTGGGGTTTCTCTACCTATGCAAGGTTGTAGAGATTAATTATGAATATTATTAATTCAATGCATTCTATCCAAATGAAAGCTGGCATTTCCAAGAAACTCCTGGGAGACAGAAATCTTCAGAAACGTTTTATTCAGGCAGCAAGGTAAAATTCATCTTGTTGAAACAACTGCTTCTGCTAGACTACAAAGCCAAAAACCCATTTCTGCTATCTCTGAATGTCAAAAACACCTGAGCTAAAGGAACAGAAAAAAGGAATCTCCGAAGGAGAAAAGGAACTTTCTCTCAAAACCCAGGAAAAATTTAGCAGGAAAAAAAATTAACATTAGGGATCAGCAGATAGCTTTGTGTAGAATGCAGCCAGTGCAGCAACACTGTGGGAGGACAGGTGGATTGCACCACCGCATCTATAGTGCCAGATCAACAGGTCCAGGTTCTCCCTGTGCCCTGTGGGAGGCAAAGACCAGCCCAGCCATGCCCTCATGGCATGTAGCCACCTCTTCCCTCTGGAGCTGTCAGAGATGCAAAAGAGCATCCACAGCCCCTGTGCCCCCCCCTTTCTACCCTGATTTTGCCAGCTGTGTGCCTCACAGGACTGAGGTCATGTCTTCCAGATTCGCAATGGGTGCCACGGGAGCAGTAGGTGCCTCAGGAACAGTGGTTGCCACAGGAGCAATGGGTACCACAGGAGAGATGGGTGCCAAGGGAGCAAAGGGTGCCACAGGAGCAATGGTTGCCACGAGAGCAATGGGTGCCACAGGAGCCATGGTTACTACAGGAGCCATGGGTGCCACAGGAGCCATGGGTGCCAAGGGAGCAGTGTATGCCAAGGGAGCAATGGGTGCCACAGGAGGAGTAGGTGCCGTGGGAGCAATGGGTTCCACAGGAGCAATGGGTGCACTCTCCCAGTGAAGGGCAGCTGGACCATTGCAGGGCAGCTGGCAGAGGCCCTCTGCAGCTGCAGAAGCAGGACGTGCCCCAATACGGTGAGGTAATGACACAGTTGGGGTCTGTTGAGTTTTGTAGCTGGAACAGGAATTTCTCTGGAATTGCTTATAAAAAGTAGTGTGCTTATAGAATGCTGAGACTGAAGGCTCAAGCAATGGGACAGATAATATAATACTCCTTCTGTGGCAGTGTCATTAAAAAGAACTTTGCATCGAAGCCAAAGCACAGCACTGCAAATCTTTCTCTCTCTGGCAAAATCCTTGATGCCTGCATTTTCCTGTATTACTCATTACCACCAGGAAAATGATTTATTTTGAAATAGGAGGGAGAGGAGACAGTTGGCACCGGGGCTTTGAAGAGTTCCAGTCTTATGCACTGCAAAAAGTATTCCAGCAAAAATGCCATTGAAAAAAAAAAAAAAAAGAAAAAAGGATTGCACATTAAAAGGAAAAAGAATAAAAGATTTTGTACAGTGTGAATTCCAAGATGATTCACCTCCTGTCCCCCCTTCCTCAACATACATCCTTATGGTAGTATAGTATCTCCTGCAAGGAGCCTTTCCTTGATGAGGAAATTCACTGAGGAAGGTCAGCAGAAGGTTTGTGCAAAATTAAAGCTCTCCCCAGCCTGATGTTATTAGTGCTAATGGGAATAACTGGTTAAAATGAGGCAGCAAATAAAAATTGCCTATCACCCAGATAAAGGATGAAGGCACTCAACAGGATGGCAAATGTTGACATAAATTCTGTGTAAATGACACATATGACATTTGCGGAGGGGAGGGCATGAGACAGCTGGATACTCCGTGGTCTGAGAAATGAAAAACTCTGCTTAATTAAGCTGTAGTGACCCCTTTGCAGGGCAGAAAAGACTCTGCCTTCCTGCATATTTTGTTTCTATTTTAATGCAGTTCCCTGAGGGGATTTGATGCACATGGGCCACCTATCCATTCCCCAGTCTCTTTTCATAAAGGTCCAAAAGAAGTATAATTCTTTGTCTGGCCTGACACAATAATGATTTTCATTCCTGAAAAAATAAATAAGTCATACACTTAAAACTCCCTTCCTGCCTTTTAATTTCTTATGAATTCTATTGCTATCTCATCATATGCCAGAAGGGCCTTTGATACTAAACCTTAGAGGAGTTTCCTAAAAATGCAGTAACTCAGGGTAACCTGCTGCAGATTTGTAACGGCTACCAAATTATTCCCAACTTCTATAGTTACAGCTTCACTTTCCCTCTCTTTTTAAATGGCCGAAAAAACCAAGCCTTGAAGATGATCTGAAAAGCTCATCAAAGATGCTGAAGGCGAACAGTTTCTTTTCATGGTCTCCACAATGTGGCCACCAACACTCTGCAATCTAGGAGGTCTTTGCTGTTTCTTGGGCTACCTGACTGACCCCTTGTGTCAGCTACAGGCTTTCGTCTCTCCCACCCAGCTACCATCATTAGCTGCACAGGTTTTCATTGAAAATTTTCCCCATAATTATCTGCTTTATGGGCAGTTGTCAGTTTGCTGCTAATCATTCTCTGGCTAAGCAGCCCCGAGAGGCAGCTGAGTTGGGTAAGTTTGATAGCAGGGCGATGCTGACTGATTTGTCAGGAATCAATCACAGACTGCACAGTTCACCGCTTATTAAAAGGACGCCATCGTTTCATCATGTACATGTAGGATGGCCAGTTAAATCAGACTGACAACCCATCGCCAGCTCGGTACGAGGGAAAATACCAGTGCTGACAATATGACAGCTTTCCAGTGAGGCACCTGCAGGAACAGGACGATGTGACAGTGAGCAGGCTGTTAGAGTACACTATGCAGCAGTCCCAGCAAATCCCAGCGCAGAACAGTTTAACTGCTACAAACACGTTACGTACTTGTCTTCTATCATTAGATCTTGTCTAATCCCATTAAGCTAACAACCTAACCAATGGAAATAAACCACTCGCTCAACAAACACTGTGTAGCTCTAATTGGCATTAACAGGAGATACCTGCTAGCCCTTCTGCACATCAGAAAGTGCCATCCGCGGCAACATCGGCAGTGCTGCCTGTACCTGCTGCCTCCACGGCCAAGCAGCTCCCACTCTTCCAGGAGTCAAGCTGGAAGGGCACACACTTGTGGAAACAGCAGGTCTTCCATAGAGTCAGAAATGAGAATAAGCACAATTTTCCTACACCTTGCTAATCCCAGGCGTGGGTGAGATTCTCCAGCAGCAGTGTGTAGACTGTCCCATGCCCTGGGAAACTCCTTCTTGGACTAAGAGACCAGTGTTATCAAGGATGCTCCCAAAACTGGGAAAGCAACAAGCCTGCAAACGCACTCTCCTCCTGGTGTGTGCCAGTAATGTCTTTCACTGCCAGTGAGGCACTGGCCCCCTTGGGCAGAGTTTTTACATTCTTTAAAAATTGCACAAGACTATATTTCCACATCGAAGAATGATAAAAACTGGCAACACAGAGCAGATTTACTCACTCAGAGTTATTCTTGTACAAAGAGAAGTGAAAATCTGCCTCTATGCTTTGCTATATGAAGCACCATTTGTGGAATTATTCATTAGCACTTCATTTATAAATCAGATTTAAAAAAATTATTGGCAGTATCTCTCTCTTTCAAATTCCAAACTTTAATAAAAACAGATTTCCTTGTCAGAGTTCTGTGTATATAATACCTAGTAATGATTTTAAAAATTATATTTGTAAAATTTGGCCATAAATCTTTACCGCTAGCTTTTGTTTATGAACCATGGGTGTGCCATTGAGCCCAGATTTTATTCAAAAGGGAGGGCGCACATAGGACAACTCCTTTTGAGCCCCCCCATCATTTCCCTAAATTGCCATTCCAAGGAAGAAGGACTAATTTACTTCACCTTTTCTAACTGGCAGGCCACCAAAGTGACTGCTTCAGACAGTTAGCTTCTCTTGGTTCCATGGCGCATCACCACAGGGCTGAATGTGGCCAAAGCCTGGTGCTAAAAAGCTACTGGGGGCTGGTAGAGCCCCTCTGGCCCTCCCTGCCTGCTACCAGCCCACCCAGACCTAGGGTTAATGCATCAACTGAAACCTCAAGGAAAGGCAATAACTTGCTGAGATTATGTGATTTGACCACATGCCAAGCCTGCATGCCTCCTTATCCACTCAGGAACAGTTTTGCACAATGTGCATTTTGCTCAGAAACAGCTGAAAAGATTAATAAATTAAGACACTGATCGTGCAAACTATTACTCACATGAATGCCCCCCCCTGCCCCCCCCGCCTAGCGCCAAGTCTCATAAAACCATCAGAAGTCCCCAGGTTTTCAGCTTTCCTAAAAATCCCAGTTCCCGGGGGCCAGCAAAGCCTCCTGGCCCTGCTCTCTGAACAGGAAAATCTATTGGAGGCCTCGATGCAGGCACATCCCTCTTCCATTCCTCCTCAACAAGGACACACAGAACCTAGTGGCGAATTCCCCCTTTGATCACTTCTGGTATTGCAAATGCATTTTTTTAAATACAAATGTATTTTTACAAATCATGAAGGTTTTAATTCATCCCTTCATGTATGCAAGTACATAAAGCTTGTCTACACAAAACTTCAGTGGTGAAACCCCAGAAGGTGATTTTCATGTCTAAAAAGGAGAAGGCATACTTTGATGAAGAAAAAAAAATTATCTTGCAGTGCATGCATTAATTGTACAAATTTATTTGTTTAACAGACAAAAAAACCCAGCTACTAATCTGATGCTCTAATCGAGAAATGACAATCACCTGGGAGATAAGTATTGCTGTTTATTATTTATAACTGTTAATAAGACTCATCCCGTGAAGTAAATAATTTTTATTTCCAGTCCAAAAGATTTCCTTTAGTGAAAGAAAAAGCACAATCTGATTTTTCAAAACACACTAAAACTGGACAAAATCAGAGAGGTAAGTATTAGTGAAGGAATTTTCTTCTCATGTGCTAATCGCCATCACTTCTCGTCATATATGACACTCCTGCATATTTCAATTTACATGGCACATTTCCTCTGATGATTTATTAAATTAAATGGCAAAAGACAGTGGGGGAAGAGAAGCCTTCTGTGGGAAGAGAGGTTTAGAACAGATCCAGAAGAAAGCACACTGCAAGACAAAAGGTAATCATAACTGGGGCACTTCTGTAATCTGTTTTTGAAGTAACATGAATTTAAATTTTAGACATACCCTTTGATCTAACTTTTTTTTTTTTTTAAAGAAACACTTATAGTACAACAGCTGCAAGCAAAAACTGCTATTAATTTCTGGTGGATGGAGGGACTACTTGATACCAGCATTTGCAGGGCTTCATCACTTCACAGAGGGAACACTGAGGACAAGGTTTGTGGTTTATGGATCAACATCTCCTATCAGCGGTGCTTTTCAGACAAGAACCACCAGCCTCTTTGTGCTATACAAACGGCCTAAAGTTGTGAAGCTTGGTTCTGGGTTTCCTTGAAAGTCAAAGTTTTCCTACCGAGTGAAGAAATTTTATCCAGCTTCTGCTTCTAAGTACCCTGTTTTACTATTCATCTGTGGTTGTTTTACCACCAAGAAGGTCAAATGGAAAAAAATGTCCAAATGCAAAAAATCTGTCTGTACATGGAATGGGGCCATGCCCCTATTACACTACAGGCTTTGTCGTATGCTGTGATAACAAATATGCAAGGAAGAAACCCAAGAAACACTACAGACACCAGAGCAGAGCACCCTGTGCATGCAATAAGACCAGGCTACTGTTTCAGACTCATTTTAGGGGATGAACATATTTCTCTGGCAACCCTGGGAAGGTAAAACCAGCTGAAATTATCTGCTGTGTAAGCACCATTCACATGAATGAAATATGCCCAGGGACTATCAGTCTCGTGACAGACCTTTCCTAGCTGTATTATCCACAGCATGCTCAACATTTTTAGCTAGGAAACACATTTCTTTGCATCTTTATGTTTGTTTACCTTGGTCTTCTCATTTCTACTTCACATTACTCATATCTGTTAGGCAGCTGGCTCTGTTGGTATGATAAAACTGACAATTTCAGCCACATATCCTTGCTCTGAAAAGAAAGCAGCTTGCCTGTACTGCTTACAAGAAATACCAGCATGAAGGCTCACCCATGAACACGGTCAAAGCCCACTCTGGGAACAACTATGGACACTTGTGACTTTCTGGTTGGAAATGTCCCTTGCAAGGGCTCTAGAAAGAGTCTAAATGAGGGAACATGCTGATGCCCAGCTGGAAGCTTGCGAGATGCCACACATGGCCTGGGGAGTCTGCGGCCCTTTTTACCAACACTGGCAATAACACTGGACTAGCTGCGGTGCAGATCACCACTTCTTCCTAAACACAAGACCAGCAGCACTGACAAAAGGAAGAGCAGTGAGACACAAGCAGAAACAAATTAAGAAGTCGGTACACAGAGTGGAGAACAACATCATGAAACTGAAACAACCACTTTATAAACCCCAAATTACGTGGCACTGTCTGAAAAATAGTTACGATAACTACATCAAACAATACCCTCACCAGCAAATCTTTAAAATTCCAATTTTTCCAGTCTCTTTCCTCTTCTAAAATTAATCTTAACATTTAACCTGATGCATTGAAGGCATTTCTAAATAAAACAGCCATCAATGAGTACT
The DNA here is from genome assembly GCA_020745705.1 of Hemiprocne comata. Taxonomy (NCBI): domain Eukaryota; kingdom Metazoa; phylum Chordata; class Aves; order Apodiformes; family Apodidae; genus Hemiprocne; species Hemiprocne comata. The sequence continues at coordinate 151,573,759 of CM036586.1, read as the reverse complement.
ATTAATTGCTGCTTCTCTATGGAGGTTTGGTGGGCCACATTCCTTGTGTCCTTTGCCATTGCTATACACAAGCTGAAAGGGCAGAACAGGACCAAGGATGACAACTGGCCAGCTTCTGCTCCGGCTATGGTGGGCACTCCCCTGTCCTACCTGTCCTGCATTGCCATGGGCACAGCACATGCCATGAGCAGCAGCAAGGAAAAATCACATATATGAGAAGGCAGTAGAAAAACAACAAATAATACCCGAATGAAGGAGCATTCTGCAGATAAGGGGAAAAATGGGAGTCCTTGTTCCCTTTCTAGAACCATTATTTGTGCCAGTCTAAGATGATAGTAAAGAAGAGCCATTTTCCCAGGGAATAAAATAATCTTGTTTTTCTGAGATAACATTACAAGTCTAAAACAAAAATGGTACAGAGTTATTGTGTCCACTCCAAAATTTAATCTACTGAATATACTTGTGCAGAAAAACAACACACTCTTATGAAATCAGCTTCTCCTCTTTATCTATCTGGCTTGTTCTCACGAGTCATATTAAAAGAATATGAAATGTTTTAGGATTCAAAATCTGAACTATTTCAAGATATCTAGAAATAGGAACTTCTGAATGGCTCAAAAACACATAACATACTAATAAATAGTACTTCCTTTTGTTCCAATCTAAGGTAAAATTCCAGCCTCTCCTGGAAGATCGTACTTGGAGGATCTTTGCTCTATTAAGTCTCATTCTTGCTAATTGTCTGCTGAAAGCTGAATAAATATGCTTGCAGGGTAGCCAATGTGCTTTGAGGGTTTTGGCTGTCTGTTGGTATGAAGGTTCCAAATTTTCCTCGTTCCTGCTTCTTTTGGTTGTTGCTGTGGTTTTGAGAAAGATTATGTTAATATTTTGAAAGCAATCCAAACCTGCTTTTTACTTGAGTAATTACTTCCACATAATTCAGTGCTTCCAGCTCTGGGAATATCTCCGGGGTTCCTCCTGGCCCTCATTTTCCCCATAACATAAAAGGGGTACATATGCCACTTTTCTTTTTTTTTTTTTTTTTCCCCAGGAACTGGGAAGTATGTGCTAGCTGCGGAATAAAATTACTCCAAAGCCAGCCTTGGCTCTGTTTCAGTTTCAAAGTTATTTCTTACTTCCACACAGCATTAATTTTGGGATACAGCAAACACTTACATTTGTAATAATAATAATAATAATGAAATCTGACTCAAGGTTTTAAAATGCTGTTTTCATTCACACTGCAATAGATTTCTCTACTTTAAGGAAACATTTACTACATATTTTCAACAATTTGAGCTTTAACCTCATAAAAATCTCCTTAAGGTGATGATCTTCACATGGATACATTTCTACCACAGTTAAGTTTAAAATCCTTATTTGAGAGTACTACACTCCACTTCATTTTCTTGTTCAATAAGTCTTGGTCTAGAAAGCCAGTGTTTTGTATGGGATGAATTTCCAATTGCAGTTTTGAACAACATCACAGAAATTAGAGAGAGGTGGGCAAGATCAAAACTATAAATGGACCTTCAGAGCGCTGGGCACCTCCTGAGAAGAGAAAGAGCTGGTAGTCTGTGAATCACAGCGCGGTTGACTCTGCTGTCCTCATTCATGGAAGTAGGGCAATGCTTTTTAAGGGAGCTGTACTGAATGAGGTGCAGCTTGGTGTAAGGATGACAAGAATTAACTCATCAGTAGGCCAAAAAAGCTAATCTTTCTTGCTCAGCCCTCTCCTGAAAGCTGTGCCTGAACACAGTTGAGTTTTTTGCATTTCCACTTGGAAGTCAGGAGAGCTTTCCTCTCACTTCTGAAAGCCAGAGTGAGCCAGGGCTCTGCGATATTTTAATTGGTTCACTTGGGAGCCACCCAGATTTGAATTCCTAATTTATGCTAATCATGGGCTGAAAATTCTCTTTATGCCAGAGAAGTCCTTCTTATTCCACCCTCACTTAATGTCATAGTGGGGAAATATACATGAATGAAATTAACATTTATGTTCTTTACCTGACTAGGATAGAAAAAAAAAAAGTCTGTCAGCTAGTGTAAAATGTACCATGTCTATTTTTATTTTAAGAAGAATTAAGTAAGTCAGGCTTTTGAAAAGGAACAGACAAAGGCTATGTATCCATCACTTCTACTTTGTAGTCTCAGATGGTACATGCATATATTTGGGGGATAAAAAAAAAAAATCAATGAAAAACCCAAAGGGTTTTTAAATGCAGATCAACTTTCCCATTTCTAGTTTTATCATCTCCTGGCGTTCCATGAAGTTAGAAGCAACTAACTTTCATTCTAAAGAAAAATATGACGCAGTCAACTCCACTGCATGCTCCCAAAGTTGAGAGGGACACTTTGGAAGAGAAAGGCTTTGACTATGGCAGTGCATGGTGTGGAGTCATAGAAGAAGGTTGGCAGAGTGGAAAAGCCAGTGCTGAGGACCTAGGAATAGCACCTAGGAATAGTAGGTGCTTTGTGACCTAGGAATAGTAGGTTTGTGAACTTTACCTCAGGTAAGTCTTGAGTCTGAGGCCATGAACTAAATGCCTATTACCAGTTGGGGTGCATGAAGTGCACTAGACTGCATATTCCCAGCCAGTTTCCTCTGAAAAGGATTGAATTTGGGTGCTCCAAGACCACTCCGTGACAGAGCCAAAGCACAATTAAGTTGGATACTCAGATAGAATCGTACAATCATAGAAACATTTAGGCTTGAAAAGACCTTTAAGATCATCGAGTCCAACTGTTAACCCATCACTGCCATTCCATCACTAAATCATGTCTCTAAGCACCACGTCTACACGTCTTTTAAGTACCTCCAGGGATGCTGATTCCACCACATATCTGGGCAGCTTGTTCCACTGCCTGACAACCCTTTCTGTAGCCCTTTCCTAATATCTAATCTAAACCTCCCCTGGCACAACTTGAGGCCATTTCCTCTTGTCTTATTGCTTGCTACTTGGGAGAAGAGACTGACCCCCACTTCACTACAACCTTCTTTCAGGCAGGTGTAGGGAGTGATAAGGTCTCCCCTCAGCCTCCTTTCTTCCTGGGTAAACAACCCCAGTTCCTTCAGATGCTCCTCATAAGACCTGTGCCCCAGATCCTTCATCAGCCTACTGGCCTTCACCATACTCGCTTCAGCACCTCAATGTCCTTCTTGTAGTGAGAGGCCCAAAACTGAACATGGTACTTGAGGTGCAGCCTCATCAGTGCTGAGTACAGAGGCATGACCACTTCCCTAGTCCTGCTAGTCACACTGCTGCTGATACAATCCAGGATGCTGTTTGCCTTCTCGGCTTGTTTGAAATGTTTCAAACATACACTTCTGGTCCAAATGATAATACCCATATAGAAAAATGCACAGTGACTAGACAAAGATGATGTGTGGTATCTACTTCTGTCTCAAGAAAGGTGATGGAATAAAGAGCCACCTCATCCTAGCCCTACTTCAATCTCCTACTCTTGTTGGGCACTGGAAGGAGGCTGCCACAACTCTCCCTTCCCTGAGGTTCACGCTGCTTTACTTGTACCAGTCAACTTAAAAACAGGCAGTACGAGTCCATTATATGCTAGTACTTGACATTTGCAAAACTCATAAAGTCTAACTTGTACTGGACATAGGTGAAACAGGATCAGTAGATTTAGATCAACGTGAAAGAGGTGCATGCAAACCTCCAGCCCAAGGCACAGTAATGCCCCCTCAATGAGACTCTCCTGAGTCAGCTGGGGACACCGTGCAGGGAGTACAGCCTTTTTCCCACCAGAAAACCCCAACAGTTCCTTCTGCCACCCTGACACCCCATGTAACGTGCAGCAGTTCAGCCTCTACCATCACTCTTTATGCTACCCCGTGAAAACCTATAATTACGCCGGTGCCACAAGATGTTGAGGTATGTGGGAGCAGCAGAAACAAAGCAGATCAAACAAGTGCTCATCTGACTACCTTTGACAAATTGAGACAAGGAACCTGAATCTTTCTGGAGATCCATGGGATTTGGTCACTTCAGGGAAAGGCTCAAGCCAATCTGATTATTTCTACAGTAGGAGGAAGAGCTATTGCAACATGGAAAGGACAGCTATTCCTGGAGCACCTCCCGCCTAGGCAACAGGAGAAGTGCTGTAATAAAACTTGCTCAGTTCAGACTTCACATCCCCCTCCTATGTGCTTCTCCATCCCCTCCTGCAAAGTAGCCTCTCTGCCCAAAGACCCCAAATGCATGAACACACAGCTGCTTGAGAGCATCGCATCCTTTTATTAACTCCAGTCCACTCAAAGGAGTGCTTTTATCAGCTCTTCCTCCTTCTGTCCAGTCTATCCTCCAACAAGGTTGTTCCACTTCATTTAAATCTTGTGTCTTCCAGTTTTGCCAACATATCTTAGCTTTATCTACGTCTTTTATATAATGTATATTTATCTGCCTCTTGCGTCCCAAAGTACTAAAAGAGGGCACTTGAGCTTTCAAAGTTCAGTGACTGTTTTTTAAAACCTCCTGTTTTGTACGTCATTCATTCCAACACACTGAAGACCAATTTTTCCCTAATAGGGTCTTAGGAACCTGGAGAACCTGGATAGGACAGATGAAGTGGAATTGCTTCATTTCTAATAACCCAGACATAGTGCAAAGTGCTCTGAGAGTCTTTCATTCAGCACTTATTTATTGCTCATAATTCACCTCCTTCTGACAGAGAAGGGCATGATAGAGCTAATTTAATATTTCCATGGTCAGATTCCATTCATATTTGAGTGAAATATCAGTAAATAAAACTGAAGCACCATTTATTAGGCTTCTGAAATTGTCACAGGTTAGGTTATCAAACACACTCTGTGCCGACAGCATGGAAATTAATTCTTAATCCTGCTCACCACACAGAGGCCAAGGAATCATTCAGTCCAGGTGACCACTGCTTTTGAGAAGCCCTTTGTCCTTCCAAAAATATGGCCTGATTAAAAAGTCCAGCTGAGATAAATGAGGATTGAGTGGATATAGCATTTTATATAGGATTGTTTAATGGAGCTGAGCAAAGCTGTTTGATTAGGGTGGAGAGGGAAGAAAGTGCATTTGGTGTATGGGAAGCATCAAATGGATTTGTGTCAGATTGCTCCAGGCCACAAAGATTAAAACCTTCTCATCCCCAAAAGGAAAATGTTCCATCTCAGCATTTACCAAGTGAAGCAGAGACGCTGTTTGTTTGGGGGTTTTTTTTCTCTTTTTTCACAAAGACTTACCTATTTCAATCATCATCCAACAACTGGTCTCTGCTCTTTCTTGGCTCTGCTGAAGGAAGACTGGAAATGCCAAGAACCTTGGCTTGGACTGGTGTTTGCAAGCCCTGCAGTCCTGGCTGTCAGCAAATTCACTAGGATTTATTGAGACTCAGAAACTTAAAAGTTCTAAATAAAGACACTTTAAAAAGATTAGGAAAAATAAAGACTCCTTCAGCCACTTCTAGATTCAAGGTAGATGTGAACTCATGCTGTGTTTCACAAATATTGGAATAAAGATTTCCTTCCCCCCCGCTGCGTGCATTGTTTTAGCTTCCTGAAAGGTAAAAAAAGGGAAATTATGGAAACTGCATAAAAGAAAGCTTGATCTCACAATATTTCCAACTGACTTTGGCAGCTTTAAGAGTATTGCATAAGTTGACAAACTTAGTAGTAGATGTACATTCTGACCCTTTGAAGTGCACACATCTTAAGTTCAAAGTGAGTCAGAGTTTAATGAAGTGATTACTTAAGTTACCCATATTTCGAATTCTCAAGGGGCAAACGCCCCATTTAATTAGAATACCACCAACAAATGGCAACATACTAAAAGCCTGGAAAAAACCAGAAATTTCCCAAGGCTGAAAGCGAGGACTTACATAACCCAAAAATGACTACAACAACTTTTCCCACTTGCAACTCATTACAAAATCAAAGAAGTTTGCAGGCAAGATAATTAAAGGGAATGTAAGAAAGAAAATACCAGAGCTAGTCAACTAGGTGTTTTAGCTGAACTCATGCTTTTGGGCTATGATGTATTCTACTGGATGTGCCATTCATTGGACTGTCATAGTCCATCCACAGTCAGTGCTATTTGCCAAATCAAGTCATGCAAAGACCAGGCAGGGAAGAATCACTCACTGTAATACAGTACATCAATCAAAAGGGTTATTTTCATGGACTTGGTCTCTAATCAAGCAGCAAATCATTCTCCAGTTTTGCTATCAAGGGCCATTACTTTTAGGAAGTGCTTAATCTGAAAAAAATGCATCTATTTGAAGCTACAGGGTGTCTGGTAAGATATACTGAAGACAGAGGAAATGAAATATGTGCCACACAGTTTACCCTCTTGGTAGTGTTTTATGAATAGCTTATTTGTGGAGAGAGAGGTAAGTTGCTGGCAAGACAGGAGTTTTAGCTTTCTATTTGTCTAGTTTGTTGAGTTATTACAAAGGTCACTCCTGCACTTCAATTATTTTGAGTGCCACTTCTGATGGGGGAATTTTCAAATTATATCCAAGGTGCCTCAAATATTTGCAAAAGGCTTCAGGGTACATGTGCCTTTTTAATTTAAGTGCCTAGATAAAATTACTGTTACATCTGCCAGTTAAAGCAATTTCTCATCAAAGTCAGGGTAAAAGCCTATAAAGCCTCAATATGGCACCATCCAAACGTGGCTGTCCTCCTGCATGTGTAACATCCCTACCAGAGCATGCCATGCCACCTAAACGTGCCAGCTGGGTCAGAGCTTATACCAGAACCATTCACTGCATGCCCCTGGCCTGCCAACCATCACTCGAGAAATCCCAACCAAGGTATACAACGCAGTGAAGCAGTATCAAGGTTGACTTGGAGTTATCCTCAAGCCTGGTTTATCACTTTTTCACATAACATTGTTAGCATCTTGCAGACTGAATAATCCAAATAGCCCCATTGTGCAGAGAGTGGGATACAGGAGCCCCTATCAGCTTTCAGCAACCAGCACTGACTGAGGCTCAGGGCTTGCACCATCTGAAAAATGCCTGTTCTCATCTCCTGTGAGTTTTGCTTTCAAGGACCGATTTTCTCAGTGGTCAAAACAGGCCAGTATGCCCCCACATGCACAACAGGTCAGCTGCCTGATCCCTTCTGTGGGAGGAAAACAGGATGGAGTATGAACATAACAGACCAGGCAAAGCTGGGACCTCTGAATTCCTGTTTTCAACTGCTGGGTGTTGTTCACCATAACACTTTGCTCTGGGAGTGATCCCACCAAAATTCATGGGGAACTGTTATCTTTTGAGCAAGGAAAAGCAAGAGCTCAGTGGATGAAAGCAACATAGTGCCTTCTTGTACAGTTCTTCTGTTCCTCCTCCTTTCCGATTTCTTCCACATTTTTAGGGGAAGTGCTTTACTAAAAAGTGTTCTGAACTGCTTTTACAAAGGGAGAAATTTAGTTGCTGCTTAATGAATCCCACTCATAACCATTCTTTGTTACACATAATGCACAGACCATACAGAATTACTTTGCAATGGCAGTTTAAGATGTGCTCTTGATAATGAAACACATTAGATGAATGTGCCTCAAATGTGTCCACCCTGTTGCCAGCTGCTTGCTCTCCCTGTTCCTGCTAATTCCTAACAGCACGAGGGAACAGCCTCCACTAAGTCTCCATCATCAGCTGAGCACATACATACAGGAACAGCCAGAAGAAAGCAGGTTTTGGATATAGCTCTGAGTACAGATAATCAACAACGTATCTTTTTCTTTCTCACATATTTGTTTCAATTAGAGCGTATTGAATCATCCCTGCAGCCCCAGAGAGGGCTCAAGCAATCATCAGTGGTGCTCAGGAGGTAATTCAGGATGCCGTCTGGAATATTTATCCTTTTTAATCATCTGCCACACAGTGCTCTTTTAGGATGTTGTCACTCAGAGACTAAGGAACAAAAAGAAATATTAAAGTGAAAGGGTGTCTGTTTGAATGTGGCAATTCCCCACATAAAAAATGAGTCCCATTAATAGGAAGGCCCAACCTATCTCCAGGCAATATTCCAAGCCCTTGTCTGTCTGTAACCTCAGAGGAATTTAATTCCTTTATATTATTTAAATTATACGCTAGAGGGAGAAATTATGAGGTACTGGTCATTTAAAATACTTTCTTTAAAATCTATAATTAAAAGAGCTAGCAGCCCTCCTAACAGCAATTTTGACCTGGCAGCCTAAAACATTCTGAATTTATTGGCATTTATAAAGTGTCATTTTGTCCTCCAGCCTTTGGTCAGTAACCCGATGTTTAAACAATTGCCCTTGCAGTCTCATTCACTAATACCCAAGCATGTAAAAACAGCAAGAGAAATGACAGCAGACCAAAAAAGGCAAATGAGTCCTAAAAGAAGATATATAGTGCTCACACACTCCATAGTTCAAAACCTTAACTACTTTCAATGACTTCTCACTTCCTAAAGTAGCTCAATGCATGGTTACTATCTGGTTTAGGAATCCTGGGGGACTGAATCTCTGGGCCAGACTTTTATCTCAGTTACCTGACTGTAAATCCAAAGCAGCTTGCTGATCTCAAAGGCCTTATTCTGGTTTATAGGTTAGGGGCAGTTCTACCAGAGCAATGCACACTTAAAAAAAACCAAAACCATTCTGAATTCAGCAGTGGCTCACAAAAGCTCACTGAAAATCAACTGTATTGTTAGGAACCATCACAAAAAAAGTAGGACCACAGCTGATAACGTGCATGCCTAGTAACTACATATTGGTTTCAACAATATCTTCAATTATTATTATTTTTTTCTGAAGGAAGTGCTTATTTCTCTTATTCTACACTCCTGAGCAAAACACTTCTGAAATCCATGGCAGGTTCAGCAATGTATTAACCATACACCTTTGTAAAACTGGAATGCTATTAATGCTAACATTTAAAAATGTCTTTCTTCTCAAACCAGCAGGGAAAAATGTCTGCTGAAATTTAAAAAAAACACCTGTGTCAGAGCTTGGTTCAAAAGGATTTTAAAAAGAAGGAAACCCACCACAATCAAGGTGCTAATACCTTTTGTCTTGCCCACATATAGTTGCATAAAAAATATGTTTTTCTCTCAAAGTGGAGAATTTCAAGCAAGCGCATAAACCATTTCAGGGTCAAGTATCTAGTTTAATTTTATTTGGGACATTCTTAAGCAAAAGGCCACATTCAGAAAGGGATTTGGGCATCACTTACAGAATGAAAAGAGCCAGAGAGTTAAATCTCTCCACAGCAGAACATGCATTTGTGAAGCAGAATACCCAAATTCACATCTCTCCTGTCTCTGGATAGCTGTGTAGCACAGAGAGGGTGGATGCTAGAATTAATTCACTTATTTACTGGAATAGTTCCACTTTCTATAAAACACATGCTCACTGGAGCAGGAATTCACATTCTTCCCTTCCCAGCTCCTACCACATCCAGGACGAAGAATCTTTTTCTGCTCTGTTAACTGTATTTAGTACTCCATAACAAAACACCCTCAGGGGTAATGCCTGAGAGCAACTGTGCTGGAGCTCAAGGCATGGTCCTGCAAGAGCAGCAGGAGTAAGCATCTGCCTTGAATTGAACCGGTCAGGGACATGGACCTGATCATCTTCCTGCTGTGAGGGGCTCCTCTGTTGGGTTGGCAAACAGTGCTTGAGTCCCCTCAAGCATCCACTCTCGAGAAGAAATATCCAAACATGAACCATCCCCAGTATTTCCAAATTGTTTTCTTCAGTTTTTAGCCTGATTTTCTACGAATTATGTGATGCTACAAAGTGCCTGCCTCTCTGACTTTTAGCCTGCTGGGCACTTCCAGCCAAAACTGAGTAGAGAGCTCAAAGGAATCGCCATGCTCATGCAAGGGAACGGTGGTGAATCCACACCAGAGAGGGGAGATGGAAAGGGGAAGGAAAAGAGAGAAAGTCTCTTCCTGAGTTCTTGGGCAGAAGGAAAGCTTCAGTTGAACAGAGTGCCACTAAACAACAGAGCACCCTCATGGGAGAAGAGCTTTGGCTGAGAAGTGGATTCATTGGTGCCTACTAAAGGATGAACACACGTTGCAGCTGCGGCATAATTCAGTTAAAAGTAAATCAACCAAGAGACAAGCATCCATTGGAAAGCAGGCATCATTAGTTTGACTGCTCATGGAGCTATTTGCTTATTAGCTCAGACAGCACTTCTCTCCGTGGTACGCTGCCAGAAAAAAATAGCCCAACATGGAAAAGAATCTTCTTTTACTAAATTGAGGGGCACCCAGGTTTAGTAATGAAGCACAACCTGAGCAGCAAATACAAGTAGAAGACACTAAGTATACCTTTTCCACAATAGAACTGAAAAGAGAGAAAAGTGGAAACAGTTGACATCGGAGGCTGAAAATTGAACTTCCCTAGTTAACTATGTCAGTAAAAATAAATATAAGACCTCTGCACCTCCCTTTTCAATGGAAAAATGTATTTTGTTTGTTCTGAAGGATTCTATGATTTCTGAAACAAACACTATTTAAAGCTTCATTTCATTTCTCACTGATTAAGTTTCAGGTCTTTATGTGTCAATACTCGATAACAAAGTGTTAAAATCTTCTACAGTAATTTTTAAAAATAAAGATAAAGCTTTTTCTATTCTGCTTCTAATACTGATGCACAGGTAATTTATTTGTATATTATAGGAGCTACGTGAAATGAACTGGATTTTAGTTGCTCAGTTTGAAGATGTTAGAATGTTGTTTTATGTTTAAAACACGTTTGTTTACCCAAAGGAAGTCTGTACTCCAACAGCTCATTTTCTCTAGCTATTGTCTATTCTCTGTTCTAAGGTTCACAGACAGACCATGGTCGTACTTATGTCTGTTAACAAAGTTGACTCCAGCCTTTTATGTTTTCAAACTTCTTAGCACAAGCAAAGGCCTTTACAAATCTGCAAGGAATAGATCTCCAATCTTTTCAGAATAAAAACAGGTTAAGCACTCTCTGCAAAAGTATTAATGCAAGTAGGTATTTTAGGAAGGTAAAACCTACCCCCAAAATAAATGGGATAGCTTACCTAAAACATTAGATAAAAAAACTAGTACAACTAGGAGAAGCACAGAGGATGTTTCCAGAAATTAACTGCAAACATATTAAAGTCTGAAGGCATTAGCAAATGTTATGAGGAAACCCAAATATGCACAGCAGTGTTTCCTGCATAGGTAATGCAACCTTCCTTGATAACTCCGTTACTCTGTGCAACCAAAAATAAGCCTCTTTCTCTCCCCAGCTCTGTTGTCTAATTGTGCAGCAAAAGCTTATGATAAAGCAGTGCTGTTTTCCCTGGAGCACACTCTACGCCCAGCACTCTCTACTCCTCCAGCTCTCCATCATTTCTAATCTATACATTACAGAGGTTTAGCCTGAGAAACTCAGCTATACAGTGTTGAGGGAAATTTCCCTTCCTCTTGGCGAAACATGACTTGCGCTTACACATGCACGTAGCTTAAGCTGAACTCCTCATACTTAAGGAATTTGGCAACGGTGGGACAGAGCTGCACTTTGGGCTGTGATAGAGAAGCTCATACACAAGCCCATGACCAGCTGAGGCTTTACTTTGGTTTTCACATTACTAAACCTAAAAAAAACCAAACAAACCTAACATTTGGGGACGAGACAAAACTGAACGCAAGCTGGAAAAAAGCCTTTTTTTTTTTTTTTCTTTTTTCTTCCCAGCACTACAAGTCCCAGATGATCAAGCTGAAATGACTCTGAGGGAAGGTCCCACATTTTTCTCACAGTTATGAATGGGTAAGTCTCAAGTACTGCCTTGGGCTTTACTTGGATGGAGCACCAAAAGGGTAAATGTTTATTTAAGCCTATGTCAAACACACTGAATTTTTTCAGTATACAAAGCTGAGCTAGAATGTCATGAGTAAGTGAATACTGGGACATTATGGTATTTCCTCCTCTGCTGAGAAGGCATTTCATTTTAGAAAATATGGTTTTGGTTCTGATTAAACTTGGGCACAAATTCAGGCAAGTGCTTTATTTATGAATATGGATATTTCCACTCCCTGAAGTTAATTCCTGGACCTCTAAAATATACAGTTCCCTCAAACCAGGACTGCCACCTGTGGCGGTGGGAAAGCCTGCCTTTCAGCAGGCTGTTTACTCTGCCTGGCAGGAACTGCTTCTCAAAGCTGAAGAGGCTCTTGAGGAAACCTCACCACACAAGCGAGATGCCTGGGATGGCAGGATGATTTCTGGGAGACAGAAGGACTGCCAGAAAATGGCTGTCATGAAAGAAGCAGCTCTGGAGACATGGAGAGGAGCTGGTAAATATACAGGAACTGCTGCTTGTCCCCACTGTCTACCCACGAACCCACTAATGATTATGAATCATATTCCAAAGCAGTGCTCTTAATTCAGCAAGTGTCTTGTCTTCTCTGATGTGTCAATACACCTGTGCCCCACCAGGTTTCTCATCCTTCACCCTACATAACCTGCTCAAATGTCTCCCATTCCCAAGAAAAAACCTCTGAAGCCAAGAGTTACACCCAGACCTTCTTCCACTTTCACTCTGGTGGCCTGAGTGACAATCTTTCAGTAATTAGGAAGCATAAATACTTATTTTCCCAAATTTCAGTGCACATGGAGAAAAATGGTTGATGTCATAGGACTCCTTCATAAATTAAGCTAATGTCAACTCTGGAGTGTTCTTTCAAACACAGAAAAACCCATTCTGTCTTCCGTCAAGCAGTATCTTTCATCAAAACTAGAAACTTGCTTAACCATTTCCCAACTAAACATACAAAATTTTGCCCAGTTAATGTTCCGTTAGTTAGGGATTCAGGCAGGAACAGTTGTCTGAGTAAAGCACGTGTCAAATAAAACATTTTAAAATCCTATCATGATCGTTCCTGTAATGAGTGTGTATCCACTGCACACCTAATCAGTTTTAAGAAGTTTACCTTCCCCTCTATCTAAGGGCCAAATGAAGGATCAAACCTCCTTCCCAGAAAGAAAAAAACCCACAATCTGTTCTATAAAGTTATTTGGACAAATAATATATTTATTTGTTAGTTTTTGTGTAAGGTGACAAACTGCCAGCTTCAGGAGCAGGAACTCCCAGCAGCACTACAGGCTTGGGGAGGAGTGGCTGGAATGCTGCCCAGCACAGAGGGACCTGGGGGTGTGGATTGACAGCCAGCTTAACATGAGCCAGCAGTGTGCCCAGGTGGCCAAGAAGGCCAAGGGCATCCTGGTCTGCATCAGAGATCGTATGACCAGCAGGACCAAGGAGGTGATCCTGCCTCTGTACTCAGCCTTGGTGAAGCTGCACCTTGAGCACTGTGCAGTTTTGGGCACCACAGTATAGGAAGGACATCGAGGTGCTGGAGAGGGTGCAGAGAAGGGCAACTAGGCTGATTAGGGGTCTAGAGAACAGGTATTATAAGGAGAGGCTAAGGGAGCTGGGGCAGTTCAGCCTGGAGAAGAGGAGGCTGAGGGGAGGCCTCATTGCTCTCCACAACTACCTGAAAAGAGGTTGTGGTGAGGTTGGTGTTGACCTCTTCTCCCTAGTGACCAGTGATAGGACAAGAGGAAATGGGGTCAAGTTGCAACAGGGGAGGTTCAGATTGGATATTAGGAAAAATTTCTTCACAGAAAGAATGGTGAGGCATTGGAACAGGCTGCCCAGGAAGGTGGCAGAGGCACTGTCCCTGGAGGTCTTAAAAAAATGGGTAGACGTGGTGCTTCGGGAGATGGTTTAATGGTCACAGGGGTGTAGGGCTGATGGTTGGACTTCATGATCTTGAAGGTCTTTTCCAACCTTAATCACAGAATCATAGAATTGTTAGGGTTGGAAGGGACGTTAAAGATCATCTAGGTCCAACCCGCCTGCCATGGGCAAGGAAACCTCCTGCTAGATCAGGTTGCTCAGAGTCCCATCCAGCCTGGCCTTGAAAATTTCCAGGGATGGGTCTTCCATCACGTCTCTGGGCAACCTGTTCCAGTGTCTCACCACCCTCATGGTGAAGAACTTATTCCTAACATCTAATCTGAATCTACCCACCTCTAGTTTTGATCCATTCCCCCTAGTCTTACCACTACCTGACATCATAAAAAGTCCCTCACCAGTTTTCTTGTAGGCCCCCTTAAGATACTGGAAGGCCACAACAAGGTCTCCTCGGAGCCTTTGCCTCTCCAGAGTGAATAATACCAACTTTCTCAGCCTGTCCTCATAGGAGAGGTACACCAGCCCTCTGATTATCCTCGTGCCCCTTCTTTGGACACGTTTCAGCATGTCCATATCTTTCTTGTAATATGGGCTCCAGAACTGGACGCAATACTCCAGATGGGGTCTCACAAGACTGGAGTAGACAGGAAGAATCACCTCCCTCGACTTGCTGGCCACACTTCTCTTGATGCAGCCCAGGATATGACTGGCTTTCTGGGCTGCAAGTGTACACTGATGGCTCATTTGAGCTTCTCGTCCACCAGTACTCCCACGTCCTTTTCTTCAGGGCTTCTCTCAAGCCAGCCACTGCCCAGCCTATATCGATGCTTGGGATTGCCCTGATGAGATGCAGGACTTTGCACTTGGTCTTGTTGAACTTCATGAGGTTGGCATGGGCCCACCTCTCCAGCCTGTTAAGGTCCCTTTGGATGGCGTCCCTTCCCTCCAGCATGTCAGCCGCCCCACACAGCTTGTTGTCATCGGCAAATTTGCTGAGGGTGCACTCAATGCCACTGTCCATGTCACTGATAAAGATGTTAAACAAGACTGGTCCCAGTACTGATCCTTGAGGGACTCCACTTGTTACTGGCCTCCACTTGGACATGGGCCCATTGACAGTCACTCTTTGGGTGCAGCCATCAAGCCAGTACTTTATCCACAGAGTTGTCCATCCATCAAACCCATATTTTACCAGCTTGGAGACCAGGATGTTGTGCGGCCTTGCTCAGGTCCAGGTAAATGACGTCAGTTGCTCTTCCCTTGTCTATTGATGTTGTGACCTTCTCATAGAAGGCCATCAGGTTTGTTAGGCACGATTTGCCCTTGGTGAAGCCATGTTGATTGTACCAAATCACCTCTTCAATATTTCTCTGCCTCAGCAGTGCCTCCAGGAGGATCTGCTCCATGATCTTACCAGGCATGGAGGTGAGACTGGCCTATAGTTAATGATTCTATGATTCTATAACTTGCTCTTTGGCAGGGCTGTGCAGGCAGCAGTGTGATAGGGTCAGCAACAGCCCTCACACCCAGCCACATCCATGTGCTTCAGGTATTCCCCTCTCATGACGCAATGCAGCGAATCCCACCTCATCACCACCATTCGCTCATGGTATATTAGGGCTCTTGGCATTAGGCTGTATGTTTGTTAGTGCAGAGGTTTCCCAACTTTACCGATGAAGTACCTGCTGCTTGGTACTGAAAAAGGAGGGAAAAGGTGCATAATAAATCATGCTCTTGAGGTAATCTGAAAGGTGTCAGTCAAAGCACAACAAGTCCATCCATGTGTATCAATAAGGCTGTAGTTAGTGATACCCAGGATTGCTGATCAAGTGAAAATAATCAGCAAGACATTCAGCTTTTACAGCTCACTGATTAAAGACCAATGAATTTATGAACTGTCCAATGTCAGAAGTGAATCACTTGATTAAGTGCAAAACTCCCTGAGGAATACAAACACTGCACAAACATAAGTTATACAGGCAGATGCCAGACCTACAAGCACCCAAGAAACAGGCAAGGCCAGCACCCACCTTCCTATTTGGGTGCAGATGGGATGCCTAATGTCTCACTGTTGTGACCAGGCACAGTCCCTTTCCTCTTTCTCTGTTCTACCTCTTCTTTAACCCTTGCTCCCTCTGTACTCATCTCTAGTACTGAGCTGATTCAAGCTCACAAAACAGTGGACAACTATTGGCTTTGCTTTGGGTGAGTTTTCTAGATGAGAGCACTGGCTCAGCTGAGTCATGTAACAGCAACTCAGCAGTGGGTGGCCAAAGTCAGCCTGGCATCGGCACAGTAAAAGGCCCAGCTGGGGGTCTGTGGCACTCTTGATGACAGCCCTCCATGCCAACAGTGCTGTAAAGCCCTGTGCCCTGCTCAGGAGTAGGTTGAGATAGTTCACTGGAATAGGTTGCCCCCTCCCTGCAAGTGTTCATGGTCAGGTTGGATGGCACTTTGAGCAACCTGGTCTAGTGGGAGGTGTCCCTGCCCAGGCAGGAAGGTTGGAACTAGATGATCTTTAAAGTTCCTTCTAACCCACACCATTCTGTGATTCTATGAATAGTTCCTGAGCACCAGAAGATCTTGAAAAAGAAGTGCTCAGAGGTGATCCAGAAGAAGGGTGACATGCAGAAGTAGGCACATCAATTTCGGTATCTTGGTCCCATGGGGAAAGCTGCCATCCTGTACAGTGTGACCAAGTAGACAGATACATGAGAGAGGGCAAGCAACAAGCATTCAGTGTGAGAAAGACTGAGTCCACGAGAGGAAAATAAAGGTCTGCCAGTCAACTAAAACACCATATAAAATCCCAGAGTCCTGTTCAAAAAACCCCAAAAGGTGAACAAAAGCAGATGATCACAAAGAAGGGTAAGACCAGGACAACTCTGGGCATCATTGCTTTCTACTTATCCTCCCCATTGGGTCCTTTTGTTTATCATGTAGGACAGAGCCTGATTGTCTCCGCTCTCCAAGCTCCTCCCAAGTTATTTTTGATTCAGTTTTAAGCAGGACTGGTAGAGCTTAGCTCCCAGCATACTTGCAGTGATGGCAATGAAACACTCCAGCAGAAATTAACACTGTGGGGGGAGCAGGGAGGGAGACAATGGGTGTTTGAAAGAGCTTCTTTTCTCAATCTACAAAGACAAGAGGGGAGCAATGTACCATCTGTGTCGGCTCAGAGTGCACTTGCTGGGTATGACCTCTCAACAATATTAAATGGACGCGATATTTTTAGTTTACACATTTCCACTTCTTGTGATGGTTCAAAAATCCCCTAAAGCCTTATGAAAGTCATTTTGCTGCAGTGCAATTTAATGGCAATCCAGAGAGCTTTCCACAAGCCGCAATGACATTGACACAAACAATAACACCGCCATTTGCCAGTCAGAATAATTTTCTTTATGCCCTTGATAAGTCCACAGTAAGTTCACCAACGTATTCAAAGATACAGTTTGGAGGCAAAAATGCCATATTCCAAGCTTTGCACGCACAAGTATCAGTCACTTTTACAGTGTCACCATCTGTTTTTCCATGTACAGACATTACAACTTCCAGAAGCCCACTAAAACATTAAGCCATTAAACTTCATCATAGCTTTGGACCATCTGCTTCTTCATCCCAAAGGTTTCCCTCCCCACCTTCTACAATTTTTCCCTAGCTAAGGATCAGAAGAAAAAAAAAAATTCCTCCTGAGTAAGGACTGTGCATCTTTCAGCACAAACAGGTTCATGGGTACAGTTACAATAACCTAAACAAATTCTGTCAGACAAACTGTGATTAAATTCCACACTTCCACAACTACACATAAGGGTAACGTGACACACAATGCTTCTGGGAACACATGCAAAGGCTCAAACCAACATTACAGTGGATTCCCAGGAAATGTATCAACAAAGACTTTCTCTCTTACTCATTCCCTTAGCAACAATCTATCTTAAAGGACAGCATAAGAACATGTAGACCCCATGGCGTCTAAAGAGAAACCAGATCTTTGTATACCTCCAAATATAATTTAGATCCCTGGTGATAAATATCTTACAGATTATCCTTTTTTATGCCTGAGTTCACTGAACTTTCACACTGAGAAAATATTCTGTCAATCAACGTAGGTCCTGCTTCCTCTTTGTCATATGCCAGCTCTCTTCCACAGTGCCAAATACAGAACTAACAACTTGCAGCAGGGAGAACAGATGGGCACACAACTGCCCTGAGCTATGGAGATGCTGCAAACTATTTTTAACAAAGAAAAAAAAAAAAAATTGTAAATGGCTTAAAAAGGCTTTCTGGGCCTGCTTCATGTAGAAG
This sequence comes from Hemiprocne comata, assembly GCA_020745705.1. Classification (NCBI taxonomy): domain Eukaryota; kingdom Metazoa; phylum Chordata; class Aves; order Apodiformes; family Apodidae; genus Hemiprocne; species Hemiprocne comata. Next base: position 151,555,765 of record CM036586.1, on the reverse strand, counting down.
TTGAAGCGGTCACCATGGCATCTTCCAGCAGTACAATCTCCACCTGCAATTAAGATGTTACTTTCAGGGACAGCTCAGTTTAACACATTTCAATATAATGGAAGAGCTGGTTATCAGTGCCCTGCTGAGTCCCCAGAAGTGCTGCTCATAAAAATGCTCAGAATCTTGGGACCCCTGCTGCGTACGTCAGCCAAGGAGCCTCACCACCACCAGTGCAGCACCCAGCACCACCATGGCCCTGTCCAGCCTTCCTGGTTCCAGTGGTGCTTGGGCTTGTCTGAGTCCCATGCGAAATCCCCATAACACTGTGGCTGAAGGGGCAGAGACCCTGAGGAGAGATGGGTAGCCAAAGGCCCCCTCAATCACAAGCCAGTTTTGCTCCAACAGACATCAGCCTGGAAGCAGTTGACCCAAATGATGTCTATATGCATGTATCACAGAATCATAGAATGGTTTGGAGCGGAAGGGACCTTAAAGATAATCTAATTTCAACCCGCCTGCATGGGCAGGGACACTTCCCACTGGACCAAGCTCCTCAACGCCCTGTCCAACCTGGCCTTGAACGCATCCAGGGATGGGGCCAGATCGGATGTACAGGTATTGGATGTACAGGTATAATTTTCAAGGTATGAGTGTTGCATGCACAAGTAGGTAGGAAATGTGTTTTTATTTCCATTCCTTGTTTTTAAACACCATCTTAGCCTCCTGAAGCTGCAGTAATTTCCCCACATATAAACAGTGTAAATGTCAGATATTCAAAGAACTTGAAAATAAGAATCATTTGCTACCAACACACAAATTGAACAGTCGAAAAGGGAAAAAAGAAAAGAGAGAAATTATAAACAAAATAAGTATATTACTGAGGACAAAAAAAGGAAGCAAGCAATGGTATAAATGAGATGACAGCCAGAAAAGACCTCACTGCTCTTTGGGAAGTAAGATTTTCTGTGTACTACATGAAGGTATTCTAATAAGATACTGTCTGTGTAAATCAGACTAGAGAAAATTGTGCTTCTGTGTCTGGATAGACAGTGCATTAAAGATTATATGCAACTTGTAAAATTTGAAAGCTTCTGCAAATGCATTCTGTTAATTTGTCATCAGTTTTGCACAGAGGTAATTAAAACTAGTGAGAGTTCTTATATATGCTTATTGGCTTTCAGCTTCCCAATACTTTTTTTGCTTTATGTTGCTAGGCCATTTCTTTCTCTTGTGCCAGAGATCTAACAACTTCTTTAAAAAAAAAGGCCAAAAAAAGGCAATACAATCCCCTAGACAAGTAATTTAACGTATGTTTTGTTTAATTGATTGGAAAAACCTAGTACTTTCTTGACTTAGACAATATACCTTCTCTAATGCATCTACTGTTTATTATAAAATGAGACAGGAGTAGGGATAGAAGCCACTGCAGAACACGCTGCCTTTGGGACAGCACTGGATGCAGAAGCTCACTCCAGGGGCCCCCAACCACCCCTCCCCCCTCACACTGCCATTTGCTACCTCTTGAGATTGTGCGGTGCTGCAGAGCAGCACCCATCACCCGACTGATCCAACCTGAAAACAGCCATCTCAAAATACACTATGCAAATGGCAGCTGCAGAGGATGCAGCCATTCCTTTGCACACCAGCTCTCTCCTGGGGATGGTCCCCCAGCCTGAGCACAGGACCAGGACCCCCCAGCTGGTGCCAACCGGTCAGATCCTGTGCACCTAGGTTGTTTCACGCCTGCCAAAAGCCCTTCTACATCTTTATTGCTGCCAAGGGAGATGGTCCCTGTCTTTCTGATAGACTTCCTTTCCTTTTTCTAGCTCTTGCTCCTTTGTACACATGAGAGCAATCAGCCCATTTAAGGATTTAGCTGGACTAAAAACATAATACTTTTTCTCCTTTTGGTTTTGTTTTGTTGCACTGGGTTTCAATTGGCTTATCATGACAGGGAGGTCTGTTATGAGTGCCATTGCTTCACAGGTATGTGACAACCTAGTTGTCAGGTGCTCACTCTTACTCTAAGAAGCATGGGCAAATCAATGCAAGGCATTATTCCCTACTGCAAACATGAAACTGCTTCCTCTCACCACATCAGAATAGGAGAAGTGTTTCCATCTGCAAATGAGTTTTAACTTGTTTTAAATTATGTGATTTTAAGCCTGACTTACCACAAGTGTGGACAAGCCACAGGCTTCCCCAGTGGTCTACTCACAAACCTATATGTTTTAAAATAAAGCTTGCTTTTACTTTTAGCTTTCATTCCTAGAGTTCTCCTGATTTGCGCATGCAAGTTGTACTGATGGATTGAGTGTACAAATTCAGTGTTCACGTTAGGAGGAAATAAACAGGATTAACTGGTGTGCAGGCATCCTCAGACCCAGTTTTGCCAGTGGGCTGGGGCTGCAGAGCATGGCTGCTCTGGACAGCAGGGGAAACACACTCTGTAAATCCCAACAGAGGCCTAAATGCACCACATTTCAGTCAAATGCCATCTTCCAAATGGTTTAGAAATCTAATATGGACCTAATCATACATGTGCATAGAAAGGTCTCCAGTGGGAGATGCCTGAATACACTGTGGATCCTACACCACACATCTCACAGAGAGGAGATGCATAAGTATATGGGCACTATGACAGAAATTTTCAAAGCTCTGGAACTAGACGTGGGAAACTAAGGAAAATGTGTGTCCCTGTCCCTTTCCTTAGTCTTTCTTGTGTCCCGCCTTCTTGATTTGTCCCCCTCATGCAGCACCACTTGGGATTTTATCCCAATTTTGACATACATTATTTTCTAAACCAGGTAAAAATTGGTGGGTTTTCCCTTTATTGTTTAGCTCAGAAGCTATTTCAGTAGCAGCTGGAGTTCCCTCAGCTCTCTGGGACATCCTAATGACCCCTCTGACAGCTGGGCACATTTTGCCTTTGGTTTTGAGAGCCAAGGTTTGTGCACTGGATCTAAGCCTTGGACCCTTTTGCTGTCCCTCTGAGTGCCACCCCAAACCTTCTTGTCAGGCTGACACCTGAGAATTGGTACTCTGGGATCAGTTAGTGAGGTGTCCCTGAAGCCAAGGAGGCAGGGGACACCTGCCACTGGGCTGGGACCTCAAGTTGCTGCAGTTTTTACACTACTGCAGCAGGTAGCATCTCTCTGGTAGTAGAAAAAAAGTCAAGAAAAGTGAAAAATTAGGGTTCTGGACTCCCATAGTAGAAGGCTCTGCACAGAGAACTTGCATTGGGCAGTATATCCCTACGCAGCAGGGGTCATCCCTGTTTCCCCACTGTCAGCAGGAAATCCACACCTAATTTCAGCAGAAGTGAGACCTGGGTTCGTTGCCTCAGGCAGGCAGCAGACACAAAGGTCTGACACCAAAGAGTAAGGAGACATGCCTTTTAATCTCTGGAACTTAAACAAGTTTGTCTTCTTTGCAACAGACAGATGTTGCCTGACAAATCTAGTAATGAAACTTTCATAAATTCTAACATGTTCTTCTGCAAAGCAGAGCTCTGAGAGGCTGAAGAGAAAGGCTAAATGAGCTCCCGTCCCCATTCACACTGTACAAAAACATTCTCTGACTGTGAATAAAACATGTCTTTATCATCCTCCTCCTCCATTTAAATGGAAACCTATGACCTGCTACCCCAGCTGATGATAGCTTTACGTTTCTGAGGGAAAAAGAGAAATCAAGGCACCAGAATGAAACCTTGAAGACTACCAGCTGCATGTGCTTTAATTCCAATCATGAGGACAGCATTTGAATGCCTGTCTTGCAGAGACACAATATGGATCCAAAGACTGTTTTATGCAGCCATTAACAGTTTATTTTAGCCACCCTCACATAAGACTCAATTTGCACTCAGCAGCAAGGTGTGAAATGGGAAAGGCTGTTGTTTGCATCCACATTCAAGAGGTCTCATCAGTCCATAGGGGGACAAAGAAGCATGCCAGGTCCAGAAGACTTTGCTCCATGGATCTGCTTTCCATGCCCTGCCATCCCTCCCTCCTACCCCAAGCCTCTCCACCAGCAGCAAGGAGCTACTTCTGTGCCCTGCTTTTATCTCACTGCAATTCCGGGATGACTGAAATCTGACTGCATTTTGATGCCACCTGTTGCAAAGCCCAAGAACAATATGCATCAAGGCTCACAGCTGTTTCCTATATTGTGCTCATTTTTAATATTGTGAAGCCAGAATTCCCAGAGTATTAAACCAGCCTGAATTTAAAAAAAAACAACAACAAAGCCATGGCTGCAATGCAATTTAACAGAAACCACAGAAGCACATGCTTTGCAAAGAGCCTTGCTCCTCACTACACAGAAATGATCTGGCAGACGTGTACAAAGGGTCCCATTCAAACAGTCCAAAAAAGCAAGAAGGATTACACTCATGAAGAACATATTGGATTTGGCACAGATCCCCTTCTCATGTAATCATTTTAGCAAAGAGAAAAGGTGGTCCAATTACTTTAATGCTGTCTTGGACTTTCTGTAGATTCTACTTCTCTAACTGCATGAGGTATTACATCTGCCTTCCAAACATAACCTAAAGTTTCCACATAATTAAGTACCTCACCTATGCTATGAACAAATAATCTTTCCTCTTTCTGTATGTGCGTACACATGTACAAACACCAGTATATGTTACGTTAACAGTGCCTCTCCTTCCCCCTCCTGAAAATACTCTTTGCTGTTTATTAATTTTGGATGCGCATAAGTTATCCCAATCATTTTCTGAAAATGCTTCACAAAAACAGTTGAAGCCTATCAGCAAAAAGAAACATGAGAAGGATCCCCAATGAAAAACCGATGGTGTCCTGCATCACTCTTGGTGTCCCTTAGAGCCCCTCTCACATTTGCTGTGACATTGAACACAGTGCCATCCCTCTGAACCGGAGCACAAAGATTGCTTCAAAGGTTAGGTCATCCCATTTAGCTCCCACACAAAGGCTCCAACATAAAACCCTGCTCTGATTATTTATAGCATAAATCAAGACACTGTCCAGAAAGACCAAAGCATCCCAAGCTTGCCTCAACTGGCTTTATCAATAGCTTGTTGTCTTGCCTTATGCCAGGCCTATCTTTGCTGCAATAATCATGCAAATCAGCAGCAAGCCATGCATATATATTTGTAATTTATGTGCTCAGGGTTAATCCAGCACCGTTGGTGAAATGGTGGAAGATGAACTCTAGCAAAACAAAACCAAATCCAAGGATATCCACAGTGAAACACTGCAGAAAATTCTGTAAAGTAATACTCTCAGGAGCAGATTTTAAAAATGCTCAGTTATCAGTAAATGGATTAAGTTTTATGAGATGCCTCCCATCATCTGAATTATTTATATCAGCCATTTTTGTAATTTAAGTCTTTTTTACAAGGAGTTAAGATATCTTACTCTACATTTTAACAGCAACTCTATATTTTTATGAAGAAAGATACACATTTGTCATTTTTATTAGTGTCTGTCACAGACTTTATTCAGGTTTGAGAATATCCAAGAGGGAGAAATCCAGTGTTGTTAAGGGGCTGGCTGGACAGCATAACACTATGCTTAAGCTGGGCATAGTTTTGAACTGTAAGCCATTTGTTGGAATAAAATGAAAACTCAGCATCACATAAATATTTCATGAATTTGTATAAAATTTGCTGAATTGTTAGCTTCAGACAAAAGAAATCAGTGAAAAATGAAAAGGCTTCATTTTGACATTTTGAAAATGAAAGGTTTTGATTTTCTCATTTGAAGTTACTTCCGTATACAAATTTCCTTTATTTCTTAGAATATTTGAATTGGTTTGAAACCAAAATAAAACCTTTCATTTCCTGTCAAACAAAATGTTTCACTCAACCCAAAACATTTTGGAGACTGTGGGGTGATTGTTAGCCCTCAATTCACTGAAAATTTCATCTAATTCACTCTCCGTCTGACATGAAAGCATCCTTCTTTTCCCTCAGAGACACTGGGAAACAGAAATGTCTGTTGTTCTCCATCCTCTGCTCACTAGGTATTTTCATATCCAGCATCTGATATTCTATGATATGGTTTTAATACAGGCTAGGTCTACTCAGCACTTTAAATACTATTTACTAATAAGTGAAAAACCCAGAGTAATAGCAACAGAAATAACCAGAAGCTGGTTAATTGTGTTTTCTTCCAATGTGTAACAGTTTCCTTAGAAACCCCTACTTTAAGGTCTAGGAACTCAGTCTTCAGGTATTATTTCAAGAGTGACAATGGGATCCAATGAGCTCTTAAAATCACCCAGCTTCACAGTTTTAACAGCTGAGACAGCATCACATAAGGTGACCTTTCAGCATAATTCAGACTCCAAAGACCAGACACATCTCATCCACCACTGAAAAGAAGGCATCTGGCCTTTATGGCAATGTAGGGCTGCCACTCTAGGCAATGGAGAGAAACAGGCAGTTCAACAAAGTAATTAGCCCTTCAACTAATTGGAGATGTGTCTTAAACAAGGAAGAGAAAGGACCTTTGGAGAAATCTATCACTATCAAGTGACTATAGGGAGTGTTTGCTCACTACATCTTAGGACTGATGCCCAGTGTTAAAATTAGTTGGACCCTGGTGGCCAGCAAAGACCCATACTCCGCATAGCCCCTAACCAGGCAGCACTGTCCACATCTGCAATGGACTCTGCCAGCTCTGTGAACTGTCCCCAAGCCTACCTAGAGAGCCAGCTCCCATTTCTTGGGCAAGTGAGCACCACCACAGAAATGTTGAGAAATGTGAGAAATCTCTTGCAGAAGCAAAGCATGGGATACAAGGTCCAGGAGATTAGGACCTTTTCCTCCTGTCCGTGGCTCCATCATGAACACCAAAAACACTCAGACAAGGAGAACTGCATTTATTTCTGTGTATCTGAGTACAAATGCCTCAGTCCCAATAGCAGTTCCCTCCTGAAGCTCAGCACAAGGAGCAGTTACTGAGCTGCCTGCACTTCACCTCCAGTTTCTACTGGAGCAGGTAGTCACACAGCTATTGCTTGTTTTTCTTAACCACCTTATGCAGGGCATTTAAAAGCCGAGCAAACTCTGCCAGTTCTTAAATGACACTTCCTCTGCCCCACCCCTTCCATGTTCCCAACACGTGTCTGCTGCCCAGCCGTTCCTTCCTCCCCACCCAAAACCTGATCAAAGAATCTCAACAAACTTCCTCCCCGCTGCTGCCTTCACAGGGAAGCAGAGCAGAAGCAAGAAGAGAAGCGGTAGCTGCACTTACCTGCAGGCACACATTCTCCCAAGGGTGCCAGCCACTGCTGGTGCCCACATGGGTGGGCCTGCCTGCTTGCTGCCCTGCCTGCATGCACCAAAAATGCAGCAAAATGTCTTGCACCCACCTGTCAGCCCTCATGGGTACCCCTGTGCCCATGCCATGGCAGCCCACCTCAATGTCTACCAATGGTTAGTATCTCTTCCAGCCTTTTTTCAAGTAAGGGGAGAGGAAACACCACCAGGCTATCCAGAACCAGGCAAGGAGGTGCCATATTCCCAGACAGCGGCATTTTCTCCACTATCGCCCCCAGGGACAGTTTTGTTAATAAGCGATGATTATTGCTGGGGCTTTTTTCCCTGCTGGTTTCTCTTTGGAGGTTCCTGTGGTTTAAACCTTGGGGCAAGGCAGAATAGTATCACCCAGCCCAATTGCAGTACACATTATTTTTAAAAATGCATATACTACCTAGTACTTTCTCACTGGGATTGTGTCTGGGCACATTTCCATTTACTAAAAGAAATATAGAGAGAATGGTTATTCTAGAGCCAAAGATGAGTAACAAATCTGTTCTTCTGTAAATAAAAATCATCCCAATACACCACTTAGAGAGGAATTTTAGTTTGTGGAAAACTCAAATAAAAAGACTGTAATATATACTTTACTGTTTTTCTCTTATTTTCAGTGCTACTATTGTGGATTATTTGTGGCTAATTGTTATTTTGTTTTCTGTGTTGTTACTTTAATACAGAGCATAATCAGAATTCTGTACTAGTATTGCATTGAATCATGTTCTGCAGAGAAATTGTGTTGTCACCCAGCCACCAGAACAACTTCTCTGTAAGATGAAGCAAGCAAAATAACAGAAATGCAGGCATAGGGGAAGACTTAATCTAAGTGCTATCTTCTACTAGCAAACATATACCCCGTGTCATGTAAACACGACATATTCTAAAAGTTTTTAATGATGTTTGAATTTCCTTTTAGGAAAGTACACCAAAATGCAGGTTCTTGTTTTAATGAACATGTTTGATTTTCTGAGAAAATTAAAATAATTCTGCGTTCTGCACTTTACATACATTATGGGTAGTCTGTCAAAGAGGATGAGCTGCAGAAATCAGAACAAGCTCTTTGGCACTAATTGGCAAGTAGCAGAATTCCAATGATTATTACAGAAGCCATTCTCCTTACTCATGCATCAAGGAAGAATCAGATCTAAAATGTTAGTTCCTAATTGACTCCCTCTTCTGTCTCTGCCAGTGATATGGGTGATTTACTAGTTTTAAAATACACTTGCCAGATAATTAATGCACTGGAAGAGCTTTAGTGCCTTTCTCAAGCTCAGTTAATTTTCCACATGTTCGTATTCCAGCCATAAAATCACCTTTTAGTAGAGTTCACAATATAATACGAAAGAAAGAAAAAACACCCCAAAAGATTTATAATTTGCGCCTAACTGTAATTGCATGGGCATGAAATTAGCAGGAGCACAAGCAGAGTTATTCTGACTTGTCAATAGTCAGGCAATGCTTGTCGTATGTCAGATCACAGATATTAGCTGTATGTCCATTTTCTCTGCAGGTGCCCTACATTCGCACTGGTGGATGGTGCAAAGGAGTGGCACGTGCCTGTCCATGTCTCCTAAAAGTCACCCACAGCTGCTACACTGACATTTCACGATTGCCCTCATTACTATCACCGCGTGAAGCGCAAATGAGAGAGCTCCATGTGAACTCCATCAATTTCTGAGACCTTGAGACTCGTCATGACAATACCCACTCTGAAGGGAAAGAAAATGCTTTGAAAATACATACAGAGAAATCACGTATGGGGAGGAATTACTGAAATAATGTCAACATGTGAAATACTCTTCCAGCCCACCCATTTGTACAATTTGTAGTCATTCACTGGTAAGATACACTCGACTGTGAGACATAAAAGGGGGCAATTCTTTTGATAATTACTTTAGCAAGGCACATGTAAATGGCATGACAATTGAATCTTGCTCAGAAAATCCTTCTGTCTATTGGCAGAACAGGGATTTATATGAGAAATATCTACAAAAAGAAGAAAGCAAAATAACAAAGAAGGAAGCCAAGTTAAGGAAAAAATCCCCAACAATTCAAGCTGGATAGATTTATAATGTGGGGCCTTAGGTTAATGAGAGCTACCTGAAGTAACCACTTTACATTAAATGCCTACTTTAAATGTAATAAACACTAATTATAGATAAAGACCCATATAAATTAATTTCTAGAAGCTGTCACTGAACAGCAAAGCTTCAGAACATGATGTAATTGTACCCTAATGCCTCTGAACCAGAAGGCAATTAAAAAAAAAACAAAACAAATTGCAAGACTTTAAAACAAGTCTTACCATGATGGTGCCTTGACTCAAGAGTTCAAGAGTCAACCTGAGTTCAAAAGACAAGGGTGAGCAACAGTGCAAGCCCCAAGAGGCAGATGTGCAATATATAACATCCGTGTGAAATAAGACCGTAGTAGGAACTGAGAGGTTCAGAAGAGAAAGTCAGAGGGTCTTGGTGGCTGCAAAGCCATATCAGAGAGAAGAAAGAGCTGGGGTGCCAGTGCTGGCCCTGCATGATTTGCTGCGGACAAGGAAGAGACTCATATAATGACCAATATCCTTCTCACAAAATAATTCTTCTAACAGGGAAGCCCCAGGAGGGACATAAACTATAAATATTCCTAGCTGTTAAATTGCCTCAGCCATCAACAGGTTTTTATTTTTGTCCTGCCATTGTTTAATACAAAGCACAACAAATGCTGCTGAGGTTTTTGTGCCACCTTCAAGACCAGAAGAGATAACTTCCTTCTGCGCTATGATATCAATGGTTCCGTAGTGAAGTACAGATGATTAGCAGAAAGTTGGAGGGATCTACCACTGAAAAGGGATTATTGCCAGTAGTTTTCATCTCTGTCACCACTGTTTCATCTCCCTAAGTGTTTTCAACACAAGAGCATTGGTACTGAGCAGTTTTCTGGAAGGATTATGAAATATATTACATTCACTGTTGAATAGCTGTTCCTACAAAAATCAAATGGGAGCAAAGGAAGACAGAAGCTGAGCACTTCTAAAAATGCCATCTCAAAGCTTTATGCCATCTCACTCTTCACATAACATCTTAGTGCAATCTAGTCCCTTAACTGTACCAATGGGGCCATACATACCTCCCCTATACCCAGAGTCAAGTCCACTTCCAGCTCCACCTGCTGGACTCAATCCAGGTAAAGCTGTCAATGGCAGTTTATGATCTCCAAGATCCTCTAAAATATCATAATGTCCCAGAACCCCACCCACATAGGAAGATGAGTCCTCTGCTCACTGCCTTCATTTACATAGTTTCTTTGTATTAGGAGGCATCCTTAATTTCTCCCAATGAAAGGGCCAGTTTAGCAACTCATACAAATTGCTCTTTATGTCTGCCCTACCGTAGTAGAAGCACAATATCCTCTTCTCTCACCTCTGAGCTGGAAAGTACTTTACCATCATCACCTGATTCACACATGTAACCTTACCTTTTTCAGAAAAAAATACAGAACAAAAATGTTTATGGATGATTTCTCTTTTCTGCATCATTAACAATTTTGCCATCTCCATCAAGTAATGCCTTATACTGTTGCTAGGATATCTCTTCTTTCTAACATACTTAAATAATCTTTACTGTCCCCGGCTCTGCTAACCATTGATTCCTCCCTGATGTCTTTGGCTTCCTTCGTCAATTTTCTACACTTCATAACTTCTAACTTACATTGATTACCATCTCCTACTCTTCTTTTTTTGTTTGGTTTTTTTTTGTTTGTTTTTTTTTTTTTTGCTATGCTTCTTTATTTCTAATTACTACCTTCCTCATAATCCTGAAACAGGACGGGCAGTGTCTCACTCCATAAGAGAATCTGTATCTGCTCATCCAATAAAATCCCCTTTAAAAACACTTTGCATTTTTATAGCAAAAGGTTTTTTTCACATTTAATTTTACTACTAGTTTTCCTTAGCTTTGTGTATTGAGCCTTCTGAGGACAAAGCATATATATTACTTGCTCCTTTATGCCACACACCTGTATGCCCACACTGAAGGTAATCAGGCTGTGATCAGAGATTCCCCACCAGCCACCAGGGTAAAACATCTCTATCCATTATAAGAAGATTTCAGAATACAGTTACTTCCTGAGACAAGATTTTCCCATCCATCTTTTATTCAAACATTAATAATGTGTTAGTTCTGTCTATGCCTTGTCTGAACTATTAACATAGTTTCCAAGCACTAAGATTATTGTTTTATCTGACATTCTATGCCACATTGACCCAATTTCTTTGCAAAAAAATCTGAGTTTGAACTCTTTACTGCTCCCTCTTCTGTTTTTAGTTTTATATCTCCCTTGATGTGTTATCTAATTTTCAAGAGGGAAAATGATCTCCTTTTCCTCCCACTGTGTATGCACAAGACTCTGTGATCTCCATGGGAAGTGACACATAATTGTCGATAGAACCTAAACTTCCAGTTTCATCTCAGAAACACAGACAACTATCCAAACCCCTGGTCTCCTACCTTTATTTTTTCACTCATTCACGTAAAATGATATCTAAGAAAATCAGACCTGCTTTTCTTCATGTCCTTGCCTGAAGTCTTAAATAATCTGCATAATTCTATATTTTTCCAAATTATTTCCTCTATTGTACATAACCACTGGTGGAAACTTGCCAGCCTAACAGTTTCATTTCACGTTTTTATGCTAGGGAGACAGCTGACAGATTTCTTGCTGAATTCTCTTTTCATTTTTCCTAAACATAGCATTGCCAGCGATAGTTGAATTTTAGGATGGCTGAAGAACCTCATGGCAGCAGACTGATTCCTCACTCCACAAGCTGTAACCCTTCAAGTATCTCTCCAGAAGCTCTCTCTTCTGCTTGGCAAGGGGAAGTTTCAACCGTAGTTTTTTCAATGGGTATCTTAAAAAGTTTGCTTCCCTCAGCTGATCACACTTATTTAGCTTCTACTTTTTCCTTTTCCCTTTTCACACTTTCCTTAGGATCTCAAAAGCATCTGGTTGTCCAAATGTGTTTCTCTTAAATACTACACAGTGGCAGAATCCAAGGTTCTAAGATCAGTTATGTTCTTTTTTTGCTATGATGATTATCTTGTATTCACATACTAGAAATCTCACAACTCCTCAAGAAAAGTTAGTCCAAAGTAGCTCCAGTCTCTGTGTCTGATCAAAGAGCCACTGGTCCCTCACTGCACAAACATATAGATGTTTTCAGGGGGCTCACAAGCACCTTGCCTTGCTGATCATGTGATGAGCCTCATCCTATAGAGATGACTGGACAAGGAGTAAGGAAAAGGCAAAAATACAGATGCTTTGGAAAAACCCCAGCCAAACCTTTCCACCTCTTTGCCCAGAAAGCAGCCAGAAATTCCTGCCTTGCCCAGGTGAGCTCTCAGTAGCACAAAGACTGCCCCATCCCTGTCTATATTTTAGGTAGCATTTAACTATTCTCATTCTATAAACTGTATCACCCCAGGAGACTATGACTAGTTCGTTTAGAATTGCTGGAGAATAAATGACACTTCAGTTAGGTAATTAGCTGAAGATTTATACAGCTTAACATAGATATGTCATTGTAATATATGTCTGGATTCATACAACTTCAGCAGTCAAAAGGGGAAAAGCCACCAGGGGTGTAGGTGCAGGGGTCTAGGACAATTCTCTGCCACCAGCTCTCAGTGGGACAACTCTCTTCCTTGCAGCTCTCTGCTAGGATATCTCTGCACCGGGACATCTCTGCGCTGGGACATCTCTATGCCTGGACAATTCTCCACGGATTGGCAGATGACACAAGGCTGTGTCAGTGTCCCAGCAGAGAGATGTCCTGGTGGAGAGTTTTCGGCAGAGAGTTGTCCCTTCCTGAGGTACGCTTATGCATCTGGATTTAGATTCATCCTTTCTGACTTCAGAAACCTACTTGAAACCTCAAAATTAGAAGCACATCCACCCTTGTCTCCATATTTAGGCAATGAAGAGCAATAGATGGATTGAGTTTCTTTTGAAAAGAGCTTGAAATCAAACTGCCTTCTGGAAAGTACTTATTCCTCTCCCCTGACTGTATGGAGGGGGCCTCTGTGACATGAATTAGGTGGGCTGGTCCCTCACAAAGGTCAGCAGCTAGCAAATACCAGAAAAAATACTCAGTTAATGTTAGTCTCTTCTGAATTACAATATTTTCCCAAAATAGACTGGTCAGCTTCCTCCCAAAGAACTATTTTAATTGTGCATTTTTATAACAGGCAGCTCATGTGATCCTGTTCAGACACAACCAGTTATTTGGTGCGTTAATAACACCTCGCTACTAAGGTAACCTAAGAATATAAAATGTTGAGTGTGGTGTTTCAGTCTTAATGCGCTTTTCCTGAGGAGCTCTGCAACGAGGCTGGTTGTTAAGTGTTGTTGTGACACACTCCTGGGCTTTCACTGACTTCTTTTCACATCTTGTTGAGTTTCCAACATCTGAAAAGGCCATTTCAATGTGCTGAGGTCATATGTTAAAAAGCTGAAAGCAGGGGCCCTCGCTAATGGTGCTCTGAAAGCAATTGTTTGGCAGAAGTTCATCACATAAATTGCTCTATACTTTTTTAGGATCATAAAAGGAAAAATTATACTTTGTCCTCTAAGGAGGGTATGTAAAAATGATGTCCAAGACACACTGTTCAGCCACTGAGAGCTGGACTGGAGACTGGAATAAATGGGCGGGGAGAGAAAAGGCCACTAGCACCAGTAGAGAAGACAGAAGAGCCCTGACAGGCAAGAGAAGAAGAGAATGGAGTAATGGATGTTGTAAATAACAACCAGGAGAAATGAGAATATTCCTAAATACAAGTACAGAGACGGGCATGTCCCTCTTCTACAAAGCTAACATCAGACGTCATAACTGCCATTTAAAATTCGTGCTAATTCTTGTTTGGAAATGTGTATTTTGGATTAAGGACTGCTTATTTCAGTTTAGGTGGAACACAGAGCTCAGCAGTTTTAACCAAGCAAAGTAATACTAATTAAAACCAAAAAAGGAGACCTCCCACATCCTCCTGTACCACTTGAGATACTCCGCCTTTGTCACGATTTGACTCAGGATTGAAAATAAACCAGAGACAACAATGCTCTCAATCCCCTCCCCCTCCCACCCAGGTAGGGAAGGAGAGAGAGAATTAGGAGAGAGACTTAGCTGGATTGAAACTAAATTAGACAGCTTTAATTATATGTACAATTATATACAAGTATGCTCAGGAATGTGCAAAAGCCTCTTGCCTCCCCTCACCCCCAGCAACTCCCCCAGCACTCTCCTTAGCTGTGAGCAGTCCCAAAACTCTCAGCCCGCTGTCTGAGGTAACAGCAGAGCAGACAGGGGCTGTGGGGAGAGTTATGAGGGTCAGGGCTGAGCCTGGGGTCGATGGTGATGGATGGATGGAGTCCTCCCTGGACGCTGGCCATGGACGGAAGAGAAGGGAAGAAGAAGCAGGAAGGAAGTTGTCTTCTGTGATCTCCGACCTTCCTTGGAGCTTACGTAGATACATGGAATGGAATAACTTTGGTCAATTCTGCTGTCTGTCTAGTCCAGCTCCCCTACAGGGGGGTCATAGATACAATTCTCCTGCCCTGGTAGCCTCTGTAGCAGCAGAGCTAAGAAGTGACCTTGGAGTCTCAACAGAAACATAAACATTCCAGTGTTACAATCCACTAGCTGGAACACTTGCTGCTAGTTAAAAGAGAGCTTAATGAAGGAAAAAAAAAAAATCAGTAAAAGGAAAATTAGCTTAATCCTGGCTCAACCCAGGACAGCCTTAAAGACATACCAAAAGTAAACAGGTGCAGGTTTTTTGTTTTTGTTTTTGCCTTTCTGATCCATCAGGAAAAGGTTTTCTTCAAATGCCCAGATGTGGTGAACAACATTTAAGATTGGTTGCATCGGTGAATTGCAATAAGGGGCAGCTTCAGTCAGCACAGAAAGGAACCACGTGGATACACAAAGTTCCTGCTTCAAGCCCTTTTCTCCCCAAACTGAAAACAGCACCTGGAGAAACAGTCACAGAAATTTCCTCCCGGTAGGCACAGAGCCAACTCGCCACAAGTTCTCCCAGGAGCAATACTCCTTGAGACTCAGTGATGGTGTGACAAGGTGATTAGCAACGTCAGACCATCACACACATGCATCAGCATTTGCCTTTGCTACCAGGACTCATCCCAGCAAAAATGGACTGGACTACTCAAAGGAGCAGCTTCACAGGTGGGACATAAAAGGCTGGGATCTGAACCAGGCATTACTATCTTATCATAATATTTACAGTACTTACCTTTAGAGCATTCCTTCTTTAATCCTCAGATATTCAAGAATCATATAAATACAATTGCACATATGCCTAGTGACAAGCTATACAAAGTCTGGCCAGCAAGGCTTGGGGAAAAGAATAAAAAGGGTTAAATAAAAAGATCTGTTCTTCACTAGATCAGATATTGTTGGAAGACAAAAGGAAACGATGAAGAAAGTTGCACTAAAATTCACAGATGCACAAACAGTTCCATTTGTTTGGTTTTACAGTCATGACAGGCAAAATAGAAATGCTAGCAGCAGTAAGAGAAAGGAAACAGGATTTTCAGGAAGAAGGGCCATTTCACTTGTGTTCTGATTTGTTTCCAGTCTTCTATCTCTATTTTATTTTCTTACATTGCAGGGTTGCAGAAAGGCTAGGAAAGTGAGACTCAGGTAGGCTCAGTTTTTTAATATATGTGAGCCTTATTTTGTAAAGACATGCTTACCATTGTCCATTAAAGTAGTGCCAGTGAAAGCAGAACCAGTAGTGAAGACAATAGGAAGTACCATCAAGTTTTTCCAGGACCAGCAACTTGACAAGCAAAATCTCTGCTAGTTCACGACCCACGACACTTGATGTTCTATACTCAATTAGTCTGAGTAGAGTACGAGTGCCCCTAAATTAGGGTATTAATCGTTTTCATGTGCATTGCTATTCATCCTGTGCATCAATTGCAAAGTATTTTAATGTCCTGTGTAGTTGAAGATTACATCAGACCTTCTGCAATGTATACTAAACCTCCAGATTGCAATTCAAAGCATATGTTTTGCCTAGTCTGCTGAGTACATAATGGTACAAAACTAGGATGCCTTTAATAAATAAAACACTAGTCACTGATACCACGTACATTATACATACTTTCCACTTCACAGGCAAAGCACTTACAGCTTTCACTGCCTGAAGTCATACTACATCGGACTGTGACTGTATCACATCTGAGAACATAAGCACATTGAGGCAGTGCGGTCTTTGAATGAGAAATGTTGAAACCAAAGATGCTGCCCAAAGCATTGCTGGCAATCTCAGACCTGGCACCTCTGCCTCTGAGTCAGCAGAAAATCTGCACCACAGACGGTCCTTGGGGTCACCCAGCCCTGCTGTAGAATTAAACCATGTCAGCCATCGTCCCTGCTGAAAAGAGATCACAGAATCACAGAATGGTTTGGGTTGGAAGGAGCCTTAAAGATCATCTATTTCCAAATCCCCCACATGGGCAGGGACACCTCCCACTAGATCAGGTTGATCAGACCCCCATCTAACCTGGCCTTGAACACTTCCAGGGATGAGGCTTCCACAACATGCCTGGGCAACCAGTTCCAGTGTCTTACCATTCCAATACTAAAGAATTTCTTCCTAATGTCTAATCTAAATCTCCCCTCCTCCAGTTTTATCCATTCCCCCTTGTCCTCTCACTACAAGCCCTTGTAAAAAGTCCCTCCCTGGTTCTCCTGTAGGATCCTTTCAAGAGATCATAGAATCATAAAATGGTTAAGGTTGGAAGGGACCTTAAAGATCACCTAGTTCCAACCCCCCTTAATGGGCAGGGACACCTCCCATCTTCAAAACCCCATCCAACCTGGCCTTGAACACTTCCAGGGAGGGGGCAGCCACAACTGCCCCAGGCAACCTGCTACAGTGGCTCACCACCCTCTTAGTGAAGTTCTTCCTAATATCTAATCTAAATCTACCCTCTTTCGGTTTGAAACTGTTCCCTCTCATTCTGTCACTACACGCCCTTGTAAAAAGTCCCTCTCCAGCTTTTCCGTAGGCCCCTTCAGGTACTGGAAACATCACTCAATTTCTGGTTGCCTGGCCGGATTTCAGTCTAAACAGTCATACCCTGCCTACCTCTATTTGTCCAACAGTTTAACAGCATATTATAACCTCATTATTTTTCTGCCCTAAACTAGCATTTTATGTCCCTCTGCACTGCTAAAATAACTGCCATAACCCATGCCAAAAGTGTGTTTCAGCAATACTCAATATCACATTAAGGCTTTATCCCAAGCTTGCCTTCATCAGGATGAATTTCATGTATCTCAGTATAAGTTACACAAGAAGGCTTCCAGTGCCCATCAGGAGCAGGAGTGGGGTCTACCTGTTTTGCACCTGGCAATGAGAACCCCTTTGTTGTCCAGCAATGCTACATAAAGAAAAGATGGAAATATATGAGACATTGGCCCATATCCTGTCAACTGTAAGAGAATAACGCTTCATCAATACTCGCATGGATTTAACCACAGTTATTCCACATTGTTTTCAGGATAAATTTAAGGCAGCCCACGCCAGTCAGTCCCTCTCTCCCTGGGACCTCTGTGAGAGGTGTACCTCACCATCAGATTGTTTGAAACAATCAGCAATAGCTGGACACCATGGGAGCAGATGGGAGCTGCAAAATGTCCATTTTCTGCAACATCTGATCCTCATAGTCCATTCACAAACAGTGCCTATGCCATGTGCTGGGTTCAGTATGAAATCACTGAGCCTTTCTCAGTTCCATACACTTTTATTCCAAAAATAAATGCCCATAAACAACCTTTGCACAAAGGTAAGTTGATTAGGTTTGCTTTTTTGCTATTTTTGTTTAAGTGCTTGAAGCTTATTCCCAGACATATACTGATCAATGTAACTGTCACTCACATATCCTTCTGATTCTGGTGGCATAGATTTAAGACAGAATGTGAGTGCTTCTGCTCTCACTTGCATCTACGCAAATCAGGCATAACATCATTAAGTCAATGTAATTGCACTGATCAAAACAAAAGTTGGAACACTTCATTTCAAAGTTTTTTGATAGAATGCAGTTCACGCAATTACATTTCACCTGGTGAAAATGTCAACATTTCATGGAAAAAAAAGAGGATGCTGATTTGCAGCTTTCATTTAAACACTTCTCTTTCTCATCGCACCTTTCCAGCAGAGGAAACGTTTTTTAATTAGGCCTAGTAACCAGTGTTTCCTAAGAGAACTACAATGAAGACTATTTCCAAATTATTCAGGTTTCCATTTCCTGATTCTGACATTTCATTCACTTTTGGGTAAACTTAGCAAGTCAGGAAAGACCACAATTTTTTTTCCATAGTCCTCAAAATCCACGTCTTTTTTCATGGACATAACATGTCCTACTTTACTTTATTTCTAAGGTAGACCTTGTACAAATTCAAAGCAGATTGCTTCTTCCTCTCCTGTTCTTCTGCCTATTGTTAGTTATCCATATGGGTCTCAATGCATCCAGAAAAGCTGCCTTTTGCTTTTTGGCTTTGGGAAGTGGGAATTATTTCTGAAGAAATTTATAAATATTTGCTCTGAATGCCGGCACAAATGAGTTATTTCCTGCGACTTGCCTCTTGATACCTTAAATCTGTTAGCATTTTGGCATCAGATTCTCCATTCACTCAGTGTCTCAGATCACAGCATGAATTGATGGCTTACGAAAAAAAGGACAGAGTAATCTCTGGAAACACTGAGAACGAAGAGAAAATAATTAAATAAAAAATAGAAAGGAAAACAGCTTAAGCTCATCTGGAAACAGAGGTTAGGCTGAAGAAGTAGCAGTTTCTGGTGGCTCTATTATTCTGGTGGTTTTACTGTTGTCCTTCCTCCCATCTCCACAGGGTAGGTTTGGAAGAGCTTCATGTCAGCAGACCCCTCCCGGCTCTGGGGTGGCTGCTCAGGATTTACGAGAGCCTCTCTGCAAAGAGGTCAAAACACACCCAAGGGGGAGAAAAAAGAATGTGGTGCATTTACAGCTGTTTCTCCACCCTCCAGCCCGGGTTTTGTTCCAGCTTCACTCCCTTCACTCTGGTGAGACACGGGGCCAGGCTGTGCCTGTTAACCTGCATATTTCCCAGTTAGATGTGAAAAATATATTTATTGGACACTGGAAACTTGCAGTAGGTGAATTTACCATGCACAAGGGCCAGGAGGATGTTTGCTACAAGGTGCTGGGGTTGTGGAGCAACCAGTGGAGAAGTTGAATGCATCAGGTGGCACTTCGAATACTGCGTACAGTTTCGGGCCCCTCACTACAAGAAGGACATTGAGGTGCTGAAGTGAGTCCAGAGAAGAGCAACGAAGCTGGTGAAGGGTCTGGAGAACAAGTCATACGAGGAGCATATCTGAGGGAACTGGAGTTGTTTAGACTGGAGAAAAGGAGGCTGAGGGGAGAACTTATCACTTGCTCCAATTACCTGAAAGGAGGTTGTAGCAAGATGGGCATCAGTCTCTTTTCCCAAGGAACAAGCAATAGAACAAGAGGAAATGGGCTCAAGTTGTGCCATGGGAAGTTTAGACTGGATATTAGGAAAAATTTCTTTCCTGAAAGGGTTGTCAGGCACTGGAACGGGCTGCTCAGGGATGTGATGGTGTCACCATCCCTGAAGGTATTTAAAGGATGTGCAGATGTGGTACTTAGGGACATGGTTTAGTGGTGGACTTGGCAGTGCTGGGTTAATGGTTGGACTTGATGATCTTAAGGGTCTTTTCCAACCCAAATGATTCTATGATTCTATGATCATTCTCTAATGCCAGGAATGAGCTTCCCTTGAAAACTAGATTCACACCTCCCAGTAATTCAGGGAAAACTCAACCATGAATCGTAGCGGCTGGATGTCCCGCAGACAAGAAGAGTAGATGCAAAACCTAATTCCGGCATGCGCTGCTCTGAAGCAACTCAACAACTGCCCAGCACAAGATCATTTAAAGAGAGAGGAAATTTATCTACATCAGCTAGTTACAGTCTTTCCTAAAATGACTGCACTCCAGAAGCAGTAACAAAGAAGCAGATGTAAGATTTTTCTGTGACTTATCTCCGAGGGAATTATTTATAAATCTTCTTGATTCATTACATGCCAAGGCTAAATTAATCCCCTGGTTTAACAACAGAAATGTGTATGTAGCCTCGCACATTGCAACCAATAGTGCATGCTAGGCATTTTGCTTTATAGATTATTTTTGATAGCATGAAGCAATCTTGCCCCTTTTGAAAACTTTAGGCAGAAAAATAATTTTCTCAAAGAAAATACCTTTGCTAGGGACAGCTCCTTCTGCCAGATCTTTTATCTAGCTGCTTCTGGAGGCTTCTGAGGCATCAGGGAAAGACATATGTGGTTGAGAACTGGACAGAAAAAGTACACACCCATATGCATATATGCACACACACACATACATGTGCACAAACACACAGAGTTATATAGAAAACTGCCAAGTATGGTTGTCTTCTACTTTCTCTCCTCCCTCCCATAAAAAAATAAAATCAAGTTGCATGAGTCCCTGAAGATTAACATTCCCTAGGCTTAGCTATCTTTCTTATCCAAAAGACATCTTATTCCTGGTTGCCAGAGGCTGTGCAAACCAAGAAAGTAAGGGCAGCTGGCGTGCTATGGTGTGGTTTTGTCTGTGCTGTAATCTCTGCTGCATCAGCTACAGATTCAAAGAAGTGATGCTATTTATGCCGTGTATGTCACAACTTCTTGCTCAAAGCACTGGAAAGTTCGTGTTTGGAGGCTGGTATTTTTTTCTTCCTCCCCTCCACCCAAATACTAATTGTTCTTGCTTTTTTCTGAAAGTCAGCAAAGCACAGCATTTTAATTTAATCTGTCAGTCAAAAGTAATGGAGGAGTTAGAAAGCCTGACACTGCGTATTTTTCTCTGTGCTGCGTAAAGCTATGTTAGGGGCTAAGTTTCAACAAAAATGAGGAAAGACAGACCAGGGCCTGAATAATTAGCAACCAGGCCTTATCTAGGGCAAATATTGTGAGAGGATAAAACCATTAAAATATGCTGCTTATTTGCTGATAGTAGAGCAGATCCGGCTTCTCTTCATGGGAATTAAAAAATAATCAAGGCAATAGTCATTTTGTTCTGTGTTGTTACAGTACCTGGCAGAATCCTCACTCTCAACACAGGCAGGAAAGTTAAACTCAAAACAAGAG
The DNA here is from genome assembly GCA_020745705.1 of Hemiprocne comata. Lineage (NCBI taxonomy): Eukaryota > Metazoa > Chordata > Aves > Apodiformes > Apodidae > Hemiprocne > Hemiprocne comata. The sequence continues at coordinate 151,534,238 of CM036586.1, read as the reverse complement.
ATGTCAAACAAATGTCCACAATCGTACACAGCATGGCACTGGCCTGGGCGACTGAGTGGGACAATGCAAAGCTGAGGGTACCCGTGACCTGGAGGCCAGCCTTGCAAAGCATCTGTGTGTCTGCATGGAGGTTGTCACCCATGGCACTGAGTCCCATGGGGCAGCAGGGACTTCTCCTTTGGATTACACAGGGCTCGCACATCCAGAATATCTAAAGCAGCCAGATAAAGTGGAATAGATAGACAAAACTAAGCAAGGCAGCCTCAGCTGGGTCCCCCCCAGGGGCACCCATCGATGTGTGGAGAGAGACGTTCTGGTTTGGAATGGGGTGGTAGGTCCCAGGGCTGGGACTGTCCCCAGTTGCTGGGACCCTAATGCATAGGGGCATGTGTGTGGAAAAAACGGAGGGAGGCTGGCTCATGCCTGTTCCTCATCAAACTAGTTTTGGAGGGTCTTTCAGGCTATTTTCCTCTCTCTAGTGCCACGCACTTTTTCTCCTGCCTGTCCCTCCTTTTGTGATTTCAAGAAGAAAAGGTGTCTGGTTTTAAAATATGCTTTGACATTCATTTCCTATATGGCATAGGAAGACAACATCTAGAAAAACCTATACATCTATCTATCTATCTATCTATCTATCTATCTATCTATCTATCCATCCATCCATCCATCCATCCATCCATCCATCCATCCATCCCTCCATCCCTCATAGATGGAGAAATATCTCTGTCTGTCTATCTATCTAGACCTCATAGATCGAGAAATAACTCAGCCTTAAATGAGATGCAATGCAACTTCTGATTAAATTGCCACATTAGTTATGTTTGACATGTTAGAACCTTGAATACTAAGAAACTGAAAAAAATAAAAAAAATTAAAAAGAAAGCTATATGCAAATAGGAAGGATGATATTTACGTGCCAGACGGCATTAGGCGTCAGTCATTTTGGTTGAGATGCTTAGTTTGACTCCTTCAGTTATTTTGTCAAAGGGCCACAAGTCCAGCTTGCTTTTTACTTCCAGTGTTCTGGGACTCGTTATTTGCCATTCATGGTGTTATTAATTCTGACTGACTGAACATTTTCATTATCAGAGGGAAAGGAGGAAACCAAAGATAAGTTATCGGGCATTGTTCCCATTTAGGTGCTCCTCTGAGAGTTCCTTTTGACTGGAATGTATTTCATTAAGTCAGGGGACATTCTGGCATGGATGTCTAATTAGATCTGCTTAATGGATTTCATGTCACAGAGGCATGTAAATCTTGCCATGAAAGACAAGGTTTGTATTGAGAGATAATATATTTTATTAGACTTCCAGATAGAAATGAAAGGGATGGACACAATTTTCAGTTTCTCTAAAAAAGCCCATAATAATTTGCCACAAACTTTTCCTTTCTTACCTCTTCAGACACTCAGAGCTACAAAGGCCTGACCATGCAGTCTCTATACATATTAGCAATCACTTGTTTTTCACTAAAAGCTTTTGCCACATCTGTATTTTTCATATTTCTTCCAGAATTTCAGTCTTCTGACATTCACCTGTTTTTCACAACTCACTGCAAGTTACATACCATGAATGTTTATATTTTATTTTACTTGTTCAGAGGAGAAAGGGATCCCAGATGGGGTTTTCTTCCAGGTTTCTATGCCCAAACATCCCAACTCCCAGAGATTAGATAATGCTACTGCAGTCACTGAGATTTTTTGCATACACTTGTCAATTTGTACACCAAATAGACACTTTGGTGTACCCAGACACATATCCATTCTTCTGTCTTAAAATCTTTAGTAGAGTGCTAAAAACTTTAGAGAGAGAGGAGTTGCTGGGTTGGTGGCTTAGCCTGTTTTCATGAAAGCAATACAGAGTGTGCACCCACTGGCCACTTCCATCATTCAAGTAGGCTTTAGTTTTTTTGATGCTGGAGAGATTTAAAGTAACTGACAAAGCAGATTCTGCCTAATGTATTAGACACTGCATAGGAATCTGTAGCTAAGTTTGGGGGGGGGTGGTGGTGTGTGATTTATGCCCAATACTAGTATATTCTCCAAAACATGCAAAATATATTATTACCATTTGGAAAACTTCAGTGCTTGTACTAACTATGATACGATACTCCTCGATGTCCAAGGATGCTTATAGTTCAAGAGGAACTGCATATCTTTTGTTTTGCCAGGTGTTAAAAAAATTCTGGATTGACCTTGCAAGCTTTCTCATACACTTCCAGCTTCTCTTTTATGTTGCTAAATACATGGCTTTAACTACGTCCCATGGCAAGTTGCTTGGGTTTAGTCTTGGTGGCACCAAACCCCATATCATAACTTACTTGGGTAGGACCCTACCTTCTCAAAGACCTCTGTGTGTGTTTGTAAGTTTGTAAGTAATAAAAATCACCTCTGCAAAAAAGCATGGTACTCTGATATGTTATTGAAAAAATGGGCCTCTCTCATTAAAATCTTTCTTAGCTGTAGAGACTAGAAATGGATTATCTCACATACAGTTTTGTTTTGCAAAGAACAGGGGGAGGGATAAATAAACTCCTGCCCTCTAAAAAGATAGCTTTTAAAGATAGTTTTTAAACACATGCAGTTATGTGTCAAAAAAAGCCTCAGTTTCAGGATATCTCAATGCTGTTTTTCAATAAGAAACCTCTATAAATGAGACCACTTAAGATGTTCAGGATTTGGCAACTGAAAACAGAAGCTGTAGAAATGCTCTCCTTATGAACAAATTATTTGTTTTGATTAGTTCATTATTATTAAAACTTAAAATTAAGCACACCTGATACACAATACAGTTATATCTTAAAATAATATTACTTTTTTATTTTGCAAAATTAGATCCTTCTCCAACTCCAAACAAGGAAATAAACTTTCCTGGGTGTGCACCATTTTGCATCCTTTGCAACATTGATCACAGTGCTTCAAAACTGTATCTTTTCATGGCTCTTCACAGAGACATAAATGAAAGCAGGTTTTGGTATACAGAAGCTCAACCAAGCAGATTTGTAAAAAGCAAGCACATGCTGATACAGCAAAATCTTTAAATTGGGTAAGCTGGAAACGGGTTGCCATGCTTATCCATTATCCCCAGACACAAAGCCCATAAAGGGTTCAACATCAGCCCACATCGGTAATGACTAAAAGCCATTAGCACATAATGACTGCTCGGTGGCCTATAGGAAATGAATGGATGGTCTCAATTCAGTTCACAGAGGACAGGTGGCCACATCACAGAAACCACCGAGCATGGCATGGGGAGGGAGAATGAGTTGCCCCCTCCTTCCCAAAAGCCCCTTCCTCCCAAGCACATCCGTGCTGTAGCTGGCAAGTGGGCAGACAGTTTCCACTATCAATTAGCTACTTCTCTCAGACACAAAGCTCACTTCTAGGAAGAAGGAAGAAAAAAGTCTGGAGCCTCATGATAAGCCTGGGGGATTAATAAAGGCAGTTTGGTTTACAGGATAAAGTAGAGCCTTTATCACCTGCAGTTCAATCTACCAAGTTAAAAATACATGAAATCACAGGACTGGCTTCAACACCACATGAAATAAAAAGCTAAAATAAAGTCTGTATTTGGGAAAGCATTTCTAAAAGATAAAGAAAGAAGGATACCCAAGACTGAAGGTCACACTAGGCATTTCTCCCACCCTGTAAAGCTTAAAGTACTGCATATACTGTTGTAGTAACATGGAGAAGAATAGTTGTCAGAGATTTTCTTTAAGAACATAGACAAGGGATAGGGATGGATCCAGGAGAGAATCTCAGCTTCACCGAAGTGGAGGGAGTTACAAGCTTTCAAATCATCTTCTGTTTGTCTGCTGCTTTGGGCACTTTAATTTTTCCCTAAAACTTAAAGCCTCCTTCTAAGCCTCTGGTTTCTTCAGGGTACAATTTATCACAATTGTATTTTGAAATGCACTAAAGCATCAAGGCAAAAAACAGAAGATGAACTCTGTTTAATCCCTGTGTTGCACTGCAGCAAGAGCAAGCAAGCAGGAAGATGTAAATTTAGGAGGAAGGCAGAAGAAGAAATAGTAACAGAGTAATCTTATTGCGACTGGGTTTGGAAGTCCTGAAAAGGCAACAATAAGCTTCCAGAGCACAGCTGTCTGGTCGTACAGCAGAAAAGCACTTCCAACATCAACTTGACATCATTCGGCATCTCCTTAACCGGCAGGGAGAAGAACATGCTGTTATTTTACACAGCTATGAAGTACATGCCACAAGAGATTTTAGCTGCAGCAAGAGCCAAGTACAGACATCAAAGGCTGGCATTTGGATGCAAAGGAATGAGAAATGCACTTTATGTGTTATAATGAGAAACGCAACTTGCACTTTATCAAGCCCTAAATTCTAATAGGAGTTACATAACAAAAAGCTCTGCTCTTCTCTGCTGACTGCCAAATTACCTATCAAATGTTAAAGAGACAAGCAAGAGCTCTGACAGGGGATTCTACAGCCACAGCATGGCAGCCTTCATGTGCACGTGTGCCTCCATGTGCATCTGTGTATGCGAGTAAGGCAGCCTTCATAGCAGGGTGGATCCTGAAGGCTAGTGAATCAATTTGTAAACCTCTCTCCTCTGCTTTGCATCCCCACTGTTCCCAGTTGCCACAGGAGGCAAGTGTCTCAGAGAGGCCAGGCAGTAAGGGAAAGAATCAGGTCAGGTGCTGTCTGCAGCTGCTCCATCAAAGAAGTTATTGGCTGCAGAGTTGAGCTGTTAGTAAGCCCAAGCCTGTAAGTCCCACAAGCAACATGACCTGTTAGAGATAGCAGTGGTGCCAATAGAATCATAGAGTCATAGACTGGTTTGGCATGGAAGGGACCTTAAAGATCATCTAGTTCCAACGTTCCTGCATAGGCAGGGACACCTCTCACCAGACAAGGTTGCTCAAAGCCCCATCCAACCTGGCCTTGAACACTTTAGGTGGAATGAAGAAAACCAGAATAGATTTATTACAAAACTTATGTTTAAATTTTACCTGCTTTGAAAAAATACAGTCACATCTTGAATAACCTAGGAATTGATGCATGTGTGGAAGAACCTTATTTTATGTACTGTGGAGTACCATGTCTGTGTGAAGTTTATTTATTTATCCAGAAGCCTTTGCAACACACAAAGTTGCTGGTGAATTTCTGAAACTCTGCCTAGTAAAAATATTTTCAATTACCACAAAAAAAAAAAAAAAAGGAGATAATAATCTGTTAGTGGTTAATGACACCAACAATTTGGTGGGGAGCACTTCATGAACAAGAAAAAAAAGGTAATCTCATATTCACATTTTAAAGATAATTAAATATCAGATCTAAATCAGTTGTTTACATTACTCCCAAGAACCATAACACAAGAAAAAGAAAAAAGCCAGTGGAAAAAGTATGCTAATGTGTCCTCCTCTGGATGGTAATTAATGAATAAAGAATAACAGTCAATTGAAGACAGCAATGTTTCTGATAACAGGCAAAATTATCCCATGGGTGTGTCCTCAACATGCTTAGCAATGTCTTGCTGCTCTTTAACTGCCCATTTTTTCCATATTGCCTAAACCCCAAAAGTAGGCGATGAAAATTGCCCATCTTATGTTCTGCCTTTGAGACATCCAGATCCCAGAATACAATGACCTTTCCTAAGAATTAGTTTCTTCCCTTTTTTTTTCCCCACACCCATACAACATGTCTGGAGGAAGGCCAATGTCACTCCAATCTTCAAAAAGGGCAAGAAGGAGGATGCAGGGAACCACAGGCCAGTTCTCTGTCTCACCTCTGTCCCTGGGAAGGGGGTGGAGCGGCTCGTTCTGGATGTCACCTCTGAACACATTGAAGAACAGGAAGTAATTGGGAGTAGTCAACATGGATTTACCAAGGGAAAATGTTTAACCAATCTGCTAGCCTTCTATGATGACATAACTGGTTGGCTGGATGAGAGGAGAGCAGCAGATGTCATCTACCTTGACTTCAGCAAGGATTTTGACACTGTCTCCCATAACATCCTCATTAGGAAACTTAGAATGTGTGGGCTAGATGAGTGAACAGTGAGGTGAGTTGAGAGTTGGCTGTGTGACAGAACTCAGAGGGTTACAATCAATGGAGGAGGGTTGAATTGCAGGCCTGTAGCCAGTGGGGTCCCCCAGGGGTCAGTACTCGGTCCGGTCTTGTTTAAAATACTCATCAAATGACCTAGATGAGGGGACAGAGAGTATCTTCAGCAAGTTCACTGACGATACAAAACTGGGAGGGGTGGCCAACACTCTAGAGGGCTGTGCTGCCATCCAGTGTGACCTGGAAAGGCTGGAGAGCTGGGTAGAGAAGAACCTAATGAGGCCCAACAAGGGCAAGTGTAGGGTCCTGCATCTGGGGAGGAAGAACCCTATGCACCAATGTAGGTTAGGGGTGGACCTGCTGGAAAGCAGTTCTGAGGAGAAGGATCTGGGAGTCCTGGTAGATAGTAAATTATCAATGAGCGAGAAATGTGCCCTTGTTGCCAAAAAGGCCAATGGGATCCTGGGGTGCATAAGGAAGAGTGTGGCCAGTAGGTCGAGAGAGGTCATTCTGCCCCTCTACTCTGCCCTGGTGAGGCCACATATGGAATACTGCATCCAGTTCTGGGCTCCCCAGTTCAAGAGAGACAGGGAACTACTAGAGAAAGTCTAGCAGAGGGTAACAAAGATGATTGGGGGATTGGAGCATCTCCCTTAAGACGCAAGGCTGAGAGAGCTGGGACTCTTCACCTTGGAGAAGAGAAGGCTGAGGGGATACCTTATTAATGCCTATAAGTATCTAAAGGGTGGTGCAAGGAGGATGGAGCCAGACTCTTCTCAGCAGTTCCCAGTGACAGGACAAGGGGCAATGTGCACAGGATGGAACATAGGAAGTTCCACTTAAATACGAGGAAAAACTTCTTTACGTTGAGGGTGACAGAGCACTAGAACAGGCTGCCTAGGGAGGTTGTGGAATCTCCTTCTCTGGAGATATTCAAAATCTGCCTGGATGCAGTCCTGTGTAATGTGCTCTAGATGGTCCTGCTTTAGTGGGGGAGTTGGACTAGATGCTCTGTAGAGGTCGCTTCCAACTCTGACAATTCTGTGAAACATCAAGAGGTGCCTCAACCCAGACCACCAGGATGAGGGGACCCTGTCCTGCAGAGGACAGGGAGCAGCATGACCCATGGCCAAACCTGTGCTAGACAGCTCCCACTTCCACAGCCTTCACCTTACAGACCCACACATTATTCCAGCTGATGCCCAGCACCCTCTATGGAGCAAACTACACAGTTTTTGCAGCAACATGTTCCTTCTCAAACTTACCTCTTCAGCATATGAGTTCAACTTATATTGAACAAATACTCCAAAGATGTAAGTTCAGGGATTAATGCTATATTTATATAAACAAAGACATTTTGCAGACAAAGTCTTTTGCAGTCAATGAAAGGGCACCAACCTACAGCTAGGTTTAATTTGGCAGTACCTGCCATGAAGAAATGCACTTTAATGCTGACTGCTGGCATCACAGCTACGCTCACTCGGTTTTATAATTTGGCCAACGTTTGTCCTTTCATCAAGCAGTTCAGTATAGTAATGCTTTTCTTTTTTTCCCAAAAATCATCTGTGCCTTTTGGATTCCTTTGGACTGATTTTCAATAGAAATAAGCTGTGCAATGAATGGGGTATTAAAGGACAGGCTGGTGACAGAGTGAACTCTCCCTTGTAGGTTTATGGTCAACAGGCACCAATAAAAGGGGTACAAAGAAAAGTGAGGTTTTTTAACTACCACTTAAAAGTGCCAACTATTCCCCGAAGCTCAGGTGTTAGACTTAAATGAGCCAAATAAAAAGAAAACTCAAATAATAACAGTGCCATGATTGACAGCAGGCAATTCCACATTAAGCAACATACTGGGACCCTGATTTTCAAGGTCTACAGAGTATTCCCACAGTGCTTTGCCTTTCACAAGTTCAAGGGTGCCCTGCTCAACAGCAAGAGGTACTATTGCTGTGCTTTCTCATACCTCCCTGGAATATCATCAAAGACCCAACAAGTAATTTTTGTAGTCCCATGCGGTCACAGTCTGAATATCAGCTTTTCTTTCAAGCACAACTATTTGTACTTGATTGTTTTCAGCAGTGCATTAAAAGCCAGCTGGAGCAGGAAGGAAGGATAGTGCAGAGGATATACATATTTTTTACTCCAGACATGTTAAACCCACAGCTCTATTATGCCTAGCACTTCAGAGACATTAAGTAAACCTTTGTTGAACATCTATCTTAAAAACTGTCAGTTAGGCTTCATTTATACTATCCCTCTTTAGTTCCATGTGGTAAGTTATGTCTTTTCCTGTAATAATGTTGCAAAAAATTAACAGGTCCCCTAATTACTCGGCATGGCTGTAGGGCACAGAGCACAGGCCAGGCTGCAGCATTGTCAGTCACCATCCAATTGCTCTCCATGCTATAACTGTCCCTATTCCCTCCCTCTCTTTTTAGTTTTCTTTTTCTCTGGAATATATATATTTTTCCTAACTCAATGCTTCTCCTTTATCCACCCCCGGCTATTGTATGAGCTTGGGCTGATATCTGGGTTTAATTAACCATACTTGTATAATGTAGCAATACAATTTCGATATGACTGCTATGTTAGGAATAGTGGAGTAATGTAATGGTCTACTGAAGCGTAGCATTGTCTGTTAAATTGAAGGTGCAGCATCTCCTAAAACACAGCAAGCACTGCCACCCACATACTTCATGTACTATTAAGACATCCTTATTCAATTTCACTCTCAAATAGTCTTCTGAAAAGAAAAACTGTATCTTGTAAAAACATAAGGTGGCCTGAAACTAAATGCATATTGGTTTATGATGAAAAAATGCCCTCCTGTCACCAGCTGGAAACATTATCCGCTCAGCATAGAAAATGTATTGGAAGGAAGCACTGCAGCAAGGAAATCCATGTCCTGAGACTACTGTGAGAAATGTTGCAGCTCATGTACATGGTCACCCATTGCTTGGTAACTCTGGATGCTTTCTCATTTTATTTTCACAGTCTCTAATGTGCTGCGTGCACACACACACACACACACACACAAGGCAAAAATTGCTGCAGATGTCTCAACTACTCTGTGTTGATCCAAACATTTCTCTGTCCAAGTACACAGGTAATGTTTTTGCTGCCATAGCCAAGAGAAAAGTCACACCACTGAAGCTGCATGCATAGATTAAGTCAGGATGACAAAGGAGAGATTATATTTAGGTAAATTTTGTTTATACATAGTTAGGGATGTTTAAAATCTTCAGGGATCTGAGTATTGGAGCCAACTCAGAAATAAATATTCCTGCCCTTGCCTGCAGTAAGATCAGCACAGTGCTGTTAGAAAACTCTGCTTCTTTATGCAAGCAGGCAGCATCTACCTTTTCCCCCATTCCGTTTTAAAGCAAAACCAGGGAGTTTGGTGTTTTCCACAACAACTCAGTAGTTAGGGTGTTAAGTCAGAACAGGAACAGCCAGGCATAGCTGCCTCCTCTGCCCAATTCAACCTGGGCACCTGAGCATCAGTCGCTCAGGTCTGAGAGAAGGGTCCTAAACATCATCTCCTGCCAGCAATGCCAGTTCAAAACTGGTTTTGTCCAAACCATTCAGTTTTCTATGAAACATGATCTTGGCTGTCCCAAAGTGAGTCCAGCATCGCAGTATGGAGATAGGACCCAAACAGGAGCCTGGGAAACCATTGGTCACGGTCCAAGCCAGGAGAACGCAATACCCCATAGAAAGATGTGGGAGAACTGCAACAGGGGACACAGAAATACACCTGAAGAGGAACAGCCTGTTGATCATGGAGAGTGGGTGAGAGAGTCCAAACCAACACAGATCTGATCCAATCCTACATGGTTCTCTGATCCCCTTAACCATTTTCCCAGAAGAGCCAAATACGTTGCCTCCTTTAAACACACTATCACACCAGTGGCAGATCTCAGGACCCACCTGGCTGTATCAGCCAGCAATGATCATTACAAGCAGGCACGTTGTACCCTGTCCCACAAACCAACACTGATGGACACCTTCAGGACTCCACACCACACATCCTTTAAGGGTTTTAATATCTAGTAGTGCACAGTCTGGGATGCTAATTGAAGGAGATCTGGACAGACAGATTAAGGAATGAAGACCTTAAAAAGAGAGCGAGAAGTCAGGTCTTTCTCATCTCATCCATTGGACTATGGCATGTTTTTTTCCGCTTTCCAAGAGGTGGGCCTGGACACTGTTGCCTTTCTCTGTGATGGCTTCCTTAGCATAATTTCTGTGAAGGTCCCTCTCTATTTGCAGTAAGATCTTTCAGTGACTGGCAACACTCTTCCAGCTACAGTATTTCAAATCCAGAAAATCAAAGTCTCCACTGGCCATTATGGATGTGGCCAGGGTGGACAACAACGCCTCCCAGTACTTGCCTCTCTATTTTATTCAGGAGGAGAACATGCCAGCCTGGCTGCAAGGCAATCCTAAAAGAAGTTGGATATAACACTGGGGGGCTAGGGGCAAATGTTTTGATTTTCTCTTGCTCTCTGTGTAATGGTAATGACAGGATGGATATACAACATGTAAGCCAGTTGGGGTAGATGGTCACATAGATTACAGAATACCCCAGAAAGCACCTGGATGCCATGGCTTTGGTTTCTCCAACATGGATCATGAAGCACTTTGTGGAGCGCTTAACAAGGAGCAGGGCTGTGGTGCAGCTGGGCTGACACCTGCATCTCGAACATTGAGCAAAATGTAAATGCCCTTTGATTTTGTATCCAAAATATTTAAATTTAGGGATGCCTGGGCTTGCTGCTGTTATGTTTTGTGGTCCATTAGCAGGTGTGTCCCAGACTCCTGTACAATACAGCCTGCAAGAGATGGGCTGCACTGGCAAGGACGGCTGGTGGCCTGTCTCCTTCCTTTGTAAGGCAGGGACCTCTTCCAGTGCCAGGGTGGCATATACGTGATGGCACAGTAAGGACAAGACAGGAGTGATCACCCAGTACAGTCAACCAAAAAGCACTTAATAAAACCTAAGAGCCATCTAAATCCAGCCTGTTGTGTTTTGCCAATTTAAAAGTCAACATTCAAAGGCAAAACCTGTCCAATCACAGGACTCTTTGAACCTTCAATTAGTTTAATTAGGGCAGCTGGCAGCCAGGATGGGACTTGCCAAGCTGCAAATCCAGCTTTCTCTGTTTAGGAGATAGGCACCTTTGTTCTGAGCTGTTACCAGAATGCAACGGAAGAGCAAAATGCAGTCTTGAAGTGCCTCTGGACTTCTCCTGTTGTTGGAAAACTATGCCTGCAAATCAGTTTCCCTTTTTTGCCCAGCTGGAAAAGTTCTAGAAAGAAGTGAGCAAACCTTTCATCAGCCTTACGTCTTTCTGTTTTCAGGTTTTGACTGTCAATCAAAAATCCCTAATATTAAGAATCTGTGGTGCTCTATTATCCTTCTCCATCAGCTATTACCTAGCAGCCCTTATTATAGATAAGAGGCTAGACCATGACTGGAGTTGAACCAGCATAAGTATGGAGTGGATTAATTCTGCTCCAGCAAATAAAGTTTGCCTGGATTTACAATGATGCAGGAGAAGACTCTTGTCTGCTTCTACTCTTCCACCGAGGGAATTAGGTGGGAAAGCATGACACAAGAAAAAAATATATGTTAGTACCTCATTTAGAAATAGTCATCATCATTGCAATATGGTTCAATAAAAGAGTAATTTGGGGAACATAAGACATTCCATTTTGTATTTTGTGGACAGTAACACTCAGTTTTCACTTTCTGATTTATGGGTTTGCTTCAAGGTACTCAATGCTAGCTCTACAACCCAGTTAAACACGATTTGTACTATTCTGGAAGCCCAGAAAGAATTCAAAATAGACAACTGAGGATTCTTTTCACACCAGAAAATTCTCATTTGGCACAGGACCAACACGGCCAGCTGCATGCAGTGTATGGGACCTGTCAGGGATACTGCTGAGCAAAAAAGGCGTGATCAGACTTGCAAATTACAGCAACCACGTTGTTGTTTTTAAAGTTCTGGCCTTAAAAACATCAAATATCTTTGAGTCTTGCACTGGCTGGTGCTGGTGATGTCCAGTACAGCTGCCTTGGGAGGGAATATGATGAAGCAGGCAACCACAGCCCATGATTTGATGGGATAAATTAAGTATGTCAGAACACGCTCTCTGCAGTGGTGGGTGGAAAGCTGGGTGCAGAATGTGCCTCTGTACCAAACTAACAAGCTTCTCCCCAGGATGCAGTCAGCACTAGGGCCAAGCTGCCCTCCTGCCAGCCGAGCTTCCCCCAACAGCAGGTTTGGCAGCATAGCTGTGCCCACGCTGGGAGCTTTGGCTGGCAAAGCCCTGCCAGCCACAAATCATTCCTTATCATAGCTCAGCTCAACAAAGCTATGCTGGCAAGGAGTCCCAGGGTAGACTGGGGCCAAGCCTCGTTAGAGAGCTGTGCTATCAGCCTGTATGTCTCAGGTCATTAAAATCGTTAAAACTTGTGAGCTGACTAGCCCTTGTACTGAGAACACCTAAATACACCTCACACTGTCACTATCATGTGATACTGAAACTTAGTCTATCCTTAAAAGGAACGTAATCCTGCATATTGTGGCAGAGTTGTGCTGCCCTCTGGGAAATACAGCCCCGCTGGGAATACACCTCACTGAAGGTCTGGGAACGCGAAGCTCCTAAACTACTCCTGTTCTGCAGCACCATGGGACTGATTTGGAGGAACAGGCTCCAATTTTCAGATATTTCTATCTTTTTTTTCTTTATTTTTTTAATTTATCCTTTTCTTGTGAAACCAGATGCTTTCCACATAAATGTTTTGGTCAAAATCCCAATGTTTTCTTAAAAAATTGCTTTGAAGGACATTTTTCAGCCTTTTTATTAAGCACACACATTCAACTTGCAATACAAGACTGTAGAGTGATGTCCAACTATCATCCATGTGCTTCCTTAGAGATACTTCATTTTGACCAGAGATAAAAGTTAGCTCAGCAATTTTGACCAGAATTAAAAGAATAAAAGAAACCTAAATTAATTTAACCAGTTACACATTTACTTCAACCTTTCCACTACCTGAACATATAGATGTCAAATGTCCTCTGCTCCTTGTACTCTCACGCTACTCTGCAGTTAGCAGATCATCTGTACTTCGCTGTGACCCAGCACTGCTTTGCTGTATTGTTAAATAAAAGCAGGCCAGGGAGTGAGGCCAAGCACTGAGGCTCACCTTCCTTTGCTGTTCACCCACTGCCTCCTCTCGTTTGGCCTCTTCAAGACAGCCTCTGGACATGGTCCTGGGGTATGCTGCTGCATCCCTTAAGGCTGACGTGGTAAAGACTACCCCAGATTTATCTATGCCCTCATTACAGCATTCCCCCTCTAATGTTATATCAGCACATCATCATGAGTGTCCTCAAATGCTACAAGTCCTCTCTTCCCACAGTCCTCCATTTCATGGTACCAAAGCACCACCCCAGTGCTCCCAGACACCTGGAACTAGAAAGATACTAAAGAAATAATTGTGTCTTGGGACCACCAAAGACCATATGGGGCTCAAAGGAGACCCACATCTGAGGGCTGTGGAGTGTGGCCAGTGTGCTCTTGAGGGTCCCTCAGGTTTGGGGTGGGGGGCAGTGAGAACTGTCTAAAATGGCTGCTGGTCCATAGAGCTGACCATACCCAAGTCAATGCCCCAGCACCACCTCACCTGGCTGAACACTTGTGTATGGGCAGGCCTGCAAACCTGCACATATGGCAGTATTTATGTCAATGGAAGTGGCTCTCCTGTGAGCACAGAGGTGGTATGGTCCCGGAACACACCTCAGTTTGTGTGCAAATCCTTCTGAAAACCTGACCCTTCATATCCATGCTTGCTTTTTCAAGTGATTTTAAACATACTGAGGACTATGTTACTATCAGAAATCAGGCATGAAAGGCAGCATGCAGTTATAAGAACAAATAATTATATGTTCTAGAACTTTTATCAGCTTTAATTCAAAGAGGTTCAGTAGCTAATTATGTGTGCTCAACAAAAAAATTAACATCATATACAATAGACATTCTAAGAAACAAGACTGCTTTAAGTAACTTAAGAGAACTGCTCCACAGGAAATATATAGTTAGAGCCTGCCATCTCCTAATTGTATTTTCAAAACAACCTTCTTTTTTAATGAACATGTTGAATTTTAATCTTCTGTTGTTGTTAGTGTTGTCTGCTATTCCCATAGCAATAAAAGACAATTGTAACCAGTGTGTGTGTGTGTGTGTTAAAAATAAGCCAATAGTTCAGCAAGTTATTCTTGTTTCAGTTTTTTTAAAGGTCTGCATTAATGCCCATTAAGATATCAGATAGCTCAAACAGATTGACATGGTAAAGAAATGTTCTTAAAATTAAATTTCTTTTTGAGCTTCATTTTCATTTAAAAAGCCTACATTAATGGGTGATGTCTTAAGAGACTAATCCCAATATTTCTGTATTTTTTACAAGACTGAGGAATGAAAGAGACAACAAAGAATTACTATTTTTCTCTTCAACACTAAAAATAATGTCCATTAGATTAACATTTTGTCAAATTAGGAGATTCAACTATTCAAACCCAACAGTTCAGAATTCAAAAACTTCAAGCCATCCAATTAATGCACTCTCTACTTGAAAAGCCCAACTATGGCAAATAAACTTCAGTATGGATACTGGGACACACAGGACTTCTTGAAGACTTGCAGAAATCTTAACATGTTTACAGCACATCCAACTTCATGCTTTATTAGCTTGAGATCAGTTTCCATAAAGTGTGAAAATAGACCTCCAAGGTGAAATCTATTTGGCATTTCAGCCTTTCAGTTGCAGTACTACTATTGAATGAAGAATGTAAATTGCTTTCCCACTTTCACTCTCCTAATGATCAGCGTGCAGCCGAAGTACTTCTAGATTATTATTAATACCCATTTGAACTAATGTTTTTAAGTACCAGCATGTATTACTATTTTTTTCCCTATCATGCAGAGGCAGGTTGAAGTAATCTGCTGAAACTTGGGTTCAAACTGCGTCCATGGAAGAGGATACACACACAGGCCATGCCTGAAGGAGACACCTGCATGGGTGAAAACTAGCCCTTTGGGGTCTCACCTTCCATCAGCATTTATGTCTCTATGAAAGAAGTTAAATAAAACGTCATGAGGAGAAGAAAAATGGATGTCAAGAGCAGTGCTGACAGGAAGCAAGAGTGAAAACCTGTTTGGAAAGGAGTCTAGCAGCTATGGAGGTTTGTGCTGGCGAGGAGGCAGCAAGGAGGGAAGGATATGGGCTCCTGTGTCATGGCTTGAAGATGCAGGAACTGCACCAACTTCAGAGGGCTGCGAGCCAGCTCCTCATGAGGAAGCAGGGAAGACTGGCAAGGCAGTGTTGTCACTGCTTAAAAGAAAGCACAACCTGTTATTGCTACTTTTTAACAGTGCCTGTAAAACTGGGA
Source organism: Hemiprocne comata (assembly GCA_020745705.1). Lineage (NCBI taxonomy): Eukaryota > Metazoa > Chordata > Aves > Apodiformes > Apodidae > Hemiprocne > Hemiprocne comata. Next base: position 151,518,741 of record CM036586.1, on the reverse strand, counting down.
CAAGGCATAATGGTTTTAAACTAAAGGAGGGTAGATTCATACTAGATATAAAGAAGAATTCTGTTATGATGAGGGTGGTTAAGCACAGGAGCGGGTTGGTTAGAGAAGTACTAAGATGCCCCATCATTGGAAACATTCAAAGCTACGTCAGACGGGGTTCTGAGCGACCTGATCTAGTTGAATATGTCACAGCCCATGGCAGGGGTGTTGGACTAGATGACCTTTAAAGATCCCTTTCAACACAAACCATTCTATGATCCTATGAAAGGCTGTTGTTACTGAAAAAGGGTCATACTCATCAAGCAGAGCAGCTCTATGGTGTTACGTGAAGCATGATGCACTTTCCTCAACATCCTGGCAAAGAAAGTGTCCACCAAAGTGGGTTTCAAGCACAAAAGTCCTCCCAGAAAACAGCTTTAATTGTGTGCATTCAGAGAAGCAATTATACTTAAGGCTATTATGCCAGTTACCCAAAAACAATATAAATAGTCATCTCACTGACAGATAAAACACATGGTGCCAAACTTCTTATAACAACAGGACAGGCTATTAATCCTATTCAGTTCTGATGATACAATGCCATGGAATATATTTCTGTCCACATTACTGACAATTAATGCAGCCTGCACATTGAGGGGGAAAGCTTTGTGTTCAAGGGGAGGAAAATTTCCATGCAAATGTGGGACAAAGGTTCCAAATGGATGGCAAGCCTGAAAAGGAAAGATTTACTACGCGATGTGCATTTTGCCAAAGAGGTTTTTTTTTTTAAATAGTAGTAATAGTAGAGAAATGTCCTGCCTGTTAACTAATTGGATTTGTGCAATTCAGGCACTCTAATTTATACTGAAATGGTTTGCCTGCCTTCCCTCTTTTCAGCCCGGCAGATGGACTAGGCAAAAATGTGAAATTCATGCAGTCATTGCTACTCATAGCCCACTTAATTCACAGGCCTTTGTCAAAACTTCTTTAGTCAAGATTAAAAGAGAAGGTTCCATATCTATCATAACCATCTGGACTGAAATTTGCCAATCTGGACTGATTGGACAGAAGCCTAATCTGTACTAAAGAGCAAAACCTTTTTTGGGCTTTGTGGAAGTGAATCAAGCATGATGGAGAGGAGGTGCTCCAGGAGCTGGGCACATCCAGCCCTGCTCTCTACTCATTTGCTTCTCTGCTGTTTACACAACTAGAGACGGGCAAGCGAAAAGTGCTAATCAAGATGTTAGCACTTTATATCCTTCTTTTTTTTTCTCCTTCTTTTTTTTCTTGACAACTGGTAGTATTTATACAAAGTGGGAAGGAATTAAGAACATAGCCTGCATGCTTTACTTTCAAAAATGAGAAATCGATGAGGTGATGTACTGTCAAAGCATCTCACTTTCAGCTAAGAAAACTCCTTCTAATGGAAACATACTGCCAGTTGCTGAGCACAGTTAGCGTATTGACTGTGTATTTAGGATTCATCAAAGCTCTGATGTGCTCAAACTGCCTCCAGCACAGGATAGAGGAGACAATCTGGAGAGACAAGGGGCAGGAGATCAGCCTAGCTTGCCTAGTGGGTAAGTTTGTCTCAAAATGAGCAGCAACCATTCAGAGGGTATTTGTTACCATCTGTATTTGTAAAAAGCAGACTTTTTTGAATCTACATGTACCACCCCACAGCTATCTTCAGCTTTTTAACCTCCAGAGTGAATTATCATGGTGATCTCCACACAGAGCAGCACTCACAGTATCTGTGTTAAGTACTAGATAGAGTGTCAGGTCTGCACTCATCTCCATGCCATGCAGATGCTTCTCCCCCGATCTTGCTCCATCTTCAACACTAGAGCTGGTTAAATACAATGTTGTATTTTCAGTCATGGGCCAAGGATTTTACTCTCCAGCTTGGCTTCCCCCAGAGAAAGGGGGGAAGAGAGTGGATTAGTCATCTTTGCATTGCACTATCAACTTAGCAGTTCTCCTGAGCTCTTCCTGAAGGTTCAGATGGGAGCTGGAGGGTCAGTATGTAAGTCTACAGTGAGGACTGTTTTAAATAAAAACTATGTAGAGAATTGTTTTTAATTATACAAGACATGTTTGGATTTTAGATGGGCAAAAATAGAATATGTATAAATAAAATAAGAGGTTTCTAGGGGCAAAATAGCTATAATTTTTTTTTTCCTTTGTAGTTCTTCGTTGAAAAGAAAAAATATACCAAGGTCAGACGCTTGATTGGAAAGCGAGGGCAGGCGAAGCTGCCGGGGCAACACAGTTCTCTCGCAGATGCTCTGTTTTCATTTGACCAGTACTAAACTGTTGGCAGCACACCAAGAGGTAACACATCTACGGTGGCCCCTTCCCATAGCTGGCTCCTAGGAACTCAGCTAAGCCATAACACTTTCTTTGCTGCCTGTACACAGCTTGCAGGAAAGCAAATGGTTGGACTTGATCTTTGAGGTCTTTTCCAACCAGGATGATTCTGTGATTCTGGCAACACCAGCATGGCTGCACACAGCTATATTACAAAATTTTTTCAGCCATGCTCCTCTTCCATCTCATACCAATCTTACATCCCATTGCTATTAAAAAGAGAGTGAGCCAGAGATGAAGAGAAGCAATTTAAGAATCATTAAAAAGGCCAACCCATCTCTCATGCGTGCATTTCTTGCCACAGGGCTGTGTGAATAAGCAGCATCTACGTTTCTGTCCTGGTAAGTCTACACTAAGGCATCTTAATTTTCAAGGCCAGTGGATAAGGAAGAGGTGAAGCAGGCAGGGACGAGTTCTCTGGAGGATGCTTTGTTTGCTGACTACAAGGAAACACTCCCCATCTGGCTGCCTGTGGCAAAGCCCTGACCTTCTCCATGGATGCCAATGCTACATCAAACACGGGGTCTGGTATCTATGCACACATCAGTGCAATGATGCCCTGGTATAGGGTCCTCGTGATAAGATGGGCCAAAAACTGTCTCTTCCCCATCCTTTGTGAGCAGTGCAGCAGTGCTCCCTGGCACAGTGGTGCTCCCCGGCACCCCATCTCCCAGCAGAAGGCATCACCAAAGGCCTCAATTCAGAAAATGGTTCATTACTGAAATGCAAGATCAGACTTCTCCTCTGAAATGGGTCTGACACATTAATGATGGCAAAGAGGGGGGAGGATGACTACAAAACTGTTAAAACATTAACTTTTGGGTTTTTTTTAAAGAGTGTCTCACCTGCCACCGAGTCATGAGGAAGGCAATAGGGCTTATCTCATTCCTTAGTCAGCAAAATTCATTTGGGTATGACACTTTCAGGTTTGTTTCAGTGCCACTCTTCAGTGCCAAACCAAATACTGAGCATAAAGGTCTTCTGCTGTGTAAGAGCCAGGCTTTGTGAAGTGAGCAGCATGGTGACAAAGAAGCACAAGATAAAGTATTATCTCTTTGAAAGTTACATTTATAAAAAACCACTCTTCTGGTACATAAATATTAGTATGAAAAGTGATTTTCACTATGCACATGTACCAAATAAAAACACTTTTGAAAATTTGGGCTGTATAACTTATCAGATATTCAGGGTCAAATCTGTAGGTGGCTCTATTGACTTGGATAAATCAGCTTAAATTTTCTGAAGATCTTAAGTCTGATTTTCAAATATTTTACTTTAAAAGGAGTTGATTGAGAGCAGACTGACTGGTGAATGAAGGTGTTTTTATTTATTTAACAGAACTGATAACTTGCTTTACAAACTTGTATATTTAGTTTTCACTCATCTGGCTTGATTCTGTTATAAAATTTCTTTTTAAAGATATTGTATACAGTTTGGATTGCAGTACATTACATTTTTGTACAGTTTTTTTGTTTCTGTGAGTTTCAAAGGAACAGACAGAAAAAGTTCAATTCTTAAACAATCCTGTTTTTTTTTCCCCTAAAATACTTTGTAATAGTTATTTGACATCATCAAGATAGTGATGAAAAATAAGAGGACAAAACACTGAAAGTATAGATAAAACTGATAGCATTAGAAGAAACAGAAACATCCTCATAACAATTGCATGTAAATAATTTTAAAATAAGTTTTGGTTTATTTATACTAGATAAAATGCTTATGAACTTTGTATATACTTTCACATTCTCTACAAATGAGATTAGCAGCCATTGTTTTTTCCAGAGGGATTACAAATCACATATAAACAGAAAGCTAAGAATTAACTCCGTGTGTTAAGTACATGTAAAAGAAAACATATTACCAAATATTTTTACTGGAGTAACGTTTGAAACTCCAAAGGAGGGATCAGGTTCCTTTTAGCTACAGAATCAGTGAAGGAAGCAAGATTAAAAGGTGTCAAGGAAAGTGGGAGGTAAATGGAGAGAAAAGGGGATAATGGCATGGAGAAACGAGGTACCCATATAGAGTTGTGGTCCCAGAAGCCGAGAGTGACCACGCATCCAGAAGGAGAAGCCAGCAGCAATGATTTGCAGGGCTCATTCCCATAAATTACTTACAAGGTAACAAGATGCTACCTTTCACAGTTTTTTGGGTTTTTTTTGCCCAAGTTAAAGAGACTGTATAGATGGAAGAGATTACAAATTTATGGGGAAAACAGACAAGCAGTTATTAAAAGTAGCGCAAAGATGAGATAAGACTTGGATGATAGAGTATGCTGATAAAGCTGGGGAAGATGTCTCTGACTCAAAGTATTTTAAAGCCCTTGATCACTGTTGCAATACTAACCAGTTCATTAGAGTTGGGACACAGGTAGCACTTTACCGGGAAATAAAGTTCCAAGGTGCCTTAAAGGAAAATGACCAAAAAAACCCAAACAACCAGGTTTTCACAGCACTGTTTCCAGGATGCTTTGATGTCCAGGTATATTTAATAAAAACAAAGAAAGCCACGGTATAGATTCCTGAAATGCTTCTGGAAAAAGGCAGAGAAGGAAATGCACCTTCAGTACTTCATTGGCCCTGAGCAGGGACTCGGCTGGGACATGCCATCCCCTGGCTGAAGACCCCACGGCCGGGCAGTATCAGCCTGGGCAGGGAACCGACTTCAGCTTCCTCCATCAGCTGAGCTGCTGCATGCAATCGCTCCGTACCTGCCCCTCTTATCAGGGAGCCAGGTGAATACACAGGCAATGTTCTCACCCCATTCTTGCACAGTAATAACATGGCTGTGCATTTCGGATCCCAAACTACCCCAGAGGAAACGGAGAAGTCTGCAGGCACAGGGAAGTGCACTACCTCAGATCCTCAAAGTGGGACAGCTCGGGGTCTGAGTGATGCTGAAGCCCCAGGGCTGTTTAGCAGCAGGCTGATGAGGTGAGGACCACAGCTCCCTGAGCACTGCTCTACAAGCAGCCTCACTGCAGAGAGCTCTCTTTTTCCCCTCAATTAAAGCTGTGAGAAGTGGGAACACCGTTGGCAAAGCCAAAAGGGTATTCTGGGATCAGCCGCTCCCATTCACATTTATAGGCACTGTTCCTGGAAATGGGTTCAAGTCCCCTCAGGCAGTTAAGGGAATTGAGCTTCTCGCATCTCGGGTTAGTGGTATAATTATCTGCAACGGAGTAAAAAGGCAATGGGTTCACCCTTCCTCTTTGGTTTTCTAACCCGGGCTTTTATCTCATTTGCTTTTATTGCAGAGCTTGGAGATGAGATGTGACACAGAGAAAGAGAAAACACTGGAACAAGATGCATAGGGATTTTTTTTTTTCTTTCTTTTTAGGCAAGAAAGAATTGCTTTGGATTGATTTAAACCATTTTTCTCAATTGCTGGCTCTCAGAGAAATAAAGAATGAGTAAGTGTGCTATTAATTGCAGTTTGGGATTTTATATCAAGCTCTTCTTGCTTTTTTCTGCAATATAAGCAATGCAAACACACATACAAAACTTCTAATACATTAAGAAATAAATGTCACATAAAATAATTAGGATCTATTAGAGGCACAAGTTCAAAATTCTCAATATTTTCTTTTTAATGTCACTGTTTTTAAAGAAGAAACCAAATATCTGTATGCCTATATTTCCATATATCACAGTTCAAATGGTAATTAAGGATATTAAATTTATTTTCAGAAAAAATAATGAGTTGTAGATGAATCATAGAATCACAGAATGCCAGGTTGGAAGGGACCTCAAGGATCATTTGGTCCAACCTTTCTAGGTACTACTACAGTTTGTATGAGATGGCTCAGCACCCTGTCAAGCTGTGACTTAAAACTGTCCAATGTGGGGGAATCTACCACTTCCCTTGGGAGACTATTCCAATGTTTGACTGTCCTCATGGTGAAAAATGTACCTCTTGTGTCCAATTGGAATCTCCCCAGGAGCAACTTGTGCCCATTACCCCTTGTCTTTTCCATGTGACTCCTTGTAAATAGGGAGTCTCCATCTTCTTGGTAGCCACCGTTTAAGTACTGAAACATGGTAATAAGGTCTCCCCGAAGCCTTCTCTTCTCAAGGCTGAACAAACCCAGTTTTCTCAGCCTCTCCTCATATGGCAGGCCCTTCAGTCCTCTGGTCATCCTTGTGGCCCTTCTCTGGACCCTCTCCAGCCTTAAGTTGGTTTTGAAATTCCTTTAAGTTAAAGCATAAAGTGAAAAAGAATTCTTAAGAAGGAAATTGATGCTTCTCCTTGGACATCTTTCTCTCTTGCAAAGTAGTATTTGGCAATTGGCATTAAAGAGAGTTAATATGGCCTTATCTGTCTCAGTGAGACCTGACAAACTTCATTAGCAGAAAGCTGAAAGCGCTGCTTCTAATTTGTCTTTGTATTACAGTCACGTTGCTGGTCTTGGCTAGTCACACCACACTATTAAAATAAAGTAGCAGATAGAAAAGAGGAGAGAAAAAAAAGGAAGAGAAGCAGGACAGACTGGTGTACAGGGTCAGATGCAGCAGCCATCCAGCAGGCAGAAAGGGAGAAGTGGCTGCACGGCCCCGCAAGTGCCTGTGAAAGTAAAATCACCCTTCACCCTTCAGGAAACCTTTCCCAGAGAAAAAGGGGACTACAACAAATGCCAGACAAAAATTAGGCAATGGACAACATTTTCACTGTGCAGTTGTCCAGACATGGAAAGTGTTTGATGATGGTTAAATGTGTTACAAATGAGCAGCACTCTGATGTATTTGACCCAGATAAACAGTCTCCATCTTACTAGGACTGATGGGAAGATGCAACAGTAGGAATATTCAGAGAGCAACTGCAGGGAAATGATTTCAACAGACAGAGCCTCAGACAGCTGGGAAGGAACGAGGTACCCTGTATATACAGCAGGTCTGCCCACACACATATTAGTCATTTCAAAGCCTGAAATCTCCAACTCTCACTACCTCTCCCACAATCAATGTTCATCAAGGTCTAAAATAGATCTCTCCCCCTAACTCCTTCACTTATGCCTGACAACAACAGTGTGCAAAAACACTGACAGGAAAACACTCTCCCCTTGATTAACTATAGCCATATTTTGGCTTCTTCTTACTGGTCCTCCAAAACCCATAAATGCCTCGACCTTCCCATCATGTTAATCATGTCTATCAGAGGACAATGAATTTATATCCCACAGGTCAGGCTACCGCCACTATTTGTATAAAGCAACCATTCCCATACAGCCAAGGGCAGGGATAACACAGGATGGACAACATGCACTGCAATACTTTGCACTGTGTGGATTCTGACTTCCTTGACTATTTCAACATAATACGTGGCTGTAATATCTTCAAAACTGCTATACAAGCATGGCTGGGAATTGATTACTTTTAAAAACAGTCATTTTGCAGAGTGGCTACATTCTGAGAACTTAAAAATCATGGGATACAGATGTCACAACATCTCTGTAAAGCAAGCATTTAATGCGTTCTGCAGAGAGGTGAATTTTGGAACAGACATGCCCACATCAGACAGTAAATAACTGGCAAAAATTCTTGATCCTCCTGTACTAGCCATTAACCAGAAAGGCAAGGTACTGATGCTGTAGCACATTGCCCAAGTTCAAACATTTCCTCCTAACTCCTTCCATACATGCCCTGCTCAACATCCTAAACTTAAATGTTTAGGTGACATACGAGCTCAGTCAGAAGACTCAGCAAGATATCTTGAAAGAGACTTTTTTTTTTTTGTTATGATACAGTGCTAGCATTGCACTCTGTGTTGTCATGGAAATCCTCTCTTTCCCCAAGATGTTTAAAGTAAACAGCCACCCCTCTGCCTTTCCTCAGTTTTCATGAATGACAGCTTAACTACCACAGGCACCACTTATCCACAGGTGGTTTTGGCAGTTTAGGGGCTATTTCTCATATTTTTTCACTTAAGTCTGGAATAGAGGTCAAGACATTCCTCTCTAATCACTGACCTTCCTTTCCCTCCATTTCTTTTCTATGCCAACTGCTAGATTAAAAAAAAAAAAAAAATAGCAAAAAAGCAGTGCTGTCCTTTCATTGATATCCACAGATGAAAAGGTATCAGTTTGAAATCTTTCACCTTTTAGAGCCATGTGAAAGTTGGCATTTAAAACTCTCCCAGGTGATACTCTTCTACTTCTGGTGACAGAGAGGGGAGGAGAGGAGAATCACCCCTGCATAAATGAGTAATATCAGCTTCTTCCTTCATCAAGGCTGGTATTAACAGCATTGCTGCATTTGCAGACAACACGAAAAAAAGTGAAGTCCCTTGGAAAAATACCATGTTAGTAAGTAGGAGCAACCATCCTTAACACAAAAATTATTTTGTCCTCAGGGTGTCCACTAAGACAGATAGCAATGGAAATGACACTGCAAGTCATCTCTTCTCTGGGCACACCTCCGTAAGTATTGTCCAAGATTAAATACCTTGAAATTCTGCCTGGAATGGATGAGTTACTTGATTTTAAGGGGAAATAAGTATTTTTTCTGTGGCCTTACTGTTTTAAAAAGGAGATCTACTTGCAAATCTACCTTGTGGTCTCCTTATTTTAGAAAGAGAGGAAATAACCTACACAGAAACTAGTGTGACCATATTTGGCTGTTTTCTCTCTTTTGCAGTACCAAAGAAGTGGGACAAGGAAACTAGTCTGCACAGTATGCTCAGATAAAATCCTTCACACCTTCCTGCACTATCTGAGAATTATCACCATGTTGAAAACCAAAGGCATCCTTGAGGTACCACACAACACTTCCAGCAAGCATCCCCAGGGAGGATGTTTCTGCAGGGAGAAAGGCTTTGCAATGACATGCAGCCACGTGCACAGCAAAACCCAACCGTAGAGCTCAGTGAGGAAAGACGTAGAACTGGCAGAAATACTTCTCTGTACAGATGGAATGAGTGCTGCTCCTGCTCATACAAGAGCTACATTTCTCACGTCACGTGTCTCTTCCCTCCGTTTCTGGGTCATGTTAAGAAACAAGAGAGAGAGATCAAAACTTTGCACAGGCTGTAGTAAGTGCTAGTGCCTCACTGTTGCTTACCTTCATCAGTCTTGACACAAGCCATGCTGTCCAAATACATCTTCCTCAACCCCCTGTTATGCCAGAAGGTTTGAAGGAAACTTGCTCACTGCTTTCTCTATAGACCACCCAAGGTCTACAGACCACCTTTAAGGTGGTTGTGCACTGTCAAGTGACCTTCCCAAAAGCCAGGCTTCATCCCAGGCACAAAGCACCACATTGCCATCAGGCACTCAGTTTCATTTCATTGCTCTCAGAGGACTAAATCACAGCGTTCACATCCCAGGCTGGTGAAAGCTTTGCTACTGAAAGTTCAACAAAAACAGGCAACTATTTAATCTGTTTCATTATTCAGGTTGTTTGCTGTCACCTGAATTTGAGCTATCAAGAGCCTTTTCTGCTCAGTATCACTGGCTGCCCCTCTCAGTATGCTTGTGCCCATGCAGTCCATTTCCCAAACCAGCCCAGGCAAACTAGGGGAGAGTGGGCCACCATTTAGATGCACCCACAGCTTTGTCTGTTTTTCAAACTCCAGGAATACAAACACTTCAAATATAAAATTTGTCTTTTCACCATGTTTTGCTGTGAACTCAATTTAAAAAATTACACCACACAGCTACTAAAACACCACTTTTCTTTGGCTCATTTTGGCTCAGGGAGTTACTCCTTCGGGCTCGATAATGCCACAGAAATTTTGATTGATTAAATATTTGCTGTGCCAAAAAAAAAGAAAATGTATTAGCTGACATGAGAGTGATACAAGTTGTCTAATGGCATAGAAGAGGCCTGTTCTCACCAACTCCCCAGTACCCGTCTCACCCATCATCCTCTAATTGTCAGCAGATGCTGACAACAACACGTGTGGACCGCTTTATGTGTGAGTCCCAAATCATTGGGCATGAGCAAGAAAGGCCTTATCTCAGACCTAACAGCTGGACTATCCAACTTTTGGGTATGCAAGGCTGCAAATGAGATCAGTGGAGTGCACAAGACTACTTTCTGATGAGACTTAAGCCTTTGGAAACCCTGCACCTGGTAGATGGCCATGGTTTCATTTCTTTAACTCTCCTGCACTGCATAAAAATCAAAAGACTTTCTGTAGTGCTCTGGCTAGGTCACAGACTTCTGCAGTACGTTAAAAGTAAGGGAAATGAACCACTTTCCTTGGCTGCTGAGTTCCATACCTAGTCTCTCTGTGGCTACTTTTCACCTTTGCAAGGATCAGGATAGCGATGCCTCTTCCATCCACAGGCAATATCAGGAAAGTACTTCCAGATCAATGGATGGGAAAGAGACATAGAAATGCACTTTATTAGTCTGTTAAAAATAATGTGACATGGATATCCACATAACTTGACAAAGAAACACAAAATAAGTTTGTATGATTCATAGAATAGAATAGAATAGAATAGAATAGAATAGAATAGAATAGAACAGAATAATTTCAGTTGGAAGGGGCTCAAAGTCATCACCTAGTCCAACTGCTTGACCACTTCAGGGCTGACCTAAAGTTAAAGCATGTTATTCAGGGCTTGGGGCATCAACCACCTCTCTAAGAAGACTGTGCCACTGCTTGACCACTCTCTTGGTAAAGAAATGCCTCCTAAATAAAATAGTCCAGAGCAATATCAAACTCAGAGCTGTATATCATCATCACTGTAAATTTTGTTTTCATTCAAGGTTTAACACAGCACAGGTGAGGTAACAAAAAATGAAAATTGTCAGGAATGGAATGGCATCCCCAATTGTTTATGAATTATAACACTAATAAAAAAAAAAAAAAAAAAGAAAAAACAACTGTGTTGGAAAACAACTGTTGAGTACATTAGACATAAAAGCCAATTTTACTTCTGGGTTCTCAGAATGGAGTGTTTCAATTTTCGCACTCTAAAACAAACCATACGAGAGCTTTAGATGCTCCAGATGGGACGCCTTTTGTTATAGCTTTTGAAATCAGCACTGTACTTGTGTTTAATGGATGAATTTTGGTTGGTGTGTTATTGCAATCAGTAATGCTAAAACAGTCTGTCAAGCTCTCTTAGTAGAGAGAAGACAGAAGAGAGAACTAAGGGGAAAGAACACACACAAACACCCTTTTAAAACCCATAATACATCATGGTTTTTGTTTGGGGTTTTTTTGAGGACACAAATTGAGAAATAAAGAAAAGGCAGACACTCAGGAATGGCTCAGCCAGTAAATCGCAGCTCATCATTCCACACACTTCTGAATTTATGGATGAAAGCTTCTGGGAAGCAAATAAATAATATTTTCTATTTGTTATAAACTGCAGTCTGGACTCATCCTACGTATTACATAAAACAAATGAAATAGATTTTCCTTAATTTCTAAACACAGCAGTCCAAGTTAATGAAAAGATGATAGCAAATTAACTATAATCAACATGCTTTTACAGGAAATAGGTCTAGTCAAGCAAACTTGTTGCTGTTTTCTGGTGGGTTAAAGCTATTTGCAGCCCCAGGGCAGACCTCTGTATGTCACCCAGACGTGCACAGGTAGCAACCCTGACTTTTTAAAAGCACCTACACAAAATCGATGCAGTCGATGCTAAATCGATTAAAAAGCAGCAGACAGCAAGTTCATACACATGAATGAAACCCCTCTAATCATAAACGGGATTCATCACCTGACAGCATATTTTTTAATGGGGCCTACTGGGATCTGGTTTCTGACACAAAACTGCTCCGTCTCTTCATCAAGGATCTGAAAGAAAACACCAATCAATTTTTGGCAACAGCCAAAGAAGGGCGAAAATTGGAGGGAGGGAGATAAACACAACTGTGGATGTGTCAATTATTTAAGTTGCCTTGAGTGTCCTGAAAAGGAGGGCTCTTCAGAATTACATTAAACACACATAGCCAGCTGAAAAATCTCAGGTGTACTGGCCAAGTCTAAGGGAAAAAGGATGAGGATCTATGGCAGAAGTGAAGCTGCTGTGGGAGCACCATGCCCTGTCCTGACACTGTTTGTCTGTCAGGGGAAAATACCAACTGACTGGAGCAGGATTGGATTCAAGAAAATGCTACAAAAGTTATCTGAGATTAAGGAAATGAAACCGAAAGACTTTCTTATTTACCCAAGGGAGCTCAGAGGTGAGTAATTCGCAACATTCATGTAGTTACAGACAAGAGAGGTTCCCAGTGATAAAGTGTGCTTTAAACTAGAGGGAAAAGACATGGAAGTTTCTAATGGCAAATCTAAATTCAGACTATAAAGCACAATTCAACACCATAAAGCTGTATTTAAGATATCAAGACCTGTTCCCAGGTAAAAAACTTTCTCATTTGCTTTGCTGTTTCAAACAAAAACAAGGGGCTGCACCAATGCAGGGGCATGGATATGTTGCATGTGAAAGCAGTTGACTTCAAAACTAAAAAAAAAACAAAACCCAATCTCTTCCATTTTTATAGGCATAGAAGCCTCTTCAAGACTTCACTGAAGAAGCAATGCTGACTGAACAATCACATGGAAAGATCAATTTCCTAAGAAAAAACAAGCACTGTATAATATATCCTTGAAGGGGTACAGCAGGGACAAACCAGGTATGGGGGAGAACTGGCCAGCTGCTCCCTCAGCACCCCACTGCTCCAAGCCCTCCATTGCTGCAGGGGCATCTCATCAGGCACAATCGTACAATCATAGAATAATTTTGGTTGGAAAAGACCCTTAAGATCATTAAGTCCAACCGTTAACCCAGCACTGTCAAGTCCACCACTAAACCATGCCCCTAAGCACCACATCTACATGTCTTTTAAATATCTCCAGGGATGGTGAAACCATCACTTCCCTGGGCAGCCTGTTCCAGTGCCTGACAACCCTTTCAGTGAATATTTTTTTTCCTAATATTTAATTTAAACCTCCCCTGGCACAACTTGAGGCCATTTCCTCTTGTTCTATTGCTTGTTCCTTGGGAAAAGAGGCTGACACTCACCTCGCTACAACCTCTTTTCATATAGTTGTAGAGCAATACGGCAATGCAAGCCTTTCAGGTGGATTAAGTGCTTATTATTATTTTTAAGTAGTAACATTATGACTGTCTAAGGATATGGGATAGGCAGTACTATACAGAGGTACAATACTTTTTTCTAGTGCCTCTGGGAAAAAAGCCCGCACACTTCTGGACACATCAACCTCTTTTCCAGGTGCAAGGTAAGCCATGAAGCAGAGAAGGGTGGTAACCACAGGAATGATAATGAAAAAGGAGGTGTCATGGGGGAAACAGTGACAGATGCTGGGGAATGGTGCTTGCTGCCCTCGGTGTAGCATCCCTGTGCCCCACACCTGCCCCTGGATCCCCAGCACTGGCTCCCCCTGCCCCTCTCATGTGTTATGTGCTGAGGCCATCACGGCAGCTGCAGAGCTCTGTGCAACACTAGCGCTGTGCAGCTGCTTTAATAAGTAACTGCACTTAATTCATTAACTCTCCAAGATTAGCAGAAAACGTGCACTGCAGCCAAGACCAACAGAGCCAAATAAATTAGGAGTTTTCAGGCCAAGTCACAGAGTTATGACAAGCCAAAATTTTTTTTTAAATGAGGAAAACATTCACTAAGTACTTTTCATTCTTGAGTCCTTTGCAAAACCCTTTGCAGGAACAAGGCCATTCCTAGAGCAAGTGCTGTCCCAAAACTTCAGGAAGACTTTTTATTTTGGTGACAATATTTTTGAGTAAACTAAAAAAGTGGTTTCACAGCATAAGGTCAGCTTCAAACCCACCTAAGAAAAAGAGCAGCATACATCTGAAAGAGATCACAGTAAAGAGCTGCCTAGTGAAAAACTGCCAGGGTATATGTGGGTGGGAAGGAGATTCTCCAGGAACACATATTGGGCAGAGTAAGGCCACTTCTTCTGCCTCTGATACCAACCCCCCAGGTCCGCTCACCTGGCCCTGCTGCACATGGCGCCACACACATCCAAAACTGCCACAGCAGTGAACACTTCCAAGCCAACAACCTCTTTACATCCATTAACATTATGGACACATTAGTGTCCAGTTGCACTGTGAGTCCAAACAAAGACAGTCCTGTGTTCATGACTTCACGCTCACTTAGCTTGACTGCCAAGCATCAGACAGGTTTCCACACATGCACTTTGCATTAATGTGCCACTGCCCCAGGAAATAATAAGTTAGAGAGTTTCTGTGAAGCCAATGTGGCCTTAAGATATGTGTGTACACAAACCCATGAGAAGATACCACACACAAAGTCTGTAGGAGGACTTGCAAAGACATACCATCTATTTGAAGTCATGGGAGGTGGCCTGCAGGTGCCCTCCCCTTGGGATCCCCTTTCCCCTTCAGCCCCTCCCTCCAAGTCGCTCCACAATCTCATTCCAGCTCCCTGCCCCACCAGCGACCAGTGAAACCCATCCCTAGTTCAATGGGCCGTGGGATCACAGGGAGCCCTGCACACCCCCCGTGTGCCCCAGGGAGCTGATAAACCAGTGCTGGGGCTGGCACTCAGTCAACACTGGTGAGCTCTTTTTGGGGAACCATGCATTGCAGAGCACAGGGTCCAGGCACACACTTCAGGCACATCACCTACGCACATAACATGCCTGATGCTGAAACAAAGAAACCCCTCACCTTTGACAGGAATAAGACTAATAAGATAATCCAAATAACTCAATGTTATAGAATCATAGACTGGTTTGGCATGGAAGGGACCTTAAAGATCATCCAGCTCCAAACCCCCTGCATCGGCAGGGACACCTCCCACTAGACCAGGTTGCTCAAAGCCCCATCCAACCTGGCCTTGAATGCTTCCAGGGATGGGGCATTCACAGCTTCCCTGGGCAACCTGTTCCAGTGTCTCATCACCCTCATAGTGAAGAATTTCCTCCTAATGTCTAATCTAAATCTCCCCTCTTCAAGTTTTAATCAATTAACCCTTGTCTCCTTGCTACAAGCCCTTGCAAAAAGTCCCTCTCCAGCTTTCCTATAGGCCCCCTCAGGTACGGGAAGGCAGCTATAAGGTTTCCCCAGAGCCTTCTCTTCTCCAGGCTGAACAACCCCAACTCTCTCTGCTTGCCTTCATAGAAGAGGTGCTCCAGCCCTCCAACCCAATCATTATAATTGTTCGTTAAGAAACAC
Source organism: Hemiprocne comata (assembly GCA_020745705.1). Taxonomy (NCBI): domain Eukaryota; kingdom Metazoa; phylum Chordata; class Aves; order Apodiformes; family Apodidae; genus Hemiprocne; species Hemiprocne comata. The sequence goes on along the minus strand of CM036586.1, from coordinate 151,503,248 downwards.
TCTTAAAGTCTGTGCTTTCCAAGCAATACCATTTATGTATTATTTACCTCAAAAAATGTTATTACTGCCACATACCTAATATGGGTAATATAAGCTTTGCATGAAATTTGTATGAATGCATTTCCTATACCTGAGCTTAGACAATAAGATGTCAATACTTTCTTCAACAAAAAAAGCAGAGGTATGGAAACAGACAGCAAGCTCATCTTTAAAATACTCAGAAAGTCCCCAGGGAGCTATAAAACTCAAGAAGTACTGTGCATTACTTCACAAAAAATGTAAGGAAGAAAGCAGAATTTCTTATAAAAGTTACACATAGTTAGCTGTAATGTACACCGGGTAAGAACATAAAAGCAAGAATAATTACCTAGTACTAAGTATGTATAGAAGTTATTATTAGGGGAAATCACATATTTTCTTTTTGTTATGAATTTGGAAAATTCTAAAAATAATTTGAAAAGTAACAGGACTTTAATCAGTGAAGTTTCTCCCAAGAGGAGTTTCTTTTAGAAAATCTTTTAAAAATCCTTAGGAATAAAAGTTTATCTACACCTCCTATTGCTCCAAAAAAAAACCTGGAAGAAGACTTATCTCTGGCAATGCCCAGTGAGGTGGGCGAGGATGGCTCGAGCCTTCCATGGGTGGCTGCAACCTCGGTGCCTTGGCTGCCCCAGTTCTTGGTACAATGCCTTAATGACAAACCCACCTCCACAGGTAGTTTTATCCAACAGTCTGGACTTGCCAGTGTGCTTGGTTAACTGTTGGATTTAATGATCTTAAAGGTTCCAACCAAAATGATTATATGGGATGGAGGCACATAAAGCCAGAGTAAACCAGTGCCGCTGCTGAAGAGGATGCTCAGTCCCTCCTCACCACCTGCAGCTGCCCTTTTGTCTCCTGTTTCCTCCTGTCAGCATGAATATCTGGATGCTGTACAGTGAGGGAACTAACCCAGCTGAAAAGGAATCCAACATGAAAGATAATTAATTTCCTTTTGGTTTCACTCCCTCTTGCAACTGGGCAAACCCCAGTGTTGGCAGGAGGGAAAAAGGAAAAGGAGAAAAACAGTGAGTGCAACACACAGGGAGGTGATCTGGACCCCCTGCCTAGCATCAGTCTGGCAGGATGAGCACAAAAATATTTAAGTCTCTGCTGCAGAACAAGCTTCAGGTCATACACCTCTAAGTCCTTAGACATACAAAAAAAGAAAATAAATCAGGTGGGAAGTTTGTTTTCCAAACCAGGCAAAGCAAAATTCTAAGACATGGCAGGAGAGAAGGAAGAAGGCTGGTGGTGAATGGGACTAAACCAGCTGTCCTTGCAGGTCCAACCAATGACTGATAGCGGCAGAGAGCACAGCCACACACCACCACAGCACAGGGAAGCCAGCGTCATGTGTCAACACTTAGAGGGACTCCAGAAGCTCAACCATGGTTCCTTGTCCTGAACGCTCAGCCCACACCTGCTCCACCTTTCTTGGGCAATGCTGAACTCATTGCAAGACAACCCATCCTGTAACAAGGACCATCAAAACCCAAATGTTACCACTGGTTGAAGTACCCAGCACACCAAGCTTTATTCTGCTCTTTCCTTTGCTTTTCAGTCACTTTCCACCACACACCTTTTCCAGTCATCTCCAAACATGATGTTTGGGTTTGTCAGCTTTTAGGTGTCAAAGTACACTGACAGTTTTGGCAAACAAGACACTCTTGCAAGCTGACAAGCATGACTCCTCTGCAGAAATTACATTCTATGCCTGATGTATGGCTCTGAAAGCAAGCTTAGAGCAAGCCTTGAAAAAGCAATCCTTCCATTTATCCTACTACTTCAAACAAATGGACACCATTCACTAGCTTTTAGGCATACATATGTTAAAATTCCCATCTATCCCTTTCTTTCTTTGATTGCTTAAAACTATTATCCCTTACTTCTTAAAATCTCTGCATAAAAACACTCTAATGTTTGTAACCCATAATGTTTGCATCATCTAGAAAGAAAGGGTAGTGATAAAGCACTGATACATTTGGGATAGAATTAGAAAGAGGTGGATTTTTAGAACGGATTTCCATATAGCAGGGGATACATCTCCCTGACTTTGTGTTTGCCACTGAGATGCACAAGCTGCTGTCAGGTGTGTAAACCAATGAGGAGTGTTGCAGTGGAGGCTCATTACAAACGTACTAAATAGTACCATGAAGGTGGCAAATGCAGTACTTCATTCAGTCAATGTGAGTACTGGGTGGCAAAAGTCAGAGAGCTGCTACTGTGAAGTCTGTAATTAATAACATTGCTTATGATGGGCAAACCAGTGAAGCAGAAAAAAGATTAAATCACTGAACACTTGCCAGAAAGATCACACTAAAACCCAGGCAGTTAAGTTTCTAATTCACAGCCACAAATTTTGACCCTAGTACATAAGCCAATAAAATATAAAATAGCAGCATTATATCAAATAGGTTACTTTATATTTAAAAGGTCCTTTCACCAAGAGAGGTGTTTTCCCAAAACTCACTAACTCCTTTTCCCCTTTTCCCCAGTAACTTAGCTACTCGAGAGAAAATTGTGATTCAAACCTAAAATAATCTGCATTTTAAGAAATGGCTACAAACCAGTTAGCATCTACATTAATCCAGAAACATTTTCTAATGTCTCTAGCATGCAAAGAAGCCTTTTGTGTTTCTTTTGCAGGAGACAGCTGAAAGGTAGGAATGAAGAAGCTGGACTCTGGAGGGCCAAATTTTGTATGAGGTACTAAACAGACTCTCAGTGGATACCTTAAAATTGTGCTAAAATTAGTTTTTGTATTTTTAAACTACTGTGTTCACATGTTTACTGTGTTGAGGCCTTGTGCAGCCTGGTCTAGTGGGAGGTGTCCCTGCTCATAGCAGGGAGGTTGGAACCTGATGATCTTTAAGGTCCCTTCCAACCTTAACCATTCTATGATTCTGTGATTTCAAATAAAATAAATGTTTTACATCAACAACAAAACACAAAATACGATTATATCTTCAGTTTGATATCAGATATAAAAAGCAATAAAAATCACACCTCTTTACCCTGCTTTCAGTCCAGACTACAATATAATTCAGATAGAGGATGGTAAAATTATATGCAGAGGCCTCCATGCAAATAGGGAGCCAAAACTTAATATGAACCCAAGGTTAAATTTGGAGAGTCGAGAATGTCTTTTGCATTCAGCTACAATTAGCTGTTCCACCTTTACAATGACAACTGTGGAGAATTTGACCTATATTTTCTAAGAGAAATATGTGCTGTTAGTCAAACACATGTATTTTTAGATTTCATTCAATCTCTTTGAGCAGCCTAATAGTTTTGAGATAAAAATACTATAGAGGGACCTCCCTGTCCATATCAATGAAAAGCCCTCAGGGAATGACAGAGCATTAACCTGCCCGATAAGTGCATTAACCTATCCCCAAAGGACTTTTTCTCTGAAACTGTGAAAACCTGCCAACATGTCAGAATATTAGCATGCATCTTCCACCATATCGCCCTTCTGTTGCAAAAGGGCAGTAATTACAATAAAGCAACAGTTTAAGCCAGAGACCACAATACTGACAATTTAATCAGGGAATCTCCTCATAGGCTCTCCCAGTAAAAAAACAAAACAAAACAAAGAAACCAAAACCTTACAAGCATTGCTATCTGGAGTCTTTTCAAAGTCAGGAATAACAAATAATCATTATCTTCTATGAACTACCTCCATGGCTGCCTCTGTAAACTGACATTCAGGAACCTTGAGGATTAATTACAAGTAATGAAGCTCACTTCTGCATCGCGCAGTTAAACACAACTCCCTGCAAATGAGTTTGACCTTTCCTGCACCGCGTGCTCTGGAATTTCTTACCCAGAAGGGGGTTACCTGCAGCCAGCATCTTCACATGAGAAGCAGTGCCATGTATGAGCCATGCTAAGAATCTGGCTAAATATTTAGGATCTAGAGATAAAATGGATATTCAACAGGAAACAATGTTTTAGTTGACAACACCGTGTGAGCCGCTGATAATTAGACAGGCTTTCTGCAGGAAACGCTTAATGGCGATTGCGCAGCCGTGTGAACGCATGTGGAATGTGTGTCTGCACAAACATACAGCTCAGTACAGAAAGGCCTGGGTTGTGAAGCTTGAAGCTACCCCAAGGTCAAGAAGGTTACAAGGTCAAGATTACTACAAGAGTGAGCTGAAGAGCTGATAAATTATTGACAAATAAGTCAATAATAAGTCAGTCCTAGTAGCACACTGAGAAATGTTCTCATACTCCCAAGTGATGCCATTAAATAGGTGATAGGGTGAATTTTTATCATGCTTTCCATCTTGAGATTTTTTGGAAAAGAAGCAAGATAACAGGACTATATAGCAATGTTTTTCAAAACGAACATGAAAAATTGTATCTAATGTAATTATTAGTTCTGAGAGGTGGGACTTGTGTTAATCATGTCAAAACACACCTTCTGCATGCACTTTTGCAGAAGGAGCCAGGAGCTCAGGAGTTATGGACACACAGAAGACAAAAGAAAATGCTCATCAAAAGCTCTTGTTGGCTTCAATCATGTTATTTTGTGTCATCATTTGAAAAAAAAAAAAAAAAAAAGAAAATTAGTAGCAGCGTGAATGAAAACTAGAAAAAACTCCTTCTCCAAAGTTTCTCCACAGACATACAGACCCAATCAGTCACATTTGACATCAGAATTTAATTACCCTGATGGACTCGATTCTCACTAGCAGGGATAGCTTTGTCGTTGCCCTGGGGAAAGTGGACTACCTCCTCTAATGTGCTGACTTCTAAGGCTGGGAACTGCCTGGTTGCTGATGAGTGTTTGCAGGTCAGTTTGCATTTTCTTATATTTAGTTGCTGCTTTCAGCTGTCACTGCCAGCAGAGAAGTTTTGAAATGCCAGAAAATTGACAATCTTCACTCTCGCAGAGGAAAGCCACTAAATCTAACATCACTTCTCATCACCTAACCTTTATAGGTCAGACGTATCCAACTGCAAGTTAAGATTAAAAATGGCTTGCTACTAATCTTAGCACAAACATTAGTGCCGCTCTAATACACGGCGCTGCTCAGTGGCGCAGGAGATGAAATAATCAGCTATCTGGCTGGCCTCTGCCCTTGACTTTGAAGCACCTGGGTGTTGCAGCAACACTAAAAACATGTTTAATAATCTCTGCCCATCTGGGCCAAGTTTAGTAATAATTATAATAATAAATATGAGCAGTGTCACTACAACATCCTTCAGAAGATGCTGACAACAACTTTGAGTTATGTTGTTTTCAATCAAATACCATTTAGACAGTATCTCTCAAAATCTACAGTGTCTCCTGTTTGTCTTGCAGCAGCTAGAATGATTTGGGATACAATGCTCACACCAGCTTTAACAATTTTTAATTAATAATTACCTCAGCCAATTTTCCATATGACTTTAACTTCATCAATATTATTATCTTTGGAGATATTAATGTACAGATTCCACTGGGACATCTCAAGCAAGGCCAAGGATAACATGTTTGAGTCTATAAATTCAACACACAACTGTTTCTGGTGATTTCCCTAAGGATCTCTTCCTTGGGTGCACCTTTTAAAAAAAAAACAAAAACATAATAAGATGAAATCAGCTTTTTCCTTCTCTGCATCTGAATTAATCTAGATGTCTGCAAATTATTAAGATTTCTTGGAAAACTGGCAACCATAACAAGAACCTTCTGCATCCCCCCAATGAACAAAAAACCATCACTGAGTTGAGAACCAAATTTACAGAGCAGAAATACTTGTCAGCTTAATTTGGGGAAAAACATCTGAAGTGCAAGAAAAGCCTGAAGATAACTATTTACATAACACAGAACCTCTCAGACCTATTATCTTTTAATTACTTTCATCACTACAGAGACAATGAGGTTTTTGATTCACTCTTTCAACTTCTTGCAGTGAATACTGTTGCCCTATTAACCACAGTACTGCTGCAGCCAGTACTGGGACCAGTACTGTTTAATGTCTTTGTTGGTGACATGGAGAATGGAATTGAGTGCACCCTCAGCAAGTCTGCTAACAGCACCAAGCTCTGTGGTGTGGTCAACACACCGGAGGGAGTCCATCCAGAGGGACCTTGACAGGCTTGAGAGGTGGGCCCATGCCAACTTCATGAAGTTCAACATGGCCAAGTGCAAGGTCCTGCACCTGGGTTGGGGCACCCCAAGCACAAATACGCGTTGAACGGAGAATGGATTAAGAACAGCCCTGAGGAAAAGGACTTGGGTGTATTGGTTGATGAGAAGCTCAACATGAGATGGCAATGTGTGCTTGCAGCCGAGGAAGCCAACTATATCCTGGGCTGCATCAAAAGAAACGTGGCCAGCAGGTCGAGGGAGGTGATTCTCCCCCTCTACTGTGCTCTCATGAGACCCCCACCTGGAGTACTACGTCCAGCTCTGGAGCCCTTAACACAAGAAGGACACCGAGCTCTTGGAGTGAGTCCAGAAGAGGGCCACAAAAATGGTCAGAGGGCTGGAGCACCTCTCCTATGAAGACAGGCTGAGAGAGTTGGAGTTGTTTGGCCTGGAGAAGAGAAGGCTCCAGAGAGACCTTATAGCAGCCTTTCAGCACCTGAAGGGGCCTACAGAAAACCTGGGGAGGGACATTTTACAAGGGCATGTAGCCAGAAGACAAGGGATAATAGCTTTACACTGGAAGAGGGGAGATTTAGGTTAGATATTAGGAAGAAATTCTTGACTGTGAGGGTGGCAAGACACTGGCACAGATTGCCCAGAGAAGCTGTGGCTGCCCCCTCCTTGGAAGTGATCAAGGCCAGGTTGGATGGGGATTGCAGCAACCTGGTCTAGTGGCAGGTGTCCCTGCTTATGCAGAGGGGTTGGTACTAGATGATCTTTAAGGTCCTTTCCAGCCCAAACCATTCTATGAAATAATGGCGAAGGGATAACTAGCCTTATAAAGAATTAGCTGATCTCACTTAAGATTTCTCTGCTCAAAGCATGGAATCCTAACCATCCTGCTAAGCCACCTGCTGATAATAAACATGAAAAGCCGTGTAAGTGGTAAAAGAACAAAGTTTGATGTGCTACCACCACCCCAAACAACTATGGGAGAGCTACCGGCTGCTCCTTGCCACTGCTGCTGCAAGGTGAAATGCTGCTGGGATCAGCTGTAGGGTGGCTGCTGCTGCTGCTTCTTAAAATGCACAGCTAATTTAAGGACAGATGTGAATAGAAAAACCTGCACAGATGGTTTTTGCCAGACACTCTTCGATAAGTTACATTTATATTCACTTAAGCTTGGAGTAAAACAGCAACATTATCGTTAAAATTAATGAATTCATGCTTTGGTTTGCTGTAAAGTTATTTTGTTGTAGATTGACTTGCCTTCTTCTGTACAGCCTAGCAGACAACAGACGGGAAATTTTCACCATCCAGAGCATTCTCTGTTATGTAAAATTGTTCACCAGATAGAAATGTTTATTACCATGAAGGAACTATGGTTAAAATAAAGCAAAGACAAGTTTCCTGGGAGAAGGATAGCCAAAGTTTGAAGTACAGGCAGAGCTATAAGCCTAACAAGGCCATGTTTGGTTTAGACCAGTGGCTCTAACCTTCACATGATCAAAACAGGCTAATCCCATGCTTGGTGCTAATGCAGGGTTGGTATTATAAATAATTGAGATATTTGGCTTCAGATAACCTAGAGCTCAGTTTGGCATGGAAAACATCACTAGCTCCTTCCTGAAGTCATTCAGCTAAAAAAAAAAAAGGTTTTCTAGAGAGAAGCAACACTGAAGGTATCAGACTCAGCCACGTGCCATTTATTTTCCACTTCTCAGAGCTGGCAGGTGACAAAGATGGCAGTGCAGTCCTAAGAGACTTCTCCTGGCCCCCTGCCCTGGCTGGCTGTGATTGTACCTTGCACCCGGCAGTACCCCCTGCAAGCCAGGGAAATCTCAGCCTGGAAAGCCTCACAGACCTCTTTCCCTTCCTCTGCTATATCATGCTGACAGTTCACCAGAGGGGGCAAGGGAGTGTTAATCACTCCACATAACACCCGCCACAACACTGTGAGCTCATGGCCTTGCACCTGTCCCTTCCCCTCAACCCTCTGGCCTTATATTTGGACTATATCTATCCCTGCACATGTAACCTTTATGCAGCAAGGTTATCTAGGGATTTTTCCTTGAATATTTCTTGAATATTTTCTATTCCTTGAGCACTGTTCACAGTAATTGAATAATCCAATAATTCCCAGCAGCCACATACAGCTTAGTCTCCTCCTAATTTGAGCATGATGATGCCTCATAAATGAATTGGGGCAGGCCAAAAAGTAAAGGCGTTTCAGGCAGTAATGAAATCTAAAATACTTTGGCTGCATCAATTTATTAATGTCACCGCAGAGCAAAAAAGCAATAGAGCATCAAAATTAAACATGCTGCATCTGCGGTTGCCTATCGCCTATCACTTACATGCACAATAACACCGTGTTAATTAAAGACTGAAAGGCTGTAGTATTGGTTCACCTTTACTGAGCCTTTCTGCATTATTTCATGTACAACCCAGACAAAGATGCTCTGATAAAAGCTCAGTAGAAGAATGTCCGAGCAGCCTGCCAAGAACCACACAGACTTGGCCTGTGGACAAAACACAAATCCACAACTGTGGAAGGGAAAATAAAGATGAGGACAGAAACTCAACTTCGCTTTCATTTTGGGATGTGGAAAATAGAAGCATGTTTTTCAGCAGCTGATTGCCAACATGAAATATTTAAAACTTGTTTGCTGCAGCACAGGCAATTGTTCAGAACCAGAACCACGCCGGAAGTAGGGAGCTCCTGACTGCCAGCACCACCTGAGCAAAGGGATTACAAGACCCTCCAAAGTCACCTTGTGTAACTGTTAACCTTTAGGAAGCAAAACCTTTCCTAGTGGCAAGCCTCTGAGAGATTGTCACAGACTTGCGCTACACCTGTTTGAGCTCCTATTACAAAAAAGCGCAGGAATTTATTTTGACACTGAGCCAGATTTTTTGAGAAAAATGTATATAAAGTACCTCTCTGCACAGCAAACTACCATATCTCTGTGTCTGAGCGTTAGCTATTTCGTAACAATTTTTTTCTGATAAGATACTGTGCAGACAGCTTTGTCCTGCCTCTACTCAAGTTTCCACAGTCCTGAAGAATTTTTATGGCACTTTACAGTACTCCACTGTTACAGTACAGTGTTTTCCAGGAATTCATATACATTTACTTAAAGCTAGATTTATACAAGAGCATTTAATGTTGATCAGCTAACAGCACCATGCATAAGCAACATAACATCTCAATGTTTACATTAGTCTGATTTGAGAAATGCTAGTTCAATAAAGAGAGAAAAGGTGGAAGACGGACAGAAAGAATGAGATCATGAGCCCTTCCCTTAAAAATACTGAACTGCAAGAGGGCAATTAGGCTGATGTACTTTGGTACTAGATACTTGTATGCATTTGTGTGTGCAGGTAGACATGTTACCTGGCCTTCTCCTGAAAGACTGTAATATATTGGGAAAAATATTCAAAACCAGCTGAACAGAGCTTTACTGACTTGTTCTTTTCTGTCTGACATGCCCCTCCCCCAAAAAAAGAAAGTCCATTTTATGCCAACATGCTTCATTTAAATAAAAACCTGATTCAACTTACTCTTTTGTTTCTTTTAACCTTTTGTATTCTTTAGTTTATTTAAACATAAGTAGTGTTGAAAACTCTGAGCCAATTGATCAGTACCTCTGTTTTACCTTGAGCTGCAGCTTTTGGTAAATAAAATAATGGAAAAAAAACAGTTTCCTCAGTATTATGTCTAAAATGCTGGATGGTATTGCAAACTGGACACATTTCAAAAATCCCCCAGAGCTTCCTGCCCTCTTTCCTGGAGTTCACATCACCTGTTTCCTGAAAAGCCACATCTCACCAACCCTCTTCTCCCTGGTAGGTTGTTGCTGTGGCTTCCCAGAGAACACACCAGCCTCAAGAACTCTAATTCCACCTGTTAACAGATGTAATCCATCTCCTTCTGTATCCTAACTGAAGGTACAAAATCCACCTCATAACAGGACTGAAAAATAATTATACCACACCTTACTGCATACAGGGTTCATGCACCTTGTACAATGATGACCCAATAGGCATTTATCCTACTATTGAAGTTCATTAAAATACACCGACTAAACAGGGAACGAATAACAAAAAACTGCCAAGTTGAAATTAAATGACAGTAGTTAAGTGACTTTCCTGCTCCTTATCACTCCTTATCGCTGCCTACTGCAAACCGAGAGCTAGAAACCTCATGCAAGGAACCACAAGAAAATTTGACCTTTTGTAGTTCCCTATTAAAATAATCCACATAAAAGTCCTTCTGTCATATGAGGACAGTCAGGATGAATCACACAGCTATTCAGATAATTAGTATGTACTTTACTAGGAGATCCTCTTTAGTTTGTAAAGTGGAATGACAAAGGTGGCAGGCCACCTGCTAAGTCTCCAAAGCCCTTGGAAAAAGGTTGATTGGGAGGGTAAAAACTACTCAAGCAAGATACATAGATAATAATAATAATATTAATAATATTAGTAATAATAATGCTGTCAAACTTTGAAAATCACTGCCAGCCCAAAAGGTATAATTTGGCCCATGCTAAATACAATAGCAAGCATAAAGCATGTGTCCAGAAATTCAGTTATCTGGGGCCAAAATTTCAGAGGAAGGACAGAGCAAAGCACAGGGTTTGTTCACAGCTGTACAACACACTGGCTGCAAGGACTGAAGCACCAAGGGTTTCAACTTTAACAAAAGATCCCAACTGTAAGCTCAAAGTTAATGGCCTTTTTTAATTGTAAAAAATGGATACAAACTGTTGGTGCCATCCTTGTTTGAAAGAGATACTGTCCAAAAGACAAAGTCCATTCCTCCCTTCTTTTTGTAACCAACAGAATTTACAGAGAAAACACAGAAAACACCTTTCAGCCTGAAGTGACTCCCAGTTTCTTCACTTACGCTTGATGCAGCACATTTACTGAGACATGCATTTACTGATGAGATGCATCCCAGAGTCCTGAGGGAATTAGAAGATGTAGTTGCCAAGCCACTCTCCATGCTATTTGAAAAGTCATGGCAGTCAGGTGAAGTCCCTGGTGACTGGAAGAAAGTAAACATTATGCCCATTTTAAAAAGGGTAGAAAGGAGGACCTTGGGAACTACCAACCTGTCAGCCTCATCTCTGTGTCTGGGAAGATCATGGAACAGATCCTCCTAGAAGACATGCTAAGGCACATGGAGGACAGGGACGTGATTCAGGACAGCCAGCATGGCTTTACCAGGGGCAAATCCTGTCTGACCAACCTAGTGGCTTTCTACAACGGTGTGACTACATCAGTTGATGAGGGAAAACTAGTGGATGTCAACTATCTGGACTTTTGCAAGGCCTTTGACATGGTCCCTCACAGCATCCTTCTCTCTAAATTCGAGAGCTAGGGGTTTGATGGGTGGACTGTTCAGTGGATAAGGAATTGGCTGAATGGTTGCATCCAGAGGGTAGTGGTCAATGGCTCTAAGTCCAGATGGAAAACAGTGAAAAGTGGTGTCCCTCAGGGGTCCGTACTGGGACCACAGTTGTTTAATGTCTTCATTAATTATATCAACAGTGGCATTGAGAGCACCATCAGCAAATTTGCTGATGACACCAAGCTGGGCGGTGCAGTTGATATGCCAGAGGAATGGGATACCATACAGAGGGACCTGGACAAGCTGGAGAAGTGGGCCCAGGTGAACCTCATGAGGTTCAACAAGGCCAAGTGCAGTGTCCTGCCCCTGGGCTGGGGCAACCAGAGACATCAATACAGGCTGGGGGAGGACACACTTGAGAGCAGCCCTGTGGAAAAAGACCTGGGGCTACTAGTGGACCCAAAGCTGGACATGAGCCACGAATGTGCAATTGCAGCCCAGAGGGCCAACTGCATCCTGGGCTGCATCAAGAGAAGTGTGGCCAGCAGATCGAGAGAGGTGATTCTGCCCCTCTACTCTGCCCTGATGAGACCTTACCTGGAGTACTGTGTCCAGCTCTGGAGCCCCCAACACAAGAAAGATGTGGAACTGTTGGAACGTGTCCAGAGAAGGGCCACGAAAATTATCCAAAGGCTGGAGCACCTCTCTTATGAGGACAGGCTGAGGGAGCTGGGGTTGTTCAGCCTAGAGAAGAGAAGGCTCCAGGGGAACCTCATAGCGGCCTTCCAGTACCTGAAGGGGCTACAGGAAAGCTGGGGAGGGACTTGTTACAATGTCTTGTAGTGAAAAGACAAAGGGTAATGATTTTAAACTGAAAGAAGAGAGATTTAGGTTAGAGATCAGGAGGAAATTATTTAGCGTGAGGGTAGTGAGGCACTGGAACAGGCTGCCCAGAGAAGTTGTGGCTGCCCCATCCCCGGAAGCATTCAAAGGCAGGTGGGATGGGGCTCTGAGCAGCCTGATCTAGTGGGAGGTGTCCCGGCCCGTGCATGGGAGTTGGAACTCGGTGATCTTTAAGGTCCTTCCAACTGTAACCATTCTATGATTCTATGATTCTACTCCCTGGACAGGCTGGCCCAAGTATTATGCCTCTCATGCCAAATGTCCCCGTTGTGTGACAAGGACAGGCCTGGCACCATGTGCACCCACCCTCCAGAGACCCAGGAGAGAGGAAGGAATTTTTTTCAACTTTGAAATGGAATTTCCCAAGGCTATCTCCTTCTTCCAGCTCTCACCCTCTTTTCTCCTATCTTCCTTCACTTTTTCTTTTCCTTCATATTATTTCCTTTATCTGAACTGTCCCTGTGTTTTCCAGGCCCCATCCCAGTTTTCTATATTCTGACAAAAATAATAATTCTTCTTTCTACAGTTTCATACCACTACTGCTGTATTTGTGACCACCCGATTTAGCACCTTCTTTCAGAACTAGAATGTGTGGTCTGCTTTCAGATTGTCTTATACCAAAATGTGTCCAATATCAAACCTGGCTGTAATCCCAGTCACCTTTCTTATATGCTTACATGCAGTCAGCTTTCTATATGCTGCCATTTCTATTCATTATTTCTGGTGCTTCAGGAAATGTCCTACCCATGTAATAATGGTCATTTCCATCCCACACTAATATTTTTTCACGTGAAATTTCAGAAAACATTATGTCAAATGTCCAGCCACTTAACCAGTTGAAGATCTGTTGTTTGTAAAGGGCCATTCCATAATAAAATGAAAAGGAATCTCCAGCAATATAAATATATATGCAAGAAGACCAGTCATCTTTACTGCAACAGCTGCTGAGGAACCACAGGATTTCCTTGACTTAAAATAACTGAAGTGTTTCTATCAGGTGGAAAACAGTTTCTAAAAAAGCTCTGAATTTTGCTTTGTTTCACTGCGTTAACCCCCATGCAGTGGAGAGAAACAGGAACATTTTTGGTTGGGTTTTTTTTGTGTTTTTTGTTTGTTTAGTTTCTATACATGCTATGAATAGAAAAAAAGACCCATTCCTCCTTGCTACACAGCCATTTAATCCACCCCAATTCTTCGTTTCCATCAAAAGAGCATCAGGGCTATGGCATGCCTTAAGAAAACAGAGCTTCAGCAGCATGCTGCCATTACTCTCATGAGCTTTACCAGGCTCAGAAGAACCTGGGGAGCCCCTGGGTCCAGGCATCCCAACCTTCCTGCTCCTGAACCACCTCAGGGCTCTGCCAGCACCTCTGTCTTCTGCAAGAGCAAAAATGACCACAGCTAAAATCACCATAAATTCAGCAAGCCAGGTAGTTGCCAAAATGCAGTTCACAGGTTGCTGGCTGGTTGTAAAGCGTGAGTTTTCCTCTTCATTTCCAGATATTAAGATGAAAAAGAAAAAAACAAAACCCAACACTTCTTTTTCCCAGTACCACTTTCTTGTGTAAGTGGGGCATCCCTCAAGGCAGCCCCACTATTAACATGAAATCGGAAGAAGTAACACCTGAAATTGTCACAGTGATATCCTGTGATCACATGTGGAGTCCCAGTAAAAACACTTCCCAGTATGCTCCTCCAGTAGCTGATCTGTGAGCCAACAAGAGCACACCCGCATCTATAAATAGCAAATCTCAAAGTCTTGCCAGGACCAAATGCAGTTGACCAGTACAGCTGATGTTCACCTTGCAAAACCTTCTTCCAGACTTATTCTCAAAAAGGGAAAATAAATTGGCATTATTTCATCCTCCTTTATTTTATCCCTGGGCTGGTCTGATTACCCACCTGCTCCAAGACCAGGAGATTGGTTATAAGAGTGCACATGCCTATTTCCATCCTCAGACCATCCTGGCTGCTCATTCAAGGCTCAAGGCTTGCAGGTGTTTTGGGGATGCCTGTAACCACAGTACAAATTTTGCCAACCTAGAATGACTATGGTGTTGATTTTGCACTTTATTATCTTTCTTATTATGGTTACAAAAGGGGGGGGAAAAAATGCCAAAACCCGAATGGCTTGTGAGTCTGCAGGGATCTCCTCCTGGCTGTCTGTGTGCTCACAGCTCAGCTTTCCTCTTATTGTTTACTACTAACATAATCTCTTTTACAGAGAGATGATACAGTAACACCAACAACTCAAAGACACACGGTGAGAACATCTTAAATGAAGCAAACAATGCATTCCAGGTGGGGAAGCATTCAGCATATACTGTTATCCATCAGTTTTTTTATACTCTTTGGCTTGCTATGACTGTCACATTTTTGTAGTCTACTGGCTGCACACACACACACACACAAACAAAACAAAACCAAACCAAAACCAAAAAACCACACCAAAAAACCCCCCAAAACCCCTCAGGAAATGTTTCAGCAACTGTTTTTAGAGTATCATTTATTATCTTGTTGTTAACTCTCAACTTGCTGTTTCAAACTGCATATACATGGATAAACCCACTTACTCTGACTTGACCTAAAAATGCAATCAAAAGGTCACAAAATGCAGATAATTGTGTGGTTTCATTGGTTTCCATGTAGCACCTTGGAGTTGGCTAAGCTGCCAAGTACCCACAGGGCAGGGTAGAACAGGAAAAGGACTGAGAAGGAGGACCGACAGGGGCTCAGAGAGCCTTCCATGAGAGAAGACACAGAACAGGCTCAGCCTGGGCAGAGTAAAGAAAGAGATGACACAGAGGCTGGGTAAAATAATATATTGTAAGGAGAAGTGGATTATCTACTGACTATTCAGAGTTGTTTATTGCACAAGAAAGAGGGTACCTTTGGTGAAAAGTTATCAGTCAACAGGCCCAAAATAAATCAAAGAATTATGTGAGACCAGAGGAGGGCAACGAAGATGATCAGAGGGCTGGAACATCTCTCCTATGAAGACAGGCTGAGAGAGTTGGGGTTGTTCAGCCTCGAGAAAAGAAGGCTCTGGGGATACCTCATAGCAGCCTTCCAGTATCCAACAGTGCCTACAGGAAAGCTGGGGAGGGACTTTTTACAAGGACATGTAGAAATAGCATGATAGGAAATGGTTTCAAACTAAAAGAGATTAGATTTAGGTTAGATATTAGGAAGAAATTATTTCCTGTGAGGATGGTGAGACTGGCACAGGTTGCCCAGAGAAGTTGTGGCTGCCCCCTCCCTGGAAGTGTTCAAGGGCAGGTTGGATGGGGCTTTGAGCAACATGGTCTAGTGGCAGGTGTCCCTGTCCAGGCAAGGGGGTTGGAACTGGATGACCTTTAAGGTCCCTTCCAACCCAAACCATTATGTGATTCTATTATCTTTTCACAGAGAACATAATTATAATTGTGAATCTGAATGCTATAGGATGTAGTAGTGGCCAAAGATGTATATGGGTTCAAAAAGAGATTATAAAAAGTTTCTCAGAAAGAAATCCATCACTGACCAAGCTACGCACAACACCACCTTGGGAAACTCCCAAGTAGCTGACCGCCAGCAGCTATCATGCCACTGGGTGGGACTGCTTTAAACATGTCCTCTATTTTAGACTTCTTCCCTGAGCACTCCATAGAGGTCACTGTTAGAAACAAGCTATTCAATGAAGTGTATTTCTGCAGGAAAATCCCTCCTGGTTTTGCATTATACTCAAAACTGAACTAGTGTCAAGGCAACGATACCAGAAGAAAAGCCACAGCAGTGCCTGGTGTATGCATCTATAACACATTTGCATTTTAAAAGCAGGGTGTTTGCCACATCTGAAATACTCTTACTTCCCTCAAGAAATTCAAGATTGCCTTTGAAAAAGGTGTCAGGCAAAGAGGTGGAAGAAGAAAAACCCAAACAGACTTTACATGTGGGTATCTTGTCAAGGTCTAGTTGGCAGAGCCTTGGCAGAGCCTTCTTGGTGACACAGAATCAGTCCTTTCCCATCCTGCTCAGGACACTGGCCAGACTTTGTCCTTCCCCCAGCCCCTGATGGATGCACTGAGCATCTCATTGACTGCATGGAGGTGACAGCCTCTGGGCACCTTGAGAGAGCCACCTCCACCTCACTCCTCTCCCAGAAACATGGGCTGTCCCACCAGCCTTCCTTCCATCTCTGCAGCTGACAGGCCAATTCAAGCACCCTCCAGGAAGGATTACTTTTCTACAGAGGAAAACGTGCCTATTTTTGCTTTATTTTCTGCAAAATACAGTGCCTAGGATGAGCTACACCTGCTTCCCCTGGACTGGGGAAGAGCCATGCCCAGAGCATCCTGCCCAAGAGTAGGTCTGTGGGTGCTACCAGGACCTTTAGTTATTATAAAGTGCTGCCCCAAGCGGGGAAACACTGAGTTCATTCCTGACAGGGTGTGCGTAGGTGTTGGTGCCAAATCCACAAGTTAATTAAAAATTTCATTTTCTATTGGAAAACAACACAGACAGCATAATAGAGCTATAATTATATCCAGGTTTCCACTGGCAACTTGTTAATTGAATCTTACTCTGTTTCTTAAAGGAGAGCAGGGCTGCTGTCACACCCTCTTTGCTTCCTGCTGCTGCAATTTTTCCAGCAATATTCCCACCAAAATGTCAATATGTTTATGTCCCTGCTTTAAAAGGGGTTGGGCATAATGTTGCATGACATGCACCATCCTGAAAAGAATCTCCTCTGCCGCACGGCAAATCACAACATGTGTAATTACCTACATTGTTTTATATAGAGCATCAAAACTGAAAATATGATAAGTCTTTCCTCAGCCCTGCTTTGTCACCACGGCAACCAGACAATTTCCCCCCCACACCCCTCCCCCCCCAACCTCCCTCCTTTTTCCCAAGGGACAAAGAAAACCACTGGAGACTTCACAAATCGGCAGAGATTAAGCAGAAATAGTTTGCCAAATGCGTTCGTTCACTGACATCTCTTACTTCAGTAATCGCATGCATTGTGCTCGCTAAAAGTGAGTTCCTGGTAAACAGCACCATCCCTCCAAATCAACCCCCACTTCCTCTCCTTCATCTCCACCTCCCTCCACAAGCCCAGGCAAATTCCCTCAAGCCAAATTGTTCCCTTTTTGTTCTGTTTAGCCATTATTTTCCTGTGTACATGCTCACGGATGAATGAAAGGGGACTCGGTTTGACTCTACCCATACTGTTGAGTTCTAAATCACTGACGAGCAACAGGTTGAAGCAAATACCTACATTCTGTAGGCGGCCCTTTTGCATGTGGCATGCTGAAGGGAAGAGAAGCAAGGTCTGAGTTTTGTGACCCAGACAAGTGGAAACTTTCACAGCAGAGCTACATGGCTTGCAAGTGCCAGCTCAGCATCAGGAGATGCATGGACCAGAGCTGGCATGAGCCCTCCCTAAGGAGAGTTGCCAGGCACTGCCTCCCACCTGCTTTCAGTCACTGATGGCTTTGCCAAACTTGAAGTGATTAGGCTTGTGCCAGGTTCTACTGATCAAAGAATCATAGAGACATAGAATGGTTTGGTTTGGAAGGGACCTTAAAGATCATCTAGTTCCAACCCCCCTGCATGGGCAGGGACAACTCTGACTAGACCATGTTGCTCAAATGCCCGTCCAACCTGCCCTTGAACACTTCCAGGGATGGGGCCTCCACAGCTTCTCTGGGCAACCTGTTCCAGTGCTTTACCACACTCCTAGTGAAGAATTTCCTCCTAATGTCTAATCTAAACTATTAGAGCTGTGGTGTTTGGTTTTGTTGGAAGTGCTTGTTAAAATGGTTCTTCTATTCTTGAAGACAAGGCTGGGGGAAAGACTCTTTGTAATTTTTACGTTTCAGAGTTGAAAAGAGGAGGAGAGTGGCGTATAGGTTTGCATGAGAAGGATGTACCTTTTTCTACTTCTGTGAACTTTCCACTGAGTTTGAGCATTTGAATCGCCCCTCGCCTCTCCATCCACATGTGCTGAAGAGCAATACCCATACTGATGGGAGCTCTCACCTCCACCAGAACTGTGACACTGCGAGGAAGCCCCAGGGAGAGGTACCCACCAAGTGGCTACAACTTCTCCCTTCAGCACCAAGACCTATGTGGCCCTGTGGCCACGCTTCCCCACTGCAGACAGCCACACAGCTGCTGGCCACAAGCACCAAAAGCAAGACCCTTGTCCCACAGGCAGTGCATGGGCAACACAGCCAGCTGCCCCTGAGAAAGCCCTCCTCCAAATGAATGACACTCCTCACTGCATCCAATGCAACTGAAGACAAAGAACTGCATAGGCAAGGATGACCTCTCATACCAGCTGTCAGGAGGCCATGTGGAACACAGTATCTAGGATAAAAACCCACTCACACCCTGCATCAGCGATGTCCACTTGCCCTGGCAGTCACTAGACATTGTTCTCGCAGATGTACCAGGTGCTTTCCCATTTCAGGTCATAATGAACTGCAGATATGACAGGCATTTCAGATTCCGAGTCTGCAGCAATGAAACACTCTATCTAGATGCTTCTGCCTAGCTTTTACTTACTAATTTTTAACAATGACAATTTAACTTCGTCATGCTTTTCATATACCAAAACAGCAAATTCAGAAATCATCCTAAAGGGCTCTGATTGCTTAACAAATCTTGCAAACAGCTTTATTTTTTTTATAAAGCCTGTATTCTAAAATTTCAGTGTCACTTTGATAGTTCTCTAGAGGGAAGTAACAAATAATTAGGAGGCACCATACTTTGGAGATACAGAACCAATGCTTCAATTACAAGCATTCCCATCTCACTTTTAAAGAACTTCAAAATCAGCACAAAAAAAAAAAAAAGCTGGTGTTACACAGAATATATTTACGCACATCAAAGAATAAGTCACAGGCAAAAGCTTAATTAAACTGAAATTCGGGTTGACCAATTAATTCATACATTTCAGAAGGGAAAAACACCTTATATAACTCCAAGAAATGATGATAAATGCTGGAAAGCCTAGACTTTCTAAAATGAGGATAAAATCAAATCCCTTCAAAGCTGCAGGTTTTATTCCATCAGAAACCTCCACACTTTTCCTGTAACCCTTTCAAGTGGTGATGTAATTAGCTCCAATTTTCTGGTTGCTTTTGGCACAGAGCTAAAGCCACGTACATGACCCTGTGGTACCAGTTCCTACTGAGGTTAAGAGTATAGTGAATGCTGTATTAGAAACAACCTAAAGTTCCCAACAGAGCTACAGCTTCTCCACATCAAACTCCAGAGCAGACTCTAAATGCTGCTTTCCAGCCCAGTTTATTTAACATTAACCATGAATATATATATACAGTCTTAAATGCTCCTCATTTCAGGGAGGGGCTGCAATAATATATGCTTCTCATACGCCTGCAACACATAGAACAAGATTCTTGCAAGTTATGTCTGGATATCATTGCCTCTCAGCATTCATGAAGGCAGATGTATTTTCCAAAGTATGTGTTGAAATGCTGTAGAGGAACATTTTTTGTTTTACAGAACCAAGAGGCTATATCAAATGACACTGAATTCTACCTTACTCTACTCTAACTCTTAATCCTATTTTAACTAGTTTTACCTGTTTACCACTTAAAGTAATAACCCTGAGGAAAGGTTTGCAGTAACACACTTGACGAAGGTAAGCTCTTTAACAGACATGCACACATATTCACAAAGGAAACATGTACCCACTTATTTTGGATGGATTCTTATACTTCACATATTCATGCTTAAACACATATCAATTGCATGCATGTTCTGCAAGAATATGGAAATGGCTTCTGCACACTAGGAATAACTGGAGGCAAGATTTCTGGATTTTTTAGTGTGAATCTGTACTTAATATCCATATAAAAAAAATGACACAAATGTTTCTAAAACCAAAATCTTTTTAACTTCTTTAAGCACCTTTTCCCATTCTATGCGATTCACCCACTTGTTACAGAAAAAAAATAATAATTCTGTATTATGAAAAATTACAGTGTGCAAAGTCTCATGTTAATTAGTTCATTTCAATGCCTTCAAGCAGAGTGAAGGGTAGAGACTAAGAAAACACATTCAGTGAAGAAAATGGATTTCAGCTTCAGATTGGGAAGGACAAGCATTCCTTCATAACGCAGATCATCACAGTACGTTTCCAGGAACAAGTACAACAAACCAAAACCAAAGGGGGAGAGGGAGCAGAGCCTAAAATCTAGGTCAGAGGAAGAAACCAGATAAGTATGAAGCATCATTTTTTTGTGAGCCTCACAACTGATTGTGTGAAGGTCTCATCTTCTGCATGTGTGACATTAACTGCCTCCATGCTGCAGAGGGAATGACCGAAGTCCCAAACAAAGGGGGCTCAGGTGGCACCTTTGGTGGAGCATGAGAGATGACATCACGTTACAGAATCACAGAATCATAGAATCACCAAGGCTGGAAAAGACCTTTAAGATCATCAAGTCCAGCCTATGACCTAACGTAACAACATACCTGGCTATACTAAAGAGAGCTCACTTAAGGGAGAATTCACTCATGGCATGGCCTGCAAAAAAAATTTACTTTTCTCAATAAAAAGAAAGGCCAAAAAGCAAAGGGGGATCACCAGCAACACTGTGCTCGAGGCAAAGCCTATACGTCTAGAAAGTGTCTATTGCTACTACATTCTATTTATTCATAAATAGACCAAATGTATACAAGTGGTTCTTACACCCCAAAGTTTTATGATTCTCTTATTTGCCATCTTCATTCTGCTTCTCAGCCACCTGGTTTTTCATTTACAGATGGCTTTGAGATCACAGTTTGTTATCTTATTCCAACATAACTAACAAACACATTTAATCCTCTTGCATCAACAGAGATCTGACTTTCTGTGACAGAACAACAAAAACTGAAAAATTCAGCAGACGTAGCTGGTTATTGCTTTCCGTCATGCTCTTAGAGACTTCTTTGATAGCTCCTTCTATTCTTGCTGTCTTCACAATAAGTCCTATTCTATTGTACCAGGGACACAACTCCTACTTAAAGTCACTATAATTTTTCTTGTCATTGAATAGAAAAGCAAATTAACTGTGAATGCATCTGTTATTTCCTTATCTTTTGTGTTCAATTAACCACTATCATTCTGAGTGACAAAAACTCTCTTACCATCTGCCCACAAGAAATCTGCTTTAAGAATGTTTATCATCATTTATTAATACTTATAAATCTACTTTTTTTCTCATTTTTAAGGTAGTAAATTTTGCTTTTCTTCTGGCTTTTGCTTTGCTGGTTGGCTCTCTCATGAAGCTCACAGCACCCTATGTGAAGAGAGTAACATAAAAGGGTATTACTGGACACTATATGTTCCCACTGCATTGCACTCAGACAAAACCAGAGGAAGTATAAATTTGAGACCTGCAGAGAAAGGCTCAAAAAACTGGCATTTCATCAGAAATTTTATTTCTAGCATCCTGCAACCTCTTCATCCTCGAAGTCTAACTTGGGCGCTGTGAGAAGCAGGAGCACAGAGAGGCAAGATGGCTGTGCTGGCCCCAGCGCTTGACGCCCATGTCCGGGAGTGTTTTCGGTGCTGCCTGCAAGCACAGGGATAATTCCCATCAGGGAATTAAGCACACAACAGCTTTCTAGCCATTCCCTTTCCCAAAGCATGTGTAAGTGCAGGCTGAGAGTGGGACCGGGTGGCAGAGGCATGTCTTGGGGGTATGGGCTGACCTGTGCCTCCCATTTGCACACCCTCAGGGTGCCCCTCCCAACCACCTGCTGCCTGTCCAAGGTGCCATGCCCACCTGTGTTTTCACAGGGCTCAAGCTGGGAGCTATAATCAGCCCTGAGGTGATGGTAGCCCCACTTGTCCCCTACAAAACTAACTGGGGCTCTGCTCTAAGTCTTGAGCCTCAGGGTCTGGCACAGCACTGGGAGTGGGAGCATGGTCACTCCTAGTTCATATCAGATGCTTCCAGCCCAGCTCTGAGTGATCTCAAGCTCCTCTGATGAGCAGCATTTCTTCACCCCTCTGTGAATACAAAAGCAAATTAACTGATGAAGACATCTGTTCTTTCCTTATCATGGATGTCCAATTAATTGCTATCTATTCCCCTTTTTTCTGTCTACACCTAGAGTGAGGTCAGTCATAAGAGCCTTGATCATTTGCAGTGCTTAATTTTTCCTCTGTAGCTTTAGCTTGGTTTGCTCCAGCCAGCTCTCCCTGAGCCAGTGCCTCAGCACTCTCCTGGAGATAACTCGCTCTGGGGAGCACTACCTCAAAGTATGGAGAAGACAATGGGTATGGCTGCCTTCATCCCTTGAAGCTTTGCAACATTATCCCAATGGATTTTGTATGGTCAATTTGGCTCTTATGACCTCATGCCATGCCCCATGTTGAGTAACATGCATCTTCAACTTCACAAAATAACCCCTCCAACGGGCAGTGAAAAACGTTTTAAAAAACCCAGCTATCCCTCAGAGGTACTGGAGCACCATATGGGGGCCCAGAGGAGATTCAGGATTAAGTACTATGTGGGGTGGATGCACCTAGTCTGCTCTGGACATAGCTCACCATAAGCAACAAGGGTGCAAACCAATCCACGCCACTAGGCCTTAAGGCTAAGAGTCGATCCCTGGCTTTCTTTTAGGTTAGTCCAGCAGGTCCAGGAGATAAAAGACTCCATTTAGTCTGCCAATGAGACAGACATTTAGTATTTCAAAGTACATTGTCCAGCTAGTAACTCCTAGCATCCTCTTTCATACTTCTGGGTAAGCATTGTTCCTTGCTGCTTATCAGGAGTCCTGCAACAACTCTGCACTGGATTGCCTTTCTTATTTGACCTCTACTAGTACTCCTTTGTTGCTAAAATTGAAACTTTAACACTACTGACTCCTGCAAAGCAACTGTAAAATCCTTTTCTCCGTGGAAGATAAGATGCATTGGTTAGCACAGATGGCCAACTTTCAGGTTTTCTGCAAGCCTGTCTGCGTCTCAGTTCCCTAGGTGTGAAAATAAAAATAATTTAAAAAAAAAAAACACCCCAAACTGTTCTGTCAATAATGCTTCCTTATTCACAAGAAAAAAGATTTTGAGGATTGAGACTTCTGTACCTCTTCCATTTTTATACATGACAATTAGAACCCATTTGATACTTGTATCAAAATACGACACAACTTTGTGAGCCTGACTTCACACATCCCCAGAGCTGTAGCCACATAATCCAATCAACGTGTCTCTGCTCTTCAGTCCTTCCATCTGCAAAGTGGATAATCCTACATCCACAACTGTGTGGGAAGAATTAACACTGATAAAATAGCTTGGTAGCCCTGAATAAGAATGAGAAGTCTGTGTCAGACGAAGAGGAACCATTAATAACCACGGCTATATTGCTTTCTCAAATGATGTCTCCATTAGCCTCTGCAGGATTTCTATTCAAATTACACAATAAAACAGTTCTGCATTATTTCTGTAGAACATAAATCTCCTTTTATTTTTTTCTCAGTTATTTTTCAATCAATTCCAGAATAATTTAAAACCTTCAGTGTCCAGGATTTGTCTGTTTTTTTGTTTTCAAATAACCTTTTCTCATCTGTGATGAGACTTTGTCATCTATTTTCTCAAACTGTAAAAGATTCACAATAGCTAGAGATTACAGTAAGGCTGGGTGGTTCTTAATTTCTTTGTATCAACCACGGGTGTCTTTTCCATAATCTTTAAAACTTGTCCTTCTGTAGATGTCAAATTATTGACTGCTATGTTTATTAATCTTTTTCCTGTTTTATTTGTCCCATGTATTCTGGATTTTTCATTCCTTTTATAACACTCTATAAAAGGATACAGTATGTGGAGCAAAGATTACTATGTAATGTATTTAGAGAAGATTTATCTATAACTTAGCAATTTTTTTTTCTAAGTTTTTTTACAATGAGGGTGGTGAAACACTGGAACAGGTTGCCCAGAGAGGGGGCAGATGCACCCTCCCTGGAAACATTCAAAGTCAGGTTGGATGGGGTTCTGAGCAACCTGAGCTAGTTGAAGATGTCCCTACTCAGTGCATGGGAGTTGGACTAGATGGCCTTTAAAGGTCCCTCCCAGCCCAAGCCATTCTATTACTTTATGATTCAGTCAAATCATAGCATTTGAATCAGTTTTGTTTCCATTTTGTATAGCACTCACCCTCAAAATATTACTTCTTTCTTGCTAGGGAAAGGTGTTACCATGGTATTCCCATTATTCCTAATGCAGAGGCTGGGAGAAAAATTACGTTCCCTAGAAAATTCCCTTACTTCCAATGCAAAGGTCCACAGGGGTAGTTGTAACAGACTTGTACCTGCTGTGCAACTTGAAGGCAAAGGGAGACTGACCAGTCAGTGGCTGGCAGAAGTTTCTCCAGTTGCAGAGACTCCTGCACTCAGTACAGTTCCCATCTGTTTCCTTGAATTACGATCATGTTTGAGTGAACACCACAAAAATTTCACTGTGGTGTGGCATGAGAAAAGCTTGCCCATATCATGTCCTCTTGCATCTGCATTTTAAATGTTCTATTTAAAATGATAGGCAGGCCTCACTCCTCAAAAATGGAAATTCTCTAGTGAGAACAGCTACATTTTCCGACCCTTTGCCGTGCTGTGGCCTGGCTGAAACCCACTGTGGAGAAGCATCTGCAGAAAGAATTACATTAGTGAAAGTCCATGGGCTTCTAAAACCATGATTAATGGACATGATCACATCCAGAGAGAGATCCCTCTCCCTGGGAAAGCCAGGAGTGCCCAGGGACAGAGCCTGGGTGGCTGACAGCCAGTGGGGCTGGTTTGTTTCTCACTTCAAATGCCACAGCAGCAGCAGGGCTCCAACGTAACATAGGAAGAAAAGCCACAAAAAGCTGGATGACATCGTTAGATACAGCTCCCAGCTGCCAAACCTGGCTCCAGAGAGTGGAGGATACTTCTAAGTCACAGCTTCTCCTGAGGGCACCTTTCATGGTGGAATTTCTTTGAGCCATCTCCTCTTGAGCACCTGGGTCGCATCCCCACTTAGATGCATGTCCTGGTGTTCTGGGCACTCTCAACACTTACGTTTCCTGGAGAAACTGGAAGCTCCCTTTGCTTAAATGAGCTAGCTGGAAACACAGGCTTTGGTCCAGCTGGTGCTTTAGGTTTGCTTTGATCCTTCCCTAGGGCACACAAGTGGTATCTGCCCTCATGTCAGCCCTGATAAGGTTTTGCAACAGCAGCACCATCCAACCAGGGGGGACGTGTTGCTATCAGATGTCCTACAGTGAAGACCCATGAGCCCTCAGGAGGTTAAAACAACCAGGGACCAAGGATCTGTGTCTTCCAGTTGTAGTAATTTATTTGGAGCTTTAATGAAAAGCTCTCCTTCAGTTAAAACATTTTCTGGCCCTTGCATTTTATCAAGTGGAAGTTTGGAATGACATTTTCAAAAAGAGACGTGAACTTGGTTTTGTTTTGAAAATGCCAAAAGGCAATGTTTGAAACAATCCAAAATTATTACTTTTGTTTTATACTTAGCCAAAATGATTCAGCAAGCAGATTCATATGCCCTAAAACTGTGTTTCTGGAGAGTAACAAACCAGTAGCACAGTAAATTTTTGCACAGCTCTAGCCTGGATTTTGTTTCCTGCAGCTCTGTCTTTGCTGCAGACTTAAATTGAATTATCTGCACTTACGTTCCCCTCCAAAACTGAGCTGCAGTGTGAAATGGCAGGGTGCAAGTGTCAGGATTAGTGAATGGGATGATTCTCTTAGCTAACTTTATGGTCAAGTGAAATTTTTGGATGAACTGTTTGATTTGTCAAATAAGCAGTTTCAGAATCATTAGAAGGATTCACAAGTTCCACTTGAATTCAGAAAATAATCTGATAAATATTTGCTATGTTACATCGCAAAGTATTCAAGAGAACTCCACGTGCTCTGTTCTCATCACTTTTTTTTTTAAACAAAAGGTTTCTCATCTTTCAGTTTGATACACTCTTCAGGAATGGCACTTAGCTCTTGCCAAATGTCTCGACAGATCATTTTGCATCAATATTGACAGCACTGCCATCCGTCGATTGCTGCAGGTGCGACTTGAGCAAGTCTCACAGCCAAAGACTGTTATGTGGTGTTGGCTGCGGGATACAAGCATGACCTCCTGTCTGATGGATGGCATCCCTAGTGTCACAGCCTTCCCTGTGGTGACAAGGGACCAACGGCTATTGCCTTGAAGCCAGTTTTTTCCTTCCTTCTTGAGGAGTGTAACTGAGCAGCCCCTGCATCTCCACGGGCATAAAAAAATAGATGCACCTGGCAGAGATCCACCATGAGCACTGATCCACCACTTGAAGCAGAAGACCAAATGCTCTCATTTTCTGGCTCTCCCCAGGCTTACCCATTTCTGAAGCCTGTAGCAGCAGCAGTTGCTGCAAATGTTCCTTCCTCTTTCTCTCTCCACCTGCTACCTCATCCACCCAGAAACCATACATGTTCCCAGGGCACAGTTGAGAAAGGAGACAAGTGTTAGTGGTAATTTTTGAAGCAAAGCCTGGCCATATTTCTGTGGTAGGGAGAGCTGGCTGAGCTGCTGGCCTCCAGAGAGGCAGCAAGAAGGAGAGGAAACCCCAAGGGATGGCTGATCTGCTGCTGCTGGTCCCCAAAAGCCTTTCTGGGCTGTCACAGGCTGCAGTAGCCACAAGAGCAGAGCCACAGACAACAAGCAGTAAATTCCTCTGCAACATTTATTCTAAGTCATACTTCAGTGAATCACCATTGCAATCCTTTTCTGTGTTACATATTCAACATCTACTCCAAAACAATGTTAAAAATAACAGATTTACTTCCAGCAGGCAGATGGCTGCTAAATTCTCCATTTTTCTGTATCCCATAAAACTTGGACTTGTATCTTTGAGATATATACTTTGGGATATTAAGATATTAGAAATCTTAAAAATTGAGCAGTTAAAGAGATGCTGTAATTAAATATACCCTTTGAAGAAAAACTCGAAGTCGTCACTGAAACTATGCCAGAGCTGTTACTCAGACATCTATAGCACAGCATTGCCCAGACATTAAACAGACAAGCAAAACCAAAGCCTCTTTGTGGCCCCTTCTACACAGTAAGTAGTCAGAGGGATAAGCCATTGGGAGACACGTCTGCCTGGATGCTGCATCTCATCTGTCAGGGGTTTGGTTTTTTTGACCATGGCTTGATTTATAGACCAGGCCTGCTGACTAGAGACAGCTATAGCTTATCCCGCAAGGGGAAAAGGGTTCTAGGGCAAGAGTTGGCAGGGCTCAGAGACAGAGCTTTAAACTAGGTATGAAGGGGGGCAGGGGTGAAACTGGGACCACTAGAGAGGAGCCTGAACGCATCATGCCAGTGCTTGTGGAAGAGGAGGGTGCTAGTAAGGTCTCACAACCTTGGTTCTTGGTGAAGAAGGAGGATGATATTAATTGTGGCAGGAGGAACAAAAGAATTGGTGAGAGGTTGGTTACTTTGGAAACATCTGCACGTGGTCTGGAGGGTATTAGGGCTTCTCCTAACCAAAAGGTAGCCCAGCTGGGATGCATCTACACTAATGCATGCAGCATGGGTAACAAGCAGGAGGAGCTGGAAGCCATTGTTCAGATGGAAAACTATGATATAGTTGCCATCACAGAAATGTGTAGGATAAGGTTGGACTCAATGCTTTTGAAGGTCTTTTCCAACCTGAACAATTCTATGATCCTCCCAAATCCAAGTCCTGTATAGGAGGCTCCAAAATTGCTGTAATGTCTGTTTTTCCCCTGCTGCATCTACCAGGAAAGACAGTGAAGCTTAGCCTGGAGCTGGACATAGGGCAGGCTCAGGGAGTCACAGGGTGGAGAGCTGATGGCACAGAGCAGGCAGGATGGAGCCAGACACCGTGTGTACAGCTGCCAGCAGGCAACAGCCTTGGGATCTGACTGTGCCCAGGCCATGCTTATCTTTTTTTCTCAGATGGAGCTAGAAAGGCAGTTTGGAAGGAGAACAGTACATATGGGGCAACCACTATCTGCCTGGAGACAGGACTCAAGAGCAAACTAGGGAGATAAGCTATGAAACAGTGCAGGTTTTTGCCATTTGCTCTAAGCAAATTATTAGCTCTAATAGGAGCTAATAATTAGCTCTAAGGAGCTAATAAACCATTTTATTCTTGTGGAAAAAAAAAACCCACAAAACAGTTTACTTATACATGACCTGTGTCCACAAGAAGAGCATTTCAACCACCTTCAAACATTCACCAGTATCGTGAAATCCCTGAGAACAGCCCAGCTTGGACAGACTGGGATGGGTATTTGCCTTTTGAGTTTCTAAACCCTTGCTAAGGAAATAAGAGGGTAAATGCCCCCCATTCAGGTGGATCCTATATTAATGGGTGGCAGCCCATTGCCTGGCTAGCTGGTCAGGACACCAGACTTGTGCTGCTTGCCTGAAGGGCTTGTGCACAGGACTTTCACCACCAAGACAGAAGTATAAAGGTCCTTGAAATCAATGGGAAACTCTGCTTATAAAGCTGATGGCATGATACTGCCCTCCATCTTTGCTTCAGCTTCAAGGACGACTAGGCCTTTAAGCCTTGTACAAGGCAAGCACGCCTGCCCTGAGCCCTTTGCAGACTGAGAAACTAATGGCAAGCTCAGATAAATCATCCTAAGCGGCAATTAATTGACCTCAAACTTGCAGCAGCTCCAAAGGCATCTTTGCTGGCTCCATTGTTTTTTAATGTGTCATTCAGAGAAGGTCAGTAAGCTCCTGCAAGAGACACATGAAGGACTTGCTGAAGCAGATTGCCAGCTCAAGAGAGGATTAAATTATGATTCCTCAGACTCCAGTTTTATCTTACAGCAGGTGATTTGTGTACGGGGCAGAAGAGAAAGGAACAGATATCTCAACATTTCTCAAAAGCTTTTAGTTTTCAAGGGACTTACAACAGACATCATAAACTGTTTGCAATACAAGAGCAGCAGATACAAAGACACTGTCTCACTCTTGCCAGATACCTTCGCTAGGCCCTGTTGATGTATTAATGCCACTGAAAGAACAGCTATAAATCAGAAATGTGGGTCTCATAGGGTAACCAAACTGTTAAAGAGCTGCTGAGTTTGGAAATGAGAAGTCCTACACTAATAAAAAATTAATGAATGTCACTCTAAAAATGGAGGTTAAAAAGCAAGGATATGCCCTTCCCCAGTATCCAAAACTTGAAACTCACTTTCAGAGTGCCTGAAGAAAACAAACCATTTGTTTTGCCTCACAGCATTAAAAGCCACAACTACCCAAACATCAAAGGCCTAGATTTCCTCTCTCTGTCAGCAACTATTACAATTAAATTATTTTGTTTAAAAATGACTGCAAAATGTCTGCACCGCACTAAAACTTGCAAACAAAGAAGTCTGTGTTCAACATGTGAAAAACCAAAGCATGCCTCAGTGAGGGTCTTTCAACAACTTCTATGGCACTGCCTTGCAACTGGATGGCCCTTAAGCAAGCTGGGAAGAACAACCGGAGCTCACCTACAGTGCACTAACCTTGTACACTAATGTGGTTTGGTTGTAATTGATGGTGACTACATCCTTGGAAGAGCACATCTTCAAACAAAAAGCAGCAAGAGTGTGTAGTAGTAGTTACATTGGCAGCACTCAAGGTTGAAATAAAGAGAATGTGAGGGGTAGGGTAACTGTGCTTCATGAGGAATGAAACAGCATCTCAACAGAGGAAAAAGGGCTCCTCGCTTCAGGAAAGTCTCTTTTCATCTAAAATAAAGAGCAACAAATAGGAAATGGTCTTTTAAACTACTAGAGCATACAGCTAGGTTAAATTTTCAGGAACAAGAGTTTGTATCAATTCTGGCAAACCGTTTTGGCCTTTTGGGGTTTTTTTAGTCAAAACTAAACTTTTTAATAAAAGTAATAATTTTTGCTGTCCTGAGTCCACATTTAAGTTTGGGTTGTTTGCTTGTTTTTTTACTCTTACCAAAAAAACCAAAAAGTGCGTAAGCCTGTAAATGTTACAGAAGACCATCCTCCTGCAGCAATTTGAAAAAAGTGCAATCTTTACCAAATAGTTGTAAAGGACTTTACAGAGACAGAAATGCAGTTACACTCTTGCTACATACATATATGTATTGGATCCCTGCCTATGAATTTATTGTTTTTCCTAGGCATTTTAACAGCCTAGAAACCTAAACCTGCAACCCCCTCAGCTACCTGGGCTGACAGTGTGTGGGGGAATCTGGGGTTATGCCAGCATGCAGGATCACTCACCCCTCCTTCACTCTAACTCCAGCATCCCTGACAGCACCATCGCCCCTTTGAGACAGCTGCTGGCAGGAATTGGAGGGGCTCATCAGCTCCAGACACTGTTGATTGCTCTGGTTACTTTCTGTGGACATTCTGCCATCTGCTCTCACGACTTTTAAGCACTACCTTTTAAATCCATTTATGACAGTGGTGGAAACCTTAGGATCCCCTTCCACAGTCTTTCTGGAGATCCCTTCTTTCAGGCTTTAACTGCTTCTTTTAGGCTTAACAGTGTAAGTACATATCTCCCTCCCCGCACACCGATGGTACATCTCTAAGTGTGAGCTACACAAGCTCAGAAAAGGTGTTCCAAGAAACACAAGAAGAAAGGAAGAAGAAAACAGCAGCTTCAGTTAATGGGGGATGCCATGCAGTTTGATGCAGAAGAAATAGGGCCTGAAATTTTAGTCTCTTGATTTCTGAGCATGTTTTTATGTAGCTCTGGGCATAAGCCAAATTTTTCAACATTCACACACTTCATAATGCAATGGTCTAGGCTGGTGAAAGTACAACATTGGTGACTGTGCAGTCCAGATAAATGGGATTTCTGAATAACACATACATTGAAAGCCTGAGTAACTTCTATAAAGGTTGAAAATAGCTTTACTCAACTGCTATTGTGTTAAGGTGGAAACTGTTAAACATGTTTTTCTTTGGTTATGCAGGCTTCCTCAAAAAGCTATCATCAGCATTTTTTAATGGGAGCATAAAGGGGCTATTTCAGAAAGAAGCAACTTGAAATTATAATGGAAGTGTTCATACATAGGTGCATTTTTGCACTCACGCCTGTTTCTGAGAGAAGACAAGCCTTTTTAGGACACCTTGGGTCAACATGAAGAACCATGAGAAAATTCTGATGCTTTCAGAGAACAAGGTAGTAACAACAGAGCATTTGTAAAACTGAATAGTGGAGCTGGAGGTTGAAGGACAAGCACTGACATGACAAAAATAAAACCTATTGACTAAATGCGGTCCTTTATTAGGGCTTAGTTATTACATAAATTATATATGTGAGGTTCAAATGTGTGTAAAAAAGACGGTTAAACACGGTGACACTGAACCCCTCCACCAGATTAGGAAGAGGGATGGGGCCTTATAGGGTCTCCACCACAAATTTACATAGTCCGGCTTCTCTTTACTTCTCTGGGCTTGCTCCAGCTGGGGAGCAATCTTTACCACCAAGGCGCAGTGGGGGGACCTGACAAGCTGATGGGGAGGGGGGTCCCTCACTTGCCCAGCACAATCTGTTCCAAGGCAGCCACCTTGCTACTACTGACACAAATGTATCTTAGGGAAGTGATGTAATTATATATACTTGGGCACAAAAAGCAAAATAAAACATGCAGTAAATGAGTTTATCCTTAAATTGGCAAGTTTAATATATCAAAGGGGAGAGCTATTTCAGAAATACAAAAACTTATTATAAAACAATGAAGAAACCATATTTACTACATCTGATTAAACATATAATAGGCAATTTCTTGGATAGTACACAAGACCCAGGTTTATTTTGATTTATTAATAAATCATGATAATTGTGTTCCATTGTTTTGCTAGGAAAAAGTTAGCATCAATATTGTATTTGTTTCTATTAAAATAGAGATTTATGGAGTACTCCTTACATTAAAATCATTACAGAAACATCAATTTATCAGTAAACTTTAATGGACAAATAAACTGGAGACAACATGTTCACTTCAAATAAGATTTAGCCTATTATTGGGTTGCAGACTAAGGACACAGAAAATTGAACCTTTGTACATTAAACAATATTGCAAGCAAATGCAGTTTACCGCTTTGTTTGTTAGCTGGATTTCCTTAAGCAACCATAGCCCTCTGCACTGTAAACCCTTCATTTTCTATTGAATTTGAAGCAGGAACACAGAAATATGATGCAAGAGGCCTATTTTTGCATCATTTCCATCTCACCTGCATAAAGAAATTCAGCAGCATCCTGTGATGAGGTAACCAAAATGGTTGCTTGAAGTTGGACCCCACCAGGAGAGCTGCCCAGGTGCCTCCAAGGCAGGACAGGGGCAGGCAAGGCAGGACAGGACAGTGGGCAGGACAGCCCATGCCCAGGGCAGCCCATGCCCAGCAGCCAGCTCCAGGACAGGTACTACCATTTTGTGGCTGTAAGTCCAAGCAAGTGCTGGCCTTCCTGGGATGGACTCTTTGCAGCGATGCTGGGAAGGACTTGAGGATGACAGGAGCTCTAGCCCCAGGAGAATCATCCCAATGCCTCATGCAGAGGAGCAGAGTGAGCCAGGTTACTGCCCCATCAGCCTCACAGAAAGGCTAACAGAAACCCAGCTCACTTCAGTTGGTAGGAACAGGAATTTCCTCTCAGTTCCTTTGCGAGCTGGCAAGTGGCACCCAGTGTGTCAGAAACCACCAGAGGCCAACCACGCAGCAAACCTGGTCTGCGGCGAGGGGGCCTGGCCGTCAGTAGCAAGATGCAACCCTGCAGCTCCTCTGCACTCTGCTCCTTACATTCGTAGCAAGACTAAATGCTCACTGCAGGAGGTATCTGTATATACTCACCATCATTTTATCGGCCTCTAAATGTGTCTATTCCCCTTCTTTCTAAATGTGTTTAAGGGAAAACAGTGGTTGCTCTTGACTTCTTGGCTAGTCTTTGTATTATTTTTGAGGATACCACAGATGTATTTGCAGCAAATAAATGTACCAATTTAGTGTAAGAGCATTTTGCATGCCTGTTGTAGAGTAACTCCAGAAAAACTGCACCATAAATGCACAGAAATTGTATCTGGCTAGTTGAGAAGCTTTGGTTCTTGCTGCAAATACTCTTTATTTTCCTATATGCTAATATATGTGTCCAGTTCTGGGGTCCCCAACACAAGAAGGACATTGAGCTTATGGAGCAAGTCTAGAGGAAGACCACAAAGACGATCAGAGGGCTGGAGCACCTCTCCTGTGAAGGCAGGCTGAAAGAGTTTCGGTTGTTCAGCCTGGAGAAGAGAAGGCTCCAGGGAGACCTTATAGCAGCCTTCCAGTGCATGAAGGGGGCCTACAGGAATGCTGGGAAGGGGCTTTTTACAAGTGCTTGTAGTGAGAGGATGAGGGGGAACAGTTTCAAACTGAGAGAGTAGATTTAGTTTATATATTAAGAAGAAATTCTTCCCTGTGAGGGTGGTGAGACACTGGCATAGGTTGCCCAGAGAAGCTGTGGCTGCCCCATCCCTGGAAGTGTTCAAGGCCAGGTTGGATGGGGCTCTGAGTAACCTGGCCTAGTGGGAGGTGTCCCTGCCCATGCAGGGGGGTTGGAACACTCAGTAAACTTCAGATAGATGAGGCAGTCTTTTGAAGTCCAGAGCAACATAACTAGCCAAAGAACTTGGCCACCTCACCTGAAAAGCATTTTATCAGTCACAGTCACACAATGTCTATTGCTGCATCAAAACTATTATTAAACAACACATTACTAACACCAATGTTCATAAAAATTCACTTACCCTTATTGCAATGGAATTTCAAGCAATTTACTCTTTTACTGCTCATTTCTAACTGGTCTAACTAGGGCACTGGCAAAAACTAACCAATTTCAGTCCAAGAGTTTGAAAAGCAATTGAGACATCTGCTATGGTCCTGAGGCTAGGCACTTGCATCCTGGCCAGGATGTGCTCCACAACTGATGATGCTACATGTCCAAACAAACGTTCCCTCAAGCCAGGCATAACGCTCATCACCACAGCAGACTAGTGAGAGACATGAGGGCTAAGCAAAATCTGGACAATTACAGAAATTATTTCTTAAACCAAAATAGCCCCCTCAAGAAAAGAAAAACACAGTTAGTAACTTGGTAGTTACTGCAAGTAGCACACTTTAAGGAAAAGTGTGGCTAAGAAACATTGAACTGCAGCATAGGCTGTCATGGCTACTTTAGATACGAATCCTAACATGTGTACAAGAAAAATCTATCCTAGAGATAGAGGAAGATTTAAGTGATAGATGATCTGTGTCCTACCATCAATTCAAAACCGTAGCCCTGTATTTGGGATTCTGTGTACCTGATCCACGGATGTGCAGCAGTTCTGTCATGCACTGAGCATGTCAGATGTACCATGCAGGTCAGGAGCAATTCACCCTGAAGATGCAGTGAGCATGACGTGACTGGAGCCCATCGCAGTGGCAGCCAGTGCCTGGAGGACGTTTGCTCCAGGATTTCCAGCCATCCAGTCTGAGCTATTGCCCACCCTACTTGCTGGGCAACCGGAAATTTGGCACATAGATAACAAAAAAAAAACCCCAAACATTCACAGCTGTAATTGATGGGTAAAGCAATTGTCTACCAAGACAAGAAGAAGCAGTAGAGCTGGCAGATGCGTGTCCGTTTTGCTTACATCTTTTTAGTAGGTGCAATTGAAATAAAAACTGTGAAATGAAAGGTGTCGAAAAGCAAGAAAGAAGAAAGCAATCAAATTCTATTAACCTGAGTGAAAATTAAATGCCTCACTTCTGTACTTGCCTTTGAAAATCTCTGACCTAAATTGAGAGAGAAATGTCCTTTGCACCACACACAGAATTCCAAATACAGATTTTGGATTCATCTATGAAAATAAAACAGATTATTTTACTAGCAGAGAGAGTACAGTGAAGCATCAACCCTCCCATAAACCCAGTTACATACATGCATACATAAATAAATCCCTGACTTGCCAAATTTCCTTAGCTGATGTAAACTGTTTTTTCAGATATTTCCATTACATGAGTAAACACCACTTCCTATATTTTTTATCGACTGAGTGTAAAGATTTAAAGAAGACAAATCAAGTTTATTTTAGATTCCCTGAGGAAAAGCAAACCCATCTGTCCTTACTCCTTCCCTGCTGTTTTACAGTGCTCACTATTAGTTATTTTTATAACCCACCTACATTTATCCGTATCTGCAGGAGGAACATAAATCTCACCCATATTCCAGACAAATTACTCCAAAATGCCAACAAAAAAAAAGTTGATGCCCATAGAAATTAAATATATAACACAGCAAAGGAATTGAGATGGGATCTAAGGTGGTGAACTGATCCTATGACACCACTCGCACAGAATGACACAGCCTACATGGGAATGGACAGAAGAAGCTGAGAAATAAGTAAAATGGGTAAAAGAGAAGTGGGACACCTGTTTTATTATGTAATGCCAGGCTTGTTATCATACCTTTAATAGCCCTCTGCCTGAAGATATCCCAGCTGCTTGCTCTTTTCTCTTCCCCCTC
Organism: Hemiprocne comata; assembly: GCA_020745705.1. Taxonomy (NCBI): domain Eukaryota; kingdom Metazoa; phylum Chordata; class Aves; order Apodiformes; family Apodidae; genus Hemiprocne; species Hemiprocne comata. The sequence goes on along the minus strand of CM036586.1, from coordinate 151,467,323 downwards.
ACAGGTGGCATACATACAAGCTGAAGAGCAGTGCTACCTGTAATAGAGGTGTGGTCCCAGTGCGGGGAAGTCCCCAGCATTGAAAATTTCTCTTTATTGTCACTGGCACAGTGGTGATGCTCACAGGCTGGAGTTTACAGTCACACAGACCAGAAAAACCCTCAGCCGAGCTCCCTTGGAAATTCTTTTTACAGGCACCTTCTCCCCACATCTGTGCAAATCACAGTAAAGTAAACCCACTGAAAGATCAGCACCATTAGAGGTGGCAGGGAGCATCTCAGTGTGGACAGTAGTTTAAGCCACCACCACGGGATCACAACCTGTGTTCCTTTCTGCAAAGAAACGCTCTGCTAAATTTGAAGAAATCTTACAGAAAGTCTATTATCAAATCAGAGTGGCTTAAGCCAGCACAGCTGATAGAAAGCCATATTTACTGAGCCTCAACACAACTGCAGAGGATGCTTCCCTGGAAAGTTTCATGGCACTGTGATTTTGGCTGTTTACAACAGTCATAGAGGGCAGTACGAGCAGACGTATGTATGGGAAGCATTTCCAAGCCCCTTGCTGTGTAAGCAGGGACTCAACCCAACATTTAAAAATGATCCTGTATTGTGAACTTTCACTGACAAAAGAAACTAATGCACTGTCATAACAACAGCTTTACATATTTATTTCCAGGACAGCAGTAGTTTACAACACGATTTCTGTTGTGCTTTTGTCTGACATGGTGAGACTTCAGATTTACTCCCCCCTCATTTCCACTGACAGTGCTGCCGTTGACACCACACGCAGATGACTGAGGTGTGAGTGCAGGGTATTACCATCCTGATAAGACGTTAGGACAGCAGTGAAGCAGTTGGTAATTTTATTTCTCAAAAGCTGCTTACTGCATGCCTCGCCTCCGTGGCACACAAGCCTCCGAGGCACGTCTCTCTGAACACAGGTTTCCACATCAGTGGATTTGGTGAATATCTCAAGACAGTTTTGTTTAATGTAGCACTGAGCTGTGCTGTTTCATTAGTCTCAATGACAACATCTCAACTTACCTGAGCTGTAGGTTCACGTTCCTCTGCAGTGACAGTCTGAACACAATTTAGCTTGTGCTCAGGATAATCACAAATCCCATCTGTCTTTGCCTCAAGAAAGACAAGGGCCCTTCTGGAGAGGATCTTGTACTGTTTTGCCTGCTAAAACTCAGTCTTGTGGTACTGATGCAAGGTAGGAGACATGAGGAGGCAGCTGGGCCAGGCAGGGAGCCCCATGCTAGGCCCACACCACCCGCCATGTCCCCACTGGTGTTTTCCCATGGAGAAGCAACACGGATGAGAGACAAGTTTGGCATCAGGCCCCTTTCCACGGCTGCTCAGGCCCAGCAGTGTAGACACAACCACTGACCTCAAGCTGTTCCCCATGTCTTTCTGGTAAATAAACTGTCTACTAGAGAAAGCTTCGGTGTTACATAGCTGGGAGGCTGTTGATGGAAATTCCTCCCAGAATGGTGTGAATGTTCTGGCACGACATGCTGGGGAGAGAAACCCCAGGCACACAAGCCAAGGGCAGCAAAGAGAAGGAACACATCCCATCGTAAGGGATATCAAGAAATAAAGACTATGTAGGAAGTTAAGGCTTTTTCAATAGTCTGAAGAACACCAAGCTGTTAATAGCAGCTTTTCTCATCACTTCTAACAGCCTGCCTACGGGAGCTGTTGGACGTATGAGGTGTATTTAGACTCTGCTCCGTCATATTTTCTTTAATTCTACCTAGAGAAAAAGCATTTCAATGACCTTTGAATGAATCATAAATTTCATTCTAAGTACTCCTTCTGTTATAAGACCTCCTCTACTTGGAAAAAGATAGGTAAGTTTAACTAAAGTTGCACATATATTTGCTTTCTATTCGGCTTTATTCTAAAATCACAGTAGTCTTTGTAATACCAATACTGAACACAAAGATATATAAATTGGTTACTTAATTCTTCTTTTTATTTGCTTTAATTTATTTAAAAACAAAAACATGCAACATCTTTAACTTTCTCACCATAAGCAAACACAGACAAATAGCTTGCCTCAAGCTTGAATAAAGTCCTATTTAAAGCACACCACAAGGCTAATTTCTAGTACTGGCAGCACAGTGATACTGATAACCACATTATGCTACTGCGCCCAACTGTGGCTTCCAGAGAAAACAAAACAGTTGAGGAAAAATGCATCTAATTCTGAATAGCAGTCTTCACACTGCTCCTCTGGCACATTTAATAAGCATCAGGGTATCTACATTTGTGGATGTTCATGTTGTTGGCATTAAAACTATCCTCTCTATAAGAACGTCCCACCAAAATCTTTACGTCCGAAAAGATGAATGCTACTATACTTCACCTTGTACTAAAAATGCCTTCTATATTAAACACACAAACATTATATTAAATTTTATTTGCATTACTTCATTCTTCCATACTTCTTGCAGCCTGCAAGACCACAGGACAATTCCATCTAACCCTCAAAGGATTTTCCGCCATCATGTAACATTGCAAGCTAATGAGTAACCCTTGAGTCAAGTTCTCTGATTTAACCCAATCTGCAGGGCACAAAAGCCTGGTCAACCTGCTCTGTAAGCAACCCACAGTGCAAGTTTCCATGACCAAGATATACCTTGCCTGTGTTTGCTCCAGCTAACACAGCTGTCCCTCAGCCACTCCAACCCAAATCTGTGCTGAAGTGCTTTGAATGTACCGTTCATTAACAATCAGTATCTTACTCCTTTGAGTTTCAGAAATACAGTTTGAAATGGAGGGTACCTCAATGTACACTAAATTAAACCTTCACAAAGCTCAGGGTCCACAGCAGCAGCAGACCAGATGGTCAACAAAATAAAATACAACCTGCCAACAGAATAGAGTTACTTCCACATATGGTAGCACAGTGCCTACAAATCTCCATTGACAACATGAAAAAAACAAAACTCTTGCACTTTTGACCTGGAATTAAAACCATGGCTTCATTAACCTTGATCAGTACACAAGTGGTCACACACTCCTCTGCTGATACAATTCTTCTGTGTTTAAAATGTCTGTGGAAACTGATGACAAGTTATATACACTTTTTTGTTGTGAAAGCTATAAAAACATACAGAAATTGACAGCAGTCTCTCCTTCCATTTCACGCTGAGAACAGCAAAAGGAGTGTCCATTACCGATCCTGGGAATAAATGCAGAGATTGGATTGTCCATAAAAAAAAAAAAAAAAAAAGCCAAGCCAAGAGAACAGCAAAGAAAATTAGCCTATGTTTGCAAAAGATGCTCTTTCTCCAGAGGCAAACATAACCCACAAGCTATTTTTAATAAGTTTTAATTATCTTGTCACTCATCTAGTTAACAAAGGCTCACAAAGCTGACTTGGCATGCTGAAAGGTGATGGATATGGTGCCAGAGCAGGCAAAGGGACTGGAGGGAACCAGGGAGGCAACCTCTGCAAGCAACCTTACTGCCAAAGAAATTGTAAAATGGGAATACACCCTCACAAGGGCTAAACCTGCACCTCAGGATTAACTAAGTCCATGACACAGGACAAAAGTGCACTACAGTCCTTTTGGATCAGGTAGGACAGCAAAGGGAAAGCAAGGTTTTTAACATTGCAAAGCAATAAAAAATAGAGAATTCTAGTACATGGGTCAAGTGCTGTTGTCACTGAGGGGACAGATGTCGGTGCGGAGGATCCAGAGCCAGGTCCCAGGGACCTGAAGCCCCTTTACTGAATGTCTCTGGTTGTGGCACACCCACTCCCACTATGGGAGATCGTGGGAATGACTGAGGTGAACCGAGGTGAGCTGTGGTCAGACTGCACCCCCAAACACTGCTGCACCCCAGCATCCAACAGCACACCCGTTTGTGGTGATGTACACAGAAACCTGCTGTTTCTGACCACAGCCTGGCAATGTGCTGAGCACTGAGCTCTCCGGTATGGCTAATTTAAACACATCAGGCTCTTTCAGTGCTAACAACATGATGTGCTTTCCCTAGGAGACAAGAGGATTTAGCTCCAGTAAGATAACTGCAGCATACCCACAAGTCCCCAGAGAGCACTGTTCCCTTTGCTAAATCGGGAAAAATCAGGTACTAAGACTCACAAACAAGGTGGATGATTTTGTGTAACTCATGGGAAATGCTTAAGGTAATGCCCCAACAGTCACCTGTCACAGTGCCAATTACTTTATTAAATTTAAATAATAGAAAACTGTCTTGTCTTTTGCTTTCAGTAGAAATAAGTACCGATGTGTGCTATGGGTTTCATCATTTGTCATCTCCCATTCTCCCATCTTTGTCATCTACAAGTTGCAGTGAACTCATAGCTAGCTTCAGGGCTGAGAGTTTAGTCTGTTACTGCAGACATTAAAAATAAATGGTTTACCTTTCAAGCTCTAACTCAAGCTCCACCAATTGCCAGATCCAAGGGTACCAGAAATTAAGAGCTGTGTTCAGACATCAGAGAAATAGAAGAAGGCTAGAGAGCAAGCTGTAGAAGCAAGTGTAAGATTTGGTATTATTCAGTAAAGTCCCCCTTCTTGCATCCTTTTTAGGACTGCAGGAATTCAACATGATGTCATTGCTGGAAGAATGAAACTTTGCCTTACAAACCTAAGAACTAGAATTTGAAAAATCATGTTTGCTATCTACTGATGTAACCCTGTTGATGTGTCCTTGTAAAACACCTTATTCCTTAACCCCAGACACACCTGCAGCCTATGTTGTGTTCGTACAACAGCAATTCCATTAACCTTACCCAAAGTGTCATCAATTTGCTGCGGAACTCCGGCTGCTGAAGTGCACTGTGCTCTGCAAACAGGGCAGGCAGGCCTCCCTCGAGACCTGTACGTATGCCCGTCTGCATATTTTCCAGCAATATATCTAACTTCACACCTGAATTTGTAACTATTCCCAGGGAATCCAGTGCTGCCCGTAGACAGTACACATGGCAACAGAGGTGAGGATCCGAAGTCCTTGCTGCTTCCTAAAAATACTCTCTGACAGATTTCTTGAAAGAAGTGGTTGCATGAATAAAGGGAAAAACATATACCTTGTATCGGCTGTTTCCCTGCTTTTTAAGCCTATTTCTAAAAGGCAAATTTACCTAGAAAAAAAAAAGAAGAAAAAAAACCACTATTGCAGAGAAAGCTTATTTTGAACTGTATGCCCACCCTTTTTCTCCAGTTTTCCCTGTACTTCACTGCTCAATCCACAAGCAGTAAAACCATAGAATAGTGTTATGCTGAAAGCTGCAAATATGAAGGAATCTTCACAGAATCTCCTCTTGAGAAGAAAGTAAAGTCACATTAACTTCACAGCCAGGGAAAATGAGATAAGGGGAAGCCAAGTGAGTGACCTGGCACAGCTGGAGAATTGTTCAACTTGAGTAGCACACCAGTTGGTTGTTGTTACTAGTAATACTTCTTTACAGAATATCTTACTAACAAAGGACTTCGCAGGTAAAACCAGGATGCTGGCTTTCTAGAAGATAACAGTCTAAGTTACATGAAAAAAAATGGCAGTGATAATGTGCATATGTACGTTGTGAACACCAGGAAGCAGGTGAGCAGAGCCAGCAGTACAGCCAGCATAAGGCACGCTGTGTTGTGACTCTGGAGAGCCATCATTAGTTGCCTTTCTTAATAATTCAAATGGGCCAGTTTTTAACTTTTCTCAGAAATATACTTCACATAATTTAAACACTCTTTGTTCTTTGGGGGTTTTTTTCAGTTGTTTTTTTGGTTTGGTTTGGTTTTTTTGTTTTTTTCTTGGTATAGCACAAAGGAGGCAGCTAAAGCCAACTTTTAGAAACAGTACAGAAGACAACACAATTTTGAGTGAGGATGCATCCCCCCCATGCTGCCTGAAGATCTTCCAGAGAAAATGGAAGGTATTACAGGAAATGATCAGTAGTAAAGATCCAGGTAGGGTTCTCAAAGCTGAAGCAAGGCTACTGATCTTTGATTTTTCCCAGCCTAAGCAGAAGTCAGGAAAGGGAGACAACAGAAGGCAACTGCACCAGGCAGTGCTGGGGTACCTGCTCCCCCACATCTCTTCTCACTCTTCCCTTTCCCTTGGACAGCCCACTCCCTTCCCACTTTAAATTCTATCTATGAAGCTGAAGGCCTCCACTTTAAATTGCCACCCTTAGGTGCAGGGAAGCAGACAGAGTTGGTTGGGGTCCCAGGAATATAAATGCCAAGCAGACCCATGTGATGGATGGCATCAGCTCACATCCTACCCACCCACTGAGACTGTCCACCTAGAAGAGGTGAGATCTGGACAGGCTTGATCGATGGGCCAAGGCCAATTTTAAGAGTTTCAATAAGGCCAAATGTCAGGTCCTGCATTCTGGCCACAACAACCCCCAGCAGCACTATAGGCTTGGGGAGGAGTGGCTGGAATGCTGCCCAGCAGAGAGGGACCTGGGGGTGTGGATTGACAGCCAGCTTAACATGAGCCAGCAGTGTGCCCAGGTGGCCAAGAAGGCCAAGGGTATCCTGGCCTGTATCAGAAATAGTGTGAATAGCAGGGCCAGGGAGGTGATCCTGCCCCTATACTTAGCCTTGGTGAGGCTGCACCTCGAGCACTGTGTGCAGTTTTGGGCACCACAGTATAGGAAGGACATCGAGGTGCTGGAGAGGGTGCAGAGAAGGGCAACTAGGCTGATTAGGGGTCTGGAGAACAGGTCTTATGAGGAGAGGCTGAGGGAGCTGGGGCTGTTCAGCCTGGAGAAGAGGAGGCTGAGGGGAGACCTCATTGCTCTCTACAACTACCTGAAAGGAGGTTGTAGTGAGGTGGGTGTTGGCCTCTTCTCCCAAGTGATAGAACAAGAGGAAATGGGGTGAAGCTGCGACAGGGGAGGTTCAGATTAGATATTAGGAAAAATTTCTTCACAGAAAGAATGGTGAGGCATTGGAACAGGCTGCCCAGGGAGGTGGCAGAGGCACTGTCCCTGGAGGTGTTCAAAAAATGAGTGGATGTGGTATTTCAGGAGATGGTTTAGTGGTTAGGGGTTGTAGGGCAGACAGTTGGACTTGATGATCTTGAAGGTCTTTTCCAACCTTGATGATTCTATGAAGCAATGACAAGAGACAGCCATTTGCAACACAACCTCCCAAGGTTTATTTTGCCTCTTGGGCACACGTAAAGCCTACATGCACATGTGAAAGTAATAGTTCACAACTTTATAAAAGAACACTCATTAGAAAACAATACATGCCATGCTTTTGCCAAGAAAAGTTGGACCAGATGATCCTTGAGGTTCCCTCCAACCTGGTATTCTGAGTCTATGATTCGAGTCCAATGATCTCTCCAGCTATATAGGGCAAAATTTAGAACAGAAGCTAACAGAATGTAAACACCACAAACAGATTAGTGTCAGCATATTTTGTTTAGCTTTTGTTCAGTTACCTCGAGCACTCATGCCTTATACCCACATACATGAAGACTGAAACTCCCTTTTTAAAAAATGCCATGGTCAAGGTATGTGTATTTAGCACTAAAATTTTTCAGTTAGTGATTCTTTTGGACCCTCAGGCTAGCAAGACCTTGTAAAGTAGTAGCTGAACACACAGAAAAAAAATCTGTTAAGCAGCTTTCACGTTCACTTAATTCTCCAGATTTGGGGAAACTAATGGAAACTTTAAAAATATACTGCTTTTTTTTTATGTAGCATTTTGAAAATGCTTATCAAGTGTTGATTACTCTGTTAAATCAAATGTGTACAGAAATGCTTTGTACAGGATCATGTGAACAATATGACAAACAAGAATGCATTTCTTTTCTAAAAATTAATATAAAGGTCATCAGATTTCCAGTCCTCACCATATTCACCATTCTTCCTCTTTTACTGAATTAAGAGTACATTCTACACTGAATTAAATCCAGAGCTTTTATACAAATTAATTTGAAAGCCAAGAATGGAGTTGGCTTTTGCCATCCATTAGCATGCTTCAGTTACACATTAAAAATACTCTCCAAATTTCCATTAAAAAACTTGAGAATTTATCCTCCATGCAGGGGTTGAAATGTAACACACCTATAACTGTGGACAAGTGGAAGCCCATTAGCAGTTACTTTCATCATCCATGAAATCAGCTGTGGGGAGATCACAAGAGAGCAGAGAGAAAAGCCACACAAAGGAGAAAAATATCATAGTTGGTAAAATATTCCCTTTTATGTCATACTATGCCCACTAAATAATTAATTACAAATACATCAGCTGCTGTTAAAAGAAAAAAAAAATTATGGAGGGGGAAAAAAAAATCAATGAAGAGCTCACAAATGTAGTTAATAAAAAAAGTACAAGAAAGTCTGCTGTTCAAAACCGCCCAGGTTAAATGCTGAAGAAAGCACTGCCAGCAGCAATCACCTGCAGGCATCCCAGGCATGATTAGTGACTTGGTGCCACAGAAACCACTATGTTGAAGAAACCCTCTGACTTGGGGATCTTGACACCAGGAGCTAATTGCAAACCGTGTAATCGCCCATTCCAGATGGCTCTGTAGTGTAAAGCCCCAGTGCCTGCACCCAGTTTTCCACAGCAACAGCACCATACAGGTCAGAAGGCATCTGCATTAATTGCTCCCCACTGTCAGCAATGCTTAAAATTCCTAATGGTTTTTGGATTATATCTGTAAATAAAAATTTCCATTAAAATGCCTCAGAGGAAACATCTTTACCTTAGCTAAAGATGTGAATTACAGATAAATACACTGCCTGTTAACGTGATTTTATGTGAATATGAAATGAAGTTTCCAAAAACTACTGTGCATAAAATCTGAATGTCTTTACTTTGGGACAAAAAAATAATTGCTGTGGAAGACTCACTCTCCTGTACCCCCTCCCTGGCTACAGCAAAGACCAGCAATACGTGTTTTTGAGAGTTCACATTGCCACAGATTGATTCCCTTTCACATTACATGTGAGACAACTGATAACTTGCTACCTGAAAGGCAACTGTATGGGTAAAAAACCACCCGAAAAGGGGAAATGGCTCAGACAAGAGAGTTCACAGTGGTTAACCTCCTGGAACACATTAGCTACACCAACTCCCAGTTGCCCAGACTAAACAACCCTGAAAACCCCTTGATTTTATTCGCTAACAGGAAATGATTCAGATACAGTTCTGCAATGGCAGTCAACAAGAAGAGGTAAACTATGCACACTCACTGTACTACATTTTACTGTGAAACAATTGAATATAAAAAGTATTCAGCTCTGTTTCTTCCTTCCTTCTCCTCCTTTTTACAGTTTTGCCCTCAGTTGGCACTTCTGAAATACAAAATTTGATGCTTTTATCTTAGAGCTCAATATACATCACTTAATTTTTTCAAACACACATATCCTACAGAGTCCTGACAGAGCAAAGCATTGCCAGGTGTGAGAGAGAGAAAGGAACTGGGATCTCTTACAGTGAGTGGTGCCTGCATATAAATAATAATGAAAACCAAACTGCTGTCAGGTCTAGGGCTATGAACAGAGAGAATTTCTTTTTCATTTAGGGCTTACTTTTCATAAGAGAGATTTACTTACCAACATAAATGTTACACACACATCACCAAACCAGCACATAGAAGGATCAAAATCTTTTCTGGCTCCACAACTCGTCACAACTGCTCTATGAAACATAGCTATGGTCACAAAACTAAAAAATCCCCTACCCTTTGTCAAATTACGTACAGCCAGCAGCAACAGAGCAGCCCTGTTACTTGAAAATAAAGTCAGTCTCCTTCCTCCTGCATGTGTCTGTACAAATAAAACAGACTTCAGGTTGCACTTTCAAGGTAAGGCAGAGAATTCAGACATTTTGCAAAACTTCATTTGCCATATACACACACACACATATACTTATATACATATATATATACACTTACATACTTTTCTCTATCTATATACACTCTATAGATATACCTACAGACACACAGAGTAGGCAGGGGATATTTGGGATAAGCCATCAGCATTCTTTCACATCTTGCTGGTCAAACAACATCTTGTGTGTTGACTTCTCCATTATCAGACACCTGGAGCACTGCAGTGATCAAGGACAAACTAGAAACCCAAGAGCCTGTCCCTATCATCAGCTCCAGACTTTGTTGATGCAGACTACTGGCAATTATTTCCCGCTGTTCTTATTATAAAAAAATAAAAGTCCCAAGGAGTTTAGTAAAACCCTTCATGGTCCATCACGGTTCAGGTTTTAATTGAGAGCTGCAACTAAGTGTTTGCATCCCATGCAGCCAGCCAGCCAGCCAGAAACTGTGTTCCGGATAGCTCTTCTCCTGAGGAGACTTCTGCCGCTGTTCATGCCACCAAAGACCTACCTAAAAGCGGCTCAAGCAAATGCTGGCACTTCCGAATTGGCTGGTGTCTGGTGCTGGCTTGTACTACAGAAGGGTTCTTCCATGCTTGCACTGGAGATGAGAAATGAAATTCAGTGAGAGGCACTCCCCAGGGAGGGGAGGAGCAGATGATGCTGCAGATGTTTTGTTCACCGAGGTAACACCACCCTTCCGCCCCCTTCCCTGCCCCCGTATGACAGCAGCATGGTAAGGGGCTTGGACCGGGACATATGCTGAGCCGGTGACAGTCTGAAGGGTATAGAAATGAAGGATGACTGCCCTGGGGGTTTACTGCTGGGCTGCACCTAAATGAGTTATATTATTAAAACAACAGACCTTTTAAGTCCCACCGTCTTGTGTCTTGCATCTTGCATCGCATCTTGCCTCTCCTCTGTGCATCCAGACCAATCCTTCTGCTCAACACCTGCTGCCAGCTGTAAAAGTTTAGTGTTCCTCACACAATCCTAGCGTAAGCCCAGACAGTAAAAAAAACAGTGCTAAAAACAGTTCCTCTGTTTTTACATTTGTTTCAGACTGGAATTCACACAATTTGCTAACCATATGCTTTACGGGACCTACCAGTCCTGCAGGGCTTACAGGACTCAGCAAACCCAAAGCTGAAGTGTATACTCACTTCTGACTTCTGCAAATCTTACATTGTCCTATAAATCACTGCCTCCACTCCCAGGCTGCTCATCAAACCTGCAGCACTTAGAACGTTAAGGCACATCTACAGCCATCATTACTGTGGGATGGTTTACCAAAGAAAAAAAGATGCATGGGTGAAGAAACATCTTTGACTTTTTTTTTCTTTTTTTTTCTGTAAACACAACAATTCAATCATTTTGCTAGACAGAGAATCTGGTAGGGGAAATCACCTTGTTGATATTTAAGAATAACCTTTATACCTTCCAACCAGAATTTCCACTTCATATCTCGATTTCTTATGACTATTTCAGGAAGCAGGCCATATATAATTAAAGACACCAGTGACACCTGTAATGCTCATCCTCCCTGCGATGGCTGACAAAGAGCAGAAGCCCTGAAATTACATTTTATAGCCCTGCTTCTACCCAACTCCTTCAGCTCCTCTCTTAGGAATTTGTCAAGTGGAAGGCTTCAGCCATGTTCCTAAGCAATTCCTGAGAGAAAGACACAAGCCACTGCAGCCAGCGTTACCTTGTGCTAAATTGATGCAGACAGGTACAGCCTGAACAGAGTTGAGTAGCTACTCACAGAAAATTATCTCTAACCTCAAGTCAGCCCTTTATTTCTGCAGAGGACACATCAGGCACATGGTTTAATTGAGAACACACTGCTACAGTTAACCACAGGCAAAACTGCTGTAACGGAGATTAACACAAGTGTGCATTTAAAGCCTCTGCTGAACTGGGGCCTTAAGTGAGTACCTCACTTGGGAAAGGGAATTATCATCAGAATACCTGCATCTGTAGCAGGCCACTGCGAACTGATTCAACATTGCTTCTGAAATACTCTATTTTCAACATCCTATTATCAACTCTACTTGGAAAGCAATGGATTTAATTTAGAGAAACACTTCAGCAAAACAGATGGGCTGTGTGTCACTTCTGGGCTCCTTCAAGACCTGTTTCGTTCCTGCATTTTGAGAAAACTCACCAATACTGAAGGAAACAATACTTATGGACCCCATATGCTTTCAATACATAAAACACCTACATTCAAGTCCTAAAGCTGTATGGCAAGCCCTTCTTACTTCTGTTTCTGAGGGAAACTGGGGTGTAAGGCTTTGTTACCTCTTTGTTTATCATATTTATACATTCAATACTACTGACAAAGTGACTGGTTTCTTTGAGGGCTTGTGATGAGCCTTGCCAAGTTAAATAAAGGGCTCCCTACTATTAATCTGTTCTGCTAAGGTCTCTTATTTGGCTGAACCCATCTGCTGAACAACTGTAATAGTTATAAATACTTCAGATTAACTCATAATAGCCCCAAAGCAAAGACAAGCTATACATTTTCAGGACAGGTGACAATATCCAAAGTCTGAAGAAAAAGAAAGACTCTGACAGCTAAGTGGCTGGAGCGATGGGTGCACTTTCCAGCTCTGCTTCCTGTTGCCAACAGGACAGATATGAACACTAAAAAGCACACCCAATCAAGAAACTAGCAAAAAACATCCTTTAAAGATTAACACAGAAGGATGCAACTCCTTACAATGGAAGAGCAATGGATCTCCAGTTTTAAGGACAGCTTGCTTCTGAAGCCACTATCTGCATTGCCATGACCTGGCAAAGCCTCTATGGCACTGATGTGTTGCTTAGTATCTCTGTTCATGTTCCTGGGCAACCGGCGGCCCTGCTGGAGTAGAGGGTTTGGACCAGATGTCCTCCAGAGGTCCCTGCCAACCTGAACCAGTCTGTGATTCTGTGATCTACCAGTGATGCACAAGGACACAGTCTTTGTATTCAGACCCACGTCCTCCTACACAGCCCAGGAGGCAGGTCAGCTGTTGTCTGGTACTTTTTCAGTACTTCTTTCCACGTCCCTGTTACGGACCTTTTGACTGTTTCCATTCTACTAAGTGTGCATGTTCCCCAACGCACTAAGGAGTCCTAGTCCCCTGGGAAACACCCTGGCTGGGCTGAAAACCCAGAGCATGTCTCATTCTCCTTCTGATTCTTCATACAAATGCACCTGATGAGAAGTATTGGATGTGGATAATTCTATCATTTATCCTTAACTCATTTAGAAGGCTTTAGGGCATTAAATAAGCCCCCAGTAGAAGATAATTTTAGAAATTTTAATAATACACATTGCAGCTTAGCAAAGCTATGTGTTGAAGTTATAGTCTATGTATGCCCAGCTCAGCTTTAATCACTTCAGTAGGAAATGAGACAATCAAAATACACTTCAGAAGAAAGAAACGAGCCAGGGCCTTTCCACTGGCAAATATTAGAAGACCAGACTGATCACAAACAGCCAAGAGAATGATTTGCGTGCCTTGTACAGAAGGAGCAATAGACTATTCATATTAGCTACAGATGAATTTGTTTGTCTTAGGAGACAATTTCCTATCTGTAATGCTGGATATTTTAAGAGTAAAGTGGCAATGTTTTGTATTGAAATAAAATAACAAAACGAAGGCTTCCCTCTGAGGCAATGAGTTGAAGTGAGAGCAACATTTCCTTCTTAATAGACTGAACACTTGCTATCAGTCTTCAAAGAAAAATACAACTCTTGAATCAAAACACTTAATATCCTTCCTCATTTGCTTTCCTTCTTGTTACAGGAGCCGCTTGGCCAGATGGTGGCTAGCAGATGAGCAGCTTCCAACGATGTGGCTCCTTTGGACCTATCTTGCTTATGCACATGGTATTTCAGGGCTACTGGTCTAACATAGACCTTCTGGGTGGCAAATACCAACACCTTCAGAGGAATAGGTGACAACCCCATACAGAGCACCACCAAAGGAAACCTGAGAAAGCTGCAGCAGCATAGGGATTTATTCCCTCCTGACTTTTCTGGGAGGATTTCAACAGGAGAGGGCGGTGCAGGCACAAGTTAACATCTCCCAAGAAATAATTACAGCATCCTTAATCATAGGTTTCAGAGAAACTACCTTGGAGTCCATTCTTCTGGGTTCTCTGAAGGACTGCATACTCCATGGGTGGAGTTTACTCTGGACAAGTACTGATTTACAGAAAAGTTATATTTGTACTAAAAGTGTCCTCTAAACAACAACATCTGTTAGAGGAAATAAACGGATTTTTTTAGTGTTTATTCTTTTCCATTCAAATTCATAGAAACAAGTTTTCAGAGAAACTTGTAGGAGCCCACAGGAAACAGACAGAGCTTTGACACAAACTCTCGTCTTTTTTTTTCCCCCAGTTTATTTATCAGTTCTCTCCTATACAATGGATAAATGAAATGTACCAAATGGTAAATGTTTTGTGAACTTACTCAACATGTCCTATTTTCCCATGGCAGATGTATCTGAGAGCATCAGTTTCCCATACCGGACAAACATAAGGAAAACTCCCCCATATTTTGTCTGCTGGAGTAAGCAACAAAATTGAGGATCACGTTTAAAGTCCTCAGACCTCCCTCAGAAAAACAGGCTGGTTTCTCTTCCAAGCCTTTCACAAGGGCCAGGGTAGAAATAGTTAAAAAAAACAAACTTGTATTAGGTCAGCAGAGGCAGTATCATGATTTCCATGTTTTCCGTCTTCTCCAGATATGGAATGATTTCTTCTAACAATACAGAATAAAGTACTATTTAGCAAGAGAAGTAAATTGAGGCTGCACTCCACCTTTTTGCTTTGCCAACACAATGAAGCTGTCAGTGAATGTGTTCATTCTCACACATTAACCCTTCAAGTCCTGTAAATATAAGCAGTCTTTTTGTCTCACGGGGCAGAAAGTGCATTTTAAACTCCTGAAACAACGGAGAACAGAAATTTTGGTTGAAGATTTCCTTGTATACATGCATGGATAACCCTCCCTTTAGCAAAGAAAAGCCCTTTTAAAAATTAAAGTTATGCTGAAATTATTAACATAACCCCTAGGAAAAAAGCATCATCTTTGCATATCCAATGTCAAAATGACTAAGTAAACTATGTTTAATAAATATTATGTTTCCCTTCAAGTTCATACACCCAGTTTATCACCCAACAGTAGGCAAAAAATATTTTTAAAGCTCTTAAGTATCTCAACTTAAGCATTTTAAATTTGTATTGGTCCTGGTCTTTGCAGGTCCCTGAAGGTCTCAAATCTTCCCTCCTCAGGACACGAACCAGCAGGAATAACTTGGAAAAGACCAGGACTCTCAGATCAGCAGCACTTTTCCACAGTTGCCAAGTTGTATGCCGTCCTGCTGCTCTTACGTGAATTGCTGAGCACACTCAGCTGCAACCACTGAGGGGCTGGCTTGCCTGCACTGCTGCCTGCTCTGCTGCCTGCAGCTCGCCAGTACTCATTTTTGTTCTGGTTTTGGTCAGGGCAAGCATTTTCAGTGGGTGCCTGGGCTGCCTGTGTGTTCACACAACATAATTACCACTGAACTACCACCCACTGGTTATTTGTGTTGACCCCGGAGCTTGGGCCACGGCTGATTCCTTATTTCCTTCTATCAATATTTTGGCGTGCAGGGCAAGAAGATTTAAATGTCACCAAACGAGAACCTTGACCAGAAAGTTACCATGGGTGCACAAATCTGCATGGTGAAGGGAAGACCCAAAACTAAGAGCAACAGGATTTAATTTGGTCTCCTACATTTATCACCACTCCTCTACCCTGGAATCAGCTATATCCAACCCTTGAACCACAATATAAATAACCACGATCAAAGGATGTAAAGTCCTTCAGCTCAACAAGGGGATATGTTGATCTATGACATCCACCTGTCCCTATCCTCCCAAAATTCAAGGTGCACTTGCATCCCATCTGCAACGGTCCTTGGCTGCAACTGCATTTCCTCTATGAGGTCTTTTACCTTGGGAGACTGCTCCTGGTCTAGCCAGTCACCTTAAGAGCCATACGTCATCTTTAAAAAAAAAAAGTAATAAAAGCAAGTTGTAAGCACAGTTGTACCATTTAGCAGCTAAGTATATAGCAGCTGTATTTAAAAGTAGCCACTACCATCCAGTGAAAGCAAATTAATTATTTAGATATATTTATAGGATTTATAGGGCAACGGAAGCCAAAGCTAGTTAATTGAAATCCTGATAACAGATTGAAGCCTGCACTAGATCCTGCACTGTGAAATGCAAAGTCTTTATTAAATAAAGACTTTAAGGAGGATGATAATCCCTGTGGCCTTAAATATGAATAAGGTGCAATGTAAATAATAAAAGGCAAAAATCCAATTTTCATGCAGTGAACGCTCAAATACTCTGCTGTTTCCATTAAATTACCTTTTATTCAACATATTGTAAAGGCACTGAGGGCACATCAGGCTTCCTTGTAATACAATTACTGTTCAGCATAAAAACCGTTCTTTAACTGAAACAGAAACATGAAATATTTTATTTGGCTTTTCTCATATGTCAAATGACATGAAAATCGAGAACAAAAGCTTCATAGATGCAACAAAAGAGAAAATAAGCAAAGGAAAAATAAACACATGCAAACAAAAAAGACCCAGAATGTGAAGACAAAAGAAAGAAACTGGGTACATAATAGCAGTTTTCCAGTTAATTTTACAGCAATTTAATACTAGGAAATAGAACAGGAAAACAATTTCAGTAACTAAAGTAACCAAACTTGGATATAGGCCAAATGGAGCTGTAGCACACAGTAAAGGAGGTGAAACTCATCAAAGCCCTTTAACCAGAACAAAATCTGGTGTGAAATGTCTGTCATGCTCCTTCCAAACATGCAGATGACAACAAGAGCTTGAGCACATGGCATGCCCCAACAGCACAGTGCTTAAGTCTGGAGGTGTGTGATCACTCCCTGGCTCTGCCGTGCTGGTAGCAGGTCACTCTGGATATGCTTTAATGTCTTCTCTACAAAGGGAGCACTGATATGTTCTATAAAGCATTCTGTGGAGTTAAGAAACATTAACTAAAGGTATCTTTGTTTATTAAAGAAGTGGAAACTGTAACACAAGGTCAAGAATTTACTATTACTGTTCAGAAACAGAATAGCCCTATTGGGAAATTTAAACAATCCATTAAGGATGAGACTATACTTGCTATGGATGTCAAACATTTTTTCCACTATAAACCTTTCTGCAAATCAAAATAATTCCTCCAGCAAAGCTGCAATGAAATAAAAAGAAGAGAATGACTCCATATTTATTCAATTCCATATTTAATTTGGAAGTATTATACCCAAAGAAACCCTTCAGCATGAAGATGTAATTTTCCTTACAGCATCTTCACTGCATCAAGATGTTTGGGGAATCAACAATAGGTATCTGAACTACTGTAACCTCCCAAACCACACAAACATGTATTTTACTGTATTTACTTCCACTGTGTCTACCTGTGTTTGCCACATCCTGTTTTCTGTGCCCATCATCTGGTCATAGAGCCACAGAACCACAGAATGGTTTGGGTTGGAGGGGACCTTCAAAGATCATCTAGTCCAATCCCCCTGCCATGGGCAGGGACACCTTCCAATAAACCAGGTTGCTCCAAGCCCCATCCAATCCGGCCTTGAACATTTTCACGGAAAGGGCAGCCACAACTTCCCTGGGCAACCTGTTCCAGTGTCTCACCACTCTCAAAGTCAAGAATTTCTTCCTTGTATCTATATCTAAATCTACCCTCTTTCAAGTTAGAACCATTACCCCTTGTCCTCTCATTACAGGCCCTGGTAAAAAGTGACTCTCCATCATTCTTATAAGGCCCTTTTAAGTACGGAAAGGCCACAATAAGGTCTCTCTGGAGTCATCTCTTCTCCAGGCCAAAAAACCCAAACTCCCTCAGCCTTTCTTCATAGGAGGGGCCTTCCAGATCTCTTTTTATGGCTCTCCTCTGGATCTGTTCCAACAGCCCCATGTCCTTCCTGTGTTGAGGGCTCCAGAACTGGACACAGTTCTCCAGGTGAGGTCTCTCCAGAGCAGAGGGGAAGAATCACCTCCCTTGACCTCCTGTCCATGCTCCTTTTTATGCAGCCTAGGATATAATTGGCTTTCTGGGCTGAAAGCTCACATTGCCAGCTCATGTCCAAGTTTTACTCCACCAGTATCCTCAAGTCCTTCTCCACAGGGCTTTTCTCAATCGCTTCATCCCCCAGTCTCTACTGATGCTGGGGACTGCCCTGACCCAGATGCAAGACTCTGGCCTTGTTGAACTTAATGAGACTCCTCATGCCTGTCAAAGTCCCTCTGGATGGCACCCCATCCCTCAGGCGTGCCAACTGCATCATTCAGCTTGGTGTCATCTGCAAACTTACTTAGGGTGCACTCAATTCCACTGTCCATGTCATTAAGAAAGATACTGAACAGTACAGTCAGTACAGAATCCTGAGGGACACCCTTTGTTACTGATCTCCATTTGGACATTGACCATTAATTTCACCCACCTCTGCTCCAGTGCTGCTCATGTGCAAAATGGGTAGGAGTGACAGGAGTTACTGAGCAACCAAACAGCTCTGTGCCACTGGCAGCCTGACACCTTTCTGGGACCAAGGGATGATGGTGATGGGGCAGAGGGACAACGTTGGAGAGCCATAGAGGTGATGGCAATAGATCTGGCTGACCTGCAGCTGCCCTGGTGGCTGTGAACAGCAAGGGGCACAGGCAGCACGGGACCTCACAGGGGTGCAGAGTGGACAGGGTGAGCCATGGGGGCTTCCTGAGCTGTCACCTCATATCAAGCCTAAGTGAAAACACAACACGACCCCCCACACCTCAAGGGAGATCTGGCAAAACACCTCCATGGCCCAAACGCACCAGGAGCACAGCAGCAGGCACCAGGGCTCCATGTGAGACCTTTATTACTGGCAACATTGTTTCCTTTTGCTGCTTTTATGTGCAAAGAAAGTAAAAACATGAACTAAGAGAGAAAAGGCAGATCCATTCACGGCATGCAAAGCAGAAAATACCAACACCTGCCAGACCTAATGTTAAACAATACAGCAACTCCATCAGTACGAAACATTATCCTGAATAATATTTGCATCAGGTCAATGAAGCAAAGCTGTTCGAAACACATTGCTAGCATGGAGATTATTTCCTTCCAGCAATGCTCTCAAGAACAGCTCTGCTGAGGTGCTACGGTATTGCTGCTTACTACAGTAGTGATTTCTCACACCTCCCACCAAAACTGAGTCACAGTTCTAAAGAGGCCTCCAAGGTTCTCACATGCCCCTCAGAACAGCTTGGGCACCACAGATCTTTCACTCTCAGCTTCAAAATCTGTACTCCCTTTGAGCTACAGAGGCTGAAGGGGAAGAGATGGAAGTAAAAAAAGAAATCAGTTCATCCTTTCTACAACAGAGAGACTTTTGCTCTCTTTCCACGTGCATAGCAGCACTGCCAAGTAGCAGATTACTCACTTTCCTTCATTAATTACTGAAAAAAAGCTACAAAAAACAACACCATGTTTATCTGAAGTTCATTCAGACAAAGCTACTGAACAGCTAGGATTCTGAATGCTTCCAAGGTCAGAGTCTCCTCATACTTTCTTGGCTCTGTGGCAACACAACTTCAAAAAGTGAAAGAGTGCTATAGAGGCATCTTTTAATGCACTTCATCAGCCAAGGAAGCTCCTCAGAGGAAAAAACAAAACAACAACAAAAAAAAAACCCTAGTACCCTTTATAATTTTGACGGAGATTCACTCTGGTCTTTATCTACTTGCTGACAGTTGCTCTGGGTTTAAGGGCTAATGAGACAACTTCAGGATGACCACAGTCTTTGTTCTGTGTTTGGCTTCTATTTATTTATTTCACTGGCATTGGAAAGGAATCACTGATTTGGGGAGTCGGTGTCACTATCCAAAATATTTAAGTCATGAGTTGTCTTGTGAAGGAAACACATGTTCATTGAAAGCATAAGAGCAGCTGAGGAACCTCAACTCTATCTGGTTTCCCATGATCTCTCATTTTAAATGTGAGCTCAGACTCTTAACCCCAACCCTTTGCCAAGAAAAAGTCTCCCTCTGGCAGCTATGGAGAGGATTAAATGAAATACATTTCTCCTACACCCAAGACAACAGACTGAGACTAAAAGAAGACACTTTCATAACTTTTTTTTTTTTTTAACCAGAAGAATTAATTCCCAAATGCTCAAATTAAAGAAGGAAGGACCTCTCTGACAGGACAGTGTCCTAGTGCAGAAGCTGCCCAGGCCTGCAAGAGCGTTATCACCTGAATTCTCCTCCTGTGCTCACAAGCAGGAGGCAGTTGCTGTTGATGCTGTTTTCTAAGCAGACTGTGGCCTACATGAAGAGTGGTCAAAGCAAGGTGAGCCTGAAGAGTTTTAATTTGATGACAAATACACCATGCCACAATCCCACTGACTCCATATTAGCTGTAGCAACAAGATTCTCATCAGAAACAGTCAGTGGTGCCCCTGGTGCAGCTGCGGTTTCCAAGCTCAGAGAGAGGAGAACAGAGACTGAAGAAAAGAGAGTTTAACATGCTCTCCAAATCTTATTAGTCTTATAATTGACTACACTCACTAACTCCATCCTACAATGCTGTCAGGGCAAATTCTCCATAAACACTCCCCTCATATTTTTAAGATTAAGCTATTGCACGAGCCCTACTCCCACAGGAAACCAAACATCCAAAATGATCCTCTCTCATCTTCTGCATGGCACTGTGCTGCCTTTCAGTATGACTAAACCTGCTACAGTCATCCCATCACTAGCTACCGCCAAGCACACCCTTCTCCCAGGGTCCCCAAACTCCAGCATAACCAGTGACTCGTGAAGCATTTCATCATCCACGTGGGAAGAGCTCTTTTTCTGGGTCCCTGTCTGTGCAGTGGGCACAGAGAAGAGTGATGATGCCCAGCCTGGAAGCCAGGCTCTGCAGTATAGGCTAGAAAGGATTCAAATGTGTTAATTTGGGAGGTTAATGATTCAGCAACCCCCTGTGACAGTGCCTCTGCTCCTGACACTGGCAGGTGCCCTGGTCTGCTGGAGAGCAAGGATGCACATGGAAAGGGAAGGTGGATGGGAGTGC
Source organism: Hemiprocne comata (assembly GCA_020745705.1). Taxonomy (NCBI): domain Eukaryota; kingdom Metazoa; phylum Chordata; class Aves; order Apodiformes; family Apodidae; genus Hemiprocne; species Hemiprocne comata. Next base: position 151,446,338 of record CM036586.1, on the reverse strand, counting down.
TATAGCCCACCTCTTGGACAGGCTGTTCCTGCCCGCTGCTGCCTGCTGGATGTCTTTGACTGATGGCAGAGCCCTGCAAGCAGGGGACGATGACACAGATCCTTTCTTGGATTTTCTGTTGTCACTACTAGCACACCAGTTTGCTTCTAGAGTTCCTACTTTTAATAACTTTTTACAGGTGGGTGAAACATCTGGGAGAGGAGATGCATAAAAGAGCTTCACAGACTCCCCTGTGTCTCCCAGAGGACCACAGTGACTTGATGCACCAAACCCATTTCCTGCCCTCATTCAGGGGCAGACAGGGTTCATCTTCTCAGCTCTATACACTGTAGAAGGCAGCAAATTCAATGCCATATTTTGTATTAAAAAAAACCCCTCAAACAATAGGCAAACCCAATTCTTAACAACAGAGATCTTGGCAGTATAAAATCCATATGAAACAAACACTGGAAGCAGAGAAACTGAAAAGCAAAAGTCTTGTGTCTCTCTACACCTCAGCATCTCTTGCAGTGTGCTGCTGGCAAGACAATGGGAGGAAGACAGCGACCTTCCCCTTAGCTACTTGCTTCCTTGTTTTCAAGGCCTGGGATGAGTGGGAGATGGTCATTCAACCCTGGCTGTTGAGTTTTTGTTTGTTAATAAGCATAAAGTGACCTCTCCCTGGCTGAACAATATTATTACAGATGCTAAAACCTACACAGCCCCTTCTTTAACGTATGCTAAATTATTTTTGTCAGTAATGACTACAGTGATAGCCCCATCATGGAAACATATACTCAGCTAAAAGCAAGACTGACCACATATAACAGGAAGTCCTGTGTTTATCAAAAGAACAGATAAAACTCAAACTAGGAAAAAATAAAGTTTCCTTTCTACAATATAGATCAAAAGTACCATACTTTCCTTTTAGAAAATAATATACTGATTTTTCATTATTAAAAAGGTATGACTGGTTCAGATTTTACATTGCTGCATGACCAAAATATAAATAGTCAGATGTTTTCCACTATGAGCTAACACCATGATTACCTACACAGCAGAAGAGAATAAGCAAAAAAAAAATTCATCTCATGGTTGTCAGCTATCATTTTACTGTACTTTATGACGTGTGTGTATGACTGTATTCTCCAAGGGTATTTTTATTATTTGTTTTAGAAAGGAAGCATGTGAAAGAATGAGCCTCTTCACACGAAAACTCTTGGCTGAAACACAAGATGCTCTGGACTGAGCATGAAGCCGTCCACGCCTGCCTGTTCCACTCCCCATGGCTGTGCCCTCCCCATGTAGAGCCGGCAAGGAGCAGCAGCCCCAGCGTTGACAAATCCTGCCCACTCAACGTGCTGCAGCTCATGCTTCTGCCAGAAAAGCCCGTGCTATTTCTGTCTCTTATCTTGTGATATTTTAGCACAAATTGCAAGGAGGCTCAGCAGCAAGGATCAGGGGAGCTTGTCACAACAGGCCTCAGCATCCTCAAGAGACAGGCACCTCGCAGCAGGCTGGTACCCATTCCCCACTTCCCCTCCAGCCAGCTCCTGCTCCCCTTCCTGGACATCCCTCTGCCCTCAGAAGTTGGCCACGGTTGGTCATGGCAGGCATGTGTCCACAGATGCAGCAGGATCAGCCAGTGTGCTGTGACACAACATACACCCATGTCCAGCACATGGTGAAAATACTACACAATTTACTGAATTGGATATGGACTCAAGAAGAATGCCTGGAACAGGCTTTCCTGTCAAAAAACAATGTGTTCAGGGAGATACATATATATTACACATACATATATTTGTGTGTGTGTGTCTTATTTACAGATTAATAAATGTTAACTGAAGTCAATCAAAACAAAATCTTTCTTCTACTTTAGCGAGTTAAAATAATTAAAAATTCATAAGTTATTACTATCACTGGAAATGAAAATATTGATTTTCTTAAAGGGATGACAATATAGCAAACCTGATACAAGCTGCAGTAAAAGCATTTCAAAACACATAAGAAGGCGGCCTTTTAAAAGCTGTTTCAAAATTAAATTAGAAATTAAATTCATAGAATCAGGTCTGTTTATAGTAACTCTAATAGGGATTTTTTGATTGGAATCAGCCTGGAATTAATCTGCAAATAAACATGTTCAATAATATTTACTGAAATGATAATTTAGGAAAGTAAACATGATAGTGCCTGTATTTGGCTGCCTTCTTAGCTGTCACACAGAAGGCAATCAGGCAAAAGCACACCAAACACGTGTCCCTTTCTTTTGGTTAAGGACCATAAAAACTTTAGCCACAGTCTATCCACAACTGCACAGTCAATATTTAAGATCTCTCATTCCCTCTACGCATCTTGCACCTAAACTCACTTTAATGATACATCAACTGCAGCAATTAATGAACCTTTGTCCAGAAGGGGAAAGACTTTAACAGCTTAATGAGACAGATTAAAATCAATATTATTCAGATGATGTGTCTATTCTAGTTCTCCCTCTGAAAATAACTGAGACTGTAGGAGAAAGGATCATTAGCATTTTGATAACAATCTTGCCAGCCTTCTGTTAAAATATTTTCTCTTTAAACTAAAACTTATCTCGTGCAAGCAGACCATTCTAAAATTAGCAACAGCCAATTTGTGTTGGTTTGGATCAGATCTTTAAAACACTTGGGGAAAAATTAATGCTAACTTGCCTGAATAGTCAGACTCTCATGCCTGTTGCTGTAGTAGCAGAAAGACACTCTAAGCGTTGCCTAAGAAGAAACCTCTTCCCATAAATACCATTTTTGTGGACAGACATGCACTCCTTAACCATATACAACATTAGTTTCACTTGTTTCATATTGCAGCTGACAGCCAACACAAGGGACAAATTCCTCACTGCCACAAATCCTCAAGGTATCTTCAAAACAGAACATGGCTGGATGCTGCAGAGCAGGGAAGGGCTTTGCACCTTTCTTCCCATTGCCTTTGAGAGCAGGCAAAAATTCCTCAGCACCCCCGAGTCAAGTTCTGTTGTGCGATCACCATGGCAAAAGAAAACAATCCCATCTCTCTCTTTTTTTTTTTTAGCGAATCCCACAGCCTCCCCTCCTCTGGCACCCAGACTGCTAAACCTTTCAGTTTCCAAAACGGGACAAGGCAGAGACCTGCTGCAGAATGGGTTTTACAGCATGTCCCTCTGCAACCCCTGCCCTGGGGTCAACCACATGCAAACAGACCGGTCACACCAAAAATCCCAACCGCGCCGACAGGACAAGATGCCAAATTTCAGCAGGGGCCAACCCAGGCTTTGAAAGTGCCAGAAATCAGGGATGAGACAAACCTGAACGTGGTTTTCACTATTTAACCCCTCCGTAGCTGGCCTACAGATGTGGAGGAGACTGGTGCCATACACCATGCCTTCCCAGTGACCCCCAAAAGAGGAGCAGAGGAGGGGGTGCGGCCCCATCAGCTCCTTTGGGCAGATAGGAGGCTGCCCATTGCCTGTGTTCACAGGTGACCCCGGCTAACAGCAAACAACACAGCAAGTCCCGCAGAGCCGATGGAAGTTATTCTTAAAAGACTGGGCAGAAAGTACTCTTAATTCCAGATGTTTTACATTTTTCTCTCTACTTTTGAAAACAAAATGTCTTTTGAAAACCAAAAGTAATATTCCCTCCTTCTGTCCTTCCCCTGAACTGAGAGGCATCTCATGTACATGTATCGTTAAATTAACATTTGTTCTTTTTAAAAGAATAAAAATGTTCAAATTACATGCAAGGACAATTAGATTAAATTATTGGGCACATGCTGTGGGGTTTTTTTAAAGCTATTCAAACAATTTTAAAGGTTTTTCAGCAATGCTCTAGCAACATAAGCAAAACTTCCCGCAAAGAGGAGGTAACGAGTTTAACATTACTGCTGAGGAAGAGGGTAACGGAGCCAAGTGAGTAAAACTAGCACATCAGCAACTCCCCCACCGCCCTGAAATGTGAGGAAAAGGCACGGCTCAGGCTGTCAGAGGAATTCAAACTGGCAGAAGAAAGAGAATCTGGGGCTGGTATATGGGGAAAGCCTGTGCCCAGACCCATCTGCACGATGAACTAGGAAGAAAATGTTCTCATTTTTTTTCCGTCTCCTTTTCTGGTTTGGAGTTTTGTTTTCTTTTGGTTTGTTGTTGTGGGGTTTTTTTTTTCTTTCTTTCGCTTTTGCATTATAGTCAGGCCAATAACTTTCCAGCCTAAGTACCAGTCTGCTCCACGCAAGAGGCTTCTGTAATGGGCAGCAGTTTGGTTTGGTGCAAGACGAGAGATAAATAGGTAGCTTTCAGCTGGCACCGCATTTCCCTGCTGCTGCCTCCCCAGCTGCAGAAGCACAGCTGCTGTGGGAGCTGGGGCAAGGCCAAGGTCATGCAGCTTTCTGAAATCCCATCGTTTATCTTTGTCCAAGCTCTCATGTCCTATTAGAACTAATCTTGGGTTCTTCCCATGACAACTTACCCCAGATTGGGAAAACCTGTTGTAAAATATCAGATTTTAACAAGACCGTATTGAAAATGTGAAAATTCAGCTTGATATGTGATGAGTGAGTGCAGGGAAGCTGGAACCATGTGCATCCTAAACAGTTTCAGTTGGAAGAAGTCAGCAAGTCCTTGAAAATCGAATTAATCAAATGGAGTAGAGATCAGCAATTACAATGTTGCAATGCTTAAAGACATTCATCAGAGTGAAATATTACTTATAACTGGTCTTTTGCAGCTTAAGGAAAGGCTTCTAAGGAAGAGCAGACTTCAAAAGGAAGTGGCATCCCATAGTTATGGATATTACAAGTGGGTTACTAAAGTGCAAGAGGGAATTACGGTTTTTAGCTGACACTTAAGCAGTGCTTCTTAACAGAGACAGCATGAAATGTTGAACAAAATTGTTAAATTAGAGGGGAAATTCTAAATATAACAGTGCAAAACTCAAGAAGTAGACAGACACACTTTTCAAGTTGAAACTGTAGTGGCACTATTGACCTAAAATTATGAGACAGTGAACAAAAATAACTCTAGACTATAAGAAAAGACTTTCCCAGAGCATAAAACACTCCACGGATAAATAAAATACTGTTGTAGCATTTCATGTGGCAGCTTCTTGACCGCACGGACGCAGCTTTGTCTAGAGAGAGCCGGCGTAGCCTCCCCCTGACCCGCAAGTGCAGGCACACAGCATTAAGAGCCAGTGCCTTCAGCCTGTCTGACCTGTTGGGCACCCGGCCAGCTCTAGGAGCCTGCCTGAACATGAACTGATAAGATTAGAAACAAGGAATACAGTGTACTGTTACAGCCTATACACAGATCTCGTCGCTGCATCCCTGCACCGACGTTCCTCGCAAACAGAGCGCAGCATCTCTGCCAAACCCCATTCAACAGCAGAAAGTAATTGTTGTGGCTTCAGTATATACAATCTCCCCAAATCCCAGGCTCTGTAGTAATAACTCTGCCTTTGTAGGGCAGCTTCCCTCTGCAGATCGTGAAGCCCATGAGGGTAGGTGAGTGCTACTGGGGCAGGTTTTCAGGTGGGAAACGTGAAGCTCAGAAAGTTTGTGCAGCTCGCCAGAGGTCAATGGCTCCATCCTGCATATGACCACACTCCCCACTCCTTCTCAGCCTTAAAACCACAACAGGGTTGCCTTCCCAAACAGCACAGGTTTAGGGGAAGTGGGTCAAAATTGACGGAATTAAAACGTGCACAGGATCACAGGGCTAAGAGTCTTGCAAGTCTTTCCACTTTCTCTTTGAGTAACCAGCTACTGAACACTGAATGCTGTTATATGCTAACTGTTCCTGGTGTTCATCATGAATCATTCAGAGGGATGACATGCAGGGATTAAACTTAGCATTCCCATTCAACAGCATGAGGACTCCCACCAAGGCATGCCACACTGACACAAACGAATAGTGAGTACCTGGGGTTAGTGACACAAAGTCTTCTCGACGGCCTCACGACTCTTCTACATGCGACTGAGCCACTGCTGGCCATCCCAATCCAGAAGGCCACTGTCAACACCAGCACCCTTTGGCAACATCAGGGCCAGAGAATGATGAATTTATCTGACTCAGCCCCTCAGCAATCCCCTCTCCTGTGCTCACTCACCCCTGTGAGGACAGCTTTAATTGCTGGGATTTTAAATGCTCCTGGCTATATCTTTCACAATATGATTGTTAATCTCCTGTGTTGAAACATATTTTTTAGCCATCTGCCAGACAAAAAAAAAAGTCCTCAAGATCAGACACTTCGACATGTGGAATATCGGTCCTATTTGGATGGCTTTATGACAAAGTTCAGGCAGTGGCGAGCCAAACTACAGTATCAGCAGCAAATAAAACAGAGAGAAAGAACAAAAGTAAGGGAAGCCCATGGGCCTATGCATACTGTGTGCTGCTGACAAGAATGGCACTCCTACCTGTGCAGATCTGATAATTAAAAAGCCAAGTTGAAGAGTCTCCTCTGCCCAAGACCAAGTGTGTCGCCTACACAACCCACTGCTGCTCATGACAGACAGAAATGCATATAAACACCAGACTCCATCCACTTTCTCTTGTGCAACCCAGGGTGGCATCTTCACCTGGTAGACAAGCATCCAAGAAGGAAATGCAGACATGGAAAATTACTGCGATGTCTACTCCACATTCAATCCACTGTAACATCAAAATCTTACGGATAGTGAAGGATGAGGCAGGAATCACAAAAAATAATGATTCAGTGTCTCTTTAGGAGAATTTCTACAAACAGAGCACCTGAAAAGCCTAGACAGCAAATTGGCACTGCTTGCAAAACCCCTGTGAAACCAAGGGTAGTAACCTTTCCCCTGGGCTAGCAAATTGCAGCATTCTACCTGAAACAGCAAAATAGCTCTGCAAAGCTGATACATGGGAGAAGCATCCAGTGCGACATAGGGGAGCTCAGCCCATCCGTCACTTTACTCAAGCATGCTGACACATCATTTTCCTTATGCACACCTCTTACTCTCCACTGTTACCTATACCCCTGTCTGGTAGCACACCACATGCCTCTCTGTCACTTCAGCCATGTTGTCTCTTCTGGGAAAACCCAGAGACATGTTTTGGTTTTATAGATTGTTAGGTTTTTTTCATGCAAATGTTGTTCTCAGTTTGTATTGCAAGAAAGCAAGAAATAAACCCCACACCTGGTGTGGGGTATGCCCGGTTTGGGAGGAAATTACTACAGACTTGCATGCATTTAGCTGGCTATTTGATCTTGGTAAGTCCTGAAAAAATTCTAAGCGATAAACTGCAATAATTGTTAAAAAAAAAAAACCAAAACCCACACTCAGTAAAGAAGGCAGATTTACCATAATGCCTCAACAATCTAAGGCAGCCATTTACTTTGACAGGACCTGAATTCCCCGAGTGATTCTACAGTGGTAATGGAAACAGAGGAGCCAATAAATTATAACCTTGTGTGTAATGTGCCTACCATTATAAAGCACTCTTAGCCTCCTGCATTTTTCCCTGGGGGGGCCACTCTAACAGATGCTGGATTTCCTTTCTCTCACTCTTCCAGCATGCTCTTTTCAGCATTTGGACCCTTTTATAATGTCTAATACTATACTCTGCATTTACATAGCATCTTTAATGCAAACATCCCAAAATACACCATACCATTTAGAAACAGACTATTGCTTTTTACAAGCAGAAATAGGGGCATCAGGTGACTAAATGATTCACCAAAGGTCACATATCACTAGAGACCAAAAGCATCCCCAATATTTTTCAAGCACATATTACTAGGTAAATGCCACTTCCAGCTCTCTCATGCTGAAGATGTATACCACATACCTTAAAAACACCCACAATATTTCAGAAATGTTTCTGACGAATGGTCTTGGCCAACTTTTGGGACAGCCCCAGGGACAGTCCATCCCAAGCCCAGACCCTCTTGTGCTGGGTTTCAGCACTCTGGATAAACCAAGTCTGCATTAAACTCTGGGAAAAGAAAGACCAAAGACCAGATAAAGAAATCTAAAACCACCAGAGTTTTGCCAAAGTGATAAACAATATTAGTTGATTTTAGAAAACACCGTCTATGCAAAGAAAGCTTCCCCAAAGCAAAAGGTGTAGAAGCAAACCACAGGTGTAATAGCAACACAGAAGCTGGCCCTGCTCTGTCTTCTAAGGTTAATTAAAATTCTCATAGAAACAGGTCCCTCGTGTGATTCTAACATATCAGTCCGAGGATCTGGGCAAGACTCAAGTCTGATAGAAGTGACCTTGGCTCTCTGCCATTAGATTTCACTCATTAGCAGTTTCCTTCCCAACGAAAAAGCCCATAATGGTATGTCCCATTTTATATACCACATTACCTAAAATGCAAGGTATTAATTAGCAAAATAGGATAATTTGCATTTAAGCCCCAGGCAGCAAATCTACAGCAATTTCTGAAATTAAAAATTATATATCTATCATAAAGAATCAAGAATCACTTCAGCGGTCTCCAAGGGAGCTAAGCTGTCAAAGATCACTGCAAGACCAAAAGTGATGCAATTCTGCTCTTCAGTACCAGCCTCAAAAAGCCTAATTCTAGGCTGGTTTGTAACGTTTATTGTTTAGTACAGAGACAGGTGCTGTACTCTTGCCTCCAGGATAGCTCAGCAATCAGCTGTATCAGCAGCTCCAAGGAGGAGTATTCTCCCCTGCTGCTTTTTTAAAAAGCAGATTAGTTCAGACTCTCTTTCACTGTAATGAACCTTGTAAGGATCAAGCACATTGCATTGATTTCCAGGATAAAATTGTGTGGTCAGTCAAAAGGCCAAGCAAACAGTTTCACAGATCCCCTCTGTCCCAGCAGACCCACTGCCCTGGAATCACCCATTCAACCCAGCAAGGGGTAAAAAACTACAGTTGTTAACCATAAAAGCCAAAATGTGATTCTCAGGTCGTGTGTAACTTCGCTTTCTATCAAATTCAGATGGGTAACAACCCACACAGAAACAGATAACAGAACTGAAGGTGCTCATCGAAGTCCTATTCAATCAAAGTGAGAAAACAATAGAATGTAATAGGGTTTTTTATTTACTATATGGTACCTGCAACAATGGCTAGGGAAGTAACTTCTTAAAAAATTGTCAATTTATGGTAAAATAATGAAAATTCAATTTCTCTAAAACATTGCATTAAGATAGAAAATTACTCGCAAGTAACTGTCCCCATCAAGCATTTCCTTACATGCACATCCCCCTGTAACAGTGACTGCCTTCTTGCTGGATAGTCACAAAAGCTTGGTCAGGGTGCAAGAGCCTTCCTCCACAAGACAAACCCTGCAGGTACAATAACCCTTCCATGCAGACCCTACCTCCCATAAGAGAAAGACAGCAATACAGACAATGAAGATACCATATTTAAACTGCCTGATGAATGCCATCTTCCTATTTTGTAATGCTGAAACTCAAGATGACAGGAGTTGTCTGCTATGACAAAGCCACAACTCTAAGCTTAGTTGAAAAACAAATAAGCAAAAAAAGCAGAAGGCAGAATCCCATTGCCTTTTTTTTCTTCTTTAAATTTGACGAATCAATATTAAATTCCTGAAGATCTTTGCAGTCTACAGCTCAGTAATAAAGGAACTACCCTTCCAGAAATATTGCCAAGCATATTTCACTTCAGACTCCAAAACTGAATTTTATGAAACAATGTATGGCATTTGCCATCATTTCCTGTAGGCAAGATTTCAAAACGCAGGTATAGGTATATTCATTTTTCTCAGAAAAACAAATAGAAAATTAATTAATTGAAACATTTGCTATAGCGATACAACTTCACAAGGAATCTCTGCATTGCCCTTTCCAAATCAAAAGCCTGGACACTGAACTACCACTCAAGCAGGTTTCATGGAAGATCAAAGACAATTAAATATATCCACTGTATATATTACATTAGAAATAAGAAGTTCACAGTCTGCAGAGTATCTCCATTCCAGTGTCTCCTAAAGAGAGTAAATTTTATCGTATTGAATTATATCATACTATAGAACACTGACAGGAATTGATCTTGTCCCCTCTGAGTCAATGAAACCCTCTCCATTGATTTTAAAGGGAGCATTGGGCACTCGACTGCAGTTTTAAAATAAATAAATGCATATGCTGCAGCACTCTCCTTCAATAAATCACGCAACTTATACATAAAAATGAAATTATGCTCCCTTGGGAGGTGAAACTTAGTTTCCAACCCCACTCCATTCTGGCTGTCGGAAGGACCCGGGGTGACTGTAACCGCACTGGCAGCGCCCGAGAGAGGAGCGGAAAACTCGGGGGTGAGGCGGCACCGCCGGGTATCGGACCCGCCGAGGGTTTCCAGCGATTAAACCCCGCGGGCAGCTCCCGGCGGGAGCCAGCTCCGCCTGCACCTGATAGACACTTGGCAGAGGCCGACACGCCGGATAAAATCGCTTTCGAGGCACTTCAGTGTTTCTTAACTCTCGGAGTTAAGCTCTGCTACAGCGGGGGCTGCCCGGGGGCCCGTCGGGGCGGAAGCTGCCGGACAGCCGGTACGAGTCCCAGAGAAGGGTCCCGGGGCGGCCCCGGCCCCTCCCGTTGCCCAGAGTACTACCCCGGCCAAGATTCCCCTCGCCTCCCAGTTTCCATCGGGGAGCGACCGCAACCGCCGGCCGCAAGGGCGGGGAGTGGCACAGTCCGCGATACCCCTCCGGGGCACAGCTCCCGCCGCCCCGCGGGACGTCCAGCCCCGACGGCAAACCAGGACCGCCCGGCGCCCCGCAAGGACGTGCACACGCCGGGCCGCACTGACTCGCCCCACCGGCACCCCCGCCCCATCACCCCCGTCCCGGCACCCACCTTTCCCAGCAGGGCGCTGCGGCTGGCGGCCGCCAGCTCGCGCAGGCTGGCGGCGGCCGAAGCGGCGGCGGCGGCGACAGCGCTGGAGGCAGCGGCGGGCTGGGGGTACGCGGGGGCCGCGGCGCTGGGGCTGCCGCTGGCGCCCCCGGCGGCGCGGGGCCGCTGTCGGATGCCGTCCAGGAGGCGGACGAGGAGGATGTTGGCGGGCAGCTCGTCCACGCCGCAGCCCACCAGGATGCGGCACTCGGGGCAGCGCAGCTCGTGGCGGGAGCTGACGATGCTCTCCAGGCAGCGGCGGCAGAAGGTGTGCTGGCACGGCAGCACCTTGGCCGTGGTGTCCAGCCGCTCCAGGCACACGGAGCACTCCAGCAGGTCCAGCAGCGACGACTCGTCCATCGCCGCCGCCGGCTCCCGCTCCGCCGCCACTCCGCCGCCGCTCCGCCGCCCCTTCGCCTCCGCTTCCGCCCCCGCCCCGCCGCCGCCGCCTCCGCCTCCCCTCCGCGGGGCAGCGCAGGTCCCCGACGCCCCTAGGGCCGCCGCGGCCGGCGGCGGCGGCGCAGGGGGGGCGGTGGCAGGGCGGCGGGGGCCATCAAGGCGGCGGGGCAGCGCGAGGAGGCGGTGGTGGGGCTGCCCCCGGCGGCGGGCGACAGCGGCGACTTCGGGGACTGCTTGGAAGGCGCTACCCAGCGCTGTGTGGTGCAGCGGCGATGCCAGCGGCGCGGAGCGGAGCGGGAGGAGGGCACTTTCCTGCCCGTGCCTCCTCCCGCCGCGGCTCAGCTCAGCTCAGCTCAGCAGCTGCGGCGGGGCCCGGAGCGGCCCGGCGAGCCGCCCGCCGCGCCTCCGCGCGGGGCGGGGAACGACGGGGAGCCCCGGGGGGGGCGCCCGCGGCACGGCGGCCGCCCCGCAGGCGGTCCCCGCCCGCCCCGCCACCTCGCCGCCGCTCCATGACTCCCTGTAACCCGACCCAGCAGGGCTCGCCGCCCGCCTTCCTCCGTCGCGACGGTCTCCTTTTCCTGGCCGTGGCCGCAGGACTGACTGTGCGGCTGCACGCTGTGGAGGGCAAGCGGAGGAGACCCCCTCGGGGGAGCCGAGGACAGCAGGGCGGGGGCGGGGGCAAGCCCTTGCAGCCCGGACTGGGCCGGGCGGCCCGAGAGTAGCGGGGTAGCCGTGGCGGAGGGGTGCGGGAAGGTGTCTGTGGGCACAACCCGCCGCCCCTCGGGAGGTCAGCGCCAGCCCCGCGGACCGGGAGTGCGGCCGGGGTCTAACCGTCCTCCGGCCCCGGCATCATCCCTGGCGGCGCTGCGCCCCCTGGCGGGAGTGAGGGAACAGTGCATCGCCCACCCCCGGCTCCCTCGCACGTGTGTGTGTTTCAGCGCGTCCCCAAATAATCGCATTTTAACTGTTATTGAAAAGTGGGGAAAAAAGTGAGCGTGGCGCTTCTTCTCCCTGGCGGGTGACATGAGCGTCAGCCCGTTGCCTGCCCTGGTGCCGTCGGGTCTTCATACGGTACCCGCGTCCCGGATTCAAGCAACAGGTCTGTGCACCTGGTCCCATTTGATCTCGGGCACAGCTGAAAGGGGTGAGACCCTGGCATTCTGGTGTTATGGATCCAGGTTGTGTACTAACCACAGGTGATCTTAAAAAATAAGATGCAGCCACTTCTGCTTGTGGAGGATGAACAAAACTTCCTGTTAGAGATGCTGCAGGAGAAGCCCCGTTCTTCAGATGTTTCATTTGAAAAATCCCTTTGGCCTATTAGTACGATTAAAGGGCCTACTTTAGACTAGCTGTTAGAAGAAACTTCTTCATTGAAATCAATAGGCCTCCCAGGGAGCTGGTTGAATCACCATCCCTGAAGGTCTTTAAAAGATGTGGGGCTTAGGGACTTTAGGGGATTAGGGGTTTAAGCACTGGACTTGGCAGAGTTAGGTTATGGTTGGACTCGACGCTCTTAAAGGTCTTTTCCAATAAGAGCAATTCTGTGATTAAGGCAGAAGCTACAACTGAAATACATCATAATTTGGTCAAGGATAATTTTTCATTTGTGGTCCAGTCTCTAACCCAATCTTTCTTTTGTTCCTGTGCCTGTGGTGTAACAGAGCACTTTTGGATTTCAGGATTGCAATCCAAGTGCTTGCAGAAGCCCTCCTATTGCCCTTTCCAGTGACACCTTTAAAATTGACTTTTGGTGAGAGTTGTGTCAGGAAGGCTGCACAAAATCTTGCTGTCAGCTTTATGACTCCACAGTTAACTTCTGATGTACGCAGCAAGATGACCATGCTGTGACAAGGGTAATCAAGGCATGGTAACATTTACTGAGTTTCAGTGTGCAAAAAGCCATGACTCTCTTGCTGCTCTTGTGTTACTCTAGAAGAGAAGGACTAAGTGTAAAGCTGAAGAAAAGCTTCTAATACAGAGCTCAGATCATTATTTGTTGCTGAGTAATGTCCAGTAATCTAACCTGTGTCCTTGCAGAAAGAAATTCCAAACTCAACAGTTTTAAACTGTAAATAATACGTGTCAAGAACTTGGGTTTCTCTGGAGTAAAACCATTAATTTAAGAAAAGGTGTAACAGAAAACCTTTAAGGATAAAAGGCATTGCTACAGAAAGGAGAGGAAAACACCAGAAAATCTGTAATGAAATGCATAATTGTTTCAGCACTTCAGATTCCTTCCTTCAAAGGTGAAAACTTAAATATCACTTTCAAAACATATAAACCAAAATGGTCTGTTACACACCAGTATAAATCCAGAGTACCTTAAGCAATTAAAAGGGCACTTTTCATCCATCCTTCCTTTTGGTTGCTGCAGAGCTTGCAGCCAAACTAACCTGTCACCAGGTCTTCCAGAGTTGCCTAGTTACATATCCTCAAACCAGGAAAAATATTCTGGAGAGCCAGCATCCAAAGATGATGAGGGGGTCCCTTGACATTGGGACAGCTTAAAAAAGGTGCAGATATGCAAACCATTTATTATTCAATAGGAGGCATTGCTGACACACTTAAAATGAGAGCCTGCTGTAATAATCCACCTGTAAAGCACCCTCTTGAATGCGAACAGATTGCTATCAAGGAGAAGCAGAAGCTAAACTTGAAGCAAAGCCTGCAAGGGGGAGAAGGTGAGGGAGCTCTCAAACCACCACAGAGGAAATGGGGGAGGATGGAGGAAATGGGAAACTGGAGAATCACAGGATCACAGAATTGCTCTTATTGGAAAAGACCTTTAAAATCATCAAGTCCAACCATACCTAACACTACCAAACATTAGCCTAACTCTACCAAGTCCAGTGCTTAAACCATGCTCTTAAGCACCACATCTGTACGGCTTTCAAACACCTCCAGGGATGGTGATTCAACCACCTCCCTGGGCAGCCTATTCCAGTGGTTTATTACCCTTTCTGTGAAGACGTTTCTTCTAATATCCTATCTAAACCTCCCCTGGTGCAACTTGAGGCCATTTCCTCTTGTTCTGTTGCTTGTTACTTGGGAGAAGAGACCGACCCCCGCCATGCTACAACCTCCTTCCAGGTAGTTGTAGTGATAAGGTCTCCTCTCAGCCTCTTTTTCTCGAGGCTAAACAACCCAGTTTCCTCAGATGCTCCTTATAGTGCTTGCACTCTAGATGTTTCACTAGATTTTTCACCCTTCTCTAGACACACTTCAGTACCTTGATGTCTTTCTTGTAGTGGGAGGCCCAAAACCAAACACAGTATTTGAGGTGCAGTAGGGAGAAGGGAAAATGAGAAGGAAAAAGATGAGGAAAAAGGAAGGGAAGAAAGGATTAAAAGAGGGAAAGTTTTATATAGAAATTACATATGGAAGTAGAGATAAGTAAAAGCATACTTGTATGTAGAGACTTGTGAGTTGGGCTCCAGAAAAAACACCTTCTGAGTATTTGAATAATAGCCTTTGATGTCAAAGAAGCATTTTCATGCTTAAAAGTTTAGCGTGTGTTTGTGTGCTTCCCTGTGCCTGTGCCTAAATGAGAGTTAGGCCAGGCCTGAAGGAAATAAAAAGAAAAAAAAATCATCACAGATACTTCCTCTTCTTGCCAAAGAGCCATGGGAAATATTACATTAAATATTAAGAAATTGAATACTCAAAGTAATTTAAAGTTTGGAAATAGGAAAAAGATTAAATGCTTAGAAGCCTGAGATAAAAGACATAGAACAACATGGAAAGAGATACAGAGGATGTATCAGGTTTTAGTTTACTTTACTTTCCTTGTCTCAGCTGCCAAAACATCTAGCTTCAGATTGTAAGTGTAAAGTGATTATTCGTGAACTAATTAACTCATGTAATTAACACAGTTCTTAAGATAAGGTGCTGTTTTACACACAGGGCTGGAGCTGCACATTTTGCTGCACATCCCTTGGTAAGTGTGTTTGAGGAGTCAGCTGATAAGCAACTCCTGTTTTGGGCTGTGGAAGTGTCTTCACGCCCATGGTGGATAAAACAAATCCTTCTTGATGCATTAACTTTGAAGAGCACTCAGACACAAAGAGACGCAAAAAGGCAAAATACTGTTGCAGGAGAGTGGAATCCTACTGGAGCTTTCCAAGACTTTATTTGTAGTTGTCCTTAAATGATAATAAAGCACTAGGTATTGCTTAATGTCTCAATTACGAATAATTTTTTAAAAGCCTGTTATGCTTTCTTGATTCATTTCCCTACATGATCTTGCTATTCAGTTCAGAACAGGAGAGACTGACAGTTTTTGCTCTTTGGTGGTGTCTATGTTGGTTTCAAAGGCATTTTCTGGGGACAATACATGAAGGTTACACCTTCAGCTTTGCCTTCATATATTTGCATGCTGCTCTTAAAAATGGCTAACTCATTTCCAGCCTTCTACCAAATGGGATTCAATTATTTAGAAATTATTCTCAACCCTTTCTTGCATGCTCGCTCTACTTCTAAGGGTCTACAGCACAATCACTATTCAGTTTGCACAGCTAGGGACCATTTGCCTACTAAATAACTACAATAAGAGTAGCTCTTATTTGTATGGTTCTTTCCTAACCTGTAAAGCATTATAAGAATGGCGGGCATTATTATTTTAGAATGAGTCAGTGTAATTAAACTTACAGTGGAATGTACAGCAGTCAATTTTTACTATTGCATTCTCTTTATATGTTTAAATGATCATTCAGTTATGCTTAAATTACTTGCTTTATTTACATTTAGATTCAAAAATTTAAGGCATTCTTGGACTGCTGAAGAGAATTATATTAATGGTAAGCAGAGGGAAGGAGGGGGACTTGTCAGCTCTGTGTTTTCTTCCTTTTGTTGAACCTAAACAATCAGGTACAGCTAGCAAAAAATACAAAACTGGTTTCAGGCTACAGAAATACTCTGCAAAATGGACAAGTTTGATGATGAGATCTTCTGTCTGCTCCTTTGACTGAAGATGAGATTTCTGATCAAGATCTACCTGTCTACCTACACACACAACTCCCTCCACTTTAGAAGCCTAGCAAAAGCTCTGCAGAAAGGCTCGTCTTACATATGGAGAGGGTAACCTCTCTGTTGCCTGTCGAAAGACAGGTTGTACAGATTCAGTGGCTGAAAATCCTTATGGAAGCTACAGCAGAAATACTTTCCCCAAAGTACATTGGCTGTTCTGATATCTGTCCTGGTGATGTATGTGTGACAGCCTAACCTTGCAGCAAGGTCTGGAGAGTGTATCTGAGATCCCCCATATAATATGGTCACAGAAAATTCATTCAGTTGGACTCCGGATTTTTTTCAATGCCAACTTAAAATAATGGGTAAAAGGAGAACATACCCTTAAATTTCTCTTGACAGTATTTTAACACTGAAAAGAAAAATCTTTGCTCACTTTGTGTTTAACAACAACATTAAAATCAGGGAAGAAAGAAGGACATCCAAATACCCCCACTGATTCCTTATATGCATACTGGACATGTTTGCCAGAGGTCAGAAAGATGTGTATTTGACAGTGTAGTAGAATGGCAGCAGATGTTCAGGCAGGCTCTGCAGCTGCCCTGCATTATCTTCCCCAGCAGCCCTGGCTGGCTGTTCTGTCCCCTCCCTTGCACCTTGCCTGTACAGTTAGTATGACTTCAGGAAACTCATCCAGGAAAAAAAAAAAAAAAAGACAAAAAAAATTATTACAATTAAAATTACAGATTAATGTTAAAACTCTCTATATTAGAAAAATTGCTGCATTATATTGTGGTTTTGCTTCAATTAACATGTGAATTAAAATGACACTTCCTCTGAGAGTACTTGGTGTCCTTTGCCAGTATCAGGACAGCAGCCTATCAAACCACTGCAGTTTTTCAACAAGTTTTTTCACACTCCTTGTAGCTGGAGCTTTTTAAATATGTGGATGGAGGGAAACCAGGCGTTATCTGTTGTGTAGCTCTTGCTACACATCCAGCCCTCCTGGCAAGGCACTGCCCTTCCAGTGGGATTGTACAACATTCCTTTTGCCTGGTTTTCAAGATGCATCTTGGGCTTTTATAGAATTAAAACTTCATCTTTTACTATGACCTTTTTTCTTTGAAAAGGCTGAAAAATACCTTCAAACATTTATAAGATGACCTTCTTTGCAGTAAATTTGGCATAAATGATGCAAGGAGCTTTTAATCTTTGTAGAAATGGGCTTGATGGAATCAAAAGCTGAAGAGGAATATTATTCTATTCCTGAGCAACTTCTTCGGGTCGTGGCTATAGTGACACCCATTAGTTTCCTGGCCTATCTGGCAGTCACTTATAGTTCAGTAAGATGATAAAAAAATGTATTCTATTTCTTTTCTCTTCTTCATAGATTGCGAATTTGATTGAATTGTCTTCACTTGGCCGCACGTGTTTTTCTTAAAAATTGAAAGATACTTCTGTTAGTGATTAATTCATTTACCCAGTTTATCAAAATACTTTTTCCATTTCATTGATTTCTCTGCTAATTCACAGCTAAAATGAACAACATCTTTGAAGATATCAGACAAAACCCTCTTCTCATGGTACTTCACTGAGACAAGACTGCAGATACACTGCAGCAGCAGGGAGAACACCCCTCAGCTGGCAAAGCTGCAGGGGTGCATCCAGGCCACCCCACTAGGAGAGGCCCAGGTACGCCAACGTAGTTATTCGTCCATTATGATTTTATTGTCACAACTGTGAGAAGACAAACTGTTTCATCACTGTCCTGCCACTAATGAAACACCTGACCAGTTGTTTGAAATAAATCGGTTGCAAGCAATTAGGAGAGATTACTATGGTTAATGTATACCGTTCTAATAATGAAGTTTTTAAGAGTTTAAAATTAGTTGCTTAATCTTCTTGTGTTGCAGTTGTTTCTAAAGGCCCGGTTGCCAGTAAACTTACAGTTGACATCTGAATTTCTCAAATTTGTGTATCCTCTTACAGACTGGACTGTGTTCAGCTGGTGATGGTTAAAATATCCAGCTTTAGTCAGGGTTACTCAGTTACTCAAATTACAGCAGCCAGACAAGAAAACTGATTTGCCTGGAGCCCATTTTTTTTTCCCAAGGCCCATCTTGCACTTATCTGCCCAGTACTGTACGGGCACAGGAGTTGAGTTCATGTCCCCAGGACATGGCTGGTTCTCACCTCTGCAAGGGAGAACTCCAGGTCTCCCCTCCCCAGCAGGGCCTGAACCATCCTGTTATCAGTGTTTTCTTCAAACTTTAACCAGCACATCCAGCCAGCAGAAACTTCTGCTGTGACATTAGTTGGTCAATGCATTATCAAATTAACAAGACACCTGCAGCTAAAACTTGAAAAAATAATGTGTGGTGATTGCTTTCCCCTAGGATTTCCTCATGGCAAACTAATCCCAAATGATGAGTTAGGAAGGGGAAAGGTGGTTTAGTGAGTGTGGTGCTGGCAGCTAATGTGGCAGCAATAGATGAGGAGATGGCAGCTCCCTGCTCAACCCAAGGACAAAGCACAGGCAGCAGTAGGGCCAGTTTTTCCACCTCTCTGGCCTGCTCTAATGGGATGGCTTTTAGCAGAACTGGGAGCTCTACTTATTCACCACAACTCGGCCTTTGCTGAGACTGCCAGTAGCCAGCTCTGTTCATCTCACAAAGCTTTTGGTCCCTTTTTTACTTGCAGTTGAATTTCATCTTTTGGGTAGGTCAGTGTGCCGTGGGGTCAGAGCCTGTGGAGGTTACTGAATGCTTTGATTCCTGATTTTGAGCAGTGCTGGGGGCCTGGGATGTAAAAGGGCTTATGTCCTGTTTGCATTTTTGGAGGTCTCATAGCAGCATTCCAGTATCTGAAGGGGGCCTACAGGAAAGTTGGGGAGGGACTTTTGACAAGGGCTTGTAGTGAGAGGCAAAAGGGTAATGGATTAAAACAGGAAGAGGGGAGATTTATGCTAGACATTAGGAGGAAATTCTTTAGAGTGAGGGTGGTGAGACACTGGCACAGGTTGCCCAGGGAAGCTGTGGCTGTCCCCTCCCTGGAAGTGTTAAAGGCCAGGTTGGAGGGGCTTTGAGGAACCTGGTCTAGTGGGAGGTGTCCCTGCCCATGAAGGAGGGTTGGATCTAGATGATTTTTAGAGTCCCGTCCAACCCAAACCATTCTATGATTCTATGATTCTATGAAAATACCCTGCACTGTAAAATTTTTCATGTCTGTATCACACTCTTGACTTTTTTTTTTTAAAGGAGAATTAACTTTTATTTTCTTATATGTGGTTCAGGAATAAGTTTGACTTTTATTTGTAGAAGTTTAGAAGAATGAGGATTAATTACCCTATGTAAGAGAGAACACATGTTCTTTCAATCAGCATTGACTTCTTTAAATCAACGAGGGAAAATGGCAACAACAATGCTGCCAAAATAAATGTTTAATGGAGCCAAGGTTGTAATTTTCTCTATAATGAGGCCTACAACCTCTAAGAACAAAATGGGTACCATCTCTGCAGACAGGCATGTGCTTAGAAACATAAAGCTGCAATACACAGAGAAGTCTTTACAGTTTCAAGCTACAGACAATACAGGCAGGGAATAACTCAATAGACTTTAATAATATTCAAACAAGCAGCTGTCAACACTTCATCCCAGAACAAGCCGAAGCTCCTTACATAGCTTTTACTACCGTAATAGTTGGGTTCATTGGCAGCAGATTGGAAAACATGCAGTACTAATGAACCCTCCCTGCTTCTCCCGGCCTACCATTTAATCCTTCCTGAAGTGAAAAACATTTACTACATGCGCAATACCACACTCCCAAGAGGCTTCAGGTTCAAAAAAGATGTTTCAATTTTGTTTCTTAGCAACATACAGCCAATAAAAGTGAAAGACTACACTAACTGTAATATGTTTGTGTTGTTTTAATCTATAATGCAATACTTTGGCAATGCTGAGGAAGTATGTTGCTACAGGACTGTTACAATGTCTCTTACAATTAAACATACGCATTTTTAGTTTTCCCCATCCTAGATTACCTGCTGCAGAATATCTTTCTGAAGACTCTAGAATGTATTCATGAATAACAAATAAAGAGGTACGTTTTGCTCTAATAAAGGCACACTTGGCCAAGTTTATAGCATGGTCTGTTACATAGGAAGAGAGCTTTTGATGCTTCATTGGTAGGCAGCATTTGGGCATCTTGTGAGGACTTGATTCCTAGAACGAGTAGCCAACCTCCAGTCTGGGGCTAAAAGGATTGGTACAGCACTTATTTCTTGGAAGTACAGTAGACATGGCTTAATGTTTTATTCTCGCCCCTCCAGTGGCTGACTTGATGTGACCATAACCAGTTTTGTGGTTTCTCAACTTTAATGTCACATGGAGGAAGAGGAGGGGCCAACCAGGTCTCCAAAGGCACTGCAGAGGAGTTTTCAAAATTTCACTCCCTGAAGCTATAGCTCTTCCCCTCTGTCATTTGGCATAATTGCTTCCCCTGTACCTGCAAAGTGGAATAGGAAACGTGTGGTATTTAGCTTCTTCCTATGCTTTTTATCCTTCTCCTGTACATATTTATCTTTAAAATTCAGAAATGACTCATCTCTAGAAAAACTGCAGTACTTGTACTCTGTAAGTGCCTGGTAATCACAGTTCCAGCACATAAACACTGTATTTTCAATAGGCAAATGTTAGAAAGGTGGAAACTACAAAATTCACTGTATAAAGAAGTGCTGCCTTTTTATTTAATGCAGCATGTGAGATAAAAGAAAATAGCAAAAGTGGAGTCCTGTCTTCCATCAGCTTGGAAATACAGGATTCAAGAAGTATGGCAACATTTCCAGTTCACAGCCTGATTAGCCTTCTAGGGGAGCTTTGTGTCCCGATCCTCTTCATACTGATCTTATACATCATGTTCCCTGCATTAAGCACTTCTACAGAATAACTTGTATTTTCTAGCAGTGGGAACTGAAAAAAACAGCCAGAAATATTCAGAGAAAACTGGTTTGAAAGGAAGCCTGTAAGTATCTAGCACCATAGATACAACTTACGTGTTATTTAACAATGAAGGTAGCTAAAGAAAACAGTACCACACAGAAACACGAGGTGGAACTAGGAGGTGAGGAAAGAAGGAAAAGAAGAAAACAAGTCCTATTTTATATTTGGCCAAGTATTCTGAAGAAATACTTTTTCTAAATGCAGTCTTGGTAGAAAATTACTTATTTACTTATATTTCACTAATTATCAGCTTCTCTGGATCCATACAAAATTTAACAGGCTGGTTGGCTCTTTAAAATAAAGAAGCAAACAATCTACTCAGAAATAATTAATATGATAACTCAGATTAATATGATAGCCCAGCTTGCCACCTCCCTTTGCATGCGAAATATGGTGGCAAGACATAAACTGCCCTCATACTGTGCTCTAATTAGCCAATTTTTTTTTTAGAAAAGCTGAACACTTAGTAGCTGTTGCTGAGGTCAACTGAAAGTTGTGGTTGCTGCCTGCTTTTGTAAATGAGGTTATAAAAGTCATAAAGCTCTGCCAAAATAGCAGAGGAAATTAATCACATGGTGAAAGGGCACAGTCTCTCTCATGGAAATAGTTAATTCAGCTGACTTGAACCATCTCAATAACATGAAAGAAGGATTTTCTTTTTTCCTAGTAGAGACCAATGCAATGCAATTCCCTGTGGATCAATAGCTACCCCCTAATTTGCACTTAAAGCCTGAATAGGAAACCACCCTCAGCTGTTGTGAAATGCTGCCTACACGTTTTGCAGAGGGCAAGGAGCCAAAGATAATCCCAAAGCAAAGTTTTGGAGCAGCCTCCATTTCTTGCCTCATGGAGAGCTGTTAGAGGAGGAGTTGCTTGTGGTGGCAGCTCCAAATCACCTCTGTCCTCAACAAATAGGAGGGGTGCACATGCATCTCTATATAAAGAAATTAGATCAGGAAGTACTTTAGATTTTGTATCTTTAGCTTTTGCTTCTACAGGAAACACAACTGCAAGATCCTGAGATTTGTAGGATTCAGCAAAATGGACGATAAAATCCTCCACTGCTGTTCATGTGCCCTGTGCCTATTTTTATAACTTTACATTAGTTTTGATACCCATTTAGATATCACTGTTAGGATTCAAATGACTCCCCAGGTTGAAATTTTTACCATTAAACAATCCAGAATACATTAGAAGGTTGGTTTTTTTTAATATGTCAGTGCATTATCCTCACAAAAGCACTATTAGCAAAAAAAGTGATTTTCTTACATCTGACATGTACATGGAGGCATTCACATTTTCTGGATAAAGAGACATCATTCATACTGGCTTTTGTGTCTGAGTACCTCTTCACAAATCAACATTCACTCTTCATACACTTCTCTGGGATTTACCTTTCTCATGAGCATTACAATCAGAGCACTTATTTGCTAGATCACTTACAGAAAGAAAACACAAAAAAGGTCTTGAATATAATCAAAGCACATTTTCTTTAATTTGCAGAAAGGCTCGCTATGTACCCAGCTTTCTATACATATTTTTTTAAATAAGTGTTTTTTCTACTGTTTTAATTTTCCCCTCTTTATTTCCCATCTGAGAATCCAAATTATAATAGCATATATCTGGAAGGCCAGTTCATACTGTCTTACCCCTTCTGTAATAATTCACCCCTGTGCAAAAAAACGTTAATGTGGCCCAGCAGAGCAGCATTTATACCTCGTTTGCAGAGCATAAATTATACAGTCCAGGGTATTGCACATTAGGTTTTCCACCCCATAATTTAAAAGTGAACATAATCAATAACATTAAAGACTCTACAATGTTGTCTTTCCAGACCACATTTGCATGCTGTCTGTGCTACCACGTGTTGTAAAATCTGCACACAGAGGAAATGCTGGTGCAAGAAGACAATAAACTTGAGAGAAGATCTTTTTCCACTTGCAAAATCATATTATATACTGTTTCCTCAAAAAACTTGGCTGGGAACTCATCTCTGCAGGGCTAATGCAGAGTGTAATAGGGGTGTTCATAACCTAACACCAGTTTATAATAGGTGTGCAAGTAACTGCATTTAAGCAATATTACTAGAAAATTAAACACTTTGGTCAAAAGTCAGGTTGCTATTTTTTTAGGAAGTCATGCAACAAAAAAGTGGAAAGGCAATGTAATGTGACCTATGTGACAGTGGGGCTGAGACCATTTTTATCACTTCATGCTGGCTGTTTATGCAAATGGATTAGCCAAGCCCTGTAATATTAACACTGTGGGCCAAACTAATATAAATATTTCTGAGAAAATGAGCTGGGAAAACAGATAAAGCTTTAGTGCTTCCTGCTTTTACTTAGACTTCAATATGCTTACAAATGTTAATAATACACCAAAATGCAGAGCTTGGAATATAAAGGTGTCCCCTCTACTCTGTAACAGACATGAGGACAGTTTCCCATCAAAGACTGAGAGTCTTCAAGATGCACTGCCCAGATTTATATATATTTTTAAAAATGCTGATCATATTCGGGAATATGAGGGAAGATCATAGAATCATTGGGTTGGAAGGGAGCTTTAAAGGTCATCTAGTCCAAACCCTCTACCATGGACAGGTACATGTTCAACTAGATCAGATTGCTCAGAACCCCATCAGGCCTGACCTTGAATGTCTCCAGAGATGGGGTTTCTACCACCACTCTGGGCAACCTGTTCCAGTGCCTCACCCTCATACTAAAGAAATAATTCTTCCTAATATCTAATTTCCATCTACCCTGCTGTAGTTTAAGACCATTGCCCCTCATCCTGTCGCTACACACCCTTGTAAAAAGTCCCTCCCCAGCTTTCCTGGAGGCCCCTTCAGGTACTGGAAAGTCACTATAAGGTCTCTTTGGAGCCTTCTCCAGGCTGAACAACCCCAGCTCTCTCAGCCTGTCTTCACAGGAGCGGTGTTCCAGCCTTCTGATCATCTTTGTGGTCCTCCTCTGGACTTACTCCAGCAGGTCCATGTCCCTCTTGCACTGAGGGCTCCAGAACTGGACACAGTACTCCAGGTGGGGTCTTATGAGAGCAGAGTAGAGAGGGAGAATCCCCTCCCTTGACCTGCTGGTCACACTGCTTTTGATGCAGCCCAGGATGCAATCGGCCCTCTGGGTTGTGAATGCACATTGTTTGCTCATGTCCAAATTTTCATCCACCTTTCTGCAGGAGTGGTCTCTGTCACATCATCCCCCAGCCTGTATTGATAATGAGGATTGCCCCTACCCAAGGTGCAGGACATTGCAGTTGGCCTTGTTGGATCTCATGAGGTTCACAGAAGCCCACTTCTCCAGCTTTTCCAGATCCCTCCTGGATGATATCCTATCCCCCTGGCATGTCAACTGCATCAGTCAGCTTCATGTCATCCTCAAACTTGCTGAGGGTGGCCTCAATCCCACTGTCGCTATAATTGATGAAGATATTAAACAGCACTGGTCCCAGTATGGACCCCTGAGCGGCACCACTTCTATTCTGTAGATGCAAAGAGTCAATCACATCTTTCATCACTGCAGAGTCTGGAGGCTGTAGACAGTGACTAAAACAGATCTCAGCAGCTACTGGCACAAACCTTTAGAAGCACAGATGAAAAGGAGACATATCAAACATGCAGCTATTCCAGCCTTGTTTGTGCTCACACACACAAAAATCAGTATACATCTCTGAAGTGTTGACCAGGCACAGCAACAAGGTATTTTTCCCTAAGCAGGCACCTGAACATGAAGACTCAGCTGTGAGATGTTGATTAACAATGCAGGCTGACTCTACAATCAATACCTCAGGAGTTTCTGAAATTCTAATCAGTGCTGTTGGTTCCTGTCCCTTTTGGTGGACTCCAGTAAAGCAGCTTCCACCTGTTTTGGGAAAAGAGGCTTAAGCATCTGAACACCTTCCTGACAAAGGAAGAACGAGGTCTAGTGCCTCCAGGGAGGGCTTTCTATGACAAGTGGGGCTCATTTTGGGTCTTTTTCTTGCCTACTTTCATTTCAGATCTCTGACAGCTTTAGATCTGAAGGAAGCATCAGTCTCTGCTTCGACAGAAACATAGATCTGTGGTTTTGCTTTTAAACTATCTTGTGTGGCAAAAATGTAACAGAGAAAAGGTATTAAGAGGAATTGGATTCCAAGAAAAATCAAAGAGAACTAAGGCCAGCAGCAGTTTAATCTGCTTTGGCTAAATCAACAGCTTAAGCAACGCTGCCTAACACTCCTTTGGAGGCATACCCCTGCCAAAGATGCAATTGACACCTATGCAACCAATTCCCACAATAGTGAAAAAGAGGGATATTTCACCACATGTGCTCAGCAACTTGAATAAATGCCCTACATTGCAGGAAGTGGTCAATCATTCAGTATGCTTATGTATCCCTGCGAGCTGCTGGTCCCCTGCCTGATACTGGCAGAGGCAGCTTCCTGGCTCTGGGGCAGATTTGCCCCACAAAATACACACAAACACACACACATTTATGCCTGCTGTTAGCTATTTCTCCATTGCCCTCCCAAACACACCCATAATCCTTCAGACTACCTCATCTACCACTGCCCTCAACTACTACTGCTCTTCAGACCAAGACCCCAAGCATATGCTCCAAAAATAACTCACCATAGCTGTCCCATGGTAGCATCTGCTCCATAAGCATCAACCTGCAGGCTGACCTGTAGAAGCCATCTACAAGGAGGATTGGTGCACGTTGGCCCCTCCATATCAATAGAGCTACAGAGTCCTGAGAAGAGGTTAATGCACCAGTGGTTGAGAGAAAAGCACGTTTTCACACAGAGAACACAGAATCACACAGAACTTCCAAGGCTGGAAAATACCTTTAAGATCATCAAGTCCAGACTATGACCAACACCACCACACCGTCTACAGTATGGCACTAAGTGCCACATCCAGCCTTTCCTTGAACACATCCAGGGATGGTGCCTCCACCACTTCCCTGGGAAGTCTATTCCAATGTCTAATCACCCTCTCCGTGAGGAAGTGCTTCCTAATATCCAACCTAAACCTCCCCTGGAGCAGCTTCAGGCTGTGCCCTCTTGTCCTGTCACTGGTTGCCTGGAAAAAGAGCCCAGCCCCCACCTGACTGCAACCTCCCTTCAGGTAGTTGAAGAGAGTGATAAGGTCCCCCCTGAGTCTCCTTTTCTTCAGGCTAAACAACCCCAGCATTCTCAACCTCTCCCTAGAAGACTTTCCCTCTAGTCCTTTCACCAGCCTTGTTGCTCTCCTCTTGACCCGCTCCAGCACCTCAACATCCTTCTTGAAGTGAGGGGCCCAGAACTGGACACAGTACTCGAGGTGAGGCCTCACCAGTGCTGTGTACAGGGGGAGAATTACATCCCTACTCCTGCTGGCCACACTATTCCTGATACAAGCCAGGATGCCATTGGCCTTCCGGGCCACCTGGGCACACTGCTGGCTCATGTTCAACCAGCTGTCCACCAGCACTCCCAGGTCCCTCTCTGCCAGGCTGCTCTCCAGCCACTCTTCCCCCAGCCTGTAGCGCTGCCTGGGGTTATTGTGGCCAAAGTGCAGGACCAAGCACTTGGTCTTGTTGAATTTCATGCCGTTGGCCTCAGCCCATTGATCCAGCCTGTCCAGGTCCTCCTGCAGCTTCTTCCTACCCTCTGGCAGATCAACACTCTCCCCCAGCTTGGTGTCATCTGCAAATTTACTGAGGGTGGACTCAATCCCCACATCCAGGTCGTCAATAAAGATATTGAATAGGACTGGGCCCAGTACTGATCCTTGGGGGCACCGCTGGTCACTGGACGCCAGCTGGATGCAGCTCCATTCACCATCACTCTCTGGGCCTGGTCATCCATCCAGTTTTTGACCCAGAAAAGGGTGCACCTGTTGAAGCCATGGATTGCTAGCTTCTCCAGGAGGATGCTGTGGGAGGCTGTGTCAAAGGCCTTGCTGAAGTCGAGGTAGACCACATCCACAGCTTTCCCCTCATCCAGTAGGTGGGTCACCCAGTCATAGAAGTGCTTATTTCTATGTTTTCGTGATATCTAATGAAGTGGCACGTAAATATAATAATGCAATAAACTGTCTGAAAAAAGCATTTTTTTTAATCAGAATGAGCTGCATCCTGCCTCAGAAAACAAGTAGGAGGCTTTTTCAGGCTCGTAAGAGCTGTCTGTTGCTTGCTGAAGGAACTCTCAGAGACCAGTAAGGTTTTAGGACAAACCACCAGTACAAAAAGAGAAGTGAGGTTTTTTTAAAGCCTTGCATAAAATTAACTGCCATCACAGGTAGAGACTGAGACAGGTTTATTATTTGATTCCTTAAAGAAAAATTTGCCAAGGTCTTTAAGTGGCAGACAAAAGGAAGGGAACATCTGCCAGGGAGGAGAAGCACACAGAACAGCCCAGGTGGAATCTCTTTCCACAGCCCAAAAAAAGCAGGCAGGACCTGGCTGGAGATATCACTTTGTCAAAGTAAATATTTCAGTCTTAAGCCTCAGTACAAAGAGTGGGGCAAATGGGGGTGTACAAACTCAGATGCACTATATCCCAGGAAGACACCCAATGCAACCACCAGTGCAAAATCCAGCAGGCAACAGGGCTGTGATGTCTTAGGTGTCTTACGTACCCCTGGGTTTCAGGGTCTGATTGCTCTCAGGAAGGGCAAATAAGTGCATTTGTCAGCACACCACAGTGCTAGACACAGGCAGGGTTATAACCCTGTTAACAATCCCCCATATGGTGAGGACTGAGCCTCTGGGAGGCTAAGAATTTCCTTTAAGAACAGGTTAGACAAATATCTACTAGGAATCACGTTAGTACAGGTCATCCTGCCTCAAGCAGAGTGATGGACTAGATCACCTCCCAGGGTCTAGTCTACTCTTATTTTCTGTGGTTTCTCTGGTAATACCGAGCTAAATACTGCTTGAAAGAGTCCAGCGCAGAGATACAAAGATGATTAAGGGAGTGGAACATCTCCCTTATGAGGAAAGGCTGAGGGAGCTGGGTCTCTTTAGCTTGGAAAAAAGGAGGCTGAGGGGTGACCTCATCAATGTTTACAAATATGTAAGGGGTGAGTGTCAGGGAGATGGAGTTAGGCTCTTCTCAGTGATGACCAGTGATAGGACAAGGGGTAATGGGTGCAAATTGGAGCATAGGAGGTTCAAGGTGAATATCAGAAAAAATTTTTTTACTGTAAGAGTGACAGAGCACTGGAACAGGCTGCCCAGGGAGGTTGTGGAGTCTCCTTCACTGGAGACATTCAAAACCCACCTGGATGCGTTCCTGTGTGATGTGCTCTAGGTGACCCTGCTCTGGCAGGGGGGGTTGGACTAGATGATCTTTCGAGGTCCCTTCCAACCCCTAGGATTCTATGATTCTATGAAATAATGAAGTGGTAGAATTTGGAAAGTTTATAATATCCACAGCTCTGTGGAGAATACAAGGGAAACAGATGGAGGTTTCACAAAGGAATATTTCCTAGAGAAATACTAAGGAAACAAGGATGGTTTTGTAGTCTTAGGAAAAAAAAAAAAAAAGAGGGCAAATAGAAAGGAAAAAAAAGGCAAACAGAAGAAGAGTACAATGTTCAGCCATTGCAGTGCATTTAAGAGACCTGTTTATCACACAAGTAAATGGAAGGGATGATCTGCTCTAGATGGGAGGACACAGTTTGTAGTCAGTCTGGAGAGTAGCCCGCTGCAGAACAGGCAATATGCAACTATTGGATGAAATACAAGAGTTTTGCAAAGACAACCTGCATCTTAGGGCTAGACACATGCATGCATGCTGCAAAAGCTGTGGGAGGAACTGGAAAGTGTAAAAATATCCCTGGATTGCCAGTCACCAAGAAGTGGCTGGAAATGGCCCTTTCTCAGTTTCCTAAGCTGCAAGACTGGTTTGCAAAGACAGATTGAGTTTCCTGGGCTGGATATGTCCCAATCCAAGTGGTGTAAGAGTCAGAGCCAGCAGGCTCTGAGCAGGGCTGAACACAGGGACAAGTGGGGTGGGATGGGTGGTTCCTGAGCCAGCCTGGCACCTCCTGAAATGCTCAGAGCATGGCTGGGTGCTGCCAAGGGCTCTTGGGGAGAGGTTTGAGGAATATCTGTCATGCACTGTAATTTCTGTCCTTTGAAGGGATAGAAAAAGTACATTTTTGTGAATTTGTGCATTTTCTCCAAAGTCAGGTAACTACGGAAGATCTTAAAAAGTTTCTAGCTGCATTAAGTTGTCACTTAAGATTCATCGATGTGTTTTGTCCTGTTGTGTAAAAATACAACTGTGCTTTGATGGGAAATAAGGCTTTTGTGGAAGGAAGAGGGAAATGAAGTAATTGCAGTTGATGGAAACATGACTCTCTTTTCCACATTCAAAAAATGTGCGTGGGAAAGCCATTTCATAAACCCAGCAAATGCTACTTGCTTTGGGCATCATTTTTGAGTAAGGGGAGTTAAGTTCCAGAATTATCTTTTCTGGGGAAAAAAAATCTCCTTCTGATAGATCATGTGGTACTCGTGAAAACAGCAAGGCTGAACACAAGTATTTTCCCTTGGGTAGAAACCCAGCATCACTGAGTCAGAGTGACATTTTTTAGAGTCTGTCAGACCAAATCGCAAAATTGCTTTGCAATTGACAAGCTCCAAGTTTGTCAATGCTCAGAGCACCTGAGAGATGGACACAGCTGATACCTGAAGACCAGCTTTCTTAAAATACCACCAAATTAGCATTTATGTCAGCAGTGCCTGCTTGCTAAGGTATCTGAAGACTGCCATACAAATAAACTTGTGAAAAAGGGTACCAAATGAATGGGGAGCCCGACACCCTGCATCGACATTAGTTGCTAATCTACGCCCCTGACTCTAAGCATGTTTCTATCTGCTTCTCTCTGACATTTGTACAGGTGGAGGTAGAGGAGCACAGGGCTGGGGGGGATCTGCTGGGCCACTGAATCCAGTCCCCATTGACTAGAGCAGAGGATTTGATCAAAGGGACATTTCCCATGCCCTCAACACACAAAAGTCCTGCCACAAGCTCAAGACCTGTGGAAAAAGAAAAATTGTGATACTTTTAATGCAGTAGAGGAAAAATTATAGTAGTAGAATCATAGAATACTTTTGGTTGGAAAAGACCATTAAGATCATCAAGTCCAATTGTTAAACTAGCACACTGCCAAGTCTACCACTAAGCCATGTCCCTAAGCACCACATCTACACATCTTCTAAATACCTCCAGGGATGGTGATTCAACCACCTCCGTGGGCAGGCTGTTCCAGTGCCTGAGAACATTTTCAGTAAATAATTTTTTCCTAATATCCAATCTAAACCTCCCCTGGCACAACCTGAGGCCATTTCATCTTGTCTTCTCACTTTTTACTTGCGAGAAGAGACTGACCCCCACCTCTCTTCAACCTCCTTTAAGGTAGTTGTAAAGGGCAATGAGGTCTCCCCTCAGCCTTCTTTTCTTCAAACTAAACATCCCCAGTTCCCTCAGCTGCTCCTCGTATGACTTGTTCTCTAGACCCTTCACCAAACTGATTGCTCTCCTCTGGACACACTCCAGCACCTCAATGCTGTTCTTATAGGGACGGGCTCAGAACTAAACACAGTACTGAAGGTGCTGCCTCACCAGTGCCAAGTACAGGGGCACGATCACTTACTTCCCTACTCCTGCTGGCCACGCTATTACTGAGGGGCAGGATGTTATTGGCCTTCTTGGCCACCTGGGCACACTGCTGGCTCATGTGTCAACCAATACCTACAGGTCCTTTTCCTCTATGCAGCTTTCCAGACACTCTTCTCCAAGCCTGTAGTGTTGCATGGGGTTGCTGTGATCGAAGTGCAGGACCCAACATTGAATCTTGTTGAATTTTGTACAATTGGCTGGACCCAATTAGGAAAAATTGAGAACATCTCCAGTTCCGTCAGTCACGGGATATCTGACAGATGCTTCAAGATAGAACGTGGCCTGTGTTGTGAATGAGGGACACACTCTGCCCCTCTCTGCCAAACCATCCACCAGGATGACACCTTTCTGACCACAGATCATAAACTGCCTTAACTCTCAGTATATGAAATGTACACACTATGTCTGCTTTAGCAAGTAACAAACTCAATGGACATGGATTTGTAGAGCAAAACCATTGGTACTGAAATACCATTTTTAAGAGAAAACTGCCATTCTGATTCCCAAGACCACCTGGAGGCATGTTAGATGTACAGCTGAATCTCCTTCAGGGAACCCCATTCACACACCACAGCTTTGCCGTGACCCAACCCACACTGCAGTGAGTGAGAACCACCAGGACCAACACTTCAAAACCACATTCCTGGTCTGGGTGAAAACACTGATGTAGATGCACCTTCTAATGACTCACCTGAGAGTGTTATGCCATCAAGAACACCTGTCTGCACCCTCACTCCCACTCCTGCAAGAAGAAGTGTGTGTGTAGGAAACAGCTGGTAACAAATTATGCATTTAGATGACAGAAAAAGTTCCTCTTTGTGCCTTACAAGTGATCAGTGAACACCCAGAAGAGAATAATATTAAGTGAAAGGATGGTGGAAAGAAGGAAAAGAAGAGCATCAGCTCCTCTTGCAGGTAGCAGCATTTCACAGACCTCTTCTGTCTCCAGTAATTCTCCCTTTCTTTTTGCAGCTCTTGCTGTGAGAAGTGGCTAGGAGGGATGTGGAGCTCTTTGATGATGAACAAACCTGAGAGCTCAGAGTAGTTCAAAACAACTCTTACTGCTCGTAAGAGCTGAGCCTTGACAAGCCCCTCTCCCTTCAGACTCAGAGGATTCCTTCAGACGCCGAACTTCAGGGAAATGAGCTTGTGCAGTTCTCTCTAATTTTATTTTTAGAGAAGAGAAATAGGCCACACATTTTTCAGAGATGTGCTTAGTGTCTGTCACTTACTGAGACTGCAGCCTTCTGAAGGGAACCTGCTTCACACTGAGGTAACCCACAGCTAGCCATCATGGACTGGAGCCTGGAAACTGTGATGCCCTCTCCCCTCCTGGCTTTTAGAAAGAAACAAAACAGATTCCTGTCACACTTGATATGATACAAACAATAAAAATAATTAACCATAACATCTCCTCTTAAGTAGGAGTCAGTGCTCAGATTTTTCCTTATAAATAAAAATATACCCTGCAGTGGGCTTACACTGCATCTAGAAATGCAGAGACAGAGTGTGCAG
This sequence comes from Hemiprocne comata, assembly GCA_020745705.1. Lineage (NCBI taxonomy): Eukaryota > Metazoa > Chordata > Aves > Apodiformes > Apodidae > Hemiprocne > Hemiprocne comata. The sequence goes on along the minus strand of CM036586.1, from coordinate 151,413,939 downwards.
CTGATTAAAAGCATCACTGAGTTTGCACCAGAGACCTGTGTTTGTCAGGAGGCTTCAAACCAACAGATGTTCAAGGAACTAACATCGAAGAAAGAATCACAGAATCACCAAGGCTGGAAAAGACCTTTAAGATCATCAAGTCCAGACTATGACCAACACCACCACACCGTCTAGACTATGGCACTAAGTGCCACATCCAGCCTTTCCTTGAACACATCCAGGGACGGTGCCTCCACCACTTCCCTGGGAAGTCTATTCCGATGTCTAATCACCCTCTCCGTGAGGAAGTGCTTCCTAATATCCAACCTAAACCTCCCCTGGAGCAGCTTCAGGCTGTGCCCTCTTGTCCTGTCACTGGTTGCCTGGAAAAAGAGCCCAGCCCCCACCTGACTGCAACCTCCCTTCAGGTAGTTGAAGAGAGTGATAAGGTCCCCCCTGAGTCTCCTTTTCTTCAGGCTAAACAACCCCAGCATTCTCAACCTCTCCCTAGAAGACTTTCCCTCTAGTCCTTTCACCAGCCTTGTTGCTCTCCTCTTGACCCGCTCCAGCACCTCAACGTCCTTCTTGAAGTGAGGGGCCCAGAACTGGACACAGTACTTGATGTGAGGCCTCACCAGTGCTGAGTACAGGGGGAGAATTACATCCCTACTCCTGCTGGCCACACTATTCCTGATACAAGCCAGGATGCCATTGGCCTTCCGGGCCACCTGGGCACACTGCTGGCTCATGTTCAACCAGCTGTCCACCAGCACTCCCAGGTCCCTCTCTGCCAGGCTGCTCTCCAGCCACTCTTCCCCCAGCCTGTGCACTGCCTGGGGTTATTGTGGCCAAAGTGCAGGACCAAGCACTTGGTCTTGTTGAATTTCATGCCGTTGGCCTCAGCCCATTGATCCAGCCTGTCCAGGTCCTCCTGCAGCTTCTTCCTACCCTCTGGCAGATCAACACTCCCCCCCCCTACTTGGTGTCATCTGCAAATTTACTGAGGGTGGACTCAATCCCCACATCCAGGTCGTCAATAAAGATATTGAATAGGACTGGGCCCAGTACTGATCCTTGGGGGACACCGCTGGTCACTGGACGCCAGCTGGATGCAGCTCCATTCACCATCACTCTCTGGGCCCGGTCATCCAACCAGTTTTTGACCCAGAAAAGGGTGCACCTGTCGAAGCCATGGATTGCTAGCTTCTCCAGGAGGATGCTGTGGGAGACTGTGTCAAAGGCCTTGCTGAAGTCGAGGTAGACCACATCCACAGCCTTCCCCTCATCCACTAGCGGGTCACCCAGTCATAGAAGGAGATGAGATTAGTCAGGCAGGACCTTCCTTTCCTAAATCCATGTTGGCTGGACCTGATCCCCTGGTTGTCTTCCACATGCCGCTTGATGGCACTCAGGATGATCTGCTCCATAACCTTGCCAGGCACCGAGGTCAGGCTGACAGGTCTATAGTTCCCCGGATCCTCCTTCCGGCCCTTCTTGTGGATGGGCGTCACATTGGCCAACCTCCAGTCATCTGGGACCTCCCCAGTGAGCCAGGACTGGTGATAAATGATGGAGAGCAGTTTAGCCAGTTCTTCCGCCAGCTCCCTCAGCACCCTTGGATGAATCCCATCCAGACCCATGGACTTGTTGGGATCTAAGCAGCACAGCAGGTCCACAACTACTTTCTCTTGGATTACCGGAGAGGGATTCTGCTCCCCATCCCTGTTTACCAACTCAGGAGCCCAGCTGTCCTGAGGGTAGCTAGTCTTTTTGTTAAAGACTGAGAAAAATAAGGTGTTAAGCACCTCAGTCTTTTCCTTGTCCTCTGTTACTAAGTTCCCCTCCTCATCCAATAAGGAATTAAGATTTTCCTTGACCCTCCTTTTGTTATTGATGTATTTATAAAAGCATTTTTTATTATCCTTTACAGAGATGGCTAGGTTAAGTTCTAGCTGGGCTTTTGCATCTCTGATTCTCTTCCTACATGACCTTGCAATATCCCTAAATACTTCCTGATTCACCTGCCCTTTTTTCCAAAGTTGATACACTATTTTTTTATTTCTGAGTTCTTGTAACAGTTCCCTGCTCAACCAGGCTGGTCTTCTTCCCCGCCAGCTCCTTTTTCGGCACACAGGGACAGCCTGCCCCTGTGCCTTCATAATTTCATTCTTAAAGTAAGCCCAGCCTTCCTGGGCTCCTTTGTTTTTGAGGGCTGCTTCCCAAGGGACTCTCCCAACCAGCATCCTGAAGAGGCCAACGTCAGCCCTGTGGAAGTCCAAGGTAGAGGTTTTGCTGACGACCCTCCTAACTTCACCACATATATAAAATTCTATCATATCATGGTCACTGTGCCCAAGACGACCTCCAACCACTACATCTTCTACCAGCCCTTCCCTGTTTGTGAACAGTAGGTTCATAAAAAAAGGGGAAAAAAAAAAGGAAACAATTTTTTTTTCCCAAAAAACTCAAAAGGAACATAAACATACAGTTTTTAATGCTGTTCTTACATCCGTTACTAGAAACCTTGCTTTATCCACTCATTAAAGCAGCAGCCATTTATCACCACAACTGGCTGAAATGATCCTAGTGATAAATGACTTGTTACACAAAAAGCAATTGAGGGAGAATTAGTGACATTAAGAATATTTCACAATTTAAATTATAATAAGTCTTCTTTCCTGTAAAGTTATTTCTTTCAGTAATTCATTCTGACTTTATTATCTCCTGAACTAGAATTAGCGACATTAATACATTTTTTTACTACTCAAATTATGGTCCACCTTTTTTTTTTCCATAGTTGGGTATTTCATTTAGTAAAGGAGACTAAATTAACATCCATACAAGGATATTATTCAATTTAATAAGAAAGCTTTCTATGGTTGGATGAGGCAATAAAAAAGCTTAATTATTGAAAGTTACTGATAAAGTTTCAAGAAAAAAATCTTGATGAAAGGTATGCCTTTTATGAGAATCTGGAAATTTCTGTGCTTTCTCTTCAGAAGCCTTCCACTCTTCTTTTCACACATACTTGTTATTCTAAAAATCCCAGAGTTCATCAAGAAGGGAAGAATCATAACAATCATCTGAAGAATGTAGAATTTGTACACCTAGTTTCCTATTTTATCATTTACAGGGTCAACAGACCAAATTAATAAACACATTACACCCTATTATCCGTAATGAACACCTTTCCAATTTATATTGTAAGAGTAGGAATTACAAAATAAAATGACCTAATCACAGAAGGAACTGGCTTCTGAGTGGTAGCTCTAGGGTATGGCTACTGCCGTGTAGGCGGAGCAGCTCTCTGGTGAGAAGGCCAGGCCCAGCAAGCTCTTACAGAGGCTACCCTTGGCAAATTATGTTGCTATCTATCTCTCCATATCTGATATATAATGCTAGCTTTACAGGAAATGTAATGAGACTTGTAATGGACTTCATCTGCCTTTTAATAACACCGTACTCTGGACAAAATCATTATGAAAAGCAAAATCATTATTATGACTGGTTTAACATAGGCGGGAGCTGAAAGGCAGTAATCTAGGTAATGCGGCTATTTATTAAAGCAAAAAAATGTTAACATGGAGAAAACGTACTTTCAGGGCCTAATGCTAAAGATTTTTTTCATCCTGCGCAGTCTACTAAAGGCAAGCTATCAATGATTTACAGAACTAGGTTGTTAGGCAGTATTTTATTCAAGAAACACAAAACCAACTCAAATGCTATTAAGAACGTGACTTGCATGTTTCCACAGCCATCTCTTGCACTAAAAAGAGAAATAAAAGACAAGGAACCCCATTTCCTTCTCCAAAGAGATACTGAGAAGGGATCACAAGCAAGTACCAAATCTGTGGTATGGGCCCAAATCCTGCACTCCAGTATGGCTCAGAAACACACTGCATCCCAGACAGCTGTTGTGTGCCACTGGTGAACTTTGCAATAGCAGATGTTCCCTCCTTAGGGCCACAGAAATTGTTTAGATAGGCCACCAAGCTGGTTTGCACCTTATTATTGAAGGATATAGCACAATACTTCTTCCAACACATCTCTTTTCTTTATTTCATTTAGTTAATAAGAGTGATGGTCTGAATCATGAGTTTCAGAGCTAGACCAAGATTCAGCTTTCCCATCACCCAGGCCATTGGATTTGGTAGAGTGGCTTCAGCCCATCTCCACACTGATGGAACCAGTTTTCACAAAAATATAATCCAGGAAACTAGAAAAACACATTGCTGGACTGTAGGATGATGGTGTGTTGTGGCAAAAGAAATCAGCTGAAAGGCCACTGAAAATGTCCTAAAGAGCAGGGGAAGAAGCTACATCTGAACACCAGCCACGATTCACCTCCCTGTATCACCTTGTGTGCCTGAGGGCATCTTGGTGACAGCAGGGGACATACAGCTCATGTCATGGTGGGGAGTGTGGCTGGTTGGACCCTACAGGACAACTTTGTAAGTAGCAAGGTTCAGAGGGATGACACAGCATCCACACCATGTATCCACACCATTCCCCAACCCCTGAGCAGTTCCTAACTCCAAAAGCACCTAGGTCAGTGTTTTGGACAGCTGGTTCAACCCCAAAGCCTGCCCTTACTCTTACCCCACATCTCAGACCGTTCTGCAGGCATTATGTGTGATGTGTAAGGGCAGAGAGCTACTAGAGGTCATCCAGTACAGGTGCCACAAAATGTGTCACTGGTTAACATGACACAATATGTGACACACACCCAACATTGCAGTCCTGTTTCTCTGTATTAATACAAGTCTTATGCCACATGGGCACATTATTCTCTAATTTTATTTTCTAAAACCACTACATTTTCTGGTCTACATCTTAACAAAACACACGCTTGAAGTGCATAACATGCATATTTTATACCTCTAGAATCCTTAGTCTCTGTAATGTATCAACAGACCAATTAAAACCAAACTAACCAAAACCAAAACCAGACTACTGAAGCTCGGTATCTAACACATTAACTTATCTTGATCTGTCTTAGTTAAAAGGCCAAGAAAATACAAATAGATTACAGAGCTATAATTTCTGATTTACTTGTGATACAACAGTAAAATTAACTCATTCAGAAATATTTATTTAATTTGATTTCTAGTTTGAAGAGGGATTATGCAACCTTCATCAATGATTTATTTATTTGAAGTTCTTTGTCTGTCATTTTAACACCAGAGGCAGAGCCAGTTCTCCTGTGGGCAAACTTCAGTGTAAGACTCTCTGAAGTATTTATGGAATTTACTTCATTTCTGGAACATGTAAAAATGTGCCTTCCGCAGTGTGGAAAACCAGCAGGTTCTGAAGTTCCTGATTTCATCAAATGTCCTGAACATTTACTTAAGCCATACAAATAGGCATAGTATATAGGGTTATAGTTACAGTAGGTACATCTGTAGCATGGTTACAGATATCACAAACTGTTTGGGATGAGAATAAAGTAAAAACACAGTTCCTTTAAAAATTGTTTATAATTATAATGACACACCCTGTGCATTTTTGGCTTGTATTTGCTGCGTTTGCTATAAACTTGCCATGCCCTTTCTGGTTTTCTTTGCTAGCTGCTGCTTCCTGCTCTGGTCTAGGTATAACTGTGCTTTGCTCAGATACAAAAATAGCTTGTGTTTTCAGAAGGTTTACAAGATCTTTTCCCCCAAACACAGAGGTGACAAATGCATCTATGTTTTGCATTTTAACAGAAATAAAGAAAGAGGAGAGCTGAGGCAAAAAAAGCATACAGAAGATCAGAAGTGCCCAAAAGAGAGCAAAGATAGGATTGTTTTTGTTCAGAAACCCTTTTTTTCTCCAACATTGTCATTACAGTTCTGTATCAAGTAGAAAATTTACATAAAGTGACAGATTTTAGTATTGTTATTTGTCTTGACAGTTTCAGAAGAAAGGAAAAGCTCTGAGAGGCAGCAAGAGGAGGACCCTCTAATTACACCTAAGTATACTTGTGAATGATTTTAACCAGATCCAGTTTTAAAGGTTTTATTACACAGTTCTGTCACTGCTCCTGAGAGAGGAGAGATAAGGGAGCAGACTCTCTTGTGGTCAGAGAGCTCCTCAGCATGTACAAGAATTCCCTGGGCCATCAACCATTGATTTGACATGGATAGGTACAAAACAGACTATGGAACAACTGTGCCAGGACATAACAGTGCAAATCAAATACCCTACCACGTTGTGCTTTACTCAATACAGATCTGTTTTATTTGATACCAGAAGTAAATCGGTTTTAGTGGAGAGATTTGAAAGCACATAGCGTGTGCTCTGCTGGGAAATGCCACATCCCTGGGCGTGGTACTGTTCCTTGGGGAGGATTTCACACAGCAGGACAGAGAGAGACGAGCCTTGGAAAAATTTTGCTGCATAGGAGACTGGTAATGAGTAACATACATTTGCTCCACACCCCTATTCAGACAATTCCTTCCTATCACGAGAAGATGTTCTATAAATATGCTTAGATTTTTCTCTTAAATACAGCTGTAAGAAGAAATCCAGCATAGCTAGAGACACCAGGAAAGATGGGTTCTCCTGGCACCATCCAGAGGAAGTGATGTAACATGATGTCCCAGCAGGGGAGACACCATGTACTTGATGCATGCTCCCTCCCTCGCTCGCTGTTATTGAAAGCCATTATTAGTGTGGAGGGTGACAGTGGTTTGGCTGCATCTTTCACAGCACAGTAACTCCTGTCGATTTGATTCCTGAAGCAGCTTTCTAAAAAGTATATCAGTACTTTCTCTTCGTATTTATTTGTTGTGTCTTTACTCATTAAAAAACATATGAAGAGGGATTGTCATGATGGTTCTGTATTGAGCAGAAAATTTACATGAAGGGACAGATTTTAGTATTGTTATTTGTCTCGACAGCTCCAGAAAAAAGGAAAACCTCTGATTTGCAGTAAGAGGAGGACTCTCTAGTTACACCTAAGCACGATTGTGAGTGAGTCAATGACAACCATTTGCAGAACGCCACTAGGTTCAAACATCACTACTACCTTTTTCAAAGTCAGTAGAGACCTGCCTTTGGATAGAGGCCAAACTGAAGGTGTATAACATGCTGTCCCAAAAACTTTGATGTGTTCTAAGTGCAGTACGTATGCCTAAAGTTAATACATAGAGATACACTTCGGCTAAGCCATAGGAGAGAGCTGCCCTCACTGTAGAATTCAGATCCATCTTTTCATGAACCCACCCCACCCAGCTGGCCATTGTGCAAGGAGGATGACCATTCATATCTCCTCGCTGGAGTGAGGTACAACAGGCGCAGTGGAGTCCAACTGGGGACAGGCAATGGGACACCAGAGCAGTGCTAAAGCTTGAATGCTGAAATGAAGGGTGTGGTGGTGCCAGTCTCTTGTCTGCCGCGTGCAAAATAGCAGAAAACTTCCCGAGTCCATCCTACCCAAAACATCGTCACTATTTGGTCTCTGATGGGAAAATGTTAGCATAAGCAAAGGGCTCTAGGCCAAGGAAGACTGACAATGCTTCTCCATCTTCTCCCCACCCTCGTAATTAAAAGGGGAAATGAAAAAAGGATTTCGATTGTATTGAAAGAAAAGGCACCAGGGAGCAGATTCAATCTTTGAGCCATCACAGAAATTCTCTAAAATTCAATTACAGTGATGTAGATCTGACATAGGATGTATTATTATAGTACCCCAGAGAAGGTCAATAAAGTGTATTGTAAGGTCTCCACAAGATTTCATCAGGACTATAATATAGATAAGTCTCATTATTTCACATGTTTTGCAGCTGCTCTAACTTAATTTTCAGGGGTGCCATCATATAATTATCAAAGATGATTAAATTTTATGCCCCCAGATCTTGCAGGTTACCTCTACAGGGAAAGAGTTCAAGCCTATTATATAATAGCAGAGGTATAATTACACTCTGGAGAGTGAATAAATAAATCACACTAAGCAAAAAAGGGGCAACATATCTACCAACAGACCAGCACATTTACTGTTGAAGGTAAAGTCATATGATGAGAAGACCAATTTACAGTACTGCAAATTTGCAGGTATTTCACAGAACCTTGACTTTTAAACACTTACCAGTAAAATATCTCTATTCCTTTAGATACAAAGTCTGTCCACTCTGACTGATGTTTTCATTTTCTCTACAAATACAGATGGGCCACAGTGACTTATGTGTGGGACAGATTTTGCCTCCAGCACTCATCATGGAATTGCAAGTGTTTGCGTATATTTAAATTCATATTAAGTTCACGAGTAAAAAAAATGAGAGAGACTGGTGGTGGGTTTATTTTGTCTGAACATAGGTGATTACTGCCATCTGACATGCCCTCAATATCAGGGGCATATTAATGGGGCTGGCATTTAAGAAACAATACTTGTGAGAGAGGTTTGGTCCCTCAGGAAATAGCAGCTGAGGGCAGGGGGGCATGGTGGGATCTAAAATGACTCTAGATGTCATCATATTTTAGCAAGTTAATTTTTTCCTGAGGGGCTATTCAGCTGCAGAGTTTGATACAGCAGCTGCCAAAAGACCCAGGTGTTTTGGTCACTGGGACAGGTCCCGAGACAATTTTAATCACCAACCTATGTGGGTCAGGGATTTAACCCAGGCCCATTCATTTATCAGTCTATCCCTTTTGTGTGGCAAGTGAATAAATGAGGAATTGCTGAGTATGGTAATCTCACCTTTAAATAATGAGGGGGGAATAGTGGCCGAGAGATGAGAATGACGAGAAATGTGCGGAGGCTAAAAAGACTGACCCATCAGTGAGCAGAGATCAAGGTGGATGATGCTAGCTGTCCTTTTTGCCTGTTTGCAGATCAGAGGCCAGCTGATGTCAATTAAAATCATGCATTGAAAACTGAGAAAAATACCTTCCATTTGGAAATTTCATGCCATAGTACTGAGTTCTTTAGGCCACGTCTGAAGCATCAGGTGTCAAGCACTTCCCAAGCCAGAGAAGTCTCCTCACCACTCAGGGTGGCTATGCCTGCCTGTCAAAATCTTACCACACAGAACCTAATTTACTGCCAGACTGTAGAGCTTGCCATCCTGCTTTTGACTGCCTGGCACAGCCCTGGGGTGTGGGACCACCTTCACAGCTGACCCAGGTCCTTGGCAGCCCCCACAGTCCATCTGCATCTGTCTGGCTTTCACCAATGCATTTTCTTGGACAATTCTCTGTTGGTTCATAAATTTCCTTGGAGCAGATGTGCCTGCTGCATTTATGGTGTGAGGTGAAGGGAGGATGTTTAGAGCTTCTGGGGGGAATTCAGGGAGCCTTACAGAGAATGCAGCTTTTGTGATGAAGTGGATTCTTTGTGGATTTAACAGGAGTACAGCTGGTACTGCTTGGATGAGGCATTTATGAGAAAATTACTAATTAATCATTGCTAGTTATATCCAGACTGTTTACATTTCAGCTTGTTGTACTACAGGATAATTCTGATAAAGCAGAGATTCTAAGGGCAGGTCAAACCATTGGCATGATAAACTAGGACTACTGGGCTTTTTTATGCCTCAGGACACCACTTTTGCCTCTGCTTCTGCATGGATAAAACCAACACAGCAAAACCCATTCTGCTGTGAACTCTTTAGTGATACTGGGCCCAGTCTGGCCCAGGGCCAGAACTGATTACAGTTCCCAGTGTTTCCTCTTTTGGCAGTTTTTGGGTCATTATCAGAATCACTTATTCACCTCACAGCCCTCTGCACTGCTTCCCAAACCCAAGCACCTCTGCAGTTCTTTACTGTCTCTCACTATAGTGAGCATCTGCATCTTGATATCTTCCCCCCCCATGCCACCTCCACTAAAATGTCATCCAGGCTCCATCGTTCTTCCCAGCTCCCACTCCCAATCTTGCTACCCAGTTTCCAATCCCAGTTTTCCTCTCTCTCCTCAGTCTCTAATGTTTTTCTCCTCATCTGCATTGTATTTCCTCCCCTTGCCCACTCTGAATTTAAATAATCCTATATCTAGGCTTCCCAAGCACTGGCAAGGTTGTTGAAATTGGTGAGTGTGGTCTTCCAGTACCAGAGCACTCTTCTTTTTATTACCTACCCAGAGAACAGAATTTGAAGTTTCGTGCCCTGGACGGAATGGAAATACCCACTTTAGTCCGAAGCAAGAGGGTAGAAAAACGTGCAGGAAGACCCAAAATCCCAAGAGCAAAGAATGTTTCTAAGATTTTTGGAAAATGAGGAGGCTGGGAGTGATTTGTAACTGTATTTGAAGAGGAGTAATATTCCTACTGTTCCTAGATTCCATCAAGAATTTCCAAATATGCCAGTTATTAATTAAGCCTAACAGCGCTGCTGCAAGGAAAGCGTAGGCTCCATCAAGTCAGCAGATCACAAGCTGCAGAGGTAGATGCAGGACTAGCTCAGAAAAACTATGGTACAATATTTAGTATTTTTATTCATGTGAAAGAAGCATAGAAAATTGCCTGTCATGTTTACCTGAGTATCATTTTGCATGCTCCCTTAGTGTGAAATTAACGTGTGGATATGTTTAAATTAAATGATCTATCTGTGCATGCAAATCAGGTTTCTTACACGTAGGCAGAAGTCTCCTCAGATGTTGCATGTGCAATTTGAGAAACAGCTTTGAACATTTGGCCCTGTATTTGCCCGAAGGAAAGAAATCCAGTACATTAAGATTGCATTCTTCTGTGCCCAACCTCAGCAGTTCACAGAGCATGTTGGGTCGCTGACTCTGTTAAGCATTTAATTTAACTTTTCTTAACAATTACAGTAATTAAGTCTCTCCTAAATTACAAATTAAGATCATCTGGATGCATTATAGAAGCAAAGGTGGTATTAGCAGTGGGGGGAGGAAACAAAAGTTTACCAAGTCTTCAATTATTCATCGTTTTACAGACAAGTCCGTGTTTTTGCAGACCAGGCTGTGCTATTGCTGTGGGTGTGTGGGGTGAGGTGTCTCTGCAGTATGTCCTGGCCACCCTCCCTGTTCCTGCTGCTCTCCCTGCTCTTTGCATAGCCTCTTCGGCTGTTTGTAAGGTTAGGTGCTCTGGTGTGAGTCTGTCGTGGCTTAAGCCTCTTGTAGCTGTACAATTTGTTGTTCTCCTCTACCTGCCTGTCTCTCTGAGCACTTGGCTGACTGGTGGGCAGCTGGCCTGCTCCAGATGTGTGTCATGACATTGACCAGTGTATAAAGCACTAAGATAATGGAGGAATTTGGGCTTTAATACAAGCTTGAACCTCAAGTGAATATAGCAGTATAGGTACAGCCATTAAGAAAGCAACTTAATTTTTGTTTGTCCAGCATGTACCACAAATGAAGTCCAGATATCCCATGAACTTGTGGAGTAGACCTACATAACATCTGGCCAGTAAACAATTCATTTGGCTTGTTGGTCTTTGTGGTTAACAGAGTAAAAACATCTAGGTAGTATTGCAACAGGAAGGCGAAGTACACTGGAATATTGCAAAGGGAGTGGGTAGAAAGAGAGGGAGTGGATATTGCAGCCAAAGAATTTAATTTCAGATCCTTAACAGAAGATAACTGCTTTCTGCCTTTGAAGGATATAAAAACAAGGGAGGCAATTCAGACTCTGCTTAAGTTGTAGAAAGAAACTGTCCAAAGGAGACCCTTGGAAGAGTATTTACGTATTGAGAAGTCAGTACGAAGGCAAATCAGCCAGTGTGGATACTGAAGTAAGTGCCACAAGTCAGATCTATCAGTTCAGACTATGTTACTGTGTACCAGGTATGATCTTGCAACACTCATTCTGTCTTCTTAAGTTAAAGATTTTTTGAATATGTTTTTGAAGTTAATTCGAGAAGCAAAACAAAGGCCAGACTGGCTCCCTTATCTTTCTTTTCAGGCACAACATCTTGAGACATCTGTGCAGGTTGCCAGCACAGAGATATTTTCCACTGTTGCTGAGTGGTACTCTCTTCAACAGTAGCTCATTGACTTCATGGACAATGAAAAAACAAATTTACATGCTCACTAATATCACTGAGGAGTCTTGCCCAGAGCAGTCAAGACCATAGGCCAGAGAAAGCACAGAAAAATGCATTGGTTTAAAACAAAATCTTTGGCTGCTGCCAACACCTCCATCCAGCTTTCTCTGCCTTCACCCTTTAGTTTAAGAGAAAAAATAAAGATCATTAAAGCCTTTAACCAGAGAGCAGTGAAAATCCTTGGAATAGGCCTTGGTGTAAGCCCCCATTTTAATTCATGCCCTAGGTATCAAGGGAGTACTTTGAATACTGTGTTGTTAGCTGTGCTGGAAAGGGAAATAAATACACACGCCTCTCACACACCCACATACACCTTCTATCCTGAGGATATTATTCCAGGAATTAGCATTTTAAAATAATCTTGGAAAAAGCTTTGGATTATTTTTTGGAGAGGACCCCAAGCAGCTTGGTTGATCCATTGTAGGAACTGAAGGCAAGGTAGAAAAGGTGGGTTCTGGTCTGAGAGAGATAATTAACTGCTTCAGGACAAACATAACTAGAATCCTGCCTCAGACACAGCATGTGGCCTTATGGTTGACCTTTAAAATAGAAACAAGGGGACTTGGAGAACAGGGTAGGAGATGGTGCAGATGATGTCATCATCCATGCCTCCTCTCTATCTGCTAACCTTAAATCATCTGCACTTGTACAGAAGTATTGTTGCAAGGCTGGGTTTGGTCTTTTTAACCAGCTGATAGTTTGAATTTATTATGTATTTTGAAGGTTAGTAATATGCCACAGTCATACTTTGCAGATGATACAATACCATGTTAAAATATTAATCAGATCTGCAAACCATCTACATTCATGAAGGCAAGTAATCTGCCAAAGAAGAAGTTATAAACAAAATGGAAATTCATGGCAATATCTTTGAAAAATGTGCTACAAATATGTATTTGTAAAAGCATCCTGAATACTTCCTCTTAATACAAGCTTCCTAGATTAAAATTGTATTACATATATTAAAAGTAATAAATGTGTAATTGATTTTAAGGGATGTGAATTTAAAATATCCTGTCACTCTGGAGAAAGAACATGGACAGCAGTTGGGTAGTGAATGGAATAGAACATTCTGCTAGACTTAGAAATGTGTTTTGGCCAGACTTAGGAGATAAGCCTCTTTGATTTTTTCCCCCCATTTAAGTGACAAATTTTGACATCATTGTTTTCATTTTGCCCCTTATTTTATGTTCCAAATTTCAATTAGATTTTGGGTTTGAACCAATGCCTCAAATCACCACCAAGTAGAAGCCTCATATTATAGGGCACATATAAGGTCAGAGACATTCATGCCTTGTTTATACTTTTTTATTAAATCTAAGTCAACTGCTGATTATGTTTAAGCTACCAAAAAAACCTCCACGACTGTCCAAATAATAACAAATACTTAAGATCCTGCTACAGTTACCCCTTCTAGTTACCTCTTCTAAGCAATTCCCCCAAGCCAGATTAGTCCAGTGTTTTTATTCAACGTGTGAAAACAGAGGAGAAAAACAAACTCCAAGCTGAAAGCCTTTTGCTTTATGCCAAAACCAAGGCATTTAGCAGCTCAGGGCATGCTTGAAGTATCTGCAAATAACTCTCACAAGTTAATTCACTTTCTGAGTGGCTAAATGAGCATAGTATCTTACAGCTATTTGAAGGGGACAAACAATAACTAAAGAATTTCCTCACGTACATCCCTGCAAGTGTAACAGTGAAATCCATGCTTTAAAATTATTATGTCTACTGCTCTTGCCACGTGGCAGGGTTTGTTTCAGGTAACTTCTGAGGGATGCAGCCTGATCCATCAAAAGTGGAGGCTGCCAGATAAAATGGCTCATCATTCACGCACCTCCAATACCTACTGCTTCTGTTCAGATCTCCTAAATTCTAGTGGTACAAGACATGCATTATTTGTGCTACTTAAAAACACCAGGTAAGTGTTCCTTTGCCAATGAAGTGTGAAGTTTCTCCATTCTCAGGTGTCCTGCAGGGTTTTGGTTACCTGTTTGGACAGGAAAGCTTATGGTCTTGCTGAGGTAATCAGGAGTAAAGTGGCTCTGAATAATTCGGGTCTTATACTCTTGATGGTTTATTTTTGTGTGCAAACTAATTATAGGAAGTCACCAGATGAGTGTGACAATGATAAAGAATAATTTTGCCTGACTAGCAGGGGTTACATAAGATTAGGCAGAATTAGGCACCTGGTACTGAATTTAAAGAGTTGTTCAAATTACTTTGCAAGAGCAAACTACAGTAGGCTGTTTAATTTTATGCTAATGTACTGTGCTTTTACTAGGCTTTTCCTCCTCTGCCATAATGCCTCAACAAGCGAAGCTCTTAATCACAGGAATTGTCAAAGGTGGAAGCAAAGGGATGCAGGAGGAGAAGGAGCATTTTCACATTTCAGGCAGCTGAATGCTGTCCTGGAAACACTGCCTCTGACACAACATTGTCTCAGGGGCTCCCTGCCTTATTAGCCTGCTTCCCACGAGACCCACAATTCAGGCCTGACAGAGTGATAAGCTTTTGTGGAGGCTGCCACTGAAGTCACTGCACACTGTTCTGGAATATATCAACTGCTCTATAATACGATGTAGTCTGAAAAATCAGTCCTGAGGCATTCGAAATCAAACATCTGAAATTATTTGGCATATTTGATTATTACATCTTCTTTATCTCCCTCCCTTTCCTATTAAATCAGGCTAACACCACTCTTTTTAGAGAAAAATCGAAGATACAAACAATATTGCTTGTAAAGCTCTGGAATACTGAATGTTTTACAAGAGACATACATAATATCTTGTCAATATCCATAAGAAAGTTAATGATTGTGTAGCAGGGCTTGCATCTGAGTCATTGATAACATTCATGCTTACACATTGCATAAGGAATTTTAAAAGGACAACTAAAAGTGCTACCTGTTCATTGTGCATTGGCTGCGATGGGTACACATCCAGTGCCTGGGGACTGAAGTTGCAGAGGCAGCCTTCACTGTGGGCATACTATGAATTCTGGCTTTGCCATGTTAATTCTGGTCTCTTAGCATGTCCCCTCTCTTCCCTTCCCAAGCATGCATGTGGGTATCAAGGCGTCCAGCCATGGAAATATATATGGACCCAAGAAGCTTGCAAATTTTAATTTCAGGTATTAAAGGGAAAAAAAAAACACACAACAACAAACTGAAAAAATAAACTATCCTTTGAAATTATATTGACCTTTGGCCATTCCCACTTTTCTCAATCTCTCCCTCTGCAAGTTTTCCTTCATCTTGTTCTTGCTAATTCTCATAACTTCCTTCTCCTTTTATGCTAATGCTCCCAACCTTTTAGCCTGTCATTATCCCCTCCTCGTCTTCGTTCTCTCCAACCAAATCATTCCCCTGTGCATTTGTCTCTTCCTTTCTTTCTTTCCTTTCCTTCTTCCACTCACATTTATAGCTCTTGTATTCTTCCTGTGCACCAAAGATGGGACACTAAAAGCACAGGAGGAAGATTTCTCTTCGTCTCAGATTGACACTACAGGGCAAATAACAGAAGAAATAATTACAGGAGAAAAAAAATGTGTCCAGTTTCCAAGGTGTTGAAACACATGCAGTGCAGGAAAAATGTTTGGAGAATGGAATAACTCACTTTTCATTGTGAAAACACAAATAGCAATATTCAGAGACTCTTCCCTCTCTCAGGTAGGTGTGGATAGTAGCAAAAAGCCAACTACAAATTTTTCTTACTCCAAAATCTAAATCCTTAAGTCAAAATCTGGATTATGCTAAGGTTTCCTAATGAAAGACACTGATAAATATTAGCATAGGCAAAATTGCTCCCTTTTTTCTGCCACTAAGGAACCTGCAGTCTGACTTTTCAGAACTGTTACTGTCTCTGAGAATTTGATACCAAAAATAGATGCACTGGTAAAGTTGGACTGAGTTGACAGAGAAATTACAAGGTCAGCTCACACTGCCTTATTGATTTTGGACAGAACATCAGCATGTGTGTAAGTATGCATAACTTATATTGAATATATACACATCCTAAGGCCTCCCCTAAAGGTTAGGGTGATAAACTGTCTGACATTGACATTTTCTGTGCTCGATGATTTCAGCAGAGAAAAACTGAAATTAGATAACATAGCCAAGAACATGAAAGACGAAGATGGAAGAAAAGTCCCATAGTACTGCAAAAGTTTGCAGCAACAAATAACAAATCCAGAAGCATCAGAGATTAATGTTCTTTAATACCCATAGTTCTCTCTTCTCCCCAAACAATAAAACCTCATAAAATTTGAGAAAATTTTAGAAATATGAGTATGGTAAGAAAAAGAAACCAAGTGTTCGACAAGTGTTTTGTCTAGAGAATATACATCAAGGAACAAAAGTAAATGAAAGTATATGGAAAGACTTTGGTAAGGCAAATAATTTTACAGTGGTACATATAGAAATGTCAATGTCTAGGAAAGGACAACTTACATGCAACAGTGAAAAATTATAATGTAAAACAATACATGAGAACAAAGATACTGTGGAGAATAAAGCTACCTATCCAGATTGAAATATAGTATAACACAGTAAATGACCACTGATCCCTTGTTTAAAATTTTATATCCAAAGTTTAGATCAAAAGAGCTCAAACTACTGTCTGTCCTACCATCCAATCTTTTTGTTTAATCAGTAGCAAAACTCCAGTAGACATTTGTAATGCAGGAAGAGGCCTCTTAAGAGTACCTTCAATTAATACAAGCTCCTACAACAGTGTACCTCAACTCCTGTTCTCCATTTGCTCCTGGCCCTTCAGCTTAACCTTTTGCTAGCTTCCACTCTTCTCTTGGCTTTTTGGATATTTGAGAAAGGCCTGGCCTTGGATTCATCCTTCATTGCTCTCTAAAGCCTGCCTGACTTTTGACAGACCATGAAGAATGTCTCGTGTAGTGTATAAACTTCTCTCTCAGCAACAGTGGTAAGGGTGGTTTCATTTCATTTTGGTTTAACTGCTTCTACAGTAGATAGCATGAGGTCTTCCTTCTAGGAAAGCAGTTGTGATTAATACATTTGTTAATTACATACATTCTAGAAGGCACAGAAATATATTAACTATTTCAAATATTTATTACAAACAGATCAGCATGGTTACTGTCGATGTTCAAACTGAGCTATTTGCCTTGTAATTTTCAAATGCATGCTGCCTTCCTTGTAGAAAGACATAATCCTGAAAATTAGAAAAATATTTAAATAAGCTAGCCTGAAATAGTCTGCCTAATGATTTGGAAGACAGTGTCCAAATGTGACACAGGATTTTGTTACTATTGGCAGTCAGCTTCAGTTCCCAGATACCTGTGAGGCTGGAGAAGTGTCAGGAAAATTTGGAGAATCTCTGAAAGATTGGAACAAACCAAACCTTTCTCACTGTGGGAAACCATTTCCAGACTAGTGTCTACAGAAAGCAGCACTCATGCTTATTTTCTCAGGCCTAATTAAAAAAAAAATGCAGCAGCTGAAAGGGAGTGCTGTGGTCCAAGGACAGAAGAGAACCAGTGAAGAACAGAACCTATTTGCCAACATGGAGGTAAAAAGTGTTGGGGGGAGAAGGGCTTAGGGTGGTGGTAAGTGTTACAAGAAACCTGACTGAGGGGACTGGGTGGATTACAAAGGAAAGGAAGCAGGTTAGGAACCCTAGGTGCACACATTCATGTGTAGTCATCAGTTTAACATCAGTGAGTCCAGCCTTTGAAGCAGGTGGGATATTAATGGAAGATGGAAGACCTTGCAGGTGTGTACTTGCAATTCTGTGTTTGGGGAAATAACTCTAAGCTCTGGGAAAGGGGCCCTTTGTCAAGCACACCCTCAGAAGTGCTGCCTTTTGACTCCAAGGATGTTCTGTTCAATTATTTTACTTTTCTTTCTTACAGTATTTTTTCTCTGAGCCCTTAACTTTGCAACACAGTGAACATCACAGCTTCTGGGAGACAAAAGAAGTCTTTAGGCAGCTCAGCTTACAGTATAAAGCAGAATATTTTCTACCACAAAAGAAGAAACAATCTCCAAGGTCCAAAGTGTCTCATAATCCTCTTTCCTTCTGTTCCTTGTATCACTGCCTCTGGATGCCAGTGCCCTAGACCATGCAGGCACTTTTCATTCTGCCCTACCTCTCCCATGACTTGAGGGAAGACACAGGCCCTTTGGATGAACTTAAGGAATATCACAGTGATATACTCTGCCTTTGTGCTACCTCTGATGTCACTGGAGGTGGGGGTGGAAGGATGTTTATGTGACAATAGATATCCATGTGCCACAGAGCCCCCCATCCTGTTGGAAAAGGTAAGCCATAGGAAGCCTCACAAGTCCAGATAGCTGAGCCCATAGGTTATCATGGCCCCACCCTCCTTTCTTTCCTTGTGGTGCATATACTTGTTTTGGCACTGATGCTTGCAAGCGCCGTTATTCTGGCTGGATGCTCAGGGTGGGAATTTAAAATGTGTCAGAGAGGGTAGGTGGTTGCATGTGGATGTCATAGGGGCTGAAAGGGAGAATTAATGCTTTCAGCCTGATACCTGATGCCAGGCATCAAAGTGACAATTTAAAAAACACTCTGATCTTCAAGGCCCTTTGACAAATGTAGCTCTTATTTTTCCTTCAGACTTACTTTTCCACTGTGACTGGGTCAGCAAAAGATGAGTTTCTTTTTTTTCAGACAGCTCTTCACCACAAAGGGCACACACTCAACACCCCTGCTGAGCAGCTCCTCTGGGCCAGCTGCCAGCCCTGGTAGGATGTCGACTTCAAGACAAAACCATGAGGAGTTTGCTTGGAGACAGGACCCTGGGCACTCATATTCCATTATGGTGTTACCCTAGGCATGGCCTGGATGCCCTGAGATCAGCAAAGCTCCTAAACAGCTGAGAGCACATGCTGGTTGTACCTTTTAATTGCCTTCTACTTAGAAGACAGGGGGAAATGGAAGAATGAAAAATAACCCAGTTTAGGTTAAAGATAGAAAACAAAATCCTCCAGAGCCTCTCAGACCCATGATGATACACCATCTTCAGAAAAACATCTTGCTCCTGAGGGACAAGAACCAATGAATCCTGATTTCCTACAAATCTGTGTTCTGTGGGTTGACTGACTTGTGTGGTCTAGGGAGATGTATGATTTTTGGGTGACTGGAGAACGTGTGAGGTCTCTGTGTGGATTTGTTGTTTTCTCATAAGGTGTGTTTACATTGTGCTTTCCCCAAATCTAGGCAACAAATTTGGGATGACTGTCTTTACCCAGCTGCTTATTGTTAGAGATGTTTGAGGATACATCTTTGTTGTTAGGAAGGAACGCAAACATCACATGAGCCATGTTTCCACAGGAAACGGGGCTAAAAAAACTGTTGTTCTCCTTGTGCCTTCTGCTCCACACTTTTTTCTGTCTTTCGTGGTCCTTTGTCTCTCCTCAGGAATGGATGCATCTTGTGGGCTGTAGGGAGGCAGCCTCATTCCTAGTTTATTGCATCATTTGCAGAGAACCTACCATAACCTTTTCTTCTCTGCAGGTGAGAAGGAGCCAACTTGCAATGTAACTTAAGTTCAGCCTTTGACAACTGGATCCATTGAATTGAATATCCTTCTTAATAAAATGAGAAGATAATGTAATGCTGATTCAAAACAATAATTTGGTGGATAACAACAAAAGCACTCCTGTTTTCAATGCACACATTTACTCAACAGTGTGGTGATGGTCCAGTCAGCTGTGAACATACAAGACAAGGCACATACTACAATACAGATTTTACAAACCTTGTATGCCAACAATGCTAAAAGGTCTCCTTTGAGAAATATTTTTCACTGATCTACCAAACACTGACAGCATAGTACATGTTGGATACACACAAAAATAGTTGTCATGTTGAGATGTTTGTCATTTAAGACCTCTGAGTTGACTGCATTATTTGCACTCAAGCGATTGGCAGGTGTTTTTTTCACATTTCATTTATTTTCACTTGAGTGTTAAATAATGCTATCTGAGTAGGTTATTTCATATTTTCTGATTAAGGGACACCATCTTTGCAGAAATACTGGCAATTCCCTCAAGCAGAGCAAGCTGACAGCCAGAATTTGCAACCTTTAGAAAGCTCAACGGTACAAGAATATTTCTGTTTCACTTTGGAAGAAAAGAATCAGTAGTTCAGAAAGGTAGCAATGACATTTTCAATTTTAAAACCATCAAAGTAATTCCTTTAGAATTTGCTAAAAGCAAAAGGGATCTGTGTGTGCCCTGGGCTGCCCATGGCTCTCAGTGATTCCTATGCTGGCCCTCCCCAAGTCCTGTGAGAAGTCTGGGGGGGTCCCAAATCTGCTGCTGAGGGGTAGGAAAGTGAGGCGGGCTTCAGAGGAGCCACCCCAAAGTCCCTCAAATTAAGATATTTGCACAGAATTGTTTGATTTTTGGCATATCAACATTTGCTGAATTGAACCAGTTCTATCACCAAACCAGTTCCATCGTTGTCTCTTCTACTCCCGCGATCTTCCACGAGTGTTCCTCTGCTCCATGTGCCTTCTCCGAGCCAAACCTGATAAAACTTTCTTGTCCTGATCACCGGCAAAATCCGAAGTCAGCCAGGAGCGAAGGATGCGGGGCCCCTCCTCACCCCTGACACACCTCTAGGTGGAGTAGGCGAGTTTCCGCAGCCAGCGGAGCCCGATCCGGCACCCGCCGCTTTTGCGAAACTTCCCCAGCAGAGAGAAGCGGGGAAGAAGTTGTTGGGAAGCCCCTGGGAGCTTGGGAAGGGAGCGCGGGGCCGGCAGCTGAGGGCTTCGGTGCGTTTGGGCTCCTTGGGACCGAGCTGGGGACATTCATGACAAGCTCTGCGAGAAGGGGAGACGTGCCCCGGCTGTGCCCGAGCTTCGGCACCTGCAAGAGCCCTACCAAGTGGTTACCCCGAGCCCTGTACCCACCAGAGGACCTTTTCTCCGGGCTTCAGCCGTGGTGAGTCCATCTGCGCCAGGTAGGCTTGGATCGAGCGTGTCTTCTGCCTCTCCCCAAAACTGGTGTGGCTCTGGTATGGGAGCCCCTCTGTCGGGATAGTGTGGGTTTAATTTTGTTTGAACGAGATTTACCGTTCACTGACTTTCTCTGCTGCTGGCATTGGACTATTGAACTGCGTTCTTTTCTGGGAGTGCTAGAAAGTAGCTACAGTTCCTGGTAGCATCGCTGGTTAAAAGCTGAAGTTTCCTCACATCAAATGAGTTTTAGATTTTATTACTAAAAGTACTGGTGTTCTGATGAGTTCACAAACTCTAGAGGACCTCGAGCGTTTTTTTTTTCTTTGAGTGGAAGTACACATTTCTCAAGAGGATCGTGGAACTGCTGCTTTGGGTTTTATGTTAACATTACAAACTAAGTTGCCTCTACATTTTAAACTGTTACTATACTTTTGAAATCACGACCAACACTGTAAGGTATGGCAGCATCAGTAGTGTTGCGGCTGACTGCCTGCTCATGTGAGTACATGTTTGTAGCAGTTTGTATTCTCCCTGCTTCCACAATCTCGCTGAAAAAGGGTGCTGTGGGACCGAGGTCTGGAGAAGAAAGTGAGCTGCTGCCCACCCTGAGGAGCACCTGGGCAGCAGTGGCATTGCATACCTGCTCCAAACGTGGCATGCTGTAGCCGTGCGTAGTGCTGGAGTAGCTTTGAACTGCCCAGGCCAGCTACCATAGGGAGCAGAGAGCTCAGCCAGGGCTGCAAAACGTACTTGTACAGGAAAGTGGCCCGTGTGAGCCTTGCAGAACTATGAAAGACTGTCATTGGTACTGAGCTGGGTGTTTTTGGCTGCCACTGCCATAGCTAAAGCACTAGTACCATGGATTAGAAGAAGTGCAGCTAGACACTTGTACGCCTAAGAGAAAAAGTGTTTTCAGTTTTGCAACTAGTGGAGCTTTAGATATTCCATCAAGGGGCACTGGATAGCACTTTGGGTCTGTCCCCCATGGGATGATGGGTGAGATACTCATCTAGTACAGTGGTGCCAAGGAGCCTCCTTGGGGTACCACCCAAAACCTCTTTCTGTGCCTCAAGCTATAAGGAAAGCTTTCACACGTACAGCTGCTGTTTGTTGGAGTAGACAAGGCCTATGGCTACTGCTACTGTGGCAGAGGCAGGAGGTGATGATGTACACTGCAGTTTTGAATGATAGGTCTTAAAATGTTTTGGACAAATGGTGGAAATCTCTGGCAGCTCTGTAAGTAAAATCATTGGAGACTGCAAATTTTAAAAGGAAATTCATGTGATTGTGCAAAGTGGAGTCAAACCCCGTGACTATGATCAGGATAACTCAGTTTTTTGTTCTTCTCTGTTAGAAATGTCTAAGGTGTCGAAATTGAAAATAAAAGAAAGTTTAGGCATCCTCTGTCAAAGAGCAGCACTGATAAGAAACTAATGTTGAAATTGAAGGAAACAAGAACAATCAAATGAAGGAAATGTATTAGATCAGCAGCAGCCATTTTCGCTCACCACCACTCAGAATTACACTGCCAGGTAAGCTCCTGTGAGCCCAATTTCACTGCAGATGTCTGACAAGGGTGAAACTGTTACCATAGCCTGGCCCAGCTCTTTTGGTTGGTAGGGTACAGCACAGTTGTGTTGCTGTTTGCAATAATGTAGTTGAACCACAACAAAGAGCTCAGATTAGAATGTGCCCAGAAAAAGCCAGCAGGCTTTTTTTTTTTCTCTTTAGTAGATAGATAGCTTTTACAGAAAACTGCTGCCATAAATAGGCTTTTTTTTTTTTTTATTGCGGCTAGATGGAAAACATGTGATGTTTTAATTTTTCACATCAGATCGTGATATGGTAATTTTCAAAGGATTGTACTGAATTGTATGCCATGGAAAATTTTGTACTGAATGCAGTTGTACAATAGAGGTGTTTAGAATTCCTCTGAAAATGGCTTTACATGAAACATTTCAACTTTACATGTAAGGCTAACGTTTATTGGAGAACTGGAGTATTTTGAGGGAGTCTACAGTTTCAAACTGAACCCATATAGCCATGCTATTTAGCATGGTCCAAGTCTCAGTTTTCAAAAAACAGCAGCATAAGCTTTTGAAGATAAGATTAATATTAAGATAATGTTTTTCTCATGTTGTCATCAGTGGAGGAATTCCCCTCTAATATCCTTAACAGAGTTGTTTCCTTTAGCCATACTAGGATGGAACTGAGTTTCAGATCATATCTATGCTGCTTCTCTTCTCGGCTAAAGGGCAGATAAATTTCAACGTGAGCTACTGCCGATAGCGGTATAACCTGAGAGGTTCCAGCATGACCACACCCTGCATGAGTCATTAGAGAGGAGCTTGAGGTAGACCAGTCTTTCCATTCAGTCCTTTCAAATGTATCCCTTTTCTCCCTCTGGTTATTCTCCAAACCAGGCCTTTGCTACCTTCTGGTGCCCTCCTGACCCTCGAGACCCACTGTACTTTTTATGATGCACCCAGAAGACAACAGGTGCCCCTTTTTACCCTACAGCTCCTAGGCAGCAGCTCTTGTTGGGGAAAACTCTCCTTCCTAATAAGCAGAAATGTTCTTGCCAGTGCGTCATTAGGGCAGGGAGTCATTAGCAAAACCAGAAACAAACTTTCTTGCCATATATATTCCAAGAAGGTAAGTCCCTGTAATGGATTAGGTATTACTGAACAAGGATGGAATTGTGACATTTATGACTGTCCTCCTTGGCAAGTATTACTGACTTTGTGTCGACATTCACCATGTATACAAAGTGTTTGGCCCTATTTTTCCCAGAAAACTAAGAACCTGGCTTCAAGCAGCAGAAGACTAGGACATCCGAATATTATTTGGAGGCCAAGTAACTTGTTGTTCTTTTGTTTGATTTATCGCTCATCCAATTCTATTAAAAAAGAACTGAGATCCTCGGCCTATGCTGTTAATGGCAGAGCTCCCACAAGGGTGGCGTGCCCAGCTCTTGCTGGCTCTGGGGCAATGTTTAGCGATCAAACGCTGCTTCCTGAACCATGTTAGCTTTGCACACATTTCTTCTGACTTGATGTAGCTCAGATCTTTCAGTTTCTTCCCACCAGGGAAATCAGAACAAAAGTAGAGAGGGAGTTATTTTCCAATTCAGAAGGAGTCCATTAGAAACAAAATAATAAAAGATAAACAAAGACTATTTTAAAGCATTATCTGCTATTGTTTTTTGAAGAAGTTAAAGCTTTGCCAGTGGATTTTCAAATCTCTGCGGAGATGGAGTCAGGGCCACATCCTCCTGACCTGACACTAGCAAGTGCTGGTTTTGAAATGTCAGAAGTGGCTTTCTGTGAAGTTAATTGAGAAGGCTTGATCTGAATCACCTGCCATGAATCTAGCAACAGGTTCTGAACTACCAGATTACTGTAACATCTGACCACCTGCATTGCAAAAGCAATAGCAAAGTCTCCAGTGGATTTCACAGAGTTTCTGGCATTAATGCTTTTTCAGTCTCAGCTCTGCAGAGCTGAGTCTTTTTTGGATTTGGTGCCTTAAATCCTACTCCTTTCCTTTTTGGGAGGGCCATGTTGGTAAGAGTGCACATGGCAGAAGAGACTGCCAGAGCTGTGCCAGTTTAAAACAGAAAGGCTTTTTCAGGAGGTTGGTGTTGCCCCATCCCCTGTCCCACATGAAACCTCTCCAGCAGCTGGTGGTATCTCAGCTGACTCTTGCCTGACTTGCTGTGCACATGAGGTTTGGAGGGCATTGATGGACTGACTATCCAGGGGCCTGCTCTGATAATAAACACTTGCCAGGTAAACTATGTTTTGGGAATGTTACTTAGGTAGGGTCAATGGCCACTGGGGAAATGCGGAGGAAAAACAAAAGAGTTTATGATGCTTAGTTTGACTACACTTGTGGCATCCTGAAATACTAATAGACCTAAGACCCTTTTGATCTTGAAGGCCAAGATCAACCTGGTTGCAAACCTCCAGTAACCAACCCTTCCCAAGCCATCTTCAATGAGATGTTTGCTTCCCTACTGGAGCCTGGCACAGAAAGACATATGAGCTCCAGTTTCTCACTGCCTTTGTCTCTGCTGTGCAAGTGCTGATGGATGTACATCCCCTGCAGATCATGTTCATGAGCCTCTGGTTCATTAGGCTTTACAGCCAAGACATGGTGCTGCAAAACTTGGCTGAATCCAAGTCCAAGACAGTTCTTTGGTGAGAAGGAACCCTGGAAAGATTCACTTTTTTCCCCACCTCCCCTAGAGATTGTGTTGTATATGAAGCTCTGTTAGACCAGCCTTTATCCTCTGTTCAGCAATGTAACAGGCTGGGGACCAAAGCAGAAACATATGGCCAAGTACTGAGAAAGCTTTTAATTCTGACAGGGCATCCATCTCTTCCTTTGGATATGTCACAAAGAAAAACTACTCAAGTGCCAGTTAAGCAGCATAAAATTATTTGCAGATTGAGTGTCAGGATTTTTCTTTTCATTTTAAGAAAGAACCATTTTAATTGTTCCGGATTAGATATTTATAATTATCCAGGCTAGAAGCATGCCTTCCTGTGACATGCTCCATTTTTCTCTCACAACTATATGCACACTTCACTACTTGGGAGAAGGCCCAGGGAGGGAAAGAGATCTGTATACTAATAGCTGATTGATTGAGGCTTTATAGAAATTGGCTTCTGTCGCTGAAAAGAAGGAGACAAAAAAGGCCCTTTGCATTCAGATCGTACATCTTGGAAGAGAAAAACTGGGACTGCAAAAATATGAGGAACAGACGAGATCAAAGGCTAAAAATGACAGAATCTGCTAAACTAACTGGTGCTGGTTTATAGCCTGCTATAGTTAGGAATTAAGAAACAGACAGCATCCTCAAACATGGGGCTTAAATTTACCACTTATAACAAAAAGGAGTTTGAAATTACCATCCCAAAGTAAAGTTTCTCTTCCTATTGGAGTCAATAAAAAATTTGCGATAGACGTCAAATGAAGAGAGTTTTGTCAGTGCTAAGCATAGTTTAATACTGTCCCTGAAGGACAGTTTCAAAAGAAAAAATCCAACCACCAACAACAACAAACCTCAAAAAACCCCAAGAAAAGGCTGCTTCTCTTTTTGTCACTTGCGGTTTTGCCATTTCTTTTCTTGGTGGGTAGCTGGTGACAACGTGTCGCCTGAGTTAGACCCATTTGTATTTCTAAAAATAGGAGAGACCGATCTGTGGGCTGCTGCCCCTCCAGTGGCCTGTGACAAGGTGGCAAGTGAAGTGGCACCACCTTCAGCTGGCCACCCCCTTTTTTTCTGAGCCTTTTCCACCTGCACAGCAAGCACGGCTCAATGGCTCGCTGACTCCCCTCCAAGCCACGGGAGTTTACGGGCCAGTGGATCCGCGTGAGCTGTGGCCGGCATGAAGTCTGGCAGTCTGAAACCAGCTTCATGAAGCGTTCAGTTGTGCTGGCTGCAGGAGGGCAGTACTTTCCAAGAGAGGGGCAGAGTGCACAGCTGAGGGCAGTAACTACCTCAGCTGGCACCGTTTAATCCGTCACCAAGTCTGAGTGTCAGCACCCTCCAAGAGAGACAAAAGCAGAATTGAGTATCCGAGCATTGTGGGGCGCAGATTTATTTCATTACACTAAAATACTTCCCCATGATGAGCCTTGTCTTTATATTTTCCATACAGAAAAAGCATGTGCTCACATATTGCCAATTCAAGGGGTATATTTTTGTGTGCATGTATAGATTCAGTTGATTTCTTTGGGATGTAAAATACAAAGGAAAAAAACATTGTTCCTTCCTTGCTCTCAATTTCAAAAAATTACCAATTCTCATAAGCAGACCAAAACAGATAACAGATGGCATTGGCTAGTAACAAGGAAACCTAGATGCAAATACAGTACAGTATATGAAGAATGTCTCTGATGTGGCAGGGTTATGTTTTCTGTCATGGTTTCTAACCAGTTGTGAGAAAAAATCCTGCACTAGCAGTTTGTGGTATTTAATTGGATGTGGAAGATGCAAATAATTTATCTGATGACAAAATTGGTAATAAATTAATAAACAAACATACAAACAAACATACAGGGGCTTGATCTACTTTCCAGTGAAGTCAACAGGAGATCTTTCAGTAAGGTCAGCAGCTGGGTGAATGAGACCTGCATGCCCTTTTCTGATTATTATCCAAGGTCAATGTGCACAGGCTGTGCTACAGAGGAAAAATTAAAGGTTCTTGTCTGTGAATACTTTTCTGGCCTAAGAAAGGAGCTGCTGGTTTTGATAGACATCAAAGTTGGATGCCATGCGGGGTCACTCAGAGAAGGCAACAGGATCATCACATCAGCCACACAGTTTCCAAGCACCCCCTGTGTCCCTGCTGCCCCCAACCTGGAGATCTTTACCATGAAGGAGGAGCCCTAGCTGGGCTGAACTAGAGAGGTTTCTCCATGGCTGTGTGGTGCAGGTCTCCCAGAGCTCGTATAATGTTGCTTTTAATATAACTTAGGTGGAACTCAGACTAAACAAACAAACTGGTATCTCTGGTGCAAGTGTCTCCACATGGGGAAACACCAGGAGCACTTTGAGGAGGTTGTGAGTAGTGCCCTTGGGGATACAGCACGTGGGTGAGGCATGTCCACACATAGATGAGACATCTGGTTGCAATTTGATGAGTACACATTTTCTACTCACTCTTGCCCACAATGTCACCCCTGCCTCAGCTTTTAAATTCCAGCCTCCAGAGGAGGTAAAGGCTGCACAGGTTAAAAGACACTGAAATCCCACCAGCATCTCTTTCCACTGAGACTGAATCTCTTCTTGTAGTGAATGGGTATCAGATCCATCCCCAAGAATCAACAGTGGTCTGTGTAGCTGGAAAATTGAGGCCTAAAGTCTTGGTAGGGTGAGACTACAGTTGCATGCTTTCCTCCTGCAAAAAAAGTTGCTCACCAGGTCTCCAGTGTCATACAGAGCACTTGCTTCTTATGCTGCAGAGCCGTAAAATATCAGGCCTTCAGTGTAAGGCGACAGATAGACAAATGCACTCAAAATGACAGAGCAATTTCTAATATTGATTCTCTTGGCCTCTACCCTTAGTGCTTGTATGGGCAGATCCATGGCAGTGAGCACAGCCTCACCTTGTTTGTAGAAGGATGTGGTTAAATGCTCACTGTTTTTTCTAGAAAATGAGTATGTCGACGTGGTGCCAGTCAAATACTGGCAGAAATTTGAGAGAGCCTGTGTATCTCACTCGTTTGTTGACGCTCCATTCATAAGCCATGTGCCCGTCCCATGCCTTTGCTGATGAAGTACCTTTTCTCTAGCCCTTCACCTACACAACACAGAATCTATGCCTATAGAGAGCATCACTGGTTTTCCTCATCATATGAGAAATGTATAAAATTGAATTTTCCTTTGAAGTACTTCTTGATGCTCATTTTACCTTCAAGTAAAGCTGTCACTGGGTTCACTGAGGTTTGCCCACACAAGGGGCAAGGTCTCTCCCCTTGAGAACATGCAAACCATTTTCTAGTAATTTTTTCTGCTAAGATGACAGATTTCCTTATTATAGTACTGAAAACAGGAACTTCGCTGTCTTCTAACAGAAATGACTTTACAAATCTTACGAAACTGAGCCAAAGGCACTGCTCTTGTTAGTTGGAGTTGGTGGCTGCTTGGTTGGTCTGGACATGAGAATTATCTACTTCCCCTTCCTCTTTTTTGTTTTTGTTAATGAAGGCTTTACACCTGACTAAAATGCATAGCTCGATTTTTCCCTTCAGGTCATGTTATTGGAAGCTTTGAGTTGGGGGTGGGGGTAAAAAAGTTCACTTACTAAGTAAAATTAAAGCAATTAAAGTCTAAGGCTCATATTTAATTTTCCCTCATAGATGCAATTTTTCATGCAGTGACAACATCAAAACCTTTTCAAGTTTTATAGCTATTTCACATTTGGCAGAAACAACAGGAAACCATCTGTAGCAAAGCAGGATTGTTGTAAGCATAATATTCAGTAATGAAAAAAAGATTAAAAGAAACTACTGTTATCTTTATGTGATAGCTTTGAAGGTGCGAGGAGCAGGATACTTGTATTTGCCCATCTATCTACTGGCATCATAAAGTTTTTCTAGATGAGCCAACCATGTAGGGAAGTTTATTATTTCAGCAGAAGGAAGAAGTCCAATAGGAAAATTGACTTTTGGTTTCTTTTTGAGATTTCCACGACAGATGCAAAGATGCTTCTCCAGGGGAGGCTGTATATGAATGTTTTCTGTCTATCGCGACTTAGATGGCACAACTTCAAGTAGGCAAGTTGTCTCACAGAAGGCGAGTAAGCTACTCATGTTCTTAAACTTTAACTCCATGCTTGAAAGTCTTTTCTGGACCAGGGAAATAAAAATAAATTGTGGGAATTCAGATGGCTCATATTGCCTTCTTTTCCCTTATGGCAAAGTGTAGTTCTTCTTGCTTTGTTGTGTTGTATGTGCTGGAAAGGAGAAATCCATACCAAAAAAATGCATAGTCATAAGTTGTGGGTGAAAAATACTTCTTGCTGCAACTTAGTTTGTTAATCAGGGTGCCAGATCCCAAGGCTGCAGTTTTAGGGGTGCTCAAAAGCTACTGAGTATCTCTGAAGACCACGGTCAGTCCTGTAAAGTGGTTACAGTACTGAAAGTATGCTCATATTTCTGATCATGCCAAAATACTCATCAGTGTGTCTGTTCAACAAAGTGAAAGAACAATTATTTCAGGTGCTCTCTAAAACTTAGCCTGGCCAATTTTCTCCAAATATGTTGAAATTTTGACTCGTGAATAAGAAACACATCAACCTTTCTGTAATTTCTTTGTCACTGACAGTGTTTCACATATTAATAATCAGACCTAGTTTTAGGATAGCTTTTCACTGTGCAAGAGTCAAAATATGTCAGGGAACGGCAATATCTTCTTGTTATTAATGTCTTAAATTATAGCTAGACACCCTGTTTTTCCAGTTTTCAAGGCAAGTTACAAAGGCTTTTTTTTCAAGTGCTGAGCTGATGAGACATTAAAGGTTTTTTTTTCAAATAGTTTGGCTGTTGGATTGCTCTTTTCACTCACACCTGCCCCTTGACTTAAAAATTGTCTCCGCCTCTTCAGCATCAAACACTGAATTTACATAGGCACAAAGAAAGTGTGGAAGGCCAACAGCTCGCACGCCGTCATTAAGATGGGAATGCAAGAACAAAGCAGCACAATGGTAAGAGAAATATCACAATACCTTTCTGCGAGGCTGACTAACCAGGGCTTTCCCACAGGAGGGAACAGTGCTGAGGATACCGCAGGATTAGCAGATGCTTGTAGGGCTGCTGGCAATGACTAAGCTGGTAGCAGCAAGCGAGTCAAAGTTCTAGACATGAGTCAGGTTTTGAGCTTGTTGTGGTTTGTAGCAGCTCAGAACGCTTTGTACAGCATCACTGTATGAGCCTGCGACCGTGGAGTGATGGGCTTACAGCTGGTAGAGCCACTGTCTGTTTTGGAAGGGAATGCTTGCTTTCAGCAAAATGTTGTAGTCAGGCTCAGCTCCACACGTTGCTCACCCACAGCACAGCCTTGGGTGTCCTTCTCAAATTTTTTTAAAGCCTTTCCAAAGTACTCTGGCTTATTAATTTGGTAAGATCTTCCTAATTTTAGCAAGCATCCCTGTAGACTTTCAGAGAAGCACATAAGAAGTGCTAAAGTTACTTCTTAAAAAATGTGTGACAAAAATAAGACAAAAGTGGCGGAAAGATATATGGGTTTAGCACCTAAGCTAGGTAAGTTTTGGTATGTGGGCATGGCTTT
This sequence comes from Hemiprocne comata, assembly GCA_020745705.1. Classification (NCBI taxonomy): domain Eukaryota; kingdom Metazoa; phylum Chordata; class Aves; order Apodiformes; family Apodidae; genus Hemiprocne; species Hemiprocne comata. The sequence goes on along the minus strand of CM036586.1, from coordinate 151,383,216 downwards.
TCCCTCTGGAATTCTAAAACCTAGAAGCAAAGAAAATGAGAGGTAAGCGTGGTGTCTGGATTTAGTTTGTTCCTTCAGGACTTTCTGTTCATCCTTTTTAAAATAAGTTTGGTAGAAAGGCTTGAGTGCAAAGATGGCTCCCTCAGTCCTGATGTTGTGGGTGTTTTCACCATTTCTGTAAAAAAAACCGATGTTTTGCTTTTATTCTGTTTCCTGTGCGTGTGACTGAACTGGACAAAAACTTAAAGAAAATGTACAATTGCTGCACAAGCTGCTAAAACTGTATTAGTTGAATCAAAATGAATGAAAGAGAAAAGCAGTTGCTTTTCTCCTAGCAAAGCCAAGTGCAAAGGCAGTGCTAGCAGCTCAAGTTCTCCAGAAATGTATACAGAAGCAAAGCTGCAAGTTGTGTTATTTTGCCCATCATTACTGATGCTAGCTGGATTAGTTTAACAAGCGTTGCACACAGACCTTTGCTTAGCTGCATAGACATGTCAATTTATGCGGAAAAGATGAAAATTCATAAACAGTTCTGTTTAGCTTTGCATTATTTTTCATCTGGAGTTTTTACCCGTTTTTGTACATATGCATGAAATACTTCGCCTTAATCACAGAAGAGCAATTTAGAGATGGGTGTGTGAGAAATGCACAGAATAGCAGGCACCCTCTGGATCTGTGATTGAAGAGCATTCTGAGGTGAGAAGCAGAAACTTTCTGTAAAATCATCTTCACGAACTTAATCCCGTGGAGGAAGTTGAGTGCTTAGCAGACCTGTCACTTTACAAACTGAAGTCTGAAATTTAGATTCTAAGAATCCTTGCTCACCTGCCCCTTCACCCCAGAGGTACCTACATTCCTTAACACCCACGTTTGCATCCACTGAGCTCCTTGCATGCCTGAACATGTGCTTTTGGACATGCTTTACCTGGCCTGGGCTGTGCTGGGTGAGCAGACCCACACACAATGCTTATGTCCTGCGGAAGAGAATGGTGGCACTGTTACATGTAGCCCATGCTTAGGGAACTCAAGTGGGACATCTGCACTCAATGTGCTCCTCAGCCTGGGGAGATTTTAGCTGTTTCTCCCACAACAGTCCCCAAGCCCCAGCTTTTGTGCATTCTAGAAGAGATGTCTGTCCATCCCTCTGCTTTTTAAATGTCACATTTTCCTAGGCATAAGTGACCATTTGGAGAGCAAAACAAAACTCATGCAGCTGGCTGGTGGCTAGGGTACTTGCCACAGCATATGGAAATGTGGGTTCTGGGACATACTCAATATAAGATATTGAAATTTTTATCAGACTAAGAACTGGAGCCTAGTTTCCAAACCCTGTCCCAGGTGGTGCCCCAGTCACTAGGTTTAGGAGTCATGTGTCTGAGTGAAGAGGAGAAAAAACTGTGTCATGCAAAGCAGAAAAGCATCAACAGGAAGGAGCTGGACAGCCCTGCAAGGGAACCCCTTCAGCTGCACTGCCTGGCTGAGGGCTCGGGGCTGTCCCCTCTCCATGGAGCCCCCACCCAGCCTGCCCCCAGATATTAGGGGGGAAGATTTCCAAACCGATGTCTAAGCTGATGCTCAAAGGATGCTTTCTGCAGACAGGCAGAGGCATTCAGCCTGTGTCGCCCCATGGATGAAGGGTTTGTAAGGGCAAAGAGATGGGCCAGCACTAGTGCTGTGGTTTGTGAAGGAGAAGTGGCCTGTAGAAGGGGTTCCGTACACTGGATTTTGGGGAGAGCAAAGATAATTGAATGGCAGAGCCTTGCCAAATTCCTAAGCCTTGCCAAATTCCTAAGCCTTGCCAGAGTCATGGCTGAGGCACATCTGCGGGCTTTTGAGGGTCTCTATTTTAAGGTGTCTCTCTCTCCCCAGGTTCTAACTGTAGAAAGGATGCTGCCACCTCTTGTGGTTTCCACAGGGCACTGAGTCCCTCATGGCACTGCTCCTGTTGTGAACCTGGCCTGATCCCTGCTGCAGCAGGGAGTTGTCTTAGGAAAAATGTGCTAGAGATTAGTCCAGGATTAAATGATGGAAGTTTTAAATACTGTAACTCCAGGAGCACCAGCAGAGATGACAATTGATTTCTGATGGATCAGTGCCTTGTGGTTCAATGCCAGCTCCAACTGAAGCTGTCCCCCCTGGGACATTTGCAATGACCTTACGGCAATGTACATTTGTCAGTGTCTCACAGAGCAACCTCTTCCCGCACTGGAGCACACCAGGCACCCTGACCCAGCCATCTGCATCATGAAACCTCCAGGGACTGGGTTCATCTCTGCACCCTTCAGGGAGGCAGGGCTGCTGGGAAGAGGGGCTGAGGGATGCACCCATTGGGTGGGTGGGAAACTACATCATGGCCACACAAGCATCATTTATCGTTTGTTTTGGAATCCACTTAAAATTGGGGTGAATACACCCAGTCTAACAAAAGAAAAAAAAAAAAAAGAAAAAAAAAAGAAAAAAGGCAGACCTTCTGCAAATATCCAATAACCTGTGGTTTTGGCATTCTCTTGAGAGACAGGACTTGGAAGTTCAGCTCCCTGTTCTAAATTAAACACAGGGAGTATTTGATGTTGTCCCGTTTTACTCAAAGTGTGTCATACTACTCCGCTAATAAATTGATCTGTGGAAACCATATACTCCTCTGAAATGTGCTAGCCATACACCCTTTGCAAGCCTGTAGTGCTTACTAAGATGAGTAGCAATGCTTTTTAATTTGTTAGAGAACAGCTATTCTGAGTGCAAGTAGAGAGCACAGCTGAGATTTAGGAGCAAGATATTGCAAGGGCAAACTTCAGTGAAGGAGTAAAGGTGGTATCAGTGTGGCTGTCTTAGGTTTTCATTTCCAGGCTTTTGACTGGCTTTGAAGTAAAAATGGTCTACAGGAATTGTAATATTTTCTGAAAACTGAAGGTAAACTTCAAAAAAACACTTTTATTGTAGACTATTTGGTTTTTATTTAGAAGACTTTGCTGACTGCACTAATACACTTTTCTCTTAGTAGGCCCTCTGATTTCAGCTGCTGATGCTGCTCTATGAATGAGGGCAGCATGTTCTGGTCTTTATGTTTTGAAGACTAAAGTTATTCCCTTTTGGAGAAGTTTGTTTTATTAGGCACATAAATTAGGGAGAGCCATTTTGTAGCTCTGTATCCAGCTTTAACTTCTTCTTACAAGAAGAATATATTTGTGGGAGGTAAACAGGACCTTAGGGATTCAGGTGAGGAGCTTTATCTATCTATAACAGTATGATCAAGGAAAATGTACAGAACTTGCTCCATGTAAACAGGCAAACTCAGTCATTGTTTCCTTAAATCCTTAAACTTACATCACCATGCAGTGCCAAGAGATGAGGCGGTCTTCCAGCTTTTACAGATTTGTATACACAGTATGTGATGACATGACAACAAAAATCAGATGGTTTTCACTGCAGATAATGTATTCAGGTTTGGGTCACTTTTCACTCATGTCAATAGTGCAGAAGAAAAGTAACAAACACAGCTTATTAGTAACAAACAAAAATGCCCTTTCCATTGCGCATTGGCAGGTCAAGCTTTGATGTAATCAAGCACAATGTAAAAGTAACTCTTCTGTCAATGCCATCATTAATCATGAAAGGGTGAGCTCTCTGTAATGCATGGTTTTAATTAACTCTTGCTTGCTGTTGAAGTTGAGATGCAATATACATATTTGGCATTGTTTTTGGAGATGTCTTAAAAGGCAGAGACAAGACTGCCAGAAACCTACTCTGAAAGCAACCTGAGCACACACATGAACACAAGCACTTGCTATCCATAGAAAGCTTTGTCCTTTAAGCAAGTTTCCTGCTTACATTCTTTTTTTTTTTTTTTTGAGAATTAGCTCTTGCTGTTCACCATTTAAATTAAATCACTGAAACATGCCCCCAGGTCTCCACACAGTGTGACATTTTAGACAAGCTGTAAAAGAAATGTAGTTCCTCAGTTGCTGTTGTGCACTTGATAGTTGTATCTTCCAGAAATGTTGTTTCTATAACCCTTTAGTTACTTCAAGCAAACAGTCACAGAAATAAATAATTTTCTATTATAATATTTTGCTATAGAATACATTGCTACAGCTGCAAGTGTGATTTTTCCACCACTTACACAGGCCAATGCCTTTAGTCAGGCTAAGCCATCTTCTGATAGCTACCCTAGACCAGGCCTGGGGGACTCCAGGAGACTTCCTGGACCTGGGCTGCTGTCCTCAGCTCTTAGAGAGGAGTGGGTGTGCCAGGAGGCAGGAAGAGGGTCTTCTCACAGACCTCAAAGTCACAGACATGACTGTGTTGTTACATTTAACTTTGCAAGACAATCTTGACATTACCTACCCCTTCATGGGCAGAGGCTAATGATGCATGATGCCACATTGCCCTGGTGGCAATAGGCCCCAAGCAGGTGAGGGTGAGTTGCCTGGGATTTTGCTCCAAATGGGATTATTCAGATGCAGAGGCAGCACGTGCCTGGCACATCCTTGTCGCCTTCAGTTTATGTGGGAATTGAACAGCTTTGGAGAACAGCTGCCCAAAGGGAGCATGTAGAGCAGAGGGTCAGGATTGCAGCACACGTGAGGGTTGAAGGAAAGGATGCTCAAATGCTGTTTGGGCTCCCAGGTGTACAAAGAGCAGCAGGGACATGAGTGGTGGCTGCAGAAACAGTATGAGGGGCAGGCAGGGGGAAGGGGCACTGGCTGCATTCCACCTCTGTGCTGCTCCAGCTGGAGCAGAGAGAGGAAAGGTGGAAAGAGGGGTGATGCAGAAGCAGAGAGAAGGAGTCATTGGCACAACAGAGCGTGTGTGTTGAGGGAGAAGCTTAATTATAAAAGCAAAAGACTAAATGTGGACAAAAATAGCAAATGTTTGGAGGGTGGGCAGAAAGGTGGCATCTCTCTGGGAAACAGAAAAGGAATTGCTGTGAAATCCAGCGTGTCTTATGCCTAATTCATTGCTGGTGCTCTCATGAGGCCAGGAGGCCCTGGTAGTGCCTGTAACTACTTCTGGAACATTGCACGTTACTTTTAACAGGCACACAGCAATGGAGCAACTGCCTAGAGCCGTGTATTTCTGTTTCTCTCTCTTGTGGCTCCCTGTGAGAAAGGGCAAGCTCAACTGGCCTTGCTTATGTTTCTTTTTTTCTTTTTTTTTTTTGCAAAGCAGTTCTCCATTTATTTCGTTTGACATTGGGTCCAAGCAGCATTCTGTAGCACGCTGTCAAGAACTGAAACGTCAAAAGTAAATACTGAATGCTATTTCCTCAGATGCTCAGTGTCAGAAATTATGGAGGCTCCAGGCTAAGCGTCCACATCAGATTCCCGCAATTGCTGCTGCGGAGCCATGCTCTGTTTTTCAATACATTGGTCATGGGTTGATGAAACTGATCTCTCTAAGAAGCTCCTGCTGGCACCAGGTATCATCCCCCAAGGAAAAAAAAAGAAGCCAAAACCAACCACAAAACAACAAAACATCCCCCAGGAAAAAAAAGAAATATAAAGGGTAAATTTTTCAAAAGTGAGAATAGAACAGGATACCTGTGGCCAAGCTGAAATTGATGCTATAGCTTCACAAGCAGTTGTGTCATTGCAGTTCAGCTCAAGTGTGGATGTTTCTCCTCCCATCCTAGTGGGTAGATGTTGAACATGTTGTAGAGGCTCTCTTCCCACCTTCCCTTTTGCCCTATTTTAAATCTGCTGCAAACTTAACCTACTTTATTCAGATTTGTAATGGCATGAGGTTTATGTGCTAGCTGAAACATGCAAGCACCTGGAGTCCTAGAAATGCTTATAATTTGCATTCTTAATAAAACATAATTTAAATTCCTAAATATAGAAAGTGCCCTATAACTGAAAGGGATTAAACCAGCTCCTTCTTCGCAGATCTCAACATCCCAAACATCACTGTGAGCCTGGAAATTTTGGAATAAGCCCTGTAAAGCCCTGGCTCTGAACTGCTTGAAAAGGGAGAATCAGAAAACTAAATCTAGAGCTTTCTATTGGATTAAATCCACAACATGCTGCTGGGTCCTCCTCAATGGCAGGGCCAATCTGTGATGCTAGAACAGCCCTTAAGGATCCTTAGTTTTGTTACTAATCCCATATTGCTTTCCGATCCCAGGATCAAAGGTAGACATTATGAAATGCTTGAGAAGGGCAAGTTTTTCTGGCTTTAAGTTTTATATTAATCACCTATACCACAATTTTTCTGCCTTCTTTTTTCTATCAGTGTGATTTCAGAATATCCCCTCACAAATGTTTTTTAATGTCGTGGATTAACACAGTACTATTCCAGATGTCATGGTAATTCTTCATCCTGGAAAATGCTTCTTAACTGGTTCTGCACCATAAATGGCATCCTTACACCCTAACTTTTATTGGACCTGTGAGCAATATCATGATACAGACAATAAATATCTTTGCAAATTGTTGTCTATCATTCTCTTTTTATGACAGACATTCTTTATGGATGTCACTTCGGAGCCTTTCGTAATTAGAACAACACTTGCTAATGCTAGAGTTTCAGCAGCCTGTGCTCTGGGATATTCAGTTGTGTTTCTGTTTGTCCTAATACTGTCTTGAGCACTCTCTTTTTCCCCTCCTATCGTTCACTTCCCATGTCTCAGTGCTTTATGGCTTTGCCTCCCATTTGATGGGTTCGGTGTAAAATTGAGTCCTTATCACCAAGGGTTTTCTTCCAGAGGAGTTTAAGGGGCTGGACAGGAGTGTCCTATGACACATCTGACCACAGCTGTCTTAGGGCAAGAATGTGTGTGCCTAAAACGAGGAAACCAGGCTTGTCTCAGAAAACATGGGGACATGAGCTGATGCTGCAGTCATCTCCCACCATGTCAAAAACCTCCTTTCAGTCCATCACAGGCAGCCAACACACATCCACTTCTCTGGCAGTGGCAGTGGCCCAGGCATCCCGCCAAGTGCTTGGTCCAGCAACCTGGCTGCCAGAGGCGAGGGGAGGCTGTCCCAAAACACAGGTGCCCACACAGGCAGCCAAACCCTTTTTATACTTGTGCCCCGTGCTGCAGACTGTCAGCAGTGGCCGGTTCCTTCCCTATGCATACTCCCATGCACACCTTCTTGCCCATCTTTTTTTCCCTCCACCCACTACCTGCATCGGGGGGTTGATTTTATTTCTTTTTTCCTTTTCTTTTTTTTTTTCACCTCAAAGTGATAGCAATTCCTGACGCATTTATCTTAGATGATGTGGTCGTTGTAAGATGAAGTACCTGCAGCAGCCAGTCTGCGGTTGATTTGAACGCAGGCGAGTCTCAACAATGAGCTTAAAGGAGGGTGTCAGGTATAAATCTTGTCTTCAAACAGCCAGGGTGCATTCCAGACTTCAGAGACACCTCTTTGTGTGGATGATTTTTTTTTTTTTTTTTTATGCCTCCTTTTTCTTTTTCTTGGACCTGGAAGAGGATGAAAGTGGTGGGGTGTGTGCGTTCGTTTAGGCTGATAATGAGAGTGGGGCTCACGGGCATAGTAATTTGGCAGCCTCTTCACTTCCTGTAACAGTTTAAAAAAAAAAATAATAAAAAAATCCAAGGGCTGCTTAAAGACAAACATTTTTTGTTTAACTACTGGTGGTTCATTTTCTGAACAACCATGCAATTAATCTTATTTGTATTAAAGAGGCAGGCTGCTTTTTGTAAGCTTTTCTGAGCTATAATTAATGAAGATCAAAAATGTTACAGAGACACAATATTTAACTTTTCATAGGTGGGACTACACAACATCTGCAGCAATTAGAGAAGCAAAAGAAAAAGGCGTTGTGTTGGGTTTTTTTCCCTTCAAAGTGTCTTTGTTAAGCATCTTTCCTACACACAGCTCTCTAGTGCTCTAGCTGTGAACATAATTTTTGGTGAGGAGAGTAATCGATACTAAAACCACAGATCTTTTTTTTTTTTAATTGCATTGTGAGATAAAGACATTGTTGAAAAATGTTATCAGCTAGGCCAGACTTGCAAGGACTGAGCCCATGAAGTAAAGTGCAGAACTACCTGTGTTGCTTCTTGAAGGACCTGACCCAAACAAGAGTGTTTATTGCTTGCGTAGTAGTTGTCAAGCAAATGCATGTTTGTTAAAACTTCAAAAGCATCACAGCAGCTTCATGATTTTACATGTAAAAAATCCTGGATGTTTTGCCACTAGGAATTCTCTAGCACAGATTATCTTTTAGCTGTCCTGCTTAAAAAATAATTAGTTTGTAATAAGTAGTAGCGTATTTATCTCTGGATGATTAAATAACTAATAACTCTGGAATGTATCTCTTGAAGACATATGACAAGAAACATCCATAGTTTTAGCTTGGCATTAGCTGCTTCCCGCTCCACCAACCTTTCAGTTACTTTAGTAAAAAGAAAATCTGGTTTCCACTGGCCTGAAATAAAAACACAGTTGACTCCTAGTGTGTCACTCGGATTCACAAAGCAACTGCACACTTTGCCGTTAGGTACAAGCAAGAGGGGCATGACTCCATTACACCAGGGGTCAGTCATTTCAGAAGCATGTGACAGTTTGATAATGCTTCACAAAGAGAAGCTGCAGCTATATCATCCCTGCTAGTATCAGAGCTGTTTGCTAAGGCAAAGTCAGATCTGTCATCTGTGTGATCTAGGATAAGTCTGTTCTCAAACATTGAGGAACAAGCTATCCTGGTATGATCCCAAAACCAGCACGGGCACCATCTGATGTGTACTAAACCACACAAAGAATGAAAGAGGAATTAATCTTTGTCCTTTCTTTGTGGGAGATAATTGTCACCTGGGAGGTGGTATACAAAGAAGTTATGACCCACGGATGTCCACCACACCATTGCTGTACCCTAGTAAAGTTTCTGTTACCTGATGCCAAGTCCCTCTGTCTCCAGTAACACTAAACTGTGTGTCTAGAAACTCAAGAGACAAATATGAGCAAGGGGTGCAGGGCAGCACTGGGCTCTCTGCTGCCAATGTCACAGCAGCCTGTACCCCAGCTGCTCCTCCCCAGGGAGAGAGATGTCTGGTGCCCTTGTGACTGGGGGGGGATCCTTACCTCTAACCCATGCTTGGTGTCTGAAGATGGTTATGTTGAGTTTGGAGAAATGCATGCAAAACTGAATAACGGAAAGTTACTCATGCTGATTGCATCATATTTATTTATGTTCACTTCATGACTCATAACTTTCCTAAGTATATGCAAGGAAAAAAGTCTAAGACTTTCTTGTATTTAAATGAAAATTCTTCTGCCATATGCAAGAGATGTCTGGTCTCTAAAGCTCTCCCTCATAACCCTACTAAGGTCAAAACCCAACAAGTTCTTTATGGGATGTCAGGATGCTGATGTGTGAGTGTTTCCCTCAGAGCAGGACCAGTGTTTTGAGTGAGAGCGTTTGGCTTTGTGCAGACTGGCTGCAGCAGGGTGGCACAGTGGCCAGCTGGGGGAGTTGGGAGAATTAGCAGCAATGTGCTACCTGAGTCGTAACTAAACCCAGCACAGGTAAATGACAACAGCTTCACCTTTTCTTTTTTTCTTAATTGAAACACTGTTATACATTTTAAAACGCACTTTCAGTACCAAAATCTGTATGTTCTTTAAGTGATTTCCAGGTTTTTACATTTTAACTGAGGCAAACCCCTCCTGCTGTCCTCCTAGTTACTCATCTTCCCAAGCACTCTTTCACCTTCTTATCTTCCAGACTGCAAAATCTTTGAGGAAGAGACAGTCTTTATTTGAGTACTGTACAACACCCATCATATTTAACACTAAACTCAAATGTTTGCCTACAATGCAAAATGGTTGCCAAACAGTGTGGTTTAAGAGGGTGTCAAGGTTGTTATTGTCTCACTATTAAGAAGGGAGGGAGAAACAATGTGAACATACTGTAGCTTACATTCAAAATGATGGAACATGGAACAACCTGAAGATTTCAGTCAGAGAGCCCCAACTGCAGTGTTGGTCAGTGCATGGTTGAGGTTCCCATGCAATGGCAGTCTTGCTCCCTTGCCCCTTTTTGCCCCGTGTAACTTGCATGTTAATCACAGACGTCATCACAAAAAGTTTGGACACAGACATTTTCAGGAAGATCTGGAGGGTTTTAAGAAGCTATGGTCACTGTGCTCACACTTGACAGGGTGTTTGCTTGGGCAAATGAGGTGTTTTCAGGTTTGTCTTTGCCTCTCTGCCCTGTCCCTTTTAACCAACATATCTACTGTGTGAGTCCCCAGACTTTATATCCTGCTCACAAAATGGGTCTTTGATGACTTGTATTTATTGTACCCTATAATCTCTACACATATGTTCAGTTTATAGGTAAAAACCACAGCTAGTTCAGCTCTATATGGCACTTTTTCACATGATGTGATTCTTTGCTTTGGTGACCTGCAAGAGTATGAACTGAGCAAGTCCAAAAAATAGTATTTTCACCTTCAGTTTATATAGGAATATGTAATTGTGTGGGCACCAGCCACTGGAAGTTTTTATCTCTTTTCTTTCCCTTATTACCATCATAACCTGAAATTTTAAAAAGCTTGCTTTTATGTGACCTTAACGATTAGATAGTTCAGTGTTGCTTTTTTTGCTGCCTGTGATTTTAAATGAATAAAAGGTCCTTCTGAAGAGCTGTATTCCTTTGCCTGCCTGTGTGTGGCTACTTCCATGTAATATGTGCTATGTAAGATGTCCATATGAAGCTGCTGGGTCTCACACAGGACCCAGAGGGGACCTGCAGTCTTCTGGAGTGGCACACTGGGGTCAACAGGGTGCTACAGGACATCTCAGATGGCACCAGGCTGCTGTGCATGGGCAGCTCCATTGAGCCCTTGTTGAGTCCAGGAACTAAAAGAATTGCTTAGCTAACAACTCCAGAGAGCTCCTGATCATCTCCCTGATTATCAGATGACTTCTTATTCCCTATGTACATCACGCATTTCTTCTTTCTTGCTCCCACGGTGATTCCCAGCTCTCCAAGTAACCACAACATTTATGCTTGCTACTGCATATAGTGGATTCCTAACCTGAATATAAACATGATCACTTTACAACACTCTAATAGTGTTTCAAAATTATGGAGACAATTTAATATCACATTTTTAAGAAAATAACAGACAACAGAACACTAAAAACTGGCCGAGGGACAAGATAAAAGCAGGGGTGGGTTTTTTTGAGTTCTAGTTTCAAAAACATTGAACATCCAAAAAGTGAGCTCACTCCATTTTTAAAAAACTATTATTATAAATTTCCTATGCCTTGTACAGCTTACTGTCATGTTTCCAAAGAAGCCTGGAACAAGATCAGGCCTGTGACATTACTGAACAAGTAATGTGAGATTTATTTTAATACATGTGACAACTGCTAGATAAAGAATCATAGAATCATAGAATCATAGAATCATAGGGGTTGGAAGGGACCTCGAAAGATCATCTAGTCCAACCCCCCCTGCCAGGCAGGGTCACCTAGAGCACATCACACAGGAACTTGGCCAGGCGGGTTTTGAATGTCTCCAGTGAAGGAGACTCCACAACCTCCCTGGGCAGCCTGTTCCAGTGCTCTGTCACTCTCACAGTAAAAAAGTTTTTTCTGATATTTACCTTGAACCTCCTATGCTCCAATTTGCACCCATTACCCCTTGTCCTGTCACTGGTCACCACTGAGAAAAGCTTAACTCCATCTCCCTGACACTCACCCCTTACATATTTGTAAACATTGATGAGGTCACCCCTCAGTCTCCTCTTCTCCAAGCTAAAGAGACCCAGCTCCCTCAGCCTTTCCTCATAAGGGAGATGTTCCACTCCCTTAATCATCTTTGTGGCTCTGCGCTGGACTCTTTCAAGCAGTTCCCTGTCCTTCTTGAACTGAGGGGCCCAGAACTGGACACACTACTCCAGATGCGGCCTCACCAATGCAGAATAGAGGGGGAGGAGAACCTCTCTTGACCTACTAACCACACCCTTTCTAATGCACCCCAGGATGCCATTGGCCTTCTTGGCCACAAGGGCACATTGCTGGCTCATGGTCATTCTCCTGTCTACCAGGACCCCCAGGTCCCTTTCACCTACACTGCTCTCCAGCAGGTCAGCCCCCAACCTGTACTGGTACATGGTGTTTCTCTTCCCCAAATGCAAAACTCTACACTTGCCCTTGTTGAATTACATCATGTTTCTCCCCGCCCAACTCTCCAGCCTGTCTAAGTCTCTCTGAATGGCAGCACAGCCTCCTGGTGTGTCAGCCACTCCTCCCAGCTTAGTATCATCAGCAAACTTGCTGAGGGTACATTCTATACCCTCATCCAGGTCGTTGATGAAGATGTTGAACAACATCGGTCCCAGTACCGACCCCTGAGGGACTCCACTAGTCACACACTTCCAACCAGATTCTGCCCCATTGACTACAACTCTCTGACTCCTTCCCATCAACCAGTTCCTGATCCACCTCACTACCTGATCACCAAACCCATACCTGATCAACTTATCTACAAGGATGCTGTGGGAGACGGTGTCAAATGCCTTACTGAAATCCAGATAAACCACATCTACTGCTCTACCATCATCTATCCACCTAGTAATTTCATCATAGAAGTCTATAAAGAAATTGCATCTAACTGGTAGTGCAAAATGCTTCTTTCTAGCCTGATCTATGACAGTAACTAGAGATTTAATCTAAAACTTTGTCCAAACCTTCAACTCTGTGTTAGCATAGAGAGAATGATCATGGGGAATTTCAGAAAAATGACCTCTTAGTCAAACTTGCTTCTTTCTGTGTCCTTTGCTTTATTAAAGATGCATGACAAAGGGAAGCCAAAGTATGTCTGTAGGTGAGGCAGATCACAAATTTGTCTTATACAGTATTACTTTTTAGGAATAACCACATTTAAAAGTCTAGCAGAGAATTACACCTCCTGCATGCCTTCATGCTTTTAACCTCAAATTTCCAGTCCTTCATAGAAACCCTATTTGTCCCCATTACACTGAATCTGGGAAAAGCAAATTTGAGTGTGTGGTGGCGTTGATCTGTAGTAACAAAGTGTTTGTAAAAAACATTTATTTTACCTTGCACTAAAAGCTAGAGGGTATAACACAAGAGCTATCTTGAAACAGTATTCCTGATTCCACTGAGCCTTGGAGAGCCCACATTAATTGCCAAAGTCAGAACAGAGCTGTCATACCAAGTTTTCAATGTCTTTCCTGAATATAAATTTAGGTTGGCTGGTAGTTCAGAGGAAGTGATACAAAGGATGAAGTGTGGCACATTTGAGGACTGTCTGTGTGTTGGTCTCAGTGCCTTAAGTGTGTTGAGATGAGGACTTGTCTCATCAACGCCATGTCCACCACCACAGAGTCCTCAAACCACTTGAACAGAGGAGTTTGCATTAATGTTAATAAAGGTTACACACAGAAAGGAGCAGTCTTTTCAGCCAGTAACTTGTTCACACACACACAAACCCTGCCAACACTGTTTCCAAGCAACTAAAACAATTTATAAATTCAATTCTAATTTGGAAAACAGATTTAGACAATAAAACCTAGGAAAGGGCTTTGGAAAATACAAACTGATTCAAATACAGAATTTGCTAAATGAAAAAGCTTCTATGTTTATGGTACTTTACCTGAGAAAAAAAGCATATTTAAATCTTTCCCAGAACCATGGGGAAACACCTTTAGACAGGTCTTCTTTGTATGTGTGGTTTCACCTTATCTGAACTCAGTCCTCAGTTTGACCAGTACAGCTCCCTGCAAGTATCCCCTCTGGTTGGGTTGGGAAAGCATTAGCTGTCCTGGAGGCACAGACTGCCAGACCTGGAGCAGCACCAGTGAGCTATCCCCATCCCCAAAGCAGTCGTAGTCGGTCCAAGGGCTGAGGAAATTTTCCCCTCTCAGAAGAAAGAAGTGCTTGCCTTAAGGGCTTCCCAGCCCTGTTAAATGGAAAGGTACTTTCTTTTTTCACCCCAAAGCAAAAGGAAAGGGGGACAGCAGTCCAAATGACACCAGCACAGCTTTAGGGCTTACAGGGCAGCAATTCCAATGTTTGCAGGATGAGACATGGTACAAGACACCTGAGAGTGTGACATGTCCCACAGGATGTCCCTGCCAAAGGGCCCTGTGAGGTGTCCCAGGGAGGGTCTCCCACCCTCTGAGCTTCCTGGGTTGAGCAGGAGGGTGAATTGCAGAGCATTGCCTGCCTGCTCTCTGGCATGTTTGGGATATTTGCCTCAGGGGGAAATACGGGCTTCCTCAGGATTACTGCACAGTGCCATAATGGATGGCTAATTATAGGTCTTGCAGTGAAAGAAGCAGCCCCACAGAGATCTTAAGCTACTAGAATTTAAGTAAAAATGTTATTTCTGGGATATTATTCCCACAGGCCAAAGTACAATTACAGTGGTGTTTTATGTTTCCTCACCAAAAAAAAAATCATTAAATGAGCAAAGTCTACAGTTTTAAATCAATCCTCTTATCAAGGAATCACTTAGACACAGTGCTTCATCTTCTGCTTCCTCCTTGTAACGTCATTGATATCTCAGAAAAATCTCTGGTTTGAATCTTTGCACGGTGCAGGGTAAAGGACCTGAGCAAGTACAGCCTGGCATGCTTGATCATTAAAGCTTGGGTGCCTTCTCTGAAATGAACAGAAAACCTGATTCTGTATACCAAACAAACAAGCCCCGTGCTATCCTGCACTCCTCCAAAACAGCCAGGGGAAAATAATGTTGTTCCCTCTATATATAGGAGAACAAGTCCTTGAAACAGGTCAGAGGTCTCCTTTGTTCCTGCTGGGAGCCCAGAAATATGGTTAGCTGCACCTAGCCACTTTAAGGTGAGATACTGCAATCCAACTCTTTGTACACATTCTAATAATAGCCAAGAGAAAGGTTTCCACGAGTTGTCCTTAACTGATCTTTCCCTATATGAGAAAAAGATTGGGAAAAATGAGGTCTTTTCCAAGCTGGTGAGAAGCCATTTTGCTCTCTCTAAAGAAGCACTTCCTTGGGTAAAGTGACAGAAAGGTGAGTGAAGTCTGAAAACTTGAAGCTGGCATCGAAAAAGTCTTTGCTGGGGAGTGCACCCTTTTCTGACTTGAAAATAAAAATGGACAGAGTATGACAAGTTTAGGAGTGTTTGCATGCTGTACCTTGGGAATAGGCAGTGGAAGATAAGAAGAATTAACCCATGAGAACTGAGAACCATGCCTTTACTTGTTTCCTGTTGTGTCTGCCTAGGATATTTTCAAAGTCAGGATGCTGTTTAGAGGGTCCTATGAGTTTACTCATGATGTCATTGAAGTGCAGATGGCCAAAGTTTGCACGTGTCCAACACATCATGCAGTACTACTGAGAAACATCATGCAGTTGGACAGTGAGAGGTCATTAAAATGGAGGGAAGGCAATAGATAGGACTGTGTTTTCAGTCTTGTTCATATACTAACTTCAATCTTAAAATGCATGGAAGGATTTTACAAAAGGTTGTACAAATTGTACATAAGAGCAGGTTTGTTCATACCAGCATGCCACTGGCTTCATGATGCAGGGTAGAAAACACAGCACTGTGCTCAGCAGTACTTTACATTTCCATTTGGAGTGTGTGAGTTTGGAGCATGTGAAGAGCAGGGTAGTGTTTTAGGTGTTATAAGAAAGTATCAGCTGGTGAAATGTAGTTACAGATATTGGCTCTGGATTGTGCAACATGGAGGTGGCTCAGGTATTTAATCTAGGAAGAGCAGTGGGACTTTTGTTGCATGGCCACTCTGCAGGGAGCGAAGCAGTCCTTTGTGGTCCTGTGCTCCCCAAGCTCTAGCTTGATAACACCCCCTCTCCCAAGCACCAAGGAACTTTCCATAACCGTGGTTTAAACAGGATGCCTGTTTACTGATCTTAAATAGCACCATCAGCAGCTTGATACTTCAAAGATCTTTCTAGGTTGCTGGTTGGGTGCCAGCACCCTGAAGGAAGGGTGCCCACATCACTTGGCATAGCAGCTGGGATGTCTCACCTCCAAACAGTGCCAAACCTGCCCCTTTGGTGAAGCCCTGGATCTCTCCTAAAGCCGTGCCTGCTGACCACACATCACACATACAATAAACAGTCTTGGCAAACACAGTTGTCTCTGAGATGTACAGGAGCCTGGGGAGCAGCTCTATCTTTACCTGTTCCCTGAGATGCAGATATATGGGAACAAAGAATAATGGATGTGGGTGTTTTAATTACCAAACCAGGTAGACTGTTGCAGAACTATCCCAACCCCTAGTTCTCTGAACTCATTTAAAGGATTAAAGTGGTGATTCATGACCAAAAGAGGGATCTAGTCATAACCTAGTACCCCAGGCCTACCGTAAGCTGAATATTGTTCTTAAAGCTTGCTGGCTTTCCAAAGATTTCAATTTGTGTGACAAGATGCTAGATGTATTGCCCAAATGGTCTGTCAAATCTATCACAGTGACAAGGAAATATTGTGCTCTCCTGCTTCCCCCTGAAATTCCTTGAATACCTGGGGCCAGCAGTTCAGCTGATAATGCAAAGTAGGATGAAAGCAGACAGCCTTGTCTAGAAGAAGTGACTTTTCAAATTGGCCGTGACAGGCTCCCTTCATCTTTCTGTAACATATCATTCTGATGCAAGCAACAGACTACAAAGAAGCCCTTTGGTACAGCAAGGTTCATATTTTCACTAATTGTGAACTGTTATTTAATCGCTAATGAGCTAGTGACTATTCCACTACTTGGAATATACAGTGTTGTATTTCAGGCTCTGAGCTAGGATTTGGCTATTTTCAAGAGAATTTTAAGGTTTCTGATCAGGCTGCTAAGTACGGGCTTATGTTACGGTAGGTCAGTGGTGCTTGTAGTGGTAGTGTTTTGATAGGGAAATTGTACAACTACTTCCTTTGAGCACAGTGAGCACACACTTTCTTTTTATCTACATGATCCTCTTTTATTAATTCTGTCAACTACCATACTGAGTGCACTCTTTGTGTGTCATGGCTCAAATCCAGGCACCGCCAGGATCACTGAGAATTTCACCGCAGACTTCAGTGGGTTTTCACCTGTGCAGCTGTGCCTGATGCTCCACCTCAGGGAGAGTGCAGCCTTGTTCTCCTCCAAATCCCAGGTTCTTCCTTTGAACCAGGGTTGTTCAGACAACACACATCCTCTGGAGTGTCTCAGCCCCTCTGAGTCTAGGGACCATGGTCTCTACCCCTTGCAGGTATGGAGGCAGGGACCTCAGTGACCACCTTTCTCCAACCAGGCAGAAGCCAGTGCCGTCACACAGGACTGCATGCAGAAACGCAGCCGTGTCCCCCAGGCCTCCCAACAAACACACTGCCAGAGGTAACGGGGTTTAGAAGTATAATACAACAGAAAAATCTCCAAAGGACAGGGAAAAGAGTCTGCCTAGAAAAACAAGACCTGGGTGACAGGGTCTGTTTTACTTATAGCAGGCAAGCACCACACAAGGTGTGACCAAAAGGTACTACATGCACACCATGGACTTAGCACAGCAAAAGAAATACATCCATGTGGCAACATTGGCCTCAGCACAGAGGGTGATGTATGCCAGGTGCGTTACCTCTCCTGGCTTAGCTGCACCATATATTAAAGTAGCCTGAGAGCTACTTTAACTTGTGTCTGACTATAAGGGCTTCAGTGGACAACTGCACAGGAAGGGTGTAGGAATGGTTACAGGTTTTCTAGGTTATTTGAAGCCTCTATGGTAAATTGTCAGTCTGATCTGTAAGAAGATAACTAAAGGCTGCTCAGCTGTACATGAGTTCACCCTTCTGAGACAAGTCCAAAGTGTTACAAAAATAAGTATGTTTACCTCAGAGAGCAATAATTTCCCATATTTACTATCCTCAGCAGCCATTCATGGGTATTACCCATCTGTGTTTCAGCCCCTCAGTTTATAGCATGCTACTACCATGCAACACAACAAACAAATTCTGCCAGACTGCTTACCTGTGCAGGCCAGGCTCCAGGCTCTGTTAGTTCAGTATGCTTTCAGGGTAACCTCCTTTCTCTGCGAGATGGCTTAATGGGTGACCTTCAGTTACGTGAGAACAGGAGCAGGAGCAGCACTGTATGATGGCATTGGCATGCTGTGTTTGAGCTACTTAAGAATGTGCACCTGAGTTCTATCTATGCCTCATACAGGTTAGAAAAGTAGTATTAGTCCTTTCTGACATGGTAGAAATATACCCATGGAGAGACGTTTTCTTTCCCAATGAAGGGAGACTCTTGTTGTCCAGCTGTAGCAACCAGTCAGTGAGTTTCATATTGACACATCTGAGATACAGTTGCAGATGCAAGCACTGCAAACATGCAAGACTTACGCACAGGGCTTCGGTGTGAAATATGTGAAGCATGAGAGAACAATCACGTTTGCTGCCTTCAGACTGCTTTCTTAGCTGTGCAGTGATGTAACTCTTAGGCTATTCCAGGTTTTTTCATGCTCGATGTTAAGTTTGTTAAGTAAGCAAACTGAGAACTCTCTAATATCCGTGTCCAGAAGAAACCTTACAGGTTTAACCTGCTTTAATGTAATGGGTTTATTTCCTTCCCCCACTCCAGATCCTCTCCCAGACTACCCCTGTGTTTACAAGACTTTAGTGTTATTTTAGCTTCTCGCTTTTGCATTCATAAAAATCTGCGAAAATCAGAGTTGACATGATGACGAAAGTTGTCACATTGAATACATTGTTTACTTGGCTCAAACAGTTATTTTTATAGTCCCTCCAGAGAAAGTTTCTTATTCAAATTTGCCAAGAGATACTCAACAAGTTTAGCTAGAAACTTGGCATTTCCTCCTCCAAAAATTCTTAGAACGATATTTTCCAGCAACAGCTTAATTGGCAACATCTTGCTTCACAGAGGCACATGTCCTCCTCCAGTAGATTTTCTCGACACATTTGCACCTGGAGTTTGGGGATCATCAGTTCAGCACAACATCGCACAGCCAGTAAATGCCTCACCTAGGAGGCAGACAGATAAATCTCCAAAATCCAATTTTGTGTAAAAGAGGGATAAAAATCCTGCCGACTCATGTAAGAATGATTCTTCACACCCAGATGGAGATTTCTCCAGTGTTCTGTGCTGTATATTTTACATACTGAGTCTCTCACCAATTTCATTTCCCCCAAGGCTTTCGTATTGTTTTAAGGGGAACAACAACTAAGATCTCTTCCAAACCAGCGGAACGAGACATTGTGTTTGACAGGAAGGGCCTAAAATTTATGTTTTGCTTGCTTCATGCTTAGACTTGAATTTTCCAAAACAGCTCCTCCAAGAGTGTATCATTCCTTGTTATTTATATCCATTGAACACCACAGTCACCTGTGTGATCCAATACTGTCTGTGTCTGGGTTACTTTCATATCGATACCTGCAGACATTTTAACCTGGAGGAGGGGTAGACTACTTTAAATTTTATTTCTGACCAATAGAGAATACCCACCTCCCTGAATTTTTTAGCTCACAGATGACAACTCCCACAACTTTGGGCTAGATAGATTCACTAGCACCATAAAATACTTTACAGTATATGCTTTTGATCTCCAGAAACTATGCACCAGTTTGCAAGATTTTTGCAGCAATCACTCTTAGATGCCTATAGAGCTGAAAAATACTTCTAGGTATAAACATCTGGTAAAAACCAGCATGATTTGCAATCTATACTGTAGTTAAGATAGAAGGAAGGGAGGAGACATGGCAATCCAGCAGCAGCTGCCATGATTTCAGGGCAGTCAAGAGATCTTGCCACAAAAAATGTGCCAAGTTCTGCCTCCTAGAAACTTGTTTCTCCAGATTAAGAACAATTTAAGGCAAGATCACTACTAACATCTGACACAGCTCTACAGCAGGCAAAAGAAATGGCTAGAGAAGGTTAGTGGCTGGCGGGACAGCCAGCCACCAGGGAGCAAACAAAGCTGTTTATAAAAGAATAGAAAAAAAAATCCCAAGTTGTCTCATTTTACAAAGTCTCATCTATTCTGTTTCCAATTTGTATAACATTTTATCCTTTAAGGAGTAAACAATGTGTTTCTGCTTCTGGTTCAGCTATTCAATTTACCTTTCTCAGCTTTAAGATGGTGAGTTTACTGCCGAGTCTTGCCTTGCCTTCTGCCTCCGCTGGTGCCCGGACACTGAGCTGTGTGCAGGCAGCAGCCCCAGTTCTTCCCAAGCCCACATAGTGCCCAGGAGTGCTGGAGCACCCAGCATTAGTGTCGTGTCCTATTTGGGCTGTTTATCTTGCTAAGCCACCCATGCCCTATCTAAGACACCCTTCTCTCCTTCCCACTGGTGTAAATGTCTGTCCCTTTGCAGATCACACACCAGATGTGGAAGCATTGCTTTGCTGGACGTAAGGGTTTTTTTCCAATCTAGAATCATAGTATCATAGAATGGTTCAGGCTGGAAAGGACCTTAAAGGTCATCTAGTGCCAATCCCCCTGCCACGGGCAGGGACACCTTCCACTAGACCAGGTTGCTCAAAGCCCCATCCAACCTGACATTGGACATGTTTTTACAGCAGAATTTAACTGATTAAAATATATCAAGCTGATTTGGCAGGTATATCTCACAATCTGTTCTGTTCAGGGAGGGAGGTTACCCCATTAATTGACTTTAAACAGCACCTCAAAGGTCTCCAGAAAGTATTGAAGAATATATTACTAGTATAGTTTTGTGTGAGCTGGTCCAGATGAAGAGCAGGCTTCCTCCATTTCAGATGAACCCAGCAGACTAGAGCTGGCTGGGATGTACACACTAGCTTTCTGTTCAGGATAAAGCCAAAGCTGTGTGGTCCCATCCCAACAGCTACGACTGAGAATAGCTGACAGACAGATCAGGCACACAGTCTTTTCCTCCCCTGTGTTTCTCCAAAAGCATTCAGTTAACACTGGATTGTTCACATGATAGTGTAAGAAGAGCTTTGGCCTGTTTGTTAGACTCCTCTCAAAGTAGATACTTGACTCTAACAATTGCTTTCTCTGGGTTCAAATTCAAGCAAGCAAAAACACAGCTGAAAGGCACTCCAGTTGCTTTTTAATGCACTGTCTTCCACAGAGACTAAAATAAAAGGTAAAATGCTAAAAACATGTATTTTTGTCATCAGGCTCTTTTCTCCTTGGGGCTTGATATTGCTGCAACCTGTAAGATGGGGTCCTTTAAAACTTCACCTCCTGTAGCAACACAGACATTTCATTCTCTGAATACCCGAACTTTCTATTTAGTAGAGGTTACATAGTGTTAACAATGGAAATGTTAGGATTTGTATGAAGTTTCCCATGTTTCTTCTAAGTTGTTGGTCTTCAAAGCAGAGAGAAGCCAGCTCTGCAGGAGCAATCACCTCTTTATACAAAACAAAGCTTCTGAGAAGTTCGTGGTCTCAATGTGAAAGCCATCCTTCAGTCTTCTGTGCAGAAAAAAATACAGGCAACAGAAATCTATTGCAGGTGTCCTCCAAGGAGACAAGATGTAAGCTTTGCTGTAGCATCTCCTAGGCTCTACACATTATGTACCACTCTGCTTTGCTTTTTTGCTTCAGGATGGCAGTCAGATACGCAATTAGTGACATTTTAACATGGTTGATCAAAGAGCAATTGAATATCTGCAATGTATAATTGCTGAGGTCTGTGGTTTTGTTTTATTAAAATAGATGTTATGTATTAAGGCATCCTCCAGTAGTTTGAGCTCAGGGTTGGCCATCAAGTGACATACACGATACTCAGAGAGGTTAATGGACAAAGGGGAACAATTTATTTGCTCTGTTTAAATCAGAACTGTTCTTGCCAGCCTTCAGAACTGTATTCTCTCCTGACCACGCAAATGTGTTTGCCTGTAATACGTTCAGTCCTCAAAAAGAGACGTTAAAATTTGAGGATGAAAGCAGATTTTTGTAGTGGAAATATTGCAAAGATGTTCTGCCAGAAAAATCTTTTTCGGCAACTTGAGCATCCAACTGAAAATAGCAGCTCATGATGCTGGAGTCATTGCTTTCATCCAGCATCACAGCAAAAAGATTTGAGCTGGCATGGCTCAGCAGCCTGCAGGAGATATGATGACAGCTTTCTGAGGGTGCAGATTGCTTTTGTTCTCCAGATGAAAACACTCTTGCCATGGCAGTCTCAACATCCCCTTCACCAGTCTGGCAAACCAAGGAGCACGGAGAATGGGAACACGTTACTATGGCATCACTGGCAAAACAAAAAATTTGGTAGAGTTGACTCCAGCAGAAAGAAATCCCAGGGCAGTTGCTAGGCACAAAAGGAAAGTATTTGCTCGTGCAGAAGTAACTTTGTGCAATTGATATATGTTTTACACATGCAAGATATTTTTTCACATCTTGGTGGAAATGACAACATAGGTTATGTGAAAGGAGGGAGAAGTGCAAGTCAAAAACCTCACCAGCTTCAAAAATGTAGTGGTTTAATAGGTGAGATTTTATGGTCTCTAATAGATCTCTAGCTGACTGAGGGATCTTTACTGTCCTCACAACCTCATCC
Source organism: Hemiprocne comata (assembly GCA_020745705.1). NCBI lineage: Eukaryota > Metazoa > Chordata > Aves > Apodiformes > Apodidae > Hemiprocne > Hemiprocne comata. The sequence continues at coordinate 151,360,728 of CM036586.1, read as the reverse complement.
CAGAATATATGAAAAAGACCTTATAAAATGTCCAATTAAATGCTCTATCCAGGATGGCCAAAACCTTCATAAAAATATTCTTTTCAGTTTTAGATGTTCACTTCAAGAAAGATGGCTGCAGGCTGGAGAAAATCCAGGTAGAAGCACAACCAACCAGTGCTTTAGAAATCATGCCTTAACGATGCAAGATTGGATGAGTTAGAACTGTTTTGTGTAAAATATGACCAAGTTGAGACATGATGTCAGACTTGAATACTTAGGAGTCTGTTGTAGAGCACGAAGAAATAACCTGTTCTTCACATCTGTAGTAAGGCAAATGGCAGCAGTTTCAAGTGAATAAAAAGAGATGTATATTAGACATTAAGAGAAGCTGCCTAATACCAAAAATGACAAAGCACTGGAATAAATAGACAAAGGAAAATAGTGTACTCTCTGTCACTGGAGGTTCCCAAAACCTGTGAGATAAACAATTGTTGGGGTGGTGGAGAATGATTTTGTTGGGGTGATACAGAAGGGTATATGAAAGAACTTCTTGAGGTCCCATCCAGTTCTTTTGTTTTTGATGACTGAATTATTTGATAATTGATAAGCGTATCATAAGCACAGATCTCAGAATCACCTTTTTTTTTTTTTTCTGACAGGATGTTTTTGCTGGACTGATAGACTGAATATTGAATAGATTGAATAGAAAGGTCTATATAATACTATGTAAAATTTAATGGTTTTATAGTCTGGTGATTTTGGTGCTAGATGTGTCTTGGAGGTACATAGACTTGTAAAGAAAGTACAGCTGAGATGATCAGAGAATCATAGAATCGTAGACTGGTTTGGGATGGAAGGGACCTTAAAGATCATCTAGTTCCAAACCTATGGGCAGGGGCACCTCCCACTCGATCAGGTTGCTCAGAGCCCCATCCAACCTGGCCTTGAACACTTCCAGGGACGGGGCAGCCACAGCTTCTCTGGGCAACCTGTGCCAGTGTCTCACCACCATGGCACTAAGGAATTTCCTCCTAATGTTGTTTTAATTAGGCTAATTTAATGTAGCTCTGTGATTTCTGTCAGTATAAGGTTTACTATATTAATGTTACCTCATCGCCAAAATCACTCCTTCAAAAATAGGGAAATGAACTATAGGAAAAACATCCACGCTGGCCTTGCAAAAGGAATTTTTGTGTAAAAATACTTGGCTGCAGACGTGGCGCACACAGACACACACACACAAAAAAAGCTGTCAGAAGTGATACAAATGAAATATAGGGAGGATTAAATTTTTGTCCATGTTTAGTAATAAACTGAATGAAGGCCATAAGATGGAGGTACAATATCCAAGCCAGTAAGCATCTATGATCCAAGTTCTTCAATAAAGGCCTATGTCAACTGAAGAAGGAATTGCATATGAATTGCAGGCAAATTTAATCCAAGGAGAGTCTTCAGCCTCTTGTTGCTGCAATTACAGTGAGTTCCTAAGTTCTAAGTAACTCAAAAAAATACTTGAGTTTACAGCTCTAAGGTATTCCACTTCTTTCTTATATTCCTGATAAACATGAATTATCCAATAATTACAAAAACATTTTTTTAATCTTGTTAGAATTATCTTAGTTCATTTTAGCCAGTTCTGCTTTCTGCCTTGCACTTCTCTTCTGCCCACAAGCTGAGTGGAGTGACATACCTCCAACCAGACACATATCATTTCTCCTCTCTCAGGGACCTACTGCACTGCTTCCCAACAGCCCATCTCCCTGATCCAGAGCCTGACATATCCAACTTCCCCCCTAATCCTTCTGTGGCCATACTATAGTTTATCAGCTCCATGGGACCTAGTAAGGACATTTCTTTGAGTGTCTCTTCTGCCTCCTCTTCCTGTTTCAGAAGTGTCTTCCTTATAAAAGTCCAGATGTGCTCCACCATCCTGTGGCGAGGTAAATCTGTGTTCTTGGCTGTGAAGCTCTCAGACAAAGCCATCCATGGCATGTCCAGCCCTGAAAAAACCAAAACAAAGCAAACCAAAATGAAACAAAACGAAACCCACAAAGTACAGTGAGAACCTCCTCCTCCACAAGCTCTAAAATCCAGAGACTGGTGAGTCAGCACAAACTTCCAGCAAGTTCTGCCTCTTCCTAGCCTAGAGGGATCCTAAATAGCTCTAACACTTCTGCCCAGCTCTGCTCTGAAACTTGTTTGAACGCACCTAAACAGGGACAAGAGCAGTGACCTAGACTAGCTGAAATCAGCAGGCATGGGTACAGGTATCAGATATGTACTTTACTCTACAGCCTGAAATAAGACATAAAGAAGCACCTGTCTTCTCTCAGCAGGTACAGCCATGCAACTGCAAAAACACTGTGAGAGCAAAAGAAGGCTCCAGTGAGAGAGGATTTACTCTAGCACAGGGAACAAGTTGCAGCCAGCGCTCTCCTCACAGCACATGGCCCGGGCAGCCCTAGTCCGTCTGCCAGCACAGGCTCCTCTGGGTTCCTCCACGTGCACTCCTCAAGGCAGGGGCTTCTCTTGGAAAGGGTCAACCAGCTCAAGTGTCTTCTCTTCTGTGGTGCAATTCCTGTGTTCCACCTAACAGTAGCTGCTCTGTCTGTCTGTATCCCTCAGCTATCCAGGTCCTGGGTTCAGGCCAGAAGACCTGTGAGTCTCCCTTCACGGTGGTGTGTAACCAAGGTTTTGTCCTACCAACTTAATTCTTTGCTCTAATTCTTGTTAGGATCCCAAGGTGCTTGGCAAGGTGCTGCAGAGCTTTGCTGGGTGTATGGCAAGCGTCTCCTTCTGTGCTGCCATGGGGCAGACACCACTGCTCTCTGTCAAGCAGTCTTCTCCCATTCCTTCAAGTAGGAGCTTGAACCTCATCACAAGGATAGTTTAATGCTCATCTTCTTCCCCATCCCACTGCTTGGCACAGCATGGCTCCAGTTCTGCTTCCTGAAGCATCAGCAACACATGCTGTTCCATCGCATTGTGATTGCCTCCAACTCTGGAGGCTCCATGCCATTTTCTGGAGTCATGTAACCCATACCATACCAGGCAACTGTCCTACAGCTTGCCATGGAGCAACCAGCAGGCTTGCCCTGCCAAAGGGCAACCACAGACTGTGCTCAGTTCTGCTGCCCTCCAGTTAAGTCATGTTCCCCACTTCTGTCCTCAACTTCAGTGCCCTTTCTCCAGCCAAGGGCTCACGATCAGGACAGCAGCCATCCACACCTCCTCCAGCTCCATGCCTAGACTTTTGCCCTGGTTCCTGTTTCCACCCAGATTCATCCCACCTCCTCAGCTGCCCTCCGGTCTTCATTTTCTTCTAACCAGAGAACAGGGAACCTTGTCCCACCCAAAACCTGGTACATAGGTGTGGTAGCTCCTTGTGGAGTTTAATGCTTAGGTGGTGCTCAGCATAATTAAGGGGCCAAATGGATTCCTCCCACAGCTTGGCTGCCCCGGGATAGCAGAGATGTGCATGCACGACCCCTGCAATCCTGCACACAGGATTCTGACATCACACTGCTCCTTGTTCTCATGTCATTCCAAGCAGCCTTTGACGGATACAAGTCTGCAGCCTGCAGACAGGACCTTTGCCACGTCAAAATGCCTCCAAGCAGCAACCACCCATGTTGGCAGGCTATTAAGTTTCTGTAGAATTTTGACAAGCCTCCAGATGAACATCAAACCATCCCAGATCTCCTGAGGGGCTAAGAATTAAAAAAAAAAATAAAAAATCAAAAAAAACTGACTTCACATGTCATTATTCCCTGCAGCTTTATAGCTAATTTAGGATCTGTTGATCCTGGTGCCAATAAATAGTTTATCTTTAAACTGCCTCTGTACTCAGACTTGATTTCATCCTCAGGTTAGTGCTGGTTCTTCAGCTAGCAAGTCAGTAATCTAACAGCAGTTATAGGAGAGATAGTTGCTGTATGTATCTGCCTGTGCACATTTGTTCCATTAAGCAGAACCTCCCATGGTAGCTAAATGTTTCTCTGGGAAAACTTGCTTTCTCAGGAGAAGGTGAGTGTAGTATTAATATATGTGCTAATGCACTGCCCCCCAGTGGAGGTGGGGTCTGGTTTGGGCGTCCAAGCTTTGCAAACCTTCACGTGCTGCATGTGTAAAGAAAACACTCGCAGGCAATACATTAAATCAAGACGTCGAATTAACCATTGGTGGGGCAGTGTTAAATCTATTCATAGGTGTTTTATGGAGAGGATAATTTGCATCCAATTGTAATTTTGCAGTACAAACTAATACTGTCCCAACATACCTCCTTTCTCATCAAGTACTGCAGTCAGAGAGACCAGAAGGTCTTCAGCTGCTTCTGGATGACACTTCACATTTCAGAGCTGCTAAGGGGAACTACAGGAAGTTCTCATTTTTAAAGAACAGCCAGATCCAAAATGTCTCAAGGCAGATGAGGTGTTACCCAGAACTATTAAAGCTGCTGGAAGGAGCTGTATTTATTCACTGCAACGTCCTCATCATCCAGTAAGGAAAATGTGTCACCTTCTGGTTTATACCAGAAAATAATATGTTTATTTGAACATATTAAATGTTTCTGGAGATAACTCTAAACCACGGGGTTTTTTTTTTAACTCCTGCATTTCCTTCTCTCACTGGCTTCTTGTCTTCCAGACTTCTCAGGATTGTCATTGCTTCCCAGAGGTCCCTTTCCTATCTCCATTTCATTTTCCCACAGCAACACAGAATATTGTAAAAACCGTGGTTCAGTTCACAGTTACAGTCACGCTTTTGGTATGTTTAAATACTCTTTTATAAAACATCAGCTTTAGATGAGTATAAATTTGAAAAATGCACACAAGTAAATGACCAGATGATAGAAAATAAGATTCTGGTGTTATTCTTGTAATTTTTTGCACAGTGCTCTGTCACTTTTCCATCACATCACCTCTGTGTCAGGACAGGATAATGCTTCTGAAACCATGTCTCCACATTTATTTGTGTTTATATCACTGCAATAGATGTGCATACTGATGATAAAAGCATCTTTTTCCGCTCACATCACAGCTGGGTTGTAGCACCATAAAAGGCATGTGAATCAGCTGAATGACCAGTTAATGGGGGGAAAGAAATATAAAGTCAATGTGAAATACGGTATATTTGAAGAGAAGATGTATGCTAGACTTAGCAGTACTCAAGGCAGAAGTAGGGAGCAGCCTTCCCCAGGTGACTGGGGGAAACAGTCATAGACACCCTTGTAGTGTATGTGGGAAAAGCAGCATTTGGCATAGCAGAAGCAGAAGGAGTATATCTTCCTTTCTAAACATCTTACAGTCTTGCCTTCCAGGCCATTATCCTGAACTCCCCCCTTTACCCATGCATTCTGCAATGCTTGCTGTCCAGTCAGGAGATGACAAAGACTGACCCTCAGACAACACCAAATGGGTAGGGGTGTGTGCGACCTCAGTTTCCAGTCAGCAAGCATTCAGGCTGAGACAACAGCAGGGTCCACAGGAGGCAGCCCCACACCTGCTCTGGGGTGACCATCCTGGAGAAGAATCACTCGGCTACCTGCAGCAAGCACCCCCTAGACCATACTGGTCCCTTTCCTCCAGATGGGTGCTAAGCAACCTCTTCCACTCAGCCCCTGCAAGCACACATTATGCTCTTCCAGCTCCTCTCACTTATCAGAAACCTCTCACAGCTGGAGAGGATTTGGGGCTGTTGTAATTGCAGTTCACCTCTCTCATGCTCTGCCTTGCTGCTTGCTTTGCATGGTTTCAGCAGTGCCCTGTGGGGCTTGCAGGTGGGGAGCCATTTTTTTGTAACACTTTTGGCTGGTGATAGCCTCATCCTGAAGATATTCTCCCCTCCACATCCACACTTGGAGTCAATAACTTCAGTTGTTTTGTTAGTGGTTTTTGCACAAGAATCATAGAATGGTTCAGGTTGGAAGGGACTTTTAAAGGTCATCTAGTCCAACCCCCCTGCTGTGGGCAGAGACATCTTCAACTAGATCAAGTTCCTCAAAGCCCTGTCCAATCTGACTTTTAATGCTTCCAGGGACGGGGCTTCTACCACTTTTCTGGACAACCTGTTCCATTGTCTTACCACCCTCATTTTAACAAATTGCTTCCTTACATCTACTATAAATCTACCCTCTTTTAGTACCATTATCCCTTGTCCTATGGGCCCTGCTAAAAATTTTGTCCACCTATGTCATCTGTAAAATCATAGAAGAAATAGAGAATTCCTTTTGATGTGCAATACCTTGATAGGTAATACTAGGCTCCTAAGTTATCCTTGAATGGAAGCTTTATTTCCTACATAAAGCAGGTAACTGTCTAGACTTCAATAAAGCATTTGACACTGATATGCATATGAAACATGGGATAGGTCCAACAGGTAAAAAAAATGAGCAAGCAGAGAGCTACAGACAGGTCATGTCAGAGGAGCAAGTACTGAACTGCAGGCTTCTGCCTGGTCTCTCAAAACCAGCCTTATTATAGTGTCCTGGGCTACAAGTTGCAATCAGCATTGGCTGAACACACCAAGCTGGAGGGCAGTATCCCTGCTGAAACAGCCAGGCAGCAGTCACAAGGTTGCTACTTCGTGGGAAGGAGGTCAAGTGGTTACTCATACAAGTTTACATCTTGTGCAGCACTGCTGGTGGCAGTGGTGGAAAGTTCTCGTGATGTGCGTGATGGTGGTGTTGGGGTAATAAGCATTGAGAGAGAAATGATGTCTCTTATTAGACCAGCTGATAGACCTAGAAAAAAATAAAGAGCTTTCAGACCCAGTTTCTTTGTCAGGCCCAAAAAGCAGCAGTAAAAGCCATGCTAACTGCGAGGTAGAAGCAATCACTCTTGGATCAATCTTGCTATGCTAATCAATCCCACCACATGAGAGAAAAAGGTGGTTAACACCTGTGGAGTGTGGAGGGGTGTTACCTGTGAGCAAAGTGACAGGCTGTTAGCTCCTGCAGAGGGGGAAAAAGGAGGGGGGAAGGAGAGAAAAAAAAAAAGGTCATTAACACCTGTGTTATATTTTTAAATACATTATTACATTTCTGGTATTTTGTAATTAACCCAAGTTAATTGTGAGCTCTTGGCTTGCACATTTCCAGCCCAGAGGATAACCAGTTTTTAAAACTAGCTTACTCCTTTGAAAGGCTCAGCTTGATATAGCCTGGTAAGAGGTCTATCAGATAAGGCACCACTAGGCTTAATGCGCTCCTTAATTAGGAATGTAAACACCTTCATTAAAAGAAAAAAAAAAAAGAGGGCCTCAGAGAAATTATTAAGAGATTTTATGATTATCTACTTGAAAGAGAAAGTATTCTAACAGAGAAAGCCATTTCTTCCTCCTCCTTCCCTTGGAGCAGAGGCAACCTACTTTCTGATTGTAACCCCATGCAGCACTTTAAGCACAGAGATTTCCCTCCACTGGGACATGATTTGAGATGTGGGAACATCCCTACTGAACCAAGAAGTGAGGGACAGTCAGCCTCTCTGAGGGCGTGTGGGTATGAATAGATGTGTTTGTGTACACACGCATGCCTGTCAACACTCTGTTCCTATAGGCGTGTTAGTATAGTGGGCTATGACTTCAGTTGCCATTAGCTAAGGTGGTGGTTGTTTCTCCTCTTGCCTGGACGCCTGGTGGTTGGCAGAAATAGCAGCAGCAGGTTGTAGCTCGCAACCACCCACAAATATGGGGGATTGGGTTGCTCAGGCATGTTCCTCTACCTGGCGCTGGACCCAGAGCTGCCTTTGGCCTCTATGTCCCCTCCCCTTTCTGTCCCCTCAGGGGGACCCATACTCATGAAATGGTTGGGTGGACAAGGTACATGGTGGGGCTGCTTCCATGTACCACCCTGCATCCTACAGCAACACTACAGGTTTGGGAAGGGGTGGCTGGAAAGCTGCTCAGAGGAAAAGGACCTGGAAATGTTGGTTGACAGCTGGCTGAATATGAGCCAGCAGTGTGCCAAGGTGGCCAGGAAGGCCAATAGCATCCTGGCTTGTATCAGAAATAGTGTGGCCAGCAGGACTAGGGAAGCAATTGTCCCCCTATATTCAGCAGTTACAAGGCTGCATCTAGAATCCTTTGCTCAGTTCTGGGCCCCTCACTACAAGAAGGACATGGAGGTCCTGGAGGGTGTCCAAAGAAGGGCCACCAAGCTGGTAAAGAGTCTAGAGCACAAGTCTTTGAGGAACAGCTGAGGTAACTGGGGTTGTTTAGCCTGGAGGAAAGGAGGCTGAGAGGAGACTTTATCATTCCCTACACCTGCCTGAAAGGAAGTTGTGATAAGGGGGGGGTTGGTCTCTTCTCCTATGTAAGACATGACAGGACACGAGGAAATACCCTCAAGTATTGCACCAGGACTTTAGGTTAGATATTAGAAGAAACTTCTTCACTGAAAGGGTTATTAAACACTAGAACAGGCTTCCCAGGAAGGCGGGTGAGTCACCATTCCTGGAGGTATTTAAAAGACATGTAGATGTGGTGCTTAGGGACATGGTTTAGCACTGGGCTCAGTAGAGTTAGCATTTGACCCAATGATCTTAAAGGTCTTTTTCAACCAGAATGATTTTGTGAATCTGTGATCCCCCTGGTTAGGGCACAGGGGCCCACCAGCCCTGGCTGGTGCTGCGGGTGGCCTGTGTCCCCCAGTTGCCCATCCCCTCAGGAAGCCCCCGGCACAGCGCCCACTTGCTGTGTGGCCCCTGTTCCCAGCAGAGAGCTTCTGCTCCCCATGCTCCTTCTCCTTGCTCTTCCCAACAATGGTGGCCCAGGCAGCTTGGGATGTAGTTTTGAATTTAAATGCAGCCAGCCTTTAGTTTACAAAAATAATAAATCCCCTTCAAACAGAGTTATGAATAAAGTAGAAAAATAAAAAAAACCTAATGTTTATTGGCAGTGTATGTATCCCTTTGTCTGCAAGACAGAGGCCTGTTGAAAAACAAGAGACTTTTCTAGGACTCTAAAATCAAGTACCACAGTATAAATGGCCACCACCTAACACTGCCTACATTACATTTGCCAAACACAGTGAAACTTTTGTACTGTTGCTTAAAGCACTTGTACAAGGGAAGAAAGTTGGTGGCCAGGATCCCGATGACATGCTCCCTGCATAGTGACCTGCCTGGGGAAGGTTCACTCTCTGAAGGTACCACCATGCTCTGCTGCAGCCCCCTCCTGCAGCGCCACAGCTGCTGTTCACTGTGCTTGTAAGAGACAGTAATTAATCTGTTTTCCTGTAAACCATGGAAAAAACAGAACTGTGTGTTGACCTCTAACAATTTTCTGGCTTTTAGCTAAGAAATGCAAATGTGCTACAGAGCTAAGAGCAGACATTGTTTATTGATGGGCACCATGGGATTTCTATTCTATTTACAATTTCAATAAATTCTGTTTATGGTCGCTACAGGATTTCACCACAATTTCTTCTAGTAAAGTGTTTTTAAATTTCTCGACCTCTGTCCTGTCCATCAACCATTACTGTATAAAAAGGGTGTCAGTCTCTGCACAGTCCTCTGTTTCTCAAATACTGGGAGATGTGAAGGCACCCCAGCAGCTTACAGGATCAGACCCAGAGAAAAAGAAGCAAAATGTGAGCTCAAATCCTTATCAATCTTAATAATGCAAGCCAAGACTCAAACTGTTCTTATTAGGTTATCTTTCATCTAGAAAGCATAAAGCCCAGTAAAAAAGGCAAAGGTGTTAGAAAAACATCAATGTTGCTTCAGTGGTTTGTATTTTCCTAATCAGCTTTTAATTTTCTGCTCCAAGTGGAAAGTAGTAATTGTCTTAGGAATTAAGGAGAGCTTCTGAATCTAAAGTGAGTTGTTTTCATACCGGCGATTTTACCTCACTCCTGGAAATTAAATGCCAAAACCAAGTTTTTCTCCCTCAGGTAGGGGCAGGTGGAGAAACTTCTTAGGAAGCAGTGATGGAGAACCTGCAGAGCTGACACAGCACTGAGACAACTGTAGACAGTGAATGACTATAATGTTGCTCATTAATTCTCACCTTAGAATTATTAGCCTGGGGAATCTAACGTGCTCATTTCCAATTTTTTTGTGGTGATGTAAGATGCATCTTGCAACTATTTCCATGGAAAATTTCGGTGCCCTCTAGCAGCTGTGACCTGGCAGCAGGGCAAACTCACCTGGGCAGCGGGGCAGGAGCTCCCCAGGGTGAACAGGGCACAGCCCTGATGTGTCTCCAGCACGCTGCTCCCACCGCTGCCATTGCCAGTGCTTCTTAAAAGAAAAGCCTGAGCTTTGCTTTTAACACTCAAAACCAAGCAAACAAACCAGAAAGAAGAATATGTCAGTTGTAGCACCTTCCAGCAGACACTAGGAGAGGCTGAAAGTAACAGGGAAGTATTCACATAAATCACCTTAGAACATTTTATTTTTGGAGAGGTGGAAAGCAAGCCTCTCCCACTGAGGAAAATCCTTTTGGGGAACTGCCAGAATTTTTTTCTTTATTTTTTTGTATTATGGAAAACAAAAGAGATCACGTGACTCAGCCTAAGGGTCAGGGCAGTCTTTTGACTGGGGGAGGTACAAGTCCCTGCTCACATTTTTGCCCTAATGAGTATTTTCTTGTTTGCATAAAGCAGCACCAACCACAGCAGTCTCCATGGCAGGAGGTCATCAGTGCCTTTTCCCTGTGGCATCACTTCCTCACCAAAATATCAGCCTCACTAGCGGAAACATCACTGAAGCAGATGCGTTGTGATGGCAGGTTGCAGGATCAGTGAATTACCATTTTTCTGCTCAAAAAGCATTCCCATGCTCACTCCTCTCACCTCCCTGAGCAGCTTGGGTTGCTTGGGCAGCAGGAAGGGAGGTTTTCCTGTGAATCACATGCTCTTGGAGGACTTTGGGGTGGGGATGGAGACCACCATGCTCCTCTGGCAGCCCTGATCTGGTGGGGTGGGGTGTTGGAGTGATGCTACTGGTAGATGACACCAACATCAGCCTGGAGGAGGCCAATTCAGGGCCACGCTGGTAGCAAGGGGGCCAGGGGGCAGCTGGCTCAGCTGTGGGTGGCCTGGGGCTGGGCAGGGAGACCACACGGTCCCCTTGATCCCTGCACCTTATTAGTGTCCCCATTTCTGCAGGAGCACATGCCAGCCCTGCAAAGCATGTTGAAAAGAGCCCCTCCTTCTTGCTTTTTTTTCCCCCTGCATCATAGGCTCTTTTTTTCCCATGAAAACCATTTCAGAAAGCTGATGGCCTATCTACACAAGAGCCAACATGTGTCTTAATGTAAAGTGAGAAAGGAGGTTTCAAATATGGACTTCCAGATGTAGCTTCCAGATAAGTGAATCTGTAAGAGACAGATAGCTCTTCATTAGTCTTGATTGCCCCATGGCCTCAGTGTGTGGTGCCCACATTAACAAATTAAAGAATCTTTTATGTCCCCTCTTGTCAATGCAGCTCTCACTGGAAAAAAATTGTTTCTGTGCCTGAGCAATGAATTATTTTTCTGACAGAGCTGCCAGATCACAGAAGCAATTTGTGTTTTATGTGTAGTTTGAGCTGTTCTCCCTTCCTTTTGATGTTTCAGGTAAAAGAATTGTATCATTTTAACACTTTTTACATCTCTCTCTGGAGTAATTGTTAAGGTATTTGCAAGGTCAAAGCGATAAAAACAGACATGGGAAATAGTAGTTCATGCTGTCCTACAAATTCATGACAATGCGAACTGTAACCAGGGCCACAAAACAGTCGTCTTCATCATCTCTATGTTTCTATTTGCTTGTAGTTCTCTAAGCTTTTCCTCTCCCTGAGCTTGTGCTGCCATCGCTGTTGTTCAGTGATGGGCTAAGGAAACCCTTGTTCCTCTTGAAAGAAAAACTCAGACCACATAGTTTTTCATGAGGCCAAAGCCAGACTGAACTCTGCCACTGAACTCTGGCACCTGTGAGGCGCTGCAGTCAGGATGCTCATGTGCTCGTCACAGGCAAGAAGGGTTTAGCAGCATCAGGAGCATGCAAAGATTATCTACTGAGCCCACACCAAAAAAAAAAAACACAAAAGTGATAATCTGTGGAAAAGGTGGCTCATGAGGTTCCTCTCATAAACCTCGGGAACTCCATCAGTGCTGTTACTAGTGGAGATCTTGGATGTGGATTTGTGATCAATACCAGTTTGCCTGCTACTCAAGAGGTACACTGGTAACAGAAAACCCCAGAGGAGAAATACGTATAAAAATATCAAACTGGTGAAATTGTCTGACACAGCAGTTGTGCGTTTCTCACAAAGTCAAGCTTTGTGTCCTTTAAGTGTATCTGCATCAGTGATGAAATTGAAGACATACAGAGACACAACGCCCCCCCCCCCAACATTAAGAAACATGTCTTTCTGTACTTCAATCTGTTTGTTTGTTTTCCTCCTTTTTTTCAAACTTGTTTTTAAGGCAAAAAAGTCTATGATAGGAAATTATCTTTTGCACTGTGTTAATACTGAAGTGACAGAATTAAAATAACAGCCAAGATTATCCATCAAAAGCTGTGAGCTTTAGCTTAGGCCATCTGCTAGGGTAACCGCATTGTCCATGTGTTTCTTATGCTCACTCCATTTACTCATGGATACTGTCAGTATCACGTCAGTGCTACTTCATCTTTTAAGCAAATTATCCGATTCAAAGGCTGACTATCACAAATCATGCTTTTTCTCCTTTGGACAGCATGAACTTTAGTGTTTTCATCCCGGGGATTTATTTATTTGTATCTGCCAGCTCTTGGTAAGAAGCCACAAAGACTATATCGAAGAGTCTTTCGTCTGGGAGGAGAAATATTTGAGTAATAGGGTCTCAGGCATCTCTTTTCCTATTCCCCCAGGCCAAATTTGTGCCTCACAGTCTATAGGAGAGAAGCTGGGACAAGGAGTCTCTCACATTTCTTGTTGCGGTTGCCACTGGGAAAATAGTCTTCCTTTTCCTGTCAGCTTATGTGTATATTCTTAACAGCTCTTAACGAATATGCCCTGAAAGGCAAATATGGCTGTAATTAGCAACCCCCTCTAGTCATGACGGGGCTTGCTGCATGTTGCACACCTGATCCACACAGACACAGGTCTGTGTTTTACACCTCCTCTCCAGAGACACCCACACAGCCTCAGCAAAGACGCGCGTCAGGATCTGCAGAGGACTTGGCGGACGAGCTTCCCAAGATCCCAAGTTTCTTAGAAGTAGTCACATGGTCCCAGCAAAAATACACCTCCAGCTCCTTCCCATTCACCACTGCATGCCATTCCACAGGAGTCGTTTGCTTTAGTCAAAGCACGGCAGAATACAAAGGGAAGGCGAAGCATCTGTTAACTCATTAGGAACTAATTGCTTTTAATGATTAGAGGCCATAACTGGCCACACTTTTTCCTGCTTCTTTGCAGAAGCTGGCTGATTGCCCAAGCTTTGCATGCCTTTACAGACGTCAGCTAGTGACCAAAGTGATTGTAGCACTGGAAGACCCTTTGTTATGTGGAAGGATTAATGTGTGACAGAAAATACGGTGCAGGTATGAATTAACATGCTTGAAAAACGATAAGAAGCCCAAGAACAGCCTGGTACGTCTTGGTAGGTACCAGCAGGTATCATTCCACCTGAGGAGCTACCTGTGGTCCTACCACCAGAAACCTCCCGCATCTGCCTTTCCCCACTCCTGGGTTCTAAAAATAAAGGGAGTATTTTGGTTTTTTAACTCCAAAGAAGGGGAAAGAAAAAAAAAAAAAAGTAAAGAAAGAACAAAAACCCAGAAAATACCACTGCCAGTTTATGGAAATGTACTTGAATAGAGGGATCAATAATGTAACGTTTGGTTTTCCAATTTGGGGAAAAATCTTCCCTTGGAGTTCTAATTTGGCCATATTCAACACTTTGAACTGGCTTTTTCCAGTGTTTCCCATATGTTTGACATATTGCTATGTGTAATGCTGGAATGTAGGGAGAAAAAAAGTATGTTTACATACAAAACATAACCCCACATGCATATTTATATTGAGAGACAGAAAATATTTTATGTATGTATGTATAACTTGACACTTACAACATTATATGTAAATAAGTGCCAAATGGATGGAGAAGACTCTATTATATATGGGCTGCATTTCTTAATTTCCAAAATGGCTATGGTTGCATACAAGTACCTCAAACAGCAAACATCTGGGTGGCTGAAAACCAAAGCATGTTATTACTGTAAGATATATTCTTACTGTAAATTCACAGATTCAAGATTTACCAGTGAAATTTTTGGTCCTGAGTAGCCTCAGACCTGATTTATAATAAATATGAACATTTTTGCAGTATCGCTGGGGACACAGTCTTAATAATATTAATATTTAAATTCTAACAAGCACTTTTATAACTAGGATTCAGTTTAACAGACATATGCATTAAGACTATATCCGTGGAACTTTTCCAAGCAACTGCACTGTCATGTCCAAAGCCTTTGTCCAACTCAAATGTTTGACAATTCAAACAATTGCATGACTATTTTCCATCTCCTATCTCCAGATTTAGGACAGTTTATCTCTGATTCTCTTTTGTTTCTAGGTTTCAAAGTGCAATTTCCTGCAGAAATGAATATACTCATAATTCAGGCTGTCCACCCACCCACCCGGTTACCTGTCTCAGCTAGCCCAGTTGCTGGAAGGAACATATAAAGCAAGTTCATAGCTTGATGCTGGAGTGATATAATCTTTGCTTAATCTACTTAGTGTTTAAAAATGTAAATGTTAGCAGCTATCTCAAATATTAGAGCGCTGCTCTCATGCAGGTTGTGTGCTCAAATGTCACACAAAGCAGTAATTGTACTCTTCTGGGAGGCTAAAAGCCTTGCAGTATCTGAGACCTGGAAAATTTAAAGAGTAGTTTACATCTGCTAAGACCAAAGAGTTGCAACTGTATCTCAAGCATTTGCAATTTGAAGCTGTAAAATCCCTAGGGCACATTATCTGCTGTAACAATACTGTTGAATATGTTGTATCATGCTAACACAATAATTTGTGTCTCCTTTTCCTGTCTCTTTTTTCCCCTTAGAAGGAAATCTAGTACATGAATATGTAACATTAGTTCTTATTCAAAATTATTTATTTGAAAAAATGAAATAAATTAGCACGTGTGTTTACAAGAGAGATTACAGCCTTTCTTTTCCCCAGCCATTGTAATAGCACTTCAAATACAAAATTTGGCTTCTTCCTTGCATTCAGCTTCTTAAATCAGCAGCTTGCTTGTCAAAAACAAAAAGTAGCCTGCACGTTCTGCAGAAGGCAGCTCTGGGCTTTCTTAGTGGATTGTAGAATCATAGAAACATAGACTGGTTTGTGTTGGAAGAGACCTTAAAAATCATCTAGTTCCAGCCCCCCTGCATGGACAGGGACACCTCCCACTAGACCAGGTTGCTCAAAGCCACTTGAACACTTCCAGAGATGGGGCATCCAGAACTTCCCTGGGCAACCTGTTCCAGTGTCTTGCCACCCTCACAGTGAAGGATTTCTTCCTAATGTCTAGCCTAAATCTCCCCTTTTCCAGTTTGAAATTATTCTCCCTTGTCCTATCACTGCATGCTCCTGTAAAAAGTCCCTCACCAGCTTTCCTGTAGGCCCCTTCAGGAAGGCCACTATAAGGTCTCCCCAGAGCCTTCTCTTCTCCAGGCCAGACAACTGCAACTCTCTCAGCCTGTCTTCACAGGAGAGGTGCTCCAGCCCTCTGATCATCTTTGTGGATCCACAAGAGCTGGCAAGGAAGGTGCAGCTGTGTGCTGGCTGCCTGTGTTGCTTGCTGTCTCTTCGCTCCCTGGCTCTGCTTTTGGCTGCTCCATCTAAGTATTTCCTTGCCTAATCTGATCTAGTGGGATCAAGCACTAAGCAGTATGGACACAAGCCAGGCTACATGCTAGCCCATCCCTCTTTCATTCAGCCCTTGGTTCCTCGGTGGGAGGATTTCTCAGCAAGCCCAGAAGTGCTGGGGCTGAGAACTGGTTTCTCATCTCTGACAGATTTTTATAAAGGTTGCAAGATCAGTCTCTTTCCTGCCATTGATCTTCCCAAAGAGAGGAAAGAGGTGTGCAGTGAGGGTGTGTGGTGTGAGCACACGTGCACGTCTTCCCTTCTCTTTGTTTAGACCTCCAGGCATCACTTCCATGTAACCTTTGTTCTCTTTATGAGCCCTTCTGTTTTTATTTTGGCAACACACACAAATATTTTCTCATGTTCATAAACACTCACCGATTCTGTCTTTCCAGGTAAAATACCAAGAGACCATGGCTCACCTGGGTGAACGTAAATGGACTCACGTGTTCCCTTTTCTGGTGGTAGGTATTTACATGTGTACACGTCTCTCCAGCATGCAAAGATAACTGGATGCTGCTTGGGGCTTTGCAAATATCTGTGAACTGCCATGGCACAGCTACAGATGACTTAGGACCTGAACACCAGTGGAGTGCTCAGTTTCCATTCAATAAAACACCTAGTGCTGCTTAGACTGAGCCTGCTACGTGGGAGGGGGAAGGTGAAGGACCCAGGATGGAGCATAGACAGAAGGCACTGGAAGAGCCAATTAGCTGGGTGTCACATGAAGCCCAGCCTTATCATGGTTGAGGCCCAAGGCAGCTCATTATCTCAGGTTGTTGTAATTGTCCCTTGCAGTCATATTTACAAAGACTCATTAGAGCTTGGAAGGGTGGGGATGCAAACTCAGGCATTTGCTGCACAGGACAGCATGAGAATCAACAGGTCAGGAATCATGGCCTTCAATACTTTGAGGAGCAGCTGTGCCAACAAGTATGAACATCTGTGCTCTTAGTGACTCTTAGTGGAACCAGGCTGCTGTAAGCCTTACCTGCCTCTGTCCTATGCAGTGCCACTTCTGTTTCTGAGCTTTAGGGGTGTTTCATGCCACAGTATCAGCCCTGTCACCTTCTGAGCCACAGCAGCTGGGCAAGAGGAGGGAGTGAGGGGACAAAGACAGTGAAAATGACGGTGCTCTGGGATGCTCTCTGGTGACAGGTCTCCCTGGTGTACTCTGCCAGCGCCGAATACTCCAACTGCGGTGAGAACGAATACTACAACCAGACCACCGGCATGTGCCACGACTGCCCCAAGTGTGAGCCGGGCGAAGAGCCTTACATGGTAATTTCAGCTTCTTCTGCTGGTAGAGAGACACAAGTCGAGCATCAGACACAAAAAACTAAATGCTGTGCTACGTGGTGGTAATCTATGGATAGGAGAGAAAATGAGGAAGAACAGACATGCTTAAGCAGGAGTGCTCACACATGCGAGTATGTCGTGGGAGTGAGGCACCGCACGTGTGTGTGCTGGTAAACCACATCCCAGGAGCAGCCTGTGAAAAACAGGAGTGTAAAT
Organism: Hemiprocne comata; assembly: GCA_020745705.1. NCBI lineage: Eukaryota > Metazoa > Chordata > Aves > Apodiformes > Apodidae > Hemiprocne > Hemiprocne comata. The sequence continues at coordinate 151,343,392 of CM036586.1, read as the reverse complement.
GTTGTAAGGTAGAAGCTTCACACTCACTCTCTGCCAGTCCGTTCTCATCTCAATAGTTATTTAAAATTAGACACTGCCATTCCAGCATGGTGTGATAAATTGGTTAGTCTGGCATGCTGGCTGGCCCCCCACACTGAGAACTTTATTTTGCTCTCCCGCTAAGATATTTTGGCACTAGGAGAACTTGGATGCTTATGCAATATTTAAAATTACAATTCCTAAGTAACCATTTGATTTACAGCAGATAATTGTTGCTTATTAAAAAATAAATTGCTGAAATCCTGTTTGGTTTTAATGGGATAAACATCCTTTTGCAAGAATCTCACACCATTGGTAGTCCTGCAGAAGTATGTTTGAATAACAACCAGTTGGTTTTAGTTTTATTTAATTTAAAAGCAATGCTCAGCTGGGATATGTGAGTTCAGGGGTTATGAAACCTCATCCAAACATTGCCTTTTGTGATGTTCCCTCTGGCCTCTCCAAACGTGAAAGTAAGATCACTGATATCCCTGCTGCAGTCATGTTTCCCCTGGAATCTTCTCTGCTCTTCAGTTTTCACTTCACTTTCTATCTAAGCAGCAGCTGAATTTCACTTCCATGACTTGCTGGAATATGGTATAAATAGCTGGGGGCACTTTCAAGGAGTGCAATGTGTTGGTTCCCTTTTTCCTTCTCCAGGACACAGCATGCTGCATCCTTATATCCTTCCACAGCCTTTTTAGGACAGATGCTAAGGGACCAAACAACAAATGTTTTTCTCTGGATATGGCGTTGTGCCACAAAGCCAATGGCCAGGATATGAACACTGCTTTTTGCTAGAAGCCGGTGTGTGGCACAAGCCTGCTTTTCACAGAATCACAGCATTATTGAGGCTGAAAAAGACCTCTGAGATCAGATTTTCAGTGACTTTGTGTTGTTGCAGACATGTGGATACGGCACCAAAGATGAAGACTATGGCTGCATCCCCTGCCCTTCAGAGAAGTTTTCCAGAGGAGGTTACCAGATATGCAGGCGGCACAAAGACTGTGAGGGGTTTTTTCGAGCCACAGTCATGACACCTGGTGATCAGGAGAATGATGCAGAGTGTGGTCCTTGTCTCCCAGGGTAAGGATTTAACCTTGGACCCTTGCTCTACCCAAGGCACTGCAAAATAACTTTTTAATATCAAAACCTCTTGACAGCCTCTCTTCATATCCGAGCTGAATGTAGGTACAACATTGGTGAATCATGCTTTTTAGTCTCTGCTAAAACCATACATTTAAATGTTTCAAAACCGTTGGTGAATTTAGTGTGTCAGATGTTGGTAATGTTACTGAAATCTCACTGAAGAAACAACGGTTTGAAACAACTAGAAAATCTGGGACTTCTGCTACTGGAAAGGGAAAGGAAAAGGGAACAGCTCAGGTACCTGAGCACAGGTGTGCAGTGCCATTTTAGATGCTCTGAGGAATCTGGCTTGGCCTCCAGCTGTGGCTTCAGAAGGCCACCTTGTACGTTCTGCATTCTACAAACAAGTTTCATGAAGATGCCTTGGATACCCTGTAGGGTCCATGCTGGCATGAGGTTGTGTTTAGGAGTGTAAAATATCTCCTCTCCAGATGTGGCCAGCTGGCAAATTTGTCAGCAGTTGACAGCATTAGCTAACATAGCTGCTAGGTGAGATTTAGCAAGGCATTTTAGTCTCTCAGGGTCCTTTCTAACCAACAGAAAGGAGCCTAAGGAGCTGCTAATGTGGTGTGTGTGCTGTTGTTCAGAGTCAAAACAAATTCCAGGGCTGGCTGAAGGGCCTTAAAATAGGCACTTTTTATTAAGTCCATCTTTTTAATGGTCTCTTATGCTCAGTATAATTCTGATAGTTATGGTGAGAAAGCAATCGCTACACTGAATATGTTAGCAATATACTTTTGACCACATTACCTTTTAAAGTCTGAAACTCAAGCATACATTTGCTTTCTCAACATCAGTTTTGGATTTTTTTTTAGGATAAGTAAATACTCTAAAACACAACCTCACCTTACATACCTTTTCAGTTTCTGCCATCGTGCCTCTTTGGTTTAGAAGTGTAATTCCTACTGACATTTAGCTTTTGTGCAGTCTGCAGACACTGTATAATCCACACAACTTATAGCACAGGAAACTCCATTAAAGAGGCCCTACAAGCTTCCAGGTTTATTCTATCAGTGAGTCTGTGTGAAATTTTCACAGTTTACAAATAAAAAGAAGGATTTGCTTCGCTGCCAGCTGAGCAGACTGATGATGTGATTTGCAAAGAGCTCCCTCTTGACTTCCCCTCATACATCATAAAGAGCAAGAAAGTTAAATAGTGGCCACAGTTGCTGTTTTGCAATTTTGTCAGGACTAATGAGGTCACCCAGGTGGGAGCGGGGTGCTAGCTGAAAATAATCAGCTTGCACAGCTGGTGCTTGGGGAGTAATCTCAAAACATGATGTTTGCACAGGTGTAACCTGTAGCAGAAGCTGAAGTCTGGCTGCGTGCCACTCTCTGTGTGTGACTCTCGGGTCCTGGGATAGTTTAGCAAAACCAGCAGTTAGGGAGAAAAACCCTCTTATTCTGAGCTTGAAGAGATGAAATTCTCAAGATATATTGAATATGGGCTAAAAGAAGCTCTGAAGCTGCCTTGACTCTTTGTGTGACCTAGAGATACTGGTTGCTTGTGTGTGATGGTGGGGTGACTGGCAGCTGAGTGCCCCTTGCCCGGCCACTAAACCTCAAAGAGCCCCAGAGTCAATGAGAGGGAAAAATGAAGGTTTCCATTTTCAGAGGACTGTACTTCCATAACATGCTTCAGACCTTCCCAAAGTAGCAGTCCACCTGCTGCGATCTACGTTTAGGGGCATCTCATCCCATTGCTCTTTTTCACCAGCTCCATAAAGCAGCCTGAGGAAAAGATGAGCGTGTGGCATACTCTGACCAATACTTTTTAGGCAAAACACCATTGAACTCGCAGCCTTTTCCCAGTGGCTGCATTTGCCTTCCTCCATAAGTTGTCTTAAAACAGGTGCTGGGTACTTATATATATTTCCTTCTATTTATTCACTATTACTGATGATCAGTTTTAGGGAAGAAGGAGACTTTTGGTACAAGAGCATGGGTCTTCTACTGCTTCTCTGTGTCCAGCTTCCCTTCCATATAAAATAGGAATTAGACTATTTGTCACACTCACAAGAAGGATGCAAGAGTGTGGCCAGGGAAGAATTTAAAGGCTTAGCTCTGAAGTTGGGATCCTCAAAACCAAAGCTCAGCTGCCAGTGAACTCTAGAGGTACCTAGACCTAACCTTCTGGGCATTGCAGGCTTCATCCTTTGTTCCTGCCTAGAAGCTCTTCCGTCATAGTAAAAAGAACAGGTAAAAAATACGGATATTATGTGCAAGCCAGACTATTTGCCTCAATGGGATGATCAATTAGGTGTTCCTGGAGTGTGACTGAGATCACAAACAACTAGAAGCAGCCACAGCATGTCAGATCAAGGGCCCCTCTAGCCTAGTTACCCACCTTGAGTATCAGCCATAAGTGGAAACACACAGAGGAGTAAGAACAGGCCAAATGTGTATGAGACATACCCCTCATGCTGTCCCAGCACCTGTTTTCAGCCTAGAGTAAGTCCATGGTCTCCTCACAAGATGAAATTGCAAAGAAATTGGTTTATTATTATTAGTTTATTATTAGTGTAGTCAGAGATGCCTCGACTACTGCTGTTTCCCCTTTTCACGTGTTTGTCAATGGTTACAGCAAATCCAGGTTCAGTTCGCTTCTCTGAGGAGCTTTTGGAGAAGGAATGTGCTATTTCCTCTTTTCTGAATGAAAAGCTTTATCCAGTGAATTTCTAATGAAATTTATTTGCTCACTGCAGTTCTGGATAAGATAGCAAATGCCTCCACCTATGTGTTCATCAGCTCCCTGTTGTCTATCTGCAGACTGTCCCCTGCTGAGAGCATCCCCTGCCCCAATCTCAGGTGCCCTGGTCCCTGCAGGAGGAGAGACCTAAACCTGGGACCAAGTCCCTGAGTGTGACATGACACCACCAAGGTTAGCCTGAGACAAACCACCATGATGTTAAGCAGGAAAACACTTAAATCCATTTTTCAGTCTAGCCTTTATTCTCGGATTTTGCTTGCAACACTTCAAAATCTGAGACTGGCAGATGCTAAGGAAAAAGAAATATAATGAACCTCATAGTGGAAGAGGAACTCCATGAAAATTCATTATTTCATTACTGGGCCACTTCTGCATAGTTAGTGATATAAAGGAGAGTTTAATTTAATGTTTGGTGGATTGCAAAGTAGACAGAAACATAAATCTGATGCTGGTACTTCATATGGGTGAATCATTCACGTTTGCAGCTGCAGAGGTTCCTACTCACATGGGTGAACAGTTGTTTGCCATGAGCATCTTTGGTTTTCTTTATGTGTCCTCCACCATTCTGCATTGTGGCAAAAACTAAGTAATACTCCACCACCTTGATTTAATTAACTGTTTTCCTTTCCTAAACCACTGTGCCTATTAGACTGTGGATCCTAACTGTCCTGTATTCTTCTTCATAGAATTTTATGTATCTTTGGCCAGCAACCTAGCAACCTTTTTTTTTTTTTTTTTTTTTGAGTGTTTTGACAGCCATTTCCTGCTTATTTATTAACTGCTTCACAAACTAACATTACACAGATCCCCATAAGAGTGGAAAGATGAAGTTTTTCCCCTGAGAGGACAGAGTGGCAGATGTGGCACAAGAGACATTCAAAGGGAAGAGTAAGGGCAAACCTTTTAAAGCCATTAAGAAAGACAGGAGGAACCATGTTCAGTTCACCTGCTCTCTGAAATACCTTCAGCCCTTGTCCCTGCCTTGCACCTCTTTGTGCTCCATTTCCTGCACCTTTATTTGTAGGCTGGGTCATTCTTTAATGACAAACAGATTTTGATGGACAGTTTCACCAGTAATTTCCTAACAATGTATACATTTTCCAGATAAAACATGCTCCATATGTGCAGGGAGGTAGGTGAGAGCTGAAAACAGATTCCCCATTGTGCAAAGTGTTTACACTGCTGAGTACCTGTCTACATAGAATGGATCATGAATTTATTAATTTCTTCATTAGAATTTGTAGTGATTTTCAAGTGATTTGTAAAAACGTATCCATAGCATCCACTGTGCATGATTTTGATGTAATTTACTCATTATGTTGCCTGTGGATTCAATTCTAGCATAACTGATTACTTTGTTTTAACACTGACTGAATTTGCAGCCCAGAAGCTCAAATCATGAAAACTTTTTCTTCACACTGTAATTCCACTGTCAAGGACTAACTTACACACTATGCAGAAAGGGAGTAAAAAAAACCCAACTCTGTAAAACATAATCTGACTTTCTCTGTAAGGGTGATGGTTTTCCTGTACTGTTAATCCTGATTTGGCTCAAATTTGTTTGTAATGTTAAGGAGAGTATTCTTATGTGTTTGTGAAGAAAATTAGCCAACCATGTCCAACTGGTGGTCTTGCCTGAAAGGTTACTGCTTCAAAAACTAGTCTTCCCTTATTTTGAAAAATCTTAGTTCAGGGCATGCTGTAAAGTGCAGCTTGAACTCAGCAGGGGAATAGTGTTGTTTTAGGCAATGATACTACTTCTTGTCATGTAGGCTTGATGGTTGATTAATTGCCTTTTAGGAGGAGAGGAAGAAGAGAAACACTGTCTCTATTCAGACAGTTTAAAAAAAAAAAAAAAAAAAAAAAAAAAAAAAGAATAATCTTTGTATCAAATTGCTTATAAAAGTTTTTTTTCCAGAATGATTTTATCTCAGTATAATTGGTTGCTGCTGAACCATGCTCAGTTGTAGCCTATTCATTTACACTGTTTTGCCTTATCTTGCCCTTCTTTTCAGTTACTACATGCTGGAAAACAGACCTCGAAACATATATGGGATGGTTTGCTACTCGTGCTTGCTGGCGCCTCCTAACACCAAGGAATGTAAGTGTTCGGCAGTTTCTGTGCCTTTCGTCTGGTTTTGACTGGAAGTCATCTGAAAGCTCAATATGAAGTCTTTCAGCCATGATTATTATGTTTGAACAATAAGTCCATCTCCAGTAAAGCAATTTCTGCTTCCAACTAGCCTCAGCAACAAAGGGAGCAAACATTTAACATTTGGGGAGAGATCAGAAACTTTGATTTTAGGACCTGCTATTGTTTCAGTTTTCCAGTTTTCATCTGTTACTCAACCAGTAGTTAAGGGAAGTCACAAATCTGTGTATTTTCATAGAATCATAGAATGGGTAGGGCTGGAAGGGACCTTAAAGTTCATCCAGATCCAAGCCCCCTGCACTAGATCAGGTTGCTCCAAGCCCCATCGAACCTGTCCTTGAATACTTTCAGGGATAGGGCTTCCACATCTTCCCTGGGCAACCTGTTCCAGTGCCTCACCACCCTCACAGTGAAGAGTTTCCTCCTAATGTCTTTTTAATTTAGTTTCAGTAGATCCTAGTAAAAATGCATCCCACCTTTTCATATCCTTTGGTTTCAAAGCGATGCAAGGGTTGGCGTTGGCATATGGTAGTCAGTACTGATAGGAGAGCTAATTCTTTAGATTTCATTGACAAAAGAAGCTGTAGTTTGCAAGTTGAAAAACAAAAAAAAAATGTATGCATGTATGTGTGACATCCTAGCAGTACCTGTTTGTTTGCATGCCACCTGTGTGCAATGGCTTACCCATCCTCATGCTATGGAGAGGAGGGACAGCCACGTACCACCACTGTGACACTGAGGTAACCTCCCAGAAGACTGCTTTTTCCTTTAGGGGGTAAAGAAAGGGAGGGGAAAAAAAGGAATAAAAAAAAGAGGTTCTATCTGGATAAACAAATTACTTTGTCACTCTCTTAGAGAATCTGGAGCAGAAAAAGGTTTAAAAAAATAAAAACACAACAAAAACAAGAAACCAGACAAATATGAGCAGTCCCTCAGAAAAACCTGATGCATCTAAAACCAATATCTTGTCCATGTTCTGTTCTTTTAAAAACCTTTATCATTAAAAACAATTGCAATATTTTGCCTCCCTGAAAGCACAGCTTGACACAAAAATCGCTGAACATTTATTTGTGTACAGAAATAGCAATTACTGAGTTCAGATGCTTCTGTACTGTGTCTTATTGGTGCTCTGTGAGCCACTTCAAAGGAGGATGGGTCATCAACAGCTACCACCTTTCCTGAAGTGCAAGAGCTCAGATGAGCCAGGGGATAACCACCACCTGACAGAGCTCCTGATGAGCAGCCTGGGTGGAGGCATCTACCTGAACTCTCTGCAAGCAAAGTGGCTGCTCTGCTACAAAGCCATTCTCCCCATTTGGCTGCAGAAACCCATCTGGTCCTGAGACACGCACCTCTTCCTGAGACAATGGGGGTGGGCAAGGGCCAGGTAAGCATCATTTTGGTGAGATAAGGTCTGTGTTAGGAGGTGAGGTAAGGGTGCTAAGGATGACCCAAATGGGAGGTGCGGGGAGAAGGTGGAGAAGTAAGTGAAAACATGAAGTTAAGACTCTCAGTGGGAGACAAGGGTGTATGGTAAGAGGGAAGTGTGTGGGCACAACTTCTCCTAACATGCACTTGCAGGCTGGCTGCCCTGTTTATGGCAAAACAACTGTGCCTGCTGCTAGCCAACAGCCAGAAGTTAATCACTTAATCAGCTCTGATGGTCTGTCTCAAACATTGCTGAAATGTTTTTTTTTTTGTAGCATCAGAAATGTTGTAGCTTACTGATTTGGCAAGGAGCTACCAGAAGATCTTACCTCTATTACTCAATTCAAAAAACAAATCATTGTCTTTTATGTGATACCTGGCAGGTACTATATAGAATGTGCTTAGGTCTGTGAGGATAGTATGAAAGTATATGCACAACTGATTAATCACATGCAATTTTTAACTTGACAAACACAAAAATAAATATCTATTATCTTTGGGAGGGATTTAGGCAGGTGCGAAAACCAAAAAATTAACTCAGCACTAAGGTAGGAGAAAACATTAGTCCTAGAAAGAGCAGAACTACCATTTTAATCAACTCTGTGAAACCAACCATTTGATTACCAGTGTTCAAAAAGTGGGAAAGCTTCTTAAAATCCAAATCCCTGAAATAACTAAGCTCAGATAATTTGGTTTATGATGTCTAAGCCTCCGGACATGATTTGGAATGGCAGCCCCCTAATTCATAGGCAAAATTCGTACTCCAGATGGAAAATCAGCCTTGCTACAGGAACCTCTTGAAAGGCTCACTGTTGTTGTGGCAGGCAGCATAAAATTTGGTATTAGCAAATGATCAAAAATAAATCTGCTTTATCAGATGTTTCGCTGGCATCAGATGATACCAGTCACAGCAAAGAAAAGGTGTCACACCAGTGTTGCACAACTGCATAATTTTTTGAGGTTTGCAAATTCCAAACTCTGAGCACATACATGCCTTTGATGCGAGCTTGCAGGTTCTGTCATACGAAGGAGAATATCAGGTCTTTGGTATGAAAGGTTTCTCTCTGCAGAACAATTTTTGTGTAATGGAGCTCCTTGCTCATCCCTCTGGCTGTCATGGTGGAGGACCAAGAAGACAGTCCCAGGCGCCTTCCATTCCTTTCTTGAGACTTCAAAATAGCATTGAACAGCATTCAGGAGCCTAAACTTTGTCACAATGCCTCTGCCCTAAAGCTGTGTTTTCCTCAAACATTCCTGCATATGGCACAACGCTGGAGAAAGGTGACCCAGTGGGCTGCAGGGAAATAAAGGAGGCAAATTACTTAAAAACAGGAAACCAGGAGTGACAAGCCAGAGTTTTACACTTGTAGACACAAAAATGAGGGCAGATAAATCCCATTTCAGGCCTTCATAAGGTTTGAGACAGGGTTGGAGGACAGTGGTGCTCTCCCTAGTTGGAAAAATGCCTTGCTTGGGGAAGAGGGCCCGAAGGAGAGCAAAGCAGGGTATGTGTGCTGCTGCCTGGAGACCTGCTCAGAGAATTTGCCTGATGATACTTTATATCTGGCAGAAAAGTATTTGAGTTTGATCAAAGGGTAAACAAATAGCTTTCAACTCCAAGAGCCTGCTGTGTAACTTTCATCTCCTACACAGTCAATAAACCTTGAAATGGCTGAGGAAAGAAGATGAACACCCCATGTCCCAGCATCTGGAAATATTTGTGTAAAAAGGACTGGAAGTGAGAAAGAAATTCCCTTATGGGTCTGTTTCACCTTTTTTTTTTTTTTTCTTCTCAAGGGACTTGAGACATAAAGAGCTCAAAATAGCATGTAAAAGAGAGGGAGGAGATGGAGACATTTCACAGAGGTCAGAGATTTAATTGATGCAAACATATCACCAGGTTATGGTGCTGAAACTCTCTCTGGACTGAAGGATAGGAGCAATAGTGTTCTGCAGTCTGGGAGGAGGAATACCAGGCTTTAACAGCAGCTTGTGGGCAACAGACACATAAAGGGAAGGAGCTGCACATATGTGAGCATAAGGGTGTGTATTGTGTAACAGGAAAACTTCTTCTTATTGGGAAAAAGTAAACATCACTGAGAGGACTGCAATATTTTATCTCTTGTGCACTGTGAAACCCCTGTGTGGGACTGCTGGGCTCTCAGCGTGCAGCTCCCTCAAGTTTACTGTGTCAGACCCTCCAGACTGGTCTGCTAAGTACAGAGGAGCACAATGCCAAAACATCAGATGTGAGACCTGCAGCTGTGCATGAAGCAGGTCATGAGCCACCAGTGGCCCTTGCTGACAGTACACTGGGATATGATACCTCTGTGAGAAATAGCACTGCTGCAAAAAGTAGGGGAGGCAGGTTTCCTATGCAAATCAAAGAATGAAGGTAATGAGCACTAAACCACTTTAAGATGTGGCTTCCCACAGTTAATGGTGCTGGATTTTCTGTCAACACCTCTGGAATTGGAGTTACTTGAGGCATCTGATTACACAGAGTTTTTTTGTTGTGGGTTGTTTTCTGGGGTTTTTTTTGCTTTTATCCAATGTAAAAGTATATGCAAAAGACAGAAAATTTAAACCTACATGGAGCTTCTCTGGCAGAGAGGTAAAGTTACTGATGGAAAAGATTTAGTCTTTTAACAGCTGCAATACTCTATCAGTTTATGTATATTAACTCTGCTCTTCTCGTCCAACTTTGATAGTTGCCATCCCAGTTCAAAAATAATGGAGGAAAACAAAAGCAAATCTTGCTACAAAAATTTGAAGAACGTTTACTTTGAAGTCGTATTTACACAATTACATCAAGTATGCAAATCCTTCTCCACTCACAGATTATTGACCTGAAGAACTTAGGCAATTGATTTCTTTTTAATCTACTGTATATATTAATGAGTGTGCATGGGCACAAAATACTGTTATTTCCTCTCACCTTTTTTGCTGTTTTTATATATGAAAACAGATGCAGTAATGAACCTATGTAAGTTTTTAAGTCTAACACCTATCAATGATGGCTTAGGAAAATTTGGAAAAAAAAGAAAAGTGAAAAGAAAAGCAACGAAGGAAAATATATGTAGTCAAGTTATTTTTTAATTACCAGAGAGCAAATGGCATCTAGAAAAAGAAATTATTTTTTTTTTATTATTGTACCATTAGAACGTCATAAAGAACTAAACAGAGGAGATGGAACAATTGGCTAACAGGGCTGATGGCTTCATCTGAGGAGCTGTAATCAGGTGATCAAGTCCATACCCATGTACTAAAGACAGAGAACTCACTCTCCTTCACTGAAGTGCTTAACACAAACAAACCTAATGCCAAAAGCACTTGTATTAGTGCAAAATAATTATTATTCCAGAGGTTTTTAACTCTCTGTTTGTTGTAATACCACTAATTTTCTTTCCTTGCCAATTTTGTCCTTTTGTAATATGTTCAACATCAGGACTTTTTTTTTCCTTCTGTTTCAAATTACACTTCCTAATGAACAGGCTTGTTAGCTAGAGCTAACAAACTTATTTTTTTCTTTTTTGGAGTTGTTTGATCTCCCAACACCCCATTCCTCTTCACATGTGGAATGGGAGAAATGTTGAAGGCAGTGCTTTATTTTTCACTGGTGCTTCACAAAATTGGCCAACCTCAGCCATAAACCTTCAAGGGGAGGGATCTGAGAAGCAAATATGGGATTTGCTGTCTTCAAATTCTGGGAAAGCTGGGCCTGGGTATTACTCAGAAGGGCACACAGTCCCAGTGCAGTTCTCCTGAAGGAAAACTCTGATGACTTTGATGTTTTCACCTGTGCTGGAGCTGCAGCTCCCACAGTGAGCAGCACCCACCCATCTGAAACGTTGCAGGTTTCTGCAGCATTGCTCTGCCCAGGCTCATGAGCTGCAAAACCTGTAGAGCTGCAGCTTTTCACCACCTCCACTGCCTAGCCATGAAGGTGCAGGGAAGTGGGAAACTGGCTCCTTATGGGTCTGTTCTCTTCCTTATGATGCTTCCGAATTCACCATAGTAGGGTTTAGATGGCAATTATCCCCATTGTATTGCCCAGAGAAAGAGGTGAACACTGAATTCCTGGTCGTAGGTTTCATTCATGAACGTGTGCCTATGATCCTCCATTGCTGTGCAATGATTAGAGCTCCCAATGCATCCCAAACAAAACTACAACAGATGCAAATAAATTGTCGGACTAAGGCCACATGACCTCTAGTCTTCACCCTTTCCCTGTCCTGGCAAAATAAAAGGAGAAATAAATAGAACAGTTAAAGACATTACAGAGAACACAGTGGCATAAAATATTTCTTTTTATGTGTCTGAAGAGTTGCAGTTACTTACAGTGAGGATGAAAAGATTGAAAATAAAAGTCTGAAGGAACTTTGTTATCAACATTTTTAGAAGGTTCAGTCGCTTTCTGGTTAAATAACTACCTACACTAACTAGTATCTACCTGTGGCTCCAGGGAATGTTAAAGTAACTTGCCTTATAGTATTCCATACATCCCCAGAAAATAAAAGGCTAAAAGAGCAGTCAGGCAATCCTCCACTCTGTAGGTTATGCTCTGTTACTAGTCATTTGCAATCTTTTCAGAGTTGGTTAATGTTTGATTACTGTAGAGGCCGTAGAGAGTGGCTTGGCTTTAACTGCTGCTTCAGGTTCCATGACTTTCCAAGTGCACAGGGTTTCCATATGAACTGTTGTTTCCTTAAGCTTGAAACCAAACCTGTTGTGTAAGTACCTGAATACAGATTGACATTAATTTGAAAATTCTGACCTCTGCTTTTTACTTGTCTAGGTCTTTATTTATGACTAGGTTTAGTTATAATCCAGTTTTCGATTACTTTTTCATTCATAAACTGTCTACTTTTATGGAATTTCTTCTCAATACCATTTATTTTTCATCTCATGTTCCAGGCTGCCATTTATTTATTTGCCTGTGTGCTTTATGTTACTTCACTCCTGTGAAACAGCCTCAGTGATGGCACTCGCAGCTTGGCTGGCATTGCCATTCACAAATGGACCATGGCTGTGGGGAGGGGGATGCACTGGGAGAAAGCCAGCTGGACTCAGTGGCAAGAAATAGATACATATATACAACATTTTTAAAACACTTCTTATGTCAGGATCACGCTGGTAGCCTGCTGTATACACACGTTGGGTATTTTATATTATGTCATGAAGTATTAAATAAGCTTCAAAAAAAGCTGTTGCTAGCTATGAGCAGCAGTCCTTTGCATGGACCTGACACCTACAGCAACATATGTCAGGAGTACATATGGTCTCCTACTGCACTGGATTTTATTCACTCACAAACACTTGCAAGGGGCCATGCTGGTAAAACCTCCCTTCCCTCTGCCCTTCTCCTTTCACAAACCTGGTGGTTTTGTTCGTCACTTCATATTGTAAATCTTCCTTGAGACACATGAACAACTGTAATAGTCCTGTTACATAAAGCAGAAAGGTTCTTTGAAGCAAAAAAAACCCAATATTTTATTGCCCAGAATTTGTTCACTATGAGGACAAAAGGCTGGCTGCATGGCAATTTAAGTTAAAGCTATCATTGGACCTAAAAAACACCAAACAATCAAATGTGAATACAAATTCAATTGTTCTTCTAAGCCATAAGTATGGTTTTTTAAATGAAACTTTATTTAGACTCCAAGAAAGTTATAACTAAAGTACAATTTTTGAATAAAAACATTTATAAAGCAAAAGCTGGCCAAACTAGTAATAAACTTCTTTCCTAATGTCTTTATCAGATTTCTACAATATTACTGGCAGGCGTCTAGGAATATAAACCACTCTTTTGCACAGCTATATTACAGCCATCAGTCTTTTTTTGTGTGTGTGCTTAAAACAGAGTTGTTTCCATATGTTGTGCTGTAGCACCTTAGAATGTCTCTGCTTGAACTATATCTATGTCTTTGTAGATTATGTAAGTGCCATCTATATTGGAACCAGAATTAATAATGTGATGAGGATGCAAAGCTGGATGTGCAGAGGAACAACTGCCAGTGCAGTCACGGTGTACTGCTGGACTAGCAAAAAGCAGCAGCTACGAGTTCTGTTTCTTTTTGCTCACACAAGACCATTATGAGCTGAACTTCTGCAGAAGCTGGCATTTTTGGTTCCTCTTGTAGTGCAGGTGCACAACTTGGCACTTTCTTCTAAGCCACATCTAAAGAAAAATCTTGGCTCATAATGAATATGCCAAATTATTAAATTTGATAATGGGCTTAAAATATGCATAATGACTAACTCCCACCTAGGCATATGTAAAAGACCATGAAGTTCTAGCTCCAGCCTTGATTTTGCCACAACAGGCACTACAGAACAAAGTGGCCCCATTCCTATGCAACTCAACGAAAATTCAGCACGTAGGCTCTGGAGCTAGAGGTGCTTACTCTTGTGCACGGGAGAGGCTCGTGTGTGTGTGTGTGCATGGTGTGGGCAACATGCTGTGTCCTGATGTGGGGTAGAGCTGGGTGAAACATGATGATGATGCTGACTGAAGAATGTTGACTACTTTCCTCCTTACCCATCCTGTGCTACGTGCTGCTCCGTGACTTCCCACCTTGGAAGGCTCTGCTTCCTTTCACAGACAGAGGAAAAAACATGAGGTTGACAATACCAAAGGACTGGAAGATTGATTAGGCAGAAATACTTCAATGACTACATGTTACAGATGAAGTAAAAAGAGAGAGAGGAGAGTTTGATAAAACTTGCTTATGGAGGAGACGAGCTGAAGCTTGTTAGATGAACTCCAGGCAGACAAAGCAGCACGGCTTGCCTGCGTTAACTGAAAGGCAGCATAAGAAAAGCTATTGTTGACTTGTTGCAGCTTGCAATGACTGCACAGAATTGTGATTGTCTGTAATGGATTTGCCAGGGGGACTGCAAGAATAGGCATAAGCTGGGTAGCTGTGGACATGAAGGAAAGCATTTGGCTACAGCATTGGCCATTTGCTAACTGTCCTCCCTTGATCGCCATGATGAGTAAATATATAGTTCAAGACCAAGAGTGATTCACTTCAGTTTCATGAAGAACCACAGAAAATTTAACAAATTACCTGTCTTTAATGTCCATTACATGAAGGTGACATCTTCATCTACAGATATCTAGCTGCTTCACTGCTATATTGCAGTTTCTTGAGCTCATAACTAATTCTTCTTAGAAGGAAGTCTGTCACAGAGAAGGAACAAGAGGCAAGAGTTATGTAATCTGCTCATCATTTACATAATATGAAAAGCATCTGAATTAACAAATTAGTATATTTAAATCTTTATGAAAACAGTTCCTCAGTTTGGAAAAAAAAACAACAAACAAGCAACAAACAACTATTAGATTAATCTATATCCTTCCAACAAATGAGGTTTGAAAGAAGTTTTACCATTTTTAAAGAAAATGTCTTTTGAAGACATCTGCAACTCGTACTTTGTGGCCACTTCAGGAGTATACACTTCTCATTTACTTCATGCAGCCACATTTTATGTTAGGTATTTTTTTTTTTAGAAAACATTTCTCTTAATTCAAAGAACATGTATATTGCTTTGTTCTTAACCATGGAACATTTAAGACCACTTAATTTCCTGTCAAGTTTACCTGGTGGATTTAATTTCTCGTAATATTTACTGGGTCAAAAGAAAGGCACAGTTAGTTCTCAGCTACTCTAGTTGCCAAGTTAGCTTTTGGAGCCGTGTGCTGTGTGCACCTTACCAGATGACTGGTACAGTCTTTTGCCTTTGGGTCTGATGAATTGTCACTGGACTTTTCCCATAGACTAATACAAAGCAGGAGGGATTTCATATTCCCTTCAAGCCAGAAGATGTTTTTCAGTGTCTGTGGATACTCATTGTTTGCATAATCTGCTTACCAATTATGTAAAAGATTATTTGAGCATGAAGAGAATGTTTTTTAATGTTTTTATTCTGTTTTGGAATGCTGTGCCGACACCATCCTGTAAGAAAGCATTCCATTCAACTTCCTTACTCCCAATAATATTCAGTATTGTCTGGTATTGTCAAAATATGTTAACTTATGACTTGGTTTACAGCTTTAAAAACTTGGCGTATGACACCATCTGAAAGATTAATATTAACTTTTAAACTGAACTGTAGAATTTAGATGTGGAAACCATCGTTGGGCAATCTCATGCCTCTGTCAGCATGAAGTGTTCCTTTAAGTTCTTCACTTCACTGTTTTTGTGGATTTCCCTCCTCCTCAGAATACAGATTTGGGCTGACCGGGGGAATCATAAAAACATACTGCCCAGCTAGATTGCAGGAAATTCTGATATTCTCTTTTATGATAGTACAGCTTTATGGAACATAAAAGCATTCAACAGCATTATTTGCCACCTCTCCTAGGGTTTCCCATGGGCTTATGAAGGTTTGCATATCATCAGATTTTCACAATGACCCTTTGACTTGACAAAGTAACTGTGGAATTTCATGGCATTTCTGTTTGTATTGCAGGTGCGGGGGCTTCCTCTGGCATTTCAGCCATTTTCCCAAGTACTTCTGGCACAAGCACTTTCTCGCCCTACCAGCACGCTCACAAAGGTAAGAATGCAGTTGCAGATTTGATTTAGCAGATTTCTTTTTTTTTGTAAATAGCATCAACAAATTGCAGCCAAACTGCAAATGTCCTTTGTGAATTGCATTGCCACTATATCCAGATTTCTAAAAATGATATTAAAATTATTCTAGAACAGGTTCTTATTTCTTGGCTAATCAGCACCACTGTTTTAGTCACATGGACTGAAAATGGACTTGAACTGTACTCAGTAATGCCAGCAATTAATATAGTTCATTGTTTGTAGCCATGTAGAAATGGCACTATGCCTCAGCAAAGCTTAGCTTAGACTGGTGGAAATAATTTAATGCACAATTATGGCCAGTCTGGTATTGAGCTAACCTAAAAAGTTTTCCAGCCTGATCGTTACATTTTAAAAATGTGTGAAACTGAAGAGATGCAACAGGAAAGATGCAGTTAATGAGGTACTGACAATGCTGATCTTCCTGGTGTTGTCTGGAAACATGATGGTGAGGATCATGTTTACAGAAAAATTAAAGTGTTAATGCATTTTAGCATATCTGTCATTTTCTGCACTCTTTTGTGGCCTTTCAATACTAGTCTTTTGCATCCAAATTCTGCTTCTGAATACCTTTTCACATACATTATTTTACTTCACCTTCTAGCCATGCTGCATTTTAAGTCTCGGTTAGAAAAACATCAGCCCTTCCACACGTGCATTGTGTTCTCCTTTGTACTGCAAACCTTTTGAGGCAGCCACAGTTGTCAGCAGTCATTTAAGCTTTCATCCTGGTTGGTTTTGGTTTGTTGGGTTTTTTTCTCTTCAGTGCTGTTTCACAGAATACAGTGTCAGGCAAGTTGCTACTCTTACACATAGCTTCCTATATTATCAGCGGATAATATAATTTCCTGCACCTTTGTATTTGATGTCATGTAAACTTGACTGGTTATGTTAACTGGTTATCACTTTTAATTGGTTAGTGCAGCATAAATGTCACAATTTTGAAAAACTGTTCATTAGCTTGGCTTTGAGATGTAACACTGAGTTTTTCAATGCTTAACAAGTAACCAAGATTCAGATCAACTAAACAGGGATGTGCTTTTGCAAGCATAGGGCAGACCACAAACTGTTAACTATTCCCCTATCCCATGTTGCTCCTTTATGAAATTTTGTTTGTTTGTTTATTCCAGCAGATCTTTCAGGACAAGGACATCTGGCTACAGCTCTTATAATTGCAATGTCTACCATCTTCATAATGGCTATCGCCATTGTCCTCATCATCATGTTTTACATTGTGAAAACAAAACCTTCTGCTCAAGGTAATTGGTCAGTACATGAAATTTTAGCTGCAAAATATATTTTTAAATAGCTTCTGAGAATAATTAGTGTTATATTTTTATATTCTAGCCTGTTGCAAGAGCCACTCAGTAAAAAATGTCGAAGCTCAGGCTAACACACAAGAAGAGAAGAAAGAAGTGCAAGGTATAAGTTGCTTTAGTTTTGCTTTTTCTGTCCAAAACACCATTGGGCTTAAATACTATTAATACATTTTTCTTAATTACAATTTCTCAATTGAATTGTGTGAAATCCATGTCAGTTTATGAAAGAATTGTGTATAATAGTTTTTGTACTTCCAGAATGTCACATATTGCTCCAATAGGAATTTTAAAAGCAGCAGAGAGATTTATGTTTGTAGTAAGGTTGCTAGCAGAACCAGCTCCTGAGACAAAATACTGGTATGGAAACTCATTGCCAATCCAAATTTCTCTAATTGTTGATCTACAGATAATGTTGTGATATTCTCTGAGAAAGAAGAGTTTGAAAAACTTACAGCAACTCCAGCTAAGGCTGTTAAAAGGTGGGTAAAAAACAGACATGCTTCCATTTTGGCCGAAGGTGGGGAGGGCCGTCATCCTGGTACAGAGGAATACATGAAGAACAAAATAGAAATAATTAGCACCAAGATTTTCAAGTCTGTTAGACCAAGGAACAACCTGTCAGTGGGGAAGTCACAGCTATTACAGTTTTTGTGTAAAACTTTGGTTTCTAAGAGAGGATGACAAGACTTCAAAGAGACTTCTTCAAAGAGAAACCTGTTTCCTCCCCACTCTATCCATGGACAGTTCGTCAACTCTTACTCTTTTGAGAGGTCCATTTTTAGGACTTGAGTGCTGCTCCCACATGCATAGCCTTATTAAGGTTCCACTTCACTTTCAGGCAGGAGAAGCAAAAATATCTGCTCCAGGTCTTAAGGAAGGTCCTTGTCCGTAGTGTCATCTGGGTGGCACAGTGTGATACTTTCCTCAGCTTGTGTCTGCCTAGCAGTCAAACCTGGCTGGGCAATCTGATTAAGATGGGCTAAACATTGTCCTCAGTGGAAAATCCCTCTATAAAAGGATTCTTGAAGATATGCATGACTGTGTAACTCAGTGGGCATTGTACATACACCCTGGACAGGTGAATGCAGCTCCATTCACAGGATTTTGGAGGAAAGGCATTTTTTAAAATGGGATACACTTTTAGTCCATTATTCTAGGACAGCAAAATGGAGATGATTTGAGTCAACTGAGGAAAGACTTCACAAAGATAGTTCTATCTTTCCTTTTACAGTGAAAACGATGCATCTTCTGAGAATGAACGACTTTTAAGTCGTAGCATGGATAGTGATGAAGAAGCTGCAGTTGACAAACAAGGGACTCCAGAGAGATGCTTGTTATCTTTAGTGCATTTGGCCAGAGATAAATCTTCTACAAGCAATAAATCAACTGGGGTAAGGCTATTTTGAGATTTTAAAATTGAGAGGATCTTTCTGGTTTTGTTTGGGTTTGGTTTGTGTTTGGTGGGTTTTTTTTAAAGAAAATAATACACAAACTACCACCCCCAAATATGCATTATAGTGCAGACCAGTCTGTTTTACAAGAGCTTGTCCAAACAAATTTATTATAGAATCTGTTGTCTGTTGCATAGTGCATGTTGTATATATAGACATATATTTGTATTTTAAAACCTCGGAATCCTAGAATAGTTCGAGCTGTTCAGGGCTGAAAACCAAACTTCCTACAAGAGTAGCAACTTTGCTTTTTTAAGTATTATATTTTATAGTCTAAAGAAAGAAAAAAAAACAAACCACCCCACAACAGCAAAACCCCAATTAGCTAATGCTAATATAACTAACCCTGATGCTACATTTACCACAGAAAATCGGAGACAGAAAAATAATGCCAGAGTCTGTCTGGCTTCATATGGCAGTGTAACATCTGAGTGCCTTGACCTAGTAGCATTGGTATTTCCACACCACAGCCTTTTCAATAATATCCGGTGGTGTGCTTGGTTTTTGTGTATAATTTTGGAAAACACACACATACTTTGAAGGTCACTCCTGTGATGTGAAGGACACTGAAATCCACTGTTTGTTTTGCTGTCAAAGGCCTTCACTTCTTCCTGCTGAGCACGTACTGCTCAGGGCTTTTTATCTCTTGGAGTATTTCAAGGCATAGTTAAGGCCCCATTTCACCCACATGGCTTTTTAGTTTATAATAACATGAAACTATCCTTAAAAAGGAAGTGTCTGCTCAAATATTTTTTACGTTTTTAGTATTTCAAAAATAATTTTAAAAAGGCAATGCGTAGGACAAAATTGCGTAATTAATATCATCAAACATCAATATAAGAAGTTTTGAAAATGCATCTTTTTTGTGTTTTAAATGGCTGGGATGGTTCAGATCCAGCTTTCTAAAATAGTTCATTCCTCAGCTGAGATCAGACACAAAAAGTCTCAACACAAGAGAAATTATGTTTCTAGTTGTAGACAGGACTGTCTGAAAATAAGTTACTGCTCCAATGCTCACATTTGAAAATTCAGTTTTCTGAGATCTCTCTAAATAGCCAACTTCATCATACTTCTGTATGCACTAATCTGAAATTGGATAATACAAGTTGGGTATGCGTGAAATCAGAACATGCAATAAGTGACTTACCTTTTAAAGACCGTGTATAATAGATATATTCTCCAGAGTGATTTGGATAGATAGCTCATAAGCACATCTGAAGCATGAACTATTTTGTCTAGACCGTCTGTTCTAAGATACTCCTTATGGACTGAAGCCTTCTGACAAGCCTGAGGACAAAGTTTTCAGTGGAAGTGCAGACTGAATCAAGATCCTCTGCTCCATACCTAAGATTTCACAATTAAGCCAGTTGCCAGAAGTTAGAAAAGAAGTAATTTGCTTCAGGCTGGAGATTAAGTAACAATTTCTAGTACAGGAAAGAGTACTAAGTAGCTGTTGGATAAGACTAAACAAAGTTGAACGCCTACAATAGCAACACAATCAATTAAGCACATGTAAATTATACCAAGAATATGTGGATGACAGTCAGAGTCTGTGTTGTGTTGCTTTGCCATACAACATGCTTCCACAGCATCTGCGAGACTGGCTTTGTTTAGGTGGAGCAGTCACTTCATGATCTCCAGCTGCAAGTTTATTAATCCAAGCCATTGATGTGCCTTGCCCTTTAGAATCCAAATAAAAATAAGAAAATCTTTCCACAAAATAAAATAGTGAAAGCAGAGCTTTTCTTATAGCCTGATTTGCAGTGGAAAGTGGTGAATTTATGGAGATAATGCTAGAGTCTTATTGAAACGACAGCTTCTCAGAAAGCTCAGTCCTAATGAGAGCTGGCAGAGGGATGACAATTCCAGTCCCTGACAACTCATGACATTTTGACATTTGTTTTCACCTCTCATTGGATCCAAAGCCAAACCGTGAGAATATTTTTGCTAAATGAATCTATATCAAAATGCCCATTTTCAGCTTGAAAAATATCAGGTTTTCAGTTCAAGTTTCTTTCTTGTCAAAAATGACTAGAGCACCCTGGAACTCAGATTTTCCCTGTCCAAAGCTGCACTGATTAATTTTTTTTTCCTCTATCTATAAAATCTTTAAGATTGAACCAGGCAGTATGTAATGGAAGAAAATACATTTGATTAGTAATACACTAAGCATGTCTATGTCAAATAGCAGAAAGGAAAACCTCCTGCTCTACAGTCCTTTTAGATTACTGGAAGTAGGCAATTTCAGTCTGAATTGAATTCCCTGTAGTGAGTCCTGTCCCAGTTTACATCCCTGCATTAATTGCCTTTGTGCGTGGAATTGCATTTGTCTTCATTGTCAGGAGTTTGCTTCAGTCTGAAAGAGAAATAAAAATATACAAACTCTTGGAGCAGAAAAGTAATTGATCTAAAAAAATGATAGAAGATTGAAAGAAAGATTGCTAGCAGTGTAAAGTGAAATCATAGAATCATAGAATGGTTTGAGTTGGAAGGGTCATTAAAGATCATATATTTCCAACCTCCCTGCCTGCGCAGGGACACCTCCCACTAGACCAGGTTGCTCAAAGCCCCATCCAACCTGGCCTTGAATACTTCCAGGGAAAGGGCATCCAGAAGTTCGTAGGCATCCTGCACATGTCTCACCACCCTCACAGTGAAGAATTTCTTCCTAATACCTAATCTAAATCTCCCCTCTTCAAGCTTAAAGCCATTACCCCTTGTCCTATCACTACCAGCATAGGTTTATTATGCTTCACAGTATATTTGCTCTGTCCTTTTCTTTGAGTCTTCACAAGGGCACCCTTGAGAACATTATGTGATAACCCCTAGAGCTTTGAAATGAGACTCTCCCACAGATTTTCTACTGCTGTCTGCTGTTTACTCCTATGACTGAAAAATTAATGAAATAATAAATCTTCTCATTTAGATTCAAAGTCGAAGGAAAAAGATACTTGACGTGTACGCTAACGTATGTGACGTTGCAGAAGGTGAGTGTACAAAACTTGCACCTATATCAACAGCACAAAATTAGATCACAAGCATTTACTATAAAATAAGGAAGGCCTCAGCCTTCCTATGGAAAGGAGAATGTCCCAGTCCAGAAGAGACCCTCTGCTGGCAGGTTTGCACTCACTTGCCAGGAAGCACCATGGTGCCCTGATCCCAGTGCTGCTTAGGTAGGGCTTGGGCTGGAGGAGGCCACGGCTTCTTTCCAGGCATGTGCAGGGCCTTCCTGCCTATGGAGGGCAGGGACGGTCGTGCTGGATCCTGTTGGAACACGCACACACACCAAGCTGTGGAGAAGTACTCTCGCATTCCCCATCTAGAGGAAACCTGTTTATTTGTTTAGCCCCTTGGATAACAGATAGAAATCAGTTCCAAATATGAAAGTATGATTTGGGGAGGGTCAGGATTGCACTTCTGACGCAAGTCTTGACCTACTCTGACCCTACATGCTGTCCCACTTCTCACGACAAGAAGTGGAGTTTCCAAGTAAGTCAGTGTTTTAAGTGTTTTAGCTGTCTTTACCACTTGACTATCTGGACTGTTTTGGCAGAGAGGCATGAATTTATTTCCCTGCAGAAGAGAAGACATGACGGCATTTACTCCACACACACACACATTTTGTGTGCATGTGCTTTTGAGTTTCTGTCATTCAGGGAGCTCTATCTCCCACCAAATTACTGCTGTTGAGTAGGAAGCAGGAAAACTACAGAAGCAAAACACCGGTTTTGGAAAAAGGCTGTAGCTGATTCTCTATTCTGTGTCCAGGAAAAAGTAGCTTTTTCCCTACAGGTTGAATGTGAAATCCTCTCTGGGGATTCAGTGGTAGTAATGACGATTGAGGGCTTGCAGGGACTTTTATGCTTGTGAGCATCTGGCATCATTGATTCACCTCGCTCCTCATGTTCCAACAAGGGCCGCTTTCAATTACAGAGATGTTACAGCAGCTGCCAGTGACAGACTCAGGGAAGGGTCAGACCTGTCTCTCAAGCTCAGACACTGTGCTTGATGTGCAGAAGTGTATTAATGGAGCTGTTTGCTAGGTGATATGGTTGCAATATACTTTTTGTAACAGCTGTTAAAATGAAGGAAGGGGCAGTGCCATGGGAATTCATACAACCCATCTAATACTTCTTTCCCAGATATTTTATCTTAATTATTGTACCCTACTGTCACTAGGAAGAATTTATTTGGTATTATAGAGTAATAACTTTGGAGCTAGACATCGACTGTCACTTAAAGATTTTAGCTGTACTTACTGCTAACAGTAGATACTGTAGAACTTTAATAAACGTCTTGAATAGTCAAGACTTGTACACAGAGCCATCTGACAATAAACACGTCACTTTGCAGGTCTGAGCCCTACAGAGCTGCCATTTGATTGCCTGGAGAAGACCAGCCGAATGCTCAGCTCGACCTACAACACAGAAAAAGCCATCGTGAAAACATGGCGCCACCTCGCCGAGAGCTTTGGACTGAAGAGAGATGAGATAGGTGGCATGACAGATGGCATGCAACTATTTGATCGCATCAGCACAGCAGGTTACAGCATCCCAGAACTGCTAACCAAACTGGTGCAGATTGAGCGATTGGATGCTGTTGAATCCTTGTGTGCAGATATTCTAGAGTGGGCACAAGCAATGCCTGCTCCTGAACCAGCAGGGACATCCTGACATGCCTGCCTGGGACCTGCACTTCCACGTCACCTACAAGAACCATGATTCCAGCAAGCACCACCTCAAGGACTTTGGACAAAAGACCAGTAATGTTTCTTCTCCATAATTGCTCCCAATAACCAATGGGAAGATGTTCTCCTTGACTTCTAAAAAACCTGAAATTACACATCTACCAAAACAAGAGCAGAAATCTCCAAGAAGCTTGGTATGAAATGCCATTAAACAAAACAATCATGTTAAACAGTTACTGATAGTAAGTGGATGTACAAACATCCGTTTTGCAGTCTGTGTATCGTGTGCAGATAACTCTGCTCATACCCTTCCTGCCTGGCCTTCAAGAAAGCCATTGAATTGCTCTCTGAAGATATTCCTGTCTCAGGATTTTGTTGAATGATTTAATTGGTACAGTCAAAAGCAGTACCACAGCTAGGGTATCAACTAATACACAAGGCACATCAGCTCTAACAATATGTAACCAGTTTCATTTTCTGTAATTAGTATGGGGTTTGTTGAACCTAGAAGTATGGGCATAGGTGTATATACACAGTCCTCAGGTTAACTAACTATACAATATGAAAAAGGAGTCAATATAATTTACAGCTTGAAGTGCTTCAGAACACTGTACATACTGCACGTAAATGCACTGTTGCTCCATACTGACATTTCAGAAATTGAAAATTCAGACTGTTGACTTGCTGAGGACAAGCTGGCTAGCAAGTGGTCAGTAAAAGTTGGCAGTGACTCCTTGTAAGTTGAGAGCAACAAGTTTTTCTCTTATTTGCCATTACAAATTCAGAAGCAACAAAACCAGCTTGTCCACTACCATGAAAAATGTATTTTTCCAGTAGTGATATCTATAGAACATGTCATATTCCAAGCAGAGGCGTTTCAGACAACAGTGGTGAATGTTTGACACTAGGAGCAAGAAGAGATTTCTTTAGAGAAAGAGAAGATGTCTCTCTTTTTAGGACAGAGAAATGCAGAGGAAATGGTATTTTTTAAATGCTATACTCCAGTTATGTAGACTGGGAGCACAGAATCCACCAGTGAAAACCAACTCCTCTGGAAGATAAAGCATTATTATGAGTTTGTGTACAACAAAAATTGACATTGTTTTCCTTTTAACTAATCTCTGAATATCATGCTTAGAAGTTCTCTACAAGTTCTTCATACCACAAATCAGTAGCTGTTACCAAACGTATTTGCTTAATTTATAGCTAAAATGAGTGATGACAGATTTCAACAACTGCAACCACTAAATTAAGAGATGTGTCAGTTACAAAGCAATACTTTTAAAATTCCAAAATGCATGACTGAACAAAAAGCTATAAAAAAATATTAACTATTACCCTGAAGTTAACAACCAGTATTCCATCACTTAGTCACTAGATCTTATCTGTGATAGTATTGTAATTGTGTGGAACATTTAGTATCACCCTTTAACATCTGTATTTACTGTCTTTTCAGCACTTCATTGGTACAGCAGAGGAAATATACATAATGCAGCATAAAATCTATCCCTCTCATTATTCTTCCACCGTTTCTCACATATCATAACACTCTCCTCATAATTTGCATATCCCAAGTTTGATGAGAATTTTGACTTTTCTTTTAGCGAAGCAGCAAGCTGCATTTATCTGGATATTTAACTAGCTGAGTTTAATTTAGAGGTAAATTCTTGCTGTCTTGAAATCAATGACAAATTCATACAGATTTCCACAGGCTTCAATAAGATTTCTAGATCTGCTGACAACTCAGCAATCTTCAGTAAGATTTCCAAGATGCTGAATTTGCAGGTTAGTACTCTTGGTACTAGAATAAAAAAGGGAGAGAAAGAAAAAAAAAAAAAAGAAAAAGAAAGAAAGAAAATGGGAAGATTCCATTTTTCTTGTGCCAGTATGTAACTACAGTGTTATTCAGTGGACTGCCTCCTATATTTCATGTGTCATTTAGTAGTACACACCATTTATTTGTTTAAAAGAAGATACAGGAATCCTCTTTTTTTATGCTTATTGGGCCATGGAAAGTTAGTGTCTTGAAATCTATGGTGCCAATGTGAACACAGACTATTTAACATTATTTTATTGGTATACAGTATTTTTATTGTTACACAAAAGATGTACAGAAATTAAAATATTTCCTGTAGATCTTGCCAAAGCTTACTTTCTAATAATTTTGTTTAATGCTGTATATATAACTTATTATATTGTAAAGTATGAACATAAAATATCCTAATAAAAGAAAGAGGTCAAACACAGTTATATTAGCCATTTCTTTTATTAAACCATATACTGCTTTATAAATCTGTAATTAAATGAGTTAGCCAAGGGCTAGTAGGCACATTCCTGTGGTATGGGAGTGTCTAGGTAGCATACATTAAGGAATCTGCATTCCTGTAGGATACTCCTTCTCTGCATCACGCTTGGGAAACTTTTTAAGCAGAAACCATTCTTCTTTTGTCCATATAGGTTTGGTTCAATATTTCAACTTTGTAGGTGCTATGAAAATGCCAAACTCCTTGCAACTCCTTGGAGAAACTCTTTGTAAGTTGTTATATATGTACTGAGAGCTGGTATAGACTGTGAGACTGGTGGGTAATCTCTCAGTAGCAATGCTCTCTCATTAATGTGTTTTCATTTTGCGTTCCTAAATTAGCAGCACTACACCACATTATCAGAGATCCTAACTGGAAGCTGTCACTACATGACAGGATAATTATGTTATTCCAATCTTAGGCTGCACTGGTGAGATGGCCAGCAGAAGTGTTAGGTTCTACAAAAAACAGAGCACCAAGCTGCATCTCCTCCAGACTGTGGAGTATTTCATACAGATCAAACAGTTTCTAAATGAAAGAAACACTGTCCTACTTTTAAAACAGTCTGGGATTTTGTTTACTGACATTCACTCCTTGGTTTCAGCATGATGAATACATTCTTATTCCATCAGCAACTAAAGGAGAGAAAGGCTCCAGAAACTGTAAAAAAGCTTTGAGTATGCCAGGTGATTGGAAGGAACTGATGTTCTGAGTTTCACTTTACTGTCTTTTTACTCCCTGTGCTTCATGTGCAGCAGTTAATATAGTGTGAAGCACAGTCCAACAGCTGTTGCTGCATCTAAACATGTCACTGTTGGAAAGGCTCAAAGAGTCTCTGCTTTCATGTGCTTACAGAGAGCCACCCAAAGGAGAGACTTGGGCTTCATAAGTTAAACTTGACAAAGCACAAACTAAGATCTGAATAAAATACCTATGAAAGGGAATGCAGAAACATTAAAAAAAAAACAACACCTGGGAGCTTCTGTGGGATGTCATCTTTGTTTCCATTTTTTTTCTTCTTTTTCTTTTAATTTTTTGTTCCTGTGCAGTGCTTCCAGCACACTGGGATGTACCTGTGCAAATACAGGTGCCTGCAGTGAGAACCATCTTATACTAAAGTAGACACCTAAAATAATCAGGATGGGATGCATCCTCAAACTATAGGCTATAGTGTCTCTAGAGTATAAAGAGAATGTGGAGTGACAAGCTTTGATGTAAACCTTTATTCTACAGATGTCAAAGGTTAGATGAGTTTAATCTTACCAAGTAACCAGTATATTTCATAGAATCTTAGAATCACAGAATACCAGGTTGGAAGGGACGCCAAGGATCATCTGGTCTAACCTTTCTAGGTAGGAACATGGCTTAGATGCCATGGCCCAGCACCCTGTCAAGTTGAGTCTTAGAAATTTCCAGTGTTTGGGAATCCACCTCTTCCCTGTGGAGATTATTCCAAAGTCCAGCTGTTCTCAGAGTGACAAATTTTCTTCTGGTGTCCAGTCGGGATCTCCTCAGAAGTAACTCCCACCCATTACCCCTCATCTTTTCCATGTGACTCCTTGTAAATAGGGAGTCTTCATCTTCTTGGTAGCCACCCTTCAAATACTGGAACATGGCAATAAAGCCTCCCCTAAGCCTTCTTTTCTCCAGGCTGAACAAAGCCAGTTCTCCCGCCCTCTTCTCATATGGCAGGTCCTCCAGTCCTCTCTGATCATCCTTGTGGCCCTTCTCTGGACCCTCTCCAGACTGTCCACATCCTTTTTGTATAGTGGGACCAAAACCTGAACGTAGTACTCCAGGTGTGGTCTGAGATGTGCCGAGTAGAGTGTGATGATGACTTCTTTATCTCTGCTGGTGATGCCCTTGCTGGCTCTCTTTGCTGCTGCAGCAGCACACTGTTCACTCACATGGAGCTGCTTGTCCACCAGGACTCCCAGGTCCCTTTCCACAAAGCTATTCTCCAGCCAGGTGGATCCCAGCCTGTGCTGCACTCCTGGGTTATGTTTTCCCAGGTGAAAGACCTTACACTTGTCCCCATTGAACTTCATACAGTTCCTTGTCAGCTCACCCTTCCAGCCTGTCCAGGTCATCCTGGAGGATGGCTCTCCCTTCCAGAGTGTCTAATTCCTCACTCAACTCAGTGCCATCTCCAGACCTCATCAGGGTGCTCTTGTTCCCAACATCCAGATCACTTACGAAGATAATGAACCACATTAGACCAAATATGGATCCCTGGGGGACCCCACTTGTGACCAGTTGCCAGTTTGAAAAAGAACAATTTACCACCACCCTCTGAGTGCGGCCTGTCAGCCGGCTCCCCACCCACCACACAGGACACTTGTCCAGACCATAATGCATCAGTTTCTTTAAGAGGAGGAATAATATTTCACGTGTGTGACTGTATTTCAGCTCAATAACGTCTCTGAAATACCTGCAGCCAGTAAGTGTAGAATGCTGATGAACAGGAGTCGATTACAAATTGTGTCAATCAGTGTTCTGTTTTGGGGAATCCCTGGATCAGTTGTGTGCTCAAGGTGTACTTCAGGTTAATTTCTGGCATTGTGTAATAATGTTCATAATATTTACAGCAAATCCAGCTCACATAAGGTTAGAATAAAGTTGTGATTGTCTCTTACAAGGAATTTTCAACAAGAAGTTAAACAGAAGTTTCTGAATTTTTGTATAAGAACATTAAAGATTTTAATCTGTTGCAGTGAGTTTACTTCAAATGTAAACACATTTCCTGTCACATAATGTTAAACCAAATTCACTTCAGCAATCCAAACTCTGAAGAAAACATGACCTCCCTTGCTTATAAGTGGCTTTTTACCACCTTGGCAAGCAGTTGATAACTACAGACTATCCTCTTCAGAGCTAAATATCAATCCTGCTTTTGTTGTGGAGAAGCCAATTTGTATTTTCACTTTTAGAAAAGATTTTTTTTTTCCAGCTCCTGACAGCACTTCTTTGGGAAACACTCCTTATCTTAGTCTCAGCTTTTTAACCTAATGGTGAAAGACCAGACTGAACAGTGGGAAAAAAATTGTTAGTGACAGCAGATATGCACTCATGTACAGTGGTTTTTAACTTGGGTAACTCACAAAATATCTTCACAGAGCTACGGGTCCACTTTGATCATCCCTGGAAGCGTGTTGTCTTACTCATCACAACAAATGCCACACAATCTAGGTGTGTCCTAGCAAAAAAAAAGAAAAATAATAAGGAAATCACAGTCCAGTAGAATATTTAAAGAACAGTAATATTTAAGATATAAATTGTCCTTTAAAAGGCTTCCTTGTCACAGCAGAGTGAAAGGCTACAGTTTTACCTTGTCCTGATTACCAGAAACAGTCTCAGGCTTTTCTTTTGGACAGATGAAAAACTGTGCCTTCTTTCAAACCAAAGGAGCGTGTCAGCAGCAAGAGGGGCTTCAAGAAGGAAGGTGGGAAGGGCTCAGAGGGAAAGTGGGAAAGCAGAGACTCCACAGCACAGCAGGGAATGGGAGACCATGGGTAATGGCAGAGGCAAGTAAAGGACAAGGCCTCAAATAGATGCGATGTGAAGGTGAATGTTTCTGGGAGTTAGAGGAGACGTGTAGAATTTGTTGCAAACAGGAATAAAAATAAGTTGGAATCAAAATTAAGACCCACTCTCTAAGGAAATGATTGGGTCAGGGAGAAAATTATCAACAAGACTTTTTCTTTCCTTATTGGTGTGAATCTTTTTTTTTCTTAAAAGGTAATTGTTCTTCTCCATACTGTGATAAAACCCAGCTTTCAAATTGAAAAGACACTTTAAGTCCTTGGAAATGCTTACTTAAAATAAAAGACTTAAGCGCTCCATAGAAAGCTCTGGTCAACTCGTTTTGCCACAAAGACTTCTACAGCCCATGTCATGGACACTATAAAAATAGTGTTAGGGCTTTCTTCTTTTGTTTTGTATCAGTAGGTCTGACGTGGTTTGGGTCTAACACGACAACAAAGAAAACAGCCACATGGCAGCTCACTCAACTCCTCCCCCCCCTACCCCCCTCACACACACTCTGGGATGAGGAGGACAAAGGCCAACTAGAAGCTGATGGATCGAGACAAGGACAAGGAGGGTTCTTCACCAATTAAGGTCATGGGCTAAATAGACTCAACTTGTGGAAATAATAAATTAAGTTCACACTAATCGAACACACACAGGGCACAGACAACACAGAGAGCAGGGCTTACATACGTTACCCCCACCCCTCCCTTCTTCCCGGGCCCAAATGACTTTGTTCCCAATTTCTTTCCCTCCTTCCCCCCAGTGGCACAGGGGGACAGGGGATGGGGTTTAGAGTCAGTTCACAGTCTGGTGGTTCCTGCTGCTCCTTCCTCCTCAGGAAGAAGGATTCTTTATAGTTCTCCCATGCTTCCCCATGGGGTCCCTTGCATGGGAGAGAGTTCTCCATGAACCTCTCCTTTGTGAGTCCTTCCCACGAGGCCTGGAGCAAGGTGCTCCAGCATGGGCTTCCCACAGAGTCATGGACTGCTTCGGGAGCACTCACCTCCCCCGGTGCCGGGGTCTTCCTCAGCTGCATAATCCGAATCCACTGGCAGTAAATCTGAGTCCACTAGCCACAAAATCCAAGTCCACTGGCCATGGCTCTCATTCCTCCTGGCTCCCCCAGAGAATGTTCCACCACATTCCTTCATGAATGCAGGGGGACAGCCTGCCATCTCGCCATAGGTTGCAGGGAAACTTCTGCTTGGGCACCTTCTTCCCCTTCTTCCTCACCAACCACCGAGGATCTTCACTCCAGCACTGCTTTTCACCCTTCAAGCTCAGCTCTTCTTTCTTTACTGCTTGCTCTGCTCAGGTCTTGTATCAGTTCTTTTGTATGCTAATCACAGAGGCGCATCTATTGTCTCTCTAATGGCTCCTTGGCTGGTTTTGGAGCAGGGGGGAGCTTCTCGGCTTCTTACCAGAGCTACCACTGGGGCCCTTCCCCCACTACAAAAAAATCCCACCAAACCAGCACAAGGTCCTACTAGAGAGAGCCCTTGACTGTGTGTCTACAGATAAACCTATTCCCAGCTCCTTCACTAGCCTTTTGGGTGACTTTGTGGAAAGTTCCTCCCAGGCAAGATTACCACTTACTACCTTGCAAGACCTTTCCTACTTAATCCCAGCTTCCCAGCCTGACCTGTGTAATCTGTTTTTCCTCAGGCTAACTTGCTGGACTTTGCAGACTCCCTCTAGTCTTAGGTTGCAGTCAGGAAGCACTCTCTACATAGTGTTTGGTATCTTATGGTCCAGGACTGACTTACTACATTAACAGAAAGAAATGACTGAGGTGAGGTGGGCTGGAAAGGATGGGTCTCTGCAGCATAAAGCAACATATTCCATATTCTATAATTTGGGATCATTAATCCATTATTCATTAATAAGAAGATAACCTGTGTAAAGGCCCAGCAGTATAGATTAGAGGATGAGCTGAAAAGCCATGCCAGTTAAATTTCTCCCCATTCAAGTCAAAGCCTCATACAGTTGAGAAGCCCTGCTTTGTTAAAAGGAGGGTGTATTCAAGAGGTGGGAAAAAACCCTTACTGTTGCAGGTTAAAATAATGACCCATTGGTAAGCCAATGACACCTGTATGCAGAAGTTATTCTGCAAGCAACCTCTATACTCCTCTGTGATAGTGAAAAGCAAAGTGCTCATGCCCTTATTATGTATTGGATAGGCTTCCTAGTGCATATTCCAGTACATATATTAATATAAACAGGGTAAGAATGTACCATCTCCATCTATATCTGGTTCTAGACACATAATATTGGATATATATTCTATTTTCCCTACATCCAAATAAGCTCTTTTGATTATTTATTGCGGTATGATTTATAATGCGTAGTACCTGTTACCTCAGGCATTAATTTATCACTATCAACCACTTCTCAAGGACAGAAAAATGTTGATTCCTTTTTGCCAGTGTTCTGTGAAACTAAACAGTCTGAATACTTATATTATGGAAGAATGATAAGAATCCTTTGCACGCTCTGCTGCAGAAGATGCCAGTGATTAGCTGTTACACAGGTCACACACAGGCATCTCACTTGTCCATCACCTTAAAAAAAAAAGGATAATTCTTTTTTTTTAGCTGGTGAGAGAGGCTGCTTTAAAAACAAACTTGTAATAGGATTCAGGTTAGTCATACAAGACAGTTCAGGAATACACAATGATTTTCCAATTTAATCCACCACATAGAAGCAAATGAAAAATGAGGAGGAGGTAACACTGAAGACCCATTAGCAGAAAGAGAACTAAAACAGGTAGGAAGCAGAGTTAGGAGTCTGTTTCTGGAATTTGGCCTTGGCACACAAGGCTGCTGTGAAAAAAAATTCATAGTCATACTTCAATGTGGAGGAGGACAAACCAGGAGGACACCAAACTGCTACATTTTGGGCAGGATTGTGGAACAGAGAAGTTCTGTTTACTTGCATTTCTTATATAAGTAACTCTTGAATCCACATACTAGAATACTGCTTCTTCTGAAGGACAAAAACCAGTCTGGCAACATTGGCTATCTTTGGCCTTCTTCAAAGGCATACTACTTTTTCAACAAGCTGATGTGTGGGTGGATTATTATGTTCCTGCTTGAAACTCTTGTACCACATGCTACTTTTTTTCCCCCTGTAAGCTGGATGGATTATTTTTCTTTCTTTTCTCCATAACTAACTGTGCTGAGGATGCCATTTTATGGAGTTGAAGATGACCTTAAAGTAAACTTAATATGAATGTTATCCTATGCTGAGCTTTCATAGCTACTGTTGTTAGCAGTATCGTGGCCACTGAGTTTTACAACTCTAGGTTGTCTACATCTAGCAGAGCAGTTACATAGCATTAAGTTGCAGTGATCAGAGAGATGTGGTATATTCTAGGAAATATTCCTTGGGACCAATAAAAATATCCTTGAGTAACGGGCATGGAGAGAACTGTTTTTGGAAAAAAGAGATATACGTGGCTTCCTGGATCTCTTTTTCTCAGGTAATTCTCTCAGCATGACTTTAGAGATCAGAATGTCTTGTGAGTTATGCCTCATTAAATTTCAACTCGGGGCCATTCACTCAAAAAAAGCAGCTACAATCAAGTAAACAGTAAGTGGTTTTGTTGAAAGTTCTCTCTTCTAGTAGCCATCAGGTAGTTACAGATATACAAGATATTGCTTTAAACATTATGTGAAAACCCTAAGACTAATAAACAGTAGTATTCCTAACCACAGTCAGAAGTCAGCACTAAAGGCTTTCATCAGCCCCAAACCATCTATTTTTGACAGTGGATAGTGGTGGTTTTGATATAGCACACTGCAAGGGTCAGTGTAACACATAGAGATGCCTTTGCCCATCACAGCATTTCTCAGAGGGATGTCACAACACTGCACAGCACCATTACTTTTACAATAATTTGGTGAGTTTTAAAAACCTGTGACCATTACATCATTAAGAGAAGCACAAGGGTTCACTGCTTTGCCATTGCAGTTTCTCTAACCATTTAGAAAGTGGAAGATTACCAAACTGTTTCATAGATTAAATTTTCAGACTTTCTGGACTAAATTTAAATATGGTATCCTGAAGACAAATGCTTTCTATCCGACCCTCAATCCCTGAAGCCGTGTAAGTTTTAGGTGAAAAATCCAGTATATAATTAAATGAACCAGTGCCACAGCTCTGAATTATGAGGTCTACTTACAGTTGCTTTTAAATCTGGTTTGGTAAGTTAAATCATGTATTTTAGACATTGATGCTGATCATGAATAAAAGTTATTTAAAAATATGTTGCCTTCAGCATATTTCCACCTTTCAGGTTAATTATCTGCTATAATAAATTTCTTCCCATAATATATTAAATTCAGTTATACAACATTAAAAAAGTTGCGAGCCAGTCACGTTCAGGAGAACTGGAAGTTAACTGTGAAATCCCACTTTAAGAGATGGACCCTTTATCAGCTGGTGAAAGACACAAATATGAAGAAACAAAGCACAAATGTGCAGGCTGGGTAACGTGGGCATATTTTATTTAGATCTGCCAAGCTTCTGCAAATAGAACCCTTCTCTGTCCAGGGGACAATCTTTCTTTCAGATTTGCCAAAACTAGACTTTGTAGATCAGGTCTGTAACACTGTCCTGCTCATTTATCTATAGGAAGCCTTCGATAAACAGCAAGGGTGATTACAATTATACCAGAGATGGGTTTCTAAAAAAAAAAAAAAAAAAAAAAGAAAAACACAAGCAAACAAACCAACCGATTAAATATTTTATAGGATTTTCTGGGATAAAAACTATCCTAAGATAAGTCGATGCAATGGTCTTGTTGACTTTCCCAATGAGGACTCTCACAGCTGTTCCAAAAACTAGCAACATAAAATTGTGGGTCAATTCTTCCTTTAAAGTGACAGGTTCTGCCTACCAGAAACTTTCTTTATTTCATGCCAGTGATGGTAGCTAATAGTTTCTGGAGACCTACACACAAACAAGGCATGGCAGATTGTAGTTAATTTGAAGCTACATGTTCTGACTGATCAGCTGGCTTCTGCCACAAAATGTGAGAGTTCCTGTCTTTCTTTTAAGTGCAAGTATTCATAAGGTTTCTCTCTTTTCCTCGAAATGTCTCAAAAAAAAGTGGTTGAAAAGTAATATTCTCTTGGTTGCTGCCAAATCTGGCCAGAAGTGGCTGACATATTCAAAACAGGAATGCAGACAGACAGTGATCACAACTGGGAACTGCAGGAAATAACTGGAGTTACAGATACCTTTTCCAAATGTCTCTCGTAGAGAGTCTTCTGAGAGAAGGATAAAGTAGTAGAAATTCAAAAACATATTACAGTACCCAATGTGACAAAAGCCGAAAAAAATCCAGGAAAATCTAGATCCCATCTGAGAAGGCAAGACTCTATCAAAAGATGACTGAAGTGTGACCAACTTGACAGTAACCTATCCTTCCCAAAGCAAAACCAAACCAAATCAAATCCACAAAAGACAGTGGGGAATGCAACCAGCTTCCTCTGTTACCTTTCCTCACAGGGGCTGCCAAGGCCATTCAGAGGAATGATAACAGGATGAGGATGTTTGAGCAAGGCCACAACTTGGAGTGCTGTGGAAAACCAGGGTGGGCTGCCCCACAAAACTGATGTTCAAGTCAGTGCATAAACAGGTATGTACAGAATCTTATATAACAGATATTTAGAAGCAGAAATCTAGAAATAACTGTGATTTTGGTACACTATTCATCCTGATACCTACTTTAGCCTGTTAATGACAACCACAAGGTAGATTGTCTGTGCTTCTGATATAGACACTATTATTAGTTAGCTTAATTACTGCAGATAATAAATTTCAAATTGAAACAGAATAGATCTAAAATCTCCATTTCAGTTTATTATTTCTGATCATTTTAGTTCCATTTTTGGTGCACTGACATTCTACTCTCCTTGAAGTCTCTGATGCTGAAATCATGTTGTTGTAAGACAACCTTTTAATTTGTGTTTACAGCCCCCATGTCTCATAAAACCATGCACGTTTAAAGATGCAATCCAACGCAAACTGAAAATCTGATGGCGAATAAAAGCAATTCCAAGTTCATCATTGTTTTACATTTATAGGTACTCGGAGGCTTCATAAATGCTTCTGCATTAACAGGATTGACGAGCAATAAATTTGGGGAAAAAATATGGCACGGTTTATACTCTTTAAAGATCTTCACTGAAAAGTTTCATGACAATGTAGGAAGGAACTACTATGAGTTGTCTGTCAACAACCAGCTTAAAAAAAGTCCACTTGTACCATCACAAGTCCAGTCTCCATGTGACTCTACTAGAGCATATGCATAACATATTTTTACCCAAGAATTATTACCCTGAATCTAAAACCACATGCATCTTTTGGAACTTTAATACAGCTTTTTTATTTATAGAAGTATCTATTCTTCACAAGACACTTAATATTCATTTGCATAGTGCATTTATTTCTTTATTTTTTATACTTTTTATGTTTACTGTACTATGAATGTGAAATAAAGAACTTGTATTATTCTTCGCAGCTCAGTAAGAATTTAAGATCAAAATCATTAGTCTCATCCTTAGTTCATCAACCAACTTAATTGCACTAATATTTAACAGATTCAAATGAACTTTTTTCTGCATTTTAATAGAAACATTCTAGATCATAAAAACTTGAAATTAACAGGGATTCATCTCTTCCGACTGTAAACATGACTGCCTATAAAATACAAAGGAGTAATTGTAAAAGCTCCACCACACTCTATGCACCTCTTTTACCACGTTACATTTGTCCTTATTAGAAAAACACATGGTGTTAAATTGGTAAAACAGGGAATCATGGAATTGTCAGAGTTGGAAGGGACCTCTAGAGATCATCTAGTCCAACTCCCCTGCTAAAGGAGGATCACCAAGAGCACATTATGCAGGACTGAATCCAGGCGGGTTTTTAATATCTCCAGAAGAGGGGACTCCACAACCTCCCTGGGCAGCCTGTTCCAGTGCTCTGTCACCCTCACCATAAAGACGTTTTTCCTCATATTTAAATTTGTCACTGGGAACTACTGAAAAGAGTCTGGCTCCATCCTCCTTGCACCCATCCTTTAGATACTTATAGGCACAAGGCATTAATAAGGTCTCCCCTCAGACTTCTTTTCTTTAGGCTGAAGAGTCCCAGCTCTCTCAGCCTTGCCTCATAAGAGAGATGCTCCAATCCCCCAGTCATCTTTGTTACCCTCCGCTGGACTCTCTCCAGTAGTTCTCTGTCTCTCTTGAACTGGGGAGCCCAGAACTGGATGCAGTATTCCAGATGTGGCCTCACCAGGGCAGAGTAGAGGGGCAGAATGACCTCTCTCGACCTACTGGCCACACTCTTCCTTATGCACCCCAGGATGCCATTGGCCTTCTTGGCAACAAGGGCACATTTCTCACTCATTGATAATTTACTATCTACCAGGACTCCCAGATCCTTCTCCTCAGAACTGCTTTCCAGCAGGTCCACCCCTAACCTACATTGGTGCATAGCGTTCTTCCTCCCCAGGTGCAGGACCCTACACTTGCCCTTGCTGAACCCCATTAGGTTCTCCTCTACCCAGCTCTCCAGCCTTTCCAGGTCACGCTGGATGGCAGCACAGCCCTCTGGAGTGTTGGCCACCCCTCTCAGTTTTGTATCATCAGTGAACTTGCTGAAGATACTCCCTGTCCCCTCGTCCAGGTCATTTGATGAATATGTTGAACAAGACCAGACCGAGTATTGACCCCTGGGGGACCCCACTGGCTACAGGCCTCCAATTCAACCCTCCTCCATTGATCACGACCCTCTGAGTTCTGTCACACAGCCAACTCTCAACTCACCTCACTGTTCACTCATCTAGCCCACACATTCTAAGTTTCCTAATGAGGATGTTATGGGACACAGTGTCAAAATCCTTGCTGAAGTCAAGGTAGATGACATCTGCTGCTCTCCTCTCATCCAGCCAACCAGTTATGTCATCATAGAAGGCTAGCAGATTGGTCAAGCATTTTCCCTTGGTAAATCCATGTTGACTACTCCCAATCACTTCCTGTTCTTCAATGTGTTCAGAGATGACATCCAGAACGAGTCGCTCCATCCCCTTCCCAGGGACAGAGGTCAGACTAACTGGCCTGTGGTTCCCTGCGTCCTCCTTCTTGCCCTTTTTGAAGACTGGAGTGACATTGGCCTTCACCGAGTCCTCAGGCACCTCTCCTGTCCCCCATGACCTCTCAAAGACGATGAAGAGTGGCCCAGCAATAACATCTGCCAGCTCTCTCAGCACTTGCGGATGCATCTCATCAGGGCCCATGGACTTATGGTCTCTAACCTGGTCCTCCTCTACTGAAGGAAAGTCTTCCTCTCTCCAGACCTTTTCCCCTTGCCTGCAGGGTCTGGGGTTCATGAGAGATGGCTTTAGCAGTAAAGACTGAAACAAAGAAGGCATTCAGTAACTCCACCTTCTCTGTGTCTTCCACCACTAGGGCACCCACCTCATTCATCGGTGGGCCTACATTTTCCCTAGTCTTCCTTTTTCTACTGATATACTGAAAAAACCTCTTCTTGTTGTCTTTAACCAGTGGCCAAGCTGAGTTCTGCTTGAGCCTTGGCCCTTCTAATTTTCCCCCTGCACAGCTTCACTACGTCTTGGTATTCCTCATAAGTTGCCAAGCCCCTTTTCCAAAGGCCATAAACTTTCCTTTTGTTGTGGAGGTCCAGCCAAAACTCTCTCTTCAGCCAGGCTGGTCTTCTTCCCTGTCAGCTTGTCTTTTGGGACCTGGGAATGGCTTTCTCCTGTACCTTTAAGAGTTCCTCCCTGAAGTATGACCAGCCTTCCTGGGCTCCTTAGCCCTTCAGGACTGTCTCCCAAGGGACACACTCAACCATGCTCCAAAACAGGCCAAAGTCTGCCCTTTGGAAGTCCAAGGTGGCAGTTCTGCTGGTTCCCCCACTTGCTTCTCCAATAATTCAAAACTCTGTTTTAGTAGATTAATTAGTAATTAATAGATTAACAAACAACAGTGATGAACGCTGAAAGCCAAGAGCACAATCGACTTTCCTGTAGATACAGGAAACCTAACAACTTTCCATAGCTTTCTTTAGTTATTGATTTTCTAGTATTTTTAATGACTAAGCAGACAGAGCAGCACATGAGGCCCAGGAACACACTTCCTAATAAGAGGATTTTGTCTCCAGCCGGAGGTATATGCAAGCTTTTGCACTGCTAGTAAATCTGACAGAAAACTGAAACTCCCAATGAATAAATAGTCTAAAACACAATCCATTGTCAGGAAAAGCTTTTAGCTATGATTAGTGTTATTTAAAAATCACCTAGAGTTGGTTTCCTGCCCAAAGAGTGTACACACTGCTTGCTCTCTCTTCTGGACATACTTGGTGCCAAATCTGGTCTAGACTCCTTTCATAGCGCAGATTGACAGAAATTTAAATGAATTTTCAAACTGCTAGAAAAATATTTGCAGTTAGAATTCAACTTCAAAGATTCAGCTCAAAGACTTCTGGTAAAAAATACAAAGAAACACCAAGAAAAAAAAAAAGTATTAAATGACAAGTAAACCTCTCTGAAGTTTTATACTGACTGCCAGTGTTAGTCAAAGACTAACATACAGCAGATCTTTAAATTTCAACTGCAGTTTCAATTTTACAATTAAAGCACTTCAGTAGTTAATGCACAAATCAGAAATCAGAAACAGAAGACTGATTAGAATTTTTCGAAAGTATTCTGTTTGTTATGTGCAAGAACTCTGAATACTGAACTGTGGCAGACAAAAAATATATTCATCGCACTCAGAAAAGAAATATAAATACTGAGAGACCAAATGACGATTGTCTTGCAAATTAATATAAAACACAGCAGAAACAATAAAGTATAATAATTTTACATTAGGGATTACTATTGCCACGAATTTTAAGATATGTTTTTATTTAAAATTTCAGATATACCACGACCCAAAGTTACACTAGATATTCATGAAAAGCAGGATAAAATACTAATGACTACATAAATACAAGAAAAGATCAAACAAATACTAAGACATTCTGAAATCAAAACAATGACAACATTTCTCATTCAACACATCTAGTTATGTTAAATCAAAATCTGGTTTTAATAATTAAAACTGTAACTAACTCAAAAGATCATTTTATAAGATACCTGCCTGTTACTTATCAACTATAAAATAAAAGAATTTCTAAAAGAAGAGTCAAAGGTAACTAAGATTCATACCTGTCAGGAAATGTTGGTATTTCTGATCTGTTTCCTCAAGGGATCCAGTTCCTTAGTTTGCAGGAGCCCCTCAGAACAGCAGCATTATTTCACTTCTTTGAAAAGTACTGAAGAAAGCCATTTAGTGTATTATGCAACTTTTCATTTTCCTTTCTATGAATGAGGGAACTATCAACGAGACTCCATATGATACAGAGTAACTTACACAGTTCTGATGTTCTGCTTAATTTATTTATAGAAAACAAACAAACAAAAAGTCCAAATTTCAAGTAACATAGGCAGTTGGTATAAATTATACAAAACAATAATTAGATTGAAAGATAGTGCTAGTGACTTGTGCCTAGACTGGAGGTAAGAGAGTTACACCTTGACAATCCCAAATTCAACAGAATTGAATTGAGGTTTATACAGAGGAAAGCATGATCTGGATTTGTAGTCCTAAGCAGTTCTTGGATCTTATGGTGAAGAGTAAACAATTCAAACATCTTCTTATTGTTTCTGTAAAAGATTTTACATAAAATAATTGTCAGTTGAAAATTGAGAGATTTCACCTAAATGCTAAAGATTCTACAGAAAATTAATTTTCTCATGAAGCAAAATGTGCATTGTATTGGGATTTTCATATAACTATCACTGTGTGGTGACACAAATATTGACAAAAATCACAAAAAAGTATTATTTAACTTGAATAAGTGGTATTTTCATGTAGAATAATGAAAGGTCAAGTAAAGGCTATAACAGTTTAAATAATGTGAAATAAGTACCCAGAAACAATAAATAAATTTTTAAAAATAATTAGGATTTCTGAGCAAATTTTACTTCTAGTATTTTTCCAGTGTAAGTGATGATTTATATTAGATTATTTTACAGAAAAACATACTTTTTTCCTAGAATTCAATTCTGTTCCTAATAAAGTCAAATGAAAACGTCAGTTTTGTCAACAACTTAGTCTAACGTAAAAAATGGCTCAGTTTAGATACCTGCTTTTATGGATTAAAAAATCCCATTAAGTAAAGCACCATTGGAGCTCAGAAGCACATTACTACGGATATGATGAAGGCCTCTGTTACAGTAAATCATCAGTAAGCAAAGGGAACATATTTTATAAAGATTAACATTCAAAAAATGGTTTAAATGGCTCAAGACTTTAAATTCTGTTTTTGAAGGAAAGGAAAACTGATGAAACTGGAATGCAAGTCACATACAAGGTTAAATTTTCAAAGGGGGTTATTACCCAGTAACTGAGTAAAACTGAAGACTGGGGGAAAGAAAAAGGTTTCCTTATAAGCATTCTTGTCATCTGCATTCATATGGAATATTTCCTCTTTAGGCTAGTTATCTGGGTTTTTTTTAGTTTGCACTCTGTAAATTGAACTAGACAGATTTACAAGCATATTGAGAGTCTTGTCTTACATATCTGTGACACACACAGTTTAAATTTAACTGCTAACAGAGAAAGTCCAGCATTGATTGTCTATGGTGGAGCAAATAAACAGCAAAACAGAGATGAGTTTTCCAAAAACAAGAAAGCTAAAGGTCCCCAAGATAGCTGATCTAATAATAACTAACAGAATAATGGTAATAAAGGATTACTTTATTCTGGAGAGTTTTTGCAGTAGAACACAGAGCTTTTCCAAAATCTGAGTATCTAGCTTAGAACTTTGAAGCAATACAGAGCAAGTACGGAAGAAGGATTCATTACTGCAGGCTTCCAGGAAAGGCTGCAAGTAACCTGTAAAAGAAAAGAATTTAAAACACGCATCACAGAGTTTGATGCAGGAAAAAGTAAACCAGCTATTGATACCTTTAGAGGGCTTTAAATGCCTCATGTTGTCTAACTATTAGAAAAACAAAATAATTCACTTCATGCTGGGCATTTGATGTAAAACTCAGGTAAAACCAGGAACTGAAAAAGGCAAGTTCTTAAGAGTTCTGATATTACTCACCCTTGTTTTAAAACAAGGCTATTGCCTTGAGAACAAAGCAAAACAGGAAACGGAACAATTTAAAACTCAAATAAAAATTCTTATCTTGAACATGTTTATTCAGTGCTCATTTATCATGGTTCTTTCCTTTTGATCATGTGAGGGGAACATTAAGCTGTGCGAAAAGACTCACAAAGAAATATTTTAAGCTGTGCAAACCACACGTACAGGGATAGTATATGTAGAAACTAGTGTGATACCTGGCAGCCTTTCATTACCAAAATACTGACACTATACTCTGTTTCAAGACAGGCAAAATAATAATTGAAAGGTAAAAGTAAGAGCTGGATAGAAATACCTAAATACCAACATAACTCCTTTAAAATAGTGGATGAACTCTTAAGTCACATTGTATAACATTCCCGTCTATCCTGTTCCCCAAAATCTAAATACTTCACAATTTGTTCCCTTATCTCATAAAACATAAAGAAAATGGGTAATAACTGATTTTCTTTTTAAAGGAATAGTCTTTCATATAGCATTAGACATTTGCATTATAAAAATACAGATGTGAGGAAAATACTTTAATGTTCACATAATATTAAAAATATTTTATGTGTTATTAAGAAACTGCAGGATGCAAATTACAGCATAAACCAATAAGCACAGACATTAAAAAAAATTCCTTGCACATATGCTGAATACTGTAATTTACAAATAGGATGTCAGCATGCTTTTATCAGTTCAAAGAGGACTAGATGTTATATTTTGGTCAAAATTTTCTCTTTCCTTGTCCAAGGACATACTTATTAAATATAATAAGTATCCTTGGAGTGAATTCAAGGTTTTAATTTATTTCAGGAGGCTTACTGATACAAAATCAGAAGAAATGCTACAGAAAACTGTGTGGAATAGGGCTCTAAAAAAAAAAAAACAAAACAACAAAAAACTTGGAAACTAAAGTCAGCCTGAGAGGCTAAACTAATTTTCTCAGAGCTGGGCATTTATACTGCATATTCAACAAGGACCAAGGAGTTTCTAGACCGTACTGTTAGGAAGAAGATCTTTCAAAACCTGTAATTTTTGCCAAACAATGACATCTCATTTGGTTACACCAATAAATGACCCAGTGCCACCCCCCCAATGCTGAGTACATCTTATCACGCGTTGTACTGTACAGCTAAATCAATAAGATTTGTGGGCCTTTGCTGGTTTACATCGTCAGATGAAGAGACCAAGAAACAGCAAATGCCTTTAGCACAATCAGAGAAGTTATAGCTACATGTAAACTCTGCTCTAGTGAGGCCACACCTGGAGTAGTGTGTACAGCTCTGGAGCCCTCAGCACAGGGAAGACATGGAGCTGCTGGAGAGGGTCCAAAGAAGGGCTACAAAGATGATGAGAGGGCTGGAGCACCTCTGCTATGAAGACAGGCTGAGAGAGTTGGGGCTGTTCAGCCTAGATAAGAGAAGGCTCTGGGGAGACACCTTATAGTGGCCTTCCGGTACCTGAAGGGGGCCTACAGGAAAGCTGGGGAGGTGCTTTACACCAGGGAGGGCAGTGATAGGACAAGGGGCAATGGTTTTAAACTTAAAGAGGGGAGATTCAGGTTAGATATCAGGAAGAAATTCTTCACCCTGAGGGTAGTAAGGCACTGGAATAGGTTGCTCAGGGAGGTTGTGGAAGCCCCATCCCTGAAGGTGTTCAAGGCCAGGTTGGATGAGGCTTCATGTAGGCTGGTCTAGTGTGAGGTGTCCCTGCTCATAGCTGGGAGGCTGGAAACTGATGATCTTTAAGGTCCCTTCCAACCTTAACCATTCTATGATTCTCTCGTTTCAGTGGATTCTGCTTTCAACAGAATTGACTTAAAAGGCTGGATTCAATAGGCAGAATCCACAAAATAAGTAATGGAATGTGTGGATAGAAACTATGCAGATGCAGGATAATAGACTTAGGTAGCAAGGGGCCAAACTTGCAGCAATAAAAAGCAAGACGACAACTGATGTACTGTGAAGTTTGGAAAAGGCAGGCAGATGCTTTACGGTTTGGACAGCCGAGATGTCCTCTGTTGTTTACCCAAACCAACACAAAATAATATTTATTCTGAGAGACATACATTATCAAGGCAATAAATTAATAAATTGATTCATTTTCTGTTTACTTCTACTTTTGTGGTTCTTGCCTTCTTTCTACCATGTTCAATCCACCTATGCCTTTATACATACTCTCCTCTCAGTTTGCTGTTTCAAAATTGTAACAGTAGGAAATACAAAACAAAACAAAAATATAAAAGCAAAGTAGAAATGTAAACAGTAGTCAATAAAAAAATACACTGAAAAAAATTTTAAGGACATATATATTTTTCTTCTCTGTCAGTAAAGGTACTATTTCTCATTTTATTTTAGCTTATGATCTTCAATTAAGGATAACATTTTTGGTGTTTAGGCTGTCTAGGGAGGTGGTTTAATCACTATACCTGGAGGTTTTTAAAAGACTTGTAGATGTGGTGCTTAGGAACATGGTTTAGCACTGGCCCTGGTAGAGTTAGGGTAATGGTTGGACTCAATGATCTTAAAGGTCTTTTCCAACCACAATGAGTCCATGAGATTCTGTGAAAATGTCCTGACTGATGCATTAAATACCATTGACAGCTCCTAAAGCAAGAAAACCATCATGGATACTGGAATGATTAACTATTACATTTCTATGAACCTATAGATACCACAATACATTAAAAGCAAATGAAGGCTGAAAGTTACAGGAGAATTCCAAAAAGGAACAAAGAAAAAAGCACAGCTTCTTTAAGATGAAAAATAAAGTTCATGCTGAAGAAGTACATTTTATATGTGTGCACAAATACACATTGAGATAAAATAGATACACATAAAAAAACCATTTGCCACATAGATTTGAAATGACCTGAAAAATGCTTCTTTATTAAATATCACAAGGGACCAGTAGAATGCTGATATCACAAAAAAAAAAAAAAAGACTATATTCTCTCAGGAAAATTTAACTTGGTAATGGGGGACTATTCCAGTGTACAACAGATAAGAGAACAGAACAAATTTGTCAAGAATCTAACAAGAGGCATCACTATTGACTGCTTTCTGCCCTTGGCATGTTCAGACACTGTCCCCAGGATACAGTCACTCATGGCATGCCACTTTCAGTATTTCTTTTAATATTTCTCTTCTTTTGTTGCAGAAGGCATTATTTTTCAGAAACTGTGACATCAAATACTCAGGGCTACCTGTCAACTAGAGTAAGCAGAAAATCCTTAGATGGGATCACAGTATGTGCTAAATTTAGTGACACATGACTGACATA
Organism: Hemiprocne comata; assembly: GCA_020745705.1. Lineage (NCBI taxonomy): Eukaryota > Metazoa > Chordata > Aves > Apodiformes > Apodidae > Hemiprocne > Hemiprocne comata. The sequence continues at coordinate 151,298,543 of CM036586.1, read as the reverse complement.
CAATTAAGATTCAGTGCTCACTGTTGAGCCACTGTTCTCTGTGACAGAACTTTGACGTTATTAAAAACATATAACACCATATTAAACTTGGAAAAATAATTAACCCAGAATTCCCTTCTAGTATGATGGTATCATGCCCTAATGAGCCTAACTCGTTAAAATCCATCAGAAGAAGAGACAAAAGGATAAACAGAAACAGCAACTAAGCAATGACCACAATCCTACCATCTTAAGCATACTTTGTGTCAAAACATTTTCATCACTTAAGAGTGTTTGAATTAAAATTTCTATACAGATAGCAACAAGGGATAACCTTTTCTAAAGCAAGAAAATTCTAGGCCTACAAATTATATTATCGCTCAGGAGCTACAGGTTTATAGACATTTTTCTACAATTTTCTAGAATTCCTACAAATGACTGCCTATTCCCAAGAAACAGAAATGGTCCTATCAATCTGCACGGCACCGCTGATGAAGTCTGTTTTAAAAACAAAAACTTGAACAGCATCTCCTACTTACAAATTATGTTTATCAGAAAGGTAAGAAAAGTATAAAGAAATACATGAGAACACTGACATTCAAGAAGTAAATGGAGAATAAAGGTTTTTCTTCTTTCTATTGCCTGTTAAAACAAAAAAATAACCTTAGAAAACTGTGATTTAACTTGACTTCTGACTCAGCTGAACTGTGATTCATGAGAGATCTGAAGGTAACAAAATGCTGGGATCAAGAGCCTGGTCCTGCAATTTATTCCTATAAATATCCTTAAATAGCCGTAAAATGTTCTACATTCCTTTTCTGCAGGGGTAAACAAATACCATATTTAGCTGACCAGGACATTTCTTGGCTGTCTTGCTCTTACTGGATCCTTAAAAATATTTAATTTAAAATACATACACACACACACATATATGTTGTAGGAATGTTTTGACTGTGAAGTTTACAAACCAACATAAAATCTATTTATTACTTTTAAGACAGAGGGGAATTTACTATAAAACAGAAGAGCCAAAGTGGAAATAATTTCTGAAGTTTCACAAAGTTCAATTATGTGAAAGCAAACTGATAAAGGCACACATTGAAATGGACTGTTTGTACACTGCTGACAGGACTTGGGCACAATTTAAAATAATCAGCAAAAGCCTCTACTGGTATCCTTGAAAATTGCAGCATGTTGTAGTTGCATTAGCTTAACTTGAGTGGCAGATTGAAATGAACAATGAGCAATTTATCACTGTTGACAGGATTCATCTGAAATTTACCCTCAAAGTAATCAGTCACTCACAGCACAGAATTTCACCAGCTACAGTTATCTGGAAAATTCTGTTTTATACCTAAAGCTACACCACCTCAGAAAATGAAGACTGTCAGGAATGCCAACTTTAAGTTCATGTCTTCTCAAATCAATGATTAGAGTTTTTCCTCATTTCTAATTGCATGAGGATCTGCCAGGAGAATGGAGAACACATGACAGCAATGCAAGTGACGTAGCACTGTCTACTAGTGTGGAAAAGTTAACTAATGCAAAAGCTAACTAACTATGCACCATGGCAGAAACACTTAAAATAAAAAAATAATATCACTTACATGCCGCTAATAACCAATTGTCTATAATGCAGTCACCTGTAGGATTTGAACAATTTGCTGATTTTTTTTTCTCCTGTAATCAATAACCGGGGTTGTTAATTGCCAGTGGTTAAAGCACAGTGAAGACAGGGTGAAATTCCATCTCAGCATATGGCACCTCAAATGTTGATGCCTACATGGATGACCCTGAGTTAAGAGAGCCCAGGTGGCAATTTCAGCTGGTCGCCCAATATACGTTGACCTCAGTGTGATCTGAATTTTTCTTCCGTTTCCCAGGATGTGCAAGACATTCATGCAGACATGAGACAGGACATATGGGAGACCAATGTCATTCTCAAATGGCAACTGGAAGTTACACCCAGAAAAAAAAAATCATAATAGAAAAGGTTAAAACATAAGCATGAATTTTTATGTCACAAGAGACACTTGGAACAAAAGAAGCCTACAAGAAAAAAAAATATTAGAAAAGAAAGCCATGCCTTGGAGGTCAGAAACTATCTTTATAATAAAAAGAATAGTATGAAAAGTCAGGTTAAGTCAGACCTTGTTAAGAAAAAAAGTTCTCCCAGCAATTTAAGTAAAAATAGAACAAAAAAATAAAAGGTAGTGAGGTCATCTGTGGTCAGCACAAGAAAGATGAGATAAAAGCTAATGGTATTTCAGTCTTTTGGATGCAAACTTTGGCTAATATGCTTTTTTTCAGGAGAGCACTCTATCTTGATAAAAGTGACCCAAAAGAAGTCCTCATAACTTGTAATTCCAAGAGAGTCCTTTAGTCAGGGACACCAGAACAGACATAAGGATTCTGAAAGAAACGTTCCCTAAATTTTATTACAAGAAGAGTTAAACAGTTTTGCTAACAAGTCAGGAAGCAGCACTTTTTGAAGAGAGAACAGCCAATGCAATATATACACACAGACATATATATATAGGATTTGGACAAAAAAAAAGGCAATCTGAACAAACGTGCCCTTCAATAAGAATCTAAAGATTTTTTCAGAAACTAAAGAAGACAAATAAAAATAAAATAAAGTGTATTATCAGTTTATCTCTACGTATGTGTACAGAAACTATAGGTATGTTGCATCAGAGTAGTTACTATTGTTTGGTAAACAGCAGTTATAACTCAGCTAGACTTCAATACCATTTGATAAAGCAACATGTGGTGCTGTATTGCAGAAGACAGAGGTTAGTATGAGGACTGGAAGGTGTGTAGCGTAAGGAACTGGCTAAGCACAAGAGTCAGTCGTCTGGCCTTGAAAAGCGAATTTTCATTTTAAATACTGATTTTATAATTGTGCTTATCTAGTATATTAATTAATAACCGTGGCATGAACACAGGAATACTCTATTAAAATTCCATGCAGGAGCTGTGCATTTAGAAAGCAACAGGTATAAAATACATGAAAAAAAATCACCTTACTTGCTAGAATAGCAGAATCGTAAAGACAACACACTAAGAAACAACAAACATTTTTCCTGGAAAATCACTGAGTAGAAACATCAGAGGATGAAAACTTTTGGTGTGCTAATTGAACTCAGTATGTCTATGAGCAACCAATAATAACCTCTAATGAGGCCTGAGAGAGAGAAAAAAACAAAAACAAAAAACCTAGATAGCATTATAAATTGAAGCTATGCACTATTATGGATTATTTCATCCAAGAAACCAGAAGAAGCCTAATAAACTACCAGAATCACTGAAGGAATCATAACTCTCTCTTACAGAGGACAACTAAAGGAGCTTTGTTTCAACATTTTTCCTGTCAGAGTTCACCTGCCTTGTTTTCCCTGCTCCCATATCTCCACACCTGGAATAACCAGCTCAGAACTAAGCACAATATTCCTAACACAAGGACAAACTCAAATAAGGAAGCCTTTGCATAAATAAACCTAACCTGGCATGACCTTTAATTCTGTAATATCAGTTTGCAAGTAAGCAGGTAAATCAAGTCTGAACTTTGACAACGCATAGATGCTGCTCAAACTGCATAAACTGTACTATTTACTTCCAAAAAAAAAAAAAAAAAAGCCTTTCTTCATGAAATTATTTCAATTATGCCATTGCTCTAAATTCACCTTGATAGTTCCAGAGAAAATAGGTACAGTAGTTCTGCTAGTCAAATACAAAATAAAAAAGTGTATTAAAATCTTCTTCTATTTAAATCATACTTTGTTTTAAATTAAATCATTTTACAGAAAGCTATAAAAATGTAAACTGTTTATTCAAAATGCAAGCTTAGTAAATAAGAGCCACAAGATCCTACTTGAATACACTTTGTTCTAACGATTTCATAAATTAAATCGACTTCAAAAGAGATGTGTATATCCAGTACTGACAGAAACAACGCCTTTTTTACATCAAATACTTTTAAATTAGCATTCACATCTCCCTTCAAAATGGTTTGCTGTTCAGTATAAAGTTCAGTATTTCTCTGAATGAACAGTGACGCTTTACTTACAGGGTGGCTACTTGGCTCCACATAAGTTTATATTTAATGGTCCCTTTTATTTTTTACTGTGGAGTTGATGAGACAGGGGTCCAAAATTCAGAAGGGCTAAGCATTACATAACTGTTACTAAAACAAGAAAATAATGACAAGAACATTTTTTTTCTCATTAGAGGGAAGGCTACTATTTCTTCAGTAGAAATCAAATTACATTATTCCAGTTACTGCATTCATTTTAAAAACCTATAAACATGTCTTTAATAAAAATAAAAGCATTCAAACTAAGCTTGCACTTCACTAACAAAAATGTGTGCAAACTTTTGGTGTACTTGCTTGCTTTCAGCAAGTATACAGGTTGGTCCTAACATTATCACAGGCTGCATTAAATGGAGTTAGATACTTGTGATTAAAATATTAAACTATAACATCTATTAATCCAACATAATTATTCACTGTTTTCAGAAGAATTAATAAAAAAATTACAAAGGTAAGACAGGATAACAGAGGAAGGATTTCCTTTTAAATGGTTTGTATTTTATTGTTTATCCCACATAAGCTGTAAATCATTCCTTTCACTATAGCTTCAAACACAGTTCCTCAGAATAATTTCACATCTGCCTTTCACACAGGTGAGGGGGAATCCCACCTTATAATGGTATTCATAGACTTGACATTTTTAGCCTTTCTGTGGTGTAGAATAAGCTCATCTGAAAAGTTTAAATCCTGTGAACAGTTACCAGTAAAGATAATATACTGAAAAATAGTTACATTTTAATCTGTTTAAGCATACAGGCATTTTTTACTCCATACCTTCACTGCTTGTAGTCTTCAAATTCTCAAAATGCCAGGAATCAAGAAAAAAACAAAGAAGTGGGTTTGAGTTTCCCTGACAGACTCTGACTATCAACTTTTTAAACACCTGTAGAACAGTGTGACTTCTGTAATGCCTAGCATTAGTTATGGAAGCATTACAAAAGCATTCCAAATCAAAGGAAGATGCAGAGCGTGTGTATAGGCAATCCACATAAAAAGACCATCTCCATAGTAAGAAGTGATTATTTACTTGTAATCTGAATCCTTTTTTATCTCCACTGATTTGATTAACTTCCCTATGAGATGAGTAAATCTGGACACAATCTTGGTTACCCATGACCGTATTATTTTCTTACAAAAATCATTCGAAGGTTCAGTGAATATGTAAATACAGCTCAATTTTGCAGTTACTAAAAATCTTAAGCGATGTTAGTATGGTTCAGAAATCACACTTCAGCCCTACCAGAATGTGCCTTCACTTACAGTAAGCAGGAGAGAGATCCCTGTAAAGCAGAAGCTTGAAGACAATAAACGTAAGCTTTACTTAAAACAAAGGGCAGTGCTTTGTATTGCCTAATGAGCAAGTAAGTTCTGATTTCCTTGAATTAACATGATATTGGGAAAGGGCAACCTACTAATCTACATTACAGGAGTCAGTTGTCACTGCAAGAAGAATTTAAGACATTTTGTGTCTTTGTGTAGAAGTGCAAAGGGTGAAACTGAGAGAGGCAGCTCTTTGCTAACAGCAGATCTCAAACCAAGCATGAATCAGACTACTGTTCAACAATGGTAGTTTTGATAGGTGACTATAAACTCACTACATCCTTTGGAAGCCTTCTAACTGATTCATAGGTTAAAAAACCACACTAAGCTGCGTGAGAAGCAAGAAGACAGGAAGAACAGTATTCAACAAGATTGTATATGACAAGTATTCAACTACAAGGTGATTTAATACTAATGATATGATGTTCTTCAACACCCACAGAACAAATTTTCGTGCTGAAGTCATGCTACTTATTACTAGATTGTTTCCAGAAAACATTTCATGTCTGGCATCAATTCTCCTGAACAGTGTGTTGCAACTACTGTCCTAGAAACAAGATCTGCTAAGAAAAGAAATTTATAGTCATGTGGAGAGAACTTTGGGATACGAAGACACCCTAGAAGCCACTGCTGTCATACCACAACAATCTGGATTATTAAAAATAAATTATTGCTTAAATTATTACACATTAATTTAAACAGTAATTAAAATGGGAAATTGTAAGAGTTTTATTAAGCAATAGATACACTATAAATAACTTGACATAACTGAAAACTACCAGGTATTTAACAGCTAACACATTTTTCTCCCGAAATTTTAAAGGCAGTCACAGTACTGCATTTGTGGAAATAAATCACCAAGCACAGAGTTGTATCAAGACGCTAAATCTACTCTCTGTGACAATACTACCAGAGAAGGTTTTGTTCTTACTTCTATCTTCACGTAGGTTCATAGCTTAGAGTTGGCCTAAAAACCAAACACCATGCTTGGTAGCCTGCTTTCCTTAACTAAGGTAAGGAAACCTTCAAAAACCTTGGTACTGAAATCTTTCTTCGCTGTTAACTCAGCAGGAGTATATCTCTTCCCTTCTTACCAGAAAGATGTCTTTATAGACCACTCATTAGTTTCAAAGACCAAAAAAAGGATCAAGTTGACTTTTATGGCACTCATGTGAAGCCCCAGATTCAAGCAAAACACCACCACCATTAAAAAAAAAGACTGCAGGACTTGCTGTCTTGATTCTGCTTTTATCAGTCAATCTTTGTGGCAAAGGAAAGATGGGCATCCTCCAGAAAACAAACATGGATTGAAATCCTGGTAATGGTTATGCAGAGCCAAATAAAAGACTGAAAAGAACAAACCTGATCTGGCAATCCTCCCACCTGACCATGAAACAAAAACAGCACTGATGAGATAGCTACAGTGAAAATATAGCTAAACTCCTGCTTCAGTGCTGTGTTTACATGTATCAGCTATTAGAAAGCACATTTGAAATAGAAGACCGAACAGGTTGAAATGTACCAATTTAAGCACCATTACAGATGTTTCTAGACCAAAACATTAGCAGAATCTAGAAAGACAAAAGGGGTAAAATATCTTTGTTGAGTGGATTTTATACTTCCAGGTCCATAGCAAGCTGTTAACTTGGGTCCCAACTGTAGAACTTAGAAGCAACCTTTTACTTCCACTGAAGATAGCAGACTAAACCATCTGGACTTCAGAATCCTTCCAGCATGCAAATGACATGAAATAAAACATACATGACGTAAAATTATACTGTTTACTCTAACAATTACTTACACCTTAATTTCAGCAACTCATCAAGTTTCTAGTGTAGGTTAAAAGAAGCAAGTATTTGCTAAAGAACGCAAATGTTTAAGTAAGGACTTCACTCAGCTGTGAAGTTTCTTTCCTCAAATGTACTAACAGTAACAGCAGTGAACAGAATCCACAGAAGTACTCAGAGATGGGGAAAAAAACCCCAAAATATTACAGCATGAAAGTAAGCTGAAACTGAAGTTCTCGACACGAAGCAAACTCTGAAATCACTGCATAATATCTCTAGCAGCTCCTCTCACTCATATACCCTGAGGCACTGGCCGAAACTAACCTCCTTTTTTCACCCCTGACATTTAAAAGCCTTTGTTCCAACTATGAATGTTTTTGTATATTACAAGAACAGCAATCAGTATAACATTTTACCCTCCTCCTTAGGCTTTAACATTTTTGTAAAAGAGGTGAGGCAAACAAGATTGGCGTATATATATATATATATATATGTATGTAGGTATGTATATATTTGTATTCTGCATCTGTGACATACTGTTACAGTTCCAAAACTATTAATAATTGGGACAAAATGGTGCCATTATTTTTGGCGGGCACCACACTTCATAATTATACAACGATATGAAAACTCACTGATGACTGGGAAATGCCTGTGCAGCTGGAACACTATCCACGTTCCGACACCTAAAACCCTAAAACATAGTATAGTCTGGTGACACATAAATTTGAGATCCAAATTTGATAAATACTTGAATCCTTTGAAGAAAGAGTGTGACTGCATTGCATATTATAATGTGGGCTCTGGAGCTTTGTATGCTATGATGATAAATTTAAGTTTCAAGAAATACACACAAGCTTCCCAAGGGTATCAAAAGTTTTAATTATTTCTTCACATAATTCATGTGGTGCTAAGACCACTGTGTTTCTATGGTCTAGCTGGACAGGTACACTGGTTTTATCCACTCTTGTACAGAACATATGTCAATTCAAACAAACTTTTCATGAAGCTGTGGACCTCAGGCATTATTTTAACAGTTTTAAATAAGCTTGTAGCTGGTTTACAAGATCTACTAGACTGGTGTCATTCCTGTGGAATATGGTAAGCTCTCACTAACCTGGAATCAAAAGGACTACAGAGTAAACCCTGATCCTAAAAGTGAAAGAGAATGCTCCAACCTGGAATCTGAAGTAATACTAAGAGATGAACCAAGAAAAGCACCTTGAAGGTTGATAGCCCGTCTTCTGGCTCGAACGAGGAAATGATGACAAACTGTTCTACCACTTGAAAAGAAAAAGCAAATGGATAAACCTCTTGGCACAAAGGGAGTCAAAATAAGCTGATACTCCCCGTTTGTCTTTCGAGCAGGAATGATTACTAAGGTTATGTTTTCTGCTCTTCTGCCATCTAAGTGAACATTCATATATTGCTTATTCACCTTATCATGAAAGGATGGACTGGAAAAGTAATACATGAGTACAAATTCATGGAAACTATCTCTAACATTCACTGCTCACACCGTCTTGCTCATGTTAGATCTGGAGATTCAAACATGGTTTACCAAAAGAAAGTCTGTCACCAGAGGTTGTGTAGGGGTCATTTGGTGCAGTAACCTGTGCTTCTTCCTTTGTACCTCACACAACTGAGTTGTGCAATGCAAAAAACTGTCACTGCTTCTTCCTTCAGACTGGAATGTATAAGCTCACTGAAAACACAGAGGAGTTCCAAATTCACACTGAGAAAAAAGTTTCATTAGCCTTGGAACTGAAAAGGTACTGATCTTTAAATGAGTATTTTTTTATGGCTTGAACACCAACCCTGGTGGTTATCTTTGCCAGCCACAGTCTTAAGGGCATGGATGTGCTCAAACATACAAAAACATGTGTGGGCACATTGTATTCAAGGCAGCATACTACATGATTTTGGCTATCAGCTGCCTCTCACTGTATAGATTTTACTTCTTCCCACTGCTCTGTGGGAGTCTTTTTATAAATAGAAATGGTATCAACACATATGCAGAGAATGACAGAGATCTTGCCAAACAAATCCTGATTTACTGTCTTCTTACTTTCTATAATTTTTCTTAAACTAAACTTATTTTAAGTGATTCTTGTAGCTTTCCTCTTTCACAAATGATACCAATGCCTCAACTGCTGCATTTGACATCATGCTTCCAGGAACCAAATGCCTTATCAGCACTGTCAGTGGATCCTGGACCCATTGTACCAGATACACCATGAAGCCAAAAGCGATGATACTGATCTAAAACTCTGAAAATGTGCATACCAAAACCAAATCAGTCAATGGGCTTAAGCAGTACTGCAGACTCTCTCCTTCTAACTTTTATCAAAGCACAGAATTATCCATGTTAGACCAGTGGGTACTTCCTTCATATGCAGCTTAAATAATTTTCCTTAATATGTGAGTAAAATGTAAGTTTCATTTCTGGAAGCTTAGGAAGATAATTTCTTACAGGGAAGAGAAACCACATGAGGACCTCAGACAGGCCCGGACTGTACAGAATCATTAGTGTTCATGGCTTACTGTAAAAGAAGGCACATGCAGTTACAGGGAGGAGTAATGCAACATAGTAGTTATTTCATATCTGATTCACATCTTTCAGTCTGGACAACTCAAATTTGAATCTGTAAAAATAGTTTACAAAAAAAATTAAAAACTTATAAAATTCAGTTATAGAAAATTATATTTAAAAAATAAAGCACTGGCTTTTTTCCAACTTGATTTTCTGATTGCTTCAGCTCTAAAGGTAATATTTTTGAACAAATATATTGGAATACTCCTAGGCAACTCAAAAATTACTGCAGCAAGTTGAAAGAATGCCTAGGATTGCATATCTTACAAGAACAAATAAAAGCCTAAACTTTGCCTCCTGTTGGTCAAATGCTGTCTTTTTGGGTAATGTGCATCCATATTTTAGCATATGGCCATCTACCTATGCCTTCATATTTAAGGCTGTACACCAATACAACTTTAAAATGGAGCATAAAGTCCTGTTTTCATCTAACACACAGAGTGCCCTCTGAATATCCACTGCTGCCTTCCAGTTTGTCTTTTAATGACTTTTTAATAGGACATTTACAAAGGAATGAAAAGACGATTTGCCATCAACAACACTACTTTTCATTGTAAACAATTTCTTTCAAAACAATAACTACTTACTAGGAAAGAGCAGAACATGTCTGTAACTTGTGTATTGCCAATTTATTCTACCAAAGAGAAAGGCTCTGCTTAAGGCTTTATACCCAGTTGCTGAGAAATAGGTTCTCAATTAAATGTCACATACATACATCTTCTCTGAGAAGCAAGAAGGCCAAAGGCAAGTCTCTCACAACTGATGTCTCTTATTCTTCAGACTGCTGCCATCTAGCACACCAGAATGACTACTGCTAGGTAAAAGATGTACTGTTACTGGCATTACCTGAACTTATACCAGACACCAACCACCTTGCTTAGATTACTTTTGGATGTACAACGCTCTCTTTTCCAAATACTTTCCCAATCATAGTTCTGACTATTAGGAAGATTACTTTAGTGTAACACTACACTACCTACATGGTCAGAAAAAGAGTCAGCAAGAAATAATACAATTTTAGTCAAATCTTTCTCCAACTCCTCTTGCTGCAAATGTCTTTTAACTCAATGCTGTTCCATTCCAAGTCAAACATGCTTTCTATTTTTACCACTACAATGCACGGTAAGAAAATACTCTAAAAATAATAATAATATACCTTTCATAAATAGCAGTAGCCCTTCCCCTTTTCTGTTCCAAAAGGCATCAAGTGATTTTTAACTTTATAAAAAAACAGTTGCAAGGTTTATTCAACATGGCACTGCAATTCCTCATTACCTTTGTATTCATCCATTGGTTATTACCTGATTATTAGCCTGCATGACTTGGAACAGCACTGTGAAAAATTACATTGTTAAATCTTTTACAGGACCATAGCACCGTAAAGTTCAGCAAAACATAACCATCTTGTCTAGAAATGCCATTTCTAATTATTAGAAAGTGAAAAATGACTGGGGATGAACGGGGGATGAACTGTTCATTCGAACTAAAAAAGAATTTCGATAAAGTCCATTTTTTATCTCTACCTTCTGGCAGGTTTTCATGATACAGCTTCCCTGGCACAGCCTGACTTCATAGAAAAACATCAGCAATGTAAAGCAGTGGAAGAAACAGAAAAGCCAAAGTAAAACTAGTGACTGAAAAATTCACACTAATAAATAAGAAAGCAGCCAGGGCAAACTATAAAGCATAGGTGCTGAGAAAGAGAAGAAAAGACAACTTAAAAAGAGAGACCATTCAAAAATATATTTTATCTCTCTATTGAATGAATATACACAATACAAATGAATGCTAATACTAGATTAGATAATTTATACAGAATAATAATGCTATTTTTATGTTGTATTTATGCATACCTTACCTGCTTTCATAATTTATTTTTCTAAATTACCCAAATTTACCAGATTCCATGGTCATCTGAAGTAATCCATCAAGAGCACTGGAAAGCAGACCTCTACTGGATACTTTTAAGTGCCTTAATATGACAGGCACACATTGGTATTCCAAAAATAAGGCCTTCCCTTCATCTGTCTTCAAGTCTACACGAAGGGAATCAAACGCCTGAGCCAGGTAATCCACTGAAAGATACCAGAATACAGGGAATAAAACTTCTATAGTTGGTTCCATTAAGCAATATGTGAATAGCTATCCTGAGAGTTACTGTTGTAAATATAAAAGTTAAGTGGTTGAAAATATTAAATTTTATTTTTATTTAAAGACATCCTCTGCCTGTTTTTATTGCTTAACAATTTGTTGTGAGTGGAGAAAAAAAACTACAACTCGTACATTGAAGAAAAATATACTTAAAAATATAAAGCCATTCTAACATTTTGCTTGAGAGGAAAGAATTTACAAGCTTGCATAGTTTGAGACAGTGTTGGTGTCAACATCTGGGAAATCTCTGTTAAAAGAGCCAACGGCTGACCTGTCTGAATAAGAGCAATTAGTTTCATGAGAGAAACTACTCCCCTTCCTTCCTTCCTATAAAAAGCTGTAGCTGAAGTTGCAGTGCATACATTTTACATACTCAAACTTTGTGGAGTGCACTAAATTATATAAATAATGTAGATAAAGTGAAACAATCTAATTTCCTGATGTTAAATCTTTCTCAGTATCTTGGAATAGCATTGATCATCTGTAGTGCAGAAAATTAAGTAAAAGGAAACAATTTCTCCCCCAGCAAAAGTTTAATTACAGTGCCATCTGCTGGATACCGACATTTTGAAGGAAACGGGATATTTGTTCAAACGTGCTACTTTATCACTAGATCATTAGTGCCATGTGGTCGGAGTGATCAAAATACATACACAGTGATATTCGACAGATGTTTAACAACAGATCCTCTTTTCCATGTTATAGAAGTCAGCAGTTAAAAGTAACCATGAGAAGCTAAACCGATTCATTCTAATAGCCTTCATCTGCTGAAGGTAAGTCTCTGCAACAACTTTTTTCTGTATTGCAATTATTTTGTAATCGTTTTTATCAAACATTTCTAGAAATGTGAGTCTCCATTTTAAAGTAGTTATCATATCTTAAGATATGATTCACCAAAATATCTTCACAGAAATAGTCCCCTCCAACATCTGAAAGACTTTATTTGTTCATTTAATGATGTCAGGGTGTTCTTCCACCATGTCTAAATCCTGTCTTTACTGTAAATACTCACAATATAAATACTGCACAGGGTCAGTTAAGCACAAAGACATGTTAATCTGCTCAACCATCTAATCCAGAAGGATAACTTCCATGAACAAGAACACTGTTCACTATCTGTGGATTTAAAATCTCTGGCATCCCTAATTAATGTCAACCAGGGTGCCAGAGACTGCAGCAATTCTGTGATGTGGATCGCCGTTGTCTAAGAAATGGTCTAAAATTCATAATATATTTCATGCAAGAGACTGAAAAAAGTCAGATGCCAAAGCAGGCATCTGATTCTGACATTTTGGCATGGTTTTTCAGGATTACCTTGAAAATTAACTTCTCTGAAACCTGTCTCCATCTCTTTGTGTTACTAGCAGAGGGGATGTGTAGATAGCATCCTGAGAACAAAAGGTAGCAAAAATAGAATCACAGAATAATTTAGGTTGGAATCTATCCAACATTCCTGCCCAAAGAAGGACTATCTCTCAAGTTAGATTAGATTGTTCATAATCATAACCCCACTGAAAAAATATTTGCTATAAAAATGATCCATGCTTTTAAAATGTCTTTGAAAAGGGAAAAAATAAGTGGTTAGCATCACAAAGAGTTGGAAAAGGGTTATAGATACATTCATTTTTATGCTATCCTTGTAAAATTTATTCTTACAGAAAATCCCAGTTATGCAGCACCACACTACTCTTAAGTTGCAGCAGGTAGGCAGTAATCACCTCTTACACCTGCTCTTAATGGTATATAATTAGTGTTTCCTGCCTGAATTCCATAAAAAGGATTTGCAGCACTTCTTGTTCCCTATTCCCCTTGAAGAAATAAAAGGCTTCATAACTGAAGACAGTAGTTAACAAAACAGTTGTGAGAACAGCTACCCTGTTCTCTGAGATGTATTTTCTACAGTTTTTTCTAACCCTGTCCAGACATAATCTAATTCTTGTTAACTTGTAGCATCCACTTTGAAATCTTGACTTGCACCCTCTTCCCATGAGGCAGAGAAGACCCAGCTTTCTCTGTTTCTTTGCCAAAGCAAAATTATATGGGTTTTAAGAAGAGAATTCTACTTTATGCTACTGCTATACATCTCTGCTAGTGTGAAAGGTAGAAGAACCCTGGGAACAAAGCAGAAATAGAAAAAAACTCACAGTGAAAGGAAAGAGTTGCTCATTCTGTGATGCCCCCCTACACTATCCTTCGATTCATTTTGGTTAACAAAATGCAGAAGCATGAGCTGAAAATGAGATAGCTGTTTCAGATTCAGTTATACCTTAAAAGCCATTGAAGGCTGTCTGGACTATATTTTTAAGAGGATATTTTAGGGTTGTTGTTTTGTGGGTTTTTTTTTCAAAAAAAAAACCAAAACACAAAAAGCCAAGTCTTTATACAGTCAAAGCTCAACTTGATAATATGTGACAATTATATTGCATTTAGGATTCAGAGGGGACCTATCAACCCTGCTGCTTTTATGCTGATGGACTCTTTCTGCACAGGTGAAAAAAATGGCTCCATAGCAATCACTGAAGCCATTATTGAATTAAAGCAACTAAGTTAAAAACAGAAAGCTAATAATAGATGTCAAAATAAGACATTCTTTTACATTACTAATGAAATCTGCAGATTTATGAATTAAGAACCTTCACGAATAATTCAGATTACATACTACTGTTGAAGTTTTCAAATAAGTCATGTATATATTAGAAACAGGTAGGAATTTTTTTTAAATTACCAAAGTTAATCTGTAAATTAATTTTAAGAATAACTATAAATCAGATTGATTGAAGGTTCATTTTGGGATTCTGACAGAAAAGTGTACACCAATCTCTGTGTCAAAAGGATAAAGAAGGAAAACATCAAAAATATGAGTTTGTGCCTCTTTTTTAGTGTGCTCAACACTCAGAGCTCACAATATACAGTCAATTTTTGTTATCACTTTAAATAAAATGGTTTGGTCTTTTCAGATGATAATCTGTTTTCAGAGAAGGCCCCACTGTGAAGATCTGCCACAGAATCTTGAAAACTGCACAAGTGAAGTAACCTATCATGACCTAAAGCAGAAGTCACTATTTTCAGAGCTGTGTTATCTTCTCATGTGACCTTGTCTGCTTTCGCTTTGTTAACAAAGTACATAACTGTACTACATCAACATAGGAATTTTTGGAAAATTTTGGATTAAAAGGTCACTTTTCATGCTAGACAGGTTGCTTTGAAGTCTAAAACATTTTTACATAAATAGAACATGGTGCCTTTGTAAACGAGTCTATTTAATAGTGAAATCTGAACGGACAATTATGCCAAGAACTAACAATGTCACAGTGTAGCATTTTTCAATGTTGCTAATGTTTTGTAGGTAGCCATTTGTAGTGCCAGACTTGGTAGGAGAAGAGGGGAGCAGTGAACAGGTAAGGGCTAGAGTATGAACTGTATACTAAACTTAGACAAAGCAATTTCAGGACATATATTGTACCACAATTAAATCTAACAATTATAATCCACTACACAAGTGGCTTCTCTTTGTGGCTACAGATCCATGAGGAATTCCTGTGAACAACAGATTTACCTACGAAGAGAAATGCAGCAAAGTTGTAACTATGTCAGAAAAGAAACGTCTGACACTGCAGCTGATCAGCCTTTCAGGGTGTTTTGGTTTGAGCCAAGGTGAACGAACCTCTTTGCTGATTTTTTTTTTCTTTCAGTGAACTTTTTAGCAGCCCCAGTGGACTGATAATAACCAAGGTCACTTCTGACTGTCTGCAGCCTCCCCCCCTACAGGGGAGCAGATTAGACCGAAGGCAGGATCAGCAAATCAGAATATTCCCTTCTCATAGTATTTTCTCTATTTGGCTTTCAGTATAGGTTAAGACATCATGGAAGTCAAGCCTTTTGTTTCCTTTTCCACTCACTTTCCTGCTTACTGTCGCTTCTATCACCCTCTATTTGTCTCCCTCTCTTTTTTTCATTTGTTCTTCACAGCCGACACCCGAGGGCCCCGTCCGTGGTCCGTGTGCCCGGACACTGCCCCCTTCAGCTGGGAGTCACCAGGGAGAAGAGTTGCTGTGAGAGTCGCTGGGGGAGGAGGGAGGGGATCGGGTGTTGCACATCCCTTTGCAAATATATATATATATTCCCTTATCACTAATGATTAAAATCAATCTGTTTCACTTTTCAACCCAGAAAGCCTCTCTCTCTCATTTTTCTCCCTCTTTCCCTACCTTAGGGGAGGAGGGGGAGGGGGGTGAATTGAGAGTGTTATTATTATTGGTTCAACTGCCAACTCGGTGTCAAACCTGTGACACAGGGGATAGGTAAACATCCTACTAGCTTGAACAGGACAGTGAAATTCTTGAAGTGTACAAAATCTACCACTTATTTCAGCTTACAGAAGAAAAACTAGCCATGCCATTCTATGCAGTAAAGGTCTTGGCAATCCAGTCACTGCTGGAGTGACGATTTGACAGAATTACCAAGATCTCTTTCTTCCTTCTTCAGAAATGTTGATTTGTCTGACATCATATTAAAAGGAACACGTAAATTCCAACATGAAATTAATAACAGCAAGATTCATAGTCATTTCCAGTATGTTTTGCTTCACAAGGTAGTAAAACTCAAGCAAAACCACTTTTGACTAACAAAGCATAATGGACTCTAAAGTATTACTGAAATGTTTTTGTCGAGGTACATGACTGCAATAAAGAAATAAAACTTAAAAAATCAGAACGTACCTTGTGTCACTGTTTTAAGCACAATTAAAGTTGACAGAAACCTCAAAGGCATACAGGAACTCCTAAAGAAAGCTGCCGATTTTGATTTACTTTCTGTAGACCATTGAGAAGAACTACGTGGGTTTCCTTTACTTCCTATGCCTTTGAAAATATCTTCACCAAGTCTCCTCATTGTTGATGTCATTGTTGCATGCTGTTTCAAAGAATGCATACAGTTAGTGCAAACATTCAAACCCTGTGTACTGTGTAGAGATCCCTATGGTCCCCTAGCAATTAAATATTTAATAGCAAATGGTTTGGTCATTATTGGAAGATAATCTGCATAGGAGATACTACTCTGTTCCTATAGCAGTTAAACAACATTATCACTGTGCTGTATCAACACATAATTCATAACGAGACTAGTTTGTGAGGGCCCCTGCTACACTCGCATGATGTAAAGCTGCCCCTGGCTCCACAAGCTCAGCTTCAGTCAACTCTTTATCTGTAAGGATGCCTGAAGTTATATCCTGCAATAGCATTTACAGAATCAAGGTCTAAACATGAACCTTAAGAATGCTGTACAGGTAACACCTATTAGAGTTTTCATCAGAAACCACACAGAAATATTTCAAAATCAAACTTCACAATATGATAATTTAAAACACAGGTTCTTATTAGCACTAAACCAAACAATTTACTATTCTATTGAATTTAAACTCAAGATATTTACAATGTTTCCTATCTTTGTTTTAGCAAAAGCACTATTAGCAGAATTATACACTATATTGAGTCTTTACAGCTACTGTCTTTTTCTTTATTATACTGCTAAATATTTTCTTAAAGCACTCTACTCAAAAGCAGTAAGAATGTCTTATGCTTAAACACTGAACAGAGAACATTAAAAACAAAACTCTTTTGCTACTTTGCCACCGATTTCCATCAATTTCAACAAATCTCATGTATAAGGTAAACTTAAAAATACTGCCTTTTTTGATTGCAAAAGTTCTGTAAATAGATGTGTAAAAATATAATTTCTCAGATGCTCAGATACAACAATAGAGAAAACCATGTTTAGATACACAGTGCAAAATTTTATATTAAATTGAAAAATAATTAATTTTTTTAGTTTGCCATGTATCTGTGCTAAAAACTATGAGTTTATTCTTTGTAAAGACAGCAGTTTCTTTTATACATACCACCTGAAAGTATCTGATTTTCATATGTATTTCAAACACAAAATCCATTATTATCTTCTGGAAAGTTCATTTTTTAAAAAAACTACTGCACTAGGACTATTTGTTATACCTGAATATCACTGTCTAGCTGTCTTATAGACCAGTAAATAAATTTAATCACAGGGATGTGTAGTTTAGGATTCACAAATGGCATCCACTGGAGTTGCTCAGTAGCTATAGGCAAAAGCTGTAAAAAACATACAAAAGTAAAATTACATGTGGTATATGAAACTACTGCACAAGCTAATTTTAAATGAAAAACAAACAAACCTACCTCCCAACTTTCTCTTGGAGTTTAACAGATTACATATGTAAATACTCACTGGGCATATCCAGGATAGGTAACAGAATTATATGCATACAGAGATTTTCAATTTTATAGAGGTTTACATACAAAAGTGGAGATGGGTCATGTGAGCTCAGTCTCAGTAAATCAAATACTAATGGCTATACATCTTTAATATAATGAAGAAAAACAGGAAAAGAAGATTTTCTGAACACCTCACTCATTTCCAAACCTTGGTATCCCCCAGGAAGAAAACAATAAATATGCTAAAAGTATAGCATAGTATCACCTTTTATCAGTTGTAAATTGAAATTTTAATATCTAATATAGGCATCAAATTATTTTAAATTAGACATGTTCATCTCCTTATAAAAAAGGAATTATGTACAGTATTACACATGAAACACAAGACAGATTATCAACTGACAGAAGTGGCTGAAATGCTCAAGTTGAGCCTGAACACCACATTTTCCTTAAAAACGATCTGAATGCTGCATGAACAACAAATTATCTATTATATCTCACTGCCAGAATTAATACTGACTTATTAAGAGTGATTTTAAATTACTGTATCCAAAACATGTATTAAACAGACTGACCTGTTATATTCCCAAAATAATTTAATAAAACCCATACATCCAAAAACATATAACATGTGCAAACAATTCACACTCCTTTACCTTCATACACCTTTCCTGGGTGCAGGTTTTTTTGGAGGTCGGGGTAACCAGAAGTTTACAACTGCCCTCTCTTTCTTCTTGTATTTTTATTTTGCTAAGGTGCTGGTCTGAGATCCAATCCATAAGAAAAGTTAAGAGCTCATAAACTTGTGAATTCAATGGTAGCTGTAATACATCGACAACATCAGATATTTCAGCTTTCAAGGTAATGATTTTTCTGAGCCAATATAGTATAAAGTTGAAATATATGAAAATATAATGTTTCTGAATTATGCATAATTTAAAGGACAATGAGCCGGATAAAATCTGTGAGGTAAATTACTGTATTGGGAGCTTGTGGAAAACACTATATTAGAGGAAATAGTGATCTTGAACAGGACATGTCTGCTCTGTGGGGTCTCGTACCCAGAGTTTGAGAAGCCTGCATGTTATTAATATAACCTGTAACTTAAAATATCTCTGCGAAAAGTAAACTGCATGTGGATCAAGAAGTGGAAGGTGCCAATCCTGACCCAGAGACCACTGTACATCGAGGAATCAGAGATCCACATCACAGTTAACCTGAGCAGGTGCAGCCTGTGCTGCACAGGTCTCTCAACTGCACAGCTTATGCTGCGTTTGGCTGCAGGACAAACTCAGCCAGCTCGCTGTAACTGGAGCCTGCAGGCACCTCCCACTTCTTGGTACTGGCGATCATGCCTCCTGCCTGCCTGGCCATGCCTTTGGCTAAAAGAGCAACGAGAAGTTCTCCTGTGAACATTCTTCATGAACAGAGTCGTTCTCTTGTAAGAAAACTGTGTAATAGCTTCAATGACCAAAAAGTAGGAGCTTCTCTCCACAGACAGGACCTGCTCAGCATACCCTGCGAAAAGTCCACCCGGGCTCCATCTGATGCTGCACAATGTTACCAACATCTGAAGGGATGGAAGATTTACTAGTTATCTATATTCCTCCTCTTATTCTTATTAGAACAGGTATTTCATTAAGCCATTTGTTGTCAGGCCTTTCTTACAGAGATCCAGAAAGAACCCTGCATAATTTCTCTCTCTCTCTCTCTCTCCTCACTCCCATCCCCTCTGCAGAACAGATACTATTTGTGAAGGTTTCTGGGTGTGAAAAAATACACACAGAATTTAATTTGTACTTAGACAAATGGCTATAAAAGGTCTAGAAAAAGACTTTCACATACAGAATCACTCCATTTAATAATTGCAGACAAATTAATTACAGGTGGATGCAATTCTTTAACATCCTTTGCATGTGGGAATTCTCATTTCAATGCACTAAACCTCTAGATCATAGAGTCCACTGTTGTTTAAATTCACCTGGGTAACTAGCATTTTTCAAAAAAGAGCAAAGACTTCATGAAATTGTTGTTCTGTCCCTGTACTACACCACAATGAAGTCCCCTATGGAAGATATCCAGAGGTACCTGAAAACAGGCTGCACAAACAGTTCTCTGAAGACTTAAAAAGGTTTCTCTATCGAACTTCAGAAAACTGTTTTCCTCTTCATTCAGAACTGTAACTCCTGAAACTTTATATTTCACTTGCAACCAAAGTACACTAAACCCTATGTAAACGGAGAACTATGTTGGCTATACATAGACAGCACAGTTTTAAGGCATCTGATGTAATTAATTAAAGTAGGACAGTGTGAATCTCTTTCCCATTTCACAGTTTAGCTTCTAGCTGAAGAAAATTATTACCAGTTGGGAGATGTTGGCAGAGTGTTACCAAAGGACTTACTGCTAAGTGGAACAAGATGGAGACAGAAAGTATTTAATTAAGTGATGTAAGATTATTTTAAGGAAAGCAAGGTGATCATTCTGGAACTGTGGATGAACACTGCATTTATTTTCTTTCCCTCATTAAAGACTACTTCTCAAAAAAATAACAGTAGTATAATCACCTCTGGCTTACAAAATTAAAATTCTTTATTTGATATCTCTGACTGACTACTTTTTAGCTAGTGTTATTCATAAGAACAGTGCTGTAATGTAGCAGCAACCAGAAGGTTTAAAATTTGCTTTGACACAGTGAAAGAAGCCAACTACAGCGTAAGCAGTTTATAATTTTAATTGACATATGAAAGATGATGTGACAGGAGGGGAAAAACGTGCCATATAAATAAAAAATTTATACATATAGAATATGAAATCCAACAGATATTTTTAGCAATAAGCTTACTTCTTTGTTAACTGCCTGTTTTCCCCAATATAATCACTATCTTTTCTTACTGTAACTAATTCACTCATAAAATAAATACAGTTGGAAGTTACATTTTCTAATGTCTAGCAGATACACAAAGAAGGTTTGACTGCCTAATGTCTTTAGAATGAATCTTTCATTTTGCCCAATTCTTACCTTAGTAATTTTTGATGTTACCATCCCTTTTTCCTGCTTGACAGGTTTACTTTGTTGCACCACTTGACATACACCCTTAGACTTCTGAACCACTAAAAATTCATGCTTCCTCTACAACAAAATGCAACAATGAATTATATTTTACTTGTTACCTATAAAGGAAGCAGGTAATTGTAAGAACAAGCCTTACTTGTAGATTGTCTAAACGAGCTTGTACTTTCCTTGCTTGGCCTTCCAACTTCTTGTTCAGCTCAGTTACATCACTTAACTGAAAGAATCAGAAAACATCAAAGTATCTGTAAATTAACTTCTTTACTTAATTATCACACTGAAATAGTTTTATATTGTTGCTGAGCAGATAAATTATCTAAGTTCATGGGGTTGTATAGCCTGAAGCAAAGGAGGCCTAGAGGAGACCTTATCACTCTCTACAACTCCCTGAAAGGAGGTTGTAGTGAGGTGGGGGTTGGTCTCTTCTCTCCAGTAACAAGCAACAGGACCAGAGAAAATGGCATCAAGTTGCACCAGGGGATATTGGATATTAAAAGAAACTTCTTCACTGAAAGGGTAATTAAACACTGGAACAGGCTGCCCAGAGAGGTGGTTGAATTATCATCATCCCTGGAGGTGTTTAAAAGATATGTAGATGTGGCACTTAGGGACACGGCTTAGTGGTGGTCTTGGTAGAGTTAGGTTAATGGTTGGACTCAATGAGCTGAAAGGTCTTTTCCAACCAGAAAAATTGTGTGATTCTGTGACATGCAAAGATACTGTAGTGAGGGGAAACAGATTGATGGGTTGCATTCTAGGAGTTAGGTCTGACCTTCTCTAAGGAAAAGAATAAGCCTCTGATGTTGACTTTTTATCATACTCAGACTATCGGAACTGTAATTACTCACTGAATAAACAAAGGTTAAATAGTTTAGATAGCAATTTGTGTATCTGCATATTAGGTCAGACTTAATAGTCAAGTGAGATGAAAAATCTTTCTCTCTGTATTACTATGAACCACTGCCTCAGTTTAAGAACTGAGAAAATACTGCTTTAATTTGTAAAAATAATTAAAAGTACTGAGCAGACATGAAGCTAGAAATACACATTCTACTTTTTATTTCATAGAACAATTCTTGTCTTACAAAAACAAAAAATCAGCAATTTTGCAAACTTAAGTTGTTCAAATATTTAAAATTGTTAACTGTTGCTTGTAAAATTATTGATAACAGGAAATGGTTAATTGTACCTGTTTTCTTAAAGAGTCATTCATTTCCTTCAAGGTGTCAAATGATGACTTCAGCCTTCTATTTTCTTTAGTTATTTCTCTCAAGGCTTCTGTCAGCTGTTTAACTTCTGCCTCATGTTGCTATAGAAACATTAAATTTACAAACATGACTTACAAGAGACTTTTACAAACAATTCTATGCTAAGTTTCATTTTAGTGTTAAAATAATAGGACAAACTTTCAAAGACCATGCTTGTAAATCTGCATGGTCAAATTTGCATGTTCAACCAGTAGTCAGAAAAAAATCCACACAGCATTTATAAAGACACTGAGAGCAACGTGCATAGCCAACAGCTCTAAATCTTTTAATGTTCTACCCAAAACAGATTTTATCAAAATGTACATTTCTCAGATGAGTCAAATGTGGGAAAAGGTTGTGAACTGATATCAAAGACAAAACTTTTATTTACAGCTTATTCTTCCATATAATCACCAAAAAAAAAAAAAAAAGTGATTCTGTTTTGTGGCAACTTTTGAGATTTCTACTAGTTTTTCAGGTGTTGCTCAGTTTGAATCACGCAAAACAAGAAACTAATCCTATGCCTCTCAGACTAGTGCTCTGGTTTACAGCACAGGCATAGGACTTGCTAACTACAACCTGCATATCCCCTGCTGTTCTACTCATTCCCCTGAATTTTATTTTAGATTTAATCTTATCTGGATACCAGTGCATCTGGTGTACCTCAGATTTGGTAAAACGGTAGCTTTATTTTACTGAAAATATTCCAGATTAGCTCTCTCTCATCTCTCTCCTTCCATTAATTCACTGTTCTTCACTCATTCACCCACTCATTCTCTACTTTTTAATTTCCAGTCATTCCTCTCTTTCCACATGTGCAAATGACAGAAATAAAGCACAGTAGAAGTTTACAGGAAGCAAGCCCTGAAGAGATCCTTCTATATATTTCTGCTTGGAAGCACAGTAACTTCATTCCAGCTATACAGAAAAACTATCTACCGTTGCTTTTTTCTCAGCTGCCACCCTTCTTCAGCCAAAAGGATCAGAACAGCTATGGGCAGGACATTCTTGTCTAAAGCACCTACCCATAGTTGGCTAAGATGACATGAAATGACAGATCCCCTTTTCATATCAGTGAACATGCAGAAACTGCCAACATTGAGTGCATCCTATCACATCACATGGAATCTTTCATTTCCATTTTCTACATACACAGTTAAGAACTTTGTTTCTCATGACACCTCACCTGGAGTACAGTGTCCAGTTCTAGAGCCCCCAGCATAAGAAAGACATGGAGCTACTGGAGCAAGTCCAGAGGAGGGCCACAGAGATCATTAGAGGGCTGGAGCAGCTCTCCTGTGAAGACAGGCTGAGAGACCTGGGGTTGTTCAGCCTGGAGAAGAGAAGGCTCTGGGTAGACCTCATAGCTGCCTTCCAGTACCTGAGGGGGCTACAGAAAAACTGGGGAGGGGCTTTTTACAAGGGCTTGTTGTGAGAGGACAAGGGAGAATGGATTAAAACTTGAAGAAGGGAAGATTCAGATTAGACATTAGGAGGAAATTATTTAGCGTGAGGGTAGTGAGACACTGGCACAGGTTGCCCAGAGAAGCTGTGGCTGCCCCATCCCTGGAAGTGTTCAAGGCCAGGTTCGATGGGGCTCTGAGCAGCCTGGTCTAGTGGGAGGTGTCCCTACCCATGCAGGAGGCTTGGATCTGGATAATCTTTAAGGTCCCTTCCAACCCTAGCCATTCTATGACTCAATAGCTGCTCTACTAAGGATCAGTAGAGAATATCACTCCGAAAGTTAAGTAGTACCAATTCAGTTGTTAAGCCACAGGGTTGTAGGTGATGCCAGGATGTCTAAGCCATCCACTTTCAAAGCAGATCAGGTGCTGTCATCTGTATCATAACTAGCTATATCATTTCACTCCTGCCAGATGTTTGCCTAGTCTGTTTTTAAGTCATCCAAAACTGGAAAACCCTTCAGTTTTGCCAACCTACCTGTCCCTATGCTTCATTATTTTTGCTTAAATCTATTTTTTCCTAATACTTAACCTAATTTTCTCTTACTACTACTCCTACTACTTCTCCTATCACAGACATGAAAAAAAATTTGTTTCTTTGTCTTTGTGGCAGCCATTTACATAGTTGAGGCTTGGCACGTTCATGCTCAGTTCATCCTCAATTGAACCCATGTATCCACTCATCCTCCATTTCTACATCTGATACTTCTATTCAAGTGCAATTTGGTACACTCACACCGTCTCAATAGCATAATGTTTTTTTTCAGACCTACCGTATTTTCAATTTGTCAAGATCCATTTTAATCCCGATGTTATTTTCCAGCATGCTTGAAATTCCCCCTCACTTGCTATTTTCTTCAAATGTAATAAACGTGCTCTTCTCAACATCAAACTTCTTACCGAAAATACTAATACTCAACTGAAAAGATACGCTAGAATCTGCTATGTATATTCTTTTGACTTTGCTGTGAACTATTGTCTCACTACAGCTCTACACCAACTGCATTACATTTGTTATACTTCCCCAATATGATTATGAAAATGTCATGCAAAACTGTATAAAACATTTCTAATCAAGTCCAGACATATATAACTACTACTCCTCTATTAGCAATGTCCATTACCTTGCTGTAGTGGAAATTAGACTGATTTGACAATTTATGATTAATATTCGCTTGTAGTTATTTATTGCATTGTTTCCTGCATCGTGCTTCCAATGGTTTGTTCACAGCTTTTTCCAGGATTTATTCATTTAGTTAGTTAGTTAGAGAAATGGCTTTAAGTTGATGGCTGTACAACTTGTTCCCTTTTAAAAGCAAGGCACCACATTATTTTAGTCTTCTAATACTCCATTTAATCTCCAAAAATTTTTGCAGATAGCCACTACTTTTTTTTGGCCTTTTTCAGCCAGTTCTCTGACTGGCATAACATTCTTAAAACCCAGAAGATTTGAACCGTCTAAATTAACACCTTTATTATTCCTTCCCTGTTCAAAAGTAATGGACTCTCTCTTCTGACACCCTTTTGCCTTTTTTAATGTGTAATCTACATTTAGTTTTATCTGCACACATAAAATAAATTTGATTTCTCGGCTTACAGTTTTGACACTAAGTACACATATTTAAGGTCTTCTCTTGGTGATCTTCTGGATAATAACAAAACTTTTCACAAGACCTAAATTCAATAGCAAACTCCCACAAGAACAGTGTTTTTGACCATGTTTTTCCATAGTTGAAATCACACCACTTCACTTCCTCCCACACCCCCAAAGTTAGGTTGATCTTTTCTTTCTTTGAACTTCTTGAGTGCTTTTCTGCTAATACTCTCTGCAATAGTTGTTATGCCATAAGACCTCGTTGCATCTTAAAGCCTTCCCAAGGAAATCCACTTTAACTACAGCTAATGCAAAGATACTCATTTAAGTTACATACAATTACAGATAGACAACAATTTTTTTCTCTAATACTAGTTTTTGCTATTTTAGAAACAAATTACCTTTATTTTCTAAATTGTAACAGTAAAATGTACCTACAAATCAAACAACCAAATGCACCTCTCTGAAACAGAAGCCATACAAAATCCCTAACAATATTGTTTTGTACTTCTTATGTAAACTTTTCATTTGAGGATTTCAAGCACTTTAAAGAAAGAAGACAAACACATAAGAGAACTACAAACAAGTTGAATGGCATGTACAGCAATGAACATCACTAAACTATATTACTGCACCTCTTTTATAATTCCAAATTTTGTGTGAACCTCTTCCTCAACACCTCTTATTTTAGCCAAAGCTGCTTCATGTCTAAAAAGCAATGCTTCTCGCTCTGTTAGAAAACGCTCTCGTTTCTGGAGTTGCAGAGCATACTCCTGCTGTGCTGAACTTTCTCTCTGTATAAAGAAAACAAATGTTGAAACAGCTTTAAAATCCATGAAATTATCACAATTTAAAATGAATTTGAATTTTCTCCCCCAGGGATATGCTTAGCTTTTTAGAAAATTATACAATGTTACACAATAGCTTACTAATTAAAAGTATCCTGATGGACATCTATGTTCAGTTTCCCCACACATTATCCCACATGACTTTGATGTCTGTTGTCATGGCACAGCCTCCCAAAATACAAAGTTCAATTCTACATGGTTGCTCAAGTATAAACCTAGTCAATTAAACTTTGGATTTTGCTTCAAAAGTTTTGATAATGATATTAACTGTAAGACGGAACAGTCTGATGCAGCAGGAGCTATTACAGCATAAAATCATAAAGGAGGTTCCTCTATTAGTGGTCTAGGTCTGCTAGGGGATGAACTCTTGGGGATTCCACAGTAGCAGAAAAGTAAAGATAAAACAGAATAGAGCATTTTCACAGGAGGCTACGAAGGAAAGCACTCTTGAATGCCTAGAGCCAGCAGAATAGTTTCAGATGCTCTCAGGAGAAGCAGTGGTTGCAGGTGTTTCACTCCATGTCCATAGTGTCTCAAGACACTGCCCTTGGATGTAACGTGTTCAAACTCCCTCAAGCTGAATTTTATCTGATCTACCCACTATGCAAGTCAAAGCACCACTACCAAATCAGTGAATTAATTTAGGGGAAGAGGCAGATGATGACAGAGTTTTAGTATCTAAGTAATTGTGATTAGCATAAGCAATTGTTTTAGTATATAAGTAGTAGTGATTTAGTACATAAGTAACTTCTGAATTTTTCGTCAGAAGTGAGAATCTTCATAACATTACTCAACAAAATTTTTAAGGCAATTCAAGTTCCTACCTGGAGCTTCTGATGTATGACAAATAATTCATCATAAATTTGACTGATGTGAGGTGGTACTAAGTCTTGACCACTGCATGCTTGAGCATCAGTTCCACTCATGATTTTCCTTACCAAGTCACTGGTAGCATTTTGGTCACTATTTTCCTGTGTATTTGCAGCCAAATGGGGTGGTAAGGTGCTCTCTGTGGAAAAGAAAAACCCATTTCACATTTAAAAATTAGAACTAGATAAATAATGAAATGCTTGTTCTTCCAAAACATCAAAAACTAATTTTAGGCATTTAGAGTGACAAGTATAGAGCAAGAAGTATCAAAAAGAGAAAGTAATCTCCTAAAGAATTATGGAGAATTGTGCAAGGCTGTGTCCCATGACTTGTTTGAATTGATCAGTGATCAATGAAGTTTTGTAAGTAAAACTACGTCCTTCAATTTAGAAACCCCATAGATATCTGTATGAAATCAGACAGACTGAAGCAAAATGTAGCCAAAATCTCCTATTATTTTTGTAAGGGCTTCAGGCAACTGATTCACTGCTGAGTAGATCTTAGCCTGACATCTAAGCTAATAGAACAAAACTTAAGAAACTACTGAACAAAACATGAGAAACTGCTAGACATGACAGACAGTTTAAGATGCTGATGAAAGTTGCAGACAGCAGAGCTAGGAATGGCTGGATTTCATAGTCAAGTAGCCAGAATTCACAGATAACTGAAGGGAAGTACTACGATCTCCTGGAGAGTGACATCTTGCAAGGCCAAGTGCACTTAGGTACCACATCAGGCCAAAATTACCTAGGTGACAGTGTAAGAAACACAAGCTTGGTATTGTGCTGGTTTTGGCTAGGAAAGAGTTAATTTTCTTCATACCATCTGCTATTCTGTTATGTTTTGGATTTGTGACTAAAACAGTGTTGGTAATGCAGGCATGTTTTAGCTATTGTTGAGCAGTGCTTGCACAGCCTCAAGGCCTTTTCTGCTTCTCCCACCACCCTACCAGCGAATAGGCTGGGGGGGGGACAAGAAGTTGGGAGGGGACACAGCTGGGCCAGCTGACCCCAACTGACCAGAGGGATATCCCACACCATATGATGACATGCTCAGCAATAAAAGCTGGGGGAAGAAGGAGGAAGGGGGCCTTTCAGAGCTGTGGCATTTGTTTTCTCGAGTAACTATTACGCATGATGGAGCCCTGCTTTCCTGGAGATGGCCGAACACCTGCCGGCCAATGAGAAGCAGTAAATTAATTCCTTATTTTGCTTTGCTTGCAGGTCACTTTTTACTTTACCTATTGAAATGTCTTTATCTCAATCCATGAGTTTTATCACTTTTACCTTTATGATTCTCTCCCTTCACGCTGCGGGAGCGTGGAGAGTGAACAAGCAGCTGTGTGGGGCTGAGCTGCCTGTGGGGGTTAAACAACAACAGGTACAGATGTAGCAAAGCTCAGACCAACAAGAAAAAAGTAATTAGGGATAGGTTGTTTATTTGGTAGGGAAACAAGAAAGACAAAAAGAGATAGCATCAAGAGACCAGAAAAAGGTTACTAGATAAGCAATCAATGTAACAAAGGCTAACTGGTGCTATGTAACAAGCAAGCCCTGTGGTTATGACCCATCACAGCTGAAGCACAACAATAAACCAAACCTGTTGTTCTGCCACAGCGCGTCTGCTTTGAGGTGAGAAAGGAGAGCATAACAAGTGCAATACCACAGAAATCATAACAGAAAAAAGGGAAAAGAAACCAGAAGAAAAAGTATTAACAATTGAAATAAATGTGTGTGATATTTATCAAAGTTTTGTATTTATTTTGCCTTTGATCCTAAATACTGTAAACCATGCATTATTCCTGGTGCAATTAATTATTACTAGTTTTTGATTCCAGAAAGAATGTGTTTTCAGAAAACTGTTCTTATACTTTCACCACCTATTTAATACAAGTCTTGGTAGCAGTGGAGTACTACAGCTACATTGATCTGTTCTGCCTGACTTCTGAGATTCCTTTTAGCTGCTTTAGGTTTGGTTGGCTGGCTGGCTGGCTGATTCCACGCTTCCAGACACACTTCCAAATGAATTCAACAATAATCTTCTAAACCTAAAACCTTCCACAAGAGACAGAGCTACACTGGTTCACTAACTCCTCCAACTGAGGCAGCATTTTTAAATATTTGCAGTGTATTACTGCTAGCTGGTTCCTGCTACAATCTTCCAGTTAGAATTTCCTGAGTTAACTGAACAACAGATAACACTCTTTACCCACTGCCAGTTTTAAATCCTTGAGTTAAAAAAACATCTGACTTAACAGAGTTGTAGTATTTCTTAATGCAGCTAGCTACTTAAAATAAACCAAAGCAAACAAACATAAAAACAAAATCCACTTTATTTCTTCATTTATATTATAAAGTCACCTGGCAACCAGTTCCATAAAAGGTTGATTTTTTAAAAAACTGTATGTCAGTATTGCATCAAGTATGTCTGGATCTCCCACACTAATTCTAAGAGATGTAACTCGTACTTATATGAAAGGTTAAATCCCCAAATTAAAAAACATTTTAGCTGATTATTGTATTTCTGAACTGAACAGAAATACATTTACTAGAAAAGGTTTTTTTAATTACATTATACATATTATATTTTAAATTACATTATACTTCACAAAGAGTTGTAAAAATACTAAAAACTCAACATTTATTACCTGTTTCCACATATATAGCTGTATTTTGAACTGCATCAGTTTCAGAACACTCAATGGTCTTTTCTTCTATTTCTAGGCCACTTGAATCACATAAAGAATCTTGTTCATCATCAAAACTAAAAAATACAACAAAGCAATAATTACTCAGTCCCTTTTAACATATTACGTATAAAGCATTGAGAGAAGTTCTTATTAAACTGTAAACATTGCTCAATCCAAAGTTTTGATATTTGACCGATAACAAACAGCAGAGTTCAATCATTTGGGCAGAAGGCATTATTACTCCAAAGATTTTAATCGCAACGATTAGTAATGTTGCTGACTCAAAAGTAGTAACAATAACTAGGATTTTCGTGCTGTAAACACATGTATGCAGCACGTAAAACCTACACTATTCTGTCATCATCAACCACCAAATTCCAGGCAAGCTAAAAATACCCCCCCCCATTATTATTTCATATTTGGCGTAAATTAGCCCTGAAAAGAGATTTCTTGGTTTTTGGAAGAAAATTATCTCTAAATAAACTTAAAGCTGTTCATCAGTCTGAGCTATTTGCTTTGCTCCGAGTTCAGTTTGTATCATTCCTGTATCCCATTAGCAATTCCAACACACAGATTAGAAAGTGAGCACAATACTCCTCATTAAAATAAGCATTCACATTATTTCACACACCGGCCACAAACAGTTACTTACTTAACATGAAAACAAGCATTTTAAAAAAACTTCTAGATCTGTGCAATCTGAATGGATTGCTTATTCTTGGTTTATCTGGGTTATGAGAGATAATAAATGATAAAGGAGAGCTGAAAACACCTCTTACCAATTCCAGTCTTCAAAACTTTGTAGGAAACCACCCAAAGATCTGATGTTGTTCTCTCTTCCACTTTCAGTAAATTCTGATTCTAAAGAATATTTGGACAAGGAAATAGTTATCTTTTCCAGTAAGCTGCCCACGTCACCTGGAATAATAATAATAATAACAACAACAACAACTTTCTTTTGCATTTCTGAAGCTGACATTAAGAAATAGACAAGGCCTTATTAGAAATGCTTGCCACGTAATCATGTATATTTGAGAATCTAAAAAACCAGTCGCAGGGTGACGAATGAAGAACTATAACAGCTTAAACTATGGGAAGAATTATTTAGTTTTCAAAGCAGATTTGTCTTTCTGAAGTTTTACAGCTTGCCTTCAAATACTGACTTTTCTATAACCAAAGCTTGACAAACTCATTGTTTTACCCTGTTGTCCGCATGCACCAGTAACATGCAGTTCTCAAGAGGCCCAAAGACATTCTAAATATTAAATACGTATGTATCTTTAAATTAAAGCCAAATGTATGCATTATGAGGTGGACTGCTACCAACTACTTCAAGCAGGACTTAAACACAAACAGGTTGATAACCACTGTTTTAAAGCATCCTTTGTGCTCTTCATGTGAATGTTAACATTCCCAGGCTGGTTCTCAGATATCACAAACTCCTGACCAGGAATGTCTGCCTCTTTGGAATAAGAAAATAAAAAACCACTTAAAATAAAATTAGGAATTATACAGTTTTAGTATATGTTTTCCTTGCAAAAGACATCAAAGCCCTGTTGTTTGGCATTACCTTTGTACACTAAGGAGTCTCTACTCTTATACTCGGTATGTAACACTCCTAAAAGGCAATCCTACAAGAAAGCACAAAACCACTGTAATACAGAGAGACATTACAACTTGTTTAACTGTTACAACACCTTGTGACAGAAATTACAACAAACTACTGCCTTTTTTTTCAATATGTCAATGTTGGGGTTTTTTCCATATATAAATGTAAATTACCCTCATATTAATATAAAGAGGCAAACAATTCCCCAGAGTCTAAAAATGAAATATTCATAGTGTTATATGTTAAAATATTTAAGAGACTATAAGACACAATGAAGACAGTAACATATGGGCATAAAAGTAGGATAAGGTAATCACAGCAACAGTGCCATCTATCTTTACATCTAGGCTTTTTATATCACTGTCCTGTTCTACTTTTTTCTGCTAACTTGTAACTACATACTAAAAAAATTAATGACAATAGTATTAGGCTAAAAGCAAAATCAATTAAATGTACATTAGAAAAGACCAGACTCAAGCAGCTCTCATGATCTTAGTTGAGCTGCACTGCATCTCTCTTACTATGCTCAAAATGAAATGATCACGTGCTTTATTTTCTTGTATTGAAATACTGCTTTTTAAGACCAAAATGCACAAACAAATCCATCATTTCATTCCTTGCAAGCATTACACTTTAGAGTTGTCCTGGTTTGAGCCAGGATGAAGCCAATTTTCCTTTTACTGATTTTTTTTCCTTCAGTGAGCTCTCTCTTAACAAGCAGCAAGTTTTACAGCTAGTGGACTGATAACGCCAGAATGTTTATGTATCTGCCGGCACTTTGCACTACCTGTTGAATATGCAGCTCAGATGCTACAGGAGCAGAAAACACGTATCTGCAGCCCTCCCATAGGGAGGAGTGGACTAGATGGACAGCAAAACTGACCAAAGTATTCTATTCCATTTATCAACGTAAGCTCAACGTAAGGTCAGGGATCACAGAAGTTAAGCACCTTCCTGCTTCTTCCCTCCTCTTCCGTCCATGGCCGGCGCCCAGGGAGGACTCTGTCTATCCACCACCGTTAATCCTTAGGCCTGTACATTCCTGACCCCCATAACTCTCCCCTCAGCTCCTGTCTGCTCTGCTGCTCTCCGGCAGCACTCCAGGACATTTCAGAACTGCTCACAGCTCAGGAGATGCTGTGGGAGTTGCTGGGGGTGGAGGGAGGCAATAGTGTTTTGCAGATTCCTGAACACACTTGTATATAATTGTACATATTTTCTTCTATCATTAGTATTTAATTAAAGCTGTCTAGTTTAGTTTTCAAAATGCAAAGTCTCTCTATTATCTCTCTCCTTTCCCTACCTGGGGGCAGGGATCAAGAGCATTGTCACTGGTTCAATTTTCGATCCTGAGTCAAACCGTGACAGGAGTCTTAGAGATAGTTTTTTAAAGATAACTTTTGAAAATTATTTTTCTTTAAAGAACAGCTGCATATATCAAAATACAATATTCCTAAAAAAATCATAGCATCTAGAGCACCACAAGATGCTAGCTGAGTGGCAAATCCTCCTTGAAGAACTAAGGGCAGTTAAATCCAGATTTTAGCTGCTAAGGAACTCAAATCTTCACCTCGTATTTGGGACAGTTCCTGATCCTAAAATGGCAAGTCACACATCCTCAGGAAAAAAAAAAAAAAAAAAAAAGGCTAGTTTCTGTATTCATTTGATGATTCCCAGGATCAGTTCAACTATGTGTCTAGCCCAAATCCAGCTTTGAGTCTCTCCCAATCCTTGTCTGCTTATGGGTATTTTTACAACACATTACTTCCCTTGCAGTGTAAGTTTAAACACTTACCCCCAGAGCACGCTGGAAGCATTTGACCCATGGAATACAGATGCAAGAATGCAACTGGAAACATTTGTCTCAGTGACAGACTTCAGACAAAATAAAAGTGCCTAGCCAGTGAGTATTCTTTCCACAAATTGTCAAAGACTTTTGAAACACGAGCATGGGGGTGGAGGGTGATGGGGTGTGTCTTTGCCGCCGGATTTTTTAGTTCTATCAGCTTCCTAACCTATTGTGCAAACCCATAAATGCTTAGGTCAAGCACAAGTACTTGGAACAGAGGAATCACAATCCTTTTCCTTCATTCATAGTGGTGCAAAGAACTTGGCATTCTCTGGTGTAAAGCAGCATTGCTTTACCTTGGCAAGGGAACAATTTACACTCTGGTCATTGTGGCAGTCTCTTATGAACTGTGGCTTTGATTCTTCTCTGGCTGACTAGGTACAGTACAATTTCACACTCCGTGAAAAGAGGTAATCACTAGGCTTTATGAAAAACCACAAATATTCCTAACACATTCTAAGTAAGGCCAGCAATTGCTGTGGAACAAGAAGAGATAAAAGAAATTAGTTCTCCTATCACACGTATTTCATACATGGCTAGTATACTACTTCTAAGAGGATTCACATATTAGCTTGCTCAACTGACGGCTCAGACTGTGTTTTGGGAATGCATCAAATTTGGAATTGCCATTTCCAGTGAAATGTCAAGTTTAGGCAAGGAAAGAACACACTGTACATGTAAGCTCTTAAAGCCTGTTTAAAACCCATTTTTGGCTCTCACACTGTGTCTGTATGCAACACGACAGTGCTTACAATGGACCCCAAGGGAGGGGGCACCGACCCCCCGCACCCCTCCTTGCACCTCAGGGACCAGGCAAGGAGGAATGGCTTTCCCCTTTCTCCCACGCCCCGCACCTCCCTCCCACGGCCTTGCCGTCTCACCCCCGCCGGCCCCCGCAGGTAGCGCCGCTGCAGACGCTCGGCGGAGCGCCCGAGGCCCAGGCCGGGGCCCTCCATGTCGCGCCGCACCTCCGCTCGCGCTCGAACTAACCGCCACCACCCGCCGCCGGCGCGCGCAGGCGCGGGCGGCGGTAGGGGGCAGGCGGGCGCGTGCGCACAGGCTACCAGCGCGGGGGCGGCCGCAGAGGAGGCGGGGTGGGGGGGCAGCTCTCGCTCCCACCGGGCCAGGAAGCGGGCAGAGGCGGCCCGGCCACCGCCCCAGCCTTCCGCTGCCCTCGGCAACGACTGTTTCCCTCCCCCTCCCAGCGGTACAGCGCTTCCTGCGACTCCAGCCTCGGGCTGCAGCAGTGACCCATCAACCCAGTGTCACAAGATAAACTGCGAAGTAATCGGCGAACACCGGCTAAGTTGTGGCTGCCTGAAAGTGTTGAAGGGCAGGTTGGATGGGGCTTTGAGGAACCTGGTCTAGGGGGAGGTGCCCCTGCCCATGGCAGGGGAATTGGAACGAGATGATTTTTTAAGGTCCCTTCCAACCCAAACCCTTCTGTGATTCTGTATTAATACATATCTAAACAAATACTCTAGGTGTACTCTATGTGATCCTGCTCTGGCGGGGGGGGTTGGACTAGAGGATCCTTAGGGGTCCCTTCCAATCCCTAAGATTCTGTGAAAATCCTGCGGGGTTCCTTATACTGTTTTTCCTTATACTGTTTTAACAGTGTAATGCTTATGTAAGAGGTATTCGCTCAGGAGCTTTAGGGAAGAAATGCTTAGCGTCCTTCGAAGAAAAAAAACAACACACAAATAAACCCCCCCCTCCAAAAAGAAAGAAAAAACAAAAACCCATCAAAAATACCTTCAGGCTGAATACTTAAGTTACATACATCGACCATAGTGCCAAATTGATTACCTTGAAAAAAAAAACACAACACCTTGATAATGCCAGCATTGAGCTGTTGAGAAGTTCAGAAAAACCCCACATTTATTCATGCATAGTCACTACTAGTAAAGTTTTAGAAGAGAAAACGACCTTGTCAGATGAAGGCTGCAGTCATTCGGTTGTGCAGTAAGGTCAGAGAAGTCTGCTCATAAACATGAATATAGCAGTAAGCACTGGAGGATACTACAGCATTCCTGCTAACACCCCAATGGCAATTAGATGGTTTTCACTAAACCGAGTAATTTAGAAATATTCTCTGTACAAAAAAAAAGTTGGTACACTTCTCTACCAAAAAAATAAAAAGATTTAAGAATTATTCTTGAGTGTTTAAAAGCTCAAGTGCTCTTCAGAGACCTGAGACAGCTCAACTTGTTCCTGCACATCAACATAGTTTCCAATGCCTTCGGTTTACTGACCAGCAATTAGCACCTACAATGTTCATATTCAAAGCAGAGATTTATAAAAGCTGGAAGCCAAAGTAGGCAAGTTTGTTTTTTAAACAAACCAGAGTGAAGACAAGACATTTATTTTAACAAGACTAAGATTTTATTTTTAAAATTTGACGTTTAATACAAATAGGTCAGGATAACACAAATACACCTGAAATATACCAGTGTCTGAACTTTTTATTAACATGCAAAAAATCAATTAGAACACATAGAAAAGCCAGCTATAAGGTGTGATTTTACATTTATACATCAGAAGTGTCCATTTTAAGGAGTTGAAATAATTAGTCAATAACATCTAAATACTGATTTATACTCCTTAACATCTGTATACTCAATGCAATAACTATATTTGCCCACAGTCTGTAATGACAACTCTTCCATTTACTAGCCCTTTAGGAGAACCAAACGATTCTATCTTTTTCACAACATCCATTCCATCTTTGACAAACCCAAATACTACATGCTTGAAGTCCAAGTGTTCTGCTTTTTTAAGTGTTATGAAAAACTGAGAATTATTTGTATCCCTGCCCTTGTTTGCCATTGACAACAATCCTGGGCCAGTGTGTTTCACTTCAAAATTCTCATCTTCAAATGCTGTTCCATAAATTGATCTTCCACCTGTACCATCATGGTTAGTTATATCACCTCCCTTGAAGAAAAAAAAAAAGTACAGCATTAACTTAAAAATCCCAAAGCAAACCAACAGCACAATTATATTTCCTCTCAACAGTAAAGACTTAGATTTGGAAGAGCACGTTCTGCTTTCACAAGTACCGTATTTACTTTGATACACGGCTTCCCAGCTTCAGCAACTTTGTTCATAGTAGTGGAAGCAGTAGCAGGAAGTTTATCCCTTGTTTATTCTGAACACAGCATTTTATCGTCTGCTCCACACAGTGAACAGTTCTGTCTTCCCAGAGCCTGCTTCCTACATCACTTGGCCCTGATAGCTGGGACCTGTGTTACCTCATGTAAGGCCTGTCCTTGTCTAGTCCCTGCAGGCACAGAACTGATCACCTGAAAAAGGCCAAGGTCCCAATGACCAGCAATTTGTTGTTCTGTGCAGGTAGCAGTTTTGCCACATTACTGCCACAGATACTACTTCTAAGCAGTCCTTTGTCTGCAAGGCAGCAAGCTTCTGGCTCCTGATTATTTGACTAGACACACAAAGGTAACAGTATAGGTTATCATATCTTTGAAAGAAACCCTTAATTCTCATTGAAAAGGTTCTCACTGTACCCAGAGAAAGTGCAGACAAAGCAGAGCTAACTTAGAATTCATGCAATAGATCATCACTTTTTGTCAGGGTACACATGGTGCAATTAACTGTTTTAAGAAAGTCTGCTCATTGCTTTCCTTATTAGAAAGGCACAAAGCTTTAACAAAAAGCCATAAAGGGAATAGTCCAGATACAAGTGATACCTGATCAAGAGACTGGATAATTTTTTATTCTGGTGACAAGCCATTCATATATTACTGTCTACTTCTGAGTTTGTCATGCCTTGTCTTCAGGGAGGCTGTGCCATGCAGGAGCATTAGTGTAATGTGTAAGGAAGTTGGGTCATTCTGCCTGTTACAAGTCACTAAAACTCACATTCATATTCATGAGAATTTTAGGAAAGGTCTACCTGAGCTGTGATATATCTCCTAAGCCTTCAGCATTTGTAAAGAACTTGCTAGTGCTGCTGAATGCATGCAGAGTTTTAAAACTGACAGTGTCCACACTGGGGTTCAGATGCATTGCAGGCTGATACACTTGGTGAAAACTCCTAGTCAAGTATTTAAGGAACAGGCCACTGCACAATAATGAGATCTAGAGAACTTCTTCTAGATGAAAACTTGTGTATTTAAAATATTTTGAATATTTGCATGTTATCTGAAATATAAAGTGTGCTTTAAAATGCCAGAGAAGCCTGTAAAGTAAGTGTTCTTGGCAGGTAAGCATACGAAGTTCCTCTCTGTAGAGAGAAAAAGCTGAACAGTAGTTTTGGGAACCCTTCCTTTCCTGGTGTTCCTGTTTAGCAACAGGTCCATTGCCAGAGGAGATCTTTGTGTCAGCTTTTGCTTCCACACTAGCATGGCAGTACTAGGAAACACTAAAGCATCAGGCAGCTGGCAGACACCGGTAAAAAGCATTTGGCTTTGGGCAGCATGTCCTGCGTGCACCATTTCTCATCTCATTGAAGGGAAAGGGCAAATGAGAGAATCTTTCACACTGAGATCATGCTACCAACAAGAACCTGCTCTATCCTGTGTAAGTAATTTTTTGAAGTGCCATCGTTAGTTGAGATGCACCTCATCCTCTGAATGCAGAGTTTTCCCATTATGCTTACCTGACACACGAAGTCAGTGACTATTCTGTGAAACCTGGAGTTCTTGAATCCAAATCCTCTCTCTCCTGTGCACAGGGCCCTGAAATTTTCAGCAGTTCGAGGGACAATATTTGAGAACAGCTCCATGGTTATGTGTCCTAAAGGTTCATCATCAGCAGAAACTTCAAAATACACGACGGGGTTGGTGTCCTTTGACAGTCCTGCTGCCAGAGATAAGTGCCCCTTCTGTAGTTCAGACAAGCTTAGCTGGCATTCTTCAAACCTCCTCTTGAAAGAATTAGCCAATTCCTGGTTTTTAAATCTGACTGCAAGTTGTTCTACTTTTACTTCACCATCTGAAAATAAATCCAAGAACAGGTTTCTTTAGTTCTGTTCAGTATAGTCAGAAATAAACTTTTCTCGTCCTTTATAATCTCCAGGGAAAAAAAGGCACAGGAAGTACAGACCACCTAGAAAAAAACCAAACCTGAACAACTCACCAGCATAATCTGTGGCTGTCCAAATTAAAGCATTGTTTGATGTATCAGATGGCACCAAGTTCATTTCTTTGGTGATGACATGGTTTGCACAGACTTTAAGAACTTGGTCTCGTCTCATTAGGACTCTATAGCATTTCTTCTGTGTATGGAAGAGAATCTTCATCTCTCCAACACCACGCTCCTTCCACTGAGTGGCTTCTCTGTCCCATCTGTAAAGTTTTGCCCTCTCTTTGAAGAGAATTTCTTCATCTTCTTCTCCAGATTTTACCTCCACCTAGAATACAGCACAGTGGAGTACCTGTGATTTCCCAGAGATTTCCCTGTCACCAATAATATAACTAGTACTACATACACTGATGATGATTCTGACATATTACAATGGAAAATTATTCAATATATTCCTTTCTCCAACACCATATTCACCACACACCTAAAGGAGTAAAACATCTAGCCTTTTAATAATTTAAGATCCCTACAAATTCCACTGCTGGAATATATAAATTATAGCTATGTGATACTACTTTGCCATGCTGCAGAAGACTTTTGGTGGGTGTTTGTTCATTTTGCTTTGGGGGTAATTTGTTTGGTTGGTTTTTCTGGGGGGCTGTGGTTTGTTGTTGTTCTTTTTCTTTAAAAATTCATTTTCAAACTAACAAAGTTAGTTTCCTTACCTTCAGGTGATGTTAATTGTACTACATCTCTATTGCTTAGTCATTACAGAAATCTCTTGTCTAGCTTAGAGTAAAAATGTTAAGTTGGCATGGCTTTCACAGAACTAAATCTACAAGTCATGGCCACACAGCCACAGCTGAGTTGTATTAGCATTACGAGTTACTCAGTTCCCTCCCTCCCCCCTTAGTTTTCAGCTGTGCTATAATGAATCAGTCTTAGCTTCCTGCTGCAGCAGGGGGGTTGGACTTGATGATCTTCAGAGGTCCCTTCCAACCCCTGTAATTCTATGTTTTACAAGTTGTGTACAAATTTGCATACTGATAAGCACTCAGTCAAGGTATAATGAAATGATCTTTGAAAGACTTTAACTGATGCACCTGACAGTTCCCCAGTGCTAACCTGCACTAGGATTTAAAACAACAGGGTTTTCTATGTTAGCAGTGCAAGAAATACAGAACAAAGCACACAACACAGAAAGCAAAGTTAGTTAAGCAAAGCATTGTTTAAAAATCTTGTTGTGTTAGCAAACATGTTTATCTTAATGTTGATTTATATCCCAGAAGTCCCCGTACCTCTGGCAAGGAAATAATTGGCTCAAAGTGGATATCATCACTATGTACCACCTCATCATCACTACCACCTTCATCTTCATCTGCTTTATGGGCTCTCTCTCCAAACACAGCTGCTCCTGTATTCGCCCATTTGAAGTTTTTGTCTACAATTAAGAGATTTACATTTAAAATAGGTTTGTTTTTTTTCTTCCAGACAAAAACTTGCAAAAAACTGTTGTTAACCTGATCAATCAGCAAAAATTAGGTACACAAAAGGTGTACTGTATGAAGCAGACATCTAGCTGAGTGTCTGTCTCAGACTAGTTTAGCTCACCTTTTAAGCCAAAAGCAGAGTCTCCACAGCTTCTGGAAGCCAGATCAGCAAATGACAAGCCTGCAGTACTGCCAAAACCAAGTGAGATGACTCTGTCATCTATCAAATAAGAAGGGAAAGTCAAAGGTTTTTCTCTGTCTTAAAGAAATTGCATTTAATGTTATATAATCACAAGAATAAACTGAAGAAGTCTCTATGGCATTTCTGCGTTCCAATAAACTTAAAGTTTGCAAGACGCTTATGATAATGACAGTAATTTATTATGGTTTAAAGAAAGGGCTCAAGACTGAGAGTTTCAGCATGCTACTTCTATGCAGACCCACAGAGCTCTAGTAAGTATTCATGCGGTATTTAACAGTAAACTTATGAAAGAAAGTTTCTTGTATATCAATTACACAACAGACACTAGCATTGCTCTGTAGTAGTACCATCTGAACACACCAGAATTTGATGTATATAATTATTGTAACCCCCAGTCACATTTTTACTAGATTGCTACTTATGCTTCTAATTCAGTATTGGTACTACTTCTCTCCAAGGCAGCAACTACATTACATAAATATGCTATGCAGATCAGTTTAAGTTCCTACAAAAAACAAGAACATATCCCTGATCTCACCTTGTGTTGACTCTGAACAGTCCGAATCACTTTTTTTAGTTGATAAGTCTACAGGTTTGTCATCAGCTCCTGATGAAGTCTGTGATACATGCACAG
Source organism: Hemiprocne comata (assembly GCA_020745705.1). Taxonomy (NCBI): domain Eukaryota; kingdom Metazoa; phylum Chordata; class Aves; order Apodiformes; family Apodidae; genus Hemiprocne; species Hemiprocne comata. Next base: position 151,257,761 of record CM036586.1, on the reverse strand, counting down.
TTTCTGTGGTGGAATCAGGGTCTCCATTGTCTGTAGCTGACTGGACAAATACTGTCACCTCACCAGCTGATGGAGTAAGTACTTCCTCCTTACTGATACAGACTAAGTCAGCTGAGCTTGCAACCTCATTCTCCTGGGATTAATGAAAAAGTAATAAGCAAATAATCTAGACGAGCCTGGCATTCAAACTATTTCCTCAGGAGGCTAAGAACAGTCATTTTAGAAAAAAAAAGAACAACAAAAATTATTATTGTAAGCTTTCTTAAATTTTTCATTATCCTTAACACACGCTGGACATTCACTTGACAAGAAACCAAAGTATCTTTGAAGTAGCATGCTTTCAGAAAAATGCTATTACTTTCTGAAATCAATTAGTCCTTATTTATACATTAAGAGTGGTTTTACTAACCAAAGCAGTTTATACTTTGAGAACAGCTGTACCTCCTTTCTCTTCCCAAGGAACTTTAGATCTAAGCTTCTATTTCAGTGCTGGCAAAGACTTGAAGCACAGCCACAAGCGTCAGTTTTTCACCGCTGGATGTTTTAGTTCTCACAAGGTGAAAATTATGTAAAGCCTCACATGTATATGAAGCAATTGTACAAGCTTAATGACAAAAAGTTCAGCTTTTGTTCTTACTTTTGTTTCTTCAGTTTCAGCTTCTGTCTGAACGCCTTCTGGACTCTCATCCTCAGTATCACTGCTGACACCACAGACAGATGTAGAAGGAACCTGCAGAGTCTCTGCTTTAGCCTTCTCCTCAGGAGTTGGTTTATTTTCCCAAGCAGTAAGACATTCTCTTTTGTTATCAAATTCAGTTTTTCCTGTGATGCCTATTTACAAAGCATAAAAAACAGCAGAAAATAGCTGGGAAGGCAGCTAAATACCAAAGTATTTTTTGGCACCTATATTATAAAATAACAGTAGCCAGAGTAACTTGAAGTAAGACTTGAAGAATTTTTCAAGTAGCATTACTGTTTAAACAGTGGAAGTGAAGACTGACTTAACTCCACTCAAGGTAGCTAGAGAATTGGAAGTTCATCATACTTGGTTTTCTATTGCTATTGGGGAATTTCCATGCAACGAGGAAGAGTTCAATCTTGCAGCCACCACTACTACTGGTTTTCTTCAACATTTGCTCCTATTTCAGATGGCTCAATATATGCATACCACCTCTTTCTAGAACGTATCCTCAAAAAAACCCCAAACTTCACTTCTAGAACTATCTACCCAGATTTTCAGTTATGCAACACTGAAGTCTGAGGCAAAGCCAGAGTAGACATAAACATAAAGCAGCAAATTCAATCTTCTATACCTGTATTTTTAGTATAAAGACCAAATTTTTTTTTTTTATTATTGAACAATATTAACTCATAAGCTTAATTTAAATTGACTATGTGCAGAAGTAACAAGTATTCACAGATGTAGACAACTTTTGTCTTGTACAGTATCATGCCAAGCTGAAATCTTCATAGAATTTATAGGTAGGAAGACACTCTGATGTTCTTGTTTAGAGACCACCTAAAATGTACATTTCTCATTCACAAACCACTTTTCTGCTAACTAACAGTTCAACATACAAAGCTTAAAGTTATATTCTGAGATGCAGCTTTTCTGCTCCCAGCACCAGTACTTATGGCACAAGTGTCCTTCAGATTTAGAGACTATGTTTCAGTATATAATAAATTTTATGTATCTTGACATACCTTTTACAGGATCTTGCAATTTCTTTCTCTCTTCTGAACTGCTGGGATACAGTCTTCCATTAAGTTTCTTAACAGCTGTTTCATAGTCTTCATCTTAAAAATAGGCAACAAGTGTAAGTTCTCTATACTTACTAGGATGACTGAGAAGTCTGCTTCTGACTCACAAACCTAGTAATCGTGCATTTTATTGCTTCAGTTTTGGAAGTTCTATAGGTCAGCAAGTAAGTTATCACTTCCGCTTTGGCATACATATACTTCAGTGTGCTACTGACACTTTTCTCAGCTTAGATGTGTGGCACAGGTTTTGTTTTCAGAAAACACATTTCTTATTGACTCATTTTATTCGGAGTACAGCTAAACAGAACCGGGGAGACTGAAGATCTTTTATATAAAACTAGCAAGCTCAGACATTTGTGGGAGAGGGACTGACTACTCCCATTTTCTGTTGAATACAGTGCTTCAGAACTTCCATTTAACGTATTTGCTGCTCAATTAATTCAAAGTAACTTAGTTGCATGCAATATGATTTTGTATAAAAGTATTTCCAGTTTTAGTGTAAGGAATTTGCTTTACAAGAATAATAATAGTCTAGCATTTAGGGAACTTGAATATTTTCTTTTTTGGTAGACTGCCTTGTATTTATCTCTAAAAATAGAAACAGAAGTAAGCCTCTTGTGCAAATGAGACTAGGCTCAAAAATATCCAATTACTTAGTCTTACCTAACCAACTACATTCGTAACATGAGTATCAACAACCGTAAGACACCAATACAAACACCCTTTAGTGTTTGTAAATGCCTTCATTGTATTAGACTGTCTTGAAGACCTGAGTGTCTATCTTTGGCCATAAAGAAGATGACAGAACTATTTCCCAATGGTTCTGATCGTATCTATAGAATCACAGAACATCTCAATCTGGAAGGGACCCATTAGGATCATCGAGTCCAACTCTCCACAGGACTACCTAAAGCTAAACCATGTCTAAAAGCATCATCCACATGCTTGGATGGAACTCTGACAGGCTTGGTGTCATGACCACTGCCCTGGGAAGCCTATTCCAGTGATTGCCCCTCTCTTGATGAATCTTTTCCTAAATGTCCAATCTGAACTTCCCCTGATAGCTTCATTCCATTTCACTGGTCACCAGAGAGAGATCAGCACCCCCTCGTCCTCCCACTGTCCTCCTTGAGGAAGCTGTAAACTACAATGAGGTCACCTCTCAGCCTTCTCTTCTCCAAGCTGAAAAAACAGTGACCTCAGCCTCTACCTGTAAGTCTGAAAGTCCCTGAAAGGCCCTTGAGGTCTTTCACCACCTTGGTCACTCTTCTCTTGACACACTTGAGTAATTTCATGTCCTCCTTATATTGAGGTACCCAACGCTGCACCTAGTGCTCAAGGTGGGGCCACACCAGTGCAGTGTATTACAGCCCTTCCCCACAGAAAGGCAACACAAAGATCAACTTTGGCACTCCTTACCATCATCCTCGTCACTCACATATCCAGGCTTATTCTTGTAACAGAAAAACGTTGAAGGTAGCTTGAGAAAGCCAGCGAGAGCTCTCTGTTCAGGGGTAGGTGTTAACTCATAAACTATTACGACCTCATCAGATGAATCAGTGTCCTTGGAAGATGGAAGATCGTCTTCTGACATTGTCTTCTCAGCTTCTTTAAGAAATTGAACAAACCATTAAAACAGAGTAATTTCAGAACAGGGAATAACGTTAACCTGGCATTGTCATTATTACAGAGCTGAGTTAATTCTAATTCCCAGGAAACAAACAAACAAACAAACAAACAATCAAAGTTACAGGATGCTAGGACACACCATCCTGTCAAAACTTAAGAAATTCTAACCTGCATGCCTAACTACATCCTCTTCTATCACCTTTGAAATTCAAGGATTGGAACAGAAACAAGCCTGTTACAAGGCCTGTATATCATTACAAGGATTATTTAACTAAACCTCACATCAAACGAAGTAAGACTATAGAAAAGAGGGATACAGGTGTGATCCAGAAGCAGAAAGGCAAACTTCAGGCCTGAAAAAAGGGAAGCTATTTACAGCAAACATGTCCTGCTGAATTGCTTAAAAGTGCTAGAAAATATTAAACAGCAACTGAATAGAACTCATTTCAGATTACTTATGGGAAATCTGAGCTTTTTATTAGTTAATCTCAATTTACCATAATAGCAGTTGTTGAAATGTAGTTGTTACAAAAGTAAAGAAATTCTGAGCTCCATCTTGTAAAACAACAAAGACTGCTTTCAGCCTATTTAACTTGCTTTTCTAGCAAGGACAAATACCACTATCAATATTATTATACAGCTTTTTCTCCTCTCTCCTTCGACATTAAGTTGTTCATTCCACTTGTTTTGAAAAAACAGGGCATAATCAAAGGTTAAAGCTAGAAGCTCAGCCTAGAGCAAACTGCAGAAAAACACATGCCTACGAGAACAAGCAGACAGATATGGAAACAAAGATTTGAGTTTATTATGACAGACTGGAAGCAAAGAGGGAGGATATACTCGTTTAAGCATCCTGTATTGTTTGGTTGGGGTTTTGTTTGGGTTGGGGTTTTTGTTGTTGCTTTGAGAGGGAGTTTGGATATAAAGGTGTGAGAAAAAAATTGCCAACTATTTATAACAATTACCCCCTAAGCCCATCAATATCCACTCATCAGCTGCTTCTAAGAACAATCTGATTGCGTCAACAAGTCAAGCTGTTAGCATTCGCTAGATTTGAGTTAAACTAGCCAGCAGGATTTGAAAGGTGCTCTCAAAAGCTCACTGCTCTTTTCATTAGAAAATATTTGTGAAGTTTGTGGCACAATGTAGTCAGTAGAACCTAAAGTCTCAGCCAGGAAACAGACTAACACTCAGTTCCTGGGGAACACTGATTTTCCTGCTCACACAACTTGATATTCATCATTGCAAGAGGAGACAAGGACAGAAGAGAAGTGTAATGCTTACATACGTACTTCTTGATACTCTGGCACCACTGAGACACTAGAATAAATCTGCTTTTTAAAAGTACTCTCCTACTAGTATCTTCCAGTAAAGAACAATATAAAGGCCAGTAAAGTAAAAGCAAAATCCAAAGTACTAGTTCAAATTTAAGTCTTATTTTAAAGTGTTTCTCCTCCAACTTTTGCCCCAATTGACTCTTGCTTTGATTGCAAGTTAATCATTTCAGGCATTTATATACCAGGGTGTAGCTCAAACCTGTGAATCTTGTGGAGTAATGCTTTTTGCTCACTTTTTTTTTAGATCTTAATAGCTCCTCTGAGCCTGTATAAAGTAAACAAAGGATAAAATTCTCAAACAGCAAATTTCTAAGTTCGTATAATAACTGCAGGCTACAGATGGTTTCATATACTGCTAAATCTTGTGCAAAAAATTCAATAACCCTAACTCATTTAAATATTACGAGTACATCTAGCACCATGTTATCAAGACATGTAGGTATCCTGCATATTAGCATATGCTTTATTCACTCAGATTAGTTAAGCAAGCGTCTCAATTGGACTAAGTTTGCATAAAGTTCACCACAAAGGTTTAATTGTGGAGTATTTAGTCTTACAGCCATTAAAGGTTCCAGTAAAAAATAGCTTTCTTTAGGATATGAGAATTTTCAAAAGTGTACCTTCAACAACAACAAAAAAATTCCTCCCAGATCAGTCAGGTAGATGGCAAAAGTCTGAGCCACCTTTAATCTGAGCTAGCTAGAATACCCTGGCAATGGATTATATAGTCCATCATATTCGACAGATGGCATTCCTGAATGAATTATCATGCAAGATGGTCATTGGTTCAGTTAAGTGATTTTCTCCTAACCCTTACCACAAGCAAGTTAACTTTTCTTATTCAAAAATATTACGAACAGCTTAAATGCATCTTCACAGGCAGCCATTAAAACAAAGAGCCATGCATACATACAACACTCTTAGAAGACTGTTGGTTTTGTTATAATAGAACTTTCTACTCCAGGGAAGAAGTCCACACAAAATATTGTTAGTATATGTAAGGAAAAAATAAAGAACAATAGCATGCACAACAGTTCTTTTTACTGGTGTACTAAGCCTAAATATCTAACTAGTCACAATACTGGTAATTTTTTTCTCATGCATATATCAGTGAGGATCTTCTGGATATAACAGAAAAGCAGCAGAGTTTAAACATTAATGCGTGTAACTGATACAGTAACATGCTACTCACATTAACTTTGATTCAGTCTTATAAAGCACTTCCAAATTACCTGACTTTAAATACTTTTGCATGGAGGTGCAGAACAACTATACGGTTACATTTCTTTTGAATGTTGCTCTAGCACAATTCAGAAGCTTCTCCCCAAAAGACGTTCCCCATGACAAAGCCTCATATTATATTTGTACAGGGTAGGCTTCAAAACCTAATTTAGAAAGGACTTCTCAAAGTCATTTGCTATTATGTTAAGGGCTCAAAACAAAGCCACCTAACAGCTACACTGAAAACAATTACCAGCTGTAAATAAACCACTAAGCATACAATCACATCCTAGTTATCAGAAAAACAGAAGTGAAGAACAGTCTGAAGTACCAGAAAGGTGTAATTTGGTTGGTTGGTTTTTTTACCACACACACCCACCCTCTCACACACCTGCAATACCAATACAGGATCATCAGCCTGAGGTAGCAAAAGTTCTTTCATGTATGCATTGGTGGAGAATGCTTAATCACTTCAGAATCATGAAAATAAAACTGAATTGTTAATAAACTCCATGCACAAGGATGCCTACAAACAGAACAGTTCATTTTCACAGAACAGGAGTTGAGTGTTTAAGTAAGAGCAGCTTCTCTAGAAATACAATTTTGGGAAAACCATGTTTTGATGTTTTTAAACAACGTAAGACACGTTGTTTAAAAACACACGTTAGGAGACTGTCTTGTGCAGACTAGAATAAAAAATTGCTTTTTAAAGTAAAAACAGTTGTACTGTGCAAGGTGAGTATGCTTACAGCAAGCATATTTAAAAGAAGCACCATTAGTAACATCCTATAAGGACATGTAATCAAACTATAAGCTGCAGAAGTTTTGTTTACAGGTTTTAACTGTAAACAAATTGGTTACTCAGCAAATGTTTTCTGACCAGCTAAGGTAGACTTGATATTATACATAAAGTGTATACACACAAGCCATAGCTAAGAACTTGGCTTATTTCCGTGCACTTTTTAAAAGTGCAGTAGTTGACATATTCATAATTATGAAACAGAATTGAACATTTCCAATAGAGAGGCTAAATACATTCAAATGTTTTACTGGATAATGTCTTGAGCTCTTCAAACATATTTCACTGAAGCAGAAACCTCAAGTACTAAGAGGTGTATTCTTTAAAAATACCAGGAAGATTTATTGAGGTAAGGGGAATTTTAGAGATCCAGTGTGTATGTTCAGTAAAACCATGATGGAAAAGTGCAAGGTAGATACCCTCAGAAAACAAGGCAAACTGAAGCCAAAAGCTTAAACAGGGCCATTCATTGTGCTAGCTCGTATTAACATAATCAGGGCTAGAAACATTCTCCAATAGGACAAATACAGTAATCAGACACACAATTTTAAGTACTCTTCTTCAACATGCATGTTAATTACAAAGATCACCGAGCCATCTGCTTTGCCACTGTTGGGTTACTGTCCATGCCTGCTAAAGTGTTTTTATCACACATTCAGTGCAGTATGCAAATACCTTTACTATCAGGTTGCAAGGAAGATGTGCTTGTCCAAAAGGCCATTGGGTTAGATTTAAAAAGGTTAAAATTAAATCCTATAAAAAATAAATGGTTTGGAATTTTAAAATGGTAAAACAGACTTATCTATGTTCTGGAAGTATAGTCATATTTCATAGTAGGAAATTTCAACTGATAATTCTACACAAGTTTATCCAACCCATGTGAATAGACTGCAGCTTTCATCTTCTACCATGTCACTTTTACTTCAGGTAAAAAAAAACAAGTATGTCTCTCTTCTGCAACTGCATCTTTTCCAGCGTCAGAATCTGTGTAACTGTAATCTCATGATCTCTTTTCAGGCTAGAAAAGAGGCTAACATCTTGGTGTTATTTCAGCCACACATCTGAAATTGCAGAGGCCAATAATTAAGATTTTAAACAAATGTACAGAGAGTAGTTTTAGAACACCCATCTATGCAATCACGGGGGTAATTAAATTTTTAGCTGAAGCATACGTCTGCTGTTCTCACACTTTACCACTCAGAGCAGAGGCCCAGATACATACACTACCAATACAACTACCTATTTAATTCTCAAAAGTGAATCCACAGCTCCTCTTCAAGTACTTAAGCCCGAGATTCAGGTACAGCACTTCAGAGTTACAGCTCCAACCTGAAATCCCCTTTCTCACTAATCGAAACTCCACCCTGCATCACACATTTTTATATGAAAATAATTACTTAAAATTCACTCCATTAGTTAAAAAGACTAATGCATAGCATAGACAGTACTTACTTAAGTTGTGTAGTTGAAAAAATTACTCTTTCAGTTGACACTCACCTTTTTCCAGAATTCTAAATGAGAAATTATTGGGTCCATCCTGTGCTGAAGTAGGCAAGTTGTCTACCTTGCAGTCTAAAGGCTTCTGAGGAGCACTAGAGATTTTTGGTGGTTCAGAGACTTCCAGTTCTTTCTCCATTGAGTTCTGAGACACTGCAGTATTGTCTTCACTCTTTCTTGGAGGATTAAAGCTGAAGCCAAAGAGAGAACTAGTGGCTGAAGTATTTCCAAAGGTGAATGTCTTTGACTTTTCATTACTGAAAATGCTCTTTACAGATTCAGATCCAAATACAAACTTAGGAGGAGAAACCACTGCTTTTGTTGGTGTTTCAGAAGTGTCTGACACCTCTGCAACCTCTACAGTTACATCAGAAGTATCATCACCATGGCTGAGGTCAGTTCTTTCTCTGGTAGTTTCTTCTAGCACAGCAACAGCATTTTTACCACAAGGAGACTCCTTCGGCGTGTTGGCACGAGAAGAAAGAGGTGTTATCAGTGTCTCTCTCTCTTGGGCATGCTTTGCTTCATCAAAAATTTGCTTAAATGCGTCTGCAACATCTTGCAGCTTGAATCGCACAGCTAGAAGTTCTATTTTCCTTTCCCCATCTGCAAAGTCACATGCAGTCCATACCCACGCTCTATCAGATCCTTTCATTTGTTGCATATTCATATCTGGTGTTATTCTATGATTGGCACAGAGTTTTAGTACCTGGTCCCTTCTCATTACTATACGTACTTGTTTGTTGTCATAGTTCTGTAATATCTTGATATCCCCAATACCTCTCTCCTTCCACTGATTAGTGTCTTTGTCGTATCTGTAGAGCTTAGCTCTGTGACTGAAGACAACTTGCTCGTTTTCCTCACCACTGGTCACTTCAACGAGGTCAGGCAGAGGTACCACAGGTTCAAAGTACTGCCCATCTCTCTCTTCTTCTTGAGTAACATCAGAATCTTCATCTGTGCCTACTGATGTTCTACTCTGGTTCTGTTTGGCAGGAGATTTGGATGGGCTCAAGGTAGATTTAAAGCTGAAACTAAAACCTGTGGTAGACTCTCCAAATCTAAACAGATTTTTCCTTACAGGGCTACTTGCAAGAGGTGATGCATATACAGAACTACTTACACTATCATCCAGTGCTTCTTCACGCAAGTCATAGTTATCCCACTCCAGAGTAGGCCCAGTACTTTCAGCATGAGGCTTTATAACCAGATCAGAAGTACTGCTGGCACTGACAGAGTTTATATTTTCCTCTTCTGACAGTTTAGTTTTGTCATCCGTCAGAAATGTTTTGAGATCTTTTAAGCCACACTTCATTTCTTCCGCTTTCTGTATAAGCTGAGCTGTCCTACCTGTATCAACAAGTTTATGGGGTGTCTGCAGTGGTATATCTAGTAGTAGCCTCTGACATTCTTCAAACTTCTGTTTGAACTCCTCGGCCTGCTCTGACGTCTTGAATTTGGCTGTCAGACGTTCCAACTTAGCGTCACCATCTGAGAAGTCATTGGCCATCCACACCCATGCTTTGTCTGAGCCAGACAGCTGTTTCAAGTTCATTGTTGTTGTTATCCAGTGATTTGCACACACCTTCAGTACCTGCTCACGCCGCATTAATATTCTTACTTTGCCATTAACTTCATTTTTAAGAATCTTCAGGTTGCCCACGCCACGTTCTTTCCACTGGCTTGTTTCTGGATCAAACCTGAACAGCTTTGCTCTTTGGGAGTATAACACTTTCTCGTCTTCCTCTCCTGTAAATGGTTCTACTTTTTCAGGCATCTGAACTATAGGTTCAAAATGGATATCATCACTGTCCTCCGTCTTATACACATCATCATCTTTCTCACCAAGGTCAGCAGATGTGTTTGCTTTGTGATCAATTTTAGGATCTTGTGAAGAAAAGAGCTTTTCACCTGCACCTGAGAAGTTTTTGAAGTTAGGGTCTTTTTTGCCAAACTGAAAGCCTTCCATGGGAGTACTTTTTGCAAGCTCGGCAAAAGTGGTGCTATTTTGCCCAAAAACAAAGTCACCTTTCTCCTTGTTTGCTGTTTCTTGAAATTGGAATGCAGTTCCACTATCTGAAGGCAGTTCCTTTTTGTCTTTTTCATCAATGTTTTTTAAGCCAGTTGTACACTCCTTGGATGGCTCATCTTTCTTAGTGGTATTTTTACTAGACTCCTGTATCCCAAATACAAATCCGCTTGCAGGCACTGGCATTGAAAAGCTAAATCCTTCCTTTGCAGACTTCACTTCAGCATCAGAAGGAATCTGAAATGTAAATGCTGGTGTCTTGCCTTGCTCAACATGACCAAACTTAAAACCTTTTCCTAAGAAATTACACTTAGAGCCTGTTGCCAACTGTCCTCCATCAGGTTCAGATAATTTACTTTTCAAGCCAAAAGTAGGAGTTGATGAAGCATCACCAGCAGGCTTACCAGATGGATTTGGTGCTTTGCAGGCTACACACACTGGTGAAAAACCTTCATTCCTCACAAGACACGTACTACAATCCCACTGCCCTTCCTTTTTAGCAAAAAGCCCTTCAAATCCATTTTTCTGTGGCTTACTTGCATCAGCAATGGAACCAAACCTGGGAGCAGCAGATGCCTGAACAGTAGGTGTAGGTACAGGTACATTTGATTGACTTTGTGAGTTGGGATTCTGACAAGAACGACAGTTCACATCTTTTGCTTCATTTTGGGCTAGGCATACCGAGCAGCCCCACTGACCTTCTTTTTTAGAAAAAGCAGTTCCCAAGTCATTTTGACTAAACTTTGGAGCAATTGCCTGGCCAAATTTAAAGGAAGTTTGTTGACTAGGTACTGCCGTATTAGTTTTGTTCGGATTCTGACAGGCAACACACTTGGAGGCAGTGGGTTCATTTCTTACTAAACTGACAGTGCTGTCCCATTGACCTTCTTTTTTAGCAAAAGCAGATCCAAATTTGTCCTGCACAGTGTTACCACTGGCTTTGAAACTTGCATCAGATTCAGGTAAGGGGGTACCATGTGTTTCCCGCATATCTGGATTTGGACTTTGACATGATACACAATTTTTTGCAGTTGCTTCATTTGAAACTAAACACACTTTGCACTCCCATTGATCCTTCTTCAAGAGATGCTGCCCAAATCCACCAGAAGAGGTTTGTGAGGCTTCCTTTCCAAATGAAAAAGAGGTAGGGCCAGGTGCAGTTGATGTAGCTGGAAGGCTGCCTTTGCTATCAGATTCACTGCTCACTCCATCTTTTGGGAACTGAAAGCCAAAGTTCAGGGTTCCAGAAATGGATCTGCTAGGCTCCTTGATGTCCTGATTTGCTGTTTCTCTTGCAATCCCACTACTCTGAGTCACAGATGTATCAACGTTTGATCCCAAGGTTTTTAATATATTCTGTGACTCCTCAAACTTACTTTTGAAAAGCATTGCTTCCTCAGGTGTTTTAAATCTAATTGCAAGTTGTTCTGGTTTTGGCAACTCATCTGCATAATCTAAAGCATGCCATACAAACGATTTATCTGATCCAGCATTTGGAGTCAATTTCATATCAGTATTTATGTAGTGATTTGCACAGATTTTCAGCACTTGGTCCCTTCTCATTAAGAGACGAAATTTGCCAGATACTTTGTGTTTCAGTATTTTCACATTTCCAATACCCCTTTCTTTCCATTCTTTAGATTCTGCATCAAAACGAAAGAGCTTGGCTCTGTTGCAGAAGAATTCTTCTTCATCCTCCTCACCTGTCTTTACTTCAATCTTGTCAGGGAGTGGCACCACGGGATCAAAATGAGGACCATCATCATCCTCATCTCCACCATGGGTGCTTCCTCCCTCTGTTTCATGACTTCTATTGGCCAAGTCCGAATTTGAAGTCATGAACACAGGCTTGCTTGGTTCTTGGACACTAAACATATCACTCTTCTCAAAAGCCAGGTTTTTGTGTGTATTTTGTCCCATGTTTTCTCTAAAAGACATGCTTGGAATGTGTTTACTGCCAAAATTGAAAACATTTCTTTGACTATTTGTGTGATCGTTAACTGGTTTTTGTTCGATGTACCTATCATCCTGTAAAGGTTTGTCAGATGTCAGAAGACCCAAGAGGTTTTCACTACTATTAAAAGCTGCATTAGGAGGCTGCGCTGCAACTTGAAGAGAAGAAAAGGTAAAGTCTCCATCATTAGACTTGAAGTTAGTGTTGAATTTAAAAGTTGTTGGCTGACTCGACTGTGCTGGTGTTGGCAGAGATGTTTTTGATCCTTCTGCTGTTCCTGGCTGTCCAAACTTAGGTTTAGAAAATTCTATCACTTTTGATTCTGCAGGCTTTAAAGTTGGTGGAGGGATGGAAGGCTTTGTGAAATAGCCTGGTTCAGGCAATGGTGGATTTGTGCTTGCCTGTGGAACACTGTAATTGTAGTAATCATCACCCCCATGAGGAGAAATTAGTCCAGTGCCAGAAGAATCAAAACGCAGAGGTGTGCTATATATGTCTTGGGAAAACATACAAGCAGAAGTATTCTGCAGAGGTGGTGTATGCATTGGTTGTTGATAAGCATATATATGTTGCTGAGGTGTAAGTCGGTTCATGGCATAGACAGGAGCCTAAAGAAAAGGCAGAAAACAATTGATTTGCATATTGTGACAACAGAGAAGAAAAGTCTTACTGCGCTCACATAACATACTCTTAAAAAGCAGGGCATGCTTTCACACAAACTTAAATGTACGCTAAATTTAACTTTGTTTAAATAGATTTAAAATAATCTTGAAGGGCATCTGAAAGCAAGCATTGAAAAAGGGGCACAAGATGAGTGGGTTGTTTTTTTCTTATGAAAAAAGTCCTTAAAAGCCCCATTCTCTTTAGCCATCTACTTTGGGGGGGAAAAAATAAAGTGCTATCAGACATACTCTGCAGGGGACATGTACTAACATGTAGCAGACATATTTTGCTGGCTCTTCCTCCCAAACCCAACATCCAAAAGTTACACAGAACACTAAGTTATCAGTTTATCATTACCAGTGCAAATTTACCAAATCCTATATAAGGAACTGCAATTACATCCAACTACACATAGAATCAAAAGCAGTAATTTTCAGTACACCGTTGGAAGTAGCTTAAGTGGATAGATTTGTTCCCACCTTCGTTGGTGTTACATTAGTTGCAGCAGTTCTGAGAAGATACTGGGAGTTATAGGCAGGTGACTGGCTATAGTAAACAGATGGGCCAGTAGTAGCAACTGAAAAGGAACAACAGGAAAACAGTTCATACTCAATTTTTTGTTGATGTTTTGAATAGACTCTCCCAGAAATCAGTTTTTACTTATTAATCATTAAAATAGTTCTGCAGTATTTTCAAAAGCCTTACTTGATTTAGCTAAGCTTTTAGATAAAAGATTCAGCAGCAACTTACCTGTTAATGGAGCTTCATGAAGATTTTGTGCTCTCTGATAACCCTCTGACATCGTATCTGTTCCATAGTTTTCACCAGGCCACCGATGAGATGATGCATTTGAATTGGAATTATTAAGTTTCATTTCTTGCATTTCATTCTGTCAAGACAGTGTGCCAATCAGGAGTGTAAGTATGTATTGACACAGGTATTTGTAGAAGAAAACATAAGCAATGGTCCATACCCTTTTGCTATTTAAACACACGTTCAAGCTTGGAAAACAAAAATAAATAAATTGAGAGGTATCTGCCAGAATCATCTAAGATCTGCCCATGCAGTATGAATTACTAAGATTGTGTTCTAAAGCCAGAAGTAAAAAAAAAACCAACGCAAAACAAAAAAAACAGAACCAAGTGGCTGAGAACCAAGCTGATGGAAGCAGAACTCTTTCTGCATATGGTCCTTTGAAGAGCTGTGTCTGCACCCCTGCCCAAGTCCCACATAAGAGTTTTTAAACAAAAAATACCCTTGCACTCCTTTTAGACAGATGTTTACAGAAGATAATTCCACTGATTTAAGGAGTAGTCCAGGAGCTGTATGTTAGCCCATGCTATTATCACTAAGTCCTTACTGTAACTAAAAGGTCACCTGTTCTTCACTGAATACGATGACAAAATTGTTTACCTTTAAAGCTTCAACTTGCTGACAGATCATCTGAAGTAGAGATCTGTGATCTTCTGCCCACTGAGGAGGAGTTTTAGGAGAAAACTAGAAAAAAAAGTTAATTGAATCTTGTGAATTTTTATTCAAACCTAACAATTTCCTGAAATAATAGCTGGCTGATATACCTTGTAGCTCTTGGTTGGTGAAAGAGAGAACTTAGTTGGTGATGGAGTGGAATGTTTCATCTCTGAATCTACAGCTTGTGGCAGACCATTTCTGAAGGCAGGACTTCCCTCTTCACCATTCTCGCGAAGTTCCTGGAGCACTGTATCTAGCATTTCCCTCACAGTTTCAATAGAGACAGGCAGCTAGAAAATTATTTGAAACAGGAGTCATTATTGTAATTCTCCCTCACAGCAAGACAGACTACATTTGGGACTCTGGCAGAACAATTCACAAGGCTTTCATTAAACTAATACTGTTTTCTTCAGCAAAGCTTTAAACTTGCTAAATATAAGAAAAAAATTCATACAAACATTAATTCTATTTTTCAAACTATCATCCTCTATAAAAATATAGTGATAAAAGCTGTTTGCTTACACTAAAGCTTTTGTCCACAGAGCAGTCAGAATACTGCCTGATCTGATAGGTTACAGAAGTCACTCAGTTTATCAACTCAGTGGTCTTAAGCAAAGAAATAAGTTTAACTTGCCTTAACGCAAAGCCTGGTCTAAAAAAACTAACAAATGCAAAGGGTTTCATTTTGAGACAGTACCCAAAGCCACTGCCATCTCTTGAAACACGTTTTAAAAGCAAAAATCACTTACTTTCTCAGTTGCTGACATATCTGAGGAACTTTCCTCAATTATCTTCATTAGATAATGCTTGCTTTTAAGAAGATAGGTTTTGTGTTCTTCTTGTTCTTCTGGCAGCAGGGCATCATTTTCAAACTCTTCTGCCTTTCTTTGGAAGATCTGAAGAACAGGGCACCGATTAATTAGAATCCATCAGAAGGCAACTGACTAAAGCAAAGCATCTTGGGGTAATGCAATTTATTAACTTACCAGGGCAAGATTCCAGTATGAAACTACATTCTTAATAGCTTCAAATGCTAGTAAAGCATCATCAGTTTTGCCATCAACTGCGTCCAGCATTGCAAATGCTATGTGTGCCTCTTCTTCATACGCTGCAACCTCAGAGACCTACCAAGAAAGGGAAAGACAACTCGTACCTAACAATGGAATAACACATCCATTATTATTTTGCTTCCTATAATACAGGGAACATTTTTTTTAAAGAAAGTTGGTACTAAGAGTATTCAGTGTGGACCGATCATAAACAGTTCTAATGATAGGAATACAGTTGTAAACAGGATTTTTTCCCTTTTATCAGACACTGATACTACCAAATCTCATCATTAACAGATTTTTAGTGGTAACAAAATGAGCTGTACAATGCAGAGAAAAAATTCAGAACTATGCTAGTTTGACATAGACCCTCTCTTACTTCAACCTTGGCTTAATCAGTATGTACCTGAATGTCTACACTGTGGAAGTGTTTAAAAAGAGGATCAGTAGGTTCAGGAATACTCCTCTTCTTTTTGATAGTTTCCAGGACTGGCAAGACTTTCTTCCAGTAGTAGACACTTCGTCCAATGTATTCCTTCTGGTCATAGAAGGAGTTAAGGCTAATGCCCTGATGAAGAAAAAGGAATGGAAATGTATGTTATTTTCAACAAATTCGAGTTAAAATGCTATTCATACATACATATCCTTCTCCTATCTTCTTGAAAAGTTTCAAGAGTGCTTCTCTGACACTTGAGATAAACCTCATGGGCTGTATCACAAAAGATATGTAAAGTAACATACATGTATAAAGCAATACTACAGTTTAAGACAGAGTACTTTATAGGGTGACTAGAGCAACTAATTCACCTGACAGAAGAAACAAAAGTTCTCAGTAATACATTCTCATCTGTTTCTGCTCCCCCAGTCTGTTTATAGTTTGGAAAACAAGAATAACACCTCAGCTTCTAGATATTTAAAAATCATCTCAGCTTACTGTTTTTTGCAGGCTTTTTGCCCAGTGTATAATTAAGGCAGGTTGAAGGCCATGCTTCTCCAGTGTTCGCAGAGTACTTATTCCATGCTGTACAATAAGCCTCAGTTTTGCTGATGTTCCTGGTCTGAATATCAGAAGAAACATTTTCTTGATTAGTATTCCCTATTTTTCATCTGTTTGCATGTAATTTGCTTGAAGAATATAGCCCTCAGTTTTAGTCCAAACTTGCTTCTAGTTTGGAAATGGAAATTTCATTTTTAGAAATCTTTCAAGCATATCAAGTCCCTGCTACAACAAAGCCTCAATGGCCAAAAGATGTCAAATAATCAATTTAATATTACAAAGAACCTATTGGGACCAACCCAAGCTGCTGTAGCAGAAACTGCCTAAGGGCTTGGTCAAACATTTCCAAACTAAAAAAGCCTTACGTTGTTTTTCTCTGAATAAGAGCACGAACGGCATCCCACCAGGATCTTTGCTTTTCTGTATAGAGCTGTTTGCACACTGGCAATGGTAAGAACTGAGGCTGATGTGCACTGTAGTGAGAATTTAAATTCTCTTGCAGTTGTAAGTTGCTAGTGAACACCACTCCAAGTAGAAATACCTGTTTTTGTAAAAATCAAGAAATAAGAGGTATGAAATGCCAGAAAACTTAGATCGTATAGTACACTTAAGGACTTTGAAAGTGTGCTTACTTCAAGGTCCAGTAGGCAAATGGATTCAGGAGCATCTGTCTCAAGTCTTGATGTTTCTTGGGGCAACTGGAAAAGCTGTTTTAACCATTTGCGCACTGGGGGCAAGACTGACATAGAGTTCCACTGCAAGCCAAGCCACACGAGGTGCTGGAGACTGCCACTGTGCATTCGAACTGCACCTGTGCAAAAACAAAGTCAGCAAGACTTGTATCTGACCAAAACTGCGTTTCACATTTCACTCTACCAGAATCAGCCAAAGATACTCTGCAGACCAATGAGCATCAAGATACCAACTTCCACTTATGAAAGATTACAGACTTAAAATTAGCCAAGCATATCAAATAGACAGTTCGCCTGAGTGCTCAAGCCATCAACCCCTTAAACTTCTGAGGGTATGACTCTCAGATTTCCTTTCACTTCCATCCTCACCATATTCAGTCCAATAGACGACTAGTTTTAGCCCACTTATTTACTTCTCCAAAGTCCTTAAGGAACTATTCAGGAAGCGCTTCTCTACTTTGCAATAAAGCTTAAGTGTTGACGAGGGTATTAGCACAGCTTCGGGCAGCTACTTCAGGTATTGGTTTTTAGTTGCAATATGAAGTATTTGTAGAATAATTTCTGCTACAGAAAGCTGAGTCTCAGAAAGTAACACCTCTTACCAATATCATATCTATGAAGTTCCATTTGCACTGGTGCTTGCGTACTGACATTTCCAATATCATCTGTGCCAATAAAAGATCTCTCTCTAGAAGCTCCACTCTCAAACAGGCTATCAGACAATGTAGATGAACCACTCTTGTTTGCAAAAGATTCCACAATCTCTTTAAAGAAGTCTTGCTTGCCATGGCTTAAGTTCAGCAGCATATGACCTAGAAACCAATAATATCAAATCACTTCACATAAATAGAGCGGTGAACATAAGGAAGGCAATATTCGCCACATTGGACTGTTCTTGCTATTGAGGGCTGGGTAGGAATCAGGATTTCACCTTATGAAACCTATGGATTGTTAAATTATATTCTCCCTGTAATTAGGTCAGTGTTTCAGCACACAGGCTTTCCAACCTTTAGTGGCAACAATCTCAAGGTGTTTGTAAATCCAGTTCTTTGGGAAAACAAAGCTATTTTCATATTATTACTACTCTAGGGGCATTGTAACTGTCCTTCAAATAAGTAGCTGTAATACAAGCAGAAGTCTGTTTTATCAAAATCCATTCTGAAACAACTGAACCTGATGTCTAGTGGGTTGGTTTGTTTTCACCTAGGCCCTGCAAGAATTTGTAGACTGAAAAACTATCTATACCTAGCAGCAAAAAGAGCTGATGAACAAGCAAGAGGATGGAAAGGACAGGGAAACAGCAGTATTTTCTCTTCCTCTTAGGGCTAACAATACTTGCAAAATAGTATCAGCAGGCAAAAGCCATTTCCAGTAGGTTAAGAGACCATATGAGTTAAATTCTATCTTAGTGTGCTGGAGGGGCAAAAAAAATGAGGAAAAAACCCCATACTTAGAAAAAAAGAGAATGCACTCTATTAGCATGCTAAAGAGAAGAAAAACGTTTCAGGTGTCAGGATCAAACAAAATAGTAGTTTTACATATGTAGTCAGAATCAAGGTTTTGTAACATTGAACTGTTTACATTTTAAGAAAAGGAATGTGTTCTTTACCAAACCACTTTGTAACTATCTGTAACACTGAAATGGAACTATGTAGCTATTTGTATTACCAGACTGGCTTTTTCGATCACACGCCAACATTTCCAGCACATCTTGTCCAGTGTGATCCCCCTTTATTACTTTCGACTTTGGTTTAGGAACCTGGTGAAGTAAAGACAGAAGTGTTACAACTTTTTCACAATAATAGCAGATCATTTAAATGAGTTAAGAATTCAGAAACAAGTTTCTTTTTTGCATTAGAAAACTACTGAAAAAGCACGTAATTCTGAAGGTACTATGTCACATAACCCAGGGAGGGGGTGGGTGGGGGAAAGTGCAGAGAACCCCCAAAACCCTGAGGTGGGCAATTATAGCTACTACAAGTAACATAAGGCATACACAAGAGCAATACCTGGAATGCAAGCAGAGGCATAAAAAAAAGACAATTTTACTTCATAAGGTAAAGAATCAAGCTTGAGTTTTTTAGTTCTGCTGTCTGCTCAACAAGTATATGGGAACTATTCAGTTCATCCCCTTCCCTCCTTATAGCAATAAGCATAATACCCAATGTGTTCAGCTGTATTACAGAAAAAGGAATATACTGTAGGAAATAAACTCACTAGCCTGTAAGAATCAGGTTACTCTGACAAGGGAAACAGCTGAAGATACACTTTTACCCTGTTAATGTAATTTGAAACCTTTTAAAGACTCATGGAAAAGGAGGTAAAGCGAGTGGGAGGAGGGAACCTTTCCAGAGGCACATAAGCACTAGCTTATGTCAGGAATACAGGAGTTCAACACATGTACAGCAAGAACACTTCATGAACTGCATGAACTAACAGCATAAAGTGAAAAATGACTTACCTGGAAACTTATCAGATAACACAATGCTGCTAGCTGACACACACCTCTCCACTGCGCCTCATTGTGCTGGGCCATTTTCAGCAGCAAAGTTCCAGCATGCAAGTATAGCTGTCCTTTCATTTCCACAAAGGTACGAGACAACTCATCAGCCCCATTCACATAGGGTTTCACTGACTGAAGTGCACGATCAAAACTATAACGTAGAGAAGACTCATTCTAAACAGAGCCCTGGTAAAAGTTATAGCAGGTGGTTCCGGCTGATGCTATTTAACTGTAAATCAAGTAACTTTGAGACAATGGTTAGTACTGCCTCTGTTGCTCAAACCTGAGTTGCACTTAAACTCCCAAAGCTCTCAACTTCGGTTATTGAAGTAAAACATTAAATATTACCTAGATATTTACAGGTTTTTTCAGCATATCTTTGAATAGCTGCTTGCAAAACTGTTCTCCTAAGGCATATAGATAAACTTGTGAACAACTGCAGACTCAGAGACATGCAGGAGGCACTAGTAACTCTGCTCTTCCCTTTCCTTCGTTTATCAGAAAGGCTCAAAATACAGCTAGACAGGCTCTTCAAAAATAGAAGGTACTGTAAAAATCTGAGTAGCTATAGGCTAGTAAGCAACCCCCATTCAGGAGGGGTTTTCCAGAAAACAGTTAAAACACACTTTCAATTATCTGACAAAACTATAACGGCTGTTACCATTGCCATGATCTGGAAGTGCTTCAGATGTAATAATCTTGAAAGGCTCTAATAAAATGGCAGGAGAAAACCCAAGATGGTTTTGATTAATGTTAGAGGAGAAAAAGAAAATAAAACATACTTGGGCATTAAGAATTCCTCTTCCATTGTCTATATTGCTTCAAATACTCAAGATTAACAGACTGAAGAATATAATTTTATAAAAGACAATTAACAGCTATTGCATAATTGAGGAAAAAAGGTAAGTCAATAAAAGGCAGAAAGAAAGGGAAGGTAACAAAGAAAGGAATATAGGTCTTAACCAATATGACTACAAATACAGTTTTGTACCACTCTAGGTGTGCCAGAGATTATATGCCTTGAAGTCAGCTGTCTTAGCTGGCTCTTCAATGCCAGCAGTTTTCCCCAAAGAAGTGTGTTCTTACTGGAAGTGGCTTCCTCCCTCCCAATTATATTATATTCCTAAGGTTCATAAGTATTCTGGTATGTTGTTGTGTGTTTTTCTGTACTTTGACTAACAATTGGCTAATTCAAATTTCCCAGGTAATTATAAAAAAACCAATCTCTTTCTGAAAAGAAGGTACAAAGTTAATTGACTCAGGATATCAATGAGCCTTCTCCATGGCTGCATTCTGACTACTCAAACAAGGCTTGCATCTCTATCAAAGAGATAGCTTGGGGTTCAAATCCAGTAAGTACCATTCTTTGTGGCTAGTACAGAGCCCTCTCCCATCCACAAACGAGCAGTGAAATAGGAGCTTGGTAGATGTTCTTTGACACATACACCCCCCTCCCTCCATAGAAAACCCAATTCTTAGAGCTTTTTTAATTTGTTTTAACGATAAGGAAGTTCAAACAGTACCTTTCAAGTGCCTCTCTGCATTCCTGAACATCTCTAGAAGAAAGTGTCATTTTGACAAAGCTGGAATAGGCCAGCAGATGATCTTTCTTGATAGCTCTCCAGTGATTTTTATCAGACTCCAAGTCTTGTAAAGATTCCAGATATTCCTAAAGAAGAAAGTTCATCACAGGATAAGGAACAGTCATCCTTCCAGGAAGGCAAGGGCAGTACTTCTCCAAAACATATCAGAAGCATTTACTGCATAATCCAGTTTCACAGGTGAGACCCTAAAATATTCTTCAGTAGCAAAGTTTCAGTGAACTATTTGCCTGAGCAATTTTGTCCCTAATGGAACTGCTGTATCTAACTCAGCTTTTGAAGTCTGAAACTCAATAGCCCTATAAGGCTTAATTTTAGAGAGAAAATTCCAATTAAAAAAAAACCACCAAGAAGTATTTTGTAATTCCACTGGTTTCAGTAGACTTGCATTTGAAGGAGTTAAATCACTTGAGTAATAGCTGTAAGAGTAAGGGCACTAAGAGAAACAGAGCAGTTAAAAAAATATGGAAGACTATCACAGGATCAAAATACGATTAAACACCTCAAGTGTCTCTACAACACAGGAACACCATTCCAAGCTTGAATGCAAAGGAATTTTCTTCTCTGCTTCCTGACAATGGAGCACAGCCTCTCTTAATCTATTATTGGAACGGTAGAGTGCAACTAGTCTGATGTTTACGTAGACATCATCTGGTCTCGCATAAAGTTCTGCTTGAATCAAGTCAAAAAGCTGATTCCATCCATCTTCACCTTTACAATCCAGTAACTGCTCCTGTTAAACATGAAGGCAACATGTTAATATTTCATTTCCCAAGCGAGTCTTTTCAGTAACTACAGCACCACAGTTTTCTTTCCTCCACTACCTGACTACATTACTCCAACTACAATATGAATAGCGTTCAGGTATTACATTAAGTTGATGAAATACTCCAATCAATACTTGAAAATAGAGGTAACTATCATAGAAGAAAATCCTCAGAATTTGACTCTTATCAGTAGGTAATGCCTGTAAAATCATTTCATTCCATGACAGCATATCCTGCCATAGACTACCTTGCATTAAAAAATAGACACCTGAAGACTTCCATATGGTTGCTTCCTAGCTATACAAAATTAAAGAAAGATTGCACGACTGAAATAATTTACACAGTATTTGAGAATTACAGCATTTCTCACATTCTGCAGAGTTGTTCATAATAGAGATTTAAAAACAAAAAAGCAACACAGAGCAAGAAAGCCTGAGTTCCCACGCCTGCTATCTTCCTGCCAGTTGCAAAACAGAAATATCAAGTAGTGCCTCCCTAGTCTCAACTTCTCAGATGTAATAACTAACACTTCCTCGGCATTTTTGAAGAGGATTAACCTTGAAACATTAAAAATGTTATGAAAGCCTTTAGCTGCAGCTTTTTTTAAAGACAGACAAAAATGTCAGACTGTAAAGAAAGTAACATCTAATAGTCTTAATATTGAAAGAGATTCTAGCATAACTTAGCCAGGATGAGTTTTGCTTGAGGTGACATGCAAAAAGCACTCTAGTCAGAGACTGAAAGTTTCTTGAAGCCATAGGACAGAGGTAATTTGGAATTTACCTTCAACCTGAAAACAGCAGGACTCCCAGGGAAGAGCTTTGCAGCTCTCTCAACCCAGTATTTTGCTCTTCCATCAGTGATGTCATTATTGCATAGTAACTCTGCAATCTTCAAAACAAGATCCTTCTGTGTTGGATTCAACTCGACAGAACGCTAGTTTTCCCCATGCACACACAGGAGGAGGAAAAAAAAAAAAAGTAGTAATTTGACCTTATGAACCATATAAAATAGGAAAGTAAGTTATCCTCACCAAACAGACCCAGCTATTCAAATTTAGATCTTTCAATACAGAATATATTTTTAAAAGCCTTTCTAAATGCCACCACTACTTTACAGCACCCAGATACAACTGCTGGAATTCAGAAAAGCATAAAAGAAATAATGTAAAAGCCACCTTCCCTGCATCTATCACTAGTGACTGCTATACAGAGACAGCATGACTGTAAGGATCTCTAGTCTAGCCAGACATGGACATTTTCGAAAAAGAAAGTTAAGACACACAGTTTAAGAAATCATGATGGCACTTCATGGAGTTGTGTTGGCAGCTAGGCTTCTAGCACATCATCTCCCTCCCCAAAACCAGAATGAAGACATTCTGATTGGGAATTTGACATTTATATGCTTGCTCATTTGCCCCTCCCTTCTGCCCCTGTCCCCTCCAAAACCAACCAAGCAAAAAAACCACGAGGACTACAGTCTTCTAGTAGCAACTAGATTCCTGTTGTCATCAGCCCACATTAAGGAATTCTAAAACACTCACTGACCCTTAGTCCAAAAGGCAATATAGGACATGGGAAGAATTTAACAACAGGTAGTACAAAGATCAAGTCCAGAACAAAAACGAAAGATTCAGCTTTAAAATACACAACTAAAGCAAGTGATATCCAAAGAATCTCTTCTGCAGTGCTTCATATGCTCTCCATTGTCAAATGTGTATAAATAATATACAGTTTTTCCAGAATACTTTTTCTCCTATGGGTTTGAGAATGTCCAGCACAGCAGGATTTTAAAAGTCCATCTGCAAGGAAATAAAGCAGGAGTCAGTGAAGCACCTACCTTGTAACATCCAAAAGCTTTTTCTATGTTATCCTCAGCTTCATAAATCTGTCCAAGAAATCTGTGTGCTTTGGGATCTCTCTCTTGTACATTGAGGTATGCAGATATATACCTATGGAAGAGAAAAAATTTGTTACTAGACCGGTATTTTTCTTTAAGATTCCCTCCCAGACCTGTAACAACTTAATCTGCCAGACAGAAAGTAGACCTATTTTGTTCTATATACCCTGTCTACACCTTACAGTAAGAAGCAATATTGTTTCACATGTACAGATGATATTTACTTGCCAGCAAGTATTTCTGTTTATTAAAACAGCAGTAGTTCCCAGAAATTCTAAGACTACATAAAACAACGGGGGGGGGGGTGGGGGGGAAGACATTTCAACCAGGTAAGGTTTTCAGTACCACAAAACTAATCTTTTAAGTTGTTGTTTAATAAAGATTTTCTAGATTTAAATAGCATTCAATCTTGGTTTCTCTAGTCTACTTCATATTTATTCAGCTTTTCTCTTACACTTTAGAGAACAGAAAAACAAACACAGATCAACACATTACCTTTTAGCAAGTTCATATTCTTTTATTTCCAAATACAGCTTAGCGAAGAGGAATCCTTTCATCGACTTCTAAAAGATGAAAAAAACATGACAGATACACTTTAGACATATGGTACTTTAAAAATAATTCCATAGGGTGACCTTTCTTTTCAGCAATGCATAATACTTTTAAATTACAGAATTTGACAACTACTTTTCAAATCAAATCCACTCCGCATATTCAAGGTTTGTTTCTTAAAGAATGAAAAGAGTAAGTTTTTCCTACAATTAGCAAAGGCTACTAGACAAAAGAGAGTCTACAAGCAAAGCAAGCAACAAGCCCTAACAGGTGGCATTTCATAAACACTTCCAAATTAAAGCAAGTGGAAGAATAGGGTCAGCTACAGTTAATCTCGTCTGTTGCAATGTACAAAAAAAACCAAACAAACAAAAAATCTTGCAAACCAAGAGAACTCTGTCATTTAGTCCTGCTGCAGTCTGCCATCAGACACTATTGTTTAAGTATACTTAAGAAAAAAATTTCTACTTAAGCCATTCTCAGTTTGGGTAAGAAGTGTGTTTATGCAGTTTTTTATTTCTGATGTAGTTGGCCTAAGATAACTTGAACATACACATGCTATGGGCAAACACTGAAATGTCTCCAAAGGTATTTTTTGGGGAGAGTAGAACAAGGAAGCAACAAAGGTAAAATAAAAACTAAATACACAGAGAACAGAGGGCAAGATGGCAGAGGCATAGAAAGGAGGAAAAGAGTGAAAGGAATGAACTGAAGTACTAAGTCACAAGTGAAAACCTCAGTGTAGAAGTAAACCAGACATAAACTTAAAGCTTAAGATCCCAGCATCAGTTCAAAAGCTGATTTTGCTTGTGAACCAAAATATACTGGAACTAGTTACTAGTTTCCCTCCCTCTCCCACTCCTGCTATTCATTAAAAATTTTAAGTGGTTTAGAATGAAACCAGGCCTCCTAAAGTTCTTCATGTTTTCCATCTGTATTTTTTAAGTATGTTATAAAAAGGGAACACTTAAATATGTCACAGTGGAGTCACACTTGGCACGTCCTTTTAAACATGGATGAAAACAAACCTCAAAACAGATGCTTCACAGCCTTACAAGCACCCCCTCCCTAAAATCAACACAAGAAACCAGTAACTATTTCCACCATTGACTGTGCTATACAATTAGCTGTAAGCATTACTTAAAAAAACAATAATAAAACAACACAAACCGAACCCTGTGCCAGGTGGCCTTAAGCACAACAGAAAGAAAGGCTGTGTTTTGCTGTTAAATTCAATAGTAATATCAAAACAATTAAAGAGCATCTCTGATTCTGGCAGTGGAGTACTTGACACAGCCTGGTCGAAACAGCATCCAAGTCAATTAAACAAAGTCACAGGACAACTTTGTTGCTATTGGGAAAGGTACAAATGATGATGATGTACACAGGCCCTGAATAAAGGCCCTACTGCATAATGGTGAACATGGATGCATTCATACTATACAACACAGTGCTGAATATTCTACCTCTGTAATAAAAATCACGTCAGAGCAGGACAGGATCTTTCAGGATTAAATAGCTGCCGTGAATTGCACCACACTGCTCACTGTGACCTGTATACCATTTTCCAAATATAATGGAAAAATAACCAACCATGAAGGTGCACAGCTATGGTAAACCACTGCTCCTGGTTAGGGAAAGCACCTCCAGTAAGCGAAACCCCATGCCTTTTCCCACAGCAGCTTCCTCTATCTCCCTCAACTTAAAGAAACCCTGACTAAATACGGACTGAGAAATACCCCCAGAAACACCATAATCCCCTTTTCTTTTTCCCGCCAGGGATAAGGAAAGTCAAAGCAGACCAAGCCCTAGCACCGCAGCACACACAGAAATCAGCCGCCCCCCCGGCCTTTTCCGTACGGACAGGAGCAGCAGCCAGGCCTCCCGGCTGCGCGGGAGGCGGCCGCCCCTCAAGAAGAGAGGAAGAGCCGCCGCTGCCGCCCCACGCCAGCAGCCCCTCAGGCCCGGCACCACGCGAGACGAAGGCGGAAAGGAACCCTACCACGGGCCGCACCGATCCAGGACGGCCCGAACAGCCGACAGCAGCCGCAACGTCCCTCGGGACTAGCGCAGGCGGGAAGGGCAAGGCCGCGGACAGTCCGTTCGCGGGGCCCGCCGCCGGCAGCGCTCACCTCTCTGGGGGAAGGCGCGGCGGCCTGGACGGAGGCGACGTACCGCTCCACTTCGGGCTTCGTGCGCCTCATCATGGCGCCACGACGGGGGGCCGCGCCCGGCCTCCCTGCAGGCGGAACAGCCTTCTTCGCCGGCCTTAGCGCGGCGCCTTCGGAAAGGAAGGGAAAAAGGAAGGGAAAAAGGAAGCGACGGAGAGACGCGACGACCGCCGCGCGTTACGCAAGTTCCCGCGCAACCGTACAGGGCGCTCAGCTCCGGCGAGTGCGCAAGAGCTGCCCCACACCCCCCCGCGCCTCACCGCCTCTCACCACCAACGGGCGGAGGCGGGGTCTGGGCGTGCGCAGCTCTTTGCGCCTGCGCTGGCTGCGCTCCCGCTGGCTGCGCCCATGCACCCCGGGGTGCGGGGGGAAGCGGAGCGTGCAGCTGCTTTAGCGTGGGGCCCGGGATGGGGACGGGTTGTGGCGGGGGATCCGCGGCCTCAGGGCTAATCCCAGTGAAGGCGGGGTGCAGGCCTTACTCCTCCCCAGGCCGAGGGGGCTGGGCCGGTTAGGAGATGGTAGATCGTCTTGTCACCCCCCGCGAGGCCGTTGGCCGGAGCCAGCTCCAGGTTGCGGGGTGCAGAGCTGCCGAAGGGAGGGGAGCGAGCCTAACGGCCTAATGCCTGCCAGCTTCCCCGGGAAGCCAGGCTGCCTTGCCTTTGTATCCCACTGGATTTTAAGGGGCGACTGATCATTGCTCCCTTGTTACTGGACCAGCTTCCATTTGTGCGTGAACCTTACACCATTGGAGCACTCCTCACGTGTGTGGAGCTGCGCTTCAGTATTCTCTGACTTAAAATACTGTCTCGTGGCTCACCACAACTATAATCTGTAAGCAAGGGCCATCTCTGAGACCCAGTGGCCTAGAAAACATATTTCCAAATACTGTAGCAGCTATAGTGAGAAACTACTTCACAAGTAGTGTGAATAGCATAATTAAACTCTTCGTTACCTTCCTAAAATACATCTGGGAACATGGATCAGAAGATGATCAAAGGACTGGGGAGCCTGCTGTACAAGAAAAGAACTGGGATTGTTAAGCCTGAATAAGAGAAGGCTTAGGGTAGACGTTATTGCAGTGTTCCAGTACTCAAAGGGTGGTTACAAAGAAGATGGAGACTCCCCTTTTACAAGGAGTCACATGGAAAAATGAGGGGTAATGGGTGCAAGTTACTTCTGGGGAGATCCCTACTGGACACTAGAAGAAAAATGTTCACTGTAAGAACAGTCAGACTTTGGAATAATTTCCTCAGGGAAGTGGCAGATTCCCCAGCACTGGACACTTCTAAGACTCAGCTTGACAGGGTGCTGGTGATGTTGGTTAGTAATTGAAGTAATTAAAATTTTGTGGAAACAGACATGTAGAATAAAAAGAGAGCTTACATAACACTGAAACGGCAAGGATTGGAGAAAAACATAACCTGTCCTTGAGATACAAGCCTGCAACACAGATTAAAGGGATGGAAAGGAATACTCCCCACAGCTTATCTTGGTTATAGCCTTGAATACTAGGTAGAAAACACTGACTAAATGGACTCACCACATTCACATCAGCATATGAATGTACTATTAGCATAATAAAATACCCACCCATAGGCTAGAGGGACCCCTACTAACAAAAAGCCCCCTACTCTTTGGGCATGCCTGGTGAAACCCTTAAGTACTGTCACTTTAAATGGAAGTGAAAAACTAGCTAAACCAATCACACATACACGTAATAGAATATAATTAGAGATAAAGTAATTTTACATGTTTCTGTGTCTAAAAGTAGCCCCTGTGTTTCAGGAAGCTGAGCTTGCTCTGTGGAATACCACCTGGCTCCATTTGCTGTGCAGAACTGCATATTAATGCAAGTATCTTGACTCTGTGTGGATGGGCTTCTTGCACACCAGGTGATGGACCCCACTTTTTGGGACAGCACTGGGCCATGGCATCTAAACCGTGTTCCAACCTAGAAAGGCTGGACCAGATTATCCTTGAGGTCCCTTCCAACCTGGTGTTCTGTGATGAGGTCAGCAGCCCTCAAGACAGAACAAATTTTCAAGTTGCAGCTGTAAGAGTTTGGTGGTTCTGAGCACCAGCGGTGGCCTCATGGAGCAATTCCTAGCTAGCAGCCTCAGACTCTGTTTGCTGGGATTACCCATCTCATCACTCCTCTGTTAATGTGGACTCTTCGGTCAAAATGAGGCCACTGGGCTCTGTCTCTGAAGAAACATAATTAAAAATTTGTCCCATTCTCAACCTCAAGCAACCCATTGACAGCCACACAATTCCTGCTACACCTAAAAATAGACATCCCCTAAGCTCTTACCATCTTTGCTAGAAAAATGAAAGAACAACCCAGCTTGTTCCTGTAAGGAGACCAGCAGCATCCATGTAACACCTTGGCTGAAAGAGTCAACCATCTCAATATTTGCTCTATTAATGATTATTTATTTAGGATAAAATTCCCTAAGAAGAAAGAAGACCTTTTTTCTCTCTGTACTTTTTTGAATGATGTGTCTACAGCTGGGGTTACCAAACAATTCATCAGCACCTGCTAGGCTAAGTGATGAAAGTCTTGGTGCTAGTGCAGAGAAGAGTGCTCAGACTTGGCTCACTTATCTCACTGGAGGAAATTTCTGCTCTTCAGCTGCTGGGGAGGCGTGGGAAATGGCCCTCATACAGACAAGATCCAGTGCCTTGACACTGGTCACCGTTTCTCACCCATCCCTGTGGAAGTGGCACCCTCCGTGGTGTCCCTGGTATTCTCAACAGCTGGAATTCACCTGATCAGGGGAGACAGCAGTTGACTCTAATGCTGTCCCTGCAACCTGACTGTGCTCAGCTTGGCTCGCTACCTATCAGTTGGAACAAAGCCCAGGGCTTGCTACTGCCACTGGCAGAAAGGCTTTAGGCTTAGCTTCTTCCCCCTACAGCTACATCCATTGGGATTTTTGAAGTGCTGCGTACTGTTAGTCTGAGCAGAGGCTTCAAAAGGAATCCCTCTTGCCCATGCATGACTGATCCCATGCAGCAGAAGAGGACAAAGCTTCTGAAGTGTCCATTCCCATATCCCTCATACCTTTTTTTGAGAGACCTAGTAGGGATCATGAGTAGAAAACCAATAATAAACTCTGCCTCTTTCAGGAAAGTATATGCAGCTATGCAAAATATTTGTAATGCTGACAGGCCAGGAAGTGAGCTCCAACACCAGACCTGTAATTGTCCAAGCTGCTTAATTGCTAGCTCGCTCCCTGGTGCTGTTTTTAATTAATTCTCTTCATGGCAATGTCGAGGGGTATTATTTCAATGACGGTTCACTCCAAAGACAGCTCCCAAGAAGGCAGTATGGATTTGGGTAACCCTCCACTTGAGACAGGACTCCAATAATAATAGTAACAGTAAAAATTCACCATGAGGGAGATTAAATGCTGGAACATACTGCCCTCGAAGTCTGTGAAATCTTCTGTGGAGATACGAGGCTGAGCAAGACCTTTGGTTCTGATCCAACTTTGAAGTTAGACCTCTCTGACCAGATGGCTGGGCTATCTCACCTCCAGCAGTCCCTTCCAACCAACATTTCTCCATGATTCATCAGGCTTTGAACCCTGAAGCACCCTCAGATGCTCTCAGTGCTATGTCACGGGGTCTCAGAAACACACGCTCACCATCATGATACAAAAACCACTGCCTTGGTGAACTGTAGCACAGCGTTCACCACTAGGAACTTGGAAACAGAAAACAACATCCCATGTTAGGGCCACAGGGCTACCACAGAGTCGAGAGAAGACCCGTGGCTGCACAGCACAAACAAGGCCACTGTGTTACAGATGGAGGTAACCCCAAGCAACGTGGACATCAGCCAGGTCTTGCCGTTTAGTCTCAGGCTTAGGGACCATTCCCACTCTTTGAGCAGTAAGGCTGTGCATACACAGGCTGAAGAAAACTGCATTCAGTTACTGAACTGTTACAGCATTCAGTAATTCAGTAATTGCATAGGATAATGTAGTAAAAAAAATACTCTACCTAGCACTGTAGCAGGATGCTCCATCTCTCAATATGCCTGCCTCAGTTTTACTCTATTATTACTCTATTATTTACTCTATTATTACTCTATTATGCTTTTGTCTCTCAGTTTTGCAGGCTCAGGCCTGAAGTGGAAAGGTTCCCATGAGAAAGGAAAAGTCCTAGCAAACTCTGAGCCTGTAACAACCTTGAAAGGTATAAACAGAGGCCAAGCTGATGTTCATAACACCAGCTGCTCTGCTGTGTTGAAGAACGCAGAGCTCAGCCCAGCCACAACTAGGCCTGAAATGGAGATAAAGTAATAACGAACTGATAAACAAAAGAGTTTGCTTGGTGGGAACAGAGGTGATAGAAGGTTTAATAACATAGCCTTTATTGATGACACTGGAAAGCAGATGTTTTAAAGCAACTAATTTTTCATAAACGGGAAAGAAAATTTTACTTCCTATGATGTAATTACATAAAATTTCAGTCACTAATATAAAAAATTAAAAAATGTTTGCATACTTGATAAAGTAGTACCATCAAGAACTCCTAAGCAACTGTGTTTTCTATAAGAAAGGGAAAAACAAAACAGATTTGCATGGACAGAAGTCAATAGTATAAAACAATTAAATGTATGCTGTAAGGAATTCTGATGGTTTGTGAACTCAGTTCTTGAGGATGGCTAAAGAAATAGATCCTACCAGGATCAAACCATGTATATTTACACTCATAGGTGTAAAAGTGATATTGCCAGTTAACTGAAATATGCATTTTCAGTATTTGTCTGAAAATGAATGAAGACCAGAAGCTAAACTTTAAGCTCAGGTGTTCACATTTGAAATAAATGCTTCTTGCATCCTGTATAATTAAGGCAAAGTATGTTATCTTTTGAAAATACCTTGTATATAGTTTCTGCATAAAAATATGAAATAAAAAATAAAACTATATATATATTTAATGGAACACTTATGTATGGTCCAGTAGAATAAGGCCCAAAAAGTAAATAGAATGCAAAAGCATATATAAAAATTAATGTGTTATTCTGACTGGAATATAGCAAAATTCAATAGCTAAAAAAAATATAGCAAAATTGAGTATACTGATTTCTTGCAATAGGAATATATATTTTATAAAGGTATTTCATGCTAAGCCTGATGTACAAAGATTCATCATGTAAGCATAATCTATCAGAAGTAGGTCACTTGTACAGTGACTCTATTTAGAAATCTGATACTTTTCAAACTATCTGAAACAAGGCTCCTTTAATGCGATGACTTGGCCTGAAATCCAAGCATGAATTTTTCCATGAGGCAAAGTATGTTGGTTTCTTGCCCAAGTCACTTGTGTGCATGCTTAATATGAAGGTTAATACTTCCATTTATATAAATGACAATACATGCCCCTAAAGTTGGACACATTTGCAGTTTGTTGTCACAGATATTCACAAGCAAGTGTTCTGTCTGTTCAATTCTGCAGAGATTACTGTGCAGAATGGGCCACTTGCATCAGTTCAAGTGCATTATCAGGGTCAGAAACCTTTCAGGTGAGCTGGTATGTAATTTAGTCTGGAAGTATGGTCTGTTTATCAACAAACAAGCATACAGGTACATGGATAGAGAACAGAGAATCTTAAGATATTCAATTTGATAGAAGGCATACATCATCATTTGTTGTCTGACAGTACCCTCAAAGCAGCCCCCCCACCAAGTAATATACATAAGATTTTCACAAAGGAAGGGGAGAGCAGATGGAAGCCTTTACTTCCTTCCCAAAGTTTCAGCTAGTTTCTTCAGTCTTTTCTTCAGCTCTAGAGGAAACTTCTCGTAACACTTTTTGCAGACAGGCTTCATATCAAACTCAACAAATTTATTCCTAAAATGACAAAGCAAAAAACAGACAAAGTTTTAGCAGCAGGGATAGTGAAAAAAACATATATTGGAAGTATCCCATTAAACATGTTCAGGCAAAAAATTACAGCTTCAATTTATACATATATATGAAGTTACTTTCTCAAGGTTATACACTGTAATCACAGTACTCCGTTGAGGGAGGTATGCAGCTTTTACCCAATGTCCATATTTATTAGCTGTGTCATTTAAGAAGCCTCTCAAACCTAACTAGAGCTAAACAGACTAAACATAAGATAATGAAGTAACAAGTTAATATTTCAAGTTGCAGTTGTGTGAAAAATATTTTGGTTTTGATTGGCATAAACTCATGCAAAAACTTAAAAGCATCCTTAGCACTGACCACAGAAGAAAGGAGCAGAGGTGGTGATAAGAAGGAAAAAAAGTTTACAAACAGATTGGCTTTTTCTTTTTCTGCTTCTCTTTATCCTTTGCTTCACGTTCCCGTTTGGCAAGCCGTCGCTTAAATTCATCTGGCATTTTCTCATAGCAGTGTTTGCAGACAGGTTTTAGATCAATTTCAACAAACTTATCCCTTCGGTGTTAAACACAGAAAAAATAAAGGACAGAAAAGGAGAAGAGTTAAGAAGGCTAAGTGAAGGAAGACCTGAACAGACAGCTGAAAGGGATGTAAATGGAGCATGAGGAAAAAAGATGCACATATTTCTCAGTGCTGTTTATATGTTTTTCACACTGTAACAGTTATGCTATAGCAACCTCTACACTTCGAAGGGAACCACTGGTATGTTTGGAAGGCATCACACCGATCAATAAACTTACTTGAGTGTTAACTTAGTGTTGCAAGTTGAACAAGCGAAACAGTTCACACACCACGCCTTATTCAGAGCAGACACGACTAGAGTGATGGGGGAAAAAAAGACTTCATTAGCATTACAGAAAAGAATAAAAGCTATTACAAACATTTTGGCCACTTGCCTGGCCAAATAAAACAACATGAAGCCAGCAGTCAGGAGGACACTGATAGTAAATCAGCACTACCAAAGTGAAAACATTGATGGACTCGTGGGATAAATCAGTTGATCAAGACAAACTTGGATATATTTTTATTCTTTGCTTTGGAGAGAAAGTAAATATTTTATTGTTGTTCTGTATCTCAATCCGGTTTCTACTTCTCCTCTCTTTCAATGTACCTTTCCACTTTTCCCTGCCAAAATTTGCCTTTCTTCTTGATGTAAATTAAAAGATGCAGGACAATGGTTTTCTCATAAAATACAGCATTTGGTCAACAACAACCAGAACCAGAGCATTGTCATGCAGAATTTTTTTTCCTGCACTATGGGGCAAGTACATCCACGGAAGCATAGTTACAACACTGCCTGCCAGAATAATACTAGTCAGATTAAAGTCTTTACTCCCAAGCAACCTCTAGAATACAGTCACAGGCACTTTCCTGAAAAACTGCTGCCACAGATATTTATTTCACAAGACCAAGAGATAACAATACTAGATACTCATAATTTGTGACAGCCGTGTCAAATTTGTGTGCAGAAATGAAAGAAGTGTAATTGAAGATGTACATTGGAAATAAAGAAATTACTGCATTACACTATATTCTGTTCAGTTCAGAGACCAAAACATACAATATGGGTGTCAGATTATACAGTGAAAGGTTAGAAACATACAGAGATGTAGTTATAAGACAAGGCTAAATTTATTCATTCACCTCCAGTTCCAGTTCTGCTCATTCTAGTAGGATTTTACTGAAGAGTAGGACACTGTTTTCTCTAAGGCATTTTGGATTGTCATTCTGCAGGTATACTCCAGTACAGAAAATGTGGGGAAAGCACATCTCTGGAATGTAGGTCTCACCCTATAGTTACATGACTAAAAACTAGTTTATGTCTCTTTTTACGCACTAGAGGCTTCCTTCCACTCTGCTGATTGCTTTGGCTTAGGAGAGGCTAACATTGGTATTATAGTATTTACTTTGGGCAGGGGTAAATAGGCACATAATGTTGCATTATTTCAGGTAGAATAATTTGCTTTTGGCATTTTATCATAGCTATCGTCCACAAAAAACTCCTCAAAACCACCCCCACCACACCCTGTGGAAAAAAAACCACAACAAAACCCAAACAAACAAAAAAACCCCAAACAAACTCAAACCACTTGCTTCCAGTTCTGCCTTTACAGGACACATCCTTCCAAGTATGGTCTTTCCTGGTTTTGTGACATTATCATCAGCTGAGATTTTCAAAAGACAGGTGCCCGGGAACTAGGCACTTCTACAAAATCCCTTCAAGTGCCCACTCATGTCTTTCAATATCTAAATACTTTTTCAAATTTGGATTATGATTTCTAAATTTCTTGAGGAAAGGCCTGTGTGGTCATCCTCACCCTTGCCTGTGATCTTTTTTGAAGTTGGTGGGGCAGGAAGCCACCTCTGTGCATCTCCCAGCATCCCTGGCCTTTGCATGGCACTAAAGGGTTTCCAGTTGACCAGATGGTCCTCAGCTCTGACTGATCAGCTCTAACCTAATTTCTGATCAAAAGAATGGCCATTTTTATTTTAGTGGGAACAAACAAGGATTCAACAGGGAGCTGCTCTGCCCTCATTTCCACTTTTAAAGAGAACTTCTGTCAGAAAGTAAAACTAGGGAAAGAGAAAAGTGCTTACCATCTCCTTCAATCACACGGTTGCAATGGAAACAAACATCGCCGAATAGCTGAAAATGGAAATGAAGTAATTAATTTTTAATGTAATGATTTTATTGAGGGCAGCTTCTCAAACTAGCAAAATACCTACATTTCAGATGATGAACACAATAGCTTTCCTATTAATTTCAGTAAAGAGAATGTTGGCCAGTCTGGTTTAGTTTTCCAAGTACGTTTTGCATCATGTCATCACAAAATGTCTTCACAACATTAAAGGTGAAAACACTTGTTTTACATCTGCTTGATCCTCTGTAAACACAATTTTGTTTTGTTTTAACATTTCTCTAATCCTGCACATTTGAAATACAGCAGTTGCTGTCACACACACACATCGTTACTTAGAAGCCAGTTCAACATTTGGACAACACATTGCTGTTTCTGGCAAAAAAAATAAGGAAATGTTATTTTCATTAAAAAAAAAAAAAAGTAAAATTTAAACAAAAAAATATTCATTCTATTTCCAGGCCTAACATTTGTCCACAATGTAACAATTAAGAAGTTCCCAAAATTGTATTTATTTTCTCTCACTGTAGTAGTTAACCTAGTAAAAGACATCTACTTTTCATACAGCTCTTGTCTGGTTATGTGCTTGCCCCATCATGGCTGCAACACTATTACAATACTAATGTCACAGCATTTATTGTCTACAAGTACGCCAGCAACATTTCAATCATCTGCCCTTCATCACTGACAAATTAAGAATCCATCTGTAATTAGCAGATGCCTTACAACTCCCAACTGTAACCAACCCCTACTCTTGTGCCTATACAAGCGAAGAGGTGGACGTGATTCAAGGCAGAAGGCTTCCAAATAAAAAAGGTCTATACATCGTGGTACTAGACTACACAATCAAGGGATCCTGGAGATAGGTGGTACCATGGGATATCACTCCTGTGGAAATGCAAGCGGTCACTAGGTGGTGCACTCTGACAGATTTAGTCTTAACAGTCTTCGGAAACCGGATGAATGAGCTGGGTGATGACACAGTGTATGTTAACACACAATCTTAAGAGCAGCAGCTGTAGGAAAAACCACGCTACGCACTAGGGCCTACTAAGTAGCAAACTTCTTTAGCTTCTTGGGAGAGACTGGGTGTCATTAGCTGCTCTGATCTCACAGACATGTAAAAGCTCATAACAGCTCTACTTAAGTATCACTGAACTTGAAGAACAACTCGATACTGATTGTCCTGGCTAGCCTTTGTGAAATAGCTGCAGTTTTCTTTCTCAATACAAGACCGATGTATAGAGAAACCCATATAAATTAACTGCAGCAGAACATCTGCCAATTGGCATTATGCCCAAGGGTGCCTATGGGAAAACAGAAGAATGTCCATGGGTTTCCCTCTCTATCTAATAAAACTAATTAATGAGTTTACCAATTGACACCATTTTTAAAAATATGTAACCTTACCTGATTGTAGTGGGTTTCACAATATGCCAAGCCTTTTCTCTCGTAATGACGATGACCCAGGAATGGCTTTTCACATTTTGCACAAACAAAATGCTACAAAGAAAATGACAGACATTTTGTTTGTTTGTTTGTTTATTTGGAAGTAATGGTATTTTTTTCTGGAAAACAAACCAACCAAGCCCAGAACTAAACGTGATGGACCTAGCTGTGCCATCTTGAAAAGGAGAGTTATAACTTTTTTGCTTCTATATTGAGACCGCTAAAATAATGCTCCTTTTAATGTCTTCAACATTACAATCCAAAAGTTAAAAAAACCCAAACAACCAAAAACAAGCAAAGGGATTCTGATACATTACCAATTAACAGAATGACGAGTTTAAATAACTGGCACCAACATTACATTCTTGTGAAGAAAGCCTTTGCTGGAGGAGATTTTCAAAACAACAAAGGGAATAGCCTGTCTGTCTTCCTAAATCTTGTACATGGCCCCAAAATATGAATCCTCACATAAAGTGCTTTAGAAATAATTACATGGCAGGTGACTATGGAAGACATAAGGATAATATGATACTCAGTAATATTACAGTTGCCACAGAATTGTTCTGCCTTTCCACATGTACTGTTCTGCACTCTGAAATTTTCCTCTATAAGGACATCACAGTGCTTCCTTTGATTACTGATACTAGATTCAGTCAAAGCTCTCTGTAAGGTAGGAGATAACTCCTATTTCACAGTGGAAGACCAGCCACAAGAAGGGTGAAGACGGGATTAGGAGAAGGCATTTACTAATCATTGCTGCATACTTTGCTAATCCTTTCATTGAAATTGATTAGCAAAATCCCAGGTAAGTATGTTAATGTTTACATTTAGAAAAGACAATGTATCATTTGATCTTTACCTCCACGTGCCACTGTTTGCCCATAGCATTCACCACACGGCCTTCAATTGGTCTTCTACATGCCCCACAGATGGGGACACCCATTTTGTCATGGCAGGGTAAGCAGTACAATTCTCCCTTCAACTCACGAGCGTCAGCAGTAAGTTCCTTCCTGTTCAAAAGTTAATGAAGTGAGAGCATGAAAAAAAGCACTGCACCATGTCAACTTCTGAGAGTTTCTGAAAAGAAAAAAGTAATTTTTAGAATTTGTTTTAGAACTTCTATTTGCACTACAGCAATGTAGCAGCATCCAATATGATACAGTTCAACGTGGTTCAAGACTGAACGTGGTTCAAGTCCACGGTAAATTGAGAACAGGCTGCTAAGCAAGATGCACTAAGTCTGAAAACAGTTGCTGAGCTACTGTCATTCTGCATTCTGGTTATGTAGCACAAATGTGTGTGTGCACACTGTAGACATGTTTGGTTTATATTCTGGCACTCTTAGCACCAGTTTATTTTAGATTTACATAACTGTAACTGAAAGTAAAATGTAGTCCTCTACATCTAGGTATACTTTCCCTGTTGTATCAAACTTCAGAGAAAGAAAACTACAGACCCACATGAGCTAGCTATGTTTATTTATTGCCAACTACAGAATGTCTACCTTTTAGTAATTTTCATAATCAAAATATTGAGAAGAGCTAAATTTTAAATGTGACCATACTCACTAATGCTCTCAACTGGTTGCCACTGACCCAACACTACATTGTTGTTCTTCAAATCACTATTTGCTACAGCGCTGAAATCATTGTTTCTTTTGCACCAGAAAGAAACAACTAATAATCATGCTATTTCCAACAATGTCCCATGATCTGTGCACCAGTGCAGGAATGTGCTGCTTCATATTCTGCAGTTGCAGAAGGTGATAAAATAAGGTGGGAGAAAGCTCGTAATACAGGCTTCAAAAGGGGAGCACAATGTTTGCATTCAATTCAACTAAAAGGAAATAGCATAGACAAGATACTAATTCAAGCAGCCAAAGAAGGTAGTATTTTTTTCCTTTTGTAACAGAATAACGAGCCATCATTTTGCAGCTACAGAAACCATTATTTGTGTCCATATTTCTTACGACACCACCTTGCCCTGCAGAGTTCAACTTTTCACTACTCTCCAACAGGTCAGCTGCTGTTTCAACTAAAGGCCCAACTCCACCACCCCAAAAGCAGTAACACACATCTGGCCACAAGGCACCCAAACCCCACCCCTCTTGCCAGTTGCACAGGACAGGTTTTAACTTTAAGATGTAAATCAATGAAGTAAATAAACCCAATATTTTCCCGTTTTAATTTGCAGAACCCAAGTTACCCGCAGTTTGCACAGTTGAAATGATCAGGGTGATAAGGATCATTTTTGAATATGAGAGGCTGTTCATCAATAATGGCATGACACTTCTGGCAAATGTACTTTCCCAGGCCCCTGGCTTTTTCCCTGTTATGGCAAGGACGGCAGAGGTGTCTGAAACAGCATAAAACAGAGAGGTAAGTCCTGGTATCAGGTACTACAGTGCAAAATATAACAAAAAAATCTATTAAACTCTCATTTCAGTCAGCCCTTTTGGGAGAGAAAATAGTCTTCAAAAGATTTCCTTGTTAGGCAAAACAAGTTCAGAAGAGGCAGGGTGATAATTTTATTTTCTGTTACCACAGAAGTATTGTTTCTTCAGCATATTTGAGTTTAAGCTGTGTTGAACATAGAAAGCAAAGTTTGCTACAGATTCTCATTACTGAATGTTTTACTCTCAAAATCTTAAAAAATTAGATTGGAAGCTGGATGAGCACACACATGTCCTAATTCTGTAGATAACTCTGTGTATCATATTATACATATGCCAGTGGCCATAGAACCCATTTATAAAACATTCTTCTGATCACAGTTGGTAAAACTATCCTAGTTTGCCAAGGAGCTCACTGAACTTAGTGTGATTTATTATTAAATCAGGTGCTAAACTAGACCAAAACTGGAAACTCCAGTCGAAAAAACAAAGCAAAAAATGTATTAAAAAAATAAGGACAATGCCTCTGTATCTGAATGTTTTCTCTCCTATTATGTAAAACCAGTGGCCAAGTTGAGATGTTTGCCAAGAAACCTGGTCCTGAAGTAGATAAACCGTTCATATTTTAAGTGCATATTTTAAGATACCCATTCTTAGTTTTGTAATGCAATCCTAGACCTTTTCCCCAAAAAAAGACACTTCAATTGCTTCACCAACCAAAACCTCTCGGTCCCCTCTCTCAGTTCATTTTATTCATGCACAGTAACAGAAGGAAGGATTAAGATCTACCTGCCAGCATTCTTGACAAATCCAATATCAGCCAATACTTGTTGGCAGATATCACAGCAGAAGCACTCCGGATGCCAGCTGTTGTTCATAGCTTTGATAACACGACCGATAATGAACTCACCTGTAAGAAACACAACACAGGGACAGGGATGGATGTAAAATACAGTGCTAGATAAAGTTAAAAGCAACCCACAGCTGAATTGCTATAATGTCATCAACCTCTTCCTCCCTCCCAAATCTGGTAGGATACGTTGCTTTCAGTAGCACAGTTCTGGTTCTAAAGCCTGGGACTTGGGTTGGTTTGGGGTTTTTTTGCTATGGGTCAGAAGAAAACATCCTTGCTGATGGAGAACCTTCTGTTCTTTACATACAAACCCTTCTACATGCACATTGCACCTTCTCTCTGCAATCACCCTTTTTCAGTCCCTTCCCTGTTTTTACTTATCTGTCCCTAAGCTGTTAAGAAATGAGTTTTTTATATAAAATGTCTTTCTTGTGTCCTAAATATCTTTCTTTTCTTTTAGAAGACAACAATTTTAACTTGTCATGTACATAGCAGTGGTTTCTAGTCCACTAGGACAAAGCCTTGAAGGGACTTTATACTCAGAGAACAACAGAACTGAGCTTGAGTGGCTGTGGACCTCCTGCAAAAAAAAACAAACCCATGGAGTCAAAACGCAAAGCTGCAGTGAAGCTCCTGAACAGTCAGTCCAACACACAAAACTTCTGACCTACTACGAGTCATCCTAACCTGTGAGGCATAAAAAAAAATAGCGTGAGAACTACTGTTTTGCATGCATGGCGTGACTGTACTGCACAGGCAGTGGAGCCATGTCCACCACAAAATCACAAAGCACAGAATCCTAGGGGTTGGAAGCGACCCCAAAGGATCATCTAGTCCAACCCCTCTGCCAGGCAGGGTCACCTAGAGTACATCACACAGGAACTTGTCCAGGTGGGTTTTGAATGTCTCCAGTGAAGGAGACTCCCCAACCTCTCTGGGCAGCCTGTTCCAGTGCTCTGTCACTCTCACAGTAAAGAAGTTTTTTCTGATAAATCACCACACGCATGATTTGGTCATTCTCCACATGTACACTGTAGCCAAGGCCCCTGAGTGATGCCAAGTGTCCTGGTTTGAGCCAGGATGAAGCCAATTTTCTTTTTACTGATTTTTTTTTTTTTTTAGTTCAGTGAACTCTCTTTTAAGCAGCACACTTACTGAAACTAGCAGCAAGTTTTCCAGCCAGTGGACTGATAACACTCAAAGTTTATAGTTACTGCTGAGAGACCAACGACACTTTTCTCCGCTTGTTGAATCTGCTGCTTTGGACACTAAAGGAGCAGAAGAGTCGTATCTACAACCCTCCTGTAGGGAGGAGTGGATTAGACAGATGGCAAAACTGGCCAAAGAGATATTCCATCCATATATATGTAAAACTTGGTATAAATTCAAGGATCATGGAAGTCAAGCCCTTCTTGTTCCCTTCTCTTCCGTCTATGGTCGGCGTCCAGGGAGGACTACGTCTATCCATCTCCTTAGATCCCTAGGCCTGTGCGTTCCTGACCCTCACAACTCTCCCCTCAGCTCCTGTCTGCTCTGCTCTCTCTCCAGCAGCGCTCCAGGATATTTTGGAACTGCTCACAGCTCAGGAGATGCTGTGGAAGTTGCTGGGGGTGGAGGGAGGCAACAGTGTTTTGCACATTCCTGCACATATTTGTATATATTTGTATGTATTTTCTTTTATCATTAGTATTTAATTAAAGCTGTCTAGTTTATTTTTCAATCCAGAAAGCCTCTCTCCGTATTCTCTCTTTCCTTTCCCCGCCTGGGTGGTGGGGGGAGGGGATCGAGAATATTGTCACTTGTTTAATTGCCAATCCTGAGTTAAACTGTGACACCAAGGCTCTGCCTAAAATGTGTTGGGAGGTCAGCTTCCCAGTGCTGCAGAAGGCAGAGTCCTGGCTTTGGAGAACGTGTAACTCAACCTGCTCAAGGGGAGGGATTGGGTAGGTAACTGATGTAGATGATAACATCCAGCATGCAACTCCGGGGCGTTCCCATGAAGTCGTAGCTTTTCAAGAACAGCACCCTGCGGACTCCAGGAGTGTCACAAATGCCTCATTGTGACAACAGCCCCCTTGATTTTGGCTGTGCTTACTAAATCCAAGCAGTGGCAAAGCCACCTTATTGAGGTTTTAAGGGAACTGGTGCTACAAGGAGCCAGGGCAGGAGCAGTGGGAGCTGTGCTGGCTGGGCCGGAGAAATCCTGGAGATAGACAACATATCTCCTCAGAAATCACCACCAACTGCTTTCTTCCTCTTTCCCAGCTTGGTCACATCCACAGCTTTAAATTCAAAGGTCCATAACATGTGCTTCCCTCTCCCTTGGTGTTCAACCCCACCCTCCACATGGGAAAGGCCTCACTGAGATAAGTGAAAGCTGTAGCACTTTGCCAGTGTGCCACAGAAACATAAGAGCTTCCAGGCCAGTTTAAGCAATAGTCAAGTAATGACTTCATAGCCCTGCCCAAGCACAATGTGTTACACATAGGGGAAAAAAACACAAAACGTGCAAATGATTACAGTGCAGGAGACACACAAGCATTGACATCAACAGTAGCAAATAAACCACGACCCTCAGTGTCACATTGGGTTGACATCAGCCTAAAGGTATTTGTTTCAAAAATATGAAGGGGGACCAGCTGGACCAGCTGGCCTATCAGCTGATTATGACACAAAGCGATAAAGATTATCCCCGCTTTGGTGGCGTAGGACAGCATGGGTGGGTCACAATAGCCAAAGCAGATGACAAATACTTGTTGCAGGGTTTCAGATGCACAAGTACATATGTGTAGATGTACATAACCAGGAGACATGAATGGTCTGTTAATTAGATCGCTGTATCAACAGCTAAACTAGTCAAATCATGCACATTTAAAAAAAAAAAATCCCATTGTTTAATAACCTTTAGGAAAAGCAGCTCCCCAAATTCTCTGAAGTCTAGTTCATTCTGGAAGTTCAGATGCTCAGCCCCGCAGGGCTGCCTCCCAGAGAAGATACACAAGGGTTGCACATCTTCTCCCAGTGACATTCCCATTTCTGATGAGTGTGAAGTGTTGCACCTCAATGTAAAACTTACCACATTGATGGCAGCAAGGGGCAAAAAGCATTTGGAAATCATGTTCGCAGTACTTCCTCCCTTCAAACTGCAAATGGAAAAAAAATCTGAGCGTTAGAGGGATGAGAAGCATGCCCTTAACATGAATGCTGTAACATACCAGTTTGTTTCCAGATGCAATTAGGTCGTAAAACATGAGGGGCTGCACAAAAAAAAGCAGAGCATGTGCTAGGTGTTAAATCTACCAACCTTAATTCATCTACTAGTTGGCATGTAGTGTTATTAGCACAACACTCCTCTAATACTGCTGAGAGTGTAGAGGCATTTTCTGTCACCCATTTGCATCACAAGAGACATCTGAATTTTGACAGACTGCAGAAACTCTGATGCAACTGAGCAAATTATGGGCAGGAAATTAGCTAAAGAAAACTCTTCCTGGGGGGGAAGCATTCTCCC
Source organism: Hemiprocne comata (assembly GCA_020745705.1). Taxonomy (NCBI): domain Eukaryota; kingdom Metazoa; phylum Chordata; class Aves; order Apodiformes; family Apodidae; genus Hemiprocne; species Hemiprocne comata. Next base: position 151,214,386 of record CM036586.1, on the reverse strand, counting down.
TGAATTCATTTGATCTCTTCCTCACTCTACATTTCCTGCAAGAATGACCCAGCATACCAGAGGAAATACGTACAGGGGGAGGAAGGACACCCAGGGACAGAAATCTTTGCAATTTATGGAAGAGCCAAAACATGAAGGGAAATAAGGCTTTTCCTTCATGATGCTTATTTCATAGAATCATAACTCATTTAGGTCTGAAAAGACCCTTAAGATCATCAAGTCCCAATGTTAAGGAACAACATTCACTACATCGACCAGATGAAATAGGGAACCAAGCTTAAGGGATTCTGATTTGGATCTGAATTTTCTCACAGCTTAGACAAGTTCAGCTGCAGTTCAAGCTCACACAGAAAAAAAAAAAACATATGGGGAAAAAAATCAGTTTTACAGCACTGCATTAGCAACTTAGCTGGAGAATATGTAAAAACATGTAGGCAAATATGCCTTGAAATGAAGGGAAATGTTTCAATACCTTCAGGCATATCATCACTGGACACACAAGCCAACTAGCATGTCAAAACCAGACAGACAATATTAGGTATGCTATGAAATGTTTGAATTTGAATGTGTCAGTTTAAAACACTGGGAAAAGGGAGACAGCAGGAAGCCTCACTTTTCTTTTTACTGGGTCTAAGAATAAAACAAAGCAAAGAGCATAAAATACTGCCCACAAATTAAGTTTTGGTGCATGGACACAAATTACAGCAATGTATTTCAAGATTACCTGTTTTATACTATGAAATTCCGAGGATCAAATACAATGTAAGTATAGTAATTACTTATGCAATATCCAGAGCCACTGGCAGGATGTGGATCTAATGAAACACTCTAGAAGTCACTAGATACATGAGATCAGAAACTAATTCCTCTGCCCAGCTTGAATTGCACCTACTAGTAACAGAAAGACGTAAGCTCTATACGCTCTATAAGCTCTATATATTTCTTCCAGGAATCTCTGCTAGCAATTTATCAAGCGTTTTGCCAGTGTAATACTCTAAAACAGATGTTTTTTTAATTGGAGATTTTAATTTATTTTTAAATTGAGGCACAGAATGCTATTACTGTCTCAAAGAATAATGGAAATTACTGGGTCATTGAGAATTGTGCTTGCTTCCTGCCGAATAAAATCCTCTTTTAAACTGAAAAGAATCCAAAAGCTTCCTGTTTTGTGTAAACAGGTGGTCCAATGGGAGATGCATAGGTTTGCTTGGATTTCAGAGCCACTCCATGTTGATCTGGGTGTACTGAACAGGTTTTCTTTCCCTTTGGTTTACGTCAGGCAGGTTGGTGACCATTCGGTCTTGTTAACATTTTCAAACTTCTCAGCTCATTTGTGCTACCTTTTCTGAATGACCCAGGAGTTCAAACACCAGAGAAAGCCTTGAGCTTCGATAACAAATCCCAGAGCACGTATCTGAAAAGCAAAGTCCTGTGACTGCAATCCATACATTAAATGACTCTGCATAGAATATTTCATTATGACATAACCTCCAGCAGTATCTCCATGTTTTTTAGCTAACCTAGTGGAAAGACGTGCACAAAGTGGGTCTTTAAAGGCTCTTCTTCCTAAGACTCAGTTTTTTGCTAAGCCCATTTTAAGAAAACACTCCAGGTGCAACTGGAATCAAAACAAATCTGACGAGCTCATGACAGCTATGCTTTCTTTTAATCTTTCTGTATGTTATTTCAAACATCTTAGAAAAAAAATCCAAACTGAAAGGAACTCACTCTCATTGAGAAGACAAAAGTGACATACCATTCCATTTTAATAATAATAATAATAATATTGATAACAACAACGACAATACAGGTTTCCCTATTATAGCTCTTGCAAGTACTTCATAAGGATTTTGCTGTATTTCTTTTGTTGTTGGATGGACCTCTCTAAGCCCTTCTGTCCTTTTCAACCCCCAGCACAGCACAGAGCAGGTTGGGCTTTTTCTGAAAGCACCCAGCAAGAGGCTCTTAATGAACTGCTGGATCAGGTGCAGGACTTACCTCTCCTAACCAGCCCTTTCTGAAGGTGAGGTGCTCACACTTCCTAGTGGGACAGACAAGCAACCTGTAGTAGGGAGGAACCATTCTTGGACCCGAGAGTAATGTGGGTTGGAGGAACTACCTGCTCACTGATTACAGTGGGGCCAACCTGTCCCTCTGGGCTCACTGCTCCTGAAGCTCTCCATTTAAGCTGGCTGTTCCGCTGCTGTTAGTACAGGACTGTACGCTGCTACTTGTTTTAAGACTCTGCAACAGCAAGTCCAGGGAATACATGACTTCCAGGTCATGGAGTAAAAGCAGATCAGAATTGCTATAACTTCTGATGGCAAAGCATGGTGAGTTCAGAAATTCTGCTGTCATGTGCTTGTGGTGATTTCTGTTTAGGCTGACTGCACAAGAAAACATGCTAAACTGATGATACTGAGCAAACTGGAGCACAAATATACCCTAGCAAGCCCCATATAACATTAGGCACACAGCTCTTGCTTACACCCTTATGCAACAAGGCCAACACTGGCTGGTTACGAATCCGTATTATAATTTCTAACACAGGCTGCTCAAGAGAACACCAACACATTTCCTGCTATGCTGTGCAAACTCTCAGCTGCAGATGGGCCCTGCTCTGGCATGGCACTGCTTGTGCCTGCAAGCAGCTCAGCTCCAAAGCCAGACTGTGGTGAGCTGTGCTGATGGAGGTCCCTGCAAGCAGCCCAGAGACACAGCCCATGGCACAGGAGACCTGCACTGGCATTTCTCCTCATGTAGCCTGACCAGTTCAGCCCCTGCTCATGGAACAGAGCGTGAAAGCTTATCACGGCAGCGTGTGATGGCAAACGTGATAAGCAGCTTAATGACTAACTGGAGTAACTCAGCAAGGCTTGCAATAGGCAGGGGAAGAATATTTGACTTCTCGATTGCTAAGAGCTGGAAATCATTCCCAAGAAACACTAGCTTAGCTAAACCAGGCACAGAATAAACACCAAATCATGCTGAGTGACCAACAACGCCTGTGTTTACCCATGGGGAACCTGCTCAGAAAAACACGTTACCTGGCCACACCTCCAAACACATCCATTTTCTCAAAGAATGCATTAAGCCAGTCAGAGGAAGATACTCTTTCTGCCTGTCTTCTCCAGTCACTTTTTTTTGACAGTGATACAAATCATCTCAAGTCCTTAGAGCACTGCCAGCCATCTCCTGAGTATTGGCCAAACTGAGCCCATCCTTTATCTGCTTAGGGCTGTCCCTCTCCCCTAAATGCTGTCATCCAGGACATTCCAAACACTCATGCCAAGGTGCTGAATGAAATAAAAGCAAGCTGTGTCCTTGTCTTCCCTTCTCTCTGACCAGCACCACCAGGAAACCTGCAATTATCCCACTGATCACTTCAGTGCTGAGAGCCACCTCTCTTCAACAGCAGGCAGACAGACTTGCTGATGCAGAGAGAAACTGCAAGATCTTGTGGTATACGACAGAAAAACTAGAGGAAGAAGGGTGATGTGAGGTTCAAGCCACACACAAGTCTTTACATATTCATTTAGTGCCCATCACAACTATTTTACCTCTGTAACAACTGTGGCAAAATAGCGTCTATTCTTCACTATTTCCACTTTCTGTGTAACAGTTCTCAAGGACAAAGCATCTACACAGCCTGAAAAAAAACCTAGCCAATGTTAACTAAAATATGTTTAGTACATGAGGCTGTTTTCATTTCCAGGACAATGACACTCACTTCTGACTTACTGTCTTTAACAGGGGGCATCACTTTGCAGTCAGAGAGTGCTCAAAGACCAATATAAATATGAATGTTAACAAGGTAGCAGCAGGAAACAAAATGCCTACATCCAATATAACTAAACACCAGGATAATTGCCCCTGCCAAGGACATTCAGATATGGCCACTGTGAACAACAGAGACATCCTAATATTCCTGGATTAGGTGCAAATGTAACTTCCTTTCCATTGTGGTCCTTCCCCATCCTCTAGGAGATACAAGCTGCCTAAAGCAGGATTTCTCAAAATTTATTTCAAACAAAGGACCATTCAACTTTATGAAAGAGGCCCCCAGACTGTCCCACTGTGTTTTGGGTCAGAAAAAGGATGAATGAAGTACTCATTAGGGAGAGAAAATACATTTTATTGTATTAAGACAATTTTATTAACACAGTTACAAATCTTTTAGTTCTAAAGCATTTGTATCACTTTATGTTTGCCTCAGATCTTAACACATCAGGACTCCTTGCCATGCCTGCAAGCAGGCAGCAGCTTAGTATACATTAGCAATTGTAATGTAATGTGAACGTATCTAGAGGGGGTGGGTTTTTTGCCTTTTTTTTTTAATTGCTACTGCCTTGCAGCTCACCTTTTGATGTCTTATGGAACACTAGTGGCTCATTTACCACAATTTGTGCAACACTATCCCTACAGCACTTAAAAGTCTTTTGATCCTCTGACAAGGTGAGAGAAAGCAAACCCCAGGAATCCCCTTTGTCAGTCTCTTTTCCAATCCACACTCCTTCCTCAGCCTTTCCTCTTCAACATGGCTCTGTAAAATTATAAATATTACTGTGGAAGATAAACTGTTGTGCTCTTGCCCCAAGGATGGCACACTGTATGTGAGAGCACAGCACTGTGCTTTTAACACACTGCTCACCTTCTCTTCCAGATCACAGTACGACATAAATCCTGTAGCCACTACTGTAAGTTGTACTACAAGCTACTTGAGCGGGACCTTATCTCTCACACAGTAATTCCCTGTCATACATCATCTATTTGTCCTTATACCAATCACTTCATATTTTATGAACTGGTCTAAAGCTTTCACTAAAGCCACTTTGTATTTGAGAGAGCTGAGCCACATCATGAATCCCCACTATAGGGGAAAGCAAAAAGAAAATGACACTGAGAACAAAACACCCATCTGAACTGAGGGCAACGTACCCAGAGCTGAGAAATATGAGTGGGAATAGGTTTTAACTCTTGAAAGCATGCAAGGACTGCTCATTTTGAATGCTCCAATTTGTTAAACTTAGAGTGGACCTACTTCGGCCCTGTCTGGCTTGGGCTGTCAGCACACCCTGACCTCAGCATGCTGACTTACAGGTCATCTATACGAGCAACTTTTCGCATGCTGTGTTGACCTCCCTCAACTCAGCAATAAACCTCCTATGGACCACAGGATGCTGAGGTTTCCTTCTGTATGACTGTTCCTCTCTAAGAAGCATGCTTTCTCTATATTTCTGGTATGATATATAGATTGCCTTCACAGATTTCAGGGGAAAAAGCCTGCACTGAGAGAGAAAATCTCCAGCAGCTCTTTTCTCAGCTCTGATAACAAGAGCCTACACATTCTGAAAAGGTTATACACACTGATGTCCTCCACACTGGCACATAAATACTTCTGCTTTTTTTTTCTCCCTCTATGGGCCATATCCTTTTGGAGCCCCATTCTTACCATGGAACTTTCTAAGCTATCCATCTGCCCGCAGCTGCTTCTGGTATAAGAATGAACGCACAGGGCCAAGGCTAGGGGGTGAGAGGGGCACTGTGCCCCCCTTACTTACCTCGTAGAAGAGCCCTTCAGGGAACTGCTGAAAGCACTGGGCACAGACAAAGCACTGCTCGTGGTACAGCTCACCGTTGCTGTTGACAATTTTCTCGGCAGGGGCAAAGCCACCTCTGCAGCGCTCGCAGATGGCATTTGCAAGGGCGTTTGCCATGTTGCTGTCATTAAAAATAAGAGAAAATTAGTCCGAACAGTCAACACCACTGGTTGCAGGTCTCTTTTTTTTTTTTTTTCCCCCCCAAAACCAACTGCAGCAGTCTAAGGCTAGGCTGCTCAAAACAAGTTTTTTAATGGACTTAATGACTTGTGGCATTCTCTCAGAAATAAAACTGCCATTTTCCCCTGCTCCTGAATTCTTTAGAAACAAAAACCCCACAAGGCACTCTAATATCTATTAATTCAAAAAGACAAACAGAAACATTGTTACTACAGATACATTTACAGGCTTTTTATGATGAGAAAAGGCAGGCAATTCAAAGAAGTACTGTAAAATTATGAAATTCATTAGAATTACAGAAAACAAGGGCAAATATCAACAATAATTGGCAACTGGCATCATATAGAAAAACATGGATGATAATTCCAAAATAATTCCTAATTATAAAACATATATAACAGCATTGGTCCAAAAGCTCTAAGAAATGCGAGTGTATGGTATCTAGTCTGGCAGATACTACTGACAACCAGAGCAGGTAAACAATTATTCCTTACATAAGCTTCACATAGCTTGAAATAATTTTACAAATATAGTTCGAAGCCATGCAATTTTTTGCTTGGTTTGTTAGGGTTCATCTCAGGGAGATCAACTCATGGCATGCTGGTGTCAGTCCAGGGCCGAGGGAGAGGGTGGGAATGCTCTGGCTGCCTCGCTGCAGCCCACACACAGGCCAACACAAGCTGGTGACTGCACACCAGGAATGCAAAAATTACTCAAATTGCAACCTTGGTTGCTTCTCAAAGGCACGTGACCATAAGATGACAGCGCAGTAGCTGCTGTATCAGAGGAATGAGTTACTTCACTAGGATTGTGGTCACATCTGCAGAAGACAGTACAGCTGTGCTTCAGTTAATTAAGGCTGCTGTGCCAGAAAAAGGCTCACTTGATTTTTTCTTCACAACCACTTTCTTACTTATATCGAGACTTTCAAAGCTATGCTTTTCAGGATCACCTCTCTGCCCTAATACCATCTGATAGCAGAGAGCAAATACAGTGCCATGATCTCGTTTCATTACAATTTGAGCACAGCTGACAAAACCATTGACTATCTGGAAGCTTATTAAACAACTGATAATATTTTAAACACACGTGCACACATGTACATATTTTGATACAGACATCACGCTGCGGCTGTAAGTGCAGAGCCCTTAGTCCTCTGCAAGATGCCAACCTTTCCCTCTAAGAGCATGAGACCTCCTGGCTCCCACCAGGTTCAACAGGACCTGAATTCATTCCTTGCACAGCATTTGAGGGGGCCAGCAAACAACCAGCATGTGGTTCAAAGAGGAATGTGCTTTATCAGTTTCTTAACTGTGTCATAGAAGAGCCCTACACAAGGTCACATCTGACCAGTTATTATTAGCTAGCTTTTTTTTTTCTCTCTCTCCAGAGATCTTTGCAGAAGGGGAAAACAGCAACTGCTATCCAAATATTCACTGCCCACTCAGTGAAACGAGTGAGCAAATTTCACAAGGATGTCAAGCCAATATCCCATACTATGCCACACATACCAGACAAGCCTACGAACTGCAGTGATTATCCATATAAACTGTGGTTAACTATAAAGCTTGCCAATGGTCTCCATTAATTGTATATGCTTTCTCTGGGGCAAAACCTCAGTGACTTCACTCATCCTCCTTATTAATCTAAATGAAGAAAAACCACACCAGGAACCAGGATGTTCTTCCTCACCTCAACAGTTCTCAAGCACTAAGGATGCTAAACTTAAAAAATTATTTCATGTAAAGAGCTGTCAGACACAAAGAATACTAAAAGCAAAAACATGAAACGCAGTTCAAAAACAAACGAAAGCAGAAAGCTTTCCTCCCTCAGTGTGCAAAAGTATGTTGAATTGAAACACATTGTATATGTAAAAAGAGAGATGTATGTAACACTTCTGTATTAATGAAGCAGTTTATCTGTTTGCCCAAAATTACAGGCACACAACCTGAAGTCAGAGAGACTACTTGACAAATTCCAATCCCATTTCAACTGCTGATAAAAATTTCTGACACAATTAATGATGATGCTTAAAGCAACAGGTCAAATTTTAGTTGACAATTACAACTGGCAATGTATCAAGCAGAACAGTGGCAAAGGTTGCATTAGAGAAAGGCTTGCACAGCCTGCTCTGAGCTCAGATAATAAAACACATATGTACAATACACCAGTAAGGTCACCGTAGTTACATCCCAAAGCTGAACAGAATGAACTTACAATCTCGCATAAAAGTCACAAAACTCTTTGTAGAGTTTTATCTCACTGTGCCTACGTTGCAATTTTGACACTGGTTTCTCTCCTTCATTCCCTGCAGAGTTGTGAGCATCAGGAGCGACCTTGTGTGCAACCTCTTCATCCTCTGGGATGGGGTATGGGTGAGCTCTGTGCTGGAAGTCCATCTCTCTCTAACTGCTTTCCCAGGTGTATATATTCTGCGCTGATACTGCAAAGAAGCTGCAGGCAAAGTCTGCAAAACAATATGCTCGACTTCCCCTTGTTCCCAGCGAAGTGATTTACTTTCGCAGCTCCGTGTCATGTAGCCGGAGCTGCCCAGCGCCCTGCTGCAGCTTCAAGTTAAGAGTTCAGTGGCAGGGCAGCAAGCCTGTCACGCTGTGAGTTACTGGTGCTGGCTGCGAGCACAGGAGCACATTCCCCTGCCAGGCCCTCATGCAAACTTGGGATGCTGGAACGTGGCTCCGCTGCTGGCTGCTGATGGAAGTTGCCCAGGAGAGGTGCCTTACAGGTAACCTATGGCAGCAAACACGCTCGCAGTTAAACTTGTCCACAGCTACTTTCTGCTGAGGAGGGGGAGGGTGGAGGTGGATTCCAATAATATTTTATGGTGGTGAACCATCAGTGGAAAGCACAAAGACAAGATTTCTGTTGCTAGGTAAATATTGCTTTAATGCTACAGTGTATTAACTACATTGTAAAAATGGCCTTTAACGTTCCACTTGTGTCTTCTAAGTCATACATGCTGAATTTATCTATAGGCATCTTTCTTCTTGCCAGCACTTCAGAGAAGGTGTAGGCACAGACCGACCATTAAGCACACTGCCAAGTATTCTATAACAGGCAACATACAAAGGAGGAAAACAAAACTTGATTTCCAGAGATGTGCTGTGTTCAATCATCTAATGTAAGAACACTTACTGAACTAATTTATCGTGGGTATTAGGGAACTGAGAGAGCAAGACCAGGAAGAAAGAACAAAATTAAGAATTCCTTCACCACAGAATGCCCTCCCAACATTGCAATTATTTCACAGTTATATCCTATTTAAAAACCTGTTGTGAACTGCTTACTAGGGAAGGCAGGGTCAAGTGGCTGAATTTCTGCAGCTAATAATTACAGTCCTGCAAGCTCTCCCTTCTTTAAGAGTAGCATTTGTGGCAGATGTGGCACACTGTCTTCCAGGAGCTCCTAACTACAGACAAACTTTCAGGAAGCTGTCCTGACTAACTGTCTCTAGCATTGAATTGGCAAACCCCATGCACTTTGTGCTCATGACACACATTTGAAAAATCTGCTATTCTGTGAGGGGTCATGAGAAAGTAGAGGAGGAGAGGAAGGTGACCAACAGAAGGAACAAGTAGACCTGAGGACTAGAAGATGACAAAGGATAGGACAGGAAGTCCAGTCAAGGCTACTACTTCTTTATATGCCTTCACCTTCCTAGCACCTACTGCAGAGGGTCTGGTTTGTGACAGTTTGGAGCCAAATCCCTCCCCACTCGTTGGGTCAGCTTGCTCAGCAAGCATACAGCAGCACACATGCCACTTTCTCCATGGCAGGCCTGGGCTCACATGTAGCCATCTTTCTGCAGCTTGGACAACACAGCACTATGTTTCTGCTGCTGCCAATTTTGTGGGATGGGTTTGGTCAGATGTCTTTCCTTCACCTTCCCTTGGCAGGAAAAACCTCTGGGCAAGCTATTCCCCTGTGCCACAGGACACCACAGTAGGTGCAAACAAGGCAGCATGACCTTGTTAATTTACCCATCTGTAGGTGTGATTATTCATCTTGCACCAAAGCTACAGGGAGTCACAAGTTGTAACAGGCTAAAGGAGGCTGCACCCTCACCACTCACACAGCTTGGCTGGAGTTCAAACCCTATTTTTATCTGTCATGGAGCAAGCTCCGGATCAAGCAATGCTCAGGTTGTAGCCCTAGGCCACAATGAACTTGCCAGAGCTCCACTGCAGGAAACAGCACTGGAAGAAAAGGTTTCTGTGTGTGCTGGAGCACCAGTGATGAAAGCCAGCAGAGATGCAGACATAGTGATGCCAGCTGTTCTTCTCCATCCTGCTTCCCAACATTTCCTGCACAGGTCAATGATGAGCTTCTGTGGATATGAAAAACTCCAGGGAGCCTAACTGAAATGGACTAACCATGCCTATTCATGCAGGACTAGTGCAGGTGCACCAAGTCACTGAAGATAAGAAACAGGAAGTCAGTCTGTCTCTTCCCCTTATCACTGACTATCTACTAAATTGTTTTCTTGTATTTTGTCTCAGATTGCAGGCAGTTCTCCTGGGAGGCTGCTGCTGTGAATCAGACAGCCCTGAAGAGTTTCTTTCTCCCAGTGGATGACTTCAGTCCTTGCAGTAACTTGAAATCCACAGGCTACCAAGGTGGCCGTAAGCCACTTCTGCTGCCTTGTGTCTTCTGGGATCAACAGGAAAATGCTTGCTTCTTCAGCTTGCTACTGTGCAGTCTTCTATACGGCTGTAGCAAAGTAAGTAGCACAGCAAGTCAGTGCAATAAGATGTCCATCCAAAAATCCTGTTGTAACTTCCCTAGCTTTTTCTCAGGAAGCAGTCCTACAAGGTAATATGACTGTGTGTGCATTAAGTAGAAGCTGCCTGGTTCTCAAGGCCTGTAGTCATTGCTGCTGGTGGAATTACTCCCAATCTGTTTTCCATTAAGCAAGAAGCTTGCTATGAGTTTAAAAAGGGCTTTTTTGCTACTGAAGCAAACCACAGTTTCTACTGTGAAAGTTTGGTAATCCACAAATCCAGAGCAACTGGCCATCTTTCTCTTTTCTGTCATTTTGCTGCAGGTATGCAGCCAAGATCTGAAATACACGGCATTTTCATTAGGGAATTCTAGATTACTCTGAGGTGAAGCGTCCATGGGGAGTGAGAAGCGTATGGGGGTTGGCTTGCTGGCCTACTGTTAAGGAAGTAGTGATAAGGAGAAAAGGGAGAAGCTGAGGATTTAACTGGAAAAGGTACGTAGGAAGGAAGAAGACAGAGAGGCTTCTCCTGGCACACTGAGGATCTTAGCAGAAGCCAAAGCCAATGGTAGGGAAGGTGCTAAAGAAAACAGCAGAAGAGTGGAGGGTGAGCATCCCACTGCAGCTATAGAGAAGGGTTTCAGGAACCAACAGCAAAAATAGCTGCACTGCTTTCTCATCACTGACGGATGACTGCTGTCCTGCTCACATGCTGCTTTCTCTGGAGAACTTTCAAATCCAGCTGCCTGTGCCAGTGGCTGCCAGACGCAGACAGGACTCTTACAGAGAAGGCTCGGTGGCCGGCCAGCCCCGCTGAGCGTTTCGCTCCATGCCACAAATAGATGTGCCGAGCAGTCATGGCTCCAAACAAGGTCCTTGGCAAAAGCAGCTGCTGCTTGGCAACCTGCTCGTGCCACTGTGAAATATCACTGCGTCACTGGCACTGTCAGGAGGCCATATGCCCCATCGGATTATGCCGGGAGGGATAAGTAAGCACAATGCATCCCTCTGCTTCCCACATAGGTAAGGATGATTTCATTTTAATTATATTTAACATGGATGCTATGCAACAGTCCTCAGATGCAAAATACAGAACAACTAGAACAGAACTTCTGCTGGAAAATATGCATGGACTTGCAGTGCCCTGCACTTTTTAAAGCACTAATTGACCTTTTGCATCTTTTTAAGTTGAAATTAAAAACACTCTTGGGTTCTGGTTGCTGCAATTGTTTACCTCTTAAGCAATAAAATACTTTCCGTGTTAAGCTGGTCTCCTAAGGCAATTTTAAAGAAGGTGTAAATCTTTTTTATAATAAAGATGCACATTACGGGTAGGATTTTCACGTGCCCAGCACTGCTTTTAACTTCTGTTTCTATTAAAAAGGATGGAAAACCATTTTGAAACCACTGCAATAAAAACCAGGTGAATTCTGAGTGGTCCTATAAGTTTCATCCTTTAGTCTTTGCCACAAAAAGCACGATAAAGCTTATGTGGTGGGAGTTTAAACAGAGCAAACAAAAAGGCAACTCTGTCTGTTTAATATACTTCAATATAAATTTATTCTAGTATAAACATGTCCAAAAAATGCTTTGGCCTCTGAAAACAGGGAAGGTTCACATTCCATCTCTCCATAAGGAAATGAATATAACTGGAATAAACAGGTAAGCAACATCTTCCCACACAACATTTTATTAGCCTTCCAAGCACACTGAAAATCAGTCTCTGACGAAATTCATAGAAAGGGACAGCAATATTTAATTATAGCACTTTCTTGTTGCAAGTAATATTTTAAAAAAACATTGTATTTTCTTCCTGATTACAAACATTACTATATGAAGCCATGCTTACTGTAAAACAAAAAATTACTCCTCTTTACAGATACTTGATATTCTTTGAAACAGCAATCTTCCTCCCCCACTACTATTTTTTTAATCCTATGCAGACAACAAAAAGACATGGTATCATATATGAGAAGCTCATGAGAGCTCTAATAAATTTGTGTTGCATGAGACACAGCATACTATCAGTTATTCTTAAAATATGCACTCTGTGGAGCTGACTGCATGTACACTTAACTATGGTAAATATATAAATATATATTAAAATATATAAATATGTATGGTAAATGTCTAAACTCTTCCAGCTCAACACATTTTAAAGATGCATTTGCAACAATGGATTTCATACAACATCAATAACCCATTTCTAATTTAAGAATAATTAAAAAGGTCAGCTATGCAATATTAGGGGCTGCACATCAAATGTCTGTGAGACAGTCTGAAAAGAACCATCTTTTCATGACTGATGAGTCAAGATCAGGCCTACCAAGCTCAGAAGTGTCCTTCTGTTTGGACACACACACAGTGAACTTCACAACACCAAAGTCAAGTTCTAAAATGTGAAAGTCTTTGGGGAGAACAGTGTTTATACCAGTGGAAATCAAACCACCGCAGAGACAAGGGACACACAATAGAGTGTTATCAGGCAATTGCAAGCAAATTACAACTCAGTGCATGTGTGCTCCTTCCCCATTGCTTAAGGAACAGATTGAATGTTCAAATATGTAAAAATGTATGAGGTTGATCTTCGTATTTTCTGACATTTCAAGAAAACAGCATCCTGGCTTGTATCAGGAATAGTGTGGTCAGCAGGAGTAGGGAAGTGACTGTGCCCCTGTACTCAGCACTGGTGAGGCCGCACCGCCAAGTACTGTGTTCAGTTCTGGGCCCCTCACCAAAAGCAGGACATTGAGGTACTAGAGTGAGTCCAGAGAAGGGCAACAAAGCTGGTGAAGGGCCACAAAGCTAGTGAAGGGCCTAGAGCCCAATTCCTGGGAGAAGCAGCTGAGGAACTGGAGTTGTTTAGCCTGGAGAAAAGGAGGCCGAGAGGAGACATTATCGCTCTCTACAGCTACCTGAAAGGAGGTTGTACTGAAGTGGGGATTGGTCTCTTCTTCCAAGTAGCAAGCCATAGCACAAGAATAAATGGCCTCAGTTGTGCCAGGAGAGGTTTGGACTGGATATTAGGGAAAATTTCTTCACCAAAAGAATTGTCAAGCTCTGGAAGAGGCTGCCCAGGGAAGCAGTGGAATCACCATCCCTGGAGGTATTTAAAAGATAGGTAGATGTGATGCTTAGGGACATGGTTTAGTGGTGGACTTGGTAGTGCTGGGTTAACAGTTGGAGTTGATGATTTTAAGGGTCATTTCCAACCTAAATGATTCTAAAATGTTGCACTACCACATTCCTCTTCAGAGCAACAGCTTCCTAGCACCAGTATTCAGTTCATCTCATCTGTCACTGAAATCCACCAAAAATCCTTCACCAAATTCTTAGTGTAAAGCCAGCGTTTGCTTCTGCCTTAGTCATCTGCCCACACTTGCTGGAACCCATGTTTTCACACACTGAACACCATGACCTGATTGGTTCATGCAGGAGCTATAATTAATACCATGACTCAACGTAACACCCTGGCTACCAGGCAAGACTTTCAGTACGTCCACGCAGTTCCTTGTAGGGCAGAGATAACTGTAAGACCAGGCTCCCAGGCTCACAGTGACATCCTTATTATAGTCACGTCTTCACTGGAGAGACCATGCTGAGAGCTGACCTTCAGCTTTACTAACCAGCATATCACTTCCACACACGTCTCCTCGCAAATATTACTATTAATCTACACCTCCAGCAACATAACCTCTTAAACCATTTTTCACCTTCATTAAGTTTGTTTCTCTTTTCTATGGGAGGAAGTACAAAGTTTTTCATTGAATTGATTTGTTTTGGGCAGAAGTAGGATGCGGTAAAGAAGACAACTCCTCAGCTGTTGCTCTTGTCTCACATATTAAATTGTAATTATTAGTCATTCTGGATTTTGGTTTCCCATTTTTCTCTTCCTGCATTCACTGCAACATCACCAAGCTTCAAAATCAGCAGAGGATGACAGACAGCTGAGCCATCTGCAGTTAACATTGCAGACTTAAATAACGGCCCGAATGTTCAACTACTGAAAGAGAATAACCAGAAGCAATTTATGTTCCTAGGAGTCAAGCATAAGTAATGCATCGACAAATAAAGCTAATACAAAATGGCATTGCTTTCAAACTTCATTGTGATGGTCTTAACATTTGGGGTAATACAATACATCACATCAAAGGTTTGTACTTTATTAGTCTTCAATACTAGTAGCAGACACATCAAGTAAGGATGACTGGATTCCAGTAGCAGTTAGTGCAAAGCAAAACTTCCACACATTTTCCAAACTGAAGGCTTTGGAAACTACTGCAAGGTTTTTCTAGAGTAACAGTTTCCACCGCAACAACTGACTAATCCTGAACCAGCAGAGCAGGAGCAAATGGTTACAATATATATTATAAGACTTCTGGTGAGGGAAGATGTAGAAGTTACCCCCTTGCAACAGGGTACTGCTGGGATTATCTGAAGGAGACGAGCAGGTGATTTGCTTGGCACAACAGAAGGAAAGGGAAAAGGGAAGGCAACGAGGTTCTGTGCTTTGGATCAGAGGGGTTCTGCCAAACCTCCTTCCCCTTTGCTACATACCATGAAGTGACTGTAATTTGAGTTGAAGCTTTAGAAAGGAATGTAGTTTAAAACTAAGCAGTCAATTG
The DNA here is from genome assembly GCA_020745705.1 of Hemiprocne comata. Taxonomy (NCBI): domain Eukaryota; kingdom Metazoa; phylum Chordata; class Aves; order Apodiformes; family Apodidae; genus Hemiprocne; species Hemiprocne comata. Next base: position 151,199,243 of record CM036586.1, on the reverse strand, counting down.
TACACTTCAGGCAAAATTCATTACTTGCAACCTGGTACCTCACGGAGCTATCCTAAAGCTGCACTACTACCATGTCCTTTTTAAAAAAAAAAAAAAAAAAAAAAAAAAGGAACAGCTTTTATAATAGATCAGAAATATAGTGTATGCTTCAGTTTCTTAAGTCAGCAAGGAGAAATGTACAAAACGTTAACTGAAAAGCCAAACATCAAGCAAGACAAACAGCCTTCAATGCAAACTTTCCATACCAGAACAAAAACACGACTAGCCAGGGTAGTTTTGAGTCATGACTCCAAGTGGGTAACATTTTTCCCATAGCTGCATAGAAACAGAGTTCAAAAGGTAGACTCAACTCAGGATGAAGAACACTATGATCTATGAAGAGTGTGGCATGCATGGATTTAACATGCTGGAAAAGACAAATGCAATTTCACATCCACTTCACCTTTGTCCATTCATTCCTTGCTGGAACAGCTTTTATCTTTTGCATCTTTCATTTTAAAAGGCACAGCTGAGAAATGCTGCCAGGTATTGCTAGCTGTGTCTGGCCAATATGTTACTTCCTTTCAGGCAAACAGCTAATTTTCTTTTAGCTTTATCATGGCCACTAGAACAGACAGAAAAAGTATAAAAGTTATAGGGAAATGTGTCACAGAAGTTATAAACCTAATCTCTCTTGTTGGAAAAAGGCTCCAAGAGACCACAAAGTTTTGTTTTGCTGATATATAAAGGCAAATCACAGGATGATTTATAATCCACTGGCAAAGCTGAGCAGTATCATCCACAACACTGCTCACAGAGCTTTATATATGAAACCATCATTTCAGGATGCTACCAGGAACTACCGAAAATCAGAAGTTTCTACAAAGCTGGCAGATGCTAAGACAAAAACTGAATCATGCCCAAAGCTGCTATGACATATGAAGCAAAGAAAAAATGAACACACAACCATGTGCACAATGGCATCAAGTAACACACATGAAAACTCAAAGCATCACTCATGTTTGGGAGAGGGCCCGAGATTCCTGGGTGTGAGGTGAGACCGGAGGAGTTAACTGAAGGGAAAAACACTGCATGTCGCAATACCTGTAGGAAGTCCCTGAGCCACAGCTAGTATTACCACCAAGGGAAATCCCATAAAAGGCCCTATCTTGCCTTACACCTCCCTCCACAGGCATCAGCTTTTCGCCACTGTTAGAGACAACATACTTGGCAAACAGGAGCCGTTCCCATGTCTGGGGAGCATCATATAAAAGGCCCATGGTCCTCTCAAGGACACTGTGTCTGTTAGCTTTGCATTTCCTAGAACAGCTCAGAGACCCCAGGAAAACAAATTAAACAGAAAGGGAACACAAACTTTACAGCCTTTAAGCTTGTTCTCCCCAATGCCTGCAAGTTGGTAATTTTTATTAAGTGGTGACATTGACATAATTTAGTTTTTCTCTCCTCTGCAGAATACCTCAGTGTGTAAATTCACTTCAGGGTGACAGACTGCATTCAAAGGAGAGCTTAATTACAATGAAGAACAAGCGATCACCATACATTTTCTGTAGAGAACACCTCTGATGAGGTGCTATCAAAACACATGAAAGCAAAAGCAAAAAAAAGGGAAACCTACAACTTCTCTTTAGCCAGCTAATCCTGTAAGAAAGAGCAATGAAAATCCTAATTGCTATATTGAAGCTTAACAATTTACTGAAATAGAGTATTTCAAGGAGGCAAGCTTAAGAGGAACAGTAGTAATTGCTTAGGTTTCTGTTATGCAAGCAGCTACCTCCGGTCATTTGGAGTCATGGGAGGTGATAGTCAGCGTGAGCAAGTCAAACAAAATCGCTCAGGAGTTGTTATGCAATGCAGGAGACCAGGGGTGAGAGAGAAGGCAAGAAAAAAGGGTGTGTTCCTCCTGTTATTTTAACCCCTAGAGCAATGAAAAGCACAGCGTAGTCATTTGTATACCTCAAACCAAGTCTCAATGCAGATTATAAGTATCACAATATTAAAGTATATCCATGAAGCATATTTTTGCTGGCTGGAAGTTACTATAATTACTAATAGTAAATTAGTGTTATGTTACATGGAAAAATCTTTTCTTCATTTAGAGCAACTAGCAGATGAGCCAAAGTGTTTTTTAATCAAGAGCTCCCAAGCATCTAATTCCAATGAGTATTTCTAGGTCCCAACTCTACTATTCTAGCAGAGCTCCCAACCACAAAAAATGAAAAGTGTAGATTTCTTTGTGGCCTGACATCTATTTGCAAGCTCTGGTTTAATAAATTAGTCTCTATTTTTACTGATGTGTTCAATAATTACTGCTTTACCTGCTGACACTGGCATTGTGAGCAAGTGAAACATCTACATAAAGAAGGAGGCTATATAAATATTAACATTTGTGATGCTATTAAGAAATGTTACCAGTAGAAATCAAATTTAAGAATGTTTCCAGGTGCAGCCAGATCTTTTTTTTCTGCCTTCCCCTGCCCTCAGTACCCAGAGGCATCCGAAAGCCCAACAAGGTCCCTGCTTCCCCATACAGTCTCTGGCCAGCATCCTGTTCTCTCCCTCCTAGGGTGAGAAGAGCAGAAGGTCTTCAGAGAGCACGTGTGGCCAGAAACAGCTGCATACCTTGGCTGGCTGCTACACATGGGTTTTTGATGGCAGGCTGAGATTTGTGACCTTGCAAAACTCCCTGTATCTCATAAAGAAAGGGTGGCACTCAGCCCTACCGCACTGCCGATGTTTTGGGGATTTTATTCATTTGTTTCTTTTCATACTCACCTACGAGCTTTGCAGTGCAGTGCCTCTTCCCCCAAGGCTCAGTGGGACGTAAGAATGTGCTTATGTCTCCTATTTCATCTGCGAGGGAGTCTTTGTGCATGAAATTTTGGGGCACATCCACATGCCTTCCAGACTAAAGTCAGTGTGGAGGGGCAGGCAGGAGCCTGAACGGACTCAGAAGATTGCCTGCACCTACTCCAGCAGATGCACCCACCAGCTTCAGCAGCAGAGTGTAAAGGGAAGGCAGATACTTCAAAGCTATTAATGTGGAAAATGTCTACAGTGCTTCCTGCACAAGAGAGAACAGTGAACTACCTGAGTAACTGACAGCCACCGACTGAAGCTACCCAATGATTATTTGTTCCAAGTGCTGAAATTTACTGTTTGGTGAAAACTTGAGACAAGTTAATCCTATTTGAACCCAAAACTTGAAAAGAGAGTTATGGACCACACTTGGATCCAATTCACTGTTAAGTGTCATTGTCAAAAACCCCCCCAAAAAACGAGAACTGCCCCTGCTTTTCCCAGTACCTTATATTGAGCTTTGGGAATGTCATGGTATAACCCCAGCCAAAATCAGAACAGGAAATTAATAGTGTAAAGTTTTTTAAAGCAATAATTCTATTTTTAAAAAGACCACAGGATGAGAAGGGGAAAGAGCAAAAATAGCAAGCATACCGCTACTGAAGTGACTCCTAATGATTAATCATAAATATATGTGTACAATTTCTTTTGTTTGCTGAGAAAAGCAAAAAAAAATAGCTCAACTTACAGTCAGAATTTTTTTAAGTGTCATTTTCTAATGACAAGGCAAGACAAGATTTATCAGAGATGTCATTTTTTTCCACCAAATCAATGGAGCTGGAAAAGAACAAGTCTTCTCCATTCTGCAAATCAGCTTCTCAGGTTGCATTTAGTTCAATGACTGTTGCAACTGCTGCAGACAGGGGAGACGAAGGTGCAGACAGGGGAGACGAAGGTGCTGGGCAGCCCCATGCACTTTGAACTCTGCACCTGGGCAGCATTCTGTGTACTTAAGGTCTATGCACTGGTGAGCCTAGCTCAAGCTGGGGAAGAGAGGACTGGATTCAGCCATTTCTACCCCCGTGGAGGTCTAAACCAAGCACATACTTGTACTGTGAAAGTTCAAGAAAAGGATAAGCTATCCACATCACCTTGTGCATGGGACAGACAGGCTCCAGCTCCCTGTAACGTCAGTAAAGCGCCAGTAACATCTGTAGCAGCCGATTCAAAGGCTGTCAGAGAGGCTTGTTAGGTGATACATGGAGTGGCAGAGGTAGAAAAAGAAGTCGCATTTCCAACCTTCATCAATACACTGTGCTGTGAGGACAAAGGCTGGGACTCCTTTCACCTCACCACAGCTGATGGTATAATGGGCATGTGTTACACGAGGAAGAGGTGGGGTGGAAGGATGAGAGAGGCTCCCTGGGAGGGCAACTCACTCCATCCTAGGATAGGTTTCTAAAACAAGGGGCTGAACCCTGCTCTCCCATCCCAGTCCCAATCTCAGTTGAGCTTAGGGCTTTTTATGGCTCTGGGTGGCTTCCCTTGAAATGCCCTCACTCTCCTCAACTGCATGGATTCTGGCAGTCCTCCCCAGCCCTCTCAGGTCCTCACTGCTGCCAGTGGGACAGTTCAGCCACCAAACCGTACCACTTGCAACACTGAGGTAGCTGGGGCAGATTTTGAGCACCAGCCTGTAAACTGCAGCAGAGCTCTGGCTGCAATGTAAGGCATCAACCCCTTCTGCAGTAGGATGAAGAATCACAACAACTGGGTGGGCAAGATGAGGAAAATCATGCTCTAAAGTAAGCTCCACTGCTTGTGAGTCAGGCCCTGAAGATAGCCACAGCTGCGTGAGATGAGTTCACCTCCAGATGACTTGGCACCTACTTGCTAGAGCAAGAGGTGTTTGGAAAGACTCTGTTGAATTAAAATATTTATTTAGGAGCTCCTACTGTAAATGGAAGTCTGACAAGCTACGAAACTTAATGGAAAGAGCCAAACTATATTCTTATAGTCTTTTCCTGCAAAAGACTGAGGGAAATGTGTGTAGAGACTGACTCATCATAAACTGAACAGCAGATCTGGAAGACAATTATGAGGGTCAAACCTCTGGCTAAGGTGACAAGAGGTTGCAGAAGGTAAAGCTTGCCTTCCTGTTGTGGAGCTCAGAGTCCCACAGCACACAACCTCTCATGAAGTTACGTCAACAGAGGAAATTATTTTTATACTGTAAAGTCAATTGTTTCAAGAAATTCGGGTTCCTGGAAAAAAAAAAAAAAGTATGTGATTCAGCATATGATAAACATATGCTCTGTACATGATTAGGAGTTCCAGTACACTGCTTCACAGTACCCTAAATACTTAGTAATCTCAGGTGTTTTAGGTATAAATGACACTGAGGTTCCCAGAAAAGGGCAAAGGCTAAGCTTTGGCACCAAGCCCCCCAACCTGCTTTGCAGTGCTGACACTGCCAACACTCGGCTAGATCTCCACCCCAGTTTGTGGCACACTAGTCCCAATCCTGCCAAGCAGCATCCAGCTCCTGCCACGATGGTCGGGCCTAGGAGCTGGAATTACAGTGGTGCTTGTTGCAGCAGCAGCAGCGCAGAGGCAGGCCAAGACACCCCGCAGCGAAACCAAAAGGGTGTGAAGGGCTGTCCACTGGGTTACTTCGTGCTGTTTTGTGCTTTACCAGAGGCACATCCCAGCCTGGATCCCAGGGAACTGCTACCAAAGCAGACAGAGACCTCAAAAAGGGCAGGAGAGACAAATCTTATACTGGGGTAAGGTGTAAAAGGCTGGAAAATGAAAACTAGCAGATACCATGTATGACTCTAACAAAAGGTGATTTTCATTTTTATTTTTTTAAAATATAGGAATTCTCCAGCATACCCTGAGGACACTGGCACCTCAAGCACATTTTGGCCCAAGATTAGAAAAATACGGTACCTGAACTGAGAAAGCAGCTTTTAGTGAACTGTTCCTCGAGGGCTGATATTATTTAACACATGTGGATTAATATGTATGTAAAACAAAATACAAAGGCACTAGAACAAAGAACTGGAGAGAGAAACTACAGGAGGGAATTGCAAAGCCATGGAGGACAGCAAGCTATATTTAGCAGACATGAAAGAAACCTTTTGTCTTTCTTGTGGACTCTAGATACTCTGAAAGTATTTGCTAAGGACAGGCATCTAAGTGTCGCCAGGGAGAGCACATGAAAAAAGCTAGGTTTCCAGCGTTAAAAAATGAAAGAACTTTTTATCTTCATTCCCGATTGCTCTGTGCCCTGTTGTTATGTCATTATTTTTTATTTACAATGGCATAGCCTTTTGTCATGGAGAATGCAGTAAAAATGACAAATAAGGCTGCCTGGCAACACACTGAAATATCACTAAATGGGTTAGGAAGGAGCAAGGTTTAGTTTGAGTAAGAACCATCTTAAGCTATGAGCAAATATAAGAGAAGCGCTGTCTTTAGCTACAGGTTGTCCCCCTGCTCTAGGAACATCATCTGACTATTCACCTTCTTGTATCTCTAGTACTCTGCCATGAGACGATTCCTAATTCCCCTGACTTGCTATTTCGTCCACTTGGACTTTTTCTTCTCAAGACCGATCCCTGTTTCACATACTTCTCATCTTTAACTGGAAGAGGATCAGGAAAGGATCAAAACACCTGGATGTAAACTGGGACAGACAATCCCTTCCCCACTCCCAGCCCACAAAGGGCCTCATTCCCATCTTGGATATGCATGTAACTAAAAGAAATGGCAACACAACCATAGAGAGCTAGCTAGCAATCATTTTTATGTATATGCTTCAAAAAGCAGCTTTCTGTTCCCTAAAAAGATCCATTCTTCCTCATTGCTAGTTCTGTATAAAAGAAACTAAACATTAAAAAGTCACGCATTTCCGTTAAGTCTGATTATTCTTCCATTTATAGTCATAGGAGTATACTACATACTGCTAATGCTATTAGAAATCCATCTAGGAAATAAATTCAGAATTAATACTATAAAATACCTACCAAGCACATCCATCAGGCTCACAAGTTAACACATTCCTAAAACTGATCCAATATTTCTGATATCTTGTGGCAAATCATCTCAGTAAGTTACAATCATAAATTGTGGCACAACAATTTTGAATTAAGGCGCTTAGTTATAACAAAACGGTAAATCACCCAAATCTGAATACCATCCTTCTGAAATTGCTAACTCAGTAATGAAAGTGCAGTAACAAAAAACCCTTTAAATTACAAAACACTCCAACCTGAAGCACAACCACCACCTACAAGAAAAAATCTAAAACTACAGCCAGAGAACAGGCATTAGGAGATAGGAAGTACTTCCTCTCCACCGAGGCTTTTGTTAGCGTTTACACAAGGATCCTTTTCGGAGGAGCTTGAAGAGTGAACAGATTGCTTTCACACTGAGCACATTTAGAAAAGAACTTTGCATTTTTACTTTTTTTTGGTGTGTCTGTGCTTACTCAGGTTACACGCAATTCTTTAATCTCCCTGCTCCAAAAAGAGGTTGTTTGAAAACTCGCTGTTAATTTTTCAAAAGGCACGTAAAATAAGGAAGATAACCCCAGACATTAAATGTCTTTCTGATTTTTGGTCACCCTTCCTGAGTAAGGTCAGGCTAAGTGGACCTGCTGCATTCTTTTGTCTAAAGCCCTTTCCACAACAAAGAACCCCCCAGGAAGAAAGCCAGAGCCCAGGAGCAGCCCCAGCCCCTCGCAACTAAACAAGCCATCAAGACCCCCTGAGAAGCAGCACAACCCACAACACCTGAATGACCCAACACTGACTTCAAACCAGACCAAGCAAAGTTGTCAGGCTACGGAAAGCTATTTACTTGCAAGTGTTTGCCGCCAGAAGGGATCCAGAAGCAACAACCAGCTAACAATTGCCCTTCCCAGAGCCAGGGAAGGGAGTCACACCATTGCCAAATCCCACAGGGTCACCATATGGCTCCTGTTATCCCTCCTTCGGGGGTTTTTTTCCGTAGTGCTTCAGGAATGCTTCTCAATGCTTGTGTTTTGCAGAGACTTTCAAGAGCAGGGTTTGCATTTTGTCCTGCTGAAACCACCGAAGCAAGGAGGCTGCCGAAAAGGGCTCGGCACCCCGGCAGTACCAATCAATTCACACTCACCTCAGCTTCTCTTCGTGTGACCTGGGCAGTCCCACGCTATCAGGGCGATCCCGTCTTCTCCTGTACAGACCTGACTGTGACAACTCTTTCAGCTGCAAGGCCGTCATATTTCTCTACCTGGAGGGTTGGGTTTTTTTTCAAGGGGAGGGTGGGGGGGTTGTTTTGGCTCTGGGTTGGGTTTCTTCCTTCCCCCCTCCTGCCTCTTCCAGATGTTGCTGCCGAGGAGCACGCCTGCCAAGATGCCTGGAGAGAAGAGGCTCGGCGGCGTGTCAGCACACCTGCGCCCGCCCCAGCGACCAACCTCTGCAGGCAAGGCAGGCAGGGCAGGCAGGCAGCCGCTGCTCGGCTTCCTGTTTCTCATAGGTACACACCCTCCCGAAGGGCACCACATTTCCTTTATCACTTCAGCACACCTCAGGGATGTCAGCGACAAGCTCACCAGCTTCCCTCCAGCTTTCTTCACATTCCCAGTCTGGAGCGACAGGAGCGTCCCTGCCCTGTGCTCTCCCAGAGCCTGCTGCAATTAGCTAAGAATCTCTAGGGCTGCAATGAGCTATCAACTATTTAATATATAATTTATGACAAGAAGAAAGTGATTAGCGCTATGAAAATTCAGAGTTGCTCAAGCATGCGAGCAAACTCTGATAAAGAGATGAATGCAGCAGTACCTTCAGTAAATACATTATTTTGGAAACACAACAGCACTGGGCTTGTCAGACACTGCTCTTTTCCACATATCTTGAAAATCAGAAGAAAACCACGATGTAGTTTTCTTCCTGCTCTCAGGTATCAAATCATAATCACCACAACTATTTGTCACATGTTGCAGTGATGGAGTGTCCTGTCTAATTGTAAAACAGGAATGAAAGTGGGGAAGGTTTCCTTTAAGACAGGAAGGTGACTAGCAGGGATTTGCAAATCCTCCATCTCCTCATCTCACTAAGTAATGTTTTAGTAATAAAACTCTTGATTTCAACTTAAAAGGAGGCTTCCAAAAAGCTTGCCACTTTTTGAAGGATTTTTACAACTTGTTTGATGTTATCCTTGGCACACACAAACAAAAACTTAATTCAGAGTTTTTACCACTCTGTTGAGTTAGGGGGGGTGTCGCGAACCGAGATGGGTAAAGCTGTGACCCACTGCCCTTCAAAAGGGGATCGAGGGCTGAGGACCACTCCCTGTCACACTCACAAACAGTGCTCAAGAATCAATAGGAGCTGCTTTTTAAAGGACCTTGCATTTGAGAAAAGACAAGAAATGTAACATTTGCCAGGACTGTTTTGACTAGGATATGAAACAAGTTCTATGTGGTATGAATTTCATAGTTCATTATTAATATGTTTATTTTGTAGAGGAATACATACTAGAGATCATTTGTGAATGCCTGTAATAGAGAAAAGCGTAACATACATAATACTGGCTATGTCAGTTGACACCAATTTTGTCAGGATTACCAGACTGAACATAAGCAAAGTATTTTACATAACACTATCAACGTGTTCCAGCCTGGAATGTCATCAACATATAATATAAAACATCACACAATGGAAAAATAACAGAAATTATTTTGGAAAAGGAATCACATAACATGCCAAATAGATAATGGTTGGAGAAATTCAAAGTGATTTATATGATGTTAGAAGGTTGCACACACTGAAATGTCAACAAGAGCTATACCTCTGAGCTCCCATCCTCAGAAAATAAAAGAAAGAATGGTCACAATATTTGCCTACACATGCTGCATTCCAGTTTCAAACAAAGTATTTAAAATTGTGTCTCAATACACAGCAGGATAAGCTTAAATATAATTAAACGCCAGCTCCCTGCAGTCAATCAGTGATTCAATGAAAAGTGAATACTGTTACAAGTGGAGGTTAAGGACAGCAGATGACAGATGCTCATGGCACATCAACTTTTATACATTACCAACAGTTTTTACTGTGCTTTAAATATCAGTGTGCCAATGATTTATCTTGGTCCAAACAATCATTTTTAGAAAATAATAATCTAAAAAGTGAAGACAGAGTCGTTTTTTTTTTCCGTCAAAAAGCTCTTTGTAAACCAAAGACATTGAACTCTTACTTACAAATTTGTTCATGAGATTTTATTCACTGCAGTAGCAGTCTCTTCAGCGTATGCTGAATACTTTTGTATTAATTATGACACAGGTCTATCAAAAATCGAAGGACAACTCGTCACCTGCTTTGCTGCAAGCTACATTAGTGAGGAGTACAGAGCATTAAAATTCATGTTTATCTGCATGAACAGCTGCTGTGCTTAGACAGCCTACGGGACAACAGCTTTTACTAAAATGTACTTAGAAACCACAGCTGCACCAAAGCAGTATTATTTTTAAAATCAAGGCCACCAGACAGTGCATGTAAATTGAAGATGTACAAGAAGTCCAGACACAAAAATGAGTTGTTATAGAGAACAAATCCACCCCAATATAAAGGAGGGCAAGATGGTTAGTTTTTAAAATAAACCTGGGTGTCAGCTCCACATCACCATTATTTCACAGGCTTCTTCAGCAAACTACAACAAGGGTCTAAGCTGATTTTAAAAAGACTTTCTTGGAGGACTTGAGAACAAGGACAAAAATTTCTACAACAAATCCAAACCACACTCCTTTTCTGGCCTGTGGGATCCTCTACCAATCCTCACAAAACACAAGGCCTTAAATCTGAAATTATTCAAAAAGCCAAATCTTAAGTTTTGAATATCAAATATATGTTGTATGGGTGTTTTTTGGACAGATTCTGGAGAATTAAAATTACATTTCTCCACTAACTAGCTTAAAGGTTGCCACAAAGTAACTTGGACGGACCTCACTCTGCAGGAAGAAGAATTTCCCCAGCAAGTACCTCCTGCTCCCCAATGCCCTTTTACCTTCCAGCCCCTATCTTTTGTTTATAATTCTTTTTGTAAGAGATTATATTCTTCTCGAGTGGGATGGGGTCACTTGGACCTTTCACATTCTGTGAGAATTTTTGAGTACTGGCCAAGTTACTGCGGCTTTTCTTATTACTGGTAACTCACAGCCTCCTTTTACGTCCTGTACTTTGAAGGTTCACTTTTCATTTTCCAGTGCATGACCCTTCACAGTCATGCAACTGACCTTCCTCCAGCCCCCAGTGAAGCTACCATTGCTACTGCAATCTGATGGATAAGCGTGGTACTATCAGTATTGCATTAGAGAAAAATACTGTCTAAGCAGCAAAAGCTGGAAGCTAGACAGAAACTATGCAGCTCTTCATTCATCCCAAGCAATAAGTAACTGTTTACTACGTGGAAAAGGCTCATCCTTGAGTTTTCATTGCAGTTCTACAAAACATTTATCTTGATACACCAAGCCTAAAGTGCTCTCTCTTAAACTTCTGTGCGAGTACTGTTTTTCTGGTGACTGTAGGTACTCAGTAAAACTTTGCAATTTAAAAATCTGTTAAGATGGACAGGTTATGCCTGGTTACTTTTCACTATGTTCAAAGGGATGTGAACAGTAACCCATAATGCTGGAAACCATGTCATTGAATTTAGGAATAACAAAAAGCTCCAAGTACTTCAAATTCAATACATTTCTTCATGAGTCTGTATTTATAGAGAATGCACATTAACTATAGAAACCAGATAAGAAAAAGTTTTAGCTCTCTCATTCCACACAGAGAAGCCTTCACAATGTGATTAATCTTTTTTCCACTTCAGTGGCACATTCTTGTTTTGGTTTGTTTTGAGACTTTGAAGAAACCACCAAATTTCAATTAAATTTAGTTGAAGATTTTCAAGGTGATGGAAAAAGCAGTTTTTCAGGACACCATAAACAGTAAAAAAAACACCAAAAAAACAGAAGAGCATTATAAGAACAGTATGGGAGTGCCCCTGGCATGCATACAGTTGGCTTCAGTGGGGGAGGACATTTCTCCATTCCCCATCACCTGCCCAGCTTATCACTGGGATGAGTCTCTCGAGAGGAATGTGTCTAAGAGTGTTGACTTTCTACTATTTCTTCCAAGGTCTAGAAGAAAAACACTCTCTAAGGAAAAGGCTTGTTCATCAGCAGGAATGCACAGAACTCGCTAGAGCAGGCAAAGGAAGGTGGAAATAACCCTTCCAGCAGTTTTGCAAGAATGCCTGAAGTGGCCAACTGATGTGCCAACCACAAATGAAGATTTACACCTCTCTGAATTAGGCTGCTGTAGAAAATCCTCATGGATTTGGGTGTCAAGGAATAGCATACTGTACCTTGAGTCCCTGCTAGGGCAGGTGGTGATCAAGGAGTGGAAACAAAAAGTCACAAGTCTAAGGACATAAACCTTGGAAAAAAGTTCAAAGCTTCACTGCACCTTAAACTGTTGATTCAAGGATTTAAATTATTAACCAATTACATGTTTCCTACCTTGTCTAATGTGACTCCTACATCTGTTTTGATGTTTTTTGCCCTGTTCCACTTAGCCGTCAATCAATCTTGAAGCATGCGTATTTAATCTGTGGATTAGGCTAAATCCTGAGGCACTATCTACATGGACACTGCAAAGCAGCACAATGGATTTACATCCCTGGTCCAGCTGACCAAGCATGTTCGCTGCAATTTAACATTAGTTGCTGGTTTTTTTTAAACCTCCTCTATGGATGCACGTCCTTGTCACACAATGTAAAGTAAAAAAACTACACAATGGTGTGCTCAAAACTCTTCGGAGCAGCGACACACTCAACCCACCAAAGTCCTTTGGGATTTGAGGGGGCAGAGGGAAGGCAGGGGGGCTGCTGCGGTGAGCATGGGGGTCCCTCCTTGCCCTAGCCGTACCAAAGGCACCTCCACCTCCACTGCGGGTGGCCCGTGAGATTTCAGTGACACAAGGCAGAGAGGTCCCTGCTTCCATTGCAACTATTCTATTCCAATAATAATACTAAAAAATAATAAAAGCAAACATGGGAAAATCTTCTGTCCACTCAAACAAGGAGCAAGGTCTTTTGGCTGTTTGCTCCGAGCTCTCTGTGGACGCTGCCCCATGAATTCCTAAAACTCAGCAAAAAAAAAAAAAACAAAAACGCGCAAAAGGCACATTTTACTGCAGCAAGTGGAATCCTGCTTTGGCTGAGCTTTACAACACCTCCCTCTACTGGGAAAAAGCTGCCTTATTTCTCAATGCCTGTATTTCTCTCTACAGCCAGAGGGAGGTATAGATTAACCCACATATGCTTTAATAATTTAGACCGGAGCCAAGCTGAGAGCAGAAATAAATAACAGACCAGTGGCTGAAGATGCCGGTTAGCATTGTAGCTAAAAATGTATGCTCTTAACCAGTGGATGAACAATCCATGAGTAGCTGTGCAAAGAAGAAACCAGGTGACACAGCATTAATCAATTTTGTCCTGCCAGTTGTTCAGAAGCCTCTTTTGAGAAAGAATTATAAACAAGGTGGCAAGCAGTTGAAGCTTTAAGATGGGTACAGTTACTCAAAAGGACCCTGAATGCCATGTGATAAACATTTTAAGAGAAAGGAAAAAATAACACACCAGAAAGATGGGGGAAGGGAGGGTTTAATGCCCGCAAATTCAGAGTACAGATTAGCTTAGAACATGGAAAAACACAAAGAATTCCCAGTCTGCATTTCTAGATATGGGACCTTCCCTTCAGAATATTTTTTGCTGTCTTGGAATTACAAGTTTCTTCCCAAAAGAGATTTTGAAACCCAGTCAGAAAAATATTTTTTACATTTAAGCACTTTGTTTATGATGCATGAAGATCCTAAGCCTGTAAAATCTGAAAAGTCTTATCTTCAAAGAAGTTGACTTCTAGTTGCACCCGACAACTGTAGATATATGCAGAATGTTTACTTTACTGTGATGGGATAAAATGCCTTTTGAAATGGGAGTAAAAAGATCCTGGTGCCAGCTGGCTTACTGGGTGATTAAAAGTTCCCCAGTATATGCTACAAAAGACTGAGGAAGACTCCAAGAAAAATATAAAGACAGGAGCAGAACCTGAAAATAGGTGGCAAATAAAGCAAACTGTCTGGAGAGCTGCTGCCCCAGATACCCTGGGGAATCACCTGCTCTGACAGCTGGGTTTGTGCCCTGAAAGCCAGCGAGCTCTGCCAGTGCTGCAGAAAGAGCCACTCCTGATGGGCAACCGCTGAGACCTGGCTTTGCTGGTAAGTTAGTCAGAAATCTCAAAACAGCCCCAACCTGACTTTTCACTGAAGGAATGGGAGTACTAGGAGTTCTTCATTTTTCTCCAAAAACCACGCATCAGGGTTAAATAACAAAAACACAGCAGCCTATAAACTGCTTCTTCTGTTGACTGGCCAGCAATTATTCTCCTGGCCCATTTGTTTTCCATGCCACAAATCATTTTCAAATGACTAATGCTACATTATAAGTAGAGAAAGAAAAGCCTTTCATCAAGGTTTTGTCTTCTTCACACAGAACTGAAATTAAACTGTCAAGAAGAGAGGAAGGCATGCTCCCCTCATGAAGGATGGAAGAGGTGCCACTGACCCTGACAATGTGCACACACTTGAAGGCACCACCACCTCATGGCACTCAACCAAATATGACTGCCAAGGCAGTAGGTGATGCTAGTTCATGGCTTTAAGTGCTGAGGTTTTAGAAGGACAACCCCCCCTGAGCTCCCTAGAGAGTACCAGAACCTCTAGGCAGAGACTGATGAGTTGCATGGTGAGGAATGGTCAATTTAGTAGCCCAGAAGAAGCAACGATCCTGGCTGTACATCTGTGAACATACCGTACAGCCACCTCATGCAATCCCTACTGCCCAAAAAATATGGCAGGAAACACATTACAAAGGAAAGCAGGGGAGGCAGTGCGAGCACAGAGGAAACATTTGAGATAGCACAGGAGACCTGACATACTCAGAAGTGGTCCCATAGTCTGACCAGGATTTCCAAGAAAGGTAGAAAGCAGTGGTTCCCTAGAGATTATCACCTTTAAAAGCTCAGAGACTAGTAGTATGATGGTTTCTAGCATAAGAACTAATATCCTCTCAGAAGCAGAATATACAAAGTAGCTCATGTGTCTACAAAAAAAAAGGTGAATAAACACTTAAAAAACACAAGCAAAGTGCAACCTTCAGCCGCTCAAAAAACAAAAAATCTTAGTTTTTAAGTATATATGTTTTGGTTTCAAAGTTATTAAAACTTGCAATCCGCATCCATGCAGAAAAATCCACACTGAGAAATAAATTCACAGAGCAAGGGAAACAAAACTTACCCAACCTAAAAATTCAGACTGCCATAAACAGAAACACCACCTTCCTTCCCTTAACGATGCAAAAATTAATTTTGGATTCAGCACAAAAAATAAAAATACAATCTCATATGCACTTTTCATAATATTTTAAATTGCATGAAAAACACACTTAAGAAACTTAAATTAGAGCGAAAGCCTTAAACCAGAAGAGTACAGCTGTCCTACCGTAAAAGGTTTGCTTCGCTGGAAAAGTGACTGACTTCTAAACATAAAGACTCCTTCAAATCATATCAGAAGTGATACAATTTCTGTAACAGGTGGGACAAAAGTATTCCTTCCACTGAAATTACACTTTTGGGTTCAATTACTCCATCACAGTGTCCTTACTCAGCCACTGCCAATTAACGCCATTGCTCAAAAAAACCCATCAGCAACAGGATACCTTCAAACTGACCACAAATCCTCTGCTCTGGGTGGAGACAAACCAGTGTCCCTAGAAACACTACAGATGAGCAACAGATAAAGAACTACTGGGAATACCAGGACACCTCGTACACATTTCAAGAACAGCAAAGCACTTTGCTCAAAGCTCTGTTACTGGTGCTGCTCGCTTTTAGTCTTAGTAAAACCCAGCAAGCAGAACTATTATCAATCCTCTTCATAATTCCATTTATCACTGTTTCTATGTGTGGCTCCTGCTCATAAGAATTTCCCCACGAACAACTAAAAGACTAAATGAAATAAACTTCTTGCCAGGCTGTCGGCTTGGAAAGCAGCAGAACGTGCACTCGGGCAGACGCGAGAACCAGACCCTCAGCCCAAGCGATCGGGTGGACACTTACTGGCAGGGTGTAGTCTGGCTGGCAGCAGGTTCACAATGAGCAGCCTTCCCCACAAATAGCTTTACATCAAATACTCACTGTTTGCGTATTTTTCCTGTGGTTATTCCTGGTAGTCGTGATAAAATATTTAGAGAAAAAAAAACCAAACAGTGACTTAGCAAACCACTTCCTTTTTTCACCCTGTAAAATACTGATGCTGTAAAGAGGAGGACTAATTCATTCAAACTCACAGTTCAGTTCCACAAACTGTGCAACACCAATCCTCTACCCTAAAATCACCTAGGAAAGTGAAGAAAGCAAAACTTCCACCCCACAGGAAAGGGTAAAGCTCTACTTATACCATCAGTGTTTTTTAAATGACAAAAATACAAAAACCTGGAGAGGGAAGACACAACAGCTGCAGATCCACTTTTTGAGACAACTGAGGTGTTTTCATCTTACAAATTTCCAGATATTCCAGGAACTCTGGAGGTACACCTTTATTTATGGTGTTTTACAGAATTACTCTGGGGACAAAGAGAGAAGGAACCAGCAACAACTCTGTGCACATAACCTCTGACATCTCAACAAGCTTGACAGGGTCCCAGGTGGCCACCTGGGAAGGGTAACCCCTGGAGTCACTGGTGCACAGTGACCAGCCACACAGGACCATACTACCCCACTGGAAGCACCTCTGTCAATACCAAAGAGTTGGGGAAGACCCGCTCCCACAGAATCACAGAATCATCATGGTGGAAAAAGATCTCTGAAACCACCAGATCCAACCATCAACAAGAAAGAAAACAAACACAAACAACCACACACACTCCACCAAAAAGTACCCACAAAAAACCCCCACAACCTCGGCCACTAGTGCATGCCCTGAAGTGCCACATCTACATGTTCCCTGAATATCTCCAAGGACGGTGACTCAACCACCTCCCTGGGCAGGCTGTTCCAGTGCCTGACCACGCTTTCAGTATAGGAATTCTTCCTAATATCCAATCTAAACCTCCCCTGCTGCAACTTCCAGACATTTGAGTTGGAACTTGATCTTTAAGGTCCTTTCCAACTCTAACCGTTCTATGATTCTATGATTTCCTCTGGTCCTATTGTTATTTACTTGGGAGGAGAGGCCAACACCCACCTATCTACAACTTCCTTTCAGGCAGTTGTAGAGAGCGATGAGGTCTCCCCTCAGCCTCCTTTTCTCCAAACTAGACATCCTCAGTTCTCTCTGTCACTCCTCGTATGACTTGTTCTCTAGCCCCTTCACTAGCTTAGTTGCTCTCCTCTGGACCCACTTCAGCACCTCAATGTCCTTCTTATAGTGAGGGGCCCAGAACTGAACACAGTACTTGAGGTGCAACCTCACCAATGCTGAGTACAGGGGCACGATCACTTCTCTATTCCTGCTGGCCATGCTATTCCTGACACAGGCCAGGATGCTAGTGGCCTTCTTGGCCACCTAGGCACACTGCTGGCTCATGTTAAGCTGGCTATCAAGCAGCACCCCTAGGTCCTTTTCTGCTGGGCAGCTTTCCATCCGCTCTTCCCCAAACCTGTAACATTGCCTGGGGTTGTTTTGACTGAAATGGAGGACCCGGCACTTGGCGTTATCAAACCTCAGCCCATCAATCCAGCCTGTCCAGGTCACTCTGTAGAGCCTTTCTACCCTCAGGCAGATCAACACTCCCACCCAATTTGGTGTCGCCTGCAAACTTCCTAAGGGTTATTCTCCCCGCCCTCCCACCTGCTGAGAAAGGAGAAATACCCTCTGATTTTCTTCTTTTCTATGACAAAGGAAGCCAGTTTCACTCCCCATCTCCTGGAAGACCACTACCATCTCTGACAGCTGCAGTACAGGGCAAGGACTAAGTGGGAACAGAAAAGAACCTTCACCTCCTAGAGCACATCAGGGTGATCAACCTGCACGACCGAACAAGAGTTGAGCTATGTCTCTGTTGTGTGGACAGAGGCACAAACTCAGTTTTCCTAAAGCAGTCTGAATCCTTGCACACCTCTTCAAAGGTCCCAAGCAATCCTTTACAGGTTAAAGCAGCAATCACAAGTATCTAACCCACTTAACATTATTTAGCTGCTCATCCACAACAGAGGGTGAAGAGTATGCTTGTAGAGTTTTAAAGAACGTGGCTATTTTTTTTCTTGATCGCTCACTCCAAAGTGTATTTATTAACTTGTCTGTTTATGGGCAAGACCATTGACACTCCTGTCCTCTGTAGCCTAGCACTTGTTTTGGCAAACAGAACTTAAAAGCAAATACATCATGTGAAAACAACCAGTTGTCCTCCATTCTCCAAAGCTGTGAAACTCAGTAGGGCCAGCTTTGAGATCTGTGACAGCATTTAACAGAGGAATTGATGTGCTGCTCTGAGACACAGCATTTATGTTGGCATTCAACTGCGGCCCTAAAGGCACTGCTGAAATCGTCTCTATTCAGATATTTAAAACTGTACTTGGTGCACTGCAGTTTATTTATCTGCAATGTTCAATGCATCTTGGTGAAGCCTTGTGCACAATACCTTACTTTGTACAAGACTTTTGGCAGAAAATGCACATACATCTCATTAATCCTTCTTACCTGCTTTCACCACAAGCACCAAATAATGCTATTCTGTACCAACAGAGCCCGATTTTGCTTTCCCTTCTCCACCATGCGTCTCTACATCTTGCTTCTTGCTCCCTCTATTTCTGTCTTTAGCCCACTTAACTTTATCGCTAACTCTTCTGTGGACAAATTAACCATGTAAGTTATCTTTCAAAACTGCTGTTTCCCGTACCACCACATAGTGCTTCCTCATTTGAACTTCTTATCTCATCCTGCAAAGGCCCTTCAACTACAAAAACAGCAGCAAAGCCCTATTAAACTTATCACTGGACAGTTACTGACCTAGAAGAAAGAATGCACTACAGCTTTGTCTCTCAAAATAACATGGCAAATGTTAAGGTAAGAGCAGTTTGTTCTCAGGGATGAAGAAAATGACAATAAACCAATTGCTCTGTAGAATGGAGAGAAGCCTCGCTTGGTATTGCAATGCGTGCTATTTCATATATTGCTCATATGCTGGCAGGTCCACTTTTACAGGAAGGCAAGGATAGTCTGCTGATTCATGATGACTGTAAAAGCTACAAGTCTTCAAGGAGAATGCCAATAAACATCTGTTAAAAGGGAACTAGGAAAACAAGCGTTAACTCTTCGATTAATGCTTTTTAAAGCACGACTGAGTCATTTATTAACCAGTTTGGCGTGGCTAAACTATGCTTTTCAGTTTTGTTCACCTAACAGTTGTTGACCCTGCTGTATCACCAACCTGTTTTCGAAAACAGCTGTGCTAAAGAAAACTTTTGAACAGAATGATGGCCAATGAGAACAGGGCAAAGCCAGACCCACAGTGACCACATGCATAAGCACTGCCAGATCGGTGGAGGCTGCAGTTGCCCAGACCAGGCGTTAAGGGGAAGTGCAACACAGCCACATGAACAGCTCTAGACAGTCCCATGGGCCAGCCAAGCTCATCAGCTTCGTCCTGGTGCCAGGGCTTCCATCAACAGCAGACGATGAGATCAGCAGCTGTGGTTCTGCGATGATGATGAAACTCCTGAGTTAGATGAGAGGGGCTGGACCTGGGCTAGACATGGAATCAAACCAGTTTTGTCCAGCAAAGGTTAACTGTGGGAAGGAATCATTGCTTCAGACCTACATTTCCTGTAATAGTTTTCTTTGCTTCTCTAGCAAACTGTCGTGAATCAGAACAGCAGCACACTGGTCAAGAGAGATCCCCAGGGCTGCTTCAGGATGCACTCTGCAGCTCTTGGCCAGATCTGTGTCCTTCTCCCTACTTCAGGAAGCTTGGATAACCCTCCATAAAGAGATCTTTGAGGTGCCCGCATTGCCAGGAGCTGGTGGAGAAGCCAGACAGCCACACCCTGGAGCGGTCTGCCTCACCACCTGTGAGATCACCATACCCGAACAAAATAAGCAGAAGGAAACACATGCTTATGCCTCAGCTGTTCCAGTTTGCTGAGGGTGTATACAGGAGATGACTGAGCTGATCTAGGAGCTCAATGCCACCAAAAGGACAAAGTCTAGTTCCTTTTCTCTCCTGCTGCTGCTCTTCCTTCCCCCACCACCACAGTCCCTCCTCCCACCTCCACCCCAGCCACAAGGAGCAGAATCCTCCTTCAGACTATCACTTGCTCTCACGAAAGTCCTCTCCCAGCTGAGGCAGAAGACTGGTTGTTGGGAAGTGCATTAGTTTGGATATTAGGAAAAATTTCCTCACTGAAAGGGTTGTCAGACACTGGAACAAGCTCCTGAGGAAACTGAGTCACCATTCCTGGAGATATTTAAAAGACATGTAGATGTGGTGCTTAGGGACACGGTTTAGTGGTGGACTTGGCAGCGCTGGGTTAATGGTTGGATTTGATGATCTTAAAGGTCTTTTCCACCCTCAATGATTCTATGATACTATACATGCAACTGCTGCAGAGCAAAGGACCAGTGAGCACCACGCTCACTACAGGGCAGGCAAGAAGCATCTCTCCATTTCAGCAAAAGTGAGATGTTCTCTCAGCCTGGGTATCCTGTACTGGGACGAACAGCATGTGACTGGCACACATGTCCCCTCTAACCAGGCCTGCAGCAGGAGGTAACCCTGCAGGCTGGGGAGGAGGGAGGGGACCGGGAGGGGGGGCAGCAGGCCATGGCCATGGGGGCACTGGAACAGACGGGGCCCTTTGTGGAAACTTGGTTTTATTGTCTTTTCAGGACGTTGTGGTCGCAGCCCTCTCAAGGCTTTGCACTCATCTCTCCCACCGAATTGGAATCAGTAAAGCACTTCTAGTTAGAAGATGGCTCTCATATATTTCTGAAGTCAACTGCATGCGACCTGCGCGCTTCCCCCCGACACATACCAAGTTAACTAAAACTCTTGACTCGCGCTGTAGCGCAGAGAGATCGGCCACAGATCCGAAACATGACTTCTCACCTCCCTCACTTCTACTTCTTCAGACCAAACGCTCTCAACAGCTTTTGCAGCCGCCGCCCTACAATCGATCCCCGCCCGAGAGCATCGGGGCCACCCGCGGATCCACGAGCCGTGCCGGGTCCCCACGCCGGGCCCCCGACCTCGCCCCGCCGCCCCGGCCCCGCCGCGCTGCTATCGGCAGGAGGAGCCGGAGAGCCGCGATCTGCCACCACCGAGAGCCTGTTCACACGCTCACACCCTCCCCCCATGCCCCAGATATGTGCTACCGCCCTTCTCCCAGGCCAAGCCCTGCCCGCCTCTCTCCCAACAAATCCCCACAGGTTGTGAGGGGGCAGCCTGTTGAAACGAAGGAAAGGGGAGGTGAATTAAAAAAAAAGTCCCTGGGGTTTCCCTTGCCGTCCTTCCTTTCGGCGTCATCCAAGCTGCCGTTCGAAGCGGCCCACCTTTACGTCACTAAAGGCTAACAGCAAATTCAGTGAAATCAAAGCTGGACCTCCGAACCAGCCCGACTGAGGTTCAGGCAAAACGTAAAACTGCAGCTGTTCAAATAAGGAAGAAAATTTTCCCAATGAGGGAGGTGAGACACTAGAACAGATTGCCCAGAGAGGTGGTAGAAGCCCCATGTCTGGAAACATTCAAAGTCAGGCTAGATGGGGCTCTGAGCAACCTGATTTAGTTGAAGATGTCCCTGCCCATGGCAGGGTGGTTGGACTAGATGGCCTTTAAAGGTCCCTTCCAACCCAAACTATGAAGTTCCACTAATAAAAAAAAAAATCTTCCGCTCTCAACTGACAAGAGGACAGACTTCTCTTCCCTTGAACTCACTGCAATATTTAACCACAACTTTTGAAAAAGTGCTATTGCTACACCAGAGACAGACCTGGAGTTATGTTTTGGGATGAACCGTGCTGCTTGGCTGAGGGCCCCGCACCAAAAAGTGATGGAAAATACCTGCTCCATGGCTAGACCTACACTCAGTGAGTCTTGTCTCCTGAGCCCAGCAACATCTGTGGTACAAGCAGATGGCACAGCTACTGAGCTGTGGGACTGGAGTCACAGCAGCTGATCAGAGGAAGTATTTGATGTTGGGAGCTGTGAAAAGCTTCCTCTCCTCTAACATGCTTAGGAATAACTTGGGCATACTGCTGGAAGAAGAGAAAGCAGCATTTCTCTTGTTTAGCAGTTGAACAATGAAATTTGCTCCAAAAACAATAAACACTTCTTTCCAGTTACTTTTTGAATCCCTGCCATTTATGTTCTTCTAATTTTAATCTGACCATGGTCCTGGGTACTGCAGAGCCCAAAGCCACATCGACCAGACCCTAAACCCAGGATCCTCATGGCCAGAAAGGGAAGACATTATCCCTGCCATTCTCTCCAGGCTCCTCCTCTGCAGTGCTCATGATGAGGGAAGACAAACAGCAGGGCTACATACTGGCCAGTACAGTTGGGTGGCTCCTTGCAGCCTGCATCCTGACATGCATGGAGACGTGCATACCCTGTTGCATGAAGACAGAACAGCAGTGGGCACTTCTCATTCCGAACTGACACAGACTCATCAAGGACATGTCAGGGCATGGGTCCCATTTTGGGACCTCTGACTTCACCTAACTACCCCACTCTACCCATCTCCTTTCTAGGAGAAGTGCACACAGAAGGAGAAAATGCTGTTTCAGAGAAAAAAAGTGATCCTAATTCCTGGGTTGGGCTATTATATTTCTCCTATTTCACTTACAGAGAGTACAGACGCATTAACGCACAACGGAAATAGATTTGCCGACCATGGACACAATCTTGTTCCTAGATGTCAGTAAAGCAGCACAACACCAGCAAGCAGCTGTTGCACTCTTTCCAATCTTTGAGTACTTTGGCTTTAACAAGGCTTCTCTGTTATCCTCTTCTGGCAAGACAATGGCTCTCAGGCTTTTTCAGTAACGAATAGACAGTCTTTTCAAAAAGACCTAGGTCGACCTTCCTTTATATTTCACATATGTTTCTAAAACAAGATCTGTTTTTCTGTGTAAGCACATCACAAGACATGCTAAGTCACTTCAATACATCCTCCAAATGGCCCAGCCCACAGGTGTTTGAATTCTCCTTCATGAGTACAACTCTCAGCTCTTCTTTTTGTGAAATGTATACTTCTTCATCGTTGACCTCCAGCCTGCCCAGATAATTTTGAATTAATCTCCTATCGCCCCAAGGTCCTGCAAGTAAAGGACACCTGCAAACTTCAGAAGCCAACTTGCAGCTCCGGCATCCAGGTCACTGATCAAGTTACTGAATGCAAGTGGGAAAGGAAGAATTCCTGTAAGGTGCTGTCAAGAAGGTCCAGCTAGGGGGGGTCTTGTTAGTGGCTTGGTATCAAAACAAGAATTCCTGCTCAAATATTTTCAGGCAGCTGCACACCTCCCTTCTGGCAATTTCACTTAGACTTATTTCCAAACTGCAATGCGCTTCTAAGGCCAACAGCAATGAAAACTATCGCTGAGTCCAAACAAACACATCTTGAAAGGGGACAATCAAGGAATGGGAGGTGGTACCAGCAGTACTTCTGGGAATAGTCTAGGACAGCAAAAAACCAGTGGCAAGAGCTGCTGGGTGGATACACAGAGGAAGAGAAGCCACAAGGCTTGTGTTCCATCAAAGGTAATCACCATGGCTCTAATTCTAGAGCCTCTTTCTCTTGTTTGCTCATGAAATTCTGTGCAAGACAGCATCAGCAGATATGCCTCATTTATTTCCTTCCTTCTGTTTATGAGGCACCCTCAGTGCCTTTAATAAACCTATTGCTTCCTAAGCGTTGTTTGTGAGTGTGACAGGGAGTGGTCCTCAGCCCTCGATCCCCTGAGGAGGGGGTGTGGGTCGCGGCTTT
Source organism: Hemiprocne comata (assembly GCA_020745705.1). NCBI lineage: Eukaryota > Metazoa > Chordata > Aves > Apodiformes > Apodidae > Hemiprocne > Hemiprocne comata. The sequence goes on along the minus strand of CM036586.1, from coordinate 151,175,371 downwards.
ACCTATCTCGGTCCGCGACACGTGCTCATCTGTCAGAGTTGGAAAACTGGATGCTTTAAAACAACCTGTTCTTAGAAATCCACATTTCTTGTTTAATGCTACACTATTCAGTAAGTGCTTATATATTGACAGTTGGTTGCATTCATGCCTTGGTAGGGATCAAAGTTAGGTTGACTGAGGTTTAGTTCTCCAGAAGCCTATATTTGCCACTATTTTCAAATATAAATACTGCATTCACTCTTCTGCACATCTTCTGGAGCCTCTTACATGGGCTCTGAAAAAGCTTTCCTAATAAGCATTACTGTAATCTCTGAACCATTCAGTACTACTGCTGGCACCATGTGCATAGCATTAAGCCAAACTACTACAGAAATGGTATTACACCCTGTTTGACATTAATGTTAAGAAAAGCATTCTTCCTCACCATTATTACTGCAGACTATTATCTTTAAGGATTAAACAGGGACAGTGACAGCTGGAGAAAATAAAATGCAAACTGGACTGTTATGCCTGTGGAATGGTACAAAGGCCCAAAAGACAAATCTCCTGTGAGAAATTATATACACTTTTCAGCATGGTTCTGGCTCCATTCACTACCAGGGTTTCATTAATGGTCTCCCCTGTCCCTGGGGTTACTCAAAAGGGGAAATGAGATAACTCCCAACCCATCATTCTTAGAGCGAGCCAGCCCTTTCAACAGCACTCAGCAGTTGCACTCTGACTAACACCATCAGTAGCTGCTTTCCTTCCAAATTCACTGGCAGTAGACCAGGGATCTCCCTCCCAGGCACGCTGCTGCAGATCTAGGGCCAGCTGGCCACCGCTGGCCATCCTGACTTCCTCTGAGCCCCTGTCTCCCTCCAAGCCCTGCACCACTGCCTCCTCTGATTCAAGAAATGCTTCCTCTTGCAATAGGACCCTTTTTGCTCCCCACAGTCCAGACCCAGCAGGAGTCAGTGATATAAACTCTTTCCCCCTCTCCTCCCTGTGTTACCAAATGACTCTTCGTTGCCAGTGTCTCACTAGGGCACTGGCTTGCCCCGCTCCTCAGCCATTGCAAGACAATGGTGGCAGCTCAGCTTGTGAAGAAAGCCAGCACACCCATGGCAGCAGAGGACATTTACTTTGCCTTTGAATCTTGCAGCCACCTCATGGTTCTCTGGGTGAAGGATAACCCAAGATAACACCTGTCTGGATTTGCCCACCTGGTCAGGGCTGGACCACGGAGCAGAAGAGAGAGTTTGGGCATAAACTCCTGACCCAACCTAAGCGAAAACTCAGAAAAAACTCCACGCTGCAAAAGTTGGATTTCTTTCTGGGCTCAACGCCCAGAGTGAGGAGCTGCACTGAATTAGGTTATTTGTGGCAATCCTCCATGCAGCTCTGAGCTTCTGGGTTACTGATCAACCGTAGCATGAAAAAAAAAAAGAGCCATTAAAAAGGTTCACATTTAACAACACTACTGGAGAAATAAATTTAGCCAGCAGCAGAGGGAAAAAACAAGTTATTACATATCAGACCAGTGAAGATGAGCTCAGTGAAGCAGCTTAATTGTTTGGAAGGGAAAATACAGTGAGTCACACTTTAGAATTTCAAGTGTTCTCAATACAATCTCTCATAAGACTGCAAAGTATTTTGAAGACTCAGAAAGAGAGTGCAGGCTCTCTGATTCAAATACCTCACAAATACTTGTTTTGATTGCTGCACTTCATTCACTATCAGCTGGGTCCCCATTTTTAAGAAATCTTTGTTTCAACATGAAACTCCCTTGAAGTTTTTTATTACATACGGGTTGGCATATTTGCATACTCTAGAAGCAACAGAAATTATTGCCACACGTGTACCATTCGTCCTCCCCTCTCACCCACCAGGCTGCTTTCCTCTCCTGCCCTTGGCCCACCCTACTTTGGGAGACAGAAAATGAAGAGTGCTAAAAACCTGCTTAAGAATTCATCTTCTCCAAGCAGAGGGACTTTCTAACCAAGTGGAAATACATGCAACATTGTTTTCTAAAGGCCATAAAAGCCTGAAGTACTTTTATTCACAGGACAGCCCTTTTGTAGTCCACACGTCTGCATTGCATGTAAGTGAAAGAACCCTCACGAACTCCTCCACCCCTTCAGGTCAACAGCACTGAGGTCATGCATCTGCAGAAGTCATGCCAGTATCTCTCATACAGCTCGCCTTCCTACCCAAGGCATATTGCCAGTCCCTGCCCACCCTCCCCTCCTTCCTCAGCATCCTCCTCCTTTCACCCACTGGCTTATCCAGGGACTTCATTTCCATATCGGTGCTTTCACAGTAGCACAGCAGGAAGATGCAGCATCACATGCAGCAAGAGAGAGGCAGGAGTGTGTGCTGCATGTTTCAGCTGGTAAGGAGCAAAAGGATACTCCTCAGAAGATAAATCCAAAATAACTTACCTGTAATCATTCACTATTGAAGTCTTGCTTTGACCTTAGCAGCATAAAGCTTTGGTATAACTGCTACTGGCAATCACTAAGAGTGCCAGTTTGTAGAAAGTCAGTACACATATTGCACATATTTTAAAGCTCTTGCAATAAATTCTGCTTTATGTGAGAGTAGTTATGCAATAACTTTCCAAGTTGGCACCATCGTTTGATTCTTCTTTTTTTTCTCCTGAAAAATGGGGGCATCTTACAGCAAAGCAGGGCAGTCATATCTGCAGGATAACCTAAGGTACTACTCCATTCTGCTAGCTGTAACAAAAGCACTCATTAAGGGGAAACAAAAATACTTCCATTTTAAAGCAAGTTCAACCACCCTACTTACTACTGACTAATAAAATGAATGAATATAGTACTTTAGTATAAACACTGTTTTTTGGTGGGGTTTTTTGCAATTCCACCTGTGGGATATTAAACATACTGTAACCCCAGCATTATATTCCTCTTGCAGTTTTACCTGATTTTGCTTATTTTAGGTAGGAAAAAGAGGGTGTTGAGGCAGGGACCCGTTCCCCATTTGACTAACCTCTTTACATGTCACAGTCCTCCAATGCCTGCTTCCCTCTCCTGTGTACAGACTTGACTCTAGTGTTTAACCATAAACTATTTGCCCTCAAGCACTCCTGTAGGACAGGGAGGTGGTGTGGGGCTCCACTGACAGCCAGGGGGCTGGGACACTGGCAGCTGTGGAGCTGAGACAGAGGCAACACCACTTACCAAAGGTCCAGAAGGGGAAGGGGGTGTAGGGCAGGGAACCAAACCCCGCCCAGGGCTTGCATCCTCATCTCAGACCACCCAGAGCCCAGATATAAGCTCTAGCAGAAAGGCTGTTTAGTTAAAAAGAAAGGAAAACAACCCAGAATAGTTCAACTCGGGCAAAAGGGAAGGACTTCAGGGCTCTCGAGCTTGAAAGCAAAGCACTCATTAGCAGCACAGTCCCACCTTAGCTGGATTTGCTGCCTGTCTGCCAGCTGGGCTGGGGAGCTCTGGCATTTAAGACCCAGCTCTGAAAACACTGGCTAGGGACACAACTATACAGGGTATGTCCATCTGTCACACTCCTTTTCCCTACTCTTTTGCCTGAGCATTTACACCAGGCGGTGTGCCCATTTGGGCACCCACACAGGGGCCACTACCACAAACCCACTTTAAAAACTCTGAAAGGGGTGAAGCTTCAGGTTCACCCGAAGCTCATCCTGCTGCCACTGGGAGCAGGACCCTGCTTCCACTGCAGAGGCCTTTCTCCAAAGCGCCTTGGCAAGCTCCCACCTTTCATTTTTGGAGAGGACGGGGAAGCACTGTTCCAAGAGAAAAAGAGCAGCAGGATGAGAGAAATCTGGGCCCAGAGGCACAGCAGGGCACACAGGAAGGGATGCCTCCGAACTCACACCGCCTCTGCGTTTTCTGCTCCCCACCAGCCCTGAAAATTTCGGCACCACACTCACATCCCCCTGCCTGGCTGTGCCCCTTCGCCTTTCCCTTAACCAGCCTCAGTAAATTTAGCATCTGACACCAGGCATTTTACTTTAGGAGAAGAAAACAGCTCTTTTGTCTGCACTTGGAAACGAACCAACTCCCATTCAAATCCACAGAATTGATCACATGGTTGCATTTTAATTAATCACATTGGAGAGGCAGACATGCTTCCTCTTCAGCCATTTCACCTTACATCTTCTCTCGGAGAAGGGGTGGTATTCACCTGAATTACCTGCAAGATTCATTTCATTACACAGCGTCTACAAGATGGGAGGAGGCTGTATTTCTAGAGGGCTGGATTTAGCAGAGCCATAACCAAGGGGAAAATAAGGGGAAAAAAAAGAAAGAACTGCTTTGCCATCTGCTAGAGCAGTAGTCTCCAAACTGTTTTGATCACATACTCCTATCTGTGAAGACTTTTGAGCATGCACCCCCAATATATGTATATTTATTTATTTATAAATTATGTTCCTGTAGTACTGCAGTCCTAATAGTTTCTTCCCGCACCTCAGTACATCATCCTGTGCATGCGTTTCCCTTTGAAGACCACTGTGCCAGATAACTTGGTGCCAGCAGCCGCTTGGTGCCAGAAGCAGGACTCAACAACTAACAGACAACTGCTGAAACCCAAGGGCTCAGTCTGATGCCAGCTTAAGAGATTTACAGACAAACAATGAAGTAGTTAGAAAATTAAGACTAGACCAGGGAACTTTGGTACTATAGAGGGCAAAGAAGGAGGTCATACCTTTTTTGCATGCCTTCTATTCCCCTTTTTATTTCACAAGGTCTTCTCCAAAACGCTTGTCCAAGGAAAGTTGTCCGCAGACAGCCTCTCCACAGCCTGCTCTTCTTTGTGGGGACTAAAATAAGGATCACTTCAAGTTTTACCTCCTTAGGAAGCCACAACAAGCAAAAATGCTGCTTGTGGGCTTTGCTGGGGCAAGGTTAATGGCAAAAATTAAAGGCATGTGAACAGCCAGAGAGCGAGTGCACTTGTTCACACTTCAAGACTGCAGTGGTTGAAGAGCTGTTTCAATTTGGCTTGGATAAACTGGGATAACCAACGTTGTTTGGACTTAAATGAGATGATTTGTTAGGTTTAACTTTAAGGATGATCCCTTGCACAACTCACCACTGATTTAAGAGGGATATGGATACACCAAGTGTCATCTGCCCCCTGGTACCGGCCCATTATGCAGGCTGTTATGGCAGTACTACCATCAAAAACTGCAGGGCAACTTTCAGGTAGCATGCATCTCAGGAAGGAAAAAGGAAAACAAAAAGAAACATAACCGAAAGAAAAACAGTACAAGGCTTCTTTGGAGTAAGAGGGTGTGGTATTTCTCAGAAATTTTTTCCTTGAAAAGCAATTTTTAAAGTCTCTCTGGACACACACCCTTCATGAAAGAATGTGAAGAAGGAGCATTCATTCACAGGGATCCTAGAAGTGACGTAAATATGGGTCACATATGAAGTGTGTTATGCATATAAATGATCATGTTCAGATAAAGAATTACTCTCATGGCAAACCCTTAAAAAGCAGTGAAGAACTGAGGTCTAAAGTCAGTACTAATCTGCAGTGGTTTTTTGGCACATCAGTCATGCTTCCTCTGACAACAGGCATTCCCATTTCTACTTCCATTTACTTCTAACTGCTACAGAAGTAGTAAGTCATGAAGTTCAGTAGCTATTCAGCATATAAATAAATATAAGCATTAACGTAACACAAATCGTGCGGTAAGGTATAGGTCAATTTTATTTGTGTGGAAAATATAGAAGATGAAGGGCAGTACCAGAACTCCTGTTAGAATTACGTGCTTATTTTTTCCCTTAGTTCATTCCCTTACAGTAAGTTACACATTTATAATAATGACAGGAATAGGTGAGGAAAACATAAGGCCTTAAAGGAAATGTGCTTTAATATGGGACACCCATAAACACTTAAAACTTACAAAGAACTCATTTGAAAATACTGCTGTCATACAGCTCCAAAAAAAAACTGATGTACCTCTTTCGGGATAACCATCACCACTCTAATTTGAACATAAGATTTATCAAAAGGAAATTAAATCCCCCCCATGCTGCCTAACAAAATTTAAACACTAATTTTGTGCATTAGATATTCCAATAATAGAAAGAAGTTACTTCCAAAATTTACTTTCTTGCTTTCTAACTAATACGTATCTGCAAGGATGCCAAAATATTTTGAACACAGCCCACATTCAGGACAGCAAAAAAGTGCCAACCCAAACAATCTTTATTTTACTACCATTTTCAGATCATAGCAATGCCAATAACATACAATTACGAAAAGACTACCAAATTAATTTTTTAAATTTTTAAAAAGTTACTTTGCTTGTCTAGGAGACAGCTGTGATCTGCTACTGAAAAATGAGGCATCAGTCCAAAGTAAAGAGTTAACCTAGGGGGAAAAAAAAGTATTTGACTAATACTCAAAAAATTTTCCACTAGTTCTTTTGACAGAAATCAAAAGAGGAAGAAAAGCATTGTCATCCAAAACCAGACATGGAAAAATAATTTGGCATCCCGCAACTTAAGGGAAAAAAGTAACAGAGGAAGTTTTTATTTAAAAAAAAAATTAAAAAACCCCAAAAAACAAACAAACAAAACAAAACAAAAAACTAAGACAAAACCACACTGAGCAGCAGGGAGCTCAGCCATGGGTACCCTCATCGCTGCAGGGGAGGTTGCAGCTCTGCCATGCTGTGACCTGTGAGCTGAAACAACTGGGGGAAAAGTGGAGGCTTTTTGTCATCTTTCATTCTCCTGTGACTGCAAACATAAAACCGGGGAGAGACAATAAGCCAGACTGGGCTGATGAAACCTGCTCCTTAATGCTGGTGTGTGCTACAACTAAAGATTTAAGAGACACATTTTTTTTTACTACTTTGTCTTTACATAAGAGCTTCAAAATACACTGGGTAGTTACAGAAATGAGTAACATGCACTTCCCATCTTAAATGCCTAAAATGAAAACAAAACAGGTAAAAAAGAGAATTCAGTAAAAGATGTGATTTGGGGCACGTACTCTTTATTGTTTTCAAATTTTATCTCTCATGCTGGGCCCCTGGCTGCTCTTCTGAGTCACTTCAAGTTACTTAAACTCCTTGCAGTCACTGCAAATGAAGTAGTTCAGATGGGATTTGCAGGAGCTCATGCCAAGAGCCTTCTGCTACCCATGCAGGCCCAACTGTGGTCATGTTTTCCAGCAGGACCACCCTGGGAAGAGACACTGGCAGGTAGGGAGGACAAAGGCAGCAATGAGCAGGGATAGCTCAGGTAGAAAAAGCTACAGAAAGAGAGGAGTTCAGATGACCGAGGGTGGGAGGGAGGGGAAGGCAACTGCCAGCAGCTGCCTGTGATGGGAAACAATGAAGCTTCATCCTGGAAAGTACAACATCCCATCAAGTCCCAATATGTTCCAGATTTATTAGCGGCTAGCAGTAAATGCTTGCAAAGAAAGCACAGGAATTCCAGTAAATGGATTCAAGACAGTAATACAGCCAGAGAAAATTATATACACCAGTATTATATGAATTATGTAATGTGAAATGGAAGAGAAATTCAGAGAGATGGTTGAGGAAATATATCTGAACTGCTGAAATCAATGCAGTTCCAAAAATGGGACTTATAGCCCAGTGCCTTATCTTCCTGGAATTATTACAGAAAAACAGTGTTTAAATTATCTAGATTCAAATTGTCTTCAACTATCCTGTACCTAAAACTTGAAATTGAATTCGATTTCCACAAAGAACACACCCAAGGCAGGCCCAAAATTCCTCTAAATTCTGGTCTCTCCATGCCCTGACTTTCAGCCTAGAGATGCCAAAAGATAGTAAAAATAAAACTAAAACAGAAATCATCCCTCAGTTTTACACGCCAGTGCCAAGAACCATGGAACAGCAATTAGATGCTGGAAGTAAGAAGCAAAAGGGAAGAAAGACAAAGAGAAAACTTTCTTTATGGTCCGATCGGCCACAGGATTTCCAGCTGAATTCATTTCAGCAGTGGAGTTCTTCATTAATACATTATCTGTACTTGGCTAAAGTAAAATAGAAATTAGTATTTTTAATACAATCTTAAGGAATGTATAGAGGCCAACCATGCCAAATAGCACATAACTACCCAAAGGGAGGGATGACACTCACTGTGGGGACTGTGCTATGTTACCATCACCCTCTGAACAGGAGCTGGAGGAGAACACCACGTTTCTGAGTTCAGAGCAACATCCACTACTCAAGGAGGAGATTGCTTTATCCTCAGGTCAACATTAACGTCTGCTTAGATTGCTCAAAGGAACCTTCCCAAATGCAGAATAATTTGTCCAATCAACCTATAACTGAGGGTATAAAAACACAGGGTTTGTAAAACAGGCACCATTAAGGAACCATAGAGACTGTTTTTCCTCCCTAAGGCAGGAGATGGATGCCAGTTCAAGAGCATCTCATCACTCTTGTTCTTAGAAGCAAGACATTTGGCAAAGTAAAGGCTTCTGCTGCTGCTTGTGTTTGCTTGCTTTTAAGCTATCTTATTCCCAAACAAACAACAACAAATAAAAACTACATACCGTTCCTGACCTGCTCTCTGAGATGGCAAGCTGCAACCTCCTTGAAGTCACAGTTCAGAGACACAGTTTATATGCATTGTCCATTCATAGCTTCTCAGGCAGGATCACACATGCTGCAGCAGCATGATGCTGAGTACGAGTCCACTAGAAACTCTCCTACCCATATCATTTTTTTAAAAAAAAAAACATTGGTAGGTGACCTCTCCTGGCATAAAACCTATCACTAGCCTTCCCTCAGCTGACATAAACTCTGTTGTGTGTGCTCCACCCAATTAAACACATATCACTATTGCCTGTGCCCGACCACATTTGTCCCACCGAGCAGCATCGTACATGGGTGTAAGCCCAGCGCTAAGCTACACTTATCTTACACATAATGTGTGTCCCTGACTATCACCAGCATATTTTTCTTTCAGAAACTGGTGCTTATAGCATAAATTAAATCTACCAGTACTGTTAACTGGAATAAAACATATCTAAAAATGCTAGTGTGTACTGTTACGGCAACATGACAAATGTCAGGGCCACACACAACATGCTCTAGAAATTTAAAAGTCTGGATTCCCAGCTGGATGACCCATCAGAGAGCATCACCATTATAACCCTCCCTCAGAAAAAGATTTAGAGGGCAGGTAACTTGTAATATATATTAAGGTAGGCATTTTTTCCAATTATTGGGCAAACCCCAAGTTTTTACACCTCTCAAGTAGACATCACTTTTTGCAGCCAGTCATCTTTCACTCTTCGGGAACGCTTGGGGAAAGGCTGTGCAAGATCTGGCATCCCTCCAGAAGATCACTGAGGAGTTCCTGGTTTCCACCCAACCCTTTGACCAGTGATGCAGGTGAAACACCGACCAGCATATGGACTCTCAGCTGGTCAAGTCACTTTCTGGAAGATCCTTTCTTCCTCTGCTCCCGTGGCTAAATCTTGCTGCTGCCACCAAACCTGCCAGGCTGGACTGCTAGAGCAGCCCTGGATCCACCACTGCCCCTTTCAAGGCAGCAGGACCTCAAGCTGAGAGCAGAGACCAGGACAGACCTAGGCTCTTTGCCGCCCTGCTCCTGCTGAAGACTGCATGGGTACCAAACAAGCCTGGGGGATGGAGACCTTTCTAAAAATGCCCTTGCAGCAGAGACATCCTCTTCATTTTATTGGCCTTTAGCAACCGTTGTAATCAAAGCACCCCCGCTCCCACCCCCTCACCTTTGGGGTTGCTACAATGAGAATACTGCAGAGGGGAAGCAAAAGTAATCCAAGCATCTGTTTAATACCACAATTGGTTGCCACTGTTGCTGCCAGAGCAGCAAATCTTCTGCTCTAACCTTGCCTTGCAACTAGCCCCTTTGGAAGTTGGCATTTCTGAATGTATTTATAAAGGAGATAATAACAAGTAGTTCTGAGCAGTCTAACCTGGTGCTCAGCATTCAGCTGATATCACCACCATAAATTAATTAGGAACATAAATGCAATGCAACACACATGCAGATTATGGTTTCAACAACTTAATGGATAAATCATTACACTTGTCCAGAATCAAATCTGGCTCACGAAGGAGTGGGGGATGATGCCAAACTAACAGAAATCCTATTTTTACCATTAAATCTCAATGTGCTGCTCTTAATGTCATTGAAAAGCACTGGTATAATGCCAAGTAAGGCAAGAAACATTCAGCAAGCATACAAATAAAGTGGGTGCCTTAGAAACCACAGTGACTTAAACATAGTAAGCATTATCTTCACCTTTCCTCCTTCTTTGCCCTCTATAGTACCAAAGTTCCCTGCCACAGACAGGCCTTTCAGAACACTGCTGCTTCTGGGATGAACCATCAGTGATTAAAATCCCCTTGGCCAAGCTGATGTATAAATGCCATTTTCCCTGCTAAGGTTTTATTCACACTCATCGCTCACTAAGCAGTGCTACAAGGCGCAGCACCTCTCCCCTGCCTTCCCTTTCTTGAAGGGCAGTTCTGGCTTTGTCAAAATTTAACTACTGCAAAATGCCACCAGTCTGTGGAGATCACCCAAACCTCACCCCAGTCCTGCAAGGCGGTGCAGTGACAGGCCCTCCCAGCTCACAGGCAGGTCACCAGGAGCCCCACAGCCCACAGTCTCACGGGCTTCAACCCCACCCCACTCCCACCCACTAGCAGCAGCAACTCCTCTGCCATCCCAAACCTCAGCTCCCTTTCACAAACACAACACACTTCCTGTAAAACTCACCCCCCAAGACCTTCTCATCCAAGGACCCATGAAGGCTCCCATGAATGGGCACCTCCTTCTTGCTTACCCATCCATAACGGTTTTGTTGGCACCGAAGCTCAAAGAACGACATGCAGGTCATCAGCCAAGTGGTTACCAGGTTAAAAACGTAAATTCCATTCTATCAGTTAGCACTACAGTGGATTAATACACAACTTTTTAATACTCCACTGTGTAAGACTGAAACCAAACTGTCATTTGGGTGCTGACCTTCTGAGCAAGCAGACCTGCGCTGACTCGCTTTTTGTAGCCTGCAGGTCCAGACTTTCTTTTTCCTCCTCACATTTGCATGACAGTTTGCCAAACTATGTGAACCCAATCATGGCAACACAAGGGCGTTGCCAAGGTCTGTTGAAAAGTGCTGTAAATGAAACTACAGGATAATGTAGTGCAACAGTCAATGTTTAATTAAATTCAGGTCTTTTGTAGGAAAAAAACAAAGCTGAAACAGCCTTATTTACTAGTTCTAAGCATGACATAAATGATGCAAAATATACTTTTACCAGGTGTAAAACCCAACCTACAACACCTTCAACTGAAGGCATTTATCTGTGGGCACAGGGATGTGACACTGGGCAGACATGCCGTATGCATTTATCTGACAAGCAGCTGCTCTTCTTTAAATATCACGGAATTGTTAGAGTTGGAAGGGACCTCTAGACATCATCTAGCCCAACTCCCCCCACTAAAGCAGGATTGTCTAGAGCACATTGCTTAGGACTGCATCCAGGCAGGTCTTGAATATCTCCAGAGAAGGAGACTCCACAGCTTCCCTGGGCAGCCTGTTCCAGTGCTCTGTCACCCTCACCGTAAAGAAGTTTTTCTTCATATTTAAATGGAACTTCCTATGTTCCAGCTTATGCCTGTTGCCCCTTGTCCTGTCACTGGGAACTACTGAAAAGAGTCTGGCTCCATCCTCCTTGCATCCACCCTTTAGATATTTATAGACATTAATAAGGTCTCCCCTCAGCCTTCTCTTCTCCAGGGAAAGAATATGAGAAACAATAGATTAGGAAAATATCCTTGTAAGCTGTAACTGTTATGAGACTGACCTTACTGTACCACGTGGACAAAACTAACTCGAAACAGCAATAGTTTCATCTCTACTTCTGAGACACAGAAGCAAGCTTTCAAAAACCACAGAGTATTTCCCAAGTATTAGCAGGCATTTTGTTTTATTTGGCCACTTATGTTCCACTTATGAACCCCTGAGTCTAAACCAAGCCCCGTTAAACAGAACAACAGTATTTCAACTGACTTTGTGGAGAATTGGGAAAGACTTGCTGTAATCCATCAGCACCGAGTCAGTTAACTGCACCAACCCCTAGCATTTGCACGTTATCAGAAATGTTAAAACAAGTGATCAGACATACAGCTTGAGGTATTTCTGTGTTCCCAACAACATGTAGAGGATAAGAAAACGTTACCTTAAACTGGTATGGAATTACTTATTTACATGTGTGCAGTCTTGTGGAATTGTCCCAGAGCTCCAGTAATATATTTTTATTGAAGTTAATGATACACTTCCTGCAGATTTGAAAGGAACTGGATTCTGAGTAAGGGAAAACCACCTATGTTTCTGGTGGTTAATCATTTCAACCTTTGTTATGGAAGCTGGCAAAAACACAAATCAGGACAACTACTTTTTAATAAAAACTTTACTTTCTTTTTTTTTTTTTTCTTTTTGGGAGTTTATTTTCCCCATTAGAAATTCAGCTCCTGTCTAAGATACAAAACTCTCATCTGACTGAAAAGGTATTAACCTGACAACAGCAACAGCAAGTGGGATGTCACAGTAATACCTTAGCACTTGTTCACAGATGGTTTTGTACTGGGACAAACTGGTATCTGTTCCCAACAAGCACACCCCAAGTCTTCCAGATATAGGAGTTAGTGAAGACAAAAGTGACATTTTTAGAGTTAAAAATTAAAAAAAGGAAATAAAAAATGGGTGGGGGGAGAGGAATTTCTTTAAAACTGTTCCTCAGATATTTTGATGTCAAGCAGCAAAAAAGGAAGTGACCCCCATGTTTTAGAATACCTCTGCAAAAGCTGCTCTATTAAAAAAATGCTAAGTGCAGCTGGTGGTTCATCTCATTTCCCTCTTGACATGGAAATGCAGAAAAACCCTTTTCGAGTCACACACTTTCAATTTTGAGAGGTGGACACATTTCTTCCCCTGTAGAAAACACATCTGTATTCATGGAAAAAAAAAAACCAAAACTTAGGGCAATTTTATTTTTTTCCTCCTCACTTCCCAAAAGATACAGCCAGAAGGGTGATGCCAACAGTGACTCTGCAGAGGGCTCAAGAGAAGCAAGCAGTAGCACATTGGCCAGCTAGCTAGAAATTACCTCAGTGTGACCCTTCATAACTAATGAATAAGCAAACAATTTCCGACTTCAGCTGCAGTTTCTGGTCTTCCCCACCCCCAATACACAAGTAATGAGTGCAACTGGTTCATAGCATGGCCTGGTGCTATGGAGGAAGAGGAAGAGAAAGCCACTGCTATTAGTCACGTTGATGAAGCATTGAAGACGTCTTCTGTAAAAGCACACATCTGTTAGCACAGAAAATGCATATTTACAGAAGCAAAGCAACAGGATACACCAGAGCTGTTAGAAAATTAAACAGCCAAGCACGACACGATAAGGTAATGTATGATGATAAGGTACATTAGAAAAAAACATTCTCCCAGTGTTGAGAAAAGACAGGAGAGGTGGCATCAGCACCTGGTGAGCCTGCCAGGAGGATTCCCACAGCCACAGCACCGTGCAGGCTGCCGACCACCGCCGTCTTGTGTTTGGACATCTCCAGACAGTGCCATCATTTCTCTCAACTCCTTTGTCACTAGGGAGCAAATTTTGTATTTCAGTGCATGAAGCCCATGGGGATAGGCCTGGTGGGAAGGTCTAGAGAAATCAGCCGTAACATTTATCACCCAGCAAGCAGCCATTTTGCACACCTCTCCTAGCTGTGCCATGCCATGCCAACAGCTTCTCTTCAGGTATGGGTAGCATCATCCTGCAGAGGGGCAGCTGCAACTTTGCAGCATCCCAGGAGAAAAATGCTAGTTTGTGAAGGTAACAGGCAGAACTGCACTCCTTGTCACAGTGTTTCTGATGCCGTGCCATCATCCACTGAGGTTTTAAAATATTAGCTATTCTTCTTGATGTACTTCTTGCTTCAGAAGGAAGACTTTACTAGAGACATCTTGTGTTTGTTTATACACCTGACCAAGCAGTTGTTAGTAATATTTTGGAGACAACATCCTATTGCCACAACTGCTTGCACTCAATGAAAGGAGTTATAGAATACTTTATGGCAGAATCACTTAAAAAAATTTAAAAATCTACGTTTTCTCCTGCCAACCTGGTTGGTTGGTTTAAATGCTTCACGTGCTGTGATATAAGTACCTCTCAAGAAAGCTTATAAAGAGAATACAGTAGTACATGAGCCATGGACAAGCAGGGTGAACACAGGTCCTGTTACTGGGGTTGTGTGACATGCCAGCTCCATGCACTTGAGATCTTGGCTCCAAGGAAATGAAAATTTAAACTTGTAATTTGACCCGAGGGAACACAGAAATTCAAATCAAGTGCTCTGTGTGATTTGGACTATATTGACTTTAAACTAAATAAATTAATCCAGTTATTTTTACTTAGATACATTTATGAATTTCTGAAAAACAAGTATGTCCTTTCTGTAAATTTTTTATGTTATTTTTAACATAAGAATATTTGAGACAAATATTATAAGCTTATTGTCCTCCCTTTCTGTTAATAAGGAAAAAAGCAAATTAAACCAAGTTTTCAGTAAATGCAATTCTGTTAACAACCTTGCAACATTCCACTCAAGCACTAATGAAAATTCACACTACAGTCTGAAATGTGACATATTGATGGCACAGACACTTTTTGGGGACTTTCTGAACTTTATCTCAACAGGGACTTTCAATGAACTTTTAGACATTTCCACAGAATGAAGAACAATATATTTTTAGCATGATGAACTAAGAATTTCATGCTAACTATTCAGGTATGCCCTGCCTCTCTCCTACCTCTCTAGGACCAGCTACAAGAACATTATTATTTAAACCATGAACACACAGGGGATAACTTAGTTTTTCCAAGTTTGATGGAAAACCTTTTGATCTGGAACTAAGGCCCTGCTCACTCTGCACACACTTTCAGGAAAAGAGATTAATGATGTGTTAGAAAATCTGGACTCAGCATTCACCCTGCACTGTGGCTGGGAGAAGTGGTAAATATCTGTAATGCAAACCAAACAAGAAGCATTACTCAACACAGCAGAGAAACATCCTCCACTTAACATTAGTACCATCAACATTCTTCAAGCCTACATGGGTGGAATGCCAGAAGACAGCTTTCAGTGGTGTGATTCCTCCTGTGGCAGGATGGAGCCCTTCTGCCCCCAGAAGGCCTCCCTGTGCCACATTGCCACCACCAAGCTCATCCAAATGATGGCTGTGACAGCCATGGTAGCTCTCCTGGGCATGCAGTGACTTACAACTCAGCATCTCCCCCATTACTTCCCTTCTGCAGACTTGGGTGCTTATTTTTTTACATGCATGGAAGTAACAGTGCTGCACATTTTAAACTGTGCATTTATGCACTTAACATAAAATCCATCACATTGATCAAACCACCACACAGCTACTCAGCCACACGTTATCAAAATCCATCAGGCAAAAATGACTAAACCAATTTCACCTCAAATGACGCAAAGTGCTCATTTTGTAATCCAGCCTACCTTGGGAATCCGCCCATGCTGAAAATGCACTGAAAAGACAATGGTATCATGCAACAGCATTAAACTCCTTGAATGTCTCTCTTAAACACAGGGTCACAAAGCTATTTATAAATTAATAAATAGCCCAAGGGGAGCAGAAAGCTTTCTCATGAAACCTGAGAAATAATGCAATATTACTGTTTCTGGATCCTCTGCCATTTTATCGCGTTTAGTAATCTTCCCAGGGGTAACGTCAAGGATCCTCTTAACTGTACTGTTTACCCATCTCTGCATGGTAATAATAAAAATATTGATTTTCACATTTGTGACTCAGATTCAATATGACACAAGAGATCCAAATAATTTCCCCCTTGCAGTGTATTAGCTAAGCAATCGCAAGCACAAAGACCTTCACCCACATCAAAATGAAGCAGCGCCATTAATACATGACACTTAAAATAGCACTTATATTCTCTGTACTTTTAAAAATGAAGCTCTGCTCCAGCAGTGGATTTAATGCAGGCTGGGTCTGAAGAGCAGCATTTGCTGGGTAAGGTTTGCCTCAGATGTGAGCCAACATGGAGGAGCATCCTGCTTTTCCTTGAAAAATAATGCTGGGATCTGTTTGGAGCCAGCCAGAGCCCAGCGCCTTGAACGCCCCCCACCGCTGAAAACCCTCAGACTCTCTCCAGGTCTCCCTGGAGAGGTGAGGGTCATCGTTCCCATCCTGCATGCAACAAGAAGGAAAATGCAGCTTTCAGTCTTAGCCAAACATTGGAAATTCTGACCTTGGGGCAATATCTTATCCCTCCTCCCGTGCTCCATGTGACTGCAAAGCTATGGCACAACTCATCCCCCCGCCACCGCAGCCACACTCCAAAGGTAAACTCAGGCTGGCAACCAGGTGGCTTTGTGCCACTGTCTGAAGACACCCAGCTCACAGCATGGTATTGAGCAGGGTTAAGCAATGCGATTTGATGGGGGACGTCATGCAAGTGGGATGCCTGGGAAGAAGGGGAGCCTTTTCTCTTTGAAAAAAGAGAAGTCGTAACTGCTGGAGATTTCAACAGAGAGGGATTCATCCCAGGGCTGCGAGCCCATTTGTTTCCCCCAGAGACTGTCCTGGCTCTATGGGTTTCTTCTGTTTTGTTTTTTTTTTTTAATGTGAACCTGAAACAGTTCTTCAGTGTTTGAATGAGCAGGAAATCAGCCAAAAGAATGAGCCTCACCAGCCTTTAGATTATTGCAAACAATTAACAATAAGCTGCTATTCTTTGCTGTAATTACAGGAATCACACTTCTTTGATGCATGATGGCAAATGAGCATGCTGAAGGGGCAAAAGGAGGTAGATTTTTTTCCGGGAGATAAGTACTTTTGTAAACAGCACCTACCCTAAGGACCATATTTATACAACTATTTCAACAAGCAAGACTTTTGAAAGTCCACTATAATCCACTGATGTGAAAAGATCAAAGAAACTAACAGGAAGGCCAGGATGCAATCAAAATATTTGATCAGTGAGAGGTTTCTTATCCGAGCCATAAACTCAAGGACATTTCAGTGGGAGCTGTGGGATGAGAAGCCACCGTGAACACCCAGAGGCAGATGGAGCCCCTTGGGAGAATCTTCCCCTCGTGCCCTACTGCCATCCCCCCATCCCTCCCTGCCATTTTCAGCACAGCTACGTTAAACAACCAAGGGTGGAAATCTAATTTGTTCTCCTAAACCCCACCACCTCCCCCACCAAAGTTAAATATTTGGCCTTCAGTTAAACAAGATGTTATTTTTTTTCCTTTTAAAAAGAAGTCTCACGATCCCCGTGTGACCCCGGTGGGAGGACAGAGGGAGGCAGGAGACCCCACCGCAATTCCCAGAGCACTGCCAGAGCCCACTGAGTGTCAGCTTGCTGAACAGCAGACATGGTTATAATGAGCTTTTAATTACTTCCTTTTCCTCTTTTTTTTTTTAAGAAAAAAGAACATGAAAAGAGCTACTAGGATTTTCTGATTTTCCTCCTCACACCTTTGTTTTTAAAAAAACATATTTGGCAAACATTATAGAACTACATATTTAGATGCAACTCACATTAAACAACTACTTTGGTAGTTTAATTTTTGAAAGCAATTGCAAATTCTCACTGTCTTTAAAGGCTTTACATTCACTTGTTTGTATATTCCCTGGGTTATCTGCACATTTCCCTAGGCTTTTCTGACAGCAATACATAGATCCTTGGGATCAGAGAAGTATGAGAAACTCTGGAAACATTGAACTGTGTACAAACATTTAGAGCTCAGATACTCAGAAAAAAACAAGCACCTCTCCGGAATAAACATCTCCAGATGTTTTAACATATTTTTATATATAGAAAGAGAGATATATATATAAGATGTGAGTCAGGCATGGAAAGCCAAAAGAATGTTCTCATTTCCTGAGGCTGGCTAACAAAAAGGGAAAAAAATATGAATGAAGGAACAGAGATTTAGGAAGTCAGCTTTTTCTTAATAGCAGCAGATTTAAAATCCGCTTTGATTCCTTTCTCATATAGTCAGAATATGAGTCTTGCAACTGATATACTTCCAGAAGGAAAAATAAAATTCTGTGGGATGCTTAAAGAACTACAGAAATGTGGCACTCAGGTTCCTGCCCGTCTCCTTTCAGGCCCAGCGAAGCTCACCGACAACTCCCACCAAACCCCAATTCCCACAGCTGCTTGCCTTGTCTCTTGGTACAGCACTTGAGAAAACAGAGCAAGCGGCCACACGCGCAGGGGCTGGCCCACAGTTGTGTCTCTGTACAGTGGGACTTGGCTCACAGGACCTCACGGGCACAACTCTTCCTCCATTTTTTTTCCTCAACAGTACAAGTGGATATGAACAGCATCCGGATCCTCTGGGACCTGAAAGCAATGGGTGAAGCAAGCCCCTGGACACCTTCAGATCATGAGGTCATATCATGCCAACAAATGTTAGGCAGATTTAAAAAGGCAAAGGCATTGTTGCATTGCTCTTCTCTGTGCCCTTTCCAACCATAACCTACATGTCACAGGGATGGCACACAGTGTCTCCTTCCTCCAAATCTCTGAAGGTGGATTACTGCAAACTAGTTCTGTGACAACCATGACAAAACTCATGGACAGGGTGGTTTCCCTTCAGGCAGGGCTGTAGGAGGAGACAACAAGCTGCACAAAGAACATACTCAGGCATACTTTAAACAGCAGAAAGTAAAATTACCCAAGCAATCCCTCTTCCAGTGCAACAGACCATGGATGTGTCCCTTCCCAACACTGCACTGGGATGGCTGCAGGCCCCAGTCCAGACCATCAGCAAGCACTGCTCCCTCTTTCTTCAGATCCAAACACCTCCTCGCAGGATACAACACTGCTCTCCGAGGCCACAGCTACACAACCCCGGCACAAATCTGTGCTTCTGCTGAAATGGCTATTTCCACCTCTCCCACATCCCTTTCCCACCCCACCATCACCACCACTCACAAGATCAAAGGATTGATCCATATTGAGACAAGCCTGGTTTTAAAGCTACTGATTTAACTTGCTATGGGTTTTCAGCTGGCTCAGTTCCCCAGTGCCAGCACAAGAGATGTTGTGGGACGGGAGCGTGCAGGTCACCCCGGCCAGCTGCAGCACAACCCCTCACTTAATTAAAATGTCTCTGTAACTGCTGCCTGCAGGAAGAGCAGCTGCCTTGGCATAGCCCAGAGATGGTCTGTCCTGCTTTGTGACACTGGCCAAAGCAGGGTCTGGGAGATGATCGCTGCTGGATGAAACTCAGCCCACTTACCAGCAGACCCTGACGAAACAGAATTACTTAATCCAGCACAAACATTAGTCTTTCTGCCACAAAACACAAGCCTGGCCTGCTACCAGTGCAGTTCAGAAGCACACGGTGTTCATCTGCAAAGCTACACACCAAAATACATGCCTATTAGCAAGAGTTTCCTCACGATGGAGGATTCACCAAAAGCGGAGGGTTTTGCAAGCAGAGGCTGCTGTGCTGATTCAGTGCTGAATCCGCAAGGGCTGCCTTCCCCCAACAGCGCCTGGCCGGCAGGCCCTATTGCCCCACCTGCCTGCCAAGCTGTATTTTTCATCCCCAGCTCAGAGATGGAACAGTGACAGGAGACACCGAGGGAGGACTCAGGGATGCTGTGGCTCCAGGTGGTGAGAGGAAGACAGCCAGTCCCTCACCCCCAGCCACTGAAGCCAAGCCCCTGCAAAGAGTCCTTACGAAGCATCAAGGCCCCCTTTCCCCGTCCCAGAGCAAATCTGAGACTATTTCTCTGTGCGATTTTCTCTCCCCACATCAATCCCACAGCTGTTGCACATAAGCTTGGGGTCTGGACAGGAGCCACCCTGCCATGTTGTTGCCTCCCAAATATTTGCTGGCGTTACTGCATTGCTTTGCTGTGGTCTTTTCCAGTGTCCCAAACTACACTAAAACAATATATTAATGTAGAAAACCCTTATAACTCTGAGCACAGCAGCTTCCCCGAACTGCTTAGGCCACCCAGGAAACGTGAATAAAATCATTAAGTTGCTTTAGTTTCTCAGATTATCCACACCTACTCCCAATCCATGATGTGGGTAATAAACCCCAAGGTTTTAACTCTACTGTTCCTGTCAGTTTAGGTTTTACTCAATTAAAAGCCCATCCACCAGTGTGTTCTCAGTTCTTCAAACTATTTAATGCAAGTAGTGATTGAAACAACCCTAAACGCACCAGGTGATTTACCTCCTTACCAAATTCTGTAGAAGTGATTGGTGGGTGAGTTAAAAAGTAATGAAAAAGAAGGATGATCAGAGCTGGAATTGCAGGACTTCTGATTTAAATTATAAGGAAAGGCAATTAACATGAAAAATAAAGAGCATACCACCACATGCTGGGTGCTGGCCTTGTTGTAACACTATTTTTCACACCCAGGCTACAACACTCCAGACCATTCTATTTTTGCACAGGAACACGGTTTCAGACTGCAGAGAAGAGGTCCACTTTGCCTATAGTTTTTCACCGGGCACACCATCAGCCTCTGTCCTCTTGACCTCCCTGATGTCCTCCAGGCACTGAGTCAAATGCATCAAAATGCTTCACATAAAAGGGTTGAGGTACACAAAATCAAGTAGAAACATTGCGGTACCTTGACTTATTTTTTTCCCTTTCCATCTGTTTAAAAAAACACCGGTATGCATTTTCATAA
The DNA here is from genome assembly GCA_020745705.1 of Hemiprocne comata. NCBI lineage: Eukaryota > Metazoa > Chordata > Aves > Apodiformes > Apodidae > Hemiprocne > Hemiprocne comata. Next base: position 151,154,614 of record CM036586.1, on the reverse strand, counting down.
AGATTTGGACGTATCAGGAAGGGAAATGTTGAAGTCATTGCAAAGGAGTGTCCTGATCTGAAGTATTAACCCTAGGGCACAGACCTCTGCTATGTTTTGCCTAATTGTCAAATTGTATTAGGACCTTCCCATTCTTCTTCCACCCTTTCTGCCTCAACACCAGCCTTTCTGCACAAGCTGTGAGGGTGACGTGCACCAGAGCACATCGCTTAAAACAACAAGGACAGCAGACCACATATGTGGCAGTTTGATTCATCCTATGGACAGCTTATAGAAGGGAAGGCTTTGGCTATCAAAACGTGACTGTCAGTTTGATTTTCCTTGTCATCAGCACCTGCCATCATGGATAGACCTGATGTAAGTAACTTCCACACAAACTACCACGCTGCTTTTAGCACAGCTAATAGTTAAAGCCTCCCTGTACTGAAAAGTAGTAAAAGACTGCATTATGCTACACAGTAAAAAACCTTTAAACCGGGCTTTGGAGGAGAACAAAACACAGATGAATCAGGACTTCTAACCTAACACACTTAGCACAAAGCCACAACTGCAGGAGCTGAAAAGCCTGCTTTAAGTGCTTCAATAACAAATATTTTATTGTGACTTGAAAAAGAATTTGTTAGCTATGCAAACCATCCTCTGTGTATTGTGGCCATTAATGGTTCCCCTGCAGTAACTGTATGGAGCCAGATCTAAAAAAAAACACCTGCAGGTTACAACTGAGATTTAACTGCAGCATCACATTTACCTTTTTATTTATGGAGTCCCCTATCAAAAGCAATGACGCTAAGTGCCCAGTTTTGAGCTTCACAGTCTACAGTGGACTAAGAGCTATAAATCCATAAGTCTATGCTAGTTTTTCAAATGTAGTTATGCTTTGAATCAAGAGGAGCTTGCTTTGGTCAGTATTTTACTGCATGCTGGCCTGTATTTATTGCTACAAAGAAAAACTTAGTTTGCTCTGGGAAACTACAAAGATAATAATGGTTCTGAACTGCAAGCTGATGTTTTTCTTTGAACCGCGTAAGAAACTTATTCCAATGATAACACATCAAGATGAGTTCAGCACAACCAGCTGGAAAAGCTGCCCACAAAATTCAGAGGACATTTATCAAGCAAGCAGACATTGCAACAACGAGCTACCAGCCCCAAGCAGCACGCCCAGCAATCCCGAATGACAGACCACTACTCAGCATCATCCCAGTTACAGGGCACAGACCACATCCCTCCCTGCCCAAATCCCTCTCCTTCAGGGCAGTCTGATCTCCCAGCCTGATGCTGAGTGAGATGGCTGCACCTCGGGTTACAGCACTAGTCTGTAAATTCCTCTCATTGAAAAACAAAAGCCACAGCAGCAACTCGAGTTCAAAAAGCCTCCATAAAGTGAAGGGAAAAAAAAATATTACAAGAAGAATATTTCAGAGGACAATAAAGAACCCCATGCGCATACCTGCTGACCTCCCATGTACTGAATCTGGAGAGAAACCTCAGTCATTCTTTCCTTTTTTCTTTTCTTCCCCGACACCCAGATGATTTTAACTCCCCAAATCAGAGGAAAAAGTCAAGATCCAAAATGCCTTAGGAGTTTCAGCCTGTGTAAAATTTTGAGACCACCTTATATTTTGTTAAAAAGTGGTTTTGAAAGAAACATTTGCATTTTTACTGTTTGTTGTTCTTTTTCTCCCCAAAGAATCAAAACAAGAAAATGCACCAATTTTTAATCTCCTCCCCTTGCATTTTACCAAAGGGAAATGTATCTTACATGAACCTTGCCCTTTCGATTTATTTTTACCTCAACGGACTGAATCTAAAGAAGACCCCCTCAGCCAGAAGTCCTGCAACCATCTCCCCTGAAGGAGCTGAGAGCCCGTAGCCTCTCCCCGCCAGACGAGCAGCTCTCCCCGCCCTGGCTGGCAGCTCCCTCGAGCCACGCTCCCGCAGGAATCAACTGCACAGCACCTTCACCTCCTTAACCACAGCACAGCCCCTTGTCCTCAATACCACGATTCGCCTCAAAAAATGGGGAGAAGAGAGGCAAGGAGGGCACTGGCCAGTTTAGGCAAGGGGACCCACATCCAGCCCTTGCTGGGCAAGCAGCTCATATTCGGAGCCTGTCGGCAGCTGCAAGACAGACACCAGGCTGACTATCAGCCACTGGAGGACTTCCTCAGCCAGGAGGCAGCAGGGTTTGTCCCCGCTGCTGGAGAAGGATGCTTGAGCCCATACCCCAGGATGGGTGCTCTGCCGTTGCCACCTCCCAGGATGTACTGGCCACCTTGCTTGCCTGCTGCAGGATGATCGCATGTGTTTTGTGCTGAAGAAGCTTCTTCCCCCCAGACAGCTCTGAGTGAGGTGTGGGGTCTCAGCAGAGCACTCTGCCTACTTCACCTCAGCAAGATTCTGCAAGTGTAGGCTCTAGCCTGACTTTGTCCCAAAATTTCTCACTGTGCCAGGGGTGTAGCCTTGATCATATCCTGGGAAGCATGTAGCAGCAGGGCAGCTGGCCCGCTCCCTGACAACTTCAGCAGAACAGATGCCAAATATGTAATTGCTGTATTTACCCAAAGAAGCAGGCTCCACATCGGAGACAAAGCACCTGTGCAGGGCTGCACAACATGCACATCCTTGCAGTCATGGGAGTCTGATGCTCACAACACAAATAGTGTCACCTCGGCCACTTTGAGGAATGCAGCAAGAAACCTGGCCTGGAAGCACCACCCATCACCTGCTAGGAAAGCAAGCAGCAACTGAAGAGAAAACAAGTTACCTTAATACACTTGAACATCTGAATCACTCCATCATCCTTTTACCAGCATGTGGCTGCACAGCAGCTAGAGCTAAAGCTGGTGAGATCCTGCCGTCTCCCCTCTCTTGCTCCAGAGGCATAAGGGTGCAGACCACAGAAGCAAAGCTGGCTCTGCAGCCCACCGGGCCGAACGCAGGCACAGGGTGCCACCACGGTAACCTCGAGGCGGCTTGACTTCGCTTCTACCACAGCTTTCCTCCAAAGGCGTGGTGCAGAGCTGGAGGAATTCGCGGTAGCAATTAGGCGCAGGGAAGATAAGGCAGTCTTTAGCCAGGCTAAAGTCTGTGCGAGCCAGCAGCCGTCCGGAACCTGCAGCCCAAGCCATATAAAATCTCTCTTTTCCCTTCCCTCAACCCCTGGTTTTGACGTATTAGTACAGTACTTGCCAAGTGCTTTAATTTGGGACATTTCTTCCCAAGATACAACTAAAACGGGTAAGGCTTTGAAAAGCCGAGCAATTAGTAGAACAGCTTTCCGTAACCCGGCCCCATTAACCTTTCCCTAGGGTATGACAACTCAGTAATTGTGGGATATTCATAAAACTACACGAATCTCGCCACATCAATACCCGAGGTTACTTAGTACCACGCGTTTAAAACCATCACCTACTGCAGGAAAAGACAACTTTTAACGCAAAGAACATTAAACCACGCTCACGCTCCGTTCAAAACGCGTTATACTGGAGTTGTGCGTGTTATTTCCAGTTTGCAGTAACAAGGACCCAGAGGGCACCCCACCGTTCCCTGCGTGAGCGCAGCCCCGCAGGGATGCACCGGGAGACGGGATTTCTGACATGCTCCACGATGCGGCCATGGGTCTGCCCAGCCACGGCGCCGACGGAGGGACGCGGAAAGTTCCCCCGCGAAGCGGAAACTTCCCGGAGCGAGGGAGAAGCATGGCTGCAAGTCCCCGGCCTCCTTGGCGGCACCCCATCCCCGACACCAGAGCGCCCAACAGAACGCCCCAGGCGCCTTTCCCACCCGCCGGATCCCGGGACCGCCGCCCGCCTCCCGACCGGCGTCCGGCGCAGCAGCGAGGAGCGCCTTCCCGGGACACCGCGAGGTGGTACAGGCAAGCGGGCAGCAGCCGGTGACAGCGGCCCGGTCGCGCCGCGCCGCGCCGAAACAAAGCGCCGCCCTCAGCAGTACCCCGCCGCTGGAGGCGGGACGGGGCGGGCGGCCCCCGCGCCTCTCCTACCTGTTACAGGTCATCCCCGCCGCCGCCGCCGCCACCCCCAGCATCCCGCCAGCGGCCCCTGGTCCGCCGCGCCGCCCCACTGCCCGCCCGCCGTCGCCACCGCCGGGAGGAGCCAGGCCGGGCGGCGGTAATGGCGCTGGGCAGCCGCACCGCCGCCACCCGCCCGCCGCCGCCGCCAGGGGGCGCGCTCCGCCCGCGCCGCCGCTGGGCCCGGCGCGGCGAGCCGCAGGCAGATCCCGCCCCGCCACGGGCAGCGCGAGCAGCGCGGGCAGCGCCCTCCCCACTGCCACACCCACACCCACACCCTCCCGCCTGCCGCGCTTGAGCGGGTCCCCAGGCTGCCTGAGCGCCGCTCAACTGCCCCCGTCGCCACCTCAGCCCGGTAAAGGTAGGAAAGTCCCCGCCAAACGTTGGGGATCCAGGTGCCCCCGCCGACCCCCTCAGCGGGCCGGGAGGGAGTTGAATCAGCGCAAGCCCCTGGAATCGGGGTATTTGCACCTTTCAGCAGCCCTGCAGGAGATGCGCACGGCTGGAGGAGCGGTCGCAGTCAGAAAGCCCTGCAGAGTTACGTGGGAAGGGCCTGGAGAGCGTCTGTTGCTGGGTGTTTTCCAGAACAGGAAATTGCCGTCAAAACAATTACAATTATTTTTACAATTTCTTACATGTGGTTGTGTAGTACGGTATTGTTTCTAGCGAGGGAGCCGTCGCCTCACCTTAAGGCACCAAATACCTTTAGGTGAGTATTTGCCTGGAGCAAGATTTCATTTTTAATCAACACTCTTTAAAAATTAAACAGTACTAATATGCAATCACGTGAGAAAAGGCCAGCACCCCACTCAGGTTCAGCTACATGCCTTAGAAAGTAAATAACAATAAGTAGCCTTCAACACCAGAGCTGCCAAACCTGAACACAGGGGCCCTGCTTTCCTCAGAGAGAAGGAACCTCATTCCAAACCAGGCAAGTTCCAGAGGTTTGCAGATGAATGAAAAGAGCATTATAGAATATGCAGGAATATTAAGAAATCTGTATCACCACCCATTGCCATTCTTAATATCTGAACAAGGAAGTGGCATGGTGACATGAAAATTAAAGTATTTGACTGGTGGGATTAAGAAGGTCTCCGTGTAGCTCCAAGAAGACAGTATGTTCAGGGATTATGTCAGTGAAAATCAGCATAGGCAGGTACAAGTGAATACACATCAGATAGTAATTCCAACTACATATACATGGAGTACGTCTTCTTTGGTATCCATTAGGACCAGGAAAAGAATGTAAGCTTTCAGAAACAGAATTCACAAAACATATTTGATCAATATGCCCCAAGCATGGTTCTGGATGGAACTACAACTATAAAAACACAGAGACATGACTGTTGGCTTTTTGTTTGGTTGGTTTGTTTGTTTGCTCCCTGGCACAGTTCAGTTTTGCTTGCCAAGTTTAGGAATCCACACAGTAAAATTTTAACTTCACAGGGAATACATTTCTGTACAAAGAGGGAAATAACATATATTGCTGGAAAAGGAAAAATATGGTATGCCAGAAAAGGGAGAGGAGATCCCTCCTTTGTGCTCAGCAGTGATGAGGCCACAATTGGCTGGCTGGGTCTGGGTTTGGGCTCCCCAGTGAGAGACACATGGCCATACTGGAGATAGTTCAATGAATGGCCATTGAGATGACTGAGGAACTGGAACATCTCTGCTATGAGACAGGCTGAGAGAGCTGGGACCATTCAGCCTGGAAAAGAGAAGGCTCAGGGGGATCTTGTCAATTAGTATAAATAACCTGAAAAGGGAGGGTACAAATATGACAGAGCCGAGCTCTTTTCAGTGATGCCCAGTGACAGGACCAGAGGCAGTGGGCACAACCTGAAACATGGGAGGTTCCCTCTGAACATCAGGAAACACTTTTTTTACTGTGAGGGTGACAGAGCACTGGGACAGGTTGCCCAGGGAGGTTCTGGAGTCTCCAGCCTTGGAGATACTCAAAAGCTGTGCAGACATGGTCCTGGGAAACTGGCTCAAGGTGTCCCTGCTTGAGCAGGTAGGCTGCAGAGGATGTCCTCCAGTGGTACCTGCCAACCTCAGTCATTCTGCGATTCTGTTAAAAAATGAAACTTGATTAAATCCATCAAGGGCAAGTGTAAAGTACTTCATCTGGGGAGGAACAACCCCATGTATCAGTACAGGTTAGGGGCTGACCTGCTGGACAAATAAAAAAATAAAATACCCAAAAAAAACCCCCAAACCAGAAACATCCACTCATTTTAATAAATCTGTCAGCAGAGCTTCCCTAAATCATCTAAGTGAGCAAGTACTCATTCTGTGCCTGTTGAAGGTAATAGTACCCTTTTGTTTTTTTCTAATAAACTTTGGGCAGTCTGCCATTACTTGTAGGCAGCTTTATGAATATCTTTAATTAACCTCAGTTTGCAAGGACTTTGTGCTCTCTCCCATTGCCCATCCTGGGGAGCTTTATGAGGCAGTTGCCCCCAACCTGCTGAGCCCAGGTGAAGAGCAGCACCTCTGACCAGTGCAGCCTGAAACAAGGGATGGTGGCTGGGCAGATGGGTGGCTACCAGCACAGCAAACTCCAAACCAGTAAACTCTGGAAATAATTAACAGGCAGGGCCTGCCAGCGAGTGCAGCCCTTCCTTTAGAGACCACATTAATAGATTTAATGGCAAGTGAATTGCACCATGTGCAGTTTTCCAGTGCTTTTAAAGATGACATCCCTAGAGCCTAGCTAGCAATATAATCTCAAAGTAGCAAAGGTATTCATAGGGAACAGGGGAGCCTCCCCCAAGCATGTACGTATGCCAAACGCTAAGTACTAGCAGCTTTTGGAAGCACCATACCAAGAAAAAAAAGGAACTCAGATTGCTTCCCGAGGCTCTGCACGCTTTGCAGCAAGTTTGCACCTTGGCTTTGGGGTCTGATTTAAATTTTTGTTGTGTCTTGCTGTACGACAAAAGTAACAATTCTTAATTGCTATTAATTCTCCATTACAAAGCCCTAGAGCATGCTGGCATTCTAATTAACTTGTAAAATTCGGTTGAGAATACTTAGGCAAATAATTTAGTAGGATTCATAAACACACACCGCAAACTTAAAAAAAAAAGTCACTGCTTCCAGCCCAGTGTAATGAAAGGCTACGACAATTTTCTTCCTATGCAGTTCTTAAAAAATATGGTAATCTGCCTACTTACTTCTGCTTGCAAACCCATCATGAAGTTAAACATGCTATTGCCAATATACTTGGCATCAGTAGAAGTGCCATTATCCCCAGAAGACAAGTGAGGAAACAGAGACAGAGAAATTGAAATTAAATCCACAAATGAAGCATGTGGCAAAGCAGGAACTCTGGACTCTTGTCTTTCCAGACCAGCATAATAATAAAAAAATTAATGTATCTTTTTTTTTTCCCCACCCTGCCATCTCGCCCTGCTAACTTAGGACAAAAAGCAGTTTTAAGTAGACACATGCTTTTGATGTTCTTTTTCCAGAATGCTTTAAGTCTTCCATCACTGTTGAAATACCAACATATAGAACTACTGCTGGCAGTGTTACAAGTGACAGCACAGAACTTTACCTATTCAGAGCTACACACATTATCAGCCTTGCTGACACCAAACAAGACTGTTATTGTAGGCCTGGGGATGAAGTGTTAAAGGAAGGGTTATTGGGGAGACAGACAAGAGAAGGCCTGCTTGGTGAAAGCATTTGCCTGCCTCTCTCTGATCACCAATGTCACCATCTTTACACCAACTTCTTTTTCATTTCCAGAAAAAGCATTTCACAGTTTTGCCATACTGATATGAACAGACCCGAATAAGTAACTGCCACCTGTGGTATTTGCTCTAGCTTTTTGCCATCTCCCAGAACTTCATCCAACCACAGATGGTATATACTTCTTCATGCTGTTATGACCTCCGAGTGCCTCTTAACATAGCAGCCCCCTGGTTGTTTACTATAAGATGATAAATTGATTTAAAATGTACACCGTCAATGTTCCTCATGTCATACCTCCAAAGCTATGAAGTTAAAGCAACAGCAAAGGCATCTTGACCATTTAAATATTAATGATTTCTGGACAGTGTCCAGCTAAGCATTCCTAGTAAAACCTGTAATGAATTAACAAAGTAACAAATTATTTAGGTGTGACATTCTTGCTCACCATTAATGAATTTTCAAAACTCAGTTGTAGAAATGAAGAAATTTTGACCACTATTCGATCTCCATTAAAATTTTGCTATTTAAAAAAAAAGTATATACTTTACTCAGAATACTAGCAGACTTATTTTAGTGATTATTCCAATGTCCCTATAAAAGCAAAGTCAAATTTCTGCTTCATGCATTTTAGAGATGCCTGATATATTTGGCTTGGCCTTTTCTTGGGAGATGGAAGGAGACAGGGCAAGAACAGGAACGTAACTTTTATAGATCAGTGTTAAAACCCTGCAAAATTGATCATTAAAATTCCATACCTAGCAGCATAAATTTTTGCATCATGACAAGGTCAGTAATTGGACAAACACACTAGTGGCTAAAGAAAAAGCTTGTGGCAGCACCACTAAACAAGTACTTAAAAAAAGTAACTTAATGACTTTTGGCAATCATGGTATTATTCTCACATTTTTATTTAAGCTTGTATGCTACTTGCATATAACAGAGGAATATGGAGATTTGTCCACAGCAGTATTTGCTGTTAGTGATACTTAAAAAACCTTCAGGGTGTCTATTCCAAACAGAAAACTTAAGTCTACATCAATAGATAAAGGTATAAAAAGAGTTAATTTAATACACTGGCATCCTTTCTGTTTATCTGACTATTCTCATTACGGTCCACCTATCGTAAACACAACCACTCCCTGAGCCACTCCAAATTCCTAACCCACCCATCCCAAGTTTTTCAAAGTGATCACTGTTCTACTGCAGAATGTAGGGAATAAATCTGATGGCAAATCCTAGTGACTAACCCATCCAAGTTCCAACCCAGAGTAATTTAAGTGTCCTTTTTATATTTTAAGATCTTTGTCAGTGTAATTTCCATCCTTCACAGAACATCACAAGATTTATCATTAGCTTTTCTGTTTTTTTTCTGAAAATTCTCCTCCTGCAAGAAAAGTATGATATATCCACCATCACCCACTGCTGTGCAAACAACTGGTTTAACCAGTTTCCAAGAGAAAGACTAGTTAGGGCAGGGACACAGCCACCACATCAACAACAGGAACTGTTAAGGTGTTTATTCCCTCCAGCTGCTTCTCTTTTCCACTCTTCTACAGGCTGTAGCTCTCTGCCCGTGCAGCAGTGACCACCCATCTGTCCCCTTGCAAAAGCTGGCTGCAGCTGCAGCTTTACGTAAACGGTGTGACTACTTGCAAGAGGAACATTAATTAGTCTGTATAAATATTTGGATGCTAAAAGCCAAAATGATTCAATTGGCTCTCTCCCTTGGCAAAAGTAATGCTGAGCGTCAGTAACTTAACTCTGCGAAGGGGAATAATTACACTAAAACAGTACTGAGGTAAAAGCCTTTTTCTGGAGTTCTGTAGTGATTTCCATGGTTTTTACTTCTGAGCTGTTCTGCATGCTGCAAAGGGCAAGAGATCCAAGAACTAGTATGTGTCTCCACTCCAGAAATGCTCCAAGTGTTCTCAGAACAAGCTTCAATTTCCAAGCAATTAAGCTTCCAGATGAAACAATAAAAACCCCTTAAATCCTATACAGCTGCTAGCCAATGTCTATCAATCAACACTTTCAAAGGCCATTATCAGAAGACTGGGACTGTGCCTATGCCCAAAATAGCACACTGGTTTTTACACTCATTACCTTTACCTTGGAGTCTTGAAGCCTAGAGGCATTCAACTGACAATACCAAGGTGGATTTAGTTACTGGTGTTGTAACTGATGAGCATTTTTCCACTTTGCTTTTACTGTTCTTGGTCTCCATTATTCAGTCCAGCCTTGATTGTCATAATGAGTTGGAGGAATGCAAGACAGGAAGGAGGGTCTGGGACCCAAGACACACCTTCTCATCCTTGCAAGACAGTATGATACATTTTCGATCAAGTTCAGTTCGAAAAATAGTCAGATAGTTTCCCTTCCCCTGAGCATAATATATGCATTTCTATGAAAGCTCTTAGAAGTTGACTTTAAATATCAGGATTTCTTTTTTGATTGCTTTATAGCCATATTGCTTTATTTTCTCACCTTACAATCCCCTCTCTGACCCCATGTTTGTATAATAAGCATAGCCTAGCAAGAAATGGATGACAAACATATAAACACACCGAGCTCTCCCTTAAATCAGACAAACCACCTAGCCATCCGTACAGCATCTAATTTTTGCACTACGACTGTGCAGATACAGAAAAAGTATCCCAGGGCATTAGGGAAGAGGTAGTAGCTCTGTCCATTTCCAAGTTGAGTGCTATTCAGGAGTGTTGATTTAAAGGCAGCTAGTACTTAAAATAAAAATACTAAGAGCAATCCTTCTAAAAAAGCACACTAATGCCTTCTGCATCACTCCCTCACGTCAGATGTCAGATTGTTGGTGACAATATAGTAACATATTTGAAGTAATTTAAATAAGTTATTTTTTTTTTTTCCTAAAACCCGTAAACTGATTTCTTTTCCTTTTCCATTAATTCGGAAGTATCCATAATTGTCATCGTATTCCAAAGTAAAGACTGCAGCTACTATACCAAATCCATAAAATCATCTCTTTTAATACTATGGTAGACATCCCCTTGTTTTCTACCTTGCACCTGAGTAGTACTTTCTCAGGTAAGAACAGGCATTCGAGGAAAAAGAAAGGCACTCTGCTGGATAAAGGTGAATTTTATTGAAGTGATGGCCACAGGAAAAGGCCAAAGACATATTTCCAACCATAACACCTCTATTCAGACTAGCAATTCTGAAATGACTATAACAACTCTATTTTTACCATAGTCATACATTTGGTTTCTCAGCTTGTGCGTGGTAACTGCTATTTGCAAGAATCCTAAGAGAGATATTTTCACAGTACCAGTAGTAGTAGAACTAGCAGGGAAGTACTGGTGCAGTGGGCGAAGCCAAGGCGTATGCCAAGTGAAGCACAAGTGGTTAAGCTGCCTTCAAAGCCACTTAATACAAACTAAGGAGTTTTCAAATATCCCCCCATAATTCCAGGATAAATCATCTGTTATCAAAGCAAAAAGATGAAGGGTGATAGCCAAAGGAAGATTTAAATTTAGAAAATAATCTAACAAGGTATTCTCTCAATTATGCTTTGGGCAAAGAGGGTCACAAAAGTAAAAAGCAACTCTACTCTCCCATGTATCACTTCTAATACAGGCTCCCTTTGCCCATCCTAACCTCCAGAGCCAACTGGCCACACCTACACGGCAGCCTGACAAGCTCTGGCCTTTCTCTCTTTCAAATGGAGCACATGCTGCCTGTTCAGATGGGTCTCCCATCAGGGCAAAGGGAAGATGGATGGCACATGACTCGTTCCCAGTATGGCCAGTACAGGTAGTTACAAATGCAGGAACAGTGTGCACACAGGCCTGTCAACTCAAAATTACTCCAGTTTTTTTGTTTTAATTAATATATACCCTGCATAGTGACAGGAGAGTTTTTTTTTTTTTTTTTTTTTTTTTTTTTTTTAAATGATACCCTCCTTAGACTTGGGCTGAAAGGAGGCTGAAAGAAGAGTAAAATTTGGTCCTAAGCTTGTAAACTCTGGGCAGGGGTTACACTTTCTGGGAAACATCCTAACAAAATAACAGGAACTGTAAAGAAAACAATCAAACAAAAGAACCAGACAGCAAAGTTAGCACAGCGCTCTTCCAAAAAAGAGCGCCACAGTATATCAAGAAGCAGCACTACCAGTTACAATTTTAAACTGCTTTTTGAAAGCAAATCACAGCTACAATGCTGTACATTACAAATGCAAATATATGACATATAAAAAGTTTTCTATGCAAAGTAATCCTGCTTCTAGTCCACATTCTTCTATGCATTTACTGCAAGTGCATATTAAACTTTTATATATTTGTTTACAGAAGTTTATTGCCACAAAGGTAAATTCTGGAAATCTCAGCAACTGAACACAACTTAGTAGCAGTTATTAAAATATCTTTACATTAATTAAGATCTTCATCTTCCGCTGTAAAAAATATATATATATAGTAATGCAAGAGGTGACCACTACATTCGTAAGTACAACACTTGAGTTTTACAAAAAACAGTGAACATGCAACTCAGACCTGAAATAAGTCAATAAACAACTGGTATTTAATACAGCCAGTGATATATGTTACTTGCATACATTTATTCACAGCTTACAATGTTAAATAATCTACATTTCTGAACTATGTGCATTTTAAAAGGAACTTGTCACAGCTCTTCAGAGATAGCTGAGCAGACATCATGCAGAAGAGACTAAATCAGGTCAGCTGCAAACCGAGTTTGAACTAAGACAAAGTCGTACCCTTCCACTCATGTGCTTCCATTCTTAAAAATCACAGCAGGAGAATGACTTGCACTTATTTTTATGCATATTTCAAATCTCTACTGTTTCTCTGTTTTGGCATTCTTTTGAGTCACACTAAGCAAATCCAGCTGTGAATACAGAGCTAGAATTCAACATCTGATATCTGGAGCAAATTGTGAATGTTGGAAGATATGGTAATCATTTCAAAAGCAAATGCAAGAAAACCTAAACATAGCCTCATGTTTACTATCTACATTTCCAAAGTACAGATGCCTAAAAGACTCATCCCCACACTACCATTTATCAGTTCCCTGATCCACAGAGAGTGTTTTCACTGGTAGCACAAACCATAAAGGTTCCAGTTAGAACACATATTGAAGGGAAAAAAAAAAAAAAAGGTGCTTAAGGCTCTCGAAAGGAATTAAAATATCTAAGTAAAGCCTGTTGGCTTTGTTAATTGTGTACTGAGAAATATACAAGAAGAAAAAAAAAATAAAACAAAAGCACAGTTACTGAACAGTTTATTCTCAATCCATGCTGCCTTTCTGCTGTTCTTATGTCCAGATTAATCTCAGTCCTGAATAAGGTAATATTAAAGGAATAAGCATCATTTCCTCAGGGGCTCAACTAAGATAGACAGGAAAGAAAGAGTACTGGTTCATATTGGCATGTATACCAGGGAGTGATTCACTGTAAAACAACACAGAGAGGAAGAAAATAAGCATGAAAAAGATGGAAAGACTCTTGTTGGAAGGTGACCAGGATTTAAGAACGTGTACATATTTTAATAACTTACAAATAAATTAAGATGGTCAAAGGCAACACAGACTAGAAAGGGGCAAAAGAAGACTTGAAGCTAAAAAAAAAAAAAAAGGTGTTGTGTTGATAAAAGAAAAAGTAATTCTATGGCAGAGATGCATTTTTCTTGGAAAAAGCCCCAAATATTCAATAACCCGGAACAGAGATCTGTGCATAAGATTGTGCAAATGACATGTGCAAACAGAGAAGTGAGAGAAGGACAAAACATCTTCAATCATTAGAACATTTAAAAGATGCATCTATTGACAAAAGTTCTGTCCTTTTCTCTCAGAAGTTTTTGTCAGGAGTCTGACCTATGGATTCAGATTCTTTAGTGTCTTCTATATGACTAAGTCAGTATAAGTAGTATTTTCATCTAAGAATAGGCATCACAACAGTACAGAAACATTTCTTCCCACTCCTGAACACAAACTGCCAACCTCAGGGTAAATAAGCCATAGCTCAAGGCCTTTCTCCCAAAGCTACAGCTCATGTAGGACCTCTGATTCTTGGAGTACTATCCCAAGACTTCAATAGATGCCATTAATCTCTACTACAGTACCATGCCCCAGAAGTACCAAGTATTATACTTCATATAGTTTTTAGGCCCCCCTCTACATTTTGTGGACCACTGTCTTCATATTTTCAATCCAGCTTTTGGAAACAAAACAAAACAAAAATCAAGATGAAAAATTTAGTCAAGTCAAAGAGGAAAATGCCATTTCTGTTTCTTAATGATCTTACATTTTGTAAGCATCACCAGAGAGGAAATAACTCAATTTTGATTTCTTCAATGTGCAGAGAACAACACTAACTGTATAAATTAGTGAGCTGACAAAAATATGTGAAAGAAATTGTAAACATTTCAAAATGCTTTAAGTCTAAAGTGTAGTTATTCCAGTTACTATATTAGATCAAGTTTTTACATCGATATCAAAAGATCTGTCACAGGTTCATAAAATTCTGCTTCCAAGAAATTTGCAATTAATTTTTCACTTCTCATTATACTTCTAACCATCAGCTTTATCATTTACAAGAGGAGTAAATTCACTGCTCTCAAAGCATAATATAGGACAGTCTTTCAGACCTACTGAGGGCTTCTTTCTTAGAAGAGCCTAAAAAGCTGAAAATAACACAAAAATAAAAACCTCTAGTTCAATGGTACAACACCATCAGATTGTTCTTCTACATTTCTTTTTCTTTTTTTTTTTTTTTTTGCAACTATGGAATGTGTTTAAAGATTCAGCATTTCTACCATCTCATCGAAGTCCCGACCAGCTGTGAAGGTATGAAGCCCACCCAGAGGGCCGTGAGGTACTCTCTTCCTCACCTGAAGGAGGAAGAAAAAACATAAAACTAAGTTTGTTTCATTTCCCAACCCTGCTCTGTCCTTTTTCAAATGCTGTCCTCATTAATTTGTTGAAGAGGTAACATTCAGTACTCACTCCCTCACTCCCAAGCTGCTAAAGATCACAGATTTTACCAGTAAGTCCAGTTAACTTTGGGTACTTAATGATGTTTTAAAGAAGCCATTTATCACCTTGCTCCAGAAAAATCCAGTCAGTGTTCATTACAGTGCCAGAAAAACATTAAAATGCTATGGACTTAAATTAATTTATGTCTCCTCTTTCCAAATGGAAAGACTACCATGGAATGCAGTACTTTGCCACTTTCCTTATTCATGGGATTTTGTTCAAAAGTTTTAAGTGCTTGGATAAACACACATGGTACTTACTCTTTTTATTAATCTTAAAATATAGGTCAGTTGCTAATGAAGTACAGGAAGCTACAAGTTGTTATTGAGAAGCAAGAAACATTCAAACAGAGCATTTGAAACAAAGCCAGAACATTTATACCGTCAGCTCCTGGGTTAATTTCTTGCAAAGGCTCAACTCTTTCTTTCCTTCCCTAGTTCCTTTATTTCTTAAACAAAAAGCGTGTTTTCTTGAAAAATGTTTTAAAGTTACTATATTGAAACTAATATTATATCTGCCTTGAGAGGACAACTTTAATTATCTTTTTAGAACATCTGCCAAGAAAGTAATCAATTTATAGTAACTGCTATTTTAAGGTCATTCTGACAGAAATCTTTACTCACAACATGAACACATTAAGTTTTCACAACTTACTATTGTCTTCCTAAAATGTGTGTTTCAGAAAAAATTATATTTTTCCTAAATTTTATTTATATTTTTTGGTATTTGTTCTGTTTTCAGAAAACTGAATAGTACCTTCCCAAGAGAGCAAAATGGTTTTATTGCTAGCTCACTGGCATGATGCTGCTAAGGTTTGTTTTTCCTCAAAGTTCTACATAAAAGAAAGCACAGAACTTCAGTTGCCTTTATATCCACTCTTTTTTTGTGACAATGTTTTGAATACCACCTACCTTGGGCGATTGCAACTAGCTTCCCCTTCTCTTCAGGGCTGAGCTGCAACATGGTGTCTATTACTGGGAGAAGCCTTTCTTTCTCGCTTCCCGATTTTAGGAATATGAACTGCAATAGAACATTCTTCAGGTACTCTAAATTAGCCACAGACTTTTCTCTCTCTTGATTTCTTTCCAATCTTCTTATTTCGTTCTTAAGAAGCTGTAGATGAGGAAAAAAAAGATGGAATACTGTTTGCTTCATATAATGAGCAATTGGACAAAGGTCTTTTGAAGAGCTAAAAAGTGAATTACACAAAAATAATAACGCATGCATAGAAACATATTCTGGACAAAAATCCAGTGAAACTTGAACATGTGATAATGTTGTCCAGGAATAACTTTTTCTTGATCAAAAGTAATTTTTTTTTTTTATTTAAATAAAATCTGTGCAGTAGTTACAATTACATATGGTACTAACTATTCAGTTTTGGTGATAAAGCTTTTAACAGTTAAATAAGCAACGTGGATCAAACATTTAACAATATTATCATTCATTAAGAAATATTTTGTAAGTAGAAAGTTTAGCATATTTACAGAATATGTTAACTTAAAAAAATCTTTCAGAAAACTCAAGGAGATACAATTAAACCAAACCAAATCCTATTAGTAGACGTAACTCTAAACATTTATCTTCTTTTAACTTAAGGCAGCTAAAAGGGGTTTACAGAAAGAGAAACCAGACAGTGCTTCCCTTGGGATTTACTCATTTTATCTAAGTGAAAACAGCAAAGGCACTTTTCTAAACATGAAACCTCTAAACCCTTGAGGTTGTTTTTGTAGTAGCTTTTACTTACCCCACTCCCTCACTAGAAACTATGGTGAAAAAACCCCCAAAAACCTGAATTCAAAAACATTTTTGGTGTTAAAACTTTTGGTCTAGGAAACAGACCACACAAATTAGAGCTGTCCCCACATTTCCTGCATGTCTGCTAACCTTTATTTGTTCCATTAGGATTGCATTGGTTGCTTCTGATTCATGAAGTAATTCATTCAAGTGATCAGCACTTTTTGCTGTTGTGTTTAGTTTCTGAATCAGTTCATCCTTGGTGAGTTCTGTTTGCCCCTGAGATGGTTCTGCAATTAATTGGAAAAGAAAACTGAGAGAAGGAAAAAGCACTTGCATCTACTTTAGACAAACTTAACATTAGGACTTGGTTAATGTAGCTTCTTAGAACAAAATCCACGCGAAGTCAGACAGCAAAATTAACAGGCATCATTGCTGCTGTTGTATGATTGTTTTGTGATCTATTTTTGCATATATATTAGAAACAGATTGGCAAATCAGTTTTAAGTATGTCAAGATACGTGGTTTTAATTTATCCCTTGTTTCCTACCCATAGATGGAGATTTTCAACAGCTCTCCACAAAGTGTTCAGTACACTTTTAAAATGTGATTAGATGCTATCATGTATTTTACTACTTTTTTGGTGACTCATAGAACATTTTTCTTTGTACTGGCTTTCACTTTCCTAGAAAAAAAAACTACTAATAAATTCCTGTTCTAATAAGCCACATAAAATGAACAGCCATTTTATCATTTCATATATTAGAGTTAAAGCAGCACTTTATTGTCTCTAGTAGAGACTAGTACAGAATATACTTGTGTCTTGTGCCTAAAAGCATGAAAACACCACGTTCTCGGTTATTTTGAGGGCACAAGCTTCTCCAACTTACAGAGGCAAGTGCTTCAAAAAGCCACATGTTCTACTTACCAAGTTTTGCTTCTGAGGAGTTCAGAAGTTGCTCCAAGGATGACGGTATATAGGTGCTGGCTGAAGAGACAGACTCTGTGTCTGTTGTTTCCATGCCTTCTCCCTCTTCCCTAGCTACTGTGTGCACATCAAGAACAGGAAGCTCAGTGTTTCGCCGTTCTCTTAAGTTCTTCGTTGCTGGATTTGAAACAGCTGGACCTGAAAGACATTTACTGATGTTTGTCATCAGAACGGAAGCTGTAGGGCTGTTTCATAGGTGTGACTGTCTCAGTTTGGAGATCAGTACATAAAATAATTTTCAAAAAGCAGGGGGAGGAAAAGTGAAATAAAATGAGAAAGTCAGATACACACATAACCTTTAGAATAGAAAATATAGCCTTTCGCCTCTGAATGACCATTCCAAACAAAACCTGTTTCTAAATCCAAAGTAGACTGGCAATTTTTATTTCAGTGACTATGAAACCTTCATGCAACTCTTCCTGAAAATGTGTTGTAGCTATGAAGAGTGTCAAATGTTTCTAATAAAAAACAGAACTAGCTTTTCTTTCCACCTGTCCTCTGTTCTGAGTCAATACTGTGTGCACTATCCTGCTGCTTCAGTAACATATGGAGAGACTAACTCCTTAAACTCTTACTGTTGCTCAGCAAACGTCCAACTAAATCCTAATTAGTAACCTTGTGGAAATAAAAATAACATTTGAGCTTGAATACAAGTAAAATCTTAAATTAGAAGAGGGATCAAATAGCAATACCAATAGCAAACATTGTTAAAACAGCTTTTAGTACACTTTTATTTAGCTTTACCCCTCATGCTGGAGGCAGAGGTCCAATACGCTCCAAAATCTGAGACAAACTGGTAAGAAGAGTATATTTACAAAATAATTTCCCTCCATCTGTGTGACAATGCAGGTACTGCAGAAGAAGTAACAGTGACGCAGATTCTAGAACCAAACAGAATAGTTCTAGTTGGAAAGAACCTACAATGATCATCTAATGCAACTACATGACCACCAAAAAGTTAATGCATGCTGTTACGGGCATTGATCCAAATCCATTGGACAGGCTTGGTGCATCAACCACCTCTTTAGGAAACCTGTTACAGTGCTTGACCACCATCTTGGTAAAAAAATGCTTCCTAATGTCCAGTCTGAACCTCCCCTGATGCATCTTTGAACCATTCCCATGCCTTCTTATCACTGAATACCAGGGAGAAGAGCTCAGCACCTCCCTCTCCACTTCCCCTCTTCAGAAAGCTGTAGAGAGCAAGGAGGCCACTCCTCAGCTCCCTTTTCTTCAAACTAGACAAACCTGCAGTCCTTCACCACTCCTCATAGGACATTCCTTCCAGCCCTTTCACCAGCTTTGTTGCCCTACTCTGGATGCATTCAAGTACCTTAAGATTCTGAAAGTACAGTAATAACAATGACACATTCCTTACTTGGCATCAGTAGATTGATAGAGCATGCTGTAGATTCTCCAGAAGAAGTTCCTAGTGTATTACAGGACCACACAGACTCAGATACACAAATTCCTATCTAATCCAAGAAAACCTGGTATTAGGACTGAAAGTTACCTCTAGTGCTTGGCTCACTCTTGAGTTGGAAGAGCTGAGCTTCTACTCTGGACAGCTGCTGCTGAAGTGTCTCTACTGTCTTCCTGTGCTCTTCTTGCAGGTTCCTGACTTGGTCCCTGAAATTGTTCCGGAGAGCTTCATTCTGGGCTGTCAGCTGACTCAATGTCTGGGCATGCTCTGTCTTCATTACCATGTTCTCAGATTGTATTGTGCAGAGCCTGAAAACACCGTACACACAAAATGTAAGAAACAAGCAGCAAAACACTGTAATTTTTACAGCTCAAAACTTCTGGAGTTTAAAGTAGTTCTAGAATGATCTTAGAATGATCGTGCAAATTTTTACATTTAAATTCCTCTTTTTACAGGGAAAATTTAAGTTACACTTATTACCTATCACGTGAATACACTGTGCTACACAAACTCCTGATTTCTATTCCAGAACACAGAATTCATCCATCTTCTGGGAAAAAAATGAAACTGTTAGGAGACCCTGTGGTCTAAACATTCTTAAAGTCTAAAATTGCAACATGACTGTTTATAGTGTCATACAGGGTATGCAACTTACCTTATACTCTACTTTCATTAACATTCACCAAACAGTTATACAGGACTTCTTAAAACATTAAGTTTCTAAGAAGCCAAGTTTAATTTTTTTAAGCTTCAACTTTCAGTGCAAAAGAGAGTAGAAGAGTGTAGTTTTTAGCAAGAAAAATGTCAGTAACTCATTAATTGTACTTGGTTTGGAGGTACTCCAGAAGCATGACAAAATTGTCAAGCAATTAATGCTTAAAAAATATTAATTTTTAAATCTGATAACTAACAAGTAGAAAGCTCGCAGAAATCTCAAATTCCCTGATCAGCTTCTACATCATTTTCATTGCAGAAACTTCTGAAGGCTGATGAAAACTAGCAAACAAAAATTTTGAAAATAACTTTATCAAGAGTTATGCCTTTTCTTTGTGAAGTACAGTTATAGGCCACTGCATGCCCAGCCCTTAAGGTTCACACAAAATAAAGTGTATCTGTTTATCAGCAGACCATACTTTTCACGGAGTTCTGCCTCTTTTGCAACAGTCTCTTGCAGCATCTTATTGTGTCTTTCCAGCAGGGTGTCATGTTCAGACTGCAATGCCTGGAGTTCAGATGCATTCATCTGTGAATTATGCTGAGCATCTTGCAGCTTAACTTTAAGTTGCTCTATCACCATTTCCAACTGTTCTCTGTAAGGGGGAAAAAAAAAAGAAATAAACAACATATATTTAAAAAGAATTATAATATTTCAGAACCTATATTATATCGACAATGTTTTGGATAGCTGATCCAAATTGCTTATTTATCAATTAGATAAACAGAGCAGCACAACCAAAGCAATCTTAGAATGTGACTGCAAGATAAACAATGAGGAAAGTTCTGACTGTTTTTCAATACAGGTACAAAGAGATTTATCACATTGCATCTGAACTGCTGAGAATGTAACTATTGGGGTGGAGAATGCAACTGCTACTGCCTTCTACTTCAAGCTGATTTGGAGGACCAAGACAGAAGAATAGGATGTGGGATGCAACTGGGAGAAACAATTTCAGCTTAGAAGTGGTGGAGATTTTTTTGTTTGTTGTAAATGCACATCAGTTACATGAGACTGAATACAAGAGACAAATGGCTGGAGGAAATTTTGAGTGAAGGACTAGAAAGCAACCTCAATCCATATAAACAGATAAACTCTGTTGGTCAGAAATAAATCAAAATCAGACATACTAGGAGGAAAAAGTCACACACATTCTCCTTTTATGCTTTCTGTATTTATATATGCAGACAGCTCCATTACCTCATGAACTCTATCTCAGTAAGCCTTAAAGTTGATACCTGGAAATAATTTATTTGAAAACAATTTATCATCTGTTTATTGCTCGATTACTTGTCCACTTTGTTTCCAAGGTGACCTTCTTTCACAAAAACCTAACAATACCCAGAACTTGTTAAAATTCTGCAAAAAGGAGAGACAAAGAAATGCAACTCTTGCAATTCGCTTGCTTCAAAGAAAGAAGGGGTAGATGTATTTAAAAAAAACCCCAACAAACAAAGCAGAAGTCTCCCTCTACTGGGCTGTCCGCGGCAATTGCACCTACTGTTTTTAAGATGTGTCAGGAGTGACTTCGGACATCTCATACCTAAATGCCCAATCTGTCACCAAGGACAGCTAAAAGTAAACTTATAAAAATAACTTATAGAAACTGATCTGCTTCAACAGTGGGTTCATAAATTTTCTCACGTGAATCTGAATTTACCTGATTTATGTCTTATACTTAAATGATTTTCAAGGAATTTCTGGCAGCAGAACTTTTTGGCAGTGTTTTGTCACATAACAGCTGATAAGACAATAGTATTTCGTAAATCTGCTGGAACTGATGACTGAATTGGCAGCCAGAGCTTTAGCCACACTAAACCATTCTTTCCTGAACAAGTTCAAAATGAGCTCTGTTGAACAGTCACAATCTGCTCTTATTAGTTGGAAGGAGCACTTTGCTGCAATACTTTATGGCAGAAAAAATGACACGTCAAGTCTACACAGACAATGCTGGCTAAATTCTGCTCATCAGAATAATGAGAAACCTCCAAGACACCTTACTTCTTCCTCTAACAACAGGTGATTACACAAAAGTAAATATTAAAAAAGACCAATCAAGGAATTACAAACTAACACAGTACCACCATGGTACAAACTGATGATCTATCTTCTGCTCAGATAGGCAGGGCCACAGTAAGATTACAGATCAGATTAAGTTTATAGAAATAAGGAAGCAAACTGCCACCTTATTCAAGCAAAGAGCTAAACAGTAGAATGTATCTGTTAGTCAGCAATTAGCAAAGGCAAGCACAGTAACTTAAGTATCAGTATTCTGTATGCACATAAAATTGTAGTTTTACCTTTCTTGCTTGGCTCCCTCAGATTCTGTCTGAGAAGCAGATTTATTCTTCTGCTGTTTTAAAACATTATGAACACGAACTTTGTAGCTCTCAAATTCAGATGTAATAGATGCTTGTTCAGCCTATCACAGAGAAAACAAACACTAAATAAGTTATGCTATCAACTATTACTCCCTTATTTCTCTAAAATGAAATGCAGCTTACACTGGAAAAAAAAAGAATCATCTATTGCATTTTCTTCTTTTAAATGCATAATCAGATTTGTGACTAACACAATAGATCATGTTTCTTTACAATGTAAATGAATATCATAAAATGTGAAATAGATTTTCAACATCAAACAGCTTTTAATGAACGCAAAGGCGAAGGAAAAAAAGCAATAATTATGTTATATATTTATACTACTCAGGTGACAAAAATCTAATATGCCTTAAAGTTATGCATAATTGTGAGGTGTTAAGTCAGTCTTGTAATAGTAGTACACAGCACAAGATATAATATACTAGTTGATTGTACGGGTGGTTTGCCTTCTTTTCTAAATTCAGGTGATACATGAGTTTCTGTGAACATACAGAAAATTATCTCACAACATAAAACTTCATCCTTGACTGTACACTATACAGCAAGAATTATTCCCAACCTTCAAGAACTCATGTTGTATATTTTTCTAAGAAAACACAGATGCAGGTTTTCATTCTTGAATTTTAGGAGAAGCTCATGATTTGTTAGTCATCCTTGAGATGACTAAAATGCTCTCATCTTCAAGAGGATGGTTTTGGAAAGTTTTTCTTCAGCTGAACTGGTGAGTGCAATTCCACAGTGCTGACTTTGTCTAGCCACTGCTCTGGCTCTTCTGAAGTCTGTTAAGATTTGTGCCATTTTCTTTAAATTAATCGTTCTCTTTTCTTCCAGTCGAACTGTGTGACATGAAACATTCCTAAGTCCTCAGGTAAACAGCCTTAAATGTCAGCGTGACTTTTGCCTTCTAACCTACTATCTGCTTTGATGCCCACCTTTCCTTTAGATAAAATTTTCCTTCGTTAAAAACCTTGTAATAGTGTCTGTTTCTTAAGATGCAGGGGACCTAAAGATGAAGACTAATTTTCCAACAGCTTCAAGCCCATGCCATCATGGAAGATCTACACCCTTACTGGTTTCACAACATCAAGGACCAAGCCACCATGGATAGTAAGTCCCCAGTTATGATGAATGCATTTGTCAAATCATGATCAGTATCTAACAGTACTTATAAAAATAACTTATAGAAACTTATCTGCTTCAACAGTGGGTTCATAAATTTTCTCACGTGAACCTGAATTTACCTGATTTATGTCTTATACTTAAATGATTTTTAAGGAATCTCCATAAAGACAGTTTGAACAGTCCCGCTACATTCTTAATCTGTCTCCAATGCAAACACTAGATTCCAGGAACATTTAACAAAGTGCCATATGCACAAAACCCCAGAAATAAAACACTCAGCAATGGTGTCTGTTTCACATGGAGCTGAGCTGCCAATGAAGAAGCTGCTCATACTGGAGTATATTAAAAGGTGCAAATACGTATTTTCACAGTGTGGGGGTTTTTTTTTGTTTATTTTTTGGTTGGTTTGTTTGTTTGTTTGCTTTGTTGGTTGGTTGTTTTTTTTTCCAAGTGGTATCTGGGTTAACTGGTTTTATATGGAGCAAACTCTAGCACTTTTTTGTTTGTTCTTCTCTTTTTTTTAAAGACTTCTCTTTTCCCCACAGTGTATACTTGCTGATCATTTTCAATAAACTCAGACTCCCCACTACCACCACAAGGTTCTTCCTATGAGAAACGTAATAGTACAATCCAGATGTTCCACCACAAGGGATACACGACAACCAGGACAGACTCTGGCTTGTCCTCTCTACTACCACTCAAATACATTAAGCACTTGTGTAATTCCTAATTCATGACAGACAAAAGGAGTGAAAGATCTGCAAAATATTTTTAGAGAAGCAGACAGAGGGTGCAGTAAATCTCCCTTCTAAAGTCTCTGAGGTTATTTCTTCTGCTAGAGTACCTGAGATGCTCTGCACTCTTCTTGCAAGGTTGCAATTTTTTGCTGGTAAGCACTCAACGTTCGCTGGTGTTGCTCTGAAGAAGTTCGCAGGTGTTCCTGAACTTTATGCTTTTCTGATGTTAGTACAGCCACTTGAATCTGAAAAAGTCAGTTGAAAAAACTTGACCATGACAAAAATTCTTCTTTCCCCTCCAAGCAGACGTGACAGAGAACACAGAAATCTCCTACAGTAATTCCTGCACAGAACTGGTGAATATAAAATTAAAATCCAATAGAAATAGACATAGGTTACCATATAATTAAGTAAAAAAAATAAAAGAGAATTGAAGATAAAATTACAGCAGTGGGATCACAGCATTTAAGCAAGCCAAGCTCCTTGCCTTCCCTTCCCTGCTACCTCTCATTACATTCAATTCCTATTCTGCCCAACCAACAAAATGTATACAGATGGACAACACTTAAGGTTTTGCTGAAAATGTTGTGTTTCTTTGTTTTTAAACTGAGCAACTTCAATTTTAAAATAAATTGCTTTAAAACATATCCCAGTGACGAGCTTTAAACTACAAACTCCTCTCTTTTGGTGAAAAAAAAAAAAAGAAGAGGAACAATAAGGTGTAAACCTGTTTAAAGAACATCACAAAGGAAATACTTGGAGAAAGCAGCAAACAGACAAAACTCATCTAAGAAAAAGAACGAGTAACTTAGTAGTAAAAATAATACCTTTTCATTCTTCAGCCTATATTCCATCCACTCAGTGTATTACTTAAATAAGAAACTTTCTACTAACAAAGAAGCAAAGTTTCTTGCCTTATAAGCTTCCACTTGTTGCTGACTGGCTTCCAGTTCCCCTTTTAATGATGCCTGCAACATTAGATGGTCATTCTCCTGCATGATAAAATTGTCTGGTTATTAAAAAAACTCAAACCTCAGCAACTTAATTCAGCTACCAGTACGTTTTTTAAAGTTAGTTTAAAAGTGGAATAGAGAGTCGTTAACATCTGAACTTACAGCTTGTTTTGAATCAGCCAGTTCTTTTTTGGTTTTCACCAGGAGTTGTTTTATCTTGGCATTTCTTTCCTCATCCTGTTGCATAGTTGACTGAAGTGACTCTAATGCAGAAAACAACAGTTACATGCAAACAAAACTTCCCCTCCTAGATTTCCTTACAAATATTGAAAAATATTTAAGCAAATTGTAACAGATTTCTTAAGAGCTGCAAACAACTAGCTTACAGCAAGTTAAGTATCCAATTTCCAAGTATCACAAAAGATCTTAAAATAAAGAAAGGACAGGAAGAAATTAATTTTCAACCAAATGCTAACTAGTAAATTTTTGAGTGTGGTATGTCAGAATGAAGCCCATCAGTCACTGAGTTTCAGAACTTTTGAATAAATTGATCAGGTAAGAAACACAGTTTATCAGCCAGGCAATTTAGCTTTTATGTGCTGAGTACCAGATCAAGTGACTAGTAAGCCTCCCTTGTGGAAAAGTACCTTTGACTACATAACTGCTTCAAACCTTACTCTGTCATCAACTTGAGAAGTTATTTCTGAATTGTATTTTTTACTATTACTAGCTATCCCATAGTGACTCTTGCAGTTTAGTTTACTCACTTATTTCTTCCTGCAGGGTCTCTTGCTTCTGTTTCTGAATCCCCGTCTCTTGCTCAAGATCTTCTATTCTGGTGTCTTTATCAGTAATCTTCTGGTTAAGTTCTTTTACTAGCCTTTCATAATCAGCTATTTCCATATCCATCAGTGTACTCTTTTGAGCATCCTACAAGTTATACATAAAGTTACAGCTTACAATCTGCCCTGGCTGCTAAAAATTGTATTAAAAATATATTGACCATCTAACAAAAACTTTATAACTATCCATATCCACAAGCAACACCCATCTGTCAGGTTTCTACATCCTCAGTAAATAATCTGTTTTCAAACAAGAACCAGAAGCTTTGAAAAACCTGTTGCTAATTTTAACAGTTTTACCAGTAGGTATTTTGCAGAGATTAGTTTCTGTAATCTTCAGTCCTTACAACAAGGGTAACTTCTGAATAATGCACCATACAAGTGCTCCAGACACCTGAATTCTATGTCTGTTTCTACTCGTGGCAGGCCACATAACCTAAGCTAAAACAAACAAGCAAATAACAAAAACACCCAAACCCCAAAGTACAGATCACTTCTCCAAACACAAAACCAGGGGTAAAAGTCCTCATGTTTTCCCTTTTGCATACCTTGGGCTTTAAAATCCTCAAAACAGAAAGGAAAAAAAAAAAAAAAAAAAAAAAAGGCAGCAAGATAGGCCAAAATCAATCTTTGGTAGTTTGTTAAGCACTAATATGAATGGCAACTCTACCTTTCTGGCCAGCTCTAGTTCTTGCACAGTTTTCTGTAGATGTTTCTTTTCCTTCTGAAGTTGCATCTGAAGCTCCTCCATTTCTTGGAGAGCACTACTATGTTCCTGAAATTTCAAAACTTCTCAATTATGCAGTCCAATTTCACAATAGCTGTCAGCATCTACTTACACTTACACACATACACACTTAGGCTGTACAAAACCAATTGATTCCTTTTTTAGGAAATCACTGGGAACCAAAGAAAAATCCAGAAGATCATGAAGTGTTTTTCACATTCTGTAATAATCCTCTGTCTCCTCTGAGTGACAGCCTTGCAAAGATCTTTCAATGAACAGACTTAAGCCTTCACAAAAGACTGAGTTAAGTAACAAGAAGAGAAAGTATAGAACTTGTTCTATAAATACACAATTTACAAAGGTCTAACAGAAGTCACATCCAATGAAAGTAATGCTTCAGCCCATCTGCCATCTCTACAGAGTACTACCTTTGTTTTCTGTTCTTTTAGAAGCTTTTCAGCTTCTAGTTCTTTGTCGGCCTTTGCCTTGGCTCTTTGTATCTCCAGTATCTGAGCTTCCAGCAGCTTGGCATTATGTTGCAGTGTTTCAATACGAGCCAGGAGGTCTTCATTAGCAGAGCATAACTGATCATGCTGAAATGATCATAGTGGAAAGATAAAAACATAAGCTGAATTTGTGTGCCACTTTGACAGATAAGATATTGTCCAAATTTAAAAAACAAACACCGATTTTCATCCAACTCCCTAACAAACAGCACTGCTACAGACAAGTCTTGATCATCTTGATTCTTTTGAACCAGATTAAGAAGTAGGCTAAATTGAAGTCACTAGCAGAATTGGATTATTTTGTGCAGAGCTCATTTGCCCAGCTTTCTGCAAGCTGGCTAGAATTACAAGAAATGTGAAAAAAAAAAACACAACAAAAACCCACCATTTATGCTTTCTGCAAGAATCGCCTTCCTCCCACAATAATATGCAACATTCAAGTACTTACTGCCCCACTTTAAATACAGCTGCAGTATTTATAAATAAATGATCATTCTATTAACTTTAAAAAAATATTTAAATGCAGCACCACCAAGCCTTCAACGAGCTAGCATCAGTACACAGTAAGAACTCCTTCTGTATCTGGGCTATTTTTGCAATTATTTAAACAGATTTCATTTTGACATCTTAATATTTTATCTTGGTCTCTATTATGCACATTAAGACTGAAGAGTAAGTGAAAAAAGCTGCCAATTACCTAAACAGTGTTTTTATTTACAAAATACTTCATAACAAACTTGAAAAATTCAACCCCTACATAATCAACGCAATATATTTTACTGTTTGTCATTTAAAAACTGGAGGAGGGGAGATTTAGGTTAGACATTAGGAAAAAATTCTTTAGTGTCAGGGTGGTGAGACACTGGAACAGGTTGCTCAGGGAAGCTGTGGCTGCTCCATCCCTGGCAGTGTTCAAGGGCAGGGCTTTGAGCAACCTGATCTAGTGGGAGGTGTCCCCGCCCATGCAGGGGGGTTGGAGCTGGATGATCCTTAAGGTCCCTTCCAACTCAAACCATTCTATGATGCTATGATTTCTTCCCTTGCTATTCACTACTAGCTTCTGTGTATAAGGAATCGGTGGCCTAGGTGAATCTTCAGTGTCATTATTTACGGGTCCTGCCAGTTGAAATCCTAAATCTCAACACCACTGCAGAGTAGCTTTTCAAAACCATGTCTCACAGCTGCTTCGTGACAATCTTTTAAATGCCACTATAGTACCCTGCAATGCATCCTAAAGTCTCATCCTTGTGAAAGACGCAACAAAAAATAATTAATTTAATATGTTTAAACACTCTGTTGATTAAATAACAAAACCACATTTTGTCTAGGAAGCACAATTTAAAAAAAAGTAACAGTTAAAAGTTGCTATACTTCATGAGAAGGGTAGATATGAAAGCAGAGAAACAGTGCAGGTGCTTTCTTTTTTGATCTGGTACACGCAGCAGAGCTGTATGTTCAAACCAAGCCAGAGGTGATCAGCTGCTCTTTTCTGTGTGTTGACATGGGGTAAATTAAACCCTTTCTACTGAAAAAGCCAGACATTCTATATATATTTACAAATAAGGTATCAGATGTTGATAAAAGTCACCTCTGAATTTCAAGTCACTATCTAAAATGCACTTATGTTATGAAACAATATATAGTAACAATAACATGAATAAAAATTACACTCAGTAGGTAAAATAATTTTAGTGTAATTATCAATAGATCAGAAATACATACAGCACTGACCTGCTGGGATGACACCTGTAGTTGTCTTGTGAGGTCATCTATCTGACGTTCAAGATTATTTGCTCTGTCTTTTTCAGAATCCAGCTGTTCTCCTTGCTTATCATATTCCATCAGAAGATTCTTAACACATACAAACACAAAACCATCACTTCTTACAACATACATTGCATCAGCACATTCTATACCTCACTTACTTACCTTCCTAGTATTTCAGGACATGAGTTGTCTTACTGCGATGTCAGAAATATCAAAATGAAATTAAAGCTATCATTCCATTACAGGCTCTGGGAGAAACCCTTTTCAGTTTATGAAATTTGAGAATGATTCAGGTTGGAAGAGACCTCAGGTTTACATGCAACCTCCTGCTTAAAGCAGGGTCAGCAGTGAGATCAGACCAGGTTGCTTTGAGGTTTGCCCAGTCAAGTATTTCCAAAGACCTGCCTCCAAGGATGGAGATGGCACTATACCTCTGGGCAACCTGTTCCAAAGTTCGACCATCCTCATAGGGTAGAGATGTTTATCCATGTATCCAGTTGGAATATCTAATTTCAGTTTAGGACTATGGTCTCTCATCTTGCACTGCTGTTAGTAATTTGACTTTATTTCCTTGATAACATCTTCTGAGGTACTGAGGCTGCTATTAGGTCCCTTTGAAGTCTTCTCCAGGCTGAGCAATTTTCTCAGCCTGATGTATCATTTATTCCAAGCCCTTGACCATCCTCACCACCCTCCACTGAAATAACTTCAGGTTATCAATGTCCTTTTTGTATCTGGGGGAGGAGGAAGGACAAGATTGGTTGCAATACTCTCAATGATGTCACAGAATCATTTAGGTTGGAAAAGACCCAAGAACATTGAGTCCAACTGTTAATCTAACACTGCCAAGTCCCACTAAACCGCAGCCCTAATTTAACCATTCCTAAACCCTTATCAATACAGTATTTTAAATACCTCCAGGATGGGTGACTCAATCACTTCCCTGGGCAGCCTGTTCTAGGGCTTGATAACCCTTTCATTAAAGGCATTTTTCCCAATATCCAATCTAAACCTCCCCTGGCACAACTAGAGGCCATTTCCTCTCATCCTATTCACTTACTACTTATGAAAAAGATGCACACCCACCTGGCTACAACCTCCATTCAGGTAGTTGTAGAGAGCAAGGTCTCCTCTCAGCCTCCTTTCTCCAGGCTAAACAACCCCAGTTCCCTCAGTTGTACCTCGTAACACTTGGTCCCTAGACCTTTCACCTTCATGAGAGTGCTGGACAAAGAGAGATAATTACTTCCCCTGACCTTCCAGCTGTTCTCCTGTTCTTGCAGCCCAAGATGCTGCAGCCTCCTTTGCTACCAGAACACAGTTCTCTCATTCTCAGTACACTGCCTACCAAACCCCTGAAATTCTTTTCAGCAGCCACACGGTCCCCAGCTTCTATCAAGGAGTTTCTCACTCCCACATGAAGAACTTTACATCTGTCTTTGTTAAACTTCAAAACGCTTCTGTCAGCCCAATCCTCACAGCTATCTAGGTCTATCTGAATGGAAGCCCTGCCCTTAAGTTCCAATTCAGTTGTTTATCCATTTAGATTGTAACCTCTTAGTGCAGATACAAGAGTACTGTGAGAGAGCACCAAAAGCCTTCCTAAAGTAGATGATATCACTCTTCTCCCCTCATGCACAACTCCCAACTGTTTTAACAGCTGTCAGCTAACTGATCTCAAATTTAATGTACTTTGAAGAATTCATAAGGATTTATGGTTTGTCTCAGCAACACATTGTGTGATACATATGACGCTAGATCTAAAAGGTTTAAAAACACCATCCAGTAGAAAGGAAGTGTGTTCTTTTCTTCTGACAGCAGCCACATGGTTCTGTTACTAGAACCTTACATTTCTTGATTTGGATACTCAACTGCACTGACACAATTATTTTGCCAAACATACCTGTGCAATATATATCCACGCTAGGCTTCAAAAGCAAAAGTATTTTCTGACAGATGTCTTTTGAAAATATAGTACTATTCTTACCTTGTAGCTTTCAGCTCCTTGAATGACATCTTTCATGGAAGCAGCCAACTGATCTTTTTCTGATCGAACCAACTCCAATTCTTCCCTTAGCATCTGCATCTTATTAAACAGAAATGAATGTCATTAAAACAGAACCCCACATGCAGAATGCTCTTCATATTAAGAAGCAGTCAGGGTACCTCTTTTCGGCTGGCATCTAATTCTTTCTTTGCTTTCACAGCAACAACCTTAATTTTATTTAGCTTCTCTCCTTTTTCTGCAGATTCTTTTTCCAGCCTTCCTAAAATAAATGAATAAATAAGAAAGTGAAAAGATACACCTATCCTACCCTGCCCAAGAAGCTAGAACATCTAGCCAAACACACAGATTAGGGACATGACAATCTGTTTAAGAGGCTTTTATCACAGTTAATGTAAAGGCCATACTCCTGTCTCCTTCTCCATACAGTGGTATCAAGACAGAACCATTTTCTTTCTAATATTTTGAAATAACTCCAATGAGGCAACTGGGGTTTTGACAAAGTGTCGCTTTCCTCCCCTCTTGGCCACCTAAGGGTTTCTTATTGACAAAATTATTTTCTATATTTAACAAAAAAAAAAAAAAAAAAAAAAAAAGATGGAATTCACTACACTGTTTATAGCCAAATGTAGGCAGGAAATAAAAACTAAGAAATATCAAATTATAAGCAATTTAAGACTGCTAACAATATTTTTAATTCCTAATGGAAGAAATAGGAAGTTGCATTGGTATCTACTTCTCCACCTTCCTTGGCTTTTGGGAAATATGGGACAATTATGCAGAGAAAGAAAAACTAACAATCCAAAAACCTCAAACTGTTTACGTAAGATAACAGAAAGAAAGATACCAATTTTTTCTTGAAGCTCTGCTACTGAAGACTGTTGATCAGTTTTCTCAGTCAATGTCTCCATTAAATTCTGCATTATAAACAAAGATACAAGAAGTATTACAAAAATCTCTTTGTGGTATCTGGTTTTCCCCTACACACCACAAGAAGTTTCAGCTACAGCTGGACTTTATCTACATTCTTACTATCAAGAAAGTCTTTATGTGCAATTTCGTATCAGCTTGGTAACTGAAAAGCATACTCATGTTTAAAGGAAAACATTCCAACCTTTTAACAGCTGCTTTCCATCCTGTCCAAGGACAAAAAATGGAAGACCATTAATTCTGCAGCTGGTTAGTTTTACATAACCAGCAATTCCTAAGACCTTAAGTTAGGAACAGCTACTGCAGATGAAGCAGGAGTTTTGTTTGAGATGCAGATCATAGAAAGTTAGAGGTGAGAAATTATGAGGTCAGTTAGACTATCTAGTTAAATCATCACTTGGAGGGGTATTGGTATGAAGACAGGTTCAAATACAAACAACTTTTGTCAAAATAGCACTGTAACTGGTTTTGTCTGTTTTTTTTCCTGGGGGGAGGGAAGGGATTCTGAGGTGCTAGGGAACCAGAAACATATGCTTTCTAGAAGGAAAACTCACTTTGAGGCCAAAAAAAAAAAAAAAAAGAAGAGAGAATTGAAAGTATTTTTTGAACCTTAATTCTGAAGACTTTAGAGGTTTAGTCTGTATACTTCAATAACAAAATATAACCTTTAGAGAACTCAGTTCGTCTTTCACATTTCTAAGTTCAGTTTCCTTTTGTTCCAGAATGAGATTTAAGTCGTCTTGTTTTTCTGATCCTTTTTGTTGTTCTTGTATTTGGCTTTCATAAAAAGCCAGCTTTTGAGTTCTCTCTTCAATATCGGCTAAAAGATCTTGATTTTCAATCCTTGTTTTTTCACTGGCATTCTTCAGCTCCTGGATATCACGCTTAAGTGCTTCTTTTTCAGACAACACTCCTTCCAATTCTTCTCTCAAGAGATCCCTTTCTTTTTCAAAATCCTGAATCAGGGATCTATGTTCTGTATATTGAGATGCATTTTCCTCCTCTAGTCTTTCAACTTCCCTCTGCAAATGAAGAACTTCCTCCTTGTTCTGTAGAGCAAGGCACTGCTCTTCTCTCATTTTTGCCAAGCATTCATTTACAATTTGTAACAAGTTAAGAGAATCATATTCCTCCTCAGAATCTGAAATGCTGGACCCCATTTGCTCAAGTAAGTGGTACAGCTGAGTTCTTACGAGGGATCTGTGTGCTTGTTCACTTTCAAGTAATGCTGATATATGGTCTTTTTCCCCAGTCATAATCTGTAGTTTCTTTTCTAAGTTTTCAGACTGCTCTTTCAACACGAGCCAACCATCTTTTTCAGATCTTATCTTTTCTAGCTCTTCACTCAATTCACCTTTTTCCTGAATGATTTTCTCATTTTCCTCACGAAGAGTATATGCTTCAGATGAAAGCTTCTCTCTTTCACGCACCAGAGAGTCAATCTGGTTTTCCAGTTGCTCTAGCATTTCGGCGTTTTCAGTCTTCCTAGCTAAAGCTTCGTTCAGCCTCCCTGTTAATTCCTCCACCTTTTTCTTCAGGTCGCTATTGTACTGGTTAGCAACACTAACTTCTTGCTGAAGTTCCTGAACTTTTCCTTGTTCTTGTGTGCATCTTTCCTGAAGGGTTTCTCTCTCTTCACCCAAGCATTTTACTTCATTTAAAATATCCTTGTTTTGATCAGTAAGAGCAATGATCCTCTCTTCCAATTCCTTCATAACAGTCTCTTTTTGGTCAATGGAGCTTTTTATTTTGTTATTCTCCTCCTGAAGATTAACAATTTTACATTTAAGTTCTTCTATCTCTAGCTGATTAGATGACAACTCTTCTTGTTCTTTCTGGAGGCGGTTCACAGTTTCAAGAAGAACATCCTTTTCATTGAAAGCAGCCCGGAGTTTCTGTTGCAGTTCACTGACATCAGAAGCTTGCTGTTGTTTCATTGATTCCAACTCCTGGCTGATCTTTCCAGCAGATTCCCCTAGTTCAGTCTGTAGAGTTTCCATTGTTTCTCTCAGGCTGTTGTAATTGGACACTGCTTCTTCCTTCTCCTGAGTTAGCTTTTCAAGTTGCTCTCTAAGTTCCTGCATTTCAAAATCTAATGCCATCTTTTCTTTTTCAGAATCAGATAATAAAGTTTCATTTAGTGCTGAAATTTCTCTCTCATGTTGTTCTTTCAGAGTTTGGGTCTCTATCTTATGCGCTTTTGTAGCAGTTTCATAGTGCTGTCTTGCAGCTTGAAGCTCCAATTTTAGTTTTTCAATTACACAACAGTAATCTTCTTTAGTAAGCTGCAATTCATTTATCTTAAAGTCCAAGTCCTCCCGCTCATGAAAGTACTCATCCTTCATGCGATGGATTTCCTCTTCCAGTTTTAGTTTAACATTGCTCATGTAAGTTAACTCATCTTTTAATATACTATGTTGGGACTGGAGCTCTTCTAAACTATGCTCCAGATGCCTAATCTTTTCTTCCATTTTCGCTTCTACACAAGGTTCTTCCAGTGTATCTACAGAATCCATCTTGTTTTCTACATTTTTATTCAAGACTTCTCTCAGCTGCTCCAAGTCATATTCACGCTGGTCAGTATGAGCACACATTTGATCCTTCCCATCTTTCTCTTTTATTAAGCTCTCATCTGCCAAACTGTGTTGCAACTGATGTATCTGATTTTGCTTTTCTTCATTTTCTTTAGATGATATTTCAATCCGATGCATCAACTCTGACACCTCTTGCTGATGGGCAATTTTTAAATTTTTAAGCTCTTCATTCAGACTTTTTATTTCATTATGGTAAGACCGGGAGTTGCTTTTAATAGTTTCTTGCAGATTTGTCACTTCTTTGCTTTTGTCTTCATTCACAGTTTCCAACTCCTTGCTCAGACACAAAATTTGCTCCTCATAAGTAGATTTAATCCTTTGGACATCATCCTGTAATCTTTTAACTTCTTTTTGACTATCATTATGACATTCAATCTGTTCCAGCAGCTCCATTTGTTTCCTCACTTGCTCCTCTAATTCTGTTTTCAGCTTTGTTAAGTCCTCATTGTGTTTGCATTGTGCATTTGCTAATTCACTCTTCAAAGCTTTTATTTCTTTCAGAGAGTCAATGCCTGATTGCTCCAGTTGCTTCTGCAATTCTTCTGTCTTGGCCACTGCAGCCTAAACAAACATGCAGATTATTAAATACTGTTAATTCAGCATGCAGAATTTACAACTAAACTGTTTAGCATAATGAATTAGAAGATTTAGGAGTCCTTAATTTAAAAACTACAGCAATTTTTGAAACATCAAACGATATTAGGACATCTCAATGCAGAAGACACTGCAGAGAGTACAAAAACATTTGTAGAAAGAGAAATGAAAACTAAGTCTTAAATCATGCTTACCAGCATAATTTCACAAAATGGTCATGATAAACCACTTGCTTTAGCAACTATTCTGATAAAGCGTTAAAGACCAAATTACTTTTAGTGCATCAAATTCAAATATCTAGTATATAGAGATGTCCATCTATGGCAAACAATTCAACCCTCACAAATAAATTGACATAATAAAGCCTTGGCTGACAGGCTCCTTCCTAAGAATAGGTGAATACAAACCTCCTTCTTCCCATGGAAAGACCAAGACTGATTGATTGAAGCCATCATATATGTAGGCTACTAATGCACACACTGAATTCTTTGTGAACAGCTATGGATCTCGCTGGTGCATATAAAAATTTTGTATTTATTGTCAGGCCTATAAAAATATAAATTAGGGCGTACAGAGAAAATATCATTTAACATATGAAGCCTCTAGATGTTTTTTTTAAATAAGAACATAGGTAAGTGAAGAAAAATATTAAAAAGAAAGTTAAATACACAACCAGAAAAACTAGAAAATAAACATAATTCTGAAATTTTTAGTAATGTTTCAGTACCTCTGCTTCTTGCTTTCTTTGAATGTTCTCTTTCCTCAGAGCTACGCATTGCTGCTGACTTTCAGCTTTTTCCAGAAGCACAACATCCAGTCTCTCCGTGAGAGCCTAATTTTAAGGGAGAAAATCACTGAAAGGTTTTTTTTAACAATGGATACCTGAACAATTTTTTGCAACTGTAGGAACTCACATATTGGTCATGACTTTTTTTGTCAATTAAATAGATTAGTCTGATTTGAAAAGTTACTTTTAGACCAAATATGACCGATATGGAATAGGTAGACTAAAACAATTATGTTGGATAATATTCTGTTCAAAATTGTACTTCTGATCAGTTAATTTTTTATCACCAGGGCGTTGCCTCTCCACAGAAATTATTAAAAACAATTTTCCAGTTGATAAATTCCCCCACTTTCATATGCTGTTTAGGACAAGATGGCAAAACAGATGCTCTTGCCACTTAAAAAAAAATTCCAGTTACTTTCCTAAAAGTATTTATTGTGATATACAACTTTAATTATGTGTTTCTGATCCCATCAAATGACTGTCTCAGAATTTTTCTAAATGGCTGAAGTCTTTCCTCAGTGGTCATTCTAAAAATAAACAAAAGCCTGTCTAACCAGCTACGCAAGAAAAAACTCTTGCTGAGGAAACAATGCTAGTCTGTACTATTCCTCAGAGAGCTGACAGTGTTTTCTGAGAAGCACAGTAAGGATGTAGGGGAGGCGGACAAAAGAGGTGTTAGGAAGTGTCTTGAATTTCTGAAATGTATTACATTCAATTTGATTAACAGTTTAAAAGTTATTTTCTTTTTACCAAATTATTTCTGTAGATTTATTTCAGCTAACATTATGTAATGCATTAGAAACCCATTATTTTTTCCTACCTGAATAATATCATCAGCTCCTCCAGCAGCTGCTTTAGATCTGAGTTCTTCAATCTCTTTCTCTAGCTCTTAAAAAGTGTAGAAATTTCACAGCATGAATAGATGCTCCATCACAGTAGCAAGCTACTAGTAAAACCAGTGCCTAACAACACTCCTAATCAAATCAGAGATGTCTTTTACTTCATCAATTTTTGTTCAATACTGACTGATAGAAAGGACTAATGGAAAGAGAACAAACATTCAGTACTACTTCTCCATTCCTGACATTTAACATGGCTTCCTGAGGAAGCAAAGCTTCCTTGTTTGGGTGGAGGGATAACAGATAGAAATTATTTTTATGATTGTCTTCTATTTCATGGTCAATTTAAACAAGGGAAAAGAGATTCATTCCTACTGGTTCTCTAAAAATAGGTATCGGGTAGAAAAACAAGATCTTATGAATAAACCCACTAGGAAGAACCTAGTGCAGCCCATTCCTATCTTTATTGTTTCACGGGGCAGCTACCAGGAGTCAGCATAACTGTAATTCCAAACAAGGGGAAATGACTCCAGTCCAAGTAGTAGGCCACTGGAAGAAAAGAGACAGCAGAGAGGAGAGGGGCAGCACATGATAGCACAGATTTACACAGGGTACTTTTAGGTGTTTAACACACTTTTTTTTTTTTAGTATATTTTACACTTCCATGTTAAAGAAGCAAACGATCAATTAAAAAGTAACTATTTTAAAAAAGCCATTGCACTATCCAACAGTACTAGTTATACAAAAATCTATCCGTGACATTGCCTGTCCTATCTGCTTCCCAAAAAGCAACAGGTATCCCTGCAACTGATATGGGGAACAGATAATGACAAGTCCCACTTCAACTCCTGCACAAGCTGCATTGTTCCATCATGCCAGATCAAAATTAATTTAATACCTGACAAAAGCAATGCTGCTTTTCCTTGCCTTTCTTGCTCTAAGGACTTCAGTCCTTTTGCTCCCACAAAAAATAGTGGAAAAGCAGAAAAAAAAATCTAGGATATTTGCTTAGAATTTAAATATACCTAGCAAAAAATATGCAGTGATATTAGGAAAGGTCAGATAGTACCAAGCACTGAGGTAGAAACTGTTCTCTTTCCAGTAAGGTACCTGTACATCTTGACTTCACTTTCTGTATAAGCATCACTTGCTTTTTTGCGAACTTGATGAGATCTTCTTTGGGCAATGTGTCCAGCTGTAAAAAAGTACACAGTAGAGAAACCAGCTTCCTTTAACCCAGAGGTAAAAAGAAAACGGGGCATTTTAGCATCTCACTTCCAAGAATTTAAATTTTAGGCCAAGAAACTGCCTTACCACACATCTGCAAGAATCGTAACAGTCCATGTTATTGCTGTTCTGTTATTCAATCCTGTTATTTTCAGCACAGTAACAGAAACTACTCCTAATTCTGTACTTTTCTGAAAAAATTCCAGAGCACACAACTGGGCAGTAACGGTTAGACAGGAAAACTCAGCTGGGAAGGGTTACATTTCAGTAATATAATTTGAACAACGTTTTGAAAATAGCAGGCTGACCTAATATTGACACTGTTTAAATTTATTTCCAACATATGAAAAGAAGTCTGTGTACATTATGAAACAGATTACTGCCAAAACTGGATGCTACTAATATTGCATCAAATATTATAACAGGACATGAACATCTCAATGAGAGACTTCCTCCCTCCCATGTTTTCCAAAACATGTCAGCCTGGTGTTTCTAAATCAATTTTTTAAGAAGTCTAGAAGATAGGAAACTGTTTAAAAATACCTTTATGTCTTCCTATTAGACATACCTTGCACACTAAGCTGTAACCCTTTCAAATACTGCTATGCAAATATACACATATTTGCAAATATACAAATATTTGTGAGGACTGATTACCTTTGATTTGCCTGATCCTGGTGTGACAGAAGATGCCACCATCTCTTGCCCAGCATCCTGAACCTACAGCAAAATGAAGCACAATCTGTGGTAACTGTACTTTTTAACATAAGACTATCAAAGGAACCAACTGAAAGTCTGCAAACACTGAGAATAAATGAATATAGTGAGTGTTCAAGAAAAATAAAAATAAAATTTTAGGACTAGTCAGAAGGGTAATGGAAAAAAATTCAATACACATCTATCATGATTAGTGTGATACAACAGCAGAATAAAAAAACCCTGATTTCCAAACCAGTATGAGCTTATGATTCCATTACTGAATTGACATCTAGAGTTGATACACTACTGAAAAATAATTTTATTTACAAGAGGCTACAAAGGTGTGACTCACTATCTTGTTCTTAAAAAAAAAACACAAACTCATTAAAAAAGGCAGGAGCAAAAAGAAATTGTAGAGGAGTAGCAGTTAAATAAAAATATGGGAACTTCTGAACAACATGTATCCCTCAACTACTTCCTCTTTCATGAACACACTGGTTGTTGCTAATATTGTTGGCCTAACATATATTTGAAAAGACTCTGCAAAGGTAGGGCTCTTTTGAACAAAATCTAACCCTCCCCACCCACACTTTTTCTTTTTTTTTAAACACATTGGTTAGCAGTAGAAGTGCTGGCCTGACTAACATATTTGAAAAGGCTCTGCAAACTGTGGGCTCCCTATTCCTAACATACACACCTAATGCCTTCTCCTGAACACTTCCAGACATAATCTGGGAGACTCTATGTTACTTCATTGGCATTTGTATGAGATATGTTTACTAATACTCGAGAATATAAAGAAAGCTACATAACTAAGATGGAGCATAGGAAAATGGAACAGACACTTCCAGTATTTTAAGGGTAACATTTCCAAGCTTTGACCTTTGCCCTGCTTTTTCCCCTCATACTGTTGTGTGTGTATAAAAGTGACGGGGTGTATATATAAATACTTATATTTTTATGTATCTAGGTTTGTATATGTATGCAAACATACCTTCACTTTTATTTTGCTACTCTCTTTATTCTGACAAAAAAAACGTTAGAATAGAAACTAAGGAAAACCAAACTGGATCTAAACACTACTAGAATGCAGAATCACTAACAATTTAGAGACAACAGCCGATACAGATAATAAGAAAGGTCACCATTAGAAATTAATTTAACTACAGACCAAGGACAAAGGCAGTTACTGTAATCTCTCTATCACATGGGCTAGTTTTTGTGTTTTTTTTTTCTTGAGATAGCAAAAGCAAACTTACTAGAAAATAACGTGCCTGTCACACATAAATACAGCATTTTTAAAAAGCTATAAAGTTTAAGTTTCAGAGTTTCTTGGTATCCAAAATTTGTCGACATTTACATGCTTAATATTTCAGCACTGCAATTAGCAAAACAGTTACTACAAGTGGCATGCTCACACAGTATAATTAAGTACAACAAATTTCATGTGCTGTTTAGAAAATGACAGCACATGTCTCTTCATGCTACAGTAAGGTCAGCTGAGTCTATACATTATTTTTACTCTCCTTGAAGCTAACACGCACAGAAGCAGAATCACATATCATCTAAGACAATGAACCAGTTTCGCTGTTCTGGTAACAGAAACCAGAAGCAGGTCATCTAGAGGACTTCATCTGTTTGAATTAGAAAAACAACAAGGAAGCTGAGTTACTAAAACCCCTAAACTTTTCATAGATCAGGTGCACCCGATCTGCGAGCCAGCAGAGAGTAAGTACACTTCTAAGCACAATCCTGAATCCTGCAAGGACTATCAAATTTCTATTCCACCACTAAGGTATGCTTCCATACACTCCTAATATAGATATATCAACTTTTTTAAGCCTACTGTACCTGCACTAAGGTGTTTCCAAGCCACAGCTTAGCGTGTTCTGTGCATTTTACTTCCTGTCTATCCCTTACTTTGGCGATAGCTTAATATACTCTTAGAAAGCATAACCAGTGTATAAATGCAATGTATTAATTAGGGTTTGATGTGAACAGTGGTAATGATAACCATTACGAACACTGATTTTCTGAGCAGTGTGCAACTTTTAAACATCACCAACTCTAATCATACCCAGTTACAGCAAAACACGTTTGAGTTGTGATGGCTTCAGCAAACAGAGGCATAGTTAGAACATGAGTAGCTCACAAACTACCATGAGAGTTAATGTACGAATTTTAAACTCTTCAACATTGTCTTTGGATTTGCCTTGGTGGTTATGAAAAGTACATCAGATACATATACTTCAGGTGATTTTATTTGCTTCTGTTTGTCGGCGTTTCATAGCACTGTTAAGGCATGAGGTCATCTCAGCAGAAAGGGAATGCTTGGTCACCCGTGGGTACTTTGAAAGAGTAACCACTCAACACATTCACTGTATGTCTTCTGAGTGCTTCTTCCCATGAGTCGGCACTGGCTGATCTCCCCCGCCCATGCAAACAGGATAACATCCCCACCTCCTAACACGAGGCCTTAAGCCACCCCTGAAGCGCGCACCGGCGCTCACACTGCCGCGGGGCAGGACCAGAGCACCCATTCCCAGCGCCGGCGCCCCGCACCCCCCCCCCCCCCGCAGCTGCTGCCCAGCGAGGGCTGCACAACCCCCGGGGGCAGGCGGGGAGGAGGCGAAGAGGCGCGCAGCGGCCCGCGGGCTACCCCTTCCGCCACGCCGGTCCCGGACAGCAGCCGGCGGCGGCCCCTGAGGCGAGCAGTGCAGCCCGCCAGGCGCAACGGCCCGCCAACCACGCGCGGAGAGGGCTGCGCACGAGGGAGGAGGGGGCGCGCGACGGGCGGGACGGAAGGGGGTTAGTGCGCACCTCCCCCCGCCCCGCGTGCTGCAGTTCAAGGTCACGTGCTCCTCTCAGCCCTTCTCTTCACACCCCTCCTCGCCTCAGCAACGGCTCCGCATCCCCCCGTCCCCAGCCGCGTCGCCCGCCCCGTTACCTCCATGGCGAGGCCGGCTGGCTGCAGGGGGGTAGAGATCGCGGCGCCGCAGCCGCTGTCAGCGCCGCTACATCCTCCCCAACCCACTTCCGCCTCCGTCATTCCCGCACGCCCGGTCACGCAGCACAGCCCCTCCCCCGAGCCGGGCTGGCGGAGGAGCAGAGAACGTCCGTCACCTCAACCCCGCCCCCTCGGGGCCTGGAGCGGGTGGTTTAACGGCTCACTGGTGCGGAAGGAGAAAAGGGTAGATTCAGGAGGCGGGGTTGTCGTGCAGCCCTACCGAGCTGACGTCGGCTGTCGGGGTTTCAGCTGTGGCCGGGTTGCTTCGGCGGCACAAGCAGCCTGGAAGGTGACTCAAGGCAGGAGGTGCGGATAGCGCGGCCAGCCGCATACTCTCCGTCTGATAAAAACGACGCAGGCGAAGGGGTGCGGCTACAGCGCGACTGCACCCCACCATTTTCTATTCCACGTTATACTGCTGGGGGCTTGTTACAGAGTCATAGAGTCGTCAGGGTTGGAAGGGACCTCTGAAGATCTCCTAGCCCAACCCCCTGCTAAAGCAGGATCACCGACAGTTGTTAGGCAAGTCTGTCTCTCGCTGTCACTATAAGGTGAACAACTATGTACTCAGACAGGTACTTAAGGATTTTGGATCCTGTTTTTAATATGTCGATGGAGACACATAGTGATTAAGTGATTATCAAATGTCAGCTATGAAGGACTGTAGCAGAGCAAATAGCAGAAGCCAGGTATTATGGCTTGTAATTCTGTTGTTTTACTTAAGAGCAATTTTTATGGCCATTTGGATAGGCGTTTGAGGTGACCAATACCTACTTTAAAATGTGCACATTTTTTATTGTAATCATGCATGAACTTTGATAGTGCTTGAATTATTTTTGACATTTCATTATAAGTGATAATGAGAAGTTGCCTGGGATAAACGATTTAGGTATATTATTCTATTTACAGTTCACCGTGTCATGAGAGAATACCCATTATTTTACTAAAAAAAGAGTCATATTAGTTAAAGTGCTGCTCTCAGAATAATAATTTGCATTTTTCCAAGTCTGCTTATTGTCATTCTTCTTTTAAAATTAAAATGACAAATAGTGACAGCAGGCAGAAAGGTTCTTCAACTACACCTTAAGAAATTATTTCCTTGCCTTTTTTTCCCCAATGCATTCACTATACATTCTATGTGTTTATTGTATATTATATGCAGGTACAGGAGCAACTGTAGCAGGAGCATATGACTTAATGCTCTCGCAGAGGTTGCTGACAAGGAGCAGATCTCTTTAGCCAAATCACAAGAAGCTGGTTTTCCATTACTTCTATTCTTACACTTTTTAGAAGTCCCACAGAGCACTAAACAGATTAAATCTTTCCCCATCCTCTTTGGGAAACTCTGAACTGGTTACCTACACCTGTGCTGCCACAGTCAAACAGGGAGGCTTCACACAACTTAAAGGAGAGCCTTCTAGATACAGTCCTTCCACTAACATCCTGTGGCAAAAGCTTTTGACCCTAAACTATGCCATAGTGCACTGCTTTGTCCTTCCTGGTCAATCTCCAATTGTTTTTGTACGTCTGGAGAGAACACTTGTAGAAAAGCTTTGTTTTTGGAAAACCCCAGAGGAAACAATGTTTCGTGTAACTTTGTTCTTTCCTCCTATCCCCAGAAAATACATATTAATGATCCAACTCTTGGGTCATCTCATGACTTAGCCTATGAGGAAACTGATTTTTGGAATCCTCCAAGGCAGACACACCGAGTTTTCAGATGTGTTTGTATTGGAGACAGTGAACTACCAGCTCACTCAGCACAGGCTTTCTGAAACTGTTTCTGGCTAGAGGGTGGACAGCCCCTGATACAGCTCCTGTATCCTGTATCCCCTGCTCCTGTGAGCTATGTATTTGACAGAGATAGGCCAGTTCTACCTTCCCACCCCCCTCCATTTTGTGCAACAGAATTTAGGTATCTTTTACTATGGAGATTGTCTTGGCAGTCTTTCATTCTGGTCTTGAATTGCAACAGCAATTGCAAAGCAGTCTGGTTAGGGAATGGTAGAAGAAATGAAAAAGTTTCTAGAATAACTAGAAAAAAAACACATTGAGTATTTTGAGTGTTGATTGTTTCAACTAGTTAGAATAAAATACAAGTTGCCCCATATTTTGTGGGAAAAAAATGTTTATTTGTACCTGCAATAGTCTTACACAATTTTCTTAAATGGTTTTTGAGTTTTACATCTTAGCTATCCAGAAGGAGCCAGTAAGTTGACATATACTGCGTGCAGCTGATTTCAGACGAGATAAGTGAGAAAAACAAGAATAATTTATATGCTCCATATATTATATGATTTCATTATCTTTGTAAAAGATAGTCAGTTACTCTTTTAAAATAGCATTGTTTATGTAGAACAAGATTGCCAAGATGTTTATGAGATGTGTTGAGACAGCGCTTAACAAACTTTAAATTTCACTTTTGTTGAGAAGCTGAGTCCCACAGGGCTGTGATTAGCCATTATATCAAGGCAGGGTACAAATACCTTCAAAAGCCTTCAAATTATTAGACCTGCAAGAATTTTCTGAAGTGCATGGAAAGAGAAAATTACTGTAATTTTGCAACTGCAAAATTTGTTTCCAGCATACAAGATCTGATTTAAAGCTGATGCTTTAAATACTTGCCACTGTTGAATCTGCCTTTCCAAGAGATTCTGAAGATCACAAACTCTTTTGCTTGTGAACTATGCCAGGCCAGTCAGCATTCTTGCCTTGAGCTACTTTTATGGCTTTTCTACATGCCAAATTAGTATAAAGGAAGGCAGGGTATGAATTTACAGTATGTTAACTATTCTTCTTTGGAAACTTAAAATGTTCTCTCTGCCCTGTGTGCAAATGAACTGTAAATTCTTTGGCTGACTATGGCCATTTTGTTGTGTTGGTTTCGGGTTCAGTATGTTCCCACTGGACTGGAATAGCAGAGGCTATGGGTAGACTGAAAAAATTAGGAAAATGTAAAAAAAAGGAGGCTAATCTGAATGTTTATAGGAGTAAATAAGATGCAAGGCAGTACTGTCTTTTGTATTTATGTCAAAACTACTTTGTGTGTGAAGGATTTGGTT
Source organism: Hemiprocne comata (assembly GCA_020745705.1). Taxonomy (NCBI): domain Eukaryota; kingdom Metazoa; phylum Chordata; class Aves; order Apodiformes; family Apodidae; genus Hemiprocne; species Hemiprocne comata. The sequence continues at coordinate 151,110,214 of CM036586.1, read as the reverse complement.
ATGTATTGAGAAATTGTATATGTAGTCCTTAATTCTGGTCTTAAATGGCAATAGCAAACAGGTAAGAAGGCTGGTGTTCTGTTACTTGTCTGCAAAGCTCACCAAGCCTGTTGAAAGATTAGCATGAATCTGAAACAAGGAAACTTTGTTTGAAGATTTAGGGTTGGGTCTCGCGATAAAAGACTGTTCCATTGTTAACAGAACATGAAAGCCTTTTTAACTGCACACAGGTATAGGAGCAAATATAGATGAATGAGGATTATTGGTACAACAAAAAGTTGCTGTGAATCAAGAGGCCCAGTTCTAACAACTAAAAAAAATTAGTTAGCTTCCTTTTTAGGAGTCTAACCTAAGACTCTGTTTATACCTATATTGCCTTTACCAGAGGAGGACCCAGTGTGGCTTGCTTTTGACATAACTCCTCTGTCTCCATGGTCATGGTAGATGGCTATAATTCAACTGGGAGCCTTCACACTGTCCTATAAGCAATCTGAGCTCACACTCCTGACAAACACCAACTGCGCTTGCAGCAGGCTATACTGAAGTCCTTCTGCAAAATAATCCATGAGTAATTTGCCTCTTCAATATTAACCATGGGGCACTGCTGCATGACGACATTCCTGGTCCACCTACACAGTGCCTAAGTCTGTGCTTGGTCTGGAGGGCAAGTGGAGCCTTGTTATCAGCCCAAGCCTATGCCTTTAGGTCTGGCAGCACAGTTTGGTTGCATCCTTTGAGTATGAAGATGAAGGGCTTAACTTTCTGTCTCAGTGTACTTCTAGGCTCACCTACAGCCTACACTGAGACAGGGCTTGCATCACTCAGTACGGATGTTAGGGAAACTGAAGCTTCAGTCCAGGCTTAAAATACAGTGTTAGTGCACCTCTGGAAGATTCCAGAATTAATTATTAACTTTGTTGCAAAGATAAGGCTCTTTGTAAACATGTCTACATAAATCACTATAAAACCCATATAACATATATTATAGGGTAGGATATCCATATCCTATATGGGTAGGACAAATGAAACAAAAACTACTTCCTGTCCATGGTCTGTTTCCTAGCTGGAGAAACAGCAACTTTCAATCCAAGCATGAAGCAGATGATCTACGGTAAAATAAATGTGAAGAAAAGCAGCGTCCCTCCATCTTTGAATGCCAGCTAAGAAGATAGAACAACTCCCTTCTCTTTCACTTTCTTTAATTTTTTGAAGCTCGGTGCTTCTTCCATTCTGTTTTGTGCATGGTTGCATTCCATGTGAAATGGCCCCCTTAGATGCTAGGCAGCCAAGCTAAGGGACAATCATGACTACCCTAGAATTAATACAGCAAGTCCTATTAGGAAGTCTCTATGGAAGCAGGAATCTTCAGTTATTGCCATGGGAGGATTTGTTTTGGTAGTTGTTAATGTAGAGCTACAAAACTTACTCATGTGAACAGTTAGCAGAGTATTAATCAACACTGATTTTCAAACATTTGTTAGAGATGAATAAAGTTTTTTGACTATCACAACTCTGATTGTACTTTCTTATAAAGAAGAGCAGCATTGAACAAGTTGCTGTGTTATTGCATTAGCTAAACTGACACCAGCCATTTTTAAACTGACATAAAAGAAGTTGCACCTGTGTAAGAAGATTAATAAAATCATGCATCCAGGTAACTGGATGAAAATAAACCATAGATGTGTATTTGGGACATGTGTCCAATAGAGCTTTGGATGGAGCTTTCTCACTGTGTTTCTCAGTTGTTCGCACCAGAAACTTGACAATAGTTTAAATTTATTTGAAATCATTTAGCTGAACATGTACAATCTTCTTCTGCAGATGCTCATTGATTTATCATCTTATGTAAAAATAAATGAAACCTCTTACCAACCTAATGTTATTAGTAAACAATCTCTATATGCAAACACATAATTTAAAGCTCTTCTGTACATAACAACTGACAAACCTGAAGATCTGTGAGTGAAAGACACTCTAGATGTAGGCACCCTCCAGTCACCTAGTCAGAAGCATATGCATATCTCTATTGACATGTTGTCATAATAGACACCAAAGCACAGTAGTCTCCAAGCCCACTGGGGAATGCACACAGCCTATTAACCCCTTATCCAAACTTTTCTAGTAACTACACATCCAATAATTTGCACTGGTCACAATTCATTGTTCCCTGTAGCTTTACAATGGTATAATTAATAACATTTTGCAAATTATGACTGAATCCACAGGTTATCTCTCTCAGCTGTGGTGGCTTGAGAGGGAATAAAAAAAACCCCACTTGTCTATCCCGACAGCTATATTTTGCCATAAAGTTTAACATAATAAAGGTGTCTTTGAATATATATAAGGAAAATAGCAATAGATAAGAAAAGCCAGGTTTTACGTAACCACACATCCAGTGTTTGTTTCTCATCCCCCCCCTTTTTTTTTTCTAGGACTGCACTCTGACCTGTGTTACTTTTTATCTGTTTTTCAGGACAGCTAAATTGCAGCTGGGTGAAGGGTTACCTAAGGCAGTGAGAGCAAAGGTGACTTTCCCAATGTGATACGAGCTCCTTATTCTATGGTGCCTCTGTCCTTGCGGTGGCTGTGCAGCTCCCTTTCAGACCAGGCTTCAGCCACCATCAGCATTTTGCACTTCTGATAGATTTGGAGATTTTAGAGGAGGAGCAAATCGGTGCTCTGTGCAACCTTTTGTACTGCACCACTCAAGGAATGTCACCAAACCACTGAGTTAAGCATGTTTTCCATTTAGTGATGGCTCTTAGGACACTGAATGAGGGTTAGATTGACTAACTGAGCTGACTCATGTGCTTTCATTGAGCAACCCAAGAGGATGGAAATATCTCAGGGCACAGGCAACGCCTTTTCCTTCTACTGGCAACAGTAAGATAGCAGCAAATCAAGTTAATCATAAACAAAACCCAAACAAGTAGCAGAAAGCTCTCTAGGCTGATATTTAGCCTTACTGTGATAAACAGCAGCACCTCTGCCAAATGATTTTTTTCCTCAGGTAGTCATTTTACTGAGACATCCTTTATTTGTGGGTAGGACCTGTGTTTCTGGTTTCTGTGTTTCCTGCATTTTTGGGGGAAACCCCATGATCCAGAAATTGACAATGTAACTTCTACAGTTTAGAGGAGCTTTTTGTTTGTCTTCAAACTTGAGGCAAGGTATTGCTTCCCTTTACAGAACTGCATTAATTTAAAATACATAGATTAAATTGGTAGCCTGAAATGGATTGTGCCTGTTGACAGCTGCTTACTCAGTCCTTGGAACTCTCAACATGCCAAAGAGAAAATACCCCCAGCAAACATTTTCTGTTTTAAATTAGACTAAATGAGACTAAGACAGTATTTGTCTCCAGGTGCTGTCATCTATGTTGTTTTCCCTCTGACGCTTAGCATATAAATCCAGTTAAGCAGGAACTCTTTGGGACCTTTTTTGTGTGCCAGCTAGATAGAGGCACTTCGAAACCAAAAGTGCATTGGTAACAGTTGTCTGTAGTTACATGGGCTGCAAATTGCTTTAGTTAAGTTCCCACAAGCCCAGAGCACAGCTGGGTTGGACAGAAATGCCTCTATGGAGCCCTTTAGCAAGTTTTATCAAAGGTAGAAATGGGTGTTTGGTGTTTTTGAAATGTTGCTTTCATCCCAACAGCATTTATGATGTCCAGCTTCAAATGAGAGAAAATTATTCTACTTTCTGCAAGTCTGTTGCTATGCTTATACCTGACCACCTTTAAATTGATTTGTTATTAATTAAATTTTCGTGCAACATGTAAATAACACATAATGCTCTCACCTGTTGCACTCTTTTAACACCTTTTTTCCTGTTGGTCCCTAATTTCTGTTAAGAGGTTGATTTGAAAATGCTGGCAACATCAACTGCAGTTTTACAAAGACAGTGTCTGAAATATTTTTGTTAATGCTGAAAGTTATTGTGGGAGTGATGAATGAGAAGTATCCAGTGGGAATATTTTCTTCAGGGAGATCAACCTAAACTTTGACATAATTTGGGCACTCTCATGGTAATGAAAATCAGTGGTGTGAAAAGAGAGATATTGAAATCTTAAGGACACAGGCATTTTTTGAAGGAATAGCTAAGTATATAAAGTGGAAAAGGATCAAGGTCGTAGAGGATAGTTCCCACTGCTAATAATCATAATTCTGTGCGAAAAACAAGAGAGGTATCAGCCATTTTCTTCTTATAATCTTCATCAAATTTCTCATTCTGTGCCACAGTGAAATAATTCTTCCAGTCCCCAACAACCCCTGAAAAAACAGCAAAGCAAAAATAGAAGAAAGATTAATCTACCAGTATTTCAGAAGCCCATTAGCCATGACTCAGTAGATACCTGTACTTCAAGGCTTATTTCAGAACAGAATGACAACCAGCAAGACAGAGCTGATGCCAGTAGCAAACCCCGGTACCTTTTCTCATGAATGGGGAAATGGAGTGATCCATTATTCCCTGAAACTCCTTAGTGTAGTTTGCCATGGGATTTTCCTTCATTATCTCAAACGAAGTGTTATAGAATATCTTGTTTAGAAGCTCCTCATTCATGTCCTTCTTCAGGAACTTCACAATCTTCTGAATTTCTTGCTTTGGATTCTGCAAAGAGAATAACATGGGGTAAGATACAGAGCCAAGAAAAGCAAAGAAATTTAAAAAAATAGTTGCAACTGCAATTGTCACGGTGAGAGGATCATGTTATTTGAAGATTTACTGATACAGCTGGCATTATAATAGAAAACAGTTGATCGCAGGCAGTATCTACTGGACTTCCAAATTTCAGAGCTCTGTAGGCATACAGTCAGCCTTTTACCTCCTTCATATCTTCATAGAAGAGGTAGAGAATACGGTGCTTATCTTTTGCCTTCCACCATCCTTTTACATGGTCATACCAGGAACCCCAGAGCACTGAAAAAGGAGTAACAGCATCATCAGCTATAAGTGCCTAAACTGTCTTTAGGTATCTGTGGCACTTGTTTGGCTCATAATCAATGTCTAAGCATTTCCCTGCTGGTTTTGAATCACTGTGGCCATGACTGCTGTGCTCTGTGTTTTTCACAACATTCATGCTATTAATCTCTTAGGTGTGTGGGTGCTCAGAGCAGGATTCATGTGTAACTGTAGAGGGCAACAAATGCAGATGCTTACCCCTGAATGAAAAATTTAGGCTGCCTTCACAGTTGATGGAGAGAAACAGACATTGCCAGAGTGAGTCATCTGGTCCGCTGGACAAGACTGTTCTCAACTGCCCCTGCTTTGAGCAGGGAGTTGGACCAGATGGACACTAAAGGTCTCTTCCAACTTGCATTACTCTAACTTGTTTGAATATTTGGTGTGCTATCAGAAGTGCCTGTTTCTCTCCAGCAAGTATCAAGATGACTAGCTGGTACAGAGGTAGCTAGGTGCTATATGTCTGCAGTGGGACAGATGGCTCCCAAGCCAAACTGGTCAAACACAAGACACTAGGTCTCCTTTAGACATGAGACACTCATACTGGTCCAGACAGAGATGTTTCTAGGCCTAGATGGTGGCAAAACTATTAAGGACCTATGGAAGCTTTACTGACCAAAACTGCAAGACTGCCATCCACCTGAGCAGGACTTACTTCCTGGATTTTAGCACCATTATTAGAAAGGGAAGAATCAGTGTCTGGGTTTGCCTGTCTTTAGCTAAATAACTGGCTTTGTTCAGATGGCCAATTTATATACAGATGAATTTGGGTAAAAAGACTCCCTTAACTCAAATTCACACTACACATTTCCACACAAAATTAAACCTTGGTTGCTTGTATATCAGGGTAGAGTAAAACCAATTAAACCACTGCTCCTTCCCAGCTGGCTTCCAAGCAGGTTTCTTTTAACCTCAGAGAGAAGAGATTAAGCCTGAAAATTGTCACATATGTTTCTGAATGATAATAGAATAGAGAGTAGCATGGGTTTGGTTTGGTTTGTTTTTTTCAAAATGGGAATGTAAAGATAGAATTAATCCTTTAGGTACTAATAAAAACCCATGAATGAAGTTAAATTACTAGTCAAACACCTTCAGTAGATATTCTTGTGTAGAGTGTCAGCAGTGGATTTCAAACCATAGCTGAAATAAAAAATCAATGTCACGCATTTCTTAGATGAACAAAATCTCTTAAACAATTTATTGCAGTTCATCACCTTTTCCAGTCATGAATTTCTCCACAAACTCCTCCCAAGTTCCTGGGTCAGGCAATCCTTTATTCATTCTGTGGAAATGGTAGTATGACACCAGGTTGTCTTTTGCATTTCTCGCCACATAGATTACCTTTATTGATATGAAAAGACAGAGAGAAAAAATTAACTTACACATGCTTATGTAGGTATTGAGCATCTCCTAGAGTTTTCTCTTGGAGCCTGATAACAGAGATTTTAATAGATTTTGCTTTGAAATTGCCATTTTATGAAAGTCAATGCAGATAAATTAGTCATGACTTCTGAAATTCACATGTTTTACACATTAAAGTGAAGGTGAAGTAGAATTGGGTCCTACCTCTTCAGCCATACCTTACAGTTTTGTTCCCAGAAGGAGAGAGGCACCAGCTGCACAGGGAGATGAGTTTTTATTGTTCGTGGAGAAGGCATAGCTTCAGCTAACTCCAGGCCTGTGGGATGTTTCATTATGAGACATGACTTGTTCTCTAAATTGCACTAGCACCTCTTTGCTGTTCTTATATGTGGGATTTTGACTGTGGGTTTTCAGCAGTTCACCTTGCAATGATCCTTCATTTCCAAAGCACACAGCAGTGAACATACACAATATTGCATTAGCATGTTCAGTGTTTCTAGATAAGTTTTTACCTAAGTATTCAAGGAGGAAAGGGGGAACACTGATTCATATCTTCTTGCTTTCTTGGGCCCATGTGTAACCCCTGCATTCCAGGGTGTAATGATTAACACTGATTTCTATTTACCCAACTAAAGTTTTTCCTTTGCAATATTTAGTGATCTCCTTTCATTTTTCAGGTAATAAATTTTTATTTCTTTCTAGGATGCAAGAATAGACTGGTTTACTAGACTTTGTGGATAACATGTAAAGAGAAACTGGAAGAATGATGGACGGTGGATTTTGAGTAGCTATGGTTATATGGGAATACTTGGGAATATCTGGTGATATGTGGAGAGCTGTTTTGCCCTCCGTCCCTTCTTCTTAAACATCTATCAAGACCTCTATTATTTGCTTTTCCTATCATCATCTATCATCCTCTGTCATCGTCTATCATATTTTTGTCTCTGTGCCAACACAGTCTGGCTTAGAAGAGAAAAAGTAGCACTTCTGCTGCAGTTAGTCAAGCTTTTTAGCTTCAAATTTGAAGACAGTCTGGCTTAAAGATTTGTGTGGAACATGAGCCCTTACTGGGGGAAGACTCTTGTAGGAAACTGTCTTTGCAAAACAGTCAGGCCTGCTGATTGCTTGAAGGCCCTGTAGCTTGTTTAGATGACTATACTCTAGAATTTAACAGCAGTTACTCAAAACTGTAGCAAAACCACTGAAAACATTATCCATCTTTTGGGAGCACATCCATGACACAGGTTTCTCTTCCGTACAGCCCCTAATCAGCAAATAGGGTTCAGTTGCCCCAGATTGCCATTTTATGCATATCTGCTTCTGGTTTTGGTACTGTGGAGTATCAACCACAGCTTTCAGATGCTGCTCTAGAATAGCAAGGTCTTCAGCAGCACCTGAGTCACATCTGCCAGCCTTGCACCAGCTCGAGTATCATTAGGTGTTTATGTTAAAGCAACTGAACTGATACCGAATACCAAACACTGTGCATAGTTCTGTGACAAAGCAAGTGGGATCTTTCCCAGGAAACTTGTGGCATTAGCACTGGGTGCATGTTTTGTTTCATACACAAAACTATTTGTATATTTGTATAATATTCACCTGAGTATCTCAGAGATGGAGGCTCCTGGATATTCCACTCAAGGAAAGGATGGCGTCTGTAAGTCGTGTCGCGTCTACACTTTTCAACATCTCCATTTTGTTGAATCATATCCACTATCTCCTGTGTCCATGTGGTACCTGAAAATGTGAGTGTTTAGAGGTTTCCCTCAGGGATAGCCAGAAGTCTGGACTTCATATTAAAGGAGCAAAGAACAGCACAGAAGATGATGGACAAAATGGAACGAGTGGATAATTGAGCAATAGTGCATAATTAGGAATACAAAGGTAACTCCCAAAGCACAATATCAGGGATTCCCTTTTAGACAGGCTTCTTCTTGCCCAATCAAATAGCCTCCATCTCCACATCAGTAATGAAACAAGCTCTAGAATAAACACACCATATTTGGAGATTGTATTATTTGCAGAGAGGAATGACATTCCCTCCTCTCAGTTTTCATACCTCACAAAAATCCAGGTATTTCAAGATTTCTTTTTCATCCTGAATTTGAATGAAAACATGAAATACCTGAACTTTGAGTGAGTAAAAATTCCATACCATTTGAAAATATAAAAAGTTGCAGTATTTTCAAAGTTCCAATTTGAAATGCTCTGATGGAGGTCAGTGCATTTCACCTGCCTGAGCCATGGTAACAGCTTGTTAGAGTTACAGAATTGTAACCAAGCCATGATCACTGGGTTAACCACCTTTCCTCCTCTAAGGTACTGTGGCAGGTCAGCTAGAGAACAGGCTAAGGGATCACTTGGAAAGCAATCTGGGCAGGAAACTCAACCCTTCTTAAAATGCTTGAATTGTGCATCTCTGACAGATAAAACATAGTGATAAATGGACTCATAACTTTATACCTTTTCAGTTCATTGTCTGAGAGGCTTTAAACCAGGATGGATAATATAACGTGGTTTTGCTTTCAGTATGTAGCAAATAAAAGTTTGCAGTGTTGTGGTTTTTTTTTTTTTTGTGGGTGTATGTAATAATGTTGGGATTTTTCCCTACTGAAACAAAAAAAGCTTAAAAATTGTTGGTAATTCATTATTTTTTTACAGTCATCAAATGGTCCTGAATCTGTTCCAGAATCCTCTAAACTGTGCTTTTCTTCATAGAGGGTTAATATTGATGCTTGTTATTCATTGTTTTCCTGTGTAGTAAGTATAAAAGGTCTGAGCAAGAGGAGAAATAGTAATGAGGTAGAAGTGGCCAATTACTACATAAAATATCAGAGAGCTAATATTAATGGTGGGTATTGTATTTTCTTTTATTGGCTGAAATTACTAAGTGAATTTTGTTATTTCCTTAAAATAATTAACCCATTTCCAGAAATCAATGCTGGTTTAAACATGAAGTCATTCCCCAAATACATATTACAAACCATAGTTGTTCAGTCAGTTCCTATTATTGCACAGTAATGATGACTTTTTACTAGGCTTTGTTCAATCATTACCTATTGGTGGAAAACTTTTTATTGTTGCCATTCATATATATGTTTATTATCTAAATCAAAGGAAACACTTAAGTTTAGGTAATTAGACTTTGACCATTTGAACTTCAATAAAAATAGATGGTTGTTACTTCTGCCAAAGAAGTCAGAAGTTACTAGTCAAAGCTGGCAGAGCTTTGTGCCTTTAAAATATGTCTGTTTTGGGATTAAACAAATACTAGTCACAATAGAAAAACATAATCTTCAGTTTCAACAATGAGCACTATTCCAAACTTATCCTATTTGCTACCCACACCAACCTGCTTTTGCATAGGTTGCGATGAGCAGATCATCAGGTCTGGCTTTGAACTTCCTCACTCTGTCATACGAGCTGTATATTGGTTCTGTGAAAGCAACACCTTCCATTTCCATTAGCTCAGGTCGTGGCACTACCGCTTTCAGACTCAAATCTTCCATTTTATCCATAGCTATTGAGCACTGCATGAAGCAAGAAAGGCTTGAAATTAATGTGGTTGCTCTGAAAAAAAATCTAAATTTACTCATCCATTCTTGAGGTGTCTTTTATTGACTGAGATCCATGTCCTCTCATTTCTTTGGCTATAATTTGGCCTATCTGGATCCATATACAGGCTGCTTAAAGTTGGATTTAATTTTCAGAAATGTGTGGTATTATTGCTGGTGGTTGTTCTCAGCATCTCTAAAAATCACTCTGTTTATTCAGATACAAAAAGAGAAAAAAGCACCATTATTCCCATCCTTAAACATTTTACTAAACATATTTATGCAAAATTCTGACTATAAGTATATGGCCTTTGAAAGGCAAGGAAAAGTAATCAGAGGTGTGATTCAGAAGAAGGCAAAGTGTAACAGCTCCCACTCCTCCCTTAAAGAAAATAAACAGAAACACCTGCTAACACCCTTTGGGCCTCATACTCACAAAAATATTTGCAGAGCTTCCCTGTGTTTTGTTCCTGGAACTTTTCGCCCTTAGAGGTCTTTGCTGTTTACTGAAATTTGTTGCAGGTAAATAACTGGAATTAAGTGAAACATTAACTAAAGCTTGTTAGACTTTAATTATTTTAATCAATCTAGTTATATCTACTGCCTATTGTACAATTTTATTGTAACTAGTTATTCAACAAGGCCAAATGCAAGATCCTGCACATGGGTCGGAACGATCCAAAGCACAAATACAGGTTGGGTGGAGAATGAATAGGAGACAGCCTGGAGGAGAAGAACTTTGGGGTGATGGTGGACGAGAAGCTAAACATTAGCCAGCAATGTGCGCTTGCAGCCCAGAAAGCGAACCGTGTCCTGGGCTGCATCAAAAGAAGCATAGCCAGCAGGTCAAGAGTGTGATTCTCTGCCTCTACTCCATTCTGTGATTCTATGACGATTTCTCTCAAGGAGACATCTTCTTAGCCATAATCTTCAGAGCTCCAGAAGAAAAGAAAGTCAGAGGAAAGTTCTGCTTAAGGGGAGGCTACAGAAATCATCTCAATTAAAAATATCAACCAGAAAAGAGAAAATGTATTTTAATCCAAACAGGAAACATTGCCAAATTATTTCCTTTTGTTTCCTTCTTTACTCACACCTGATTTCACACAAATTCAGTTGAGCAAAGAGGTTGGGTTGGTGGCTGGGCAGTGACCCAAGAAATTTAAAAAAGGAAGGAAAAATGTACTTACCATAGAATTTTTCCTGCTTGAATGTTGAACTGCTGAATACAGTCCTTGGCTGTATTGATGACTGTGCACCAACATAGATTTTCAGGTAGATGTAGCATTAAAGCTTGGGTGGAGTTTCTGTTCCTCCTATGAGTGTGAGGAGAGCAAAGGAGGAGGTACTAAGCACCCAACAAACAGTCTTTCTGGCTTGGTTTGTGAACACCTTTTTAACCCTGTGAAGGAAAAACACTTTGAATTCTCATCTAAAGTATGATTCTTTATTGGCAACAACATTAAATATTAATCAGTAGCTCCAGCAAGGTTATTTTAACTTGTCTCTCTCATTGCCAACAGTCTTGGAATAATTAATTTCCTTACTAATATCTGACCAAAATTGCAAACTAGTTTATTATTTGTTGATACCTAAGATCAACAAGAATGAATGAATTAAGAGTAACTTCGTTATTGCACCATGCTCATTTAATAGATATCTAAGGGTCTGTTTCATTGCTGCAGTCAGCCATTTAAGTTTCCTAGCACTTTCTAGGCAGGTTCACTTCTTAACTAGCTTGACATTACATCCCTACATGTTTGGTAATGTTCTCTTATAAGATCTAGTCCATGCCTATCTTTAAAACCATAAGAGATACTGGGAGTGATAATGACCTGCCCCAGACTAGCCTCATACAGCATAGTAATATTGGCTGCCAAAAGTATGCCACTGACAGTTTTATATCTGGTTCCCTGCAGTTGCAGTTGTCCTGAAATGTTTGCTTGCACCAGGAAAAGCTGTTATTGAATAAAAGGTAGGTCACTGCTGCTGAACTCAAACAAGTTTGAATGGTTTGTGTTCATAAAGGAAAATTATTTTGAAACAGTATTGCTATCAGGCATTGTTTCTGGGTTCCGTTGAAGACATGTAAACACTGTGAGTACTCTGGATCCTTTCTGTCATCCTTTGGGTGGTCTGGCAACATGTGTATCTAAATGGCTTTCTGTTATGTCATTTGAAAAAATACACTTCATATATCCTAATCGAATGAGGATGTAGCCATTCTTGCAGTAATCCTACCCTCATACAAAGAGTTCCTCAGCAAGACCAGTGGAGTCTAGAAAATGATTCAGCTGACCAAATGTGCACTGACTTGCTCTCCAGAGTCCATGAACTGTAGGGATTAGCTTTCCATTGACTGTAGGAGAAGCACAGACATGTAGCTTGCAAAGTCTCATTTATATTTTAAGGCACAGGTGGGAAGTGTGGATATTCTGCCTCGGGGGTGATGGGTGGAGTGAGAGTGAGCCAATGCAGGCACTCTTCTGGATCTCTATAAGAAAGGCCTGACAACAAATGGCTTAGTAAAACAACTGTTCTAACAAGACAGAATAGGAAGAGGAATATAGATAGTGACTAAATCTTATGGCCCTTCAGATGCTTGGAACTTTGTGTTTGTGCAGCACCAGATGGAGCCCGGGTGGATTTTTCCCAGGGCACTCTGAGCAGGTCCTGTCTGTAGAGAGAAGCTGCTCCTTTTTGGTCATTCAAGCTATTATATAGTTTTCTTACAAGAAAACAACTCTCTTAAGGAAGGATGTTCACAGGAGAATTTCTTGGTCCCTGCAGGCCCCTGTTACAGTGAGCTGGCTGAGTTTATCCTGCGGCCAAGGGATCTGTGCAGCACACAGCACAGGCTGCACCTATAGGTTAACTGTGACCTACAGAGGGTCTCCGTGTCAGGCTTGACACCTTCCAGCCTTTGGTCCACATATGGGCAATTACTTTCCTCACGCAACTCACAGCATAGAGGTAGTGGGTCTCTGTTGGGGAGTTGTAGAAGTCAGTGAATTGGTTCAGTGTTCCTTGTACAATTTCAGGAGAAGTTTCCAAAGGACAGGGAAAAAAAACAAGGAACTGAGAGGACTGCTTGATTAGCTTTAAGCCAACCACTTGATCTTTTTCTGGTTTTTCTTCTGTAGACTAGCAACACCAGAACTAACAAATAACCGAGAACAAGCAGACAGTATATGGTTAAGCTATAATATTTCTTCTTCTGTTTGTAGGGTTTTTTCAATGTGACCATTACTTTCAAGTTCTGTCATGGGAGGTTTTGCCATATTCTTCTCAGCATTAAGCCCATGCTGTTTCTGTTTGTCCTTCTCACACCTGCATCTGGCAGTTCATTTGCTGGTTTGAAATGGTATTTACCCCCCTTTCAGTTTCACAACCATCATGATAATGCAGTAATCCTCGAAGCACATCAGCTGGTGTGTCTGAACAAAGAAAAACCCAAGAACTGCTTATCGAGTGGTTCTCTTTTATTGCAGCTGTGAATCTGAGTAGCCTGTGAACAGTGCACTGCACCAGATAAGCTGGAGTGAGGTCAAAAAACACTCCCTGAAGCTTTAAAACTGCTTTCAAAGTAGGCAACTGGTGATAGATTTCTCCTGTTGTGAAATAGGGAGGTGAGGAGTGAACTGGTCAGCCCAGGAACTGGGTTTCTGAGCTGGAATCATGGTTTACTGGACCACACTAAAAAAAGATGAGGCACTCTCTGCAAAGAGCTTCCTCCAGCTTTCCACTGACCTTTTCCTGAATGCAAACTGCTGACAGGTGTTTCCTCATGTAAAACACACTAGGTTTATTATAGAAATTGTATATATTTTATTTTATTTTATTTTATTTTATTTTATTTTATTTTATTTTATTTTATTTTATTTTTTATCTTAATTTGGCTGAAAACACTTAGATTTTTACCTGGAATGGAAACCTATGGGCCACTCAACAGAAATAATAAAGGGAAGAGATTGCTTGGTGCTCACAGCATGGAGACAAGTGGCTGCAAATCAGGAATATGTTTATCTGTCCTTGGAAATATCCTTGCTGTATAGCATCGTGTGTTGGGGTAGTTTGTGTGAGGTTTTGTAGTAACTGGCATTTGTGAAATCTGCATCTGATCAGCAAAGGAAGTACAAAGAGTTACCTCTATCTTACTTTTGGCCTCATCTCACATCCTTAAGTCTACACACGTGTCTCTGTTTAGTGGTCAGGGTGAACCAAAACCCAGAGAACAGAATTTCTCCCTATTCCTCCCACCCATCCACCTTGGGGAAGATAAAAGGGGAATAAGGAAGAGAGACTTCAAGATCAGAAGTTAAAACTAGAACAAGTTTACTAGAACAGGGAAGGGATAGTAACACATGGGATAATAACAAAAAATATGAAACCTAATTTCAGTGGCTGCTGACAGAAGTGTCTGAAGGTCCTTTGTGGCAAAGCCGACTTGGAAAAGGGTCCAGGACTCTACTCAACAACCAATGGAGTAAGATCCTGCAGAACACATGGTGAGCTGAAGACAAAGAGCACAAGCCTCTCTCAGAGATGTTTGCCTGACTAGCCAAGAAAGGAAGGACATCCTTGTCCCTAAATTGGAAAGCCATAGACTTGATAGATAGACTACTCGGTGGATAAGAAATTGGCTGGAAGGTGGCACTCAAAGTGTTGTGGTCAACAGCTTACTGTACAAGTGGAGACCTGTGATTAGTAGCATTCCTTGGAGTCAGTACTGGGACCGGTTCTGTTTAACAACTTTGTTGGTGACATGGAGAGTGGAACTGAGTGCACCCTCAGCAGGTTTACTGACAACATCAAGCTCTGTGGTGTGGTCAACATGCTGGAAAGAAGGGAGGCCATACTGAGGGACCTTGACAGGCTTGAGAGGTGGGTCCATACCAACCTCATGAAGTTCAATAAGGTCAAATGCAAGATCCTGCACGTGGGTCAGGGCAATCCCAAACACAAATACAGGTTGGGTGGAGAATGGATAAAAGACAGCCCGAAGGAGAAGCACTTGTGGGTGATGGTGGACAAGAAGCTCAACATGAGCTGGCATGTGTGCTCGCAGCCCAGAAAGCGAACCGTGTCCTGGGCTGCATCAAAAGAAGCATAGCCAGCAGGTCAAGAGTGTGGTTCTCTGCCTTTACTCCACTCTTGTGATAACCACCTGGAATACCACATCCAGTTCTGGGATCCCCAACATAAGAAGGACGTGGAGCTGTTGGAACATGTCCAGAGGAGGGCCACGAAGATGCTCAGAGGGCTGGAGCACCTCTCCTATGAGGACAGGCTGAGAGAGTTGGGACTGTTCAGCCTGGAGAAGAGAAAGCTCTGGGGAGACCTTATAGAGGCCTTTCAGCACCTGAAGGGATCTACAGGAAAGCTGGGGAGGGACTTTGTACAAATGCATGTAGTGATAGGACAAGAGATAATGGTTTCAAACTGGAAGAGGGTAGATTTAGGTTAGACATTAGGAATAAATTCTTTACAATGAAGGTGGTGAGACACTGGAACCGGTTTCCCAGGGAAGTTGTGGTGGCCCCATGCCTGGAAGTGTTCAAGGCCAGGCTGAATGAGGCTTTGAGCAACCTGGTCTAGTGGGAGGTGTCCCTGCCCATGTCAGGGGTGTGGGAACTAGATGGGCCCTTACAACCCTAAACATTCTATGATTCTATGATTTTCTGAAGGAGGAAGGGGTGAACCTTACCACCCTCATGGCTTTTATAAGGTGTAGCAGGAAATGGGAAGGAATACTGACCCCTCTTTGTTATGCCCCATGGGTCCCTCGGGGTCCTCTCTTTAGGTCCTTGTATTAATACCATAAGATTAGCCTGTGCCCCCTCAAACCATAACAACATGGTAAGCTAGTAAGTTTTCATTTGTCACTATATGATAGTTGTCTATGAGTCTCTCATTTAGTTCCATGTAATAGTCTCTTTTCAGCACACAGCAATTTATAACCGTGACCGAGAAATTCAGGAATATCCTTGCACAAGGTAACTAAGTTGCTGGGGTGGCTGCTCAGAGTACTGGTTACTGGCCTGGTCTGGGCCTGGGCTGGACTGCTTCCTATCCTTGTTCATGTCAGGATACAGCTTCCCTTTGGCACAGTGTCACCAGAGTTGTTTCAGGGATAAAGGCACATCGGCGCTATCTGCTTACATACTTTTACTCAGTGACATACGTTTACTACTGTTTCTTCTAATTTTTCCTTGGTGGGAACAGAAAAGAGAAATGTAGGTTCTGGGGACCCTTGGGTATTTGGTGGATTCAGGTCCCCATTAATAAATGGTGCTGCTATGCTTCAGAGCTATCCTTGCCCACACCATGCTATTCTTGACATTAACATGACTAATTAATATGAGCAGAAATATCCAAATGTTACTAACTAGAAGATCTGAAGGAGGTTAATTAAAAATAAACAGCACTACAACAGAGTCAAAACTAGAAGAAAGCAGATCAATAAAGACGTGGTTTTCTACTGTTAGTCCTCCAGATTCTGGAGTCTGGCCTATGTTGTTTTTTTCCTGTTCTTCAAGGGAGATCTCCTCTAAAATATATTCTTTCATTCCTACTAAATGTATCAGCTTTAGGTTTTCTAGCTTGAAAAAAAAATGCAAAGGGATTAGCTAATAAAATATGTTTCTAGTTATTATCTGAAGCTTTTAATTTTTTTAAAAAATTATTAGTAGTACATTTCTTATTAAAGATAATTCTATCATGAGATCTCTGGCAAAACACTCCATTTTATTACCTAATGGAAAGCGCTAACATTTCTATATTAGCTGTTTTTACTTTTCCTGCAGTTAGTGTTCCAGGGATCATTTGTATATAGAGAAAGAACAATTCAAAGAATGCAGGTAGCTCAAAATGTCTCTGAATGTGTACACATCACATTTTAAAAGCATCTGACAGAAATGTGCCTTGGATAAGAAATCTGTCTCAGAGTTGTGGGCATGAATAATAAACAAATTAAATTTCTAATTTTTATGTTGGATTTGAATATTTTTGCATTTAAAACTTAATAAGGAATCACAGTAGGACTTTCAAATCATGTTAGAAAAAGTAGTTTTCTTTTGTTCTTTTCACAGGCTCATACTTGAAGTAGGATGAAGGCTACAAATCCTAAATCAATATCAAAACCTATAATATGGTTTAAATCTGATTTTCATGAGATTTTGTCTATATTTAGCTGTCTATATGATCTAGTGTACTATGTCTTATAAGTTAAAATAAATGTTAAAATCTATAGCTGATACATTTGAATGAAAGATTTGTTTTTAGTCTCCCTCTGCTGGACAAAACCCTGTCTTTATTCCAAAATATGTTAAAATCTTTTAAATTCAACATTGCATTTGAAAGCTCTTGAAATCCTTACATACTAATCTGTACTACTCATTAAAAAAAAAAAGAAAGAAAAAAAAAAGCAGTCTGGAGAATAAAAGACACCTCTGGACAAGTCAAGGTTTCACTTTCAGGCTTCTTGAATTTAAAGCTGTCTGTCTACATTTGTTTCCTGGTGACTGATTTAAACTGACCTGACTATCAGTGGGTGAGCAACCTTAGGCAATGACAGCTTTTGGTGCTGTGGGACCCATCCAGAGTTAATAACAAGTACATCCTGTCATAAGACTCCTGGCTGTCACAGCCCATACGTTGTCAAGAACAATCCTGCAAGTGTCTGTAAAATAGGAACAGTGCTACCAATCTTGTGATGGTTATTTAATGAATGTCTGGGTTGCAGCCAGATACAGTTGAGATAATAATCACAGATATTACAAATACATACTAAGGGAATTGTTAAGTGTAAACATGGAATGAAGGGCCCTGAGGCTTTAATTTAGCAACACATTTAAGCACAATACCGAAGTGCAGTCCCTACCAGTAAGCTACTTATGATCCATCATCATCACACTGCAGAAATTTCTTTGCTTTAAGTATTCTCTCTCCAACAGTTTCGTGCTAGAGGAAGTGTTGGAACCCAGAGTTCATATAACTCTGACCAGCTCTGCATGTGTTGGAGTCACAGTCATATTAATACACAGTCTTTTTACTGTGGGCCAGCATAGCCAGGTGATAAAGTTTAATTGGACTCCTGCAGCTTTTCCTACACACTTTTCCCAATCAAATATGCATACGAAGTGCTGCAGCGTCACCCTGTCAGTGGCACTACATGCATTTGGCATTGTTTTTGGAAATTACTTTGTAGAAGTAAAAGGTCAGGTATTCACTCTTCAGAATAACATGTTCCCACTTGTAAATGAGATTTGGTTTAGAGCCACAGGGGGAAAACAGAAATTTGTAATAAACAGTTACAGAGCCTGGTGCCCTTTATATATATATGAAATGATGGAATTTACTTATAAACATAGTTTAGCATGTTAATACATGACTCACAGCTGGCAGCAGACCACTTTGCTAGCAAGCTCAGTGTGAACAATATTAATGCAGGCAGCATTGCTCGACACAGATGGGATAGAAGCTGTTCACATATCTCAGGGCTAAACTAAAACATGGGTGTAGCAGAAGTCTACAATTGAGAACCTGGGAGCTCTGCTTAGTTTTAGGTGTTTGACACAGTTGTGTCCTTGTTTCCTCTCAAAGGAAGCTCCAGAATTTGTGCCAGATGCTATGGGGGACTGTTGGACCAAGACCCCAGTTTGTGCTGTCAGGAACAACCAGAGGTGAAGACAGGTGTGGCCCAAGAGCAAATGTAACCAAAGAGCCTATGGATTGCAGGCGAAGGGTATGTGACCAACCTTCCAGGCAGCAGGCATGTATGGCTTGATGAGCAAGTACTAACTGAACACTTACTGTCCTTTTCTTTGGGGCAGTCCTAGGTGGAAAAGTAATCTATTTTCTTCATCCTTTCCTGTCAAACTGCCCTGTAACTGCCAAGTTACAGTAGGAGATAAATGTTTTTTAAAATACAAAATATAATGCAAGTTGTCCATAGCTTTCTGTTGATTCCTTTGTATCAACAGATGAATGTCCTAAAGCTGGACCAAGGATTCTAGTTCTCCTAAACAGAAGTTGTCATGTATTGCATTTATGCATCTAAATACAAGCTTCATGACACAGTACTAGTGGGGGGTTCTTTTAGTGACTATCTTGATGAATGGATGTGAAAATATTTCCATTCAAGCCAAACGTCTGCTTTGTAGCACAGCTTCTTGTGAACACCTCTGCTTGCATTAAGTGAAGTTATTCAACAGGCTATTTGCATGATCACCTTATTGAACCTTCTTTATGAATGTAAGCCAACCTTCTTTGAAGGAGACTTTGTGAACCGACACAATTTCATATCTGTCCTCTTTCAGCTGGCATTTTTTTTCTGAGGCCTCAATGTGACCATTTATTGAGTGTTTGTACTACAGCAGCAGAACAAAACAGCCTGTGAGCCAGGGAAAATGCATTTGCTCTTAAACCCCTGTATGCACCTATATGTGTTCTATACCCCTTTACACAGGATGTGATTGAGACAAAACAGTTTGACTGCTTTGGATTCACTACTGTCATATGGATCCCCTGGGGCTACTGGCAACAGCAGCCTCCCACTGAGGCTATGTGAAACTAGGAAGCAAAACATAATCAGACTTGCACGATTATTTTTATAATAATTTCCTGAGAAGAAACATGCACATCTTCATTACAGCTGAAGACTAGAGACTG
Organism: Hemiprocne comata; assembly: GCA_020745705.1. Classification (NCBI taxonomy): domain Eukaryota; kingdom Metazoa; phylum Chordata; class Aves; order Apodiformes; family Apodidae; genus Hemiprocne; species Hemiprocne comata. The sequence goes on along the minus strand of CM036586.1, from coordinate 151,090,667 downwards.
AAAATTTAATTCTTGGCTTTACCGGTGGCATAGAAGGATCCTCAAGTGCTACCCTGTGGTACTTCAGACACTAAAACATCTTGACCTTTCATCTGGAAAAATTAAATGGAGTTTTGCTTAAGTGGCACATCTGCTGTTCAAGCTGGGACTTCATTGCATGCAGACTGCCATTCCCAGTTCAGAAGACATTTGCTTATCCAACCAAATTATAACTCCAGTTTCGTTTTTACAAACATCTGTTTGGGGACAGGAAAATCTCCCTGGAAGTGAAGCATCAGGAAGCAGCTTCAGAAATTTTAATGCAATGTTGAACTTGTCATCATTAGCCAAGTTCTTCTCTGAAATTCTGCAAACCCAACAATATTACTTCTTCAGTCTAGTGCTGCTTGGTTATGGGAAAACCTTATATGACTGTCTCATAACTTAAATAAAGAAATCTAGATGCTACAAACAAGTGAAATTTGAACATACATGCATAATTTTTTTTCAGTACAATAGGTCTGTGTGTCACAATTCTTGTTAGGTAGCAGAAAGAATGTTAGTGTGAAATAACTGAGAATAAGAAACTCCTATTAATAAGGCTTATAAAAAATTCTGTCTTGGCAGTGGCTGTCTTTATGTATGGTTGTAAAAAGACCTTAGTCAGTTAAACAAGGTTTAGTGAGGGAAAGCAAAGCTGTGCAAATTTTTAGTAGAGCATAAAAATTAAATTATTGCCACCAACATTTTACCAGGAACATTCATGAACATAAAATCTGATACTCTTCAGAAGTAAAGAAGTCTATGTATTCCACTTGCCTGTGTGTTCTGGTAAAGGAAGCCAGCTTCAACTTACAATGGTGGATCCTTAATGGTAGACGTTTTTAAGGTATTTTGTGTATTTATTTCAAAAAGTCTGTTCACATTGTCAATTAGAAAGACATTTTGGTTGAACATTCCCTGGGCTTTGGTTGAAACAGATTGAAATCTGCACCCCTTCCCAGGCCTATAATAATAGAGCACCTTCACAGCTGGGCCAGTACCAGGGTGAGGTTACCTGGTGTTAGCAACAGCTGGCGTTCAGGCACCTCACTGCCCTGCTGAGCTTGCCTGTTGTAGTGTTTGTGTAACTGAAGCAGGTTGGAATATTTAAGTGGAAAAATTTTCCTCTCCCTTTTACAATATCCTTTTAGATTTTACCATCCTTTTGATAAAAACCTACTCAGAGTTTAGTGGATGTATTCCTTCTCTCACTTGGGCACTCTTTTGGGGACTATGCCCTTCACATCAACAGAATGGCTCAAGCATATAACTAGAAGAGTTGATGTAGGATTGATGGAGTCTGTTGATGATGACATGTATTTTTTCTTCCCATGGGAAAATGAATCAGTTATCCTGCTTCCTTCAGGCTGCTGGCATAAAAACAAAATTCTGAAGAATTAACACCATTCTGAAGTGAATGACCCATGTTTCAGTGTTGCTCAGCAGGCTGGGGACTATGCTAATCCATTTAGCAGCTTTAAGGGGGAAGAAGCTATAATAGAATCATATAATAGAATGATTTGGGTTGAAACAGAAATTAAAGACCATCTAGTTCCAATTCCCCTGCATGGACAGGGACACCTCCCTCAGAACCCCATCTAACCTGGCCTTGAATGCTTCCAGGGAGTGGGCAGACACCACATCCCTGGGCAAGCTGCTCCAGTGTGTCTCACCACCCTGACACTAAATAATTTCTTCCTAATGTCTAACTTAAATCTCCCCTCTTCCAGTTTTAATCCATTAACCCTTGTCCTCTCGCTACAAGCCCTTGTAAAAAGTCGCTCCCCAACCTTCCTATAGGATACAATACCAACAAAATTAAATCCTGAGGTGTCAAAGACTATATTTCTACCATGGCAGCCAGAAGGGCCTTCACAGAGCACATATCACCAGCCCGTGGGTGCATTTCTTCTGTTCTTGTGTACCCCTTGTATAGTGAAAAAATTATTAGAAAAACATTTTCTGAACAGCCAATTTATGTTAGTCAAGTCTGACAAATTGTCTTCTCATGTCAGGGTACTACAGATGTATGAAGGACTAGCATGATTGAGTATGACACAGTTAAAAGTTTGTATTAAATGTCTGAGACAAGTTGGGCAGGAACTTCTCAATAATTTAGTAGCAACTGGTTGCTTTGCCAGATGTCAAGTGTCACTTTGCACGTGTAAAACCATATGCATGGGATCAGCAGTCTTAGATGTAGCTGAATTGCCTTGGTGGATACCTACCTCTCTTCATTGACAATTGGGGCAGCTAAAGCAAATAGATTCCTATCATAGGTGTGTTTTCAAGTTCCTGAATTCAGGCAAGCTAGATCCAGACTCTACTATGCCAACCAATAAAATGGATTCAGAGCCATACATTTTAAGTAATGTCACCCACAAATCCATATATGAGGAATAGTGATCTGTACATGTAGAAACAAAGAAACTTTGCTAGTCTAAATCTTTGTTGTCCAGCCAAATGTTGAACAGAATGTTTGAAAAAACACCTGCCTAAATAGCCTCATTTCTAAAATGTGTGGTTAATCCTGGTTCTGTAAAAATGTAGGGTTTAATAAGTTTATTAATTTAATGGGAGAAGAGCTAGGTTGTGATGGTGGAGTATTCAAAACTATTGTAATATGTAGGGCTCAAAAAAACCTTGTAAGCAGCTGAAAATTCTGCACCAAACAGATACTTTTCCACATCTACTTAACAGAATATCTCACATATGACAATCCTCTTGTCCAGAGGCACATAAGGTTCTGGTTCTCTGTGTGTTTTGTATTATACTTTCTGTTCCTGTAGCTCCAGCCTTGTTCCTTGGGATGCTGAGGTACATGATTGTATGTGTCACCTGCAAGACAGAAGGATCTTGCCGTCAGTTTTTCCCAACAAGAAAGGTAGAATTTAAAGTCAAAACAGATATGAAGTGAGAACACTAAAGGAATAAAAAAATGACCAGTCAGGTGTCTGTGCTTTGACCTAAACTATATGAATGACAAAAGTATGACAGCACCATTTCTGAGTTACTAGAAATTTCTTAACTTTTAAGAAAGTTCATCATTTACTCTTCTGATTGTCTTGAAAAAAGTCTCTTACGAAGTCACTACTGACAGTGAAATCTCAATTAAAACATTTTTATGGGTACCTTCAGCAAAAAATGAAGAAAATTTTGGCCACTTATTCTTTTATCATTTCAGTTAAGTGTGTTTCCTTAGGTTTCTTATGTCTAATCCAAACCTTTTCAGTTTAATTTGGTGGGAGATCATAAACTCTACACTATTTGCAGCTTTCCAAATGGCAAACAATTCAGCAAAATATTAATAATCCAAATTTTTGTTATTTTTCTTTATCACAAAGACTAGTGTGACACACAAGGATTCCTAATGAAATTAAAGAACAGAAGATGGCAAATTAAATCATTATCTTACAAAGGAATATCCTTATAACAACTATGGTTGAACTAGAAAGATTTTGTAATTATGACCATTAATATAATATGTTTAATTTTACATGGCCAGAAAAATTCTTTCAGTCACAGTAAATGACAGTCCTAATACAGGATGAACACGATATTTGTATACTTAAAAGACAGCTATTTTTAAATGAGTATTTGCTGGTCATTAGTGTCATTAAAGTATTAGCAAGCATACTTTTGTAACATATGTAAGGGCAGTTTCTGATGTTACCCAATATAAGAAGAGTAGTTTATTTTTGTTGGCTTGAATGAAGATGTTTCCTCTGTAGACCATCCAGGAAAGAGAGACCTACATAAAAGAGATGTGAGAATTATTTAAGGATAATACACCAGATTAGGGATTTTTAATGTCAAAGAAACATTCTGGTTGCTTTGTCTGCATTCATCAGACTCACTTTACATGCATTGAATATGGAAGCTGTCAGAAATGTTGAAAGTCTGACAGATTTTTTTGTGCTAAGTATTTTATTTTTTGACAGAACAGCTTGATTTCTGAGTCCTGCATTCTTGCTTCACTGAGCAGAGGATGCTGTTATGTTTGGCTTAGTTCATTTTGAAGTCTCCAGTGGTCATAACCCATAAACCAGAGTGACACAGGGCCATCAATCAACATGCAATGATTCTTGTCTAAACTTTGAATTCTTGAGGCTATCTTTGCACGTGATGTTCAGAGTGCAACTTATGGAATATCAATCATTTTAATAATGTAATAGTGGAAATTGGAATTCCTGTCTACATCTTCAGGTTCTGAACATTCAACTGCGGGGTGATCTACCTGACAGCTCTGTTTCTTCAGGCATGGTGTTTTCACATGTAAGAATGCCTCTAAATGTTTTTGAGATTTATTTTAATGATATGGCATTCAATCCATGAGCCATGACCATTCCTGGGTTTTGGTGGCCACACTCTGAAGGTGATTTTCTTCAGGCACAAAATGAATTTTATTCTTCCTCCTATTATACTAACTAGACATTACAAGGTGAGTACTGGCATACATGTTGAATTTCAAAGCTGGCAAATTAAAACAGTGATTTAATCTGCTTGTTATTTACATGTATCTGTGCTCATTGTGAGGTTTTACATAAGACTGACTATGTCTTTTGCACCTTTCCCATACAAGTAGCTGCACAGATTTTCTAAGTTAATTTGAGGGAAAACAGACTCTCTTAGCTCCAATAAACCATTAAAAAATCCTAACCTAAAAAATACAGGTGATACTGTTCTACTTCAAAAACTGGAGTTGGAGTTTGCCAACATGCTGACTTGTGATTTTATCATACAAGAAGCTTCGTGTCTTTTACTGACCACTCAGTTGAGGGAATTACACAAATCCATATTTTACAAGAGGTCTGATTCCACAAATTTGTCCAGAAATGCCAAAAGCAGTTAAAAACTCTCCCCCAGGACCTTCATATTTTGTGATGAAACATAGTTAAAATAGGATTCAGCAGGGAAATTAAGTATGTGTCTTATTCAAAACACTCTGAAATTCCTTTTTTTTTTTTTTGTTTCACTGATTCTGGAAAATTCAGCATATGATTGAAGTCAAGCAGTTGTGTAAGTGCTTTGTTGTTTTGGAGCCAAAAGTTTGAGGATAAAACTAATTTTTTTCTCTAAAGAAGCTATTTATTTTCTTCCTTTCACACATTGCCTGTGAGTTTTAACTAATCTTTCATTGTAAGTAGCCTGCTGAACACGACCAATTAGCACACCTTTCTGTTAAAAAGTATTCATATTTTTAAACCACAAAGACATACCTCTAAATAAATTCAACTGCTCCTTTAGCTTGTCTGTCATCACTGAAATGATTTTTATCTGTGCTTTTGTGTGATCCTAGTACTGGCTCTGCTGTAAACCTTGTAACTAACTAGACTGTAAGGAATTCTGGGGTTAATTTACACAGATTTCCAGTTACTTGCTAAGGCTGGCATGGCTGTTTGAAGGTGGCAGCTTTTGCTGGCTCCAGGGATTTTTGTGGCTGGTACTGAAGCTGTGGAGGGGCTGCACAACATCAATATATTCCTGGGGTGAAGGGATGGGCTATCTGGGGCTAGCACAGCATAAGGGTTATGTGGATTTAGTTCCCTAAGCATAGGAGTCTAATCACTTTGGACACCCCAATCTGGCCTCCAGCTGCCTCTCCAGAAGGGCAAAAATCTTGTGTGAGTCATATTTGCCAGCCATGGGTAAGTATCTTGGAAATATGCTAAATTAGCATCAGATTCACTTGAAAGACTCTGTTTATGTAACTCAGCCATGCCCTTAGCGTACAAAGACAGTGGGTACATCCCAAGGCATGTAGGCAACAGCTCTGACAAATTAATGCAATTATGAAGGATAGCTAGAGATTAAGAATTAAAAAACCCTCCCTCATCTTCAAGAGCTGCAAGGAACTGATCTCAAGACTTAGCACCCAGAGCTGCTGTCCCAGAACAACATATGCAGGAGCTGATGACTGGTGACTTGTTCAACTTCTCATATACCAGCTGGCAGCCAGCACTTAGCAAACCTAATTCAGAAAGTAAGTTCAGGAAACACTTATATGAGGAGCTTTCTCACACTTGTCAGAAGTGTGACCACTTGGTGATACGAGTGCAGAAGTGGGACAGAAATGAAGATTTTCAGATGTTAATGCCTTCTCAAAATTTGAAGCAAATTATCTCTTCTATTTAAGTAACTTCTGTTGGTAGGACTTCCACTGGTATTTTTAAAGGGATCAATACTTGAAATTAGTTGCTATACAGTAGAGTCATGTACTAGTTACAACTTGTTTCCTTTTTCAGCACGTAAAGGCAGCCAGCACTGCCTTACAAAAGATTGCCACTGTGTCTCTAGTATCTACCACACATCAGGAAGCAGGTAGCAGTGGGTTGGAGCACTCCCAGGAGGGCTGGCCCAGGAGGAAGCATTCTGGTTGCACCAAATCGATGGGCTCCAGCTCTTCTTTGATAGCTGTCTCAGTGACCTGGGCACCCTACAGCTCCCTTTATCCTATAGAATCACAGAATGGTTTGGGTTGGGAGGGACCTTAAAGATCATCTAGTTCCAAGTTCCTGCATGGGCAGGGACACCTCCCACCTAGACCAGGTTACTCAAAGCCTCATCCAATCTGGCCTTGAACACTTCCAGGGATGGGGCATCCACAGCTTCTCTGGACGACCTGTGCCAGTGCCTCACCACCCTCACACTAAAGAATTTCTTCCTATCCCTCATGTCTGCAAGAAGCAAACTTAGCTGTGGGCTGCTGAAAGGACCAGGGCTCTGCAGTATATCACAGTGGATACGTTGTGCTAAATCTCTAAGTGTTTTTTGCTCTTATGTTTATGCTTCAGGACATCAGTGAACAGACCCACTTGCCTTTAAAGACATAATAACACATTTGATTCCCACTTGTGGGAGATTCCCAGTAATAATCCTATCTATTTATGACAGGCATAAAAATACATGGGATTAGATTTAGCAGGGAGAGTGCAACTGTTCAGTGGTGTGATTTCCCTTCCCTTCCCTTCCCTTCCCTTCCCTTCCCTTCCCTTCCCTTCCCTTCCCCCTTCCCTTCCCTTCCCTTTCCCTTCCCTTCCCTTCCCTTCCCTTCCCTTCCCTTCCCTTCCCTTCCCTTCCCTTCCCTTCCCTTCCCTTCCCTTCCCTTCCCTTCCCTTCCCTTCCCTTCCCTTCCCTTCCCTTCCCTTCCCTTCCCTTCCCTTCCCTTCCCTTCCCTTCCCTTCCCTTCCCTTCCCTTCCCTTCCCTTCCCTTCCCTTCCCTTCCCTTCCCTTCCCTTCCCTTCCCTTCCCTTCCCTTCCCTTCCCTTCCCTTCCCTTCCTTCCCTTCCCTTCCCTTCCCTTCCCTTCCCTTCCCCTTCCTTCCCTTTCCTTCCCCTTCCCCTTTCCCCTTCCCCTTCCCCTTCCCCTTCCCCTTCCCCTTCCCCTTCCCCTTCCCTTCCCCTTTCCCTTCCCCTTCCCCTTTCCCTTCCCTTTCCCCTTCCCCTTCCCCTTCCCCTTCCCCTTCCCCTTCCCCTTCCCCTTCCCCTTCCCCTTTCCCTTCCCCTTCCCCTTCCCTTTCCCCTTCCCCTTCCCCTTCCCCTTCCCCTTTCCCCTTCCCTTCCCTTCCCTTCCCTTCCCTTCCCTTCCCTTCCCTTCCCTTCCCTTCCCTTCCCTTCCCTTCCCCTTCCCCTTCCCCTTCCCCTTCCCCTTCCCCTTCCCCTTCCCCTTCCCCTTCCCCTTTCCCTTTCCTTTCCACAGCTGCAGCTGTGTTGCACATTGCAAGAACTAAACAAACAAATTAAAATCTTGCCCTTTTGCTCAAGAGACAATCCATTAATGCTAAGAGGTACTGTCAGATATACTTACTGGGCTTAAAATATAGGTGTATACATGTATAGGCATATAGACGAATGTGAACATGTATATGTGTATGTCCTGTAAGACTGAAGCATGTCTTTCCAGAATAAGGTATTCCTGTCAGTTCCGTGGGCTAGTTCAGAATAATATAAAGTACAATATAATGTCCTTTGCATGTAAAATACAAAATAAAACTAAATTAATCATAATCCTGGCTTTCCCTCTAAATTCAACTGATTTATTGATATTTTCTCAGCTGGACTTGTTTTTTTTCTAGGGAAAAAGACACCACACTTCTGCAAGTAAAGGATTCAAACCTGTGCAGTTTGCTTGGGGAAATGGCAGCTGAAAGGTCCTTGGAGTAGTGTTCTGTGGCCATTCAGAGATATTCCAGTCAGTGGGCCACTATTCTCACTGCTTGTTCTCATATTTTCACAATAAAACCTAATTTTGCATGACCTCCTTTATCAGCCAGTCACTCATGCAGCTTTGTTAATGTCACACAACAGTGGTGGCAAACCACAGGAGCAATCATGTTCTCCAAAGCTGAAATGAGGTGGTTTTTTTTTTTCTAATCAGGAAGATTGGCTGCTCTCCAAAGCTTGTCTGTCTCTATCTGCTTCCTGTCAGTCTTCTTGTGCTTGCACTCCTCCTCCGCTTTTAGAAGATGGGTGCAGATACCTTCACAACCAAGGAGCTGCTTTCCATGCCCTATTATTTCTTCATTAAATTCAGCCTTGTGTTTACATCCCGAGTGTTTTCCTCCTTAACAAGCTCTTAAATCACTGATGTAGAATGCTGGAAGAATTGATGTAGGAGCTTGATTATGAAATGGAAGCTTCCAATCCCAGAAATGGCACCATGACCTGCTGGATCTGGTGCAGATCGCAGTCGCTGTCTTGTGGCTCTTTTGTGGCTGGAAAAAGGTGTTTGTGGGCCTGCTGGCAGCCAGGACTGGCATTAGATGTTCCTTCTTTCTCTCACTTCATACAGTTTCCCCTGACAACTGTAGCCACTCATCAAGTCCTGAATCAATCAACCTAAGGCTGTATAGTTTTAGAAGGTGGGGGTTTTATTGTTTGTTTGTTTTGTTGTTTTTGTTTTGTTTTGGTTGGTTGGTTTTGTATTTTTTCTTTCTCTTGCAAAGCAATAGTTTCCCTCTGAAGCATGAAGCTTCTTTGAGAAGCACGCTCTGATGCTCTCTGTTGGACTAGATGTTGGAGGTATCACCAGCATTTTAAGGAAATCCTACCCTAGTGGAGTTTAGGCAAATGTGCTGGCAAAAAATTGGATACTAGGTATTTAAGGAACTTTCACTGCTCTGAAGAAGCTGACTGGCTCTTTTGAGAATCCCCAGCTGCCTACAGAGGCAATCAAAAGGCATATAGGTGCTTAAAACCTTTCTGTAGGTGTGGCAGTAAGCTGCAAGACAAAATTATCACAGTTGGCAAGTAATGAGTTTTATCACATTGCCTGGAGAACAGTATGAAAGACCTAGGGATAGATTTATGGTGGTGCTGAGCACTCACAGGTGACGCAGGAGCTGGTTGAAAATGTGCTTTGAATGTATAAAAGACTACAAAAAGGCAGTTCTGAAAAACAAGAATATAGCACTTCAGCAGGCATATTGAGAGATGGAGCATCCTCCTACAGTACGGTCCATAAAGTGATAAGGCAAACATCTTTTATATCTGAGACAGACTCCATAGATATCTCTGGTTGGTCACTCAAGATTGATAAACACAAGCTAAATTCCAGCTTTAGACGCTCTCTGTGTCTGAGTTTCTCAAGTGTAAAACTAGAGCTGGTACAAAGGTTGTAAAATTAGCATTATTACTGCTGTCAATGCTCTTAGACACACAAGTAGAGAAATATTTTTAGTATATAAACAGTCCAGGAAGGGTTTGAGGTTATAAACACCAGTTCTGTAAAGTCTGTAAATAATTTAAAAAGATAATATAAGAATTGAACTGCTGAAAATTAACTTGCTAATGACTTTAAATGATCCATTTTCTATTAGTTCTAATTCAAGAACTGGAGTGATTTTACAGTATATATTTCCTTCACATAAGACCTAAATGTTTGCTTCATAAACTCTTCCCATTGCTTTTTTTTGCATGCACAATTCTGAATCTTGAATACATCTGGATGATTCCTTGGTAAATAAGAGACAGATACTTTCATAAACATGTTCTTCTTTTTTACCCTCATCTCAGGTCTCTCTCTACAGGACTTTGAGGAAATGCAATTATTTCCGACACCATCAGACAAACCACTTAGATGCTTTAAAGGTGAGTATTTGCTAAAGTGCTTTACTGATTGAGCTTTTATTGCGCTGGAGAGTACCAATTAAAAAAAAAAAATTGTCTCACTCCCTCCCTTTTGAATCCCTTTAGATAAAAAAAAAATAATATAAAGACCGTAGGGAGCAGTCTGACCTTTAGGAAACGTTTTAATGAAATGCAAAGGGTGCTTCTAAAATCTTTAGCGTTCATCAGCCGTTGCATCGTCTCTCAAAACACCGGAGTTAATTACGAGCAGCAATAAAAAACAACTAACTGAGCTTGGGGAGCGGCTCCATCCCGCCGCTGGCCCCAGCAGATGGCACTGTTTTGAATAATTTGAGCCAGAGCCAGCGATGCCCGCGGGCTGCGCTTGCCCTGGTCCCACCGTGTCGGCCCCAGCCCCGGCCGCTGCCCCGGCCCCTCTCTCGCCCCGCTCCCGCCAGGCGCCGGGGTCCGCCTGCTGCGCTGCAGTGCGGCCGGTAGCGGGGCCTCAGCTGCCCTCAGCTGCCCTCACCCCGCTGGGAGACAGCGTTCGCGTTCTCCCGAGTTCTAAACGAGTTACTCTCGACATTTGCGCTGTATTTGGTTAAGGGAACCAAGAGTATTGTTACTTGGGAGAAGACACCGACCCCCGCCTCGCTACAGCCTCCTTTCAGGTAGGTGTAGAGAGTGGTAAGGTCCCCCCTCAACCTTTTCTCCAAGCGAGGCCGATTTGTCCTCTCAAGTAACACTTGATAGGACAAGAGGAAAAGGCCTCAAGTTGTGCCAGCGGAGGTTTAGATTGTATATTAGGAAAAACTGCTTCACTGAAAGGGTTGTCGGGCACTAGAACAGGCTGCCCAGGGAAGTGGTTGGAGGCATCATCCCTGGAAGTATTTAAAAGATGAGTAGATGTTGTGCTTAGGGGCATGGCTTAGTGGTGGATTTTGCAGTATGCTGGGTCAGTGGTTGGATTTGATGATCTTAAAAGTTTCTTCCAACCAAAATGATTCAATGATTCTAAGAGTTTGTTGCTACTGTGGAAAAATAATTGGTACTCCACTGCTGTTACTGTGATCTTCTGTCTGCTGTTTGTACCTGCTGCTTCACTTCATGGTAACTCTCCTCCCCGCCCCCTGCTTTCACTTCATAATAACTCTTCCCCCCTGTTATGGTTTTAGCAAATTCAAGAGCTCATTACAAAGTCACAGAAAAAGCTGCTGGTGGTGTCAGTAATAAGAAATATCCCTTCCTGATACCTTGGAGGTGCTTTGGAGTGACTGTCTCTGCCAAGGGGTGAATTCACTATGTATGTGTATACGTCTGCTGGTTTTCTTTCACAGAGTGCCCCATGGACCTAAATGCTCAATTTACAAAGGAACTCAGGGACTGGAGAAGTTAACTTTGAGGTACCCTGTTGCCTAGTAAAATTCTCTGTCCTGATTTAGAAGCTCGGGCTCCTTTAATTGGGAGGAGTTTGGTGTCAAACTGGACTTGGTGTTCACCTTTGGGGTAGACAAAGCTCCTTTTCAGTTGTGGGTTGTTTTTTTTTTTTTTGTATTTGTGAGTTCTCTTCTGAAGTTTGGTGCTTAGATCATGCCACTCTTTTCTGGTGGAAAGAAGGGAGTATTTTTTGGAGCTGAGAATGGTTTTTGGCTGCTGGTTTTGCATATTTACCTGGCCCTACTTTCCTGGGAGGGAAACCTGTGTGGCCTCCCTACCTTTGAGCTGTAGGAAAAGTAGGCATGAACAGGGGGAATAGCTTTGATATGAAGTACTGAAGGGAGTACACAGCTTCCTTCCCAGAATTCTGGGATTTGGTGGACTGGTCTTTTGGTTTATGCTTGTTATCAAGAAGATGGGAACTCTGAAAACAGATTTTTTTCCCTCTTGTGCCACTGGGTATAGCAAACCCCAGAGTTTCTGGATCCTTGTGCTAGAAGAACCTGCAACTTTTCTGCAAGTTGCCACAGTCATCTGGCATGAGCCCTCTCTGTAGGGTAGATCCTTCTCTCTAGTCTGAAGACAGCATGCAGAACTACTGGTTTATGTCCATTCTTTTGGACCCAGTCTCCTCAGTGGAGAAACAGGTACTATTTTAAAATTTGTTTGTTTGTTCTCTTTGTTTTCTGAGGTATTCATAGGCCTGTGGACTAGGAACTGGAGCTGGGTGACAAGTGTAATCACTAGCCAACAATTTATATTAAGGTAAATTATATAAAAGTGGAACAAGTGGGCTGGGAGGATCACAACCATACAGCCTTGTTTAAATTTCCATTGCATTTTTGGAGATGCAGGAAGAAATCTCCTTAGACAACCTGGATTTGGTGCTCCTAGCAAGTGGAAAGACTGGAAGTGGGGGCAGTTCCCTCCCTCGTAGGCTAGGCTGATGCTTCCTTCCAAGACAGAGCAAGGCAGCTGTCAGCAGAGTAGACTCCAGCTCTACCTTTCTCCTTTGAGCCCCTGTTGTGTAGTTCAGGCAACTCCCTGCTCAGAAAGCTGTTTTTCATAGCTCCTACTTTTAGCCCTGTGTATGAGCCAGCCCTCTTTCCCTCTGCAGGTCCCAGCCTTCGTTGTAACCTTTTCCCTCCAAGCACTGATATTGGCTCTTCCTTTTTTTTTTTTCTTCTCTTCTCAGCAATGTTTGTTTTTGTTTCTTTTCTTGTGTGGAAGACAAAGAGAGATAATTTGTATACAGAAATCCCAGTTTCACCATTTTTTTCCTTTTTGTCCTTTTCTGTCAGCAAAACTCAGGAGCAACTTGCCAGCAATGTGCTGTGCAAGTGGGCAGACTCTGGGAGGAAACAGCAGTTGGTCTCCTGATCGTTTCAGGTGCTAAGGAAACCAAAGTGGAGTGAAGTAAATCCTTTTTTATGGAAAACCAAAGGAAAAACACTCTTTGAAGGATGCACCTTCTGACTGTGAGATCCTGGGGATTATATTCATAACAGGAGAAACCTGGTACCATATCTGTTATTTCTTTGATACAACCCTACTTAGTTATTTGTGAATTATGCTCCGTCTTGATGGTGCTGGCCAGATGTGGAGGGGGAGAGGGTTGCCTTCACCAACTGTGCTCAGGGCAGCTACATGGCCTAAATTGGGTAAAGCATGGGCTTTTGCAGAGGAAAAGTATAACTTAGGCACTTTTTTCTTAGAGCTTTCTAAAGGCTCAAGAACAATAGCCTTCACTGAGCAGTCTTAGCTCCTGCAACATTTCTATTTTTAAAACTTTCAGTGGGAACTTGAGTTGGTGTTTTCTGAAGGCATGCAGCAGCTGGCTCACTGTGCTGTGTGTCACCCTCCAAATACCCCAAACTAAGGCCAGCCAGTGACCAGGAAACACTGGATTGTCCCCTACCTCTTTCTCCAGGCAAACAATTCCCTAAACACAAAATTTCAAACAAGTAAACCTGAATATTGTTCATTGCCATTTCCTACTGTGATAAGTAGTTTAAGGTCATCTTTTCTGTATTTACAATGTAGGGCTTAAAATACAAACACCCTTTGTTTGTGCTTTTTTATTGTCTGCACCACTGAATGCTTTCATGGATACATGCTGCAATAAAGGATGGTTTAGAAATGCAATTTATAAAGGCAGCCAGTGCCACTGGGGAATAGAGTACTCTACCAATCAAGACTCATAGCCTTCTTTGACCAGGTTTACAATGTAATGCTTTTTCTAAAATGTATTTAATGTGGATCTGAGATTTATGCACCATAAAGGGAGAAGACAAAAACCACCTTCCGGTCCTTTTTCAGCCTTTGGTAGAAACTTTGATCTGCAATTTATGTAAATATTTAGTTGTCTAAATTTGTAAAGTCTGCAGCAATTTTGCCTGAAAGTGAAAACAGTGACCTTTTTGAACATGCTGTTCTTACTTTTCTTTTTGTACAAGAATGTCTTGACATTTTAAAACCTATGGGCACTTCTTCCACTCCCTAACTGAACAGCTTGATACATTTTGAAGTGCTCCTTCACTGTGGTTCCCAAGTCTGAAACATGCCCAACACAGACGTTTCGCTTTTGTCATTCCTTTTCCTTCGCCTTAAGAAATTTGATCTCCAAGACAAACAGGTGAAGCTGGAAAGGGTTTTTCTTCAGAGCAGATTTTAATTCTTGCGTCTGATTGCCAATTGCAAAACATAATAAACGTAATTTTTTCTGGGCTTCAGAATAAGCCTCAGTTATCCGTTCTGGAACAAGCACTTTCGGAGCTACTAAGCTGCAATTACAGTTGTGTCAGTAGGTGTGAATTATTTAGCTAAGGTCAGGAATCATTCTCCTTTAGAATGAGCAGCTTTCAGATGCAGTTTGACCATTTAAAATGTGTTAATTGCTTGACAGAGTAGGTCATCTCTTTATGGATTGGATTAAATTTTGTTGAAATGAGTAGATCCTTCATTTAAGATAGTTTTATGAAGTACTGGGGCATGCAATTCTGTCCCAAGCAGAGGCAGTTGTAAGGCAGCTTGGAAATGTAAATGATGTGTGTGGATGAGCTGGGTCTATGTATTATTTTGGCAAGAGAGGATATGTGGATGAGAGAATAACACTAAATGGTAAAGGAGAAAATCACCATGCATATTGTATAGCATCTGTGTGTTGTCATGGCAAGAGTGTACAGTGCTGAGGTACCGGATTGAAAGACAGTGGGAAAAACCCCCTCCAGTGTTCATTCCACCTGACTTTCAGGAAGGTAGGATGTTGTACATCACTGTGAACATGCAAAATTACCCCAATGTTTCCTGATTCACTCACTGAGTTTTGCATGAAGTAGAACATCACACCTGTTTAACAAGATCCCAGTGGCCTTGGGCCTTTTTTTCCAGGGCTCAAATATCTTCTAATAGCCTGTATACTTGTTATACTTCAGATTGTCATGCTGTAAAGGCCATTATGGAGTCTGTCTCTCACACATGCACATAATGTCTGTCCTTGTGTTAATACTCAGTGTGTGTGCAAGCTGTCCTGGTGCCACAAAGAGCAGAAAATAACCCAGTGTGTTTGGAACCAACTGTAAGGGTGGGAGTGATGGAGGTCGAGGGTACGGAGCACCAGCCATGAGATGAACAGGCTGAAACTTTGTGGCTAACTGAACTTATTTTCCACACCTGTCTCCTGCTTTAGGAAAACAGTTTCCTCAGCCATGGTAATGTCCTTTTCACCCAGGTGTTTGATAAATATCTACCAGATGGGTTTGCTGAGAGAAGCCTACTGAGGGGTCCAGTGAAGGGAAAGAAAATAAAGACAAGTTATGAACACTGAACAGAGGTAAATGTTGGAATTTGAACCTAAAAGCTCAGTAGAAGAAGTTGCCCTGAAAACAGTATCCTGAAGTGCAGGGGTGGAGAGTGGGAGAGAGACCCCATCCTGGGGCTGAAGCAACAAGCTACTGAAGCTTTAGGAGGTGCCTAATCAGGGCTAATCACATCACGGAAGCTGTTTGGGCATGGACTGCTCCTCTGAAGCTGCTGATGAGCAGCCTGACTGCCACACATTATTCACTGCTAAACTGTTCAGTGAATAATTTTCAGTAGCCCAAGAGGGGCTCTAATCATGTACGATGGAAGTCTTTCCTCCAACTTTGCCTCTCTGCAAGGATAAAGCCTTGAACTGCTAGCAGGCAGATGAATAAAGAAGCTGAATGAGTTACTGTTTTTCTGGTTCCTGTAGCAAGCAGAGTAGAGACATTGTGTGACATCTGCTTTGAACCTGGAAATGAGAAATTTAAAATAAGTGAGCTAGACATGATGCAAGTAGCAGTATTATTTATAAGGGAAGAGTATTTAGAGTGTAGTATAGTCAGCTCCATGTTACTTATATAAAAGAGGAAAGATGAAGCCAGAAAGCTAGACAACTTTTTTCTTTCTGTTCGGGTGTTCTTGCAAATAAAAAGTTATACTGGGGCTGGCTAATGACTTCACTGACTTCTCCCTACTGGAATCACTTACAAAACCACAGGTCTTGGTTTGTCACTCAAGAGGTCAGAAGAGGTAACAGCATAAAAGGGAAAAAAAAAAAAGGTCAAATGCAAGAGCAGGAACATGAATAAAATGTTGCTGCAGTGGAACTAACTTGGTATCTCTATGTTGTCCTTTCTAACATATCCAGACCCATGGCAGCTTTGTGCAGTGCTACAGCATGGTGCCTGCCTGACTATATTGCTTCAAAACCAAGTTCACCAGGCTCATAAGGTGTGCATGAGCTCCAGCCATGTCCAGTGCTGTGTATCCTACTGGATAATCCACCAACAGCTGGTGGCTATCTGACTGTTATTTCTTTCAGCAATTTACCAGTTATGTGGCTGAGATACTCTGAGAAGTTCTGCTAAGAGAGTTTGGTTTTCCTCAGTAGACACAAGCACTTTGCAACTTTGTTAGCAGAGCCTGCTGAGGCAGGCTATTCATTGTGCCAATAGAAGAGCATCTCCAGAAAATAAACAAAACCCCAAAACATTAAAACTGAGAGAGCTTCTTGGATATGATGCAGGGATTGTTGCAAAATTATATTGGAACTGAAGGAGCTAATGAAATTCATTATTTAAAATTCAGCCCTGGTCAGCAGGAATGACCAGAAATTTGTTGCCAGCTGGTGGCTGTTCCAGTTTATTCCTTATGAAAGACACATTCATGAGTGTGAGATGAAAGAGGGGAAACACTTTCCTATTGCCATTTCTAATAAAGCAGTAAATATCGTTGAATGCTAGAGTTAAAGAGTGCAAATTTGATTTTTCCTGCTGGAGCTTTCTGATGCAGAATTGAATCTGCCTGATGGCTGAATTATTGATGAAGGTTGCTGTTTTTAACTCTACTGTGTTGCCTGGGATGTGGTAAACCACTTCTCCACAGGTTCTCATCCTGACTGCTGGCCAAATTTTATTCTTGATTGTCCATCTGTGGCTGCTATTAACTTAGGTATGAGGCATAGCCATGCCTCTGCAGGTAGTAATTAGGCACAATTTATTTTTGTCTTAGGTACATACTGAGTGGTGAATATGAAAATTTGCATACAATAATTTTTCATCCTTAAATGTCAATGCTTTTCATAGTTGCTAATCAATAGATTGTGACTTGCACACAGTACACACACACAGAAACAACAAAGGATCAAAGTCCTTCTGCGCTTCCCACCTTCCCTGTCTTCTTACCCTTTGATGCAGTTATTTGTTGTACAGATGCATCATAAGCAGCACATCATGTGTCTGTCTTCCTTAGTCTTTGCCTGTACAACTGAATAAGTATGTCTGGGATGATTGCAGAGGTATGGATTTATTGCACACATAGGACAGCAATAATCTAAATAATATTAAGCTATTAGTGAGCCTTGACAGGCAAGTGGGATGGAGCTGTGACTGCTTAAGACACAATTCTTGGGTGCTTAGCTGCATCCTCTGATCAGAGATCCATCCTCAGCTGTTCAGCCTGGTAGGGACCAGCTGTTTTCTCTCACTTTTGAGTTTCTCAGAGCTTCATCGCAACATTGTACCATGTCCATATTTGTTGTTTGACCTACCTGTGTACATTTAACAAAATAACTTGTATTGCTGATGGCAAAAGGGAGTTTTTTGCAGCAAAGCCTTTGCCACAGAAGCCTTTGGACACCTTCATAAGAAGAGGAAACCAATGTGTATGCAGCCATACAAGAGTGTGCAGCGCATGATGAAATGAACATGGATATAGAGATCACTAACCATAAAAATCACAGTATGTTTTCCAGAAAAGGTTGATATTCTGGTAAGAAAAGCTGCATCCTCTGTGGAAGAAAGCACTTGACATTATAATCCTGTTTCTGACTACAGGTTTGCAGCAGCCTTCTGATATGGTGTCTGCATTGACTTCCATGACAATACTCTTGTTCTGCTCCAGGCCAAAGTCTGCTCCAGAGCTACAGTTTATAGAGCAAATGACTGACATAAAGGCTTGTGGTTGATTAATAAAACATGGTCCAATGTGATGCCATTCAGCAAGAGAAGCTGTGGAAGAATTTGTCTCACACGTGGGTTTTGTACACTGGTAAGGACTTGTGGTTGCATTGCTGTAAGTGTTGAAATCTATTATAGAATTGCAAGAATAACAGGGCAGATAAGACGTAATTGTCATTAAAATTGACAATGAAGTGTTCGTATTAGAGGAACACAAGCACACTTTCAGGTATACTTGCTGCCCGTGGGTGATGTTTCTTTCTCATTTTCCCCTCCCCAACCTCATCAAAGGGCAAAAGCAGAATAAATTAGTGTAATGGGTGTATTCTTTCTTTGTGCAGTGTTTGTGGAAGCTAAGAGAGGTAAAAACCCTTTGTAGGTTTAAAGTAATTGTTCTTTAGAAAGCTTTTAAAGAGAGGTACATTGGCAGCATCAGAGAAAATAGGTTGCATGACATTGATAGACTGATTTGGTTTCAGTGGGCTTCCAGTGTGTTTTTGAAATGTATGTTTGATCTGCCACATACCATCAACAGATAGGAAAATAGTCTTTATTAGAATAGCTCTTTATACCACGAAACACCTTAGAGATTCCTCAGGGCCACTTTTTTCACTTTTAGTTTTAATTTTACAGAAGTTATAGATTCTATCTCATCGTCCTGGAAGAGAGTCTTTGTTGTGCCACTACTTTGATGAGCTCTTAACTCAGCCACAGCTGCTAAAGGTATCCTGTGAACCTTTTTTTTTTTTTTCCCAAAATCAAGCAAAAAAAATTGTAGCAATGCACTGCACAGACTGGGTAGTGATGTCAGCACATGCTTAAAACTACTGATGGCCTTGGGTGGTTAGCTCTGCATGCTCATTCAGGCATAGCCAAAATAATTGATGTTAAATAATGTTATCTTCTCCTCCTTTTTCCTCTTTTTTATGAGTACCTCTGCATAAAAGTTACTAATTCTACTTTTTAAATATAGCAACTAGAGTACTAGTGGTTCAGTTACTGGAGACATTCAGCATGCTTATTATTTAGTTGAGGCATTTAGTGTGTGATCTTTTCTGGACACGAGCTAAGTAAAGTTCCTCACAACTTTTCAAAAGTATGGTGATAAAAAATTAAGTGTTTTGGTAACCCTAAGATCAAATAAACAATAAACAATTTTTAAAAGGGTAAAATCAAATATTGTTATTTTTTAAAGCCCTGTGTGTCTTTGTCGTGGTTGTGAGGAAGAAAAAGATGCAGCCAAGAAAAAGCAAGAAAAAGATGCAGACTATTCATTGCTTTGTGAGCATTGGATGAAACTGAGGACAGGGCTATTGGTTTTAACTAGTATAATTTATTCCAGTTAAAGGGATTGCACAATGGGACCTGACGGATCATTTTCTGTAAGTGAAAGAAGACCCTTTCTAGGTAAGGTCAAGTTGTGTGTGCTCTTTCTAAAGCAGTAGCATATGTACTGAGAAGAAACTTCTGTCCTGTGAGGGTGGCAGAGCACTGGAACAGGCTGCCCAGAGAGGTTGTGGAGTCTCTTGTCTCTGGAGACATTCAAAACCCACCTGGACACCCTCCTGTGCAACCTGCTCTAGGTGAACCTGCCCTGGCAGGGGGGTTGGGCTAGATGATCTCCAGAGGTCCCTTCCAACCCCTAACGTTCTGTAATTCGCTGATGGTGACACCAAAGAGTCCTGGTAATTGTCTTTGGCTCTAGAAGAGGTCCTTAAACACAGGAGTGTTTTTGTCTGCAGCAAGCTACTTTGTTCCCATCTTGAGGAACCCTTAGTCCCCTCCCTGCAGCCTGCTAATATATGTGTATTTGCAAAGCATGCACAAATACACAGGTACCAACATATTTATATGTTGGACATTTTCCTCCCGGTAGCATAAAAACTAGTTTAAGTTGATTTTTAGCTAATTTTCTTAATTGCAGGTAGGAAGAGGTAGATATATATATAGGAACGTGATTATTGTGGCAAAGAGCAAGCAGCAGTCAATGACCACAAAAGTTGCCAAGAGAACAGAAAAAATTAATGGAGGAAAAAATATTTTCAGTTTGATGTCTATTTTTATTAAGTTGTATCTCCTTCACTCTCCCCAAGAGTTTACCTGTGACCAGGTAATGAAAGATAGGTTGACTTTACTCTGATTTGGATTTGCAATATGCCAATAAAAGAGCAAACAAAATGGATGGTACCTGGAGAAAGCAAAACAAAGAGAAACTGCAACAGGTTTATAGTCACACGTCTCATCTTGTCTTCCCAGCAGATCAGTAAGAGCATTTCTTTGTTCTGCTGCAGCTGTAGCCCATGATAAAATTGTTGCATATAATGTTATGGTTGGTTTGTCTTTAATAAAGGTTATTTCCCAGCTGTTGTGGATAATTCTTTCTCCTCCCTCTTCTCTTTTTAGACGAAAGGTTGTAAAATGCTCTAGTTACTCCTGTTTGTTGGTTTTTTCCTCCCTCTGCTCAATAAAAACTATGTTCATGAGTGCTATCTCCAGTTCTTCTGTCCCATCCTTGATCCCCCCCAATTTGCTGTCTCTCGTGCACTGCTGAAACCATTCCTGACAAAATCTCTCATGAATAACACTTTATAGCCAAAGCAGAACTGCAGCTTCTCTGGTTGATTTCCAAGTATCTCTCGGTCCCTGCACACCAGCTCAGCACTGGGAGGGCGCATTAATAACTTAAAATTACCTGTGGCTCTTTCTCCTCTTAGAGTATGCATGGAGCCTCACCTGAGATAATTGTAGGTTGCCAACTTAAACTGTAGGTCTACATGGCTCTGTTCATTTATTGGTGGTTTGGTGTGTGGAAATTTAAGGGAAAGTGGCTTTGTGGGGAGCTGAGACAGATCTTGTTACTTCCTGAGAAATGCAGGGGTTTAGTCAAACCCTTCATCAAGCTGTGGCTTTGTTTATTTTTATTTCACAGAAGGAAAGTAATATATGTTCTATGAGAGTCTGGCCAGAGTTAGTGCCTGGATGTTGATTTGGTTTAGAAGGCTGGGGAAGAAAAACAAAATCGGTGAAAACTATTTAGGTGCTTGTTGAAGAGAGATTCAGGAGCAGTCATTTACTTCTGCATTGACTGTGTGTGAGAGGGGTCTGAAGGAGGGACAAATACTGAACTGCCTACTACTGTGTTTTCTATTTAAGTGGTTTCATTTTGGCATACAGCAATGAGAACATGGCTGGGCAAAGGGAAAGAGAATTGACTGCGACTAAGAAAGAAAATGAGACTCAAGATTGAAAAATGTTAAACCAGTGAGAACATAATTGTAAAAGACCACCCTCCCTAAGAGGCAACTAATTAATGGCTGTAGACTCCCTCAAGATGCTATTCTTTGCAGAGTTTAATTTGCAAATCACCTTTCTTCCCCTGCTGATGTCCTGCAGTGTAACCCCCGGCCCTATCAATAAAAGATGTGGTAATGAGTCACACATTCGTTGCAGTCATCACATCCCAATAAAATATCAGTCCTCTGACAGTTTGCAAGATACAAATCATACCAGCATGCAGCTAAGGTTGAGACCACATAGGAGTAACTTAGGAGAGAAAAAAAAAAAAGAAGACATTAAATGGTGCAATTGTCTCTTAACCAAGTATTAGATGCTGATAAAATTCAGATTTCAGTTTATAGGTAAAAGACATCTGGGCACACTAAGGCTGGGAATGTTGGCTCTGCCCAGCCACGACAACAAGCTGCAAATGCATTGAGCGTAAATGGAGGAGTTAATAATGCTGTGCTCAGGTACACTCTGTTTAGGCTTGAAATGAAGAGCTGGGCCTTCACTCGACAGGTTTCTAAGAAGCAGGTTACTGTTCAGAACTGAAGCAAACTAACTGTGACTTTTAATAAACCTTTCCGGTGTCCTGCTTGTTACCTTTGACATGCAAAGATTAAACTCTGATTTGTAAACCAACAGGCAAACAGAACACTGAAAGCACTTTCCCCACGGGGATCTTAAAGACGATTTATGCCATTTTTGCCTGTGTGTCATGCAGTAGAGAGAGACTACTTTGCTATTTATTTTATTTATGCTGTTTCGTTTCTGAGAGGAGAATGACAACATATATTCATCAGAATTTCTTATGCAAGCTCCTTGCAGGCCTCAAAGTATTCTGAGAGGAATCAATATGCAAAATGAGATAATTATTGCGGTTTTGTGTATTAAGAAGCTTTGTATTTTGTCTGCCTATAGAAATGCTGTTAGACTGGTCAAACTTTTTAAATCACTAGGTATTGAAAACCAAAAGGATGCGTTTTTCACGAGATGAGCAGCTTGCATACACGTTGTGGGTAGCTGTTAATGTTATCTTCTGGAAAAATAAAGTGATGTATACATAGAATAGTGTCTCATTATTGTTACGTTTCCTGAATTAAACTGTTGTTTCTTCACCCCAAGTTAGTATTCCTGTGAATGCTGAAATAATGAGAGATGTGTTACACCACATGCACAGATGTCAGTACCTGCAGAAACGGAAAGAGTTTTGCTTTTCATTTCTTTTGTCTTATATGCACACAGAAGAAGGAATGGCAGGGCTGTACCTCCAGTGCAAAGGTACCATCGGCAGGTCCTAATCAATCTTAATCAGCTTCAGACTAAAATACATACATTTAGGTACAGGCATGTAGTTTTTTACGTGTGAACCTAGTGCATGGTTCAGTTGCCTAAAGACAAACCCTTGTTATCCTGCTGGCCTCTGGCAGCTGTCCTGGAGGGGGGGGGTGGCTCTGGCAGGTCCAGTGCCTCATGTATTTACCAGATGCCCGGGGAGATCTCAATAGCAAGGCTTTGCAAAAGGGATGGTGCTTGGAAGTCTGAATCAAGCTCCAGGTCTTCACCAACTCAAATGGCTGATTCAAATCCTTGCTCATGTGAATACGTGTACATGCAAATGTTTGAATTTAAGTGGCTTCATCTTAAACCAAATTGTACCCATAGCCTGGGTCCAGGTGAGCTAACTTAACCAAGCTGCTTGGGTAGCTAGCTGGTCATAGTGATTGCTGTACCTCACTACACTCAGAGATACACACACCTGCTTGGAAACATCTGTCTTCATTTTGTTCGGGATCACATCTGACTTTCCTCCCAGTGTTGGGCAGCTGCCTGCTCTACAAATATTTCCCCTAAAATCAGTAAGACTTCTTGTAGAATCAGGTACCCCTCCAGGTTCAGCAAAGTTTCTTACCTGCTTCAGGGGAAATACCATCTGTGTGAGGGAGTTAGGCTGCTTTGGAAAGATCAGTGGTTGTTGCGGAAAGGTAAGTATTTACCAAGCATTTCCACATATTCCTGTTCTCCCCATCTTCATTCATGAATTAGGAGCCACTGTGAGGCCAGGCAGCCTGTGTCACTTATTCCCAGCCAAGACAGGGACTCTTCTGGTTCTGAGGTTATGCACGGGTTCAAACAACTTTGCAAGCAGGATCAGGATAACCTTTTCAAGTAAAGCCTTCATCCCTGTTTTGGGAGAATTTATGATGAACTGAAGTTTGAAAACAGAATGACATAAAATTAGTAAATGTATTGGTTTGCTAGAAACCTATGATTTGATTCAAAGGTAACCTTAGTTTGAAAAGCATTGGATCACAGCTTCATAAAATCTGGTTGTGATATTTCATATACCCTGCTTGATTACCAGGTGTTAATAATAATCTGGTATCAAATAATCTGAGACTATCAAACATTATTTTCCCTTCATGAGATTGCAGCCATTTTATTTCTGCTGTTTTCTATGTTAATAATTTCATTAAAATAGGGGAAAGCCTAAACTACTGAGTAGTACTGCTACCTTCTGGTTATACTTTCTACTGAACCAGGCTGTGTTTTAGACTGTATGGAAGTTAGCTTGTCCTGGGAGAGACTTATATTTGTTTCCAAACATGTAGCACTAAGGAGTTTATCCACTTCTGAAAGGAGATGGGCAGCAACTTGCCTATATGCTCTGCTCTTCAGTTAGAATCACTAACATAGAAGAGCTGGATTAGTAATTCCTTGTAAAATAGAAATAGCTATCCATCTTTTAGAAAGTAAATATCTCTGAGAGAGGAAAATCAGATGGTTATTATGTTTCCACAACTCTTACGAATTAGAGCCTTCCTGGAGGTTTCGTTCAGTCTGGAGTAGTTTGTGCACTGTCTCCTGCACAGCTGCATGTGGTACCAAGCCCTGGCTCAGCTGTGGGAATGAAACTGAGCCAGTTGCTCTCTCACAGTATGTAGTGCGGGCAAATTTCTAATTCTTGAACACTAGCATGATTCAGACCTAACTGGGTTTCTGTTATGGGTGTGAAATGTTAGTTAAAAACCATGAACTGCTACCTGCTGTCACCAAATGATGACCACATGTATTTTTAAATCAGGCTTTGTAATCCGTCCTCACTACAGTAGCCTAATCAGTTTTTCAGTAGGAGTATTTGTACTCCAGTTAACTGATAGTCGTATTTTTATGCCTTTTTATTATATTATTTCTTTACTGGGAAGCCTTATAAAAACAACTGAATTTTGCTACTGACTTCAGTGGAGCCAGGTCTTTACTCTTTATTTACAGACTGATACATGACTTCAGCTTTCATGGCTTCTGTGAAAAACAATGGTTAATATGAATGACTGAATGAATATGACATGGTAGTACAGTGGTAGGAGAACATGCTTCCTGCTGTTTAGGACAATCTTATTCTACCTCAGACACCTATGCATTTCTGAACTGACTCTTATTCAGTCATTGTAAGAATGCAAAATTGTCAGATTAGCTATGAATATTTCCCACTATCCTAATAATCTGTTGCAGCTCTTCAAAATTTTCTGAAAAGAGCACAGATGGGGGCTCCACGAACAACCGAGCAGCCTGAGAGAAATAATGCATCCATCCCGAACTAAATATGTACTTTTGCTACTCAGTTTCTCAATATTCAGTTTTTTTATTACATTTACTTCAAATCAATCTAGAGAAGGCAGAACTGCTTGTAAATGGGCTTGTATATCCTACACAATGCTTAGTTCGAAGCATAATTATAAGAAGGTTTCAAATTCCCTTTTGAAGTCTTTCTAGTGTCAAATTTCTGGCAACTCACAAGTCTGAGGAATACTTTTTCTTACTAATGAGTGAACCTAAGGAATTTGTGGTTCACAGGAGCCTTGGAAAGTTCAAATACTCATCATACAATGTCTGGTGTTTGCATTTTTTTCTCATTCATTGCTTTCAATCTGGGGAAAGCATATGCTGAGCTTTCCCCATCCACATCCAAACCATGAGCCAAACTCCTCATAGTACCCTCATATCAGAGCAGAAATGCTGTGTCTGTATAGTAATTCCAAGCTAACTGGCCACCAGCAATAACATTTTTGTTGTGCCATTTTGAAGTTTTCCTCTGTCGATTATCCAAAGCAATTATTAAAATAAGAGAGCTGTCCTGTTTTCACAGATTTACTTCAGCTCCAACTCCTACTGACATTCGTACTGTGTCCCCCACTAAAGCCAGTGGTGAGATTTAGCAACTGTACTGACAGGTAAATGCTGCCATTTACTGATAAATATGCATTTGCTAGGGGCTCTCTGTGTCATCCAATGTAGGCACATTGAAAGCAAAGGTAAGTACCTCACTGGCATGCTGGTTTTTTTTTTCAGGCTTCAACAACCTCATCTACTATGTTGAAATGGGTTTTCTCAAACAATATTTGTTACTTGCTTTTTTTTTTCAGATATTTTTGCCTGGCAAATATCCAAATCTTTTGTGTACATACACTGTGAAGACAAATTTACCATATTTACACATTCAAGTGATTTTGTTCCATTAGCTCAAATTCATTAGTGATTTTTGGCAGCAGGCTGTGTAGGAAATACAGTTCAAATTTCTAAACAGACTTGAACATGCTAAAAAAGCTAGCAACTTGCATGTTTTAATTAATCCTAATTTATCTTTTTACTTAGAACAAAGCAAGGAAATTGCAGATTGTCCCAGTCATTGTGTTACTGTGCTGAAGGATGTGCTCTTAGCTGTCTCTATGAGCAGGTGTCCTGGTTTGAGCCAGGATTAAGCTAATTTTCCTTTTACTGATATTTTTTCCATTCAGTAAACTCTCTTAACTAGCAACAAGTGTTCCAGCTAGTGGATTGTAACACTGGAATGTTTATGTTTCTGCTGAGACTCCAAGATCACTTAGCTCTGCTGCTACAGAGGCTACCAGATTAGGAGACTTGTATCTATGACCCCCCTGTAGGGGAGCTGGACTAGACAGACAGCAGAACTGACCAAAGGTATTCCGTTCCATATATCTATGTAAGCTCCGAGGAAGGTCAGAGATCACAGAAGACAACTTCCTTCCTGCTTCTTCTTCCCTTCTCTTCCATCCATGGCCGGCGTCTGGGGAGGATTCCATCCATCCATCACCGTTGATCCCTAGGCTCTGACCTCATACCCCTCATAACCCAGCCCCTGTCTGCTCTGCCTTATCTCCTGCCTGTGGGCTGAGACTTTTCGGGACTGTTCACAGCTAAGGAGAGTGCCTGGAGGGCTGCTGGGGGTGGGGGGAGGCAAGAGGCTTTTGCACATTCCTGAACATACTTGTATATAATTGTACATATCATTAAAGCTGTCTAGATTAGTTTTCAATCCAGCTAAGTCTCTCTTCTCTTTCTCCTTCCCTACCTGGGTGGGAGGGGGAGGGGATCGAGAGCATTGCTGTCTCTGGTTTATTTGCCAATCCTGAGTCAAACCGTGACAGCAGGTCACAACTTGGGTTGGGGACCATGTCCTGGGAGAGCGCTAGGTGCTGAGCTCCTAAAATGGTCACCAGCAGTTGTTTTGAATGTTGATGACCTCCATGCAGGGGATGGGAATCCTGAACAGTCCCAGACAGAGGAGACAGGGAAACAGCCTGCTGAGTTGGACTGCCCTCTGCCTTGAAAAAGTGCCTTTCTTCTCCAGGGAGTCCTTGAACAAAACTCCTGAAAGTCAGTGCTCATGCTCATTTTTATTCTAAGTAGAGCAAAGGGTCCTGGTTGTATAATGCCACCACAGGAAGCGTCTTTTCTCCTCCCTAGTGGTAAGCTTAATGTTCAAGGCAGTCATCTGTGATGTGATGGACAGAAGTTCAAGCCCCTCTCGTCTCTGATGGGAATTCAAAGATGTAACTTCTGTCTTTAAGGAAAGCACCACATAGCCCACTGGTTGTACCCGTCCCTGCTGCAAAAACGTTTATACCTCTCACATACAGACATATACAAACTGTTCTTTTTAATACCAAATTGTGCCTAAACAAGTATCAGAGTACGGCAAGTGCTCTGTGATGCTTGCTTCATTTCTCTGTGCTGGTGTTTCCAAATGAGGAGCAGGTAAAGTTGTCTGTCTTCTGGAATGGCTTCTGTGTTAGTGATGAGCAAGGAGTGGGAAATGAAAGTTTGAGGCTGTTTATATCACTGAATAAATGAAGCAGGTCAAGGGAGGTGTTTCTCCCCCTTTACTCGGCTCTCGTGAGACCCCACCAGAGTACTGTGTCCAATTCTATAGCCCTCAACATAAGAATGATGTGGAGCTCCTGGAGAGAGTCCAGAGGAGGGCCATGAAGATGATCCAAGAGCTGGAGCACCTCTCCTGTGAAGACAGGCTGAGAGAGTTGGGGTTGTTTGGCCTGGAGAAGAGAGGGCTCTGGAGAGACCTTATAGCGGCCTTCCTGAAAGGGGCCTATAGGAAAGCTGGGGAGGGACTTTTTACAAGGGCATATAGCCAAAGGACATGGGATAATGGGTTAAAAATGGAAGAGGTTAGATTTAGGTTAAACATTGGGAAGAAATTCTTGAGTGTGATGGTGGTGAGGTACTGGCACAGGTTGCCCAGAGAAGTTGAGGAAGCCTCCTCCCTAAAAGTGTTGAAGGGCAGGTTGGATGGGGCTCTGAACAACCTAGTCTAGTGGGAGGTGTCCCTGCCCATGGAGAGGGGTTGGAACTAGATGATCTTTAAGGTCCTTTCCAACCCAAACCATTCTATGATTCTGTGAGTTTTTTTCCATCTCCTAATTGAATTCTTCGGTTACTGGAGTTAAACTGGAGGGAATTTCTGTAGCAGCTGCACCAGACATCATAAAAATAGACATTTTTTGTGCATCCTTGTCAGGTCAAATCCGTTGGAGACAGAGGGAGAAGAACCCAAAGAATGTAGGTTATGTCCTGCCAGGTTTGATGGGTGTCACGGGACCCAGGGCTTGGGCTGGGAACCTGGTCTACCACAGTCCGCTCTCCTCAGGCTCCTGGCTGTCTAGAGCAGCTGTGTTAGGGATGACAGATTACCCTGCTTTCAGGATTCATGTCTGGATCTAATTTCTTTTTCACATACTGATACTGTCTGCCCCTGTGGTGGCACATTGCAGAAGTTCTCTACCAACTGTGTTACGTGGCTTTCTTGGATTCAGGCTGGGGCTAAGTGCTGCTTCAATTGAACCTGCCCTGCTGTGACGAGTTGCTGTGCCTGAGCGCCCATGTGGACATGGAGACATTGGGCTCTGGGGCTTTGGTTTCAGCAGGTAAAGCATGGACAGAGAATCACTGTTGGTAAGGTGAGGTGACAGCCATGGGATGGCAACTGGGATTGCAGTTTTGCTTCTAGGAGTCTGATTTTCACCTCAGAACTTGATCTCTCTCTGGGTTTCTCCTGGTTGCCATTACTCTCTTGAAGGGCGATACTGAGTTTCCAGCTCTTGTTTCAGCAAGGAGACAATTAAAGACTCCAAACACAGCTGAAGAATAAAGCCTTGGGTTTTTCTAGTATGGGCCATCATGTGAGGGAGGGACGAGAAGAAGTAGCTGTAATCAACATATTGCTAATTAGGCCTTGCTCCCTGTTCAGCCTCAAGGGGCCATCTCACTGCCCTGCGTGCTCATGGGCAGCGGGAAGCAGGAGGGAGAATTTAACTTAAACATTTGATTAACTGACTATTCCTTTCCTTCCGACTGAAATAGAATCAGCACGCAAATGCCATTCTGTATTTTATTTTTTGCACTGACGGCATAGCTACACAAAAAAATATTATGACCTGCTCCTGCCAAATACAACTGAATGAATTCTGAAGCACTCCTGAGCCTGGCTTTGTCACAGTCTCCTCTGCCAGTCCCTGTCATGCACTGTGCCTATCACTCATTATAGCTGATGGGTTGAGGGCAGAAAGGTGTCTCTCATCTTGTTCTCTGGAGAATTTCATCTTTGCTGCTTCACCTTCAATCACTGCTAATAGCTCTACTGGCACAAACTCAGAAAGGGGCTGTGAGGAGACAACGAAAATATTTCACAGGGTGTTTCATATTTTAATAACTAGTTTTAAAAAATGAATTTGCTGGAGCAGATCAAAATGAAGATTGCTTAGAGAGATTTCTCTTACAAGCCTTTTAATTAATTTTTTGTAATTGTTATTAATCTTTAAACCCTTTGCATTCTTGTTACTTATTTTTCTCTGAGCTGCCATAGAGATTGGATTGTGCTTTGATTAACTAATGACCATTTATCTGATGAATTGGTTAGGATGATTTACTGTTCAGAGAGTACTGTGTTGGAGGAGAGAACAAGATACCACTGAAGATTTAGTTTCTCATTTCTGTAGGATGCTTACCCAAACTTTCAACTGCTGCCTCTACCTTTTAAGCACATTGTGGCTGTGTTTGTGGCAGGTATTCTGTCACTGCAACAGAGCTCACCATCTCAGCAGGATCGCAGTGGATATCCCAAGTGAGAATTGGTGTACTGTTCTATAGGTTTTTAGATTTTCTTTACTAACATTTTCTTGTGAAAAGGGGTTCCTGATCTGGCTTTCTGGCCTCTCTGTGCCACTACAACGTCAGCCTGAAAACACAGAACTGACTATCTAGTCAATATATTTGAGAAACACGATAGTGTGGAAATATCCTTAAATATTTCAGTAGCTATTTTTTCAAACAACTGTAATTAAGTGCATGAGGTAATGGATGCATGTAGGCATCCTTAGACAAAAATATTATTTCTAAATGTTTATTCTTGTTAGGTTACAGCCAACTATACAAATAAATATCAAGTGATCAAGTATCAATAAATGCAGAGAGCACTTTATATCAGTAGTTTATATTACTACTTACTTTTATGTTGCTCTCATTTTATAAGCATATGGGCAACATGCTTTTGAATAAGGAGTGAAGAGAAGGTTATAAGGCATTGCTGGAATGAAGGCAGGCATGTCTGTTAAGATCCGTATAACCTGTGATTTGGTTTGGAATTTGTGTCTACATGCCAGTGTTTTTCAGAAGCAGTAAATTCGAATTGCACAAAAACTGGGTTGGAAGGATGCTATTAAAATATTGGAGTGAGACAGAAAAACAGGCTCCATCCCTGGCTCTATTGCAGGCTGTCTTTAGTAAGGTGGGCAAATCCTCTTGTATGTCTCTTGCAAGATATATCTTAGGATATATATGTGCTTATATATAGAGAGACAAATATATATATATACACACATAGGACAGCAAACAAATTGAAGACTGTCATTTCTCCTGCCCCTCTCTGTGCATAGTCTCAACTGAATGCCTGCAGGTCAGAGTGATTGTCTTCTCCGTATCAAAAGGCACAATGAAAATAAACACAGATCTGTGCATGCTTTCCAGAGTTGTACGTAAAACTTAAATCTGGTTTGAAGAAAGTTTTGGTAAATAGCTAGGTGCTAAAGATTATTTTTAAGATTACATCAACAATTTAAGTAACAATCTCTGTTTTGTTATTAGTTTTTTTGTTTGGGTTTTTTTTTTTTGGTTGGTTCTTTTGTTCTTACAATTTAATTGCTTTGAAACAAAGTAGACACTTTAAGTTGAAGTCTTTTTAAATTCACTGATTGAAGTGTTACCTTTTCATGCTTCATTTTTTTTCCCTGGATTACAAGATTAGGATTCGTTTGGGAAGAAAATAGGGCATTTTTATGCCAGACTTGATGAAATCATTGTCTGCAACTGTCAAGACAAAAATGACTTGAAGACAGATCATCTTGTTATAGGAGGCTTGCTTCAGCAGTCTGGAACTTACAACCAATTTAGTTATGTCAAGGCATTAAACCTCCTTTTCAGTCAAGACGAGGTGCAAAGTAGTGAATTAAATATGTTTTATCTCATTCTAATGATCACCATTTTTTAATTAGCTGCAGAAACAAGCAGTAAAGAGATGATGTTAAACGTTGTAGTTGAGGAGTTTAGAGATTAAAATATTTACTTCATGGCTAAAGGAAGTGCTAACTGAGCCCTTGTCCCTCATGTCATTGCTTTCCAAGGGAACTATTAGTGCTGCAGTTATTTTGCTGGCATGTCACCGAAAGCTGTGCTCCAGGAGCACGTTCAGTGAGCTCTGGCTGCTCATGGGCTTTTGAAGCTTGGAGCAGCCCAAAAGCACCCCAAAAGCACCCCTCTGACACACAAAAAATATGGGCAAGGGCTTCTCAGTACCCTCTCCACAACCCTGTTGCTGTGCTGCTTGTTGATACAGATGGAGCAGAGCTCCTGCCCTTATTTTCCAGACAGTGTGAGTTGCTGCTCTGCATGTGCCATCCTGGCAAAGGGATGAGTTCCTGAGGTTTTACCTACGTGTGGTGTATATCATGGCGATGGCATTTATTATGGTTTCTTTGGGGTATTTGCAAATGAGAATAAAAGGGAAGGAGTGCAGAATGAAATCTGCCTGTCATATATGAAAATCAGGAACGCCAGAATACAGATTTGGAGATTAAAAAATAGGCGGATTATTTAATCTCCTGTTTGGGCCCTAGGAGAGAAGCTAGAAAAAGTCTTAGGAAAGCTTTTTTTATTTTGACTTCAAAAAACACCAATCTCTGAGTACCTGTTTAGACAAGGTCTTTGAGAAACTGAAAATGTCAAGCAGACTTTCTAAATAATTACATTTTAACAGGGATGAGAATACATTTCTTCCCTTGCTTATGTTCTGTGAGTAAAACCCCATCCCTGTTACATCCAGCTGACACAGAAAACAAGCCTGCTCTTTGATTAGTACAGGAAAATGTGGATTCTGCCTGTATGAATAATGGAAGTGGTGCCTGAGTCTACATTTATCTAGACTTAGCGGTCATTAAATTGTTTTATATTTATCTAAGAGAATCTCACTCAGAGCAAGATAGGCAGAGGTTTCAATCTCTGGAAAGTGCCAAACCATCACTTCTACCATCTTCCCCACCCCTCACCCCAGGTTTCTAATCTCATTAATGGTATTGTGACCCTTCCAGTTCTTATGGAGCTCGTAACTGGGAGGCTGCTCAGAGACAAATCCATACATCCAGGCATGGGTAACGCTACTTCTATTCTGGTTTCATTGGAAGGCATTCAAAATGAGTTATTCTTGTCCTCTTCCATTAAGCATTCCTCTGCCTAGTAGCATAAATGTAATTAAGATTGTGGGCCTCATGACTCTTTTAACGGAATTAGATCTCATGACTCACTTGGGCATTATCTGGAGAAAGTCTCCCTACACAAAATGACTCAATCACTAAAATTGCTACCTGGCAGCATGCCAAGATATTAGGACCCAAAGAGCTAGCACTTAATCTGATTCAGGGACATCTTTAATATTTTCTGAACATACACACAAGCCTATTCCAAACCTCTTTTCCTCCAAAAAAAAGAAGTTA
The DNA here is from genome assembly GCA_020745705.1 of Hemiprocne comata. Lineage (NCBI taxonomy): Eukaryota > Metazoa > Chordata > Aves > Apodiformes > Apodidae > Hemiprocne > Hemiprocne comata. The sequence goes on along the minus strand of CM036586.1, from coordinate 151,058,024 downwards.
AGAATTTATTTTAGGCACACTCTGCACTCTGAGATGTTCTCCAATATTATTGATCCTTTTAAAGTAATTGCATTTAATTCTGAAACATTTTGCAAAAGTTCAGATGAAAAATAGTGCATGAAATCAGGACAAAGTTCAGGGCAGTAGGAAGGTCACTGAGCATTGAAGGCTGAGACCACTAGCAGTTTCATTATTTTAGTAATTCTTCCTTTTCTTCCTCTTTTGATCTCAAGACTGAGTAAAAGAATTGGGTCAGGCTAAATAACAATTATTCAATCTCCACTGTCATATTCAGTCACTAATGCTTAGGAAAATGTAATGGTAAACAGCAAGCTTTCTTGTAGTATGCTTATCCAGATTCTTTGTGTAGGTAATAGTGGGACTTCTTGGCCTGAAGGTTGTCTGTATTTAAAATCTTCCAGTGGATTGATCTTCCCTGAACTGATTCAACCATTTTTATCCCACTTTAAGCTTCTGTGGCGTTCCAGATATGTTTACATACTATGCCGAAAGGTAACCAGTCTCTTGGTTTGATACCTCCTGTCTGAACATTTAGTGAGTACTTCATAGATCTTTTGTTGCAAGCAATAGGAAACAATTGTTTGCTATTAATTTTTCCATGCTTTTCATGGATTTTTTGGTCCATCTTACCCCCTCCTCCCAGAGATCCATGTTCTAGTCTGAAGAATTGTAGCATATTTACCCCATCTCCCAAGGACGAACAACCAACATGTCATCCAAGACTGCAAAGACCTGCAGCCTAGAGCTGCTGCAGGCACCTTGGATTGTCCATACAGGAGCTTTTCTTCCAGAGGGAGGAGAAGAAAAACGTGATAATCCTTGCTAAAACTGTATTCCTAAAATAGGTCATTTATATCTGTCTTGAGATGATGCTTGCATACAAAAGGCCTAATTTTCAAGCATGCTGTTTTGTTACCAAAAGTCAATGGAGTAAAGAGGAAGTGCAGGTTCTTCTTGTAACTCTGCAGAGGTGTCTGATATGACCTTTGTCTGTCCATTATAGGTATCCAGGCTTAGAAATGCTGGCCAAGATTTTAAGTGTGTTCTTCCTGTTAAAATCATTGCCACGATTTATTATTTCTCTGCTGATTGCCAAAAAAGCTGATATTTCCTCCCTGTAAAAGGAAGGGGGAATCATTAATAATTAAATTACCAGAATGAATCATTATCAAAATAGTTTCTATTAAGTATAACATTTCTTATGGCGACAAATGGTGAGTAATGTCATTCTTTATATTTGTTCTAGCCTGACAGAGGCAAACTCATCTTCATTTACAGTAAGGCACTAAATGCCATACATTGTTAAAATCAGAATGGTGAACTTTTGTTCGTCTAAAATGAAGTTGTGTGACATGACACAGAACTTTATCCTCAGTCGATATAAAAGATCATAATAATACATATTCAGTGATTATACAGGATCCTTTTAATTGCAGAAAGAATTTTGCCATATGCTGGTGCTGTAACTACAGAAAGGAATTAAATATTTGGCAAAACTTTCTAGAAAAGCTGTTTTTCTAGGTTTTAATGTAAGCAACAGCTGAATGTGTGCAACTTTAATATGTCAGTTCAAGAAAGCACTGACTGCTGCCTGTTATAACAGTGTTAAGGTTTTCCCCTTCACTAATCTACAAAACACTTTGGATAACTGTGGATAAGCAGCCTGATCAGTCAAAACTTTTGATTGCTTTAAATGCAGCAGTCATCTGAACATTCTGAAAGGATTGCACCAAGTGATTGGTTTAAATGATTACTAGTGCACTTACAATGCCTTTGCCCACAAACAGTTAGTTTTGTTTCCAACCCTTATTTTTGCTTAAATGCTTTCTTTGCACAACCCATAATAACAACTGTGTTGATATGGACATTTTTTAGAGTAAGTATTTAGTTTTCTGACCCATCTGGCTAACCTAGTGAAACCAGTGTCTTTATTTAACCAGGAGGCAGCTGTGCACATAAGAAAGCATCTTCCATGGACCTTTGACAACATTTTCTGCTTTGTACCTTACCAGAGGGGTGGAAGGTGGGAAATGTCAAAATCCTGCTACTGGAATGCTGATCCTCCAAGTTCTGCCTCTGCCCTTGGGCCAGTCTTGGTGTAGCAAAGTTTCCCATGAAGAATGCTGACGGCTGGCGCAGCTGCTCCATCCATCCTCCTTTCTGCTTTGCTGCCAGTAAAGCAATGCAAAGAAAAGATTGTGTGCTTTTAGGTAAGTGGAAGAGATAAATAAAAATAAATAAAAAAAAGAAAAAAGAAAAAAAGAGAAAAAGGAAATATGTATTTCAATTACGTGGACTGATTCCTTTTTAAAGAAGTGGAATACAAAATAAACTTCCCTCACAGTAACCCCCTCTCACATCTCTTCTTTACTGTTGACTTCCTGAAACATCAATGAATTTTAGTTTCTTTTTTTTGTGTGTGTGCAACATGTAGTATTTGTTGGAGAAATTAGCCTGGTGCATCTTCAAAAGCTGAACTTTCCTTATCTGAACAATGTCCATTCAATCCGACAGATACACTGCTTTATTAAATTACTTAAAGACACTGACAAAGCCCATAACTATGAACCTTAATCATAAGGATCTCAGTTCTAATTTCTACAATGGCTTCTACTAGATTAGCACAGAGAAGAGATAAAGTGAAAAGCTGCTGCTGTGTGCAAGCCAGGCAGCGCACAGCAAAGCCCCAAATCAATAAAAGCAGCAGAAAGTCTGCTGCTCCCCTTTAGGCATTTACTCATGGAGTGAAGGCACTTTTATCATCAAGTTAACTGGGTTCCAGAGCAGGCTTTATTTTATACAGGATTTTCCCTTTCAAGGAAGAGCATTTTCATTGTGGAAGCATTAGTTTTCTTCCTCTAAGCAGAAAATAGACATAACACATTTATAAATATAATAATAAATTATGGTGACTTATTTTGGATACTTCTGCTAACAGAGAAAGGCAATACATGTTTTTCAGCTATTGACCAGCCAGAAAACACCTCTAACTGTATGGGAATTTCAAGACATATTTTTCATCAGGGCATACGTACATTGCATTCGGTGGAGACCAAAAGCTAGAAATATCATTATAGTTGGTTAGGGTTTCATATAAATGAAGGTATTTTTTTGAAATGTGAGGTAAGGTGTGTGACTGTAGAGTCACAGAGGCATTCTCGTTGCAGGAGACCTCAGGAAGTCTCCAGGTCAACCTCCTGCTCAAAACAGGATCAACACTAAACTCAGAGGGGGTTGCTCAGATCTTTGTCTGACATTGGATCTCAGAAGCTGCCAAAGCTGGTCACTCCACAGACTCGCTGGGAACCCTGTCCCAATACTATTTTTCCTTGTAATGCATCATTTTTTTCCTTGTATCTGGTTGGATCCTTCCCTGTTTCTATATGTGACTACTGTCTATTGCTCTTCCACCATGCACTACATTAAAAAGCCTGGCTGTGTCTTCTCAGTTATCTTCTCTTAGTTATTGAAAGGTTGCTATTAGATTTTCCCCAAGACTTCTCATCTCCAGCCAACAAAGTCACAGGGGCAAAATGTATTTGCATTTGAGACAAAATACCCATTTGTGACTCAAGTCCAAAACAAGTTGTTTGTTTGTTTGTTTTATTGCTATACTTACAAACAGACATCTGTGAAAATGAAGTGTCATTTTGCAGGAATAAGGTGCCAATGTGGAAAGTCAAAACAGCATTACTGAAAAAAATAAATATCCATTTCTTTATAGAAATAAGTTCTGGGGAACAACTTGATAAACACACAGGAACCTAGTCTCTAGTAAAAATTATGTTAGTTTTTTTTTTGTTTTACTTAACTGTATCTTATCTGGATGCAGAACTACTTCATATTCACTTGAAGAGAAAAATTGTCTTTTTTGTAATAGTCTTCACAATGAAGACACTAAGTTTTATGTTCCCTGCATCTGCTAGGTCAGGTGTGCAGGACACCTTCAGGCTCATCAGCTGGGGTCACTTCCTACTAGTTTTAGCTGCATAGCTTTTTCTTTATCTCTTAGCTACCTGAGAAAGCTCTGGCTACTGTAAGTGGAATGAAACAAACACTTTCAGAGAACACTCCTTTTCATACAAGGCGAGTAACTGGAATATGTGTGATAAGCACCTTTCCTGGTGCTTCTTTCTGTTTGCTTAAAGCATAAGGAGATGAAGATGATTCACTCAGACTTACATAGGTAAGACTGCATCAGGGAAGTGTTTTCTTTATGCAGATCTAGTTCAAATCTGCAGGCTTAATTATGACAACTTCTACACAAGAAAAATATTGGTTGTTTCCAAAGAAAGTCTGTTGGGGCTTTTACAGTGCGTAATGTGTATAGAAGAATATAAAAGCCACTGTGTTCTTGTAACAAAGGAAGTCTAAAAGGTTTTGCAAGCATCAGCGAAAAGGTAACTTAGGGGTTTTCCAAGTTTCAGCGAAAAATGTAACAAACAGGATGAAAAAGCCACAAAACCAGATAGTGATGTCAAGAACTACGAGTGTAAGCCAACCAATCAAATTATGTAGCTTGTGCATGGCTTTCGCGTGCTTTATGCTGTTAGCCAATGGAAAATGGCGTGATCGGCGCATGGGAGCATGCTGAAGAAGTAATAGAGTATATAATCAGTGTGATTCCGCTAATAAACGAAGCTTCTTTACCCATCATATTGGTGATGCGTCTTGCTTCCCCACCTTCGGCCGCGACATTCTGGTGACCCCGACGTGATCCTGAGAACGGGATAAGAAGTTGACTCCAGGCAGACGAGAGAGAAGGTGGTCCATCCCGGCGCCCGAGAGAGGCGGAACGGCGGCCGCGAGCGGCGAACCGGGGCCCGAGAGAGGCGGCACGGCGATAAGCCAGGAACGTGCACGGCTGACCGGTGAGTCAGGCAGACTGAGGTCTGGATTCGGGATGGGGAATGCTGTTATGACAGCGCTGGAAAGGGCAACCGTAGATGGGTTGATAAAAGTTGCGTCCACCACGGGACGGACGGTAAACCGCCAGGAATTGGTGGATTTACTTTTTTGGTGTCGACGACGTGGGCTTATAGATTCTACCGGACAAGTGTTTGATCTGCCTGCTTGGCAAAAAATCGGTCAAGAGCTGTGGGAGGCTGTGCAAAATGGGACTAAGGGCGCAAAAAAGATGGCAAAGACATATCGAGAAATACGGCTAGTGATTGAGCAGGTACATGCGGACGCAGAGGTAGCTAAAGCATTGCAGGCTGCAATAACTGAGGGGCCCTCAACCAGTAAGAGGGACATTTTGAGTCCCGAAGAGGAGGGGAAATTAGAGAAAGGAAAAGGAGAGGAAAGAGAAGAACAGAGGAAAGGCTATGAGGACGACTGGGGGACTTTTACCCCGCCGATGTATCCGGTCGCGGCACCGGCAGGCTTTAAGGGAGCTTTTGACGATATCATCCCTCCGTGGAACCCAGAACCTCCTAAGGAGCCCTCTGCGCCTCCTCCACCCGAGCCCATGGAAGTTCCCCTTCCCATGGACGTCCCTCTCCCACCCTCTTCGCCTGAAATGGCTAGCCCTTCAGCTACTGGGGAACCAGACTTAGGTACCCTGCTGCAGGCTCAACGCAATGTCATGGAAAAAATCTTGGCTGAAATGAAGAGGATTGATGGAAATGCCAGCACGCCAACGCGGGCTTTAGCGTATCAGCGCGCGGCAAGAGCAGTGAAGGAGGGATTAGAAAACATAGAGAAGCAGCTCGGTCAAAGTGATCAGACAACTGTAAACGGTGCCACGGCAGGGTCTAAGGAATTGACGAAGGCACAGAGAAAACATCTAATTGACTATGCAGCAACAGGAGAGATGGGAGTAGAGGAATTGAATGATTATCTGAGAAAGAACTATGGCCCCGGCCAGGGGTTGACAGAAGCTGAGAGACGGACAATTGCAGGAATGAGAGAACAAATACGCTCATGGGGTCGGGACCCTGATGTCAGAGATCGAGAATACAAACAGACCGGACAAAAGCAGGGACTTGAAAGAAACCAGGCGGGGCTGGAACCGCCTCGAGATCCTTCATTCGATCTGTCCAAAAGATGGAAAGGTGTGGTAACCAATGCTGAGCTTACAGGGGATTTTGTGTTTACTCCTCTACTTGCCGCACCAGTGATAGCAACCCAAAACGGACCGGAATGGCGGCCGTTAGACTGGACAGTACTTAACAAATTACAGCAGTCTATTTTAGCATATGGGATCAGTAACCCTCTGGTGAAGAAACAGGTGTCAGCGTTCTGTAAGTATGCAGATCTAGTGCCCACGGACATTCGACTACTAATGGAACTGATACTAGGTCCTACGACCTATACTTTGTTTCTCACGAAATGGCAGGAACGACTGGAAGATAAGCAGCTAGATAACATTCATCTGGCTGACGGGGACCCCTTGCGTCTAGCCACATTGGAGCAACTGATGGGAACAGGTGCATTTCGAGATCCTCAAAGGCAGGCTGCACTTCCACCAAGAGTGCTTGCACAATCGAAAGCTGCGGCTTTAGAGGCCTTTATGGCCTTGCCTCAAATTGGAAAAGTCAATCCCCCTTATTTAAAAATTACACAAGGAGAAAAGGAGTCCTTTCTAGGGTTTGTGGATAGGGTTAAGGAAGCCATTGAGGCTGCACCTAATGTCCCTGAAGAAATGAAGGACCTCATGGTAAAGGAGGTGGCGTCCCAGAACGCTAACCCAGCCTGTAAGAGGCTATTATCTACGTTAACTCCGTCCGCATCACTTGTGCAAATGGTAGAGATATGCGCCCGGGCACCGTGGGAAGAAGAGAAAGAGAAAGCAAAAATTCATGCATCAGCGTTGGCGGTCGCCCTCAAACAACCGGTCCCATTAGGACGCGGAGATCGAGGACCTGGTGTAACGGGGTGTTATCTATGTGGCAAATCTGGGCATTTCAAGAAAAATTGCCCCCAAAAACAGAAAAGGCCTCCCGTTGTAAGCCCTCATGGGTCTTTTGATGGTACATGCAAACGATGTGAGAAATTTGGGCACAAAGCACAAGAATGCCGTTCTCGTTTCAAGAAAGACGGTACTCCCCTGGGAGGCTCGGGAAACTTCCGCAGCCGCGGGCCGGGCGCGGCCAACAAATACTCGGGACAAACCAACCTTCACAGCATGGCTGTCTCCACGAGCTGCACGCCGCCACTAGAGGGAGTGCAGGAGTCGATTTGGCCGTGGCAGACACAGTAACCCTAAATACTGAAGATGTTCAGGTAGTGGACTCAACAACATCTGGACCACTAGGCAATGGACTTGCAGCTTTGCTCATCGGACGTTCATCCACTAGCCGACAGGGCATTTTTGTATTACCTGGATTGATTGACGCTGATTTCACCGGCATTATCAAGATAATGGTAAAGGCATTTAAACCACCGGTGACCATTCCGAAAAGCAGCAAAATTGCCCAATTGGTCCCGTTTCTTCCACAAGTTCCACGATCATTGCCTCAGCACCGGGGAGCAGGAGGTTTTGGGAGTACAGATAAGACATCAACAGGACTGCTTTCCCTTTTTACGATGGTGCTCACCCAGAATAGGCCAAAACGAATAGTGCAAATCATTAACTCAGACTGCACGACACCTTCTGAGATCCTGCTCCCGGATGGAACAAGACCGGAAATGATGCTAGACACTGGGTCAGATGTTACAATTTTGCCCATGACGGCATGGCCAACTTCTTGGCCTCTAGCACCAATCCGGGCCCCCATCAGTGGTATTGGTGGGGAAGCTCTGACCCATCAGAGTGTATGGTGGTGCATCATTCGAGATGTGAAGGAAGGCAGAGAGGGTCGTGTTCGACCATATGTGATGCATACTACACTGTGGATTTTGGGACGAGATGTGATGGCACAATGGGGTTTAACATTGACAATGACGCCTTTTTAGCGGCGGTCACTGGGAAGCAGGGCCTACCCATTCTAAAACTACAATGGCTTACTGAGGATCCAGTATGGGTGGCCCAGTGGCCGCTCCCAAAGGAGAAGTTAGAGCCCCTGCGAGAGCTGGTTGAAGAACAGGCAAAATTAGGTCATATTCGTCCTTCTGTTAGTCAATGGAATACTCCTGTGTTTGTGATTAAGAAGAAGTCAGGAAAATGGCGACTGTTGCATGACCTACGAGCTGTAAACGCTGTGATAAAACCAATGGGAGCCCTGCAACCAGGACTACCATCTCCTTCAGCCCTACCAAAGAATTGGTCCCTATTAATAATTGATCTAAAAGATTGTTTTTTCTCTATTCCACTACATCAAGATGATATGGAGCGCTTTGCTTTTACTGTGCCCAGTATAAATAATAGCGCCCCTGCTGCCCGTTATGAATGGACTGTACTTCCACAAGGCATGTGTAATAGCCCTACTATGTGTCAGTTCTATGTGGACCAAGCCTTAAAGCCTTGGAAGCAGAAGTACCCTCAGGCCTTGGTGTATCATTATATGGATGACATCCTGGTAGCTACACCAGAAGGACTCTCAGAAACAGCAGAACAAGAATTATCGCGTCAGTTGCAGGCTTTTGGTCTAACCATTGCCCCAGAGAAAGTCCAACGAAAAGCACCATGGACTTATTTAGGTATGACTGTTACTGATACCAGAATCCAGCCAAGTAAAATGCAGTTACATACCCAGGTGTCCACTGTCAACGATATACAAAAATTGGTAGGAGACTTGCAATGGCTCCGCACCTGGAGTGGTCTGACGAATCAAGACCTGGAACCCCTGATTGCTTTGTTACGAGGTTCCACTGATCCAGCTCAACCATGTACACTATCTGAAGAAGCGAAAAGGGCCCTGCAGCAGATTGAGAAAAAGCTTTCCCTACAACAATGCTACCGTTACCAACCTGAATGTGATATAGCAATTGCATTGTATGGACCCCACGAACATCGATCAGCGGTAATCATTCAGACAGTAAAGCACCTAACGTATGTCTTAGAGTGGGTTTTTCCACCTGTGAAACCCTCTGCGGCAGTAGAACCTTTCCTTGATCACATCGGAAGGTTGTTACTAAAAGCAAGGGTGCGGGTGCGACAAGTCTTTGGCAAAGACCCCACTGTTATCTATGTGCCTTGGAAAACTGTGGACTTATTACAGATGTGGATGCAGGAATCCCCCCCTTTTGCTCTCGCTACCATAGGACTTGCCTTGTCAGTACACTATCCGTCACATCCACTATTCAAAACAACGCTTGTATTGACAGAAAGGCCTAAAGTCGTGACTCAGCCCATAGAAGAAGCCTTGACAGTATTCACGGATGCCAGTGGGAAAACAGGACGGTACGGCTGTGCCTGGAAACAAGAAGGGGAATGGGAGAAACACATCTGTACGCTCACTGGAGTGTCTGTGCAAGTGCTTGAACTTAAAGCGGCGACCTTAGCCTTACAGCTATTTGCAGAACAACCGTTGAATTTGGTTACAGACTCTGTATATGTGGCTGGGGTAGTCAACCGCATAGATAAGGCGATTTTGGGTCACATTACCAATCCAGCGATAGAAGAGCTGCTTATCACACTTATTGCTTTGATTGATCATCGACGATCCGCTTTGTGGTGCACACATGTTCGAAGCCACACCACATTGCCAGGCATTTTTACAGAAGGCAATGCACTTATTGATAAGGCAGTGTCCCAAGAACTATCGGCGGCTGTGCACTCTCCATCTGTCTTTGACAAGGCGCGTTCCTCCCATCAATTCTTTCACCAATCGGCCAGAGCTCTACAAAGGGAATTTGGCGTGTCTAGAGCACACGCACGATCCATTGTTGCTGCGTGCCCTGATTGTGCGCGCATTTCTCCTCTGCAAGTGGCAGGGACGAATCCACGTGGGCTGCAACCACGGGGAATATGGCAATCAGACGTGACAGAAATTCCCGCCTTTGGTCGACTACGCTATGTACATGTCTCTGTTGACACTTGTAGCAAGGCCATTTGGGCAACGGCTGCCCCTTCGACAGCCTTTGTCAAAGTGAAAGGTCACTGGTTATCGGCCTTTGCTGCTCTAGGAGTGCCTGAAGTCATCAAAACAGACAACGGCCCTGCCTATACTAGCCAGGCCTGTGCCGCCTTTTTACAGGCCTGGGGGATACAGCATAAAACAGGCATTCCGTACAACAGCACTGGACAGGCGATCATCGAAAGGCGTCACCAAGAAGTGAAACGCCTTGCGGTCATTTTGAAAAGAGAGGGGGAGCGTTCCCCACACAATGCCTTGATGAAAACCTGTTTTGTGTTGAACTGGAAGAACCCAGTGGGTGAAGAGGATCGACCGCCTATGGAGGCTCACTTGTGTGTTAATCAAAAGGACTTTACACAATGGAACGTTCTTGTAGAAACTTGGGAACCGCAAAAGGGGAATTGGGCGGGGTATGGCAGTAAATTATTAACGTGGGGCAAAGGTTATGCTTGTGTCGTTACAGAAGACTCCGGGACACGGTGGCTGCCAGCGAAGTGGGTACGACCCTGGGTGAAGGGGCTGAAGACCGACGGCGGGCCCGGACTCGCCGCAGAATCAGCTCCGTCCACAGAATCAGCTCCGTCTACTGGGAAATAGAAGGACATTTGGGTTTGGGGCGTGATACACTGAATTGTGACTCTATATAGAGTATTAACTTTTCGGTCAATTTTGTGAGCATTGTCTGAGCTTTAGCAAAACTTGCTTTTCGCTTATTACGGCTCTTAGCTAGTATTAGAACAGCGCAAAAGACAACAATAATAGCAACACAATATGATATACAGTGTGATCAACATGATTGGCAGAGGGGTATCTATTGGTAAGTGGCTGTTAATGGTATGGATTGGGGTTGTTTTGGGATTGACCAGCATTTCTCCGAGAGATAACATCTGGGTAACGTTAGCAAACCGCACCGGGCAGTCATCATTATGTTTAGCCTTGGGAGGGGCAGGAAACCCGTTCCGGACCTGCCTTATTGGGGTACCAACATGGAACATTAGCAAATTTCACGGATTGGTGAATGTTACTAACTTGACCTATGCTGCCTTTAATAACACCTCTACGGGTACCAATACTGCTGCCAAACAAGATGGAGCAGTACAGTGCAATCTGATCCTCAGCCTTAACACCACTTTATTGTCAGATCCTGAAGAATTAGATTTGTTCGGGAGCATGAACGCTTCCATAAATGGGTCTAAAGGAGGTTGGGTGTCATTTCTGCCTAGGACGGAAAGTCAACTAAACGTGAATCAAAAATCTTGGGCCAACCTTGACTCTAACCTTGACAGTGCCCAGGTATACCAGCAGCTCTACGCAGGTTGCAATGGCAGCAACATAACCCAGCCTTTGCGGTTACCCGACGGTATATTTTTGATTTGTGGTGATCGTGCTTGGAATGGGATTCCTCGTTTCCCTACGGGAGGACCTTGTTATATAGGACAATTGGCCTTTTTTCATCCAAATTTAACAACCTTGATGCGATGGTCACAGAACGAGACGCGACAGAGACGTGCCTTACATGAATTACAATGTACAGAAGTGGGGACTCCGGTATTTTGGAGTGAATTTGCAAGAGTAGCATCAGCTACTCTTTTTCCGGCATTGGCAGCATCAAAAGCCATGTTATTGGCAGAACAAGTTGGGTGCTGGACAAAGAGGGAATTAAATCTTACTTCTCAGATATTAGATGAACTTTCACGGGATGTACAAAGTGTGAATCATGCGGTTCTTCAGAACCGGGCCGCAATTGATTTTCTGTTATTGGCCCACGGGCATGGGTGTGAAGAATTTGAAGGCATGTGTTGCATGAATCTTAGTGATCATGGGGAATCCATTCAAAATAAGCTAAAGCAATTGAAAGCAGGATTGCATGCTTTGCAACAAGAAACTGGGTTGGGATTGGATGGGTGGCTGTCAAAACTAGGCCTTGGAGGATGGTTAGGAGACCTGTTAAAAATGATTGCAGGACCAATCGTGCTAATCGGACTAATCTGTATTTTTGGGCCATGTCTATTACAATGTTTGATGAGTCGGGTTTCTGCTGTGACTCAGACTCTTTTCGAAAAGAGAGGGGGAGATGTTGGGGCTTTTACAGTGCGTAATGTGTATAGAAGAATATAAAAGCCACTGTGTTCTTGTAACAAAGGAAGTCTAAAAGGTTTTGCAAGCATCAGCGAAAAGGTAACTTAGGGGTTTTCCAAGTTTCAGCGAAAAATGTAACAAACAGGATGAAAAAGCCACAAAACCAGATAGTGATGTCAAGAACTACGAGTGTAAGCCAACCAATCAAATTATGTAGCTTGTGCATGGCTTTCGCGTGCTTTATGCTGTTAGCCAATGGAAAAAGGCGTGATCGGCGCATGGGAGCATGCTGAAGAAGTAATAGAGTATATAATCAGTGCGATTCCGCTAATAAACGAAGCTTCTTTACCCATCATATTGGTGATGCGTCTTGCTTCCCCACCTTCGGCTGCGACAAAAGTCCAGTATGGGATGTTTAGAAAAATAATCAGCATGTGCACGTAACTTTGATGTTCCTCTCTTTTCTCTGGCTCTCTGTTAAATGCCCAGCCTAGAAGAGCGTTGCCATGATATTTAAAGCCTTCTGTAGAACTAGGTGTTTTTGTGTGTGATGTCACACAACAGATGAAGCAATTGAACTCTTGACAGCTGTAAGAGACCTTATGTCTTATGATAAATTGCCTCCTACTAAAAGGAGAAAAAAAAAAAGGTTTTATGGTTTTATCTCATTTTCTTTTCAGGACGTCAAATCATTCATTAACACTGGCTGTGGAGCTTCAGTAGTTCACTATACATTTCTGGAGCAAAATGCTTGGTGATGAGAAATAAGCATTTTGGTTTTAGATGGCCTCATAGAAAAAAATAATTGAAAGAGACTTCTGGAAGTCAGCTAGTCCAACCTCCTCCTGGGCACTACTACCAGGCTAATCACTGAGAAAAGCCTGAGGAGATGTCTCTAAGGTGAGTTGGGTCCTGAGCTTCTGTTTCTTTCCACTGACTGTGGAAGGAGAGGAACTTAGATGCAGGTGATGATGCTCCATACCTATGTTGGTGGTACTGAGGAGCAGGCTAGAAAGTCAGAGCAGTTTCTTAGAGCCTCACTATAGAGAGCAATTAATTTTTGTCATGTCTGCATCTTGTACAAGTGGGTCACACTGTCCATAATGCTGTCTTCGGGTAACTTGAAAACTCACTGTGACTTGTTTAGGCTGAATGTGAAACATAAGCAGTGTGTTCAACTGCTGTAAGTGTAGTTTTCTGCTGTGGGTAGTGCTTTTAATAGGCATCTCAGCAGGTGGTAGGAAAGTACATCTAAACAGCTCAGCCTAAATCTAAGAACTGTGTGCTAAATGGGCCAACAGTTATCTGTGGTATGACAATTCCTATGTTTGCACCATGAAAAATAAGGAATTTTGGGAGGCTGAAGTTACTTAATACTGAATTGTCTCCGTTAAAAAATTCCCAGCCTGTGTGATTTTTGCTCTATACATCTACATATGTATTAATATTGTCTATTAAAAAGCTTCCATAGATAGACAGGCATTAGGCATTTTGTGCCACTTCTTATTTAATTTACTACTCCGTATGAATTTCCTTTTCCCCTTTTTAACGTCAAGACAGTAGCTCAAAGTCACATGCAGGTTCAGAAGATACTCTGTGTACTTGGATACTCTTGTAGCTGAGAAGCTGTTAGGGAACTTGGCTTGTGGGCAATTACATTAGAGAATAAGCTTAATTTATTTGATTACATTTGTCATTGTGGGGCAAGAAATTTAGAGGATTAAACTGGCGCTACACAGAAATGTGAGAAGTCCATTTAGGCCTCTGTAATTTTGATTTTTTTGATAAGAGAGTTTCTTGTGCCAAATGAACATTGGAGTGGCGTTCTGATTTCTTTTCAACTGGACACTGTAATTTCATTTTGGTGACCTTGAATGCGGAGTTGTATCACTTCCTCACAGGCTGACTCACCTCTTTTACTCTCTGTTACTCCATGAAGTGTCAAATCTTGCACTTCTTACTTATTCCTCCCCTACAAAAAATTCCTGTGGACTTCTAAACCAGATGTAGTTTTGATTTGCAACAAATTTTAGGGAATATGCCCATGGAATATTCAAGCAAGTGACTGACACCAACAAATCAAAGGATGCAATGGCCCTAAGTTCATGCAGTTGGCATTGACCTCTGCATAGGATAGCCTGGAGGGCAATGCTATTTTAGGAGACTCCCCCTCTGTTACCCAGAGTGGGAAGAGAGTACAGCTGCTCTTTCAGGCACTCTAGAGCACTCCTGTTTGGCTGCAAACTATATGACATTGCTGATGAATTGAGCACCATGACTGTAGCAGTTTTCTGAGCACAACGGAAGGCATCTGGGTATTTCTCTTACATCTACAAGCCATGACTCTATTGTGAGTCATGTCTTGAAGTTTTATGTTACCAGAAAGATGCTGTTGTGTGTGCCATTTACAGATAAAACTGGTTTGCTGTGAGCATATCAATTATGCAGTAATTTGCTATGCAGTTTGAACAACAGTAACTTCTTTCCTTCTCTGTGTTTTGTTTTTTTTTTTTTTTTTAATAAATTGGAAAAGTAGTGTATTAAATGCTTAACCATTAAATAGAAAGAGAAGTAATATATAAGTAAGTACATAAATAATTTAGGAGCAATTATATAGAACATTTCAGACAATGAGAGTGTAACAGGCAGAGGACCACTTATCAACTATATGCTATAATGGAAGGATCACAGTTTGGTAAGCACTTCTGTCGGGAAGGTTTGATAAGTCAATCACAACAGTGACCACTTTACTATCTGCTTGACAAGGCAAGAGCTGGGGTCATTACCCTCTTTCCCACCTACAGGTGAGTTCTAGACTGAGCATTTACTGCACCTTATTATTAGTATAATGAAATGTATTGCATTGAAGGGTGCCACACAGGGAACTTGTGAGGCAATCTGATGTTCAGAGCTCTCACAGTGCCCCTAGAGCAATCAGTAACTTCTTCAGGGGTTTCCACCTTTCAGTAAGAACAGAGTGGTAGTCTGTGCCTAAGCACTCAAAGCAGTGCCATCATCTGTCTTTTCTACCCTGCAGTCTATACCTGTGCATGCAATGATCTGCCTCAGGTCCTTAGGAAGAACCACTGTTACCTCCCCTGATGTGGAAGCCAGAGGGTTTACATTTGCACTCAAAGAGCTGCCTTGTTGGTGCATTATTATGAGGCAGCACAACTGTGCTGTGGAGTTTATGTTCATCACAGTTGCTGTTTTACTTGATGATTCTTTTGGCTTAGATGATTAAAATTATGCTGGAGAGTGGCTATCAGTCTGCACTAGGGAAAAGTAAATTATTTACTTGACTTTTCTAATCATCCTAGAGAATTATTTTTTTAAAAGTCTGTCCTCTCTTTAGTATGCCAGCCCTTGGTTATTTTTCTGCTTTCAGAGAGCAAATTTCAAGGGGAGAATCCCATCCATCTTGTCCTGAATCTGGCAGAAAGCTGTAGACAGCTGTGCTACCTAGTGTTCATAGGGCCAGATTGAACCATTGATTTTTACATGGAACTCCTCATTGCCTTGAACAAATTGTACTGAGGAAAAGCCAATGGCATGACTCTGGCCCTTATAGGTGGAACAAAACCTGATTTAGCTGGCATTTTGTTTTGTTTTACAGTCTCTGATTAAAACAATTCTCTATTAGTATGCATTTCGTTCTTTACCTTGCTTTCAACATTTTTGTAGTAAAGTAGTTGAGAGCAGAATCTCTCAGCTTTGTAGTAGGCAGTGAATGGGTTCTCATCTATGAAAGATTAATTAATGAGAATATTACTTAAGTGATTTTTTTTTCTGTGTCAGCTCAAACTTTTGCCACTTACAGTAACTACAGCACTGTGGAGAAAGAAACTCATGCTGGAACCTGCATTGTTTCAGAGGGAGTTTGTAAATGGTAACTCCTGTGTCTCTGTGCAAAAGTAAGGCAGTGTACTCTTAACCACTGGTGATTTCTCAGAGTTAAGCAAAGAAGGTCAGGTCGTTTGGCTGAATCTTTTGCTTGATGTACAAATGGGCTCCCCACTCTGATTTGTAAAAATAAATTACCTCTAGAAGAAATGGAGGGATGTGTGCCAAGGGTGAAGCTATATGCTTTACTTTTAGAAAAGCTAGTGGTCCTGGGTAGTACTCCAGATGATACATTTTAAATCCTGCTCTGTAGGGTGGTGGGTAGATTTAACCCTCTTTCTCATACACAACATGGCAATTTTTCAGCACTCTCTGAATGGAGACAGGATAGCAATTTAAGATTACTAAAGACCAGAGCTATCATATATCAGAGAGACAAGACTGTGTAAAATGACAAAATAATAATAAAAATAATAATAAAAATAAGCAACGCTCCTTTTCACTCCAAATATAAATCTATAATAAATGCCAGGAGGGCAGAAATATAAGACAATGTATATTATAATGATCTACTTTTAATAGAGGATTTCAAAATAGAGAGCTGCCAGCCATGGATGAATCATTCTTTTCTTGGAGAAGAGAAAACTTGAAATGTTATCTTTGCTTTCCCAGCAGCTTATTACAAGTGCATGTGGTGGTTTGAAACCTCTCAACTAGAAAGAGATTGAAGTCTGCCCCCTTAAGGCTGTGTTGCAGAGATTCCAAATTTTGCACCCACAGAATTGAGGTCAGGGAATATTTTCTTAGCAATCTACAGATGGTTTTGTAACTGTGTGTACTACTGGAAGTCTTGTTCACTGTTTAGTCATAATAATTTCCCTCTGTTTTCCAGCATTCTACTAATTTCTGCATTCCATCTTTATTCTAACCTCCCTGCCACTCACAGCAAGGATTCATTTCACTATTTTGTTTAAAATATTTATGTAACATTTCATGTTTTTTTCTCAGACATTTGTGAATGTTTGTGCAAAACTTGGGCAGGGGGGAAAGAAAATATTTTTAATACTTTCAGCTCCAGAGAAGTGAATAAAATGCAGATCCATGATGGTTTTTGACAGACTAGCTGATTTCATTCCATGGCTAATAGTAGTGTACTGTGATTCTGCTGTACAGTATAGAGTATATTTTTCTAGCAGAATAAAAAGGGTCTCATAATTTATCCCTTAGTGGCACAGAACATCTGCTGAGCTTTCTTTTGCTCCTCCTATTTCTCTTTTTGTAAGCCCATGAGAGAAGCAGCTTGTTTGCTTTACAAATTTTGCATACGCTTTCTCCTTTGAGGAAAGAACCATGTCTTTCTGTATCAGCATGCCTGAATCATTGCCACATTTGTTGTAGATGCTCCTCTTTTACATCCAGGATAACCCAACTGAGGATGGCTTGCCCCGTAAACAAATGGACAGGGTGGTAAAGTCACAGGACAGTTTTTCAGGGACTGATCACTTGGGGGCCTTAAACGACCTGCATGGTTAGCTGTGTGTCTGAGGCTGAAAGGTGGCAATCACTTGTTGCCTCTAGGACTGAACTATTTGATCTACTGCTTTTCAAGCTCCCTGTGTACTGCCTGAGTACAGCAGTAAAAATCTCAGATTACCTGACCTTCAATTTGCCTGTATTTTTACTGTTTTAGGCTTGTGAAAGTCTCCTCAGGACCTCTGCCTGGGTCCAGACATTAAAATTGTCCTGCTTGAACAATCAGCTTTGAAATTAAGTACACACTTCATCAACACGCTGGGAAAAGTACAATAAAGAATAAGGGATCTCAGGAATCTCATCCTGTATCCATTGCACTATCTAGAAGGCTTCCAGAATTTCAAAGGAAGATGGAATTGAGCCTCATCTTTGAGACTGGCATTTTCTCATTTAAAGAAAGAGGAAGAAGACTATAGATCGTGAAGATAAAAAGCTATTTCTGAGTGAGGGACTTGTAGAGTAGTGATGCAAGGGGGAGTGGATGGACTCTGTACTCGACACTGGTGAGACTGCAGCTCAAGTACTGTGTTCAGTTCTGGGCTCCTCACCATAAGAAGGACATTGAGGTGCTAGAGCGTGACCAGAGAAGAGCTATCAAGCTGGTTGGGGGCTGACCTGCTGGAGAGTAGTGTAGGTGAAAGAGACCTGGGGGTCCTGGTAGACAGGAGGATGACCATGAGCCAGCAATGTGCCCTTGTGGCCAAGAAGGCCAATGGCATCCTGGGGTGCATTAGAAAGGGTGTGGTTAGTAGGTCAAGAGAGGTTCTCCTCCCCCTCTATTCTGCATTGGTGAGGCCGCATCTGGAGTATTGTGTCCAGTTCTGGGCCCCTCAGTTCAAGAAGGACAGGGAACTGCTTGAAAGAGTCCAGCGCAGAGCCACAAAGATGACTAAGGGAGTGGAACATCTCCCTTATGAGGAAAGGCTGAGGGAGCTGGGTCTCTTTAGCTTGGAAAAAAGGAGGCTGAGGGGTGACCTCATCAATGTTTACAAATATGTAAGGGGTGAGTGTCAGGGAGATGGAGTTAGGCTCTTCTCAGTGATGACCAGTGATAGGACAAGGGGTAATGGGTGCAAATTGGAGCATAGGAGGTTCAAGGTAAATATCCAAAAAAATTTTTTTACTGTGAGAGTGACAGAGCACTGGAACAGGCTGCCCAGGGAGGTTGTGGAGTCTCCTTCACTGGAGACATTCAAAACCCGCCTGGATGCGTTCCTGTGTGATGTGCTCTAGGTGACCCTGCTCTGGCAGGGGGGTTGGACTAGATGATCTTTCGAGGTCCCTTCCAACCCCTAGGATTCTATGATTCTATGATTCTATGATTCTATGAAGGGTCTAGAGAACAAGTCCTACGAGGAGCAGCTGAGGGAACTGGGGATGTTTAGTTTGGAGAAGAGAAGGCTGAGGGGAGACCACATTGCCCTCTACAACTACCTGAAAGGAGGTTGTAGGGAGGTGGGTGTTGGCCTCTTCTCCCAAGTAAATAATGATAGGACTAGAGGAAATGGCCTGAGGTTGAAGCAGAGGAGGTTTGGATTGGATATTAAGAGGAATTTCTATACTAAAAGAGTATTCAGGCACTGGAACAGCCTGCCCAGGGAGGTGGTGCAGTCACCGTCCTTGGAGGTATTCAAGAAACGTATAGATGTGGCACTTCAGGGCATGCACTAGTGGCTGAGGTTGTGGGTTTTTTGTGGGTGTTTTTGTGGTGGAGTGTGTGTGGTTGTTTGTGTTTGTTTGGTTTTTCAGTGTGTTGATGGTTAGATTTGGTGATCTTGGAGGTCCTTTCCAACCATGATGATTCTATGATTCTGTGATTCTGTAACTGGGTATTTAAAGAGTTTTGTAGTCAGAAGTGCCTGAATGAGATGGTCTATATAGAGTAAAAGCAAGAGTGTGCTTTCTTGTGCCTTGGTCTTCTCTCTTGTGCACTGAACATCATGATGCTGGTTTGGATTGGATTATAAGTAGATTTTGATGCCTCTTCCTGCAAATCATCTCTGTAATGTGTTTTATTTTATCAAATGAAAACTCATCAGTGATGGAAAAATACCCTGACTAACCTGTAGAATGAACAACATTGTTAATCCATCTTATTTCAGAGACTGTTTCTAAACTACTAATTTTTTCAGATTAGTTCTATTGTAATTTGAGCTCAAGGTAAGAGGTCTGGCAAGAATAAATGGAAAAGACATTCTTAATGAGGAAAGAGGAAAAAACCAGTAGAGTTATTTGAATGATTCACCTTTGACTAAGATCCAGCGCCTTTATCTCACAAGAGACTATGTATACA
The DNA here is from genome assembly GCA_020745705.1 of Hemiprocne comata. Lineage (NCBI taxonomy): Eukaryota > Metazoa > Chordata > Aves > Apodiformes > Apodidae > Hemiprocne > Hemiprocne comata. The sequence continues at coordinate 151,038,293 of CM036586.1, read as the reverse complement.
TTGTGAGTAAATTAAAGCCATTCTTACTCAAGAACCATACCAAACAACTGGGAGAAAGTTAGAAAATTACTGCTTGCAAAACTTGCAGATGACCTCAGGCTACTGGGTAAGTAAATAAAGACAGGGACAGGCTTGTCATAGAGAGTGAGCTGGCTTATTTTGTAAAGTGGATTGATCTGAGCTGGGGGCTTTTGCAGACAACTGAATCCAGGACTGTGGATTTTGAATAAAAGAATATGAGCCCCATCTTTGAGACAAAACACTGTAATGCAGTGACATCAAAACTATTTCAAGAGAAAGGTATACAACAGTCCGGATAGGTGTTCGCATTGAGATAGATAACTGAAGAGGTAATGTGACCTGTGGAGGTATAAGCAAAGGTAAATGTAGGAGGAGAGGCAGGGACATTTGTGTAACCACTAGCAAGGCCATCACTGGAACACTTCAGCTCTGGGTTCCCCAGTGTGAGAATTCTGCTGAAAAATTGAGAAGGTTTTTAAAGAGTCTGAGGTGCAGTCTGGAAAACAGGTAGAAACTTGAACACAATTACCATAATTTTTTCAAGTTGCAGATGTGATTTCCTCATTGCATATAGATACCTACACATTGGAAAAGCTTCAGAAAAACAACAGCCTTTTAGGTCAACAACAGAAAACTCAAGATTGGGATCTTTGCTAGGCAAATAAAGATTTTAAACAAGGTGCATCTATTTTACATGGTGAATGTGGCCTGTCTTCTGGAGCAATTCAAGGTAGATGTGACGTATTCCCATTGCTAGAAGTTAAAGAAACTTGGCTGGATGAGTTTCTGAAATACTTGATGCAGATTCAAAGCTAATATGAAAAACATCAGGTGAAGTTCTAGTTCCAGGGGTTAGACTAAAATATTGGTGGTTACTTCTGGCTCAGAGATTGATGATCCTTTAAGAAAGTCCTGTGTTAGTGAAGAAGGATACTGTCAGCATCACTGACTGTACTGAAAGTGACACTATAAAAGGCTGGTTAGTATTTCAGTATTATTACACCTTTTAGCCACAGAATAAGTACTGTTGCAGATGCAGGACTGGGAACAGCAATTTCTCTCCTCAGTCTCAGCCACCCCTCACGGAGAGGGTGATAAGACATTGGAATAGACTTCCCAGGGAAGTGGTGGAGGCATCGTCCCTGGATGTGTTCAAGGCAAGGCTGGATGTGGCACTTAGTGCCATAGTCTAGATGGTGTGGTGGTGTTGGTCATAGGCTGGACTTGATGATCTTAAAGGTCTTTTCCAGCCTTGGTGATTCTGTGTGTGATTCTGTGACTTGGATGGCAAGAGGGGCCATAACTTCCTGACAGGAACTTCACCCATCAGTGGCCTGAAGCACAGGACTTGCTATATGAGCATAGATATTCCCGTCACCCACCTATATGCTCCCCATATGACCCTGCATATTCATCAGCTCTTCTCTGATGCCTTGCTGTGGAGAAGGGAGATTGCTGCTACATGAGGCTGGGAAGGTCTAACAGAGCAAACCGTAGTGAAAAGACTGTGGAGAGAGCTTAGCCCAGCTTGGTGAGATGGAAGAGGGAGGAGGCACCAGCGGACCAGGCATCCAAGGGCTGGGTTAGTCTGTGCAGCAGTCATGAAGCTAGTACGTAAACCAGCTTGTTCAGCACCTCATAACTTCCTTATTAGTTGTTAATTGGGATGCTATGAAAAGACCCAACCAAAGGAGTTGGAATATTCCTAAAACATAGTAATACGTGGAGGTAGGTTTGTTATGCACATAAAACAGTCTTCCTGGAAGGAGGAGGACCTTTAATTTAAGTTTAAAATGAGTTGTGGTGCTATCTGGAAGAGCCTTCTTGGATGCAGTGCTCAAATCTTCCCTGCTCTGTCAGTGTGCAGCCTGCTAACCTGAATCAAGGTCTTAGCTCTGAGCTTGGCCCAGCTGAGGAGATCTAAACTGGGCAAGGGACTTAGTATCTCAGCTATGGGAATAGCTTTACCAGAAATAATGTGAAAGGATTATAAGGAAACTGACAGAAGTCCCAAGATTGTTTCTGCTCCAAAAAATAATGTCCTCTTCTGATTGAGCCTACTAGCAGAATTACAGAAACATCTTGTTCATGCCTGGCACTGGATTTCATCTCAGAGTGAAAGCTAGTGTCCTTGGCCTGTTAGTGGGGAGGGTTACTTCTGTACTATACAGTTACCCTTTAAAGGCTTTTTCTTAAATTTTACAGGATCTTGCAAACACATGGACAAGCTTTTCTGAACTTAGTCAAAGATCTGTAAACATCACATCTCACCCAAGGTTGTCAATGTATCTCAATATAGACTCTGGATGCCTTAATTCAAAGAGCTTCCCAGTAAAGCAGAACATAGCAATTATGTCCATACCCAGAAACAAATTATGTTCACTCTGTAATTTGATTTTTTATGTTATGTTTCGCAGTTATCTCCTCTGGCTCTGAGTCATTCTTCGTAGTAGAAATACTGACACATATAATGGCTCATAACAACAGCATATGGAAAGCAGTACAAAACTTTCCACTCTTCCCTCTGCCTCTGGTCATCAGGATTCATTCACTCATCATCTTTTGGCAGAAGAACAACATTAGACTGCATATAACCATAGCATATTTTTGGGCACCTGGGAAATGTTGAAAAAGCTTTTCTCATATAAGTGATGGTGACTTTTAGCCAGGCTGAACTTCATGTGGAGCATCTGACAGGGTAGAAGACTTCTGAACTCTAAGACTTAGCAGGGGTGTCTTTCTGATGTTCTTAGAGATTTTGTGTAACTTATTCCACCCTCTCTGTGAATTCCCACAGAATCTGGAGATGACTCTAGTGCTCTCATTGGAGCTGTATATGTATTTTTTCTGCAATCTGCAAATATGGAAGAATGGATAATTTTTTCTAGAACTTTCTTGCAAAGCAGGCAAGGGGAAAAGAAACGGATTCCATTGAAAAGCCCAAGAACTGCCTTTAAAAATGGTCCTGTTATAATCATAGAATGGTTTGAGTTGGAAGGGACTTTTGAAAGTCAGGCAGTCCAACTCCCCTGCAGTGAGCAAATTAAGCCAAAGATATGTTACTACCCTGTAGGCAACACTAACTTAAAAATGTACAAAACTGCAACTAATGGCTACTAAGCATGGCTTTGTTCCCAATGTAGAGAAGCTGCATTCCTTGACTTCCAAGTTGGCAGACACACAGTTAAAATTACTTTTAGTTTTTTATTCCCAGATTTCAAGGTAAAGTTGAAGTCCAGTTATCTATGTTAAAAGTATAAAATCATACTAAATTCTCATTATTGAATTATAGTAATCTATATTAGTTTTTGTATTTCACTATTCTCGCTTTCTCAGATCAGAAGATGCTCACTTTCAGAAGCTGATTTTAATTTGTATGTTGCTCTGCAACATCCAACGTAATTAGACTATAGTAAAGGCTGACACTATTTATCAGCAACCTACTAAGAAACAGAAAATCAAATCCCTCTCTAAACTTACATAACGTCGAAAAAAGAATGGTGTTTTCCAAGATTTTGTTTCAGTGACTCCACATGAAATGTAGTCCTTTGGGTTTAGATTTATGTTGCAGAGTTCTATAAAAACAAGGGAAATATTGGCTTCTGAAAATATTCTAATTCTGTGTATTGACCCTGACAGCTAGTAGCAACCCTTGAAGCTATATCCATACAAGTACTCTTGACTCATTGCCAAAGAAGGCTATTGCAGTGCAGCATACCTGTTTGTTGGGTAGAGTGAGACTGAGAAGGAATTTAGATCCTGAAAATCCTGCTCTACTACCCAGAATGAGCTGCCATGGCTGCTGTGTTACCTGGCAATCCTCCTTCTGCACATCTGCAGGAGTGCCTGGGTTCAGCAGGACAGAGACTTCACAGGAGACCAGCTGGAAGCTGGAAAAGAGTCTTTCTTCTGCCTATATTCCTCCAAAGGGCTTGATCTGATAAGCCTTTTTATTAAACACAGCACATTCCCACATGCTTCTTGTAAAATGCAGCCATGACTACCATTTATTTTTTTAATATACAAGAAGTAGGCATGGTGTTCCTTTTTTATTAACCTTCCAGTGATTGGACTATTTACCAAGAAATAGGAGGATTCCTGCCTTTCAAGCAATTTCCCTTCAGGCTTAAGAAAGTTCAGACCTATGTCCTACCTCATAGGGAAGCTACAAGATTTATCTAGGTCATGGCATCATCTTTGCTGAAGACCCTCTGCAAAATCTGCTGGGTGAACAGAAAGTGACTCTGTGGCTGGTGTCTAGGGCCACCACCAGACTAGATAGACACTTAGTCCCTAGGCTTGGATAATATAGCAAAGAGGGAGGACTTGAATTTAGGGGGATCTGGGCCAGCATGTCTTCTTGCATGTATGAAAAGGCATAGATACTTGGTTGACTGATGACTTCAGGTGTGTAGGGGAGAGAGTTCAGGCCTCCAGCTTCAAGGTACTTTGCTATCTCTGGGCTAATAAATAGGATGTGCCTGATGCTGTTCTCTGCACTGAGGCCAACTGGCAAAGTGATACTTGAATTACACTCTTAAGTTCTCTCATTATATAAAAAAAGGGATTTGAGTAAAGACTAGGTGATATCAACCTCACAGGCCTCTGAAAGACTGCCATAATCATCTCAAGTGACAGAATAGGGGAAGTCTGCAGAGGATTGTACAGACATTGAACTAGGTGACAGTTATGATCAGAAGAAAAAGTTTTTCTAATGATCAGTGACTTGACAGTCTGCATGGAAATTTTGCCAGTGAAGGTACATGGAAAAAAGCTGTTGATCACAAATGATCACCTGCAGTTCGGTTTGTGTCTGAGGATGAAGTTATTGAGCAAATGTGGGAGAGGGAGAAAAAGGACACGGTCAGAGGTTATGGGATCCTCATGAAAAGATGAAGAGGAATATCTAAAACACTTGCTGAAAAATGGTTGCAAAGGAAGGAAGCGATGTAATAGAGAGAGCAGAGAACATGATATTGGGAGCCACTTGACAGACAATACTACAGGGATCTGAAGGGATGAGGAAGAATGAAGATGGATCCTAAGCTAGAAGGGGTATTGCTAGAGGCACTGGTCATAGCTGGCTCAGTGGAAAGCCACTGTTGGGCGTCAGGCTTTAGAGAGGAGAGGAGCACCAAGATGTTTATTATAAAGTGTGTTCCCACTGAGTTTAGTGATCAAAGGGAAAAAGAATGAGAAAAGGACAAGCCGATAGCTTAATGAAGGGGTGGGACTTCTACACTGTAAGTAGAAGAAACCAGAGATGACTGAGAAATCAGAGAGACTAGTAAGGGGTGAGACAGGGGTGACTTCAAGGAAGGTCAGATGGGAGGAATTTGGGACCTTGTCTATACAGAGAGGGAAATAGTAGGAGGAGAATGAAAGGACCTGAGGATCAGTCCAAAGGCAGAGAGCTGGACCACTGAAAGTATTGGTCCAGCTTCAACAAAACTGGTGGCATATAATCATGTAGCTATGAGGATGGCAGAACTGAATTGGCAGCAGAGGACTGGGGTTTCTACAAAAAGGTGTAACGTACAAGCAGGTGCTAGAGACGTTTGTTGGGTAAGGACTAACAGAGAAGGAATGGGATAAAATATTTGAGAATGAATGCTAATGAAGCATGAAGATCATCAGGCCACAGAGGTGATCAGAGGGCTGGAGAACCTCTCATATGAAGACAGGCTGAGAGAGTTGGCGTTGTTCAGCCTGGAGAAGAGAAGGCTCTGGGGAAACCTTATAGCAGCCTTCCAGTACCTGAAGGAGCTACAGGTCTGGGAAGGGGCTTTTTACAAGGGCTTGTAGTGATAGGACAAGGGGTAATGGATGAAAACTGCAAGAGGTTTACCTAGATCTAGGTAAAACATTAGGAAGATATTCTTAAGTGTGAGGGTGGTGAGACACTGGAACAAGTTGCCCAGGGAAGTTGAAGAAGCCCCATTCCTGGAAGTGTTCAAGGCCAGGTTGGATGTATCTCTGAGCAACATGGTCTAGTGGGAGATGTCCCTGCCCATGCAGAGGGGTTGGAACTAGATGATCTTTGAAGTCCCTTTTAACTCAAGCCATTTTGCGGTTCTATGATCAGACACAGTATTAATACAAAGAGGGAAAAAAAGGCAGAGGAAAAAATGGAGCTGTCTCTGTCAGTTGATGGAAAATCATGAGGGAGCAAATGGCTGATGCTGAAACGATGACCAAGAGGAGAATCACAGAGTCATAGCATGGTTGTGTTGGAAGAGACGTTAAAGATCATCTAGTTCCAGCCAGTGAATTTAGGGAAGCAGCAGTGTTGCATGGAGGCCAACTCCAGTGAATACCTTTCTGGAGCACTGAATCTTGATGAAATAAAGATCTGGGGAAACATACAGTAGCAGGAAATTAGATGGGTGAGTTGGAAAAGCTGAGGATTAATATGAGAAACTGGAAAGACAGGAAGAGGGAGAGAGTGAGGGGGTAGCTGAACCCTGACAGGTAGGCTGGTAGTACAGACTTCTTTTTGGAAAGGCTTCTTTAATTGTCAAGGCTGTAGCAAGCATCTTTTTGTATCCTCTAGGAACTTTACCCTAGAAGTCTTAATTATACAATTTTGTGCTCAGTTAGCTTTATAAGCCTCAGAGGAGGCTCATGAGCATCCCTTCCACACAACCATGCATTTCTCTTGCTGTTAATTTAATGCTTATGAAGAGCCCATAAATTTGTATTGATCTTTTTTTTTTTTTTTCTCCCTCCTTGTAGGCATCAACCACATTAGTATATGGAACAGATGGGAGTCTTTAACTCATTAGAGGGAGCCAGTTTAATACTGACCCCATCAATCTGTTTTATTTTTACCTTGGAGACAGAAGTTTTTCTGCCAAGGATGTACTTATATGCATCTGCTGGTGTGTGTGTACCTAGATGCCAAGATCTGAAGTGACTGAGGCAAAACAAAAGGAAATGGGAATGTTGCAGGGTGGATGAAGAGGACACCTTTTGGCACGCTGCCAAGGAGAATGCAGAACTAGAGTGCATGTACAACTGTGCTGTGGTTACTTAAGGAAAAGCAAAAATACATGAGCACAGCTTGGTATGCTTGAGAGTTTCTCCTGTTTAAAAAAAAATAAATTAATGGATGCATACACTGCCTCTTCTAAATTTAATCACTCTGGGACAATTGGAGTAATTTTGTGTTCTTTAATGTAGTGCTCCTCTGAAACTATAGCATCTGGATAGCTTTAAGAATCTATTTGGCTCCGTAAAACAGAACAGAAAAATGTGTACTCTTGTGAGTAACAGCATCCTTTCATCAGGTTTGCTTTCTTATTCTTCTGTTTTTCATGGTTTTCTGAAAGGTTAGTGCATTAACTAACAGTGGAAGCTTTGTGTGAAAGATTACCACACATAACACACAAAAACACCACACATAAGACAAAAGAGTGAGACATGGAAAACAATGTGGCATTCATTTATTAAACTAATTAAGTTTCTGCAATGACAAAAAGCTTTATTTCTGGTAATTAGCATAGTGTACAATATAGCAATGTTTGCTTTGGCTTCATTTGAGATACTCCCTTGGAAATATGGCTGAAATAGGGGGAAACTGCATATACTGAGCAAAACAATTCCTGGATTTTACAACTTTATTTCGAATCAAGACCATGGACTTGAAAACACACCCTATGACAGCTCATTTGAGCACCGAGTAAAATTTGAATTGTGCTCATGTTATAGAAGGTGCATAGGAAAGTGTAATGAAAACAAAAAACATGACTGCAGAATACTTTTTGTTGTGTTTTAAGAGTTTACAGTCTCATAAAAACAGTAAGAAAAAAATATAGATATCATCCAAGATTAAAAAAAATTATAAACTGGACAACTGCTACATTGTGTGGTTTTCTTCCCATATTTCTAGTTGGTAGGAGCAGGGCTATAACACTAGATTTCATTCTCTTAGAGATTTTTCCTTCTCCTATTACTTATCGCATAATGTGACACCAACATAATGTCTGTAGCAGGCAATTGTCATATCCTAGCCAGATGTTTCAGACAGAAAATTGGCTTTTTAGTGACAAGCCATTAATTCCATTCCAGTAACTAATTACGATGCCTTAAGCTGCATCTCCAAAATAGTCTTTTTACTTTTTGCTTCACAAGGAACTGCCATACCATTTCCTGAAATTCAGTTTGTTTCCTTTTAAGTAAAATTCCAAAGAAGATAAATTAATGTAATTTCAGGTTATAGCCTGAAGTAAAGAATAAACAGCAGGATCAGATAAATTCCTATTCCAGCTTTCATAAAATAACTGCTCTAAGAAATTGCTGCAAGAAATTGCTGCAAACATTTTCTAAATTGGACCTTGATTAAAAAAAAATCTCTATATCAGTGGCTTCAGATTTTCTAATTACTTAGTACAAAGGCCTTACAGAACATAAATAAACATTTACCATATATTAGTTCCAGCTTCTTTCAAATTAGAGTTCATTAGTAACACATTTGTTATTTACATTGTTTTCTTAAAATAAAATAAAGCACCAGGTGAAACAGGAAAGTCTTAATGATTTTAACAGTGGGTTTTGTAACTAGCCATTCCAAATCATACGTTTATATCCCCACAGCAGGAAAAAAACCCAACAAATATTAGTCAAAGATTGAAGTAACTTACTGACAGCCTCATTATTTTTTTTTTTTGCACCTGCCAGTACGCAAATAATGAATAAAACAGTGTTGTCAGTGAGTATTGATTACAGCATCAAGGGAAAATGTGATTAACAGTGACACTTGAAAATAATTACAGATATCTTAAAACCTAGCATGATCAATCCAGGCATTGCCATGTACACCATGCAGCTCAAACCACAAGTGTGAACCTCAGCTAACTTGTATCCCAATATGTTTGCTATGACAGTCCTTGGCTTATGGTGAAATAGCAGACACGTTTAGGAATTGCTGTAACTGTAAGATGTGGTCCAGAACCAAAGCCTTTGCCTACACAGTTGAGCCTGCTAAGAAGTAAAAACCACTTTCCAGAAATGCTGTGTCCACAGTTAGGAGGTTGTCCAACCCAAACCATTCCATGACTCTATGAAAAGGTGACACCACTGAACACCTAGCATAGCTTCACTAAGGACGAGTTGTGCTGGGACCAACATGGGCCTTGTTTTGAAGAGGTGAGTGTCCTAGCAGGACAAGGGGAGAGACGTGAATGCCATGTAGTCTGGCGGTCTTTAGCAAGGCCCTTGACCCATCATGCCACAGTATCCAGATGGGTGAGACATGGACAGGAGAAGGGGGGTACATGCTGGAAGGACCACTGCCTTGTGCTCAGCAGGACAAATCCCACCTGTGGAGCAGCTGCTAGTGGTGGTATACCTGAGGTCAGTGGTGGAGCTGATGCTGGGGATGGTCCAAAGTAAGGACCTAGGTGGTACTGGGGCAGGCCATCTTCAGCAAGGTTGTGGCTGCTCCTTCCCAACTCAGGAAGGCAGGACAGCTCAATGGAGGCAGGGCCCTCTCCTCCCCTCTCCTTCGGGGCTCGGTGGGGAGGAGATGACACCTCTTGGTGGGGGGGTGGTGGTGGGTGTTGGCAAAGAAGGGCCCACACAACCCTTGATAATCAACGAAAGAACAGTGTATTGGTGGGAGGTGTTGCAGGTGAGCCCGTGGGAAGTCCAGAGTGGTTTTTTTTTCAGTTAAAATGAACTTCCCCCTTGTGGAGTCATGTTGGCTGTGACCAAAGACTGCACTGTCTCTCATGCCTGGACCTCCCACCATGTCTCAGCAGGTAGACATGCCAGGGCTCCATGCTGTTCCCCTGTGGTCCCCCAGCTGCGTGCTGGACAACTTCAGTCGCATGAACGCAGGCAATGGCTCTTATTGTTCGAGGGGGTATGTTCCTTCTCTGCTGCTTCCCCTTCTTCAGGCTCCTGGAAGGTACATTCTTCTTTGGCGGTTGCTGGAACTGTCTCTGTGCTGTCCCATGACAAGGTGGGCAGCTACCCACCTCACTGCTCTGGCTGCTCCCTGGCAGGTAGGTAGACCTGGGCTCCACAGCTTTCCCTGGTGGGCCCACAGACAAGACCTGCATGGCCTTGACCAGAGAAGTGAGGTCAGTAGCACTCATGGCACAAGGGGTGGTGGTGTTGTTCCTCCTCTGTTGCCTCTGATTCTTCCTCCTGGGAGATGCCTTCCTCCTTTGTGGTTCTGGGGAGTGGCTCTCTGGCCTCCCACACCAAGGTGGACAGCCACCTGCCTCACTGCTCTGGCTTCTCTTCCTTCCAGCCATGGGCCTTCCAGCATCTGAGGGCCTTTAAGGGTGAACTGTGGGCCAGCTGCAGGGCCCCCTGGTTTTATAGGGCTGGTGACAGCAGGAGACCAGTATGATGGCGACTGTGACTCTGGCCAATGTGTGTGGCCAAATATGGTGGGTTTGGGCATGGGGGTGCCATGACCTGGAAAATGCCCAGGTGCCCACATGTGGGTGGCAGGAGGGTTGCAGGGGATAAGGACCCCCTTCCTGGGGCTTACTCCCACCTACCATGTTGCTTGTCCAAGAGAAAGGCTGCCCCTTGGGTACAGGGACTGCCCTCTACCTCCCCTCATGAGCCCAGGGCTCCAGACCCCTCCTCATCCCATGTCTGGGGTTTCCATGCTGAGATGGTGGCAAACATGTTCCAGGAGCATCTGGAGTCTTCAATGACCCCCATCATGGACCTGGTGCCCTGCAAGTGGCACAGCCCCCCATGCTTGACAGTGGCTGAGGAGAGGCCCCTCCAACAGGACAGGGAGGCCCAGCGGGCCTGCACAAGGTCTTCCAGTGCTCCATAAAAGAATTGCTCATTGCAGGGTGTTGCATGGATGCTTCTTCCCCATTGCCCAGGTGTGCCCCTGGAGTGTGGAGAGGTGCCATCTCTTCTGTGTGGGGCCCTGGGGGAGAGGGAAGGTGGTGGTCCTGGCATCCTTTGGGCTGCTGTATCACTACAATGCAGGGAAACAGTTGGAGACCACCGAGGGAGGATCCGGGGGCGTGGAGGGAGTGTTGGGTTCCGTCTGAGGTGAACTATTGCCCTGTTCACTAGTATGAAAGACAAAGCTTCTCACTGCTTTTGCCAGCTCTTGCTTACCTGTTCCAAGAAAGGGCTCTCCCATTTTGTTGGAAGAATCACAGGCAGCTCCTGAACTGGAGCCTTCCAACAGGTGTCCATGAAGAAGTTCTTACTCTTCTCAGACATCTACCCAGAATATCACTGGAGGAAGGAAAAAAAAAAAAGAAGCTGTGGAGATCCCATCCCTGGAAGTGTTCAAGGGCAGGTTGGATGGGGCTTTGATCAACCTCGTGTAGTGGCAGGTGTCCCTGCCCATGCAGAGGGGTTGGAACTAGATGATCTTTAAGGTCTCTTCCAACCTAAACCATCCTATGATGCTATGATTCTCTGCTTCCACTTGCTCTGTGAAAATGGACACACTGTAATTCAATAGTCAGCCGAGGGCAGAACAAAGTTAGGAGGAACAAATTACTCCATAGAATGAAGACTAGTGCTTCAGGTTGGTAAGAAAAGCTGAAGTACAGTCCTTGCTCCAGACATTTGTGTATATTAGCAGGTGGCTATATGATGTAAAATCCTGATGCAGTCATTGAGGTGTGGCTGGTACCCAGGATTTCCCCCTTTCTGAACAAGTGTCCTAGAGCAACTCCAGCTAGTGCAGAGGCAGAGTCTGGCCATAACACTGAGGCACAGCTTCGACACAACACTCTCATTGATAGTAACACTCCTGAGAGGTGATTTTGAACCACTTCAGGTGACTTAAAGGGCTAGAATTAGTCTTAGGTTTCAGTGAGCAAGCTGTATTTTAAAATAAGCAACCAAACAAGGAAAAATATTTGGTTTTTTTGAGAAAACAGGACCATTCTTGAAGAAAAAGTGGCCTCAACTCTATTGACCTCCAGAAAAATCTGAACCTACCAGTATTTGCCAGACATGTTTTGAACCACTGGGCTGACAGAAGTAAGGTGTGGGAATGGTATAGAACAAAATCATGTATCCAGTTGTGACAGCTGCACAGTTAAGCAGTTTCTAATGTGGCCAAGCAGAGGTTTCTGGACTGCATTTCTAGATGCTGGTGACCAAAGTCCTCCTATTCTAGTCACTCTGAGCCAGAGCTCTTGGCTGCATTTGGCTCTGAGCAGCCTGATCAAATAATGTATCATAGAACCGGCAACTGGGTTTAAGGCCTTAGGTAACACTTTAGCCTCCAAAAGCAAACAAAAGTCAGTCAAATACATTATAGTTAGAGCAAAGTGAGACTTCCAGCTGAGAAAGGACTGTAGAATTTGATTTGCACAGTTCAAATGTAACTGAATCAAAATCATGGTTGAAATCCCCATTAACTTAACCTGAAAGTAATTCAGCCTTTTTCCCCCCTGTGCTTAATGTTCTGGCTGGAAGACTGAATTCTCTTTGAGGTGATTTCAAACTTGTTTGCAGAGACAGATTGTTTGTTTAAAATACAAAGTAGTCTTATATAATTGATGAACCAACAAATGGATTTTTAATGTTCATAATGTATATAATATTTAAACTGTCTTCCTAAAAGTATCTTATTAAAAGAAATCCCAGACTTTCCTCCAGGTAGTCCTTGAGGCCTGATATCAAAGGGTGAATATGTGTGTATGTGAACATACATATTATTGTGTCATGGAATACCTTACAGCAATGTGTCTTTTATGATTTCAGATGCATATAGTCCTGCTTAAAGTCTCCATAATGCAATGATACCATGATAGTTACAACATCTTAACTAATAAGTGGGTTTTTTTTTTATTTTTTTTATATTTTTTTAATAAATTGCTGCCTGATTGTAGCTTTGGAAATTTACTTGATTTAGAAATTAAACTGAGACATATTAAGACCCAAGAACCTGATGAATTGCTGCTGTCAGCTACATGCAAATTATGTCCAGAAGCAGAGCTTTTGCTTTCACTTCCCAGACAGCATAAAGTTAATGAGCCAAGCACATGAGGTCCTCTTATATTACCAAAATAGAAGGGAAAAGAAAACTTTGGGCTGGCAGTTGTTCAGAAATCTTGAGACTGCTTGTAAGTGTGGCCCAAAAATTAACAAAAGCCAGAGGCTACTTACAAATGAGGATTTGTTATCAGTGGGAAGACTTTATGATGTTAGAAAGTTAAGAGTGGCATTTGTGCAAAGTGATGGGATTTTAATTTAATTTGCCATCTATCAGTGTTTCCTTAAGCAGCTTGAGCTACTTTGAAGGAGGCACAATAGAAACTGAGAAGCTGCTGTAATTAAAGTCGGTTCAAAATTTGCATGTTTCTATGTATATCTGCTCTGTTACTGTATCCTCTCAGAGGCCCAGGAATCCTACCTTGATTGTTTTGCAGAATGAAGCTCAGCATGTCTTTTTCACTTATTTTGGCATGTTTTGGAGACATTGGATGTGTGGGCTCAGGGTGGAGCAGAAACTTATTTTTCTTTCTCAGGGGCTGTTTTATGGAATGGAATATCTCTTTACAACTCTACTGTCAGGCTCTGTTTTCCTGATCCAGAGCCTCCCAGCTATTAGCTGGCTACAGCCAAACTTCTTAAAAAGAAGTATGTGAAAAGGTGTATGTAGAACTGTTAAGTATCAAGTAAAACTCCAAAGCATAAGAAGAAACCCCAAGACACTGGTTTCACAAAGAATGTAAAAAAGGAGGATTTAGGGAGCACAAAAGTTGCAAAGTTTACTGCAAGGGCAGCTCTAAGCAAAGCAGACCTCAAAGGTGGGACAGATATGGGTTCTACAAAAAAAAAGTCACTGTCACGGAAGAAAAGATGTGTATGTATCTCTGTGTACAATACAGAAGTTGTGCTGGTATTTGTCCTTACCAATTCTGAATTTTCCAGAGGGTGAGTCCAAACATTTATTGGAGAGCTTTAAGGAAAGAAGGTTAAGCTAATACAGAGTGCGTGGAGACATTACAATTCTGTTTTAGTAAACTTGATCACCAGTTGACGACTATCTAGTTAGCAACAAAGGAATATGGAGACAGATTCACATTCTCTGTTTTCAAATGTGATCCTTTCACATGGGGGTTGTGGACAGCTTTGTGTGAAGTGGGAAATGGTTTCTTGCGGGTGTTTTTTTCATGCTGTCCACGGTCTAGGGATAAATAACTCTGTTGTTAAGGCTGTCAATTTGTTACCTGTCACAAACAATAGATTACATTTGCTTGTTTGTTAATTCTATGTAAGTCTAGGTTCTGGAGTCACCCTCCTTAAACATCCAGTCTTCCTTCAGGCTATGTTGTCCGTATAAATGATACAGCTAGAGCCTTAATGGTTTTTGCATCCATCTTCTGTAACTTCTATACATCACATCTTATTTTCCCTTGCAGAGTCTGGCAGTTCTAGTTATTGAATTAAAGCTTTATATAACTATACTACCACCCCCCAAAAAAAAAACCCAAAACAACAAAACCACAAAAAACCTCAAAACCCAACAAAAAGAAAAAAAACCAGCAAAACCAAACTCCCATCTTGGTTAATGTCTATCAAGCTGAGGGCCAATTTAAATCAGCCTGGAGCCCTTCTTCTTCAATATTAATCACAAACTCAAGAAAGCCTTGTGTATGAGCCTTTCTTGCCATTTAAGAGCTTGTGTTTTGGTGGTGGTAAAACTCAGTATTTTAGTAATTTCTTATCCTGGCACTAAACTCCAAACACTACAAATTATTGTGTGCCCTTTGCAATTTGTTGCTCTTTACTAAAAAGTCTATAATCTAGTGTACAAATACACATTTTCTAATCTGTAACCATTTTAGATTGGACTCGTGCTGCTCAAGATTCCTGTGTATCATTATGGTGTGGGGAAGGCCCAGAATTCCTCCCAGAATGGTCTGAAATCTATCCCATAGGAAGATAATAATCCTGCATGTCTGATCTTGGCTAAGGAAAAAAATGGAGAATGAGCGCAGTGAGAAATGCATGTAAGCATCTCTCTATAATGATATTGGTGGAGCTCTTCCAGGATATACCAAGGACCAAAAGGCCTTCTGTTCATGTAGAACAAAGTTTTGTGGTATGTTTGCAAAGGCATACTGAATTGCTCTGTGCTATGGGTGGGATGAACGCTGCCTAACTACAGGCATAGACAGCATGGGAACCTGCATCCTAAAACAGGATATCATCTGACATCTAAAGGTTGGCTGACTCCCAGTTAAGAGGTCCACATCACATCTGTAAAGCAGCTGAGTCACTCTGCTTAGTGGTGAACTTGGCAAAATTGCCTCTTTTAAGGCAGCTCTTAAGGAACTTTGCCCATGCTCTGGTTTAGCATCCTCTTCAGAGAGCAAAAGCACAAGACCCAGCTCCACAGATGTCCCACTAATGTCTGAGTTTCAGAGCACTCCTCTGCTTTTTATTGCTGTCTCATTTCCCTTTCCGGTGAAAAAAGGCCAAAACAATGAGAAAGAGCATGGACCTTCTAAATTTTCCAGTTTCTGAAGCAGCTTCATGGTTGCTTTGGTTTTGGTTACAACAGACGCTTGTTAGATGACCTTGTCATCAAGATGACCTTCCCTGCCAGCAAAATACTTACTTCAAAGGAGGCAGCTTGTTGTCTAGGTCCATTACTTTCAAATAGAGTAGGATTTCAGCCAAGATCTTACTGTGAGACAATTTATACTAAGGAGTGTGGGAAGATGCAGCAGAGAAGGCCATGCTTTCAAGAAATGTAGTAAAATTGGGCAGCCAAACCACACTCAATGGCTAGAAGAAAGTCCAAACAAAGAGCTTCTAATTCTCATAGGATTTACAGATCAGAGACAGACAGTGGTCTCTACTTTGATGTATGTAGAGCCTTTGTTTTCCTACTGCGGATGTGATTTTAGTCTTTTGAGGGAGGAACTGAGAGTGAATCTGCCATGTGGTGTATTTATGTGGTCTTCAAGCAAAAGGGAGTGAGCTCTGCACATAACCTGGCCCAGCCAGACACTGCACATCCACATTAGCTCAGCACCAAGTCTTAAGTTAATTTACCATTTCTCTTAGGGCTATGACTGCTCGCTTACACTAGATATCTTCTTGCTTTAAGGATATTAAAGGACCTCACATGGCTCAAATGCAGAATTGAAACTGTTGTGGAAGGAGGGAATAATGAGAAGGAAAGAAAGGGAGCAGCAAACTTTATTTTAAAATAAAACCTCTGGGAAAGAAATAATTTTAAAGAAGACTGGATGATCTTATTGGTATATTAGTGCTACTAAGCAATATAGTATTCTGCCATGGCCATATTCTAGAAAGCAACTTTTAGGAGCATGTGCTATTTACTACACTTAAGCTTTAACTGGGCTTTCTAAGATATGGAAGATGTCATGGCAATGTCCTGCACATACTGAACTGATAGTATAATTTTTAACAGCTTTCTAATAAAGCCTTCTTTTCAGTCCCAACCTAATTGCAGCTCTTCTTGATTGACATGAGGCAAAAATCATTATATGTTATCTATACTGGGACCAGTGCTGTTTAATATCTACATCAACAATATAAACACCCTCAGCAAGTTTGCAGATGATACCAAGCTGACTGGTGCGACACACCAGAGGGATGGGATGTCATCCAGGGGGACTTGGACAAGCTATAGAAGTGGGCCCACGTGAACCTCATGAGGTTCAATAAGGCCAAGTGCAAGGTCCTGTACCTGGGTCACAGCAATCCTCATTATCAATACAGGCTAGGGGATGATGTGATAGAAAGCAGCCCTGCAGAAAGGCACTTGGGGGTACTGGTGGACAAAAAGCTGGACATGAGCAAACAATGTGCACTTGCAGCCCAGAGGGCCAACTGCATCCTGGGCTGCATCAAAAGAAACATGGCCATCAGGTCAAGGGAGGTGATTCTCCCCCTCTGCTCTCATAAGACCCCACCTGGAGTACTGTGTCCAGTTCTGGAGCCCTCAACACAAGAGGTACATGGACCTGTTGGAATGAGTATATAGCAGGGCCACAAAGATGATCTGAAGGCTGGAGCACCTCTCCTATGAAGGCAGGCTGCAAGAGTTGGGGCTGTTCAGCCTGGAGAAGAGAAGGCTCCAAGGAGACCTTATAATGGCCTTCCAATACCTGAAGGGGCTACAGGAAAGCTGGGGAGGGGCTTTTTATAAGAGTGTGTACCAATAGAACGAGGGCCAATGGTCTTAAACTAGAACAGGCTAGATTTAGATTGGATATTAGGAAGAAGTTCTTTACTATGAGGGTGGTAAAGCACTGGAACAGGCTACCCAGGAGATGTGGTGGAGGCCCCATCCCTGGAGACATTCAAAGTCAGGCTTGATGGGGCTTTAAGCAACATGATCTAGTCAACAAAATCCCTGCGTGCTGTAGGGGGGGCTGGACTAGAAGACCTTTAAAGTTCCCTTCCAACCCCATACATTCTATGATTCTATGAGATGCATGAAGAATGCCAATAATTATACAAATAAGATATTAGTCAAGCAGCTAAAAAACTGGAGCCATCTTGAAACTTTTAACATTGATTTAGAAAGTCAACTCAGATTTTGCATAGAATAATGGTTACCTACCATTTGCTACCAGAAATTCAGATGGTAATAATCAGTTAAAGTTACAAGACTGTATTTCTGGTTTGGAAAAAAACAGGTGTATCCAGAGTATGGAGCAGCTACCAAATAAAGATATTTATCAAAGATATTCACATTGAAACTTAGTAGAAAAATAAATCAGAATGTTTATTGGCTAGTACACTGAGATATTTCACAGGCATAAATCATCATAGTTCTGTTTGTTTCAAGGGTGATTTATACCTACTGGTATTTTAAAAAAAGTATTTCCTTCAGTAGCCAGTCTTCTCAGGACACATTGTCATGTGTCACGCAGTCTCACATGTGTGACATTTTCACTGGTCTGTGAAACCCTGTTTTCTACCTAAT
This sequence comes from Hemiprocne comata, assembly GCA_020745705.1. Taxonomy (NCBI): domain Eukaryota; kingdom Metazoa; phylum Chordata; class Aves; order Apodiformes; family Apodidae; genus Hemiprocne; species Hemiprocne comata. The sequence goes on along the minus strand of CM036586.1, from coordinate 151,020,349 downwards.
CTCAGTTTTTCTTGAATATTCATAGTTGACTAATCCCGGAGGGGATTAGGATTTTCTGCAGTGGCTGAGATTAACTCTCATTTGCCATACGTGTTGGCCTAAATAGGACAACCGAACAACGCTGCCCAAAGTGCATCTGGCACAAAAGGGAGGAAACTGCTGTGGATGTGCAGGTCCTAGGTTAGATGCCTGTCAAGGCCTACTGTGAAAGAAAGTTTTTCAAAAACTGATTCAAAAGCAAAACACACTTCATGGGCTCCCTAGGAACGTAACTCCCTGACTCTGGAGTTGCTTACTACTCATTCCTGGTTCTCCAATTTACCACTGTGTTGGCCATTGAAGAGATGAAGGGAGGAAAAGGGGGAGGGAAATGGGTCAGCAACAAATGACATTTCCATGGGAATCACCCTTGAATCTGTTGGACATTTTGTCAACATATTCCCTGGAACATTTCAGTTCTGATACGTCTGGCATTTTCTGTAAGAAAAATGCCGAGTCTAGAAAAACTTCTGTGGTGTCAGCTGTATTTCTGACTACATGCCTGTTTATGTTAAAGCTTTTTCTTTGACACACTGTTGCTTTTCAGTTGGCATTACTTGAGATAATTGAAAAAGCCACTTAGGACAAACAGCGCTTAAAGTCACATGTGTTTATGTCAACCATAAGAGAGAGGCTTGAGGCAGTGGTGGGGCAAGGCTGTCACTAAATTGGTACTAGGTGATGGCTGGGAGCACTTGTTAGCCCTGATTGCCGGGCACCACTTGGCAAGTGAGCAGACTGACAGGAAAAGAGGGAATGGTGAGGCCCAGTGCCTTGGCAGGTCCTTACTGAAGCCACCAAGACCTGAGGCAGGTGCATATGCCTGTGTCAGGACCCTCACCCCGGGCAAGGGGCTGAGATGATGAGTTATGCCGTGCTGAAGAGCAGCGTTGCACCATAGGGATGGCATGTGAGCAGTAAAATAGCTGACATGCATGGATCATTTAAATTGGTTTACAGCTTTGTAAAATGCTGTGTATGGTGACTGATGTGAAAACAGAAGAGGCAGCTTAGGTATGAGCTATGTTACTTGGGTTTCTCCAGAGAAAATTGGTTTATCTTCCACTGGCCCATAAATTCAATTTTCTTCTTTGACTTCCTGTATTGATACAAATAGAGTAAATCAGAAGACGGCTTCAGCAGACATGTCGAGGTAAGCGTTTTTCATTCCCTTTTCTCAATTAAATGAGCTGCAATTGCATTACAGGCGACTCTGCTCCTCCAGCTCATAAATATTCTTAATGCATTCTGTCTAGCAAGACCTACAGTGACGCAAACAACTGCCCCCCCTGACCTGTCCTCTCCATTCTTTGACTTATGTTTGGAGAGCTACATTTTGAATTGCAGCTATTGCTAGCTGGGGTATGGAAACATTGAGAGTTCTTTGTATATCCACTTTCTTTCATACATGGGTACAGACTGTCTAATTGTCAGATGGCCATTAGACATCAACAAATTGTAGCTGGAAGCAGGATTTTATAGTACAGGCTTGCTTTTAAGAGCCACTCTGGTACTGGTTCAAAATCAACTTTAAAAACATTTTATAGGCAATTTTCTTGCCTCAGAGGAGAGTGCAGCTGGAATGAAGAGATTTAAGGAGTGCAAATGCTTTTGCAAAGCAAGACAGAAAAAGGTAAAAGAGTCTCCTGCATGATACTGCTTTGCATACACCTAATATACAGATCAAAAATCAATGATGGTTGCAGAGAAAAGGAAAGGAATGAGCATAAACATTTTTGTGGTTTTGAATTAATGTAAAATTACTTATTCTGATAAATGCTGCTTTACTAAGCCTCTGCAGAGGTAATTTAAAATATGTTCTGCAGCCTACCCATGAACTAGTCATTTACTGCACTCACCACAAAGAGAACACCAGCTCTTTCAGCAGTGTTGTCCTTTTTTTTTTTTTTTTTAAGTGCTTTGGCTGGAAGTTTATAACATGGGGGTTTTCTTTTTTAAGCAGAACAATACTGCTGACTAAAAGAATGCAACAGACATATTAAAGAACTGTCTAATTTAACCCAGAGTTTTGGCACTGGTGTGAAACTCAGTTCTTGCTTTTTAATCATACATTTCCTTACCATCAGTAAAATCAACTGTTCCTGTCCAAATAGCCACTTTTCTCCTTACACATGGTAAGGAAGAGAGTAATATTGGTATTTTCTTTTTCTGTCATCGTCTTTCAGTTTGTAAAGACTATTGCAGCATGGCAATAGTCTAGAGGCAGCATTTTTTATGCTGTTTTACCAACCCACCATAGTATTTGCACGGTAATGATCAAGTTTACTTTTCAACAGTGAGGCATCATGGAAATTGAAGGTATTTTTGGAGCATAATATGTGCTTTAGAGCAGCAGATAACTTTCATACCAGTGCTGTGAAGATCCACAGAAAATTTATTTTTAATTTTACTCTGTCCTATAAGATGACTGTAGTCCAGACACTCTGAGATTACTCGGCAGGACCACTGGGACTTGTTCACCCTGTAAACCAGGGCCCAGGCCTCCCATCTTCCAGATTAATGTAATAATAAGTAGGTTACAAAGTTTTCTCAGCCTTGAAGGCTCTTATCTTCGCTGCTGAGCTGCAGAGGCTTCATGGATATTTCTTTCACTCGGAGCATTGTATAGACATATGATGAGGACCTGTTCCCTGGCAACATTTTAAACACATTTTTAACACTGTTCAGAACCTAAGGCTACCTCTTCCTTAAAGCATCTCAAGGTACTTTCCACTAAGAGAGGCCACCTCACTCGATATTGCGAATGGACCATGCCTAAACTATAGGGAGCAGGTGGAAATTTTAATTAACTAGAGTTTCTTGGCTTTCTGTGCAGTGCATGGATATTTTTGGATCGCCCTTTGGAAATGTGCCTAATTCTCTCTATTAATTATGCAGGATGCCAGGGTGTCTGACCTTGTGCTTCTGAATTGCACTGCACAAGTTAGAAATGCCCAAAACTGTATTATGAGTCTTGCCTCTAACCTGTAGCATAGGGTCTATTAAAAAAGTAGACAGCTAACTTTTAAAAGCAAACATCAGTAAAGCTGAGTTCAAGGATAGTCCTATTCTGAACCCTGAGTGCTATGTTCTTGCTTCAAGAAATTCTCATTCTGATCAGCACCATGTTGACCATATGCAGAGCAGCAGAAGAGTGCAGGAAATGAAACACTGACATAGGAGAGCAAAGTCAAGCCTGGAGACACCCAATAATCCACCTCCCCAAGGAGGAGACACTCCCAGAAACTTCTCATTGCATGGTGCTACTGGGACAAGATCTGAGGTGAAGGTGTTTCTCCAGGATAATGGAAAGGAAATGCAGTCCCCTTGAAATTGTTTGCAACAGTCCTGGCCAGTGTGTCTGCCTCTTAGAAATGTTTTACTCAGGAGTTCTTGTGCTTTAATAGAAAGAAGGTGAGTGGCTTGGTGCCATGGTTCCTATCTAAAGATCACTAAAGAGTTTGTTTTTACCAACCTATGCATTTGCAGTAGGCACTGCAAATGCTCTTTAATTGCAAATGGAAGATACAGTGGACAATATGCACAGTACGCTGTGGGAAGACTGAGTAGAAAGGAATTGTCATTAGAAGTATATCTTTAACATGTCACTGTGCAATTTAAAATCATACAGCATAAACCTCTCTAAGATAAAGCAAAGTAACATGTTCAGTGAATATTGTCATGCCTTTTTTAGCTCCCAGTAGTCACAAGCTGTATTAAGAGAGAGGAACCAAGAAACATGAGTTTCTTTTGAGTTTCTCCTTCCCCTCTCCCCATCCTCAGGGCACTGAACTCCATTTAATAATGATGTTGTTTAGCTTTCTTTAATCCGTAATTGTCAGTGGACATGTACGGAAATGTAATTACCTGTACATGAAACCCAGAGAGCTATGAAAAGGTCCTCTCTTCCATCAGAATCAGAGCATGCCTTTGAACTTAAGCAGCTCCTAATTCAAGGTTCATTGGAGTTGTATTCTGGGAATCGCCACTTCTCCTGTACAATTCTCTAGTCTTTCTGGACAGTTACAGAACTGGTGGTCAGGTGGTGTGACAAGTGAACTATTTTTAGTGTTACAGTAAGAAGAAACTATATCAGGGGACCTTATAGCAGCCTTCCAGTACCTGAAGGGGGCCTACAGAAAAGCTGGGGAGAGACTTTTTACAAAGGATTGTAGTGAGAGGACAAGAGGTAATGGATGAAAACTGGAAGAGGGAAGATTTAGGTTAGACATTAGGAGGAAACTCTTCAGTGTGAGGGTGGTGAGACACTGGCACATGTTGCCCAGGGAAGTTGTGGAAGCTCATCCCTGGATGTGTTCAAGACCAGGTTGGATGGGGCTCTGAGCAACCTGATCTAGTGGGAGGTGTCTCTGCCCATGCAGGGAGGTTGGAACTAGATGATCTTCAAGGTCTCTTCCAACCCAAACCATTCTATGATTCTATCATTCTATGATATTAGAAGAATCACCAAGTCCATCCTTGGTTCCTACTTGAATTCCACCAGCCTGATCACCAAGGCTCTCAGGGTTCTGTCTTTCAAATTCTGGGCACTTTTGTTATACTGTAAATCCCTGTCCCTCTTGAACTGGAGAGCCCAGAACTGGGCACAATACTCTAAGTGAGGTCTCACCAGTGTCAAGTAGAGGGAAAGGAGAATCTTCCGCGATCTGCTGGAGACACTCCTCTTAATGCACCCCAAGATACCATTGGCCTTCTTGGCCACAAGGGCACATTGTTGTCCCATGGAGAACTTGTTGTCTACCAGGACTCCAAGGTCCTTCTCCACGGAGCTGCTCTCTAGCAGATCACCTCCCAACCAGTACTGGTGCATTTTGTTGTTTCTTACCAGGTGCAGGACTCCGCATTTGGTGCTATTGAACCTCATCATATTCCTCCTTGCCCAGCTCTCCAGCCTGTCCAAATCTTGTTGAATGGCTGCACAACCTTCAGGTGAATCAGCCAGTCTTCCCAGCTTTGTGTCATCAGCAAACTTGCTGAGAAGATACTCTGTCCCAAGATCAAGGTCATTGATAAAGATGTTGAACAGGACTAGACCCAGCACTGATCCCCGAGGGACTCCACTAGTTACAGGTCTCCAGCTGGACTGTGCACCATTGATCACCACTCTTTGGGCTCTATTGTGTAGCCAGTTCTTAATCCTTTTCACTGTCCATTCTTTTATCCCACATATCCTGAGCTTGCTCACAAGGATGTTATGGGAGACTCTGTCAGAAGCCTTGGTAAGGTCAAAGTAGACTACATCCATTGGTCTTCCTGTGTCTACCCATTCGGTCACAACATCATAGAAGGCTATCAGATTAGTCAAGCATGACTTCCCCTTGGTAAATCCATGCTGACTACTCCTGATAACCTTCTGCTCTTTCATGTGCTTAGAGATGACCTCCAAGATGAGCCACTCCACCATTTTTCCAGGAATGGAGGTGAGGCTGATTGGTCTATAATTACCTGGATCTTCCTTCTTGCCCTTTTTGAAGACTGGGGTGACATTGGCTTTCCTCCAGTCCTCAGGCACCTCTCCTGTTTGGCATGATTTTTTGAAAATGATGGAGAGTGGTAGGGCAATAACATCAGCCAGCTCTCTCAACACTCTTGGGTGCATCCCATCAGGGCCCGTGGACTTGTGTACATTCAATTTGCATAACTGATCTCTGACCCACTCTTCATTGACTAGTGGAGAGTCTTCCTTCCTCCAGGCCTCTTCTATATCTGGGGTCTGAAATTCACAAGGGTTGGTCTTAGTAAAGACTGAAGCAAAGAAGGTGTTCAGCAACTCTGCCTTCTCTGCATCCTCTGTTACCAGGGCTCCCACCTCATTCAGCAGTGGGCCCATTTTCCCTATTCTTCCCTTTACTGCTGATATATCTGAAGAAGCTCTTTTTGTTCTCTTTTACTTCCTTTGGCAGTTTAAGTTCTAAGAGGGCTTTGGCCTTTCTTGTTGCCTTGCTACGTATCCTGACAACGTCCCTATAGTTCTCCCAAGTGACAAGTCCCTTCTTCCATGAACTGTAAGTTTCTTTCTTCCACAAGAATTCCTTCAGAAGATCCTTGCTTATCCATGCAGGTCGTTTACCACCTTTGCCTGCCTTTTTACTCGAAGAAATGCACCTAGATGAGTCCTTATTTAGTCCTTTGCATTAAAAACATGAGTAAATCTAATCCATCGATGGCCAGATAATAGATACTGCAGACAGAACATCCATCATGCACTTAGAAAAAAATTTAGTACTATGTTATTGTAGAAAACATAATTTCTCTTGGTATCTGTCTGTAAAAAACAGTCATCTGAACACTGCAACTTTTACTTCATCAAATACATGAGGATCAGTTAATTCCTTTTATATCATAAAGAATTTGGACATTGCTGTAAACACGATGAAAAGCTGCACTAAGGACCAGACAGCATTCAACCAAAGACAACGGCAATTTACTTTAGACTTAAGGTGACATTTAGCAGATTACTTTATTTATGTCCTTTCTGTTGGCTTATTTACGAGATGAGTTATTAATCCTAGGTGCAGCCAATGGTTTTACCCATAATATTTCTTCATATTTGACTGCAAAAGTTATTAATAAATACAGTTAATAAATCAGGTTCATTTAGGAACCATACATGTCAGATATTCTGGGGAGTCACTAATTAGCAGTGCTGCACGCTCCACGTAGGATCCTCCAGAACCTGTTACAAGCAGTCTGGTGTTCAGGAAGATAAATCACCAGGCTACAAAGTTCAGATGCTGAATGAGACTGTTCAGTGGAGAAATTAAATCCCTTCAGGCAACCCGTAACTTGCATGCCCTGTTTCCACAGTCGTCACTCACCTATTTGTTTACTTAAGATAACAAATTACCATTCATTCCTCATCATAACTTGCTTACTGAAAGATGAAAGAACCCCACTTGGCTCTACCCACAGGCAGAGCAGAGGAGTGTGGGCACTGAGCTTGGGTCCTAACAAAGTGTCTTCAGGAGAGAGCACTTATTTGCTTTTTTCCCCACTGTGAAGGGAATAAAACCTGTGTGTGACATAAAGCACCTGCTTTCCTATGGAAATTTTTCTCGCTTCTGTGTTGCTTTCCATGGATGTGTAGAGGGAAAGGGTGCACAGTGGACAGTCATGTATGTTTAGCTAAAATTGCATGAAAGCAGCTTTGCAGAAAAGAACCTGGGAGTACTAGAGGGCAATGAAGTTGCCCATGAGCCTGCAACGTGGCCTTGTGCAATGAAAGCTGACAACCTCCTGGGCTGCATTAGAAAAACCATGGCCAGGAGGCTGAGGGACATGATCCTTCCCCTCTACCTCAGCACTGGTGAGGCCACACCTGTAGTTCTGGGTCCAGTATGAAAGAGACATGCACATACTCAACTGAATCCAGCAAAGAGTCGCAAAGATGATTAAGGGACTGGAGCATTATTTCTATGAGGAGAGGATAAGAGAGCAGGAACTGCTTAGCTGTGAGGAGAAAAGGCTCAGGCGATCTTATTCATGTGCATAAATACCTGGTTTGGTGGTGGGAGGAGTGGAGTGAAGAAGACAGAGCCAGACTGATCTCTGTGATGCTCACTGACAGGACGAGAGGCAATGGGCACAAACTGAAATGCAGAAAATCCCATTTAAACTCAAGAAAATATTTTTTTTTTTCCAGAGAGGAAGGTCATAAACTGGCACAGGCTACCCAGAGAGGTTCTGGAGTCTCTGTCCTTGGAGACATCTGAAGCACAACTGGACATGGACCTGGGCAACTTGCTGCAGTTGACTTTGCTTAAGCTGGGGCATAGACTATAGACAATCTCCAGAGCAATCTCCAGCCTCAGAAACTCTGTGATCCTGAGCTTCACACAACACAGCAGCTGCTTCCTCCTGGCCAGCATGTCAGTGCCTTTAATATACACCTCCTTGCAGATTACTGTTATGTGCTTTTTGGGAGGCAGAGGAGAGGGAAAAGGACCACATTAGAGGAAGTAGGCTTTTCTCATCTTCTGATGAAAGTTACAGATTCAGGGTGTGAGAAAGCCTCTCCTGTTGTGACTGTCAGCTTGTGCTATGCAGCAGAAAAAAACCCAATGTTTTATTATTTTGTTGGGCAACTGTAGAACTGATCTTTTGCCCTTTCAAGAAAGAAATACATCAGTGACTAATGACTTAGGTCACATTATATGGCAAAATTAAAAACACAGTCATATTAGTAGGAGACATTTTTCTTCTCTTCTTCTAATGTTTATGACAAATGCTTCTGTGTCTAGCTGTAAATAATTGATGACTAATGCACTAAATCAATGGTAGTAATTTAAGATGGATTATAGCAACATCAACCAAGAAGCAGATATGCTTGTAAAAAAAATTACAATGGTTTAATTCCTCCTCTATATTTTAAGGTTTTACATAGGATCATATCTCTTGTAATCTCCCTAGAATTTCCTTTAACAGCCTCACATCCTTAAGCTCCTATATAAACAAGAGTTACTGTGGAAAAGGCAGGGCATCTGGACTCTCTCTAGCATAATGCAATTTTCTTTTTCTTCTAAGGTCAGCCAAGTTCATTGCAGAAAGCCAGTCCAGCTATTAGCCATAGGGAAGATTATTCTGTGACTCTCATTCTTTCAGGAAAGCATGAAACCAGATGTCAGTTTCTGGAAATGTAATGGGTTAAAATGTAGCATCAACCTTTTCTTCCTCTCACTTTTTATAAAATAATAGGGCTTGTAAGCAAAAAAACCCATCTACGTTCTCAGAGAGGGCAGCAGGAGAGTCATATTTATCGTGTCAGTTTTCTCTGAGATGTGTGACTTCCTATAAATTTCATGAGCTGTCAGTATGGAGGATAATGTGTCCCTGAAAGAACAGGTAATGTAGAGCTGAAGAGCTTCTCCTCTGAGAAACGTAAAAAATGTGCTGAGTTCAAGGTAATGTAAAGCTGCATTTTCAAATATACAAGTTCTCCTGAGGGAATTATTATGCAGAAAAATAAAAATGCCTTTAGTATTCGTTTTTAAGTTATAGAATTTACTGAAATACAGAATGTCCTAGGTTAAGCCTTTGGCAAACTCAGCTTTTGAAGTAACTCTAAAGAGCCATTGAAGAGAGAGCTTGCAAAGATGACTATTCCAAATTTTCCTTTAAAAATTTTGATACATTTTTTAAAACTGAATAGCAGTACCTGGAAGTGAAAGATACATACTCCATTTATCCCAAAAGGGAGTATGTAAAAAAATCAGAATTTTCTTTTTAGAGTGAAAATAAAACAAAACAAAACAAAACACTTCCTAAACAAACCCAAAGGATCCCTTTTTGCAGGGGTGGAACTAGATTCAACCTGATGAGGTGGGAGTGGGCAAGAAAAGACACTACATTTGATCAGGAACCTCCCCAGCTCTTGTTAAAAAGTGGGGAGAAGTGACATAACTTAGTCACCTCCTAATTCCTGCCTGCCCCAAATTAAGATGTTGACTCATGCTCCTGTCTACAAACATGATTTACCTTGCAACCATGTCTTACTTCTTGTAGTCCTATTGATATGCATCAGACCTCTGTGTCTGTGCTTATATCACAAATAATTTGAACCAGTGACTAATACTTTACTCATACCTTTGAAAGTTTAGTGTTTATTAAACTGCATGAGAGACTGTCAGGCAGTGTGCAACATGCCTGAAGCAATAATATCAAAAAGCTCTACGTGTTTCCATACATGGAAAATTACATGCAAGCAAGCTAGCAAATGTGGGCAATGTATGAACTTTAAAAATTAAATCTAATTTCCTCTTCGTTGTAAATAAAAACTACAGAGACAGCACAGCATAAGCTGGCATATGAAATTTTCATAAAAATCAGTTCTCCTTCTAGTTAAAAGAGATTGAGAAGCACTGTGCTGGCTGCTACTTTGGCAATCAGAAGGAGTAAATCAGTTGTCTCAATGTAATTTATATTTGCAGTTAATGTGATTGTCTGTGAACTGCCTATAGTGTGTTTTTAAGACATGCTGTTTGCATAGGCTCTTGTTGTGAAAAGATGCCCAGCCTTTAAAGCTGGGAGTGGAAGCTGAAGCAGAGGGAACAGGCCACGTGGCAGGATGAGAAGACTGGAGATTTGAGACTTTTGGGGATTTCTTCAGATTTGCTGTATTTTTATTATCATGCAAAGTTTAGTAAATGGCCAATGAAAGAGTAGACTCCTGCACTGCAAGTGAACAGTGCCTATGGAGAGCTCTGAGAAGCTTGTGTTTTCAGTGGGCAGTGGTTTGGCCCAGGTATTTTTGTGTTCAGTATGAATGAGCTTGCCCTGAAGCATCAGTTCCCAGGCCAACAGGTCTTTACAAATCCCCCAAAACACATGTGGCTCACTGATGGAGAAATGACAAGTTGTTACATTACACTGCTCAGTACTCCTTATTAGTAGGCCTTGGAATACCAGTTGTCCTCTGGCCCCAGTTTAGCCATCAGGACTCATCACTTTCAGTTGGAGGTTTGTGAAAATTTTGGGTGAAATGGATGATTTGGACATTTCCATACACCCAAGGGCTAAAGCAGATGTGATATCCATTGGTATAGATAGCTGGTCTGTAATTTGCAAAGTTAGTGTAAATGGATTGTGTTTATGGGCTGTAACTACCTGACGGTGGTGAGGAAACTGAGTTACTGAGGTGCTCAGTGCATTCAGATGGGATGGGAATGTGGTCTTCCTTTATATGTTTCTTATTATAAGAAAAAAGATACTCATTTCACTGAGATTAACTTCTGAAATTTTTTATTCTTAGCAAAATGCACAAGAATTAAAACGTTAATAAAGGAGCTACTTAAGAGTTACTTAAGGGTAGCTTAGCAATCAAAAAACAGCACTCCAGATACAGAACACTCATTCACATCATCAGCCACGTAATTCCCTCCCAAATGTCTGAACTGGAGTGGATATAAATAATGGGTTGCTGCAGATACCTTGATGAACAATCAATAGCAATTTTTTACAGGAAGCAAAATCTCAAGAGCACAAAAAGTAACCACATTCAAATCTGCTGTTGTTACCTTCATTATCATCACAAGCCCTGTTTCAACTGAAGAAGTGGAAAGCAAAATGAAGAATACACAGAAGACAAGAAAATAAAGAATGCTCCAGAAATCATCCCTAAGGAATTGAAAAGGAGAAACGGAGGAAGAATGACAGTTCTGTTATTATTTAGGATAATAGGTTCTCTGAACCCCACTTCAACTTTAAACCAGAACTAGATAAGGACTACGCATTGCAGTTCTCAGGGATGATTAAAAAAAAAAAAAAGAAAAGGAAAATTAAGGCAAGTCTCAAAGTCAGGCATATATATGTGTCATATAACTTATGTGTATGCAGACCAAAGATGTCTGTGAAACTGTCTCCAATGCACATGATGCCAAATCAGGTGAACAACAGATCATATACAAACCCCATGTAACTTATGCATACACATACGTGTGTATGTGTTCACACATGTAAACACAAAGATTTACTTGCTTAGTCTGGACCAACTTAGCCTCAAATTAGGAATGAAATAACGTATGAAGGAAAACATGGCAGCTCAAAATCAGCCGAATATATGCTTCCTAAGGTACACCTGGAAACAGGCAGTGATGGATGCAAAAAATGTAGACACCAAGGACTGTGAGAAGTATCTTGCTGCTAATGCAAATGTGACTCTGTGAAAATGATCAGCTGATTTTCAAGCTTTAAATGGATGTAGTGTGCAAAACATGCTTTCTATATATAACAGTATTAAGGGTAGTTGTGTTAGGGTAGAGGAAGAGAGTGTTATGAATGGCTCAGAGAAGATTTGGGGAGATCGTTTAGCTGCCTTCTCTCTGCATGTGTTGTAATCTGTTAAACAGTAAGAGTACCTGTTTTGTTTTGCTTGCCTATTTAGATTATCCTCAGCTTTTTGTTACTGTGGATGTGTATAACAGAGGTTGGTATTTACTGTGCTGGCATCCAGTGTTCCATGCCTGGTGACAGCAGAGTTTACCCTGTGGCACTGCCCTGCTTCCTTCTCCCCAGTGCTGCACCTTGCACAGTGCTGTGCTGTCATGTGCAGCTGGATCTGCAGCCCACGTGATGGTCTCTAATTAATCCTGAACTTCATATACAGTGGGATTCTTTACTGTGTCATGTCTCAATCTCCCTAGTGATGGAGTTTGGTCCTCATGTTTAGTACAGTCACACTGTAACATGAAACTCTGCAATGTACATATATTATACAAGCAAGGGACAACAGCTATAATCACAGACACGAATCCAGAATTTAAGTACAGAATAGGGCCTTGTAGAATCACAGGGCTTCTGTTCAAGACCATTAACTCTAATGAAAATGCACATTTTTCATTAGGGTCTAATAGCCTGCTGCAAAGTAGGGCAACTGCTGTGCAGTGTTTGTAGAAACAAATTGCTAATCAGTCAATAAGGACCTTTACTGTGCACTCTGTTACAGCTAGCTTTTAAGCATTTTCAGCTACATTGAATTATTTTAACTCATTGCATTGTTACTTAGTGAAAAAGAAAACATGTTTTATTTATAGAGTATCCAAAGTGGTGACACAGAGTGAATTTTGCAACCTGAGTCCATTTTGTTAACATTTATACAGGAGATTTATTATCACTTGGATTTGCCACATGACTTTTTTTTTTTTTTCCTAGGATTTGTAAAATTTTTATTTTATACTGAAAGCTGGTAATGAATTGAATTGATCATTCTTTGAGAAATAGATTTTATATTTCCATTACAAGTGCCCCATGCACCTTAAATCTTAATGACAGGAGCTGTTGTTACTGGAGCATAACAGCTGGCTGATAAGCGTTGAGTTAATTATTCACTCAGAAGAAAACTGCAGGACTAGGATCATACATATATATATGTATGTATGTGTATGTATGTGTGCATACATGTATGTGTGTGCATATATACATAAATATATATGAAACCATGTACCTGATTTATTTTTTTTAATAATAAGAAATAAACTTGAATAATTTACTTTCTACATCTATCAGATTCGTACTAGACACAGAAAACAGAACAGAATTGTACTTTTCCAATCTAAATACGGAACAGTTGCCACATTTTTTTTATAAAGAGAATAGAACAACTATAGCATCCTTGCTGGGTATGGATCAAAGAAGCCCCACTGTTTTGTAACGAGGGAGAATATATAGTATAAATCTGCATATTGTTTATGAACAGAATATGAATAAATTCCTTATTTCTATAAATAGTGATAATACTAATCATAGAATGGTAGGGGTTGGAAGGGACCTCTGGAGATCGTGTCAGCAGTGCCATCTTTTATCGAAATAGAGAGAGTAATATCTTCAAGGAAATGAAGTTTCTAGTTGGGCACAAGAAGTACTGAACTTGAGGGAAGGCCAGAGAGTTAAATATTATTAATTTGGAAAATAATGCTGGGACCTCGAAAAATATGGTAAGTGTGTATGAATATTTGAATGTTAGAAGGATGAAGGATTAGTTTTATTTTTAATGTTTGACCTTCAGATAAGCTTACACAAGAGACAAATTGCTAGTAGGAAATGGGGAAAATCACTAAATATGAAAAATATCCCTGTAAGATGAATGCGAGAAATCTTAGACTTTATTCTCAAGGTACACGTCCAGCTGAATCCCTCAGATATATTTGATACTAAGGCAGAAGAATAGCCTCATGAATATATGGGCAACACATATTTGTTGATGAAATAATTTAACCTTCTGACTGCATAACAACGTAAATTTTACCATTATAAGCTTGAGAAATATTTGATTCTCCAAATCATGATGATGTCATATGTTGATGTTGGGTGTTGGATTATACTATTACAAAGACACGTTGTACATAGTTCTCTATAAAAGAGAGTATATGCCTTTGTGTAAAACAAGTTGAAACCAGACTGCAAAAGCTAAAGGTAAAATACTTTTATGCATTTTTTTCCCTTGCGAGTTGTGACTGTGTATTCTGAAGTAATTGGGGAGCTCTGTATTACAGCATGACAAATGGCATTATTATATTGGCTGGATGGATACTATAAAATCAGTGTTTCTAATATCTCCTGCTCAGTCTGGCAGAGCTACAATATCCATGTGTAAGCCCCATTTCAGAAAAGGTGGCTCATACGATAGGCTTTTGGAAAAGCATTTGACTTTTGAACACTGATGATGAAATTAATCCTAGTATTCTAAGAATACACGCTAAGAGGAACTGTGAAATATCTCCTTGTTTTGAAGTGAATGGTACAAGCAGGCTACTTAATGCCTCAGGGGTTTAAGACTAGGAAGTAACAAGCTAAGATTAAGTAAAGGCCTGGTAGTTGGGACCTCACTATATTAGGGAGTCTGGAAAATAATTTCTAACACAATGGCCTTTATAAACTAAACACTTTTCCTTTTCTTTCCCTCATCCTCTCATACATATCCAAGAATGACCTCAGCAAAAGAAAATCAGCCCAAGGAGCAACAAATAAAATATTACTTTGACTCTTGCTGTGCCTTATTAAATACACTTCAGAACAGTATCAGCTTAAAATGCCCATTGGGTGTTCTCAGATCCATATTCCTGTCACTCTGCCATGTGTGTCCATGGCAATGGTGCTGCCCATTAGGTCTGTAAATAAATTTAATGTGATGAAATGCAGATACTACATGTGAGGGTGGTACTAGCCATAGTCCATTAAATTTATACAAGTGCACTTGTTCCAGTATAAATAATCCCACTGACTGATTGGTCTCAGTTAAAACTTTCTATGTTCTTAAATATGTTTGTTATACTTTAAACACTCAGACTTATAAGGTTCTCTTTACAAGGGCTGACTTTTCACTTTAGCTTTTCCATCCTCCTGAAGGTTTTAGTCTGAGCTGACGATCCTGAGGAGGTTGCACTACATCTGTGGAATGAGTAATGTATCAACAGAATTCAACAGAATGAATCAGAAAGAGAATAACATTTGGAGTTCCAGCCTTTGCGAGTTGAGCTTTTCTGACTTCAGGTTAAACCTCACTTTACCAGAACAGCCTCTTCCTCACTTGGATTTGAAAGGGACCCAAGGGACTAGAAATAAGGAAGACTTTTTTTTTTTTATTGTGACAGTGGTGAAACACTGGAACAGGTTACCCAGATACTCAGAGAGGTGGAAGATGTCCCATTCCTGGAAACATTCAAGGTCAGGTTGGATGGGGCTCTGAGAAACGTGATCTAGTTGACGATGTCCCTGCTCACTGCAGGAGGTTTGAACCAGATGACCTCTAAAGGTGCATTCCAACCCAAACTATTCTAAGATTCTATGATTCTATTACCTGACTGGTATGTCTACATCTTAAGTCTCAATATTTCAGAGGGACACTTGGAGCTCTCATGAGATTTTTTTTGCCTGCTGCCCATATAAAAAGTCTACTGATCCACTCAACCATCTGAGAATCTCCATGTTACTCTTCTGTGGATCCTCGTGCCCTACCTAACCACAGTCTTGTTTCTTGGGTAACAGCTCTTTCTGTAGCACTGGGGATAACAGAAAGGGGTTTAGTTTAGAGGTAGCATGACTGCTGAAAGCCACCTGAACCGCAGCAACAGGTTTCATTAGCTTGGGCAGTGGACTATGCAAGTATAACTAGATTGCTTCTGTTACCATACCCGATTGTTTAGGCTGTCTGAAGTTTCTCTACATGTCATCACATTGTTTAAAATAGACTTACTCAAAGCAATGGGTATTGGTGAAGCTTTCTTAGAGCTCTGAATGCATGAAGATGATCTCATGTTCCCAAAAATACAGTACAAGTGAAGAACTATTGCCAAACCTATGTCTAGACTTCCTCTTGGGAGTGATGCCAACAGTTTGCAAGGTAGATGAGTGGAATTTTTTTTTCCTAATACTATAATTCAGTTTCTTTATTTGAGTAGACATTAAAAAGTTTAAAACTCTCTTAGCTTGTGACTACCTGAAAAACATAAATCCAGCCATAAAATGCAAATACAAGAGAGAGCAACACTTGTGTACCTCATTTTTCTCAAGTATCTCACCTAATGGAGTTGCACTGAGGGGTGCCTGCTCTCCTCAGAGGTAATTGTATTACTTCTTGGGAGCTGAGGCAAAACATGTGCCTGCTGTAATGACACTGCTGTTCTTTGGAAACCTGTTGTGGTCAGTGAAGCATCCATCACTTTTTCTGGTTGTCTAGAATGAATTATTGGGATGTTCTTTTCTGCTGGCACTGCTTCTAGTTCCACATGATCTCACACTCACCCTAAGACCCCTAGGGCAGCATTCAGATCATAATGGTATAGAAGTTATACTGGTTTCTCTGACACTGAAAAAGCTTCTGGCTTGCCTATTTAACTGTTTCTCCTTCATGATGGAAAGCAACAGCTTTTCTAAGCTGCTCACTTCATGCATAAAGAGCCTCTCTGGAGCTCTGTACCACAGACACCCAAATCTCTGACCACTCTCCTCCCCTCAGGTGTGTTCTCTTCTGCAGGACAGGCAAAATGGACAACAAAACCATGTCCTTTGAAGAGACCTATATACTTCTAAAAGAGAATTGGACCTATTAAATTGCAAAAATTATACATGGCATCTTGTAGATAAACTGTTGGCTTCTGCTGTGGTAAAATACTGTCCCTGTTGGGTTTGATGTGCCTAAAAGAAACCAGACCCCCTCAGCATCACTATGCCCAAACCATATCTGCAAATTTCTAGGAAAATACTTGCAAGTGGGCACAGTTCCAGATATCTAGGGGGACGTTTGCCCCAGAAGACGTGTGAGGTTTTACATACTTCTGTGTGAAATGCACAGATTAATGAACATGCAGTAGAATGTGTTAGACTCTCCTTTTGGTGTGGAAATCAGGCTTTGTATTGGTAAATTTGGATTCCAGCAGCTCATCTGAACATTTTGAACATAAATATGCCATCACCACACTGCCTGAATAGTTGTAGAGCTGAGGGCTAGTTCTGGTATGGAGTAAAACTGATGGCTACGATGGTCAAGGGACCATGGCTGGCAGAGGGCCAAGTGAAACAAATGCAACCTTCATTTACTCTTTAGTTTGTTGAGAGGGGTTTTGCTAAGACCTCCTAAGAGACTAGGAGTTACTGGAGATGCTAGGCACTTTCCATTCAGTAAGAAACTATTATTCAAAGAAGATGGAAGGCCTGGCAGTTCACCAGCTGGGTCTCCAAAAGCTTTGGGCAGCTGTAAAATGGCTACAGGTTCTTATAGAAAACAAATGCCCCAGTCTTTCAAGGACACATTGTTTGAGGACATGCTGTTTGGGCTAAAGCCAACCAGCACACTCTTTTTCTCACCATGACTGAGTGGTGACTATGCACTGAAGTACATCCCAGGGTACGGGGTCCTCATCTGTCTGGAAAGGGACTTGGACAACAGTATGCCATGGCACCTGCCTGTCCTGAGCAATTTGGTTTTTCTCTGAAGAAACCATGCATGGTGGAGGGGAAGAAGGCTTTGTGCCTGAGTCTTGCTCTTATAGATAGGCAGGACTTGACAAGGATATGGGCAGCAGATAACAGATGCTTGGAAGCATAGACAAAACCATTGGGTGAGACACATTCAATGGGACCAGAAACTTAAATACTAAAAATAATGTGCTTTAGTAGCTTATTTAACTATAAGTTATACATAGTAAAATATAAAACAAAATGAGAAACGAAAGATGCAACTTTTATGGTGAATACTGTTTACAGAAGGAAAAAAATGAGTAAGACAAATGAACACAGTGGAATAACGCTGTCCAGATGCTCTCCCCCTGAGCTCAGCAGTTAGCTCAGTGCTGGATTTTTATTGAAAATACACATGTAAACTTTCATCCCAAGAGAACCTCCAAACCAACGAAAATACAGATTATTGTTTCTTTACCCTTCTAATTTCTAGTGCTTTAAGCAGTAAAGATCGCTAATAAAGCCAGTGCTGTTCCTTTGGCTCTTTCAGTCTGATCTTGTTATTGAAAGCCACTAAAATTTTAGGTGCTAGCTTTTGCATTTTTATTCCAAGTAAGCAAGACATCAGAACTACTGTGTCCCATGCAGTTTACTGCTGAAATAAAATTTTTACTGTCAGGGAAAAAAATCCAGATCATGCTGCATAATATCAGAACTCCTTTATTTGGTTCAGCAGCACAAGGAATACTCCAGTGATTTACTGCCGCAAAACTCTGTAAATGTATCAGGAAGTAAGCTCCTGGCTCCACAGATTGGAAAGGTATCTAGAGTCTTGCAGATCCAGTTTATGTCTGCTTTCTTTCTTTTATGCTCTTGTGTAAGCCAAAGGCCAAAGCAGACAGCACCTAATTTTTTATTCAGACACCATCACCACTTAAGACAAAGTGTCAATGCTTGATTGATCTTCCAGCACTTGGGAATGTGAAAGATCTTTATACTGTGTCCTGTGGGATTCCTTAGTCAAAACCATCTCTAGCAAACTCCATCACTAATGTTCTAGAAGATGTACTGCTGGGAACCCCTCTTTCTCTGGTCTTGCTCAGTGGCTGCTCAGAATTCTTCTTGGACATGAAGATAGAATCATAGAATAGTTTGGGTTGGAAGGGACCTTGAAGATCATCTAGTCCCAACCCCCCTGCATGGGCAGGGACACCTCCCACTAGATCAGGTTGCTCAAGGCCCGATCCAACCTGGCCTTGAACACTTCCAGTGATAGGGCAGCCACAACTTCCCTGGGCAACCTATTCCAGTGTCTCACCACCCTCACACTAAAGGATTTCTACCTATTGTCTAATCTAAATCTACCCTCTTTCAGTTTAAAACCATTACCCCTTTTCCTCTCACTACAATCCCTTGTAAAAAGTCCCTCCCCAGCTTTTCTGTATCTTATCTGAAGGCCCCTTCAGATACTGGAAGACCACTATGAGGTCTCCCCAGAACCTCCTGTTCCCCAGGCTGAACAGCCCCAATTCTCTCAGCTGTCCTTGCAGGAGAGGTGGTCCTGCCCTCGGGTCGTCTTCGTGGCCCTTCCCTGGACTTCCTTCAGGAGCTCCATGTCCTTCTTATGTTGGGGGTTCCAGAATTGGACACAGTACTTCAGGTGGGGTATCACGAGAGCCGAGTAGAGGGAGAGAATCACCTCTCTTGTCCTGCTGGCCACACTTCTTTTCATTCAGCTCAGGACACAGTTTGCTTTCTGGGCTGCCAGCACACATTGCCAGCTCATTATGAGCTTCTCATCCACCATCACCCTTAAGTCCTTCTTCAGGCTGTTTTCGCTCCACCCAGCCTGTATTTGTGCTTGGGATTGCCCTGACCCAGGTGCAAAACCTTGCACTTGGCCTCGTTGAACTTCATGCAGTTTGCACGAGCCCACTTCTTAAGCCTCAAGATACCTGAAGATCCTGGCTTGTGTGCCTAAAACGACAGTTCTCCAAAAGGAGAGCATGATGAAGGAGGTGAATCCATAGTTTTATGTGGTTTCCTCAGTGAACAGCAATAGTGGTTGAGGTATCATATGCTCCCTGTGGAGAGATTTCAGTCTTCCTACTGACTCCATTAGTAGAGGACAAACAGGAACTTCTTAGGCCACAGAGAGTAGACTTTTCACATCAAAGCTTAATTTGTACTTTGGTAGAAAGTCTCATAAAATTCAGACCTCTGGACTGGGGGACATCACAAATACACAAAGTCTGAAATAGATAATTTGTGGATCATTTGGTATCTTCGAGGTCTTTTCCAACCAGGATGATTCTGTGATTCTGTGATTCTGTGAAATGGTGAAGTGGACTCAGCTTTGCAAAGCTGTTACTGTTATTTTTCTCTGAATAAACACAGTCTTTGAAGTGCAAAGCCCATATACAAAAGCACTGATGAAATGATCGCATGTGGCAAAATCAAGGAAGGAAAAGACAAAGTGAGAGTGGAAACCAGCTAAGAATGCAACAGAGTGACAGAAAGATGAGGCCAAGATACTTAGGTATGACCTGTCATTGAGAACTGGTCATGACCTTTCTTTAGGGGCTTGGTCTACAAATTCAGAAAAAAAGAAGAAAAAAACTCTGGATGATGAACTCTTTATTGCTAGGGGAACAACAAAAACTGATAGGCAGAAAGAGAAGGGCTTGTATTTGTCCATCTGCTTATTTGTTTGCAGCTACCATGGCAGGATCTCACTCTCCCTGGTGATATAAAATTACTGGGTTACAAGATGAAAAGATGGCTGACTATATATTTCAATGGAAACAAAACTGAAAGATAGCACATAAGGAAAAGTTAACTTATCCTGTTGCTCAAGGAAAAGAAGCAGAAAATAAAAGGAAATTGTGCAAAGCAAGATTGGGTCCCATCTGAGTTTTGGGGGTGCGATTTATTGATTTATAATAATTACAATTTTCTCCAGTATAGGTGTGGGAACTCCTTTCTCAGTTATCTGTCCGTTCTAAAAAGAAGGAGAATTATGTGTTCAGGACTCGTTTCAAGCCCTCTGAATGTTTCTTGCATTATAGACCTCTTTTCTTTCTTTTTTTTTCAACAATGTTTCTTAACCCAAGTCAGATCAATTAAGTTCTTTTCTTCCATACTCAAAAATATACTGATACCCATATGTACATGTATGCACACACATGCAGAGTACTTATAGGCTGATCTAACTCTCACAGTGGTGAGCAGCAAATTAATGCATGTTGATATGAAAGAGGCACTGCATAGTGATCCTTCCCCTGCCATGGCCTATCTACACCATGATTAGTGGTGTAGGGACTTTCTGAAATAGAGGCTATGTTCAGATTTCTTTTTTCTTGTTTTCCCTTCCTTGCCTTCCTAGGAATGGTGAATTTCTGCCTTACCATCAGCCTGGGCAGGGGTTGTCTGAGCTGTACACACTGATGAGTCAGAGCAGTAAGCAACACTGTCATTCATCTGCTTCAATGTTTGCCCCAGGTCCATTTCAGAAACTAATTTGAGATATGCTGACTTGAACAGTTAATTAAATTCGGAAGGCCATGCAATTTGCCCAGCAATATTTTAGGAAGGTCTGTTAGCACTGGTTGTTGAGGGAACAGGCATCTTTATAGCACATAAAGCAGAGATGAAGTCAGAAGTAATCTAACGTCCCTGGTGTATCATAGCACGGTATATTGGATCAGCAAACAGGTATCAGTAACTCATTCTGCAAAAGAGAGCTGGGATTGCAAAGGTAATGGTAATTTTTCTCAAAATTGGGGGAGGGGCATGTACCTATGCCTAGGTAACAGAACTGTTAACCCTTTATGAGAAATGCAAAACAAGAGGGAAGCTGGACAATCCTAAGGCTCATTTCATGGACCCACTTTGAGAAGCTGGGATTTGTCTCTCACTATAATCCTGAGAATTTCCTTATTTCAGCAGTAGCAGAGAGCTGTTTGCACAGAGAGGTGAT
Source organism: Hemiprocne comata (assembly GCA_020745705.1). Classification (NCBI taxonomy): domain Eukaryota; kingdom Metazoa; phylum Chordata; class Aves; order Apodiformes; family Apodidae; genus Hemiprocne; species Hemiprocne comata. Next base: position 150,998,922 of record CM036586.1, on the reverse strand, counting down.
GCTTTCATGACAGCTGTGATGCTCCCTGTCTCTTACCAGGACTTTTGCCTCTAAAGGGGCAATCTGGCAAATAGTTGAGGAAGATCTTTAGGTGTACCCTTGTTGTCCAGAGTTTAAAAACTGGTGAAAGGGTGAATATCTGTTTTGCTGTATAAACAGTCTTCCTTATAACAGTGAGCTGATGCCTGAGATACTTTTAAATAAAATACCATAAGTAAAATAAATCTAAGCTAATATTGCACTCTCAGACTTTTTCCTTCATACTTGTGAGGCATGGATTTAATTTCTACATGGCATGATTTAGGTCTGCATTAACACTCTTCCATTGTGATGTTAGAAGAATGATTTTTAAAAGGTCTTGAATAAATACTATAAAAATTGCCAGAAGTGCTTTAAATCATGTACTCGCTGTTAAGCAATTACAATAAATCACAATAAATAGAGAAATAAACCCCCTAAAACTCTCTGTTTTGGTAATAATAATAATAAAAAGGAAAAGCACAACAAAATATTTTTGCACAGCTGAAGAGGGAAAAGGTTTTATTGGATGGACACAAAAGAAAATACATCACCAGTGTGCAGGATGCAGAAAGATGAACCATCCCAGCTGAACTACTTCAGAGAATCTCATGTGTTCAGCATAATGGCTCAGCAAAATAGGTTGCTAGTCCTATTCTGAAAGTGATAGTTGTGTAAAGCCAAGAGTAGCTTAACCTCCTTTCCCAGAAGTCCACCACATTACGTGGTTCCAAGAAGATGACTTCTACTGCATACTATATGAGTCTTTGTTCTGTTTATACTCTTTTGCTTAATTTTTCCATTACTGGAAGGCCTTCCATGCTAAGCTTCAGCCAACATAGTTATGCTTGTCATCTGCATAGGGGGACTTTTGGCTCTGTGTACAGACAGGAGAGCTATCCTCTAGCTTTTCCAGAGCTTTCTTTTGAGAATGTGAAGACACAAGAAAATACATTTTCAAATGAAGTATCCAGGTTTGACAGTTGGGTGCTTCAGTGTCCCTGCCCTGATAACATGGCAGAAATACTTTATGTGCCTGGTTTTAGAGACCTGAACTTGAATGCTTTTGATGGGGAACCTATCTGTGTATTTTCAGTATGAGTGCAGTGAAATATATTATTTAAGGAGTTTATGTAGGAAGTGCTATAATTGAGGAATGTAGTCAGGGTATCCTTGTCCTTAATTGTCATCATAATATTCAACAAAATAGAGAACATATATGTATCTTTGTTAATCCTATTCCTTCACCAGAAAAGCAAAGCAGGCATTCATATTTATGAAAATCTAGCCCTGAATATTAACTTAGATAGTCGAAGTAGGAACATTGGTAGCTCTGTGTCCATAGTGCTCTCCTGTGTTTCCCTTTTATCTTTATTGATATTGGTGTTAAATGGGTGGTTTGAGGATATTGAAACTGCGGAACTGATTCATTACAGTGCTACCTCAGGCAGCAGCAGCTTGAATTTAGAGCCAATCTCCCCTCCTCCAAAGCAGAACTCCTACATGAAGACAGATCAATGTCCACCTCTCCCATTTGCAATAATTAATTTAGTTACATTAATAAGAGCTATCTATTCAATTTGTCAAATTGCATTATAGAGCCCGCTGGAGCTGACAGGAATTATCTTGTCTCCTGCCCTAGTGCCTGGCTGCCAAATCAGGGGGTGGAGGTTAAGATCAGTTTTGCCATGGCTCATTTAGTCCTGCTGTGCTGGTTTATTCCATTTAGCTCTCAGTAGGATGAAGGGAGACAAGCTGCAGCTGATTTGCCCTGTACTAGAGTACAGCCTTCAGCCCTTTAATGACTGAGGAGCAATAGGTACAAGCAGCAGAGCCACAGTGAGGTCCTCCAGGTCATGAGCTCTGGCAGAATGATTACTTCTAAGTGGCATGCTGAACTTTTGCCTAGTTTATGTGAAATCAGCTCCTGTAGTTTTTAGCCATTGATAGCGCAAGTCTCAGGCTGGAGCGTATAATTGAAATGGTCATAAAAGAAGTTTGAAAGCTAAGAGAATAGGAAAGACTGGTTGGAAAAAATAATAATAGACGGGTCTATATGCAATATTGCTGGAAATCCAAGAACTCACAATTAAATGTGCTAGAGAAACAGAGACAACACTAATGCAAAACAACACTTTGGTTCTCTGAGTATTTTTTTTCTCTGAAATGCAAGTTTGTGCCTACAGTGGTGTTCATGTGCCTATTTGGTAGATTGTCCCCTCCCATGTATTTATATATATATATTTTTTTTAATAATCTGACTTGTTTCTCTTTGTAGACAAAGCCTAGTTTGAAATTATACCATACAACCTACAGCAATATCATGAAAACCACAGTGTATTTTGGCCCTTTGCAAGACTCTTGACCATACCTATGGACTATAGCCTAGCCATCTCTACAATGCTCTTGCATCACCAGGCATGATGCTGGGCAGCCACTGACCACCTGCTTGCTCCTAGGTGCCTCAAGTGCCTGTGGGATGCTGACTCAATGGTTATGTAGGAAGGAGATGAGACACCTGCTTTTGTGGCTGATTTCAGCCCCCAAAGGGAATAGGAATCACACGGTGAGGGTGAGCAGTGGGGAGGTGCCTAACTGGGGCTTTATTATGATAAAAGACCAGTAAACATCAGGAGAATGAGTATCATGAAAATCAAAGGCAAAGGATTCTGGTCTCTGAATCTTGAGCTGTGGGTTGGTCCTTGCTTTGCTGTGTTATCCACAGATAAGTGCTGCTGAAGAAGAAAGAGACAGGCGTACAGTTAGACTGCAATTTTACCATGCTGCTGGCCAGAAGTGATGTTGTCAAAGACATATCCTGTGCAGTCACATTTCGTTCCTTAATGCATAGCAGCGTGGGCAAGGGTGAAGTCCCTTTCTTACTCTGGCCTAAAGGCTACACACAGCTGGGTTTTTGCATTGAAGCCCCAAGGCCATCCCCTGTTTTCTGTAGGAGACAGTCTTCCCTTTCACCAGTCCAGTTACTAGGAAAAAAAGATCCCTTCCCCCACATCTCAATTTAACAATTACCCAGGCTTAATGCACCATCCTGAACGTCTCAAAGAGCAAGTGACTCACTGAGTCCCTGGGTTGCTGAGCAGAACTTTAAAAAGATAAAAAAATAAAACCAGCTCACGTCATACAGGCTAAACTGGTTCTTGGAGCAGCTTTTCTCCACGTCCTTGAAAGATATTTAGCAGGATGCTCACAGAACAAGCTTTAAAATGTATCACATTTGTGAGGAGAACTTGAGGACACCTGAAGTATTTCAGATTAAAACAGTTTTTGTCACAGACAGATTTTTAGTTTTATATGTTTAAGGGCTCAGCAATACTTTCCAAAAGCCAATAAGAAAAACAAAAGTGTTTGATATGTTTTCTTTCACAAAAAGAATCAAGTTCCAGAATGATAATATTGTGCATTTATAGGGTTTGAGAGGTGACAAATATCAGTGGTTTAGTGGATATTGTATTTCTGACCAGGAAGGATTACATTTTACAAACCAAACACTACCCACTTGCTTCAGTCCTGCAGAAGCACCCAAGATTTGTAAAAGCCGTATTTCCAGTTAAAGACTAAATAGGATGAACAACTGCAAAAGAAGCAGAAAACCTACTTTGTTTGAAGAGTTTACATTCTCATCCTTTACAGGAATGACTAGAAAACAAAATGTCACTTTAGCTTAATAGAACCTCTGTCTCACTGAGTCCTTCTTTGGTGCACATTGCATTGTGTGACAGCAAACAGCAGATGAGCTTAGCTGGATGCTAAGCTTGAAGAGAAACGTAACCGTGTGATTCTTCTACTATTCACATTGTCTGTCCCCAGGCAGGTATTCAGGTTTTATAAGTGATGAGCTCATTAAATTTCTGCTTCTTAAAAGCCCCTCAGGGAGACATTTGTCAGTTTGCCATTCTGTATTTAAAGTCTGTAACTGCAAAAATTGTTGCAATGTCCTCATTCAGCTATCAGCATAATATCAATAGCTTGGCTTTGTAACACACAGATCTTCCCATGGATGGTTAATGTTGGCTAACAAATCAGCTTTAGAAATCAAGCAAATAATTACAGATCTTTTAACAATATAAACACTTCTGGTTGCATGCCACTTTTTACTTTAACAAAATTGCCCTTTTAGTTGTCCACCTGTGAAATTTGCTTGCAAGCCAAGGGCATGCTGAGTCCAGTGTTTGCACGTGCAGATCACCCATGAATAGCAGTTGTGAGGAGGGATGGAGCATGGCTTAGAAAATTTGACCCAGAAGAATAAAATTACAAAAATCAGAAACCATCCTGGAAAGTAGGTGAAATACAAGTCTTCAGCAAGAAACTTTTTTGGAGCAAACCAAAATAGCTTTTGGCTGCAACAGACGTTCTGAACACAAGTCTGCCATAATTTTAAACTAGTGCACAAGACATAAATGTCAAGTATGTGTCTCATGGTATTGTGTTTTGATAATTGAACTGCCTGATTAGTGCAGTCTCCTGTATCAGATTACGTTTCCAACTGCAGAATATGTATTTTCCTAAGAAATGTAGACAGAAAGCTAACTTGAAAAAAAAAAGCCAACTTTATACATGAAGCAATTAATCTTATTTTTAATAATACAGGGTGTGTCCAGGACTTTTTATGTTACAGGATTTGAAACCATCCCTCCCCAGACTTCGAACAGAGCATGTTTAAAGTGAGCAATATATCCAGGCTCATATAGAATGCCAGAACATGGAGATACGGAGGCCTCTAATAAAGAAGGTTGTGAGAGCATAATTTTCCCCTGAATGTGAATGAAGCATTTAGCTAGCATTAAAATCACCATTTTAAAGTGTTAGGCTGCTTGCCTTTGCTTCCTACAGGACTGGCCTGTAGGAAGGTATCTCTCGTGACATCCATTGATGGCGAAATGTAAGGTGCAGATTTCCCTGTGCAGAAAACAAAGGCTTCAAGTAATTGCCACAAATGTTAACCTTTTATGAGACATGACAACCCACATCTTAAACCTGAATTCTCAATATCATGTCTTGTGGTTCTGCAGATGCACTTCAGAGCATCTACTTTATCAAGCTTTCCAACAGTTCGTTTTTGCAGCTCTGCCTATAGAGAGCTGATAAAATAATTCCTTCCCATATTGCATGCCAAGCAGGTCTTCTGAAACAGAGCACTACTGTTCATATTCCTCTTGGTCTAATTTTCTAGCTTGTTTTCAGATTTGTGATGAATCTCTGTGCAAGCTACCTAAATGGCAAAGTATGTAAAGTACGGTGGACCTGTAAATTGCTGTAAATTTATTTCTTCTGTGTACCAATACCTAGGCATTGACTCAATAACTCTCAGGGTCTTGCTAGTGCTTAAAAAAGTCAGATATTAAATAAACTTCCAACTTGAGCTAATAATCCATTTGTAGTGTTTGCTGGGAAGCTGTTATAACTTAGTGTATCTTGGATCAACCAAAACAGGACAATTTTAGCAGCATTTAATGATTTTTCTTTTGCTATTAAAGGAAAAAGAACTTTAAAATATCCTGGAAGCTGGAGGCTTGGAAAAGCTCAAGTGGCTATGGCAACTCTGTTTTGTTGTCTCATGATTGATTACTGATTTATTATATGAATGTGATGTGAACTTTTATCTGTTTTGTTGTTGTACATAAATACTGACATTACAGTAATTTTATAATCTAGGACCTATAGGGGTGCAGGGTGATATGATACCTGTGTCATGCCAGGCCTTAACCCTGAAAGTCTCCATCCTTTTTACAATTTCACTTCAGGACAGCTCCAGAGCAGTAACACAGCTTCACTTTTCCTCAATAATGTTCAAATAGACATTCCCATCCTCATTAGAATCACAGAATCACAGAATAGTAGGGGTTGGGAGGGACCTCTGGAGATCATCTAGTCCAACTCCCCTACTAATGCTGGTTCACCTAAGGCAGGTTGCACAGGATGGTGTCCAGGTGGGTTTTGAATACCTCCAGAGAAGGAGACTCCACAACCTCCCTGGGCAGCCTGTTAACCTCACTGTAAAGAGGTTTCCCCTCATGTTCAGATGGAACTTCATGTATTCTAGTTTGTGCCTCTTGCCCGTCGTCCTGTCACTGGGCACCACTGAAAGGAGTCTGACCCCATCCTCTAGACACCTACCCTCTAGATCTTTGTAAGCATTTATAAGATTGTTTTAATTTCCTTCTGATATATTTCAAGTGTCACTGATTTGCTCAGAATTGGTTTGGATTTTTTTTTTCCAGAAACTAGCTTAACTTAGACCTGCCTGATGTGTTAGGGTTTGGCAGAGGTGGTTAACATGAGTATGGTCAGACAAAAGCACTGCAGAAACTAAACTAACCCTCCTCAAAATCTGTAATGGACATCTGGTGGCAGCAAGGTGATATGCCAATGATTTCAATTAATAGTGAAAAGGGACTCATATACATCTGGGAATTTTATTTATAGGAAGCAAGACCTTCGGCATCTAAAGTTTTTAATTTCCCTCTGCATTGACCTTGCACTGGAGATTTTGACTGCAAGAAGACCAGAATTGATGGTGGTGATTTACACTTCACTCTCCCTCTTGATTTAATTTTGATGTCCATACAAGATGATTGACTTGCAAGTATTTCTTCTTCAGCTGGGTTTTGGAGACTGAAGACAAATAATCACCCTCTTGGAGCTTTTGCTCTAAAAAGAATATCTGTGTATCTTCCACATAATTTTGGAGGAAAAGGATATTGCAACAGTGAAATAAAATATAACTGTGTGTATGTTTACACACAGTATATTTACTATGGAATTTCTGATAGCTGTTATGAAGGTCCCTGTGACATTTCACTTACACTTACTGCTCCTTAGCTAAATTTAAAAAACTCAAGACGCAGAACTACGGCATGAGAAGAGTACAAATGAAATAGTTTTGTTCTGTTACTACAAGTCAATATATTTCAAAGACTCCATGTTTCAAGTCTTGTAAAAATTAATTAAAATATATATAAGTTCTAATTGTTCTAATTAAGTTCTTTATCTGTATATGTACTTACAAGCTTACACATATGTATAAAATTAATTTACCACTCTCTCTGCACTGCTCTTAGAATTGCCTCAGTGTTCTAGACATAACATTGCCATCCATCTGCAAAACTCAAGCTGGAGTCTAAAAAGAAAAGACAGAAAATCTTAGCCAGCTGGGTAACAATACTGAGAACCATGTGAAAAATTCTATTGTATTTAGGTGGGTTGTTTTAATAAAAATACTTGGTCAAGAACAGGAGAAAAGTATGAACATATGTCCTGGTTTAAAGAGCTTATAGTTTAAAGCCCTTCAGAAAATCACTTACATACACATGAAAAATCCAATTAACATTATAGTTATGCATTATGAAATCCAAGGAATTGTTGTTTTCTAACATGGTATTAGTATTAACATATGATATTGTCAGCATATGTTTGACACGCTGTATAAGACATGTGCAGTTACTCCCGAGTTTCTTTAATAATTGGCTTCAAAAAGACATGGCAGTATTTGAAAGAAAGAAGAGTTTTTATTCTGAAATTGCCAGCAATGGAACTCAAATATCTACTAGACCAGGTGTACATAGTAAAACCCCAAGTCTTAGGCAATGGTAACACAGATAAATTACAAAAACTCTAATGCAGACCTTAAAAACATTCTGGAGAAATGGACAACTACAAAGTTCATTACCTGGTAATCCTGCTGGATTGACATTTCATTAAAGAGGGGATCATTTCAGGCATTGAGACAGAGCATTGAATTTCTAAGCCAGCAGCTCACGTGAAATGAAATGCCTCTTTAAACAAAAATATTATCATAACCAATTAGCAATTGCTAATTTAGTGGCAAATGCTGCACCAAATACATCATTTGACTGGAACCGTGTGTCTTTGGACAGCAACATGATGGTCTTATAAATCCTCTACTGCACGAAATTCTTCTGCACATAGAAAACAATGCATTGCATTCACAACGTTATCTAAAACCTGCCAGACATTATTCAAAACAAATGAGAGCCAAAGACCAGCCAGCTTTGGAATTAATATTGCTAATAGCATTTTATTAGGGAAATTACTGTGGAACCAGAAGGCTAGGGATGTATTATTATTTCTATTATTATTTGTATTACAACAGCCTGTAGATATTCTAGGTGAAGTTACGTCTCCTTAGGCTCACTGCAGACATGTAGGAAGAGATGTCTCAGAGACCTTAAATCATAAATTAGACAAGATGAGGAAAAGTGAAAGCAAAGATGTGGCGACTTACTTACAGAATCATAGAATTATTTTGGTTGGAAAACACCTTAAAAATCAAGTCCAACCCTTAATCCATCATTGCCAAATCTACTGCTAAACCATGTCCCTCAGCACCACATCTATATGTCTTGTAAATACTACCAGGGATGGTGACTCCACCATATCCCTGGGCAGCATGTTCCAGTGCTTCATAAACCTTTCAGTAAAATTTTTTTTCCTCATATCTAATCTAAACCTCCCCTAGCACAACTTGAGGCCATTTCCTCTTGATCTATTTATTGCTTGTTACTTGGGAGAAGAGACAACAAGTGAGTCACAGGAGGACAGGTCAGGTCTCTTCCCCTTGCGTTCCCTCATCTTCACCTGCTCCAGCTCTAGCTGCTTTCCCAGCTAGCCTAAAATAGAACAGTAGCATCAAACACCCATTTTGTAAAAGTGTCCAATACAGTCTATGACACCCAAGAAGACAATTTTAGATGGATCTGCCACCTGTCTTGTTCCTTGATTCTGCAGAAAATGGCATTCCCTTCCTGGTCCCACTGCTCCTGTTAGGTCTTTAAGATGGATACTTAAGAAGCATGTACCCTAAGTTGGTATTTATGATTTTATTTTTAAAAGCAAACATGTAAGCTGAACGTCAGAGTTGTATGCCTAACTAGTTTGTGGGAATGTTTGCCTTTGTCCTACAATTTTATCCCTCTTAGCTTTACGTATATTATTTTCCTTGTGTGTATGTGAGTAACTCTCCAGAATAGGGACTATGTCTCCCTACATATTTGTGTTGTTCTTCAGCACATTGAAACTGGAGTCATTTGGCCTTCGCAATAATTGTAAAAATCAACATAAAAAACATAAGGAGAAAGTATATAAACTATAGCAATGAGACAAAAGCACCAGAACAAGAGCCTGGTGCAAATCTTCGTTATGGTAGAACAAATAAATACATGTGATCCAAACCCTTTAATTATCTCCTGTCCTTAGTGACAGCTTAGGAGGACAAAGAGGGGATGGAGGCTGTCGGAAAACTTGAAAGAAGTCGCATGCTCCAAGGCCTGCTGCAGCCTGCTATAATGCATCTGAGTCCTATTCTTGTCTTCCTTGTCACAGACCCTCAGTTCCAGCTACAACTCAGCAGACCTGCTTTTAGAAAAGCAATTTCCTGATGTCTTAATGACTGTCAATTACAAGGACTGCACTACCAATCTAGAAGCTGAGGTTTAGACTGGATAGTAGGAAAAATGTCTTCACCAAAAGGGTTATCAAGCACTGGAACAGGCTGCCCAGGGAAGTGATGGAGTCACCATCCCTGCAGGTATTTAAAAGACGTGTACATGTGGTGCTTAGGGCCAAGGTTTAGTGGTGGACTTGGCAGTGTTGAGTTAATGGTTGGACTTGATGATCTTAAAGGTCTTTACCAACTAAAACAATTCTATGAGTCTATGATTCTATCCATATAAAATATTTTTATATAGGCCACTGCTGGCTGCTACGTAGGTGAGATGGAGTGCAGGACAAGCACATCTAATGTATCTGTTCCCATCTTCATTTGTTGGAAGTACCTTGATTTAGAAATAGAAGTCAGCCTGTTATTAGTAGCTATCATTATTCCCTCTTTGTTCACAGTGTCCAAATATATATTGTTTAGTAAAACAATATTTTGGGTTTGCTCTTGGTACAGGCATTTTTTACCCTACAGTATTCTGCGTGACTGAAAACTATCCCAGACCATGCATTTCAAGTGGGTTGGTAAATCATATGTTCTGCACAGATAACAGCTGTCAAAATGGCTCATTTGTGATCAACAAGAACCTACTACTAATGTGGCTTCTATTTTTGAATATTCAATTAGAGTTTGTACCTCTTTAATTGCATCCCCACTATTTGTTTTCAGCACTGCTGTGGCATACAGTGACAGCAGAGACAGGACCATTAGCCTTCATCAATGAAATGAGTAATGGAAACACTCAGCATTGTCCCGATATTGTCACTCAGTGTCATATTGCCAAATGCCTACTTTCTCTGACATTTCCGCTCGTAACTGCAGATACTGTAATTGCTATGAGACCTCTGCATTTTTTGTGTGTTTATTTTTAAATGACAATGTTGTGAAATAAATCTGTTTACTGACGGTTTCTCTAGTCTCCTTAAGAACCTTTTCAGTATCCCTTAGGTTGTTGGAAAGCAATATAAATCTACAGGAGGTGACATGTTGAGAGGGAAATGGGTCAGAGGTGCAACTGTAAATGCTTTACTAGGTTAGGTAAAAAGGAATGACATAAGAAATCCCTCAGACAAAGCTTTTCTTTCTGAATATATGGCCTACAACACTTCTCTCATTTTTTGGTTTTACCTTGCCAATGGTTCATGTTTCTTTCTCATAGTGTATCTGAATAGAAACTGCTTATGAATGAAAAATAGTTCTAAAAATGCAGTGCCAAGTGCCCCAAATTTTTGTGCAAGCATTCATGCAGGATGAGTAAAGCACACATTATAGTGAGTTCACAGGGCATAGGACTGGACTGTTTGTATAGCCCAGATTTTCTTTAATTTGTACTTTTACTTTGAAGCAGCTTAAGCAGATTTAGTATTAAAGGAGATAACATTCAATTCTTTTTAACAATGGGGTCTTCTTAAAATGTTAGTATTGAAATCCTGTGAGGGGTCCTGTTCAGGACTGAATACTCCGTCTTTCCTTTTTAGAAGGGAAATAAATTCTTAAAATATATCTTATTTCTTTTCTCCTTCAAATATTATGTTATGAAGCTAAAAAGACATTTCCATTATGTTATGAGCAATTTTGATCAAGTGAAATCCTTGAGGACACTTCACCAGAAAAAGAAAAATGGATTTTAGACAGATGGAAAATATGAAGTTATTCTTCAAATCTAAAATCAGGTAATTGTGCTTGCTCCTAAATGGGTTCATTACATGGATAGCTGCTGTAGTGAGTGCATAACCAAATATCAAACTCTGTGCAAATATCATACTAATTTGTGCAACAGAGGAATACCAATCAGCCTTTGGCAGTAACCACTGCAACATCTCTGGATGACTATAGTTTTAACTCGTTGGGTCCACATCTCTCCTTTTCTCCTGAGATCAGTTGCTACCACTTCTGCCTTCATACAGAATCATAGAATAGTTCAGGTTGGAAGGGACCTTAAAGTTCAACTAGTTCCAACCAGGAAAGGGACAACTGTCTGCTGCCAACGGGCTGCCTGAAACTTGTACACTGCCAGCTCTCCACCAGGTCACTGTATGTGGATCAGCAGGTGACATTTGTACAGCACCATGAAGCTCAGGGAGCAGGTGGCTTTGCTCAAGGCGCTCTGATTTTCCCAAGGAAACTGTGTATCTAGAGGGCAGTTCAAGTCTATGAGTCACACCATTTGTAACATGAGAAATTAATGATGCAATGAAGTAAACTCAATCAAATATGAGATATTTTCTAAAAGTAATGTTAAACAAATGTAATTTAAAAAACATCAAAACACAGTTTTAAAAAGTGTTGTTAAACAAATGTGCTTATAAAACATTAAAAAAAAAAATTAAAAGTCATATGAAATGAATGCAATTATAAAACATTCAAAAATATTTCCTAAAAGTAATGTTCAACAAACGCACTTAAAAAGCATCAAAACACAGTTTCAAAACATGATGCTTGGAACTGCAACCTGAAATGAGTTGTTTGTAATACGTTTGCCTGAGTTACCTTTATCTCATAATCAAATTTTTGTTTCTCATGCTTGATTGAGCTGCCTTTAATCTCACTGTTAATTTTATGTGTTACAAATTGTGTGACTCATACACTTGAACTCCCCTATATATACACAGTGCCCGCAAAAATCAGAGTGCCATGAGCAGAGCTGCCTGCTCCTCAGGGTTGTCTTCATGGTGCTGAAAGAGTGCCACCTGCTCACCCATGTACAGTTGTCCTGCTGGAGAGCTGGGGGTGTGGAAGTGTCTGGCAGCCAGCTGGGAATATTCAGCTGGTGACAGCCAGTTAGAGGCAGCCAGTTGTCCCAGACCCCACATGTTTCACATGTGTAATACCAAGATGGATGTTCATGGTCTCTGGGCTACAATCCAGAGGCTGGATAAGATGACTTTCCAGACATTTGCATTTTTATTGGCAGTTGTCTTGACAATATTTGGACTAAAAAAAGTATCTCCCATCTAAACTAGGATCCATAATTATTTTTCTTTCCTGTTACCATATGCCAGAACCTGGTGTTCTGTGTAGCTTTATATGGATGGAATAATTAATTTCAATAGCCTACCTTAAAACTTAAGGAATAGAAGTAGTCCTGCTTAGCCTTGCTGTCTTCTATCTGGTTACTGAAGTCTATCACTGACCTGCAATTACTATACAGTTTTGAGGGTATCATTAAAGTGTACATTTAACAATATCCTGCAGAACAGATAACTCATATAAAAGAACAAAATCTCTTCTAATATTACTTTTCTGATAGGCAGAAAAAAAGAATGAAGCAGAAGAACTTACTAGTTCATTGCTTTGCTGGAACATAATATTTTTTCACAGTCACAATAATAAAGTTTACATAACTCCCCGGCATACTAGCCCTGAACAATTATATTGCCTCTGGTATTCTGTTTAGTTCTTTGTCATATTTCTGTCACCTCATCTTTGTGTGTAAGAAACAAACTGTTGAAGCCAGAATTTTTTTTTATTGCTAACTACTTATATACTTTTTACATGCTGAGCAACTAGGCTTGCACTATGTGTGATGACAGCAGTAGCTGTTGATCATTACTAGAGTGGGAAAACCTCACTGTAGGGCAAGGCAAATTAAGACACTATGGATTTCAAAGGTGCTGGTATATAGGACAGAAAAAAAGAAAACCTTAACATTTTAAAAAAGAATAGCTTGTGCAACTGCTCAGTATAGTGTACAATTGAACCCAGCAGAACTTCACTGCTTTTTTTTTGTGATTCCATGGGATAATTCGATCATATAAAGAGGGCTCTCTCCCATTATGGAATGACTGTTGGCATGTAGATTATATGCAAGTTCATACCCAGACAACCCACTGTGGCGCTGAGGACAGACTCAGATGCTATGCTTGATCATAGACCAGAACAAAGCAAGCACTGAAGAAGGGAGAGAAGAGGCAAGACCGAGAGGCTGTTGGGCAGCAGACCGCTTTCATTCCTCTCACCATGGCCCTGCTCCTGCCCAAGCTCAAAGGAGGACAAGCATTTGCAGTCATAGCTCTGCAGTAGTTATTAACATAGCTAACAAAAAGTGGGCATCTATGTTGCCAAAATATTATCAATCAAAGATAATTTATGTCTTACCTGATCATGTTGAATCACAAGAAGCCAGAAAACTGGAGCTGCCCCATTCCTTGAATAGCATGCCCCCAGTGACCCATCACTTTAGGAAGCATCTTTCCCTTTAAGTCCTTCTGGAAGTTGTGTCCAATCCTTTGATGGATGTGAACTGCTGAGTAACACAAAGTACAGTGCAGCACTCTAATCTCTGTTTTTAATACGCAGATAATAATTATATTCCATTAGTGAATTGGCAGGATATATTCAATTCCTTTTGCTTGCAGTGAAATTCATTAGTAGGTTGGCAAAAAATTGGCCTCGTCTGTTTCCAAAGTAAAGGAATTTTAGTGCTTCAGTCATAACCACAGAAAACTCTTACTTGGAGGAGAATTAGCATGCAGTTAAGAATTGATTTACTACTGCCATTTTACATTGAAGAACGTTACTTAAACTTACAAGTGTGCTTAGACTCCTATGATATTAGGATCAGGAGCAACATGGAATCATAGAATCATAGAATCACAGAACAGTTTGGGTTGGAAGGGTCCTTAAACATCATCGAGTTCCAACTCCCCGGCATGAGCAGGGACACCTCCCACTAGACCAGGTTGCTCAGAGCCCCATCCAACATGGCCTTGAACACTTCCAGGGATGGAGCATCCAGAGCTTCTCTGGGCAGCCTGTTCCAGTGTCTCACTACCCTCACACTAAAGAATTTACTCCTGATCTCTAACGTAAATCTCTCCTCTTTCAATTTAAAATCATTACCCCTTGTCCTCTCACTACAAGCCCTTGTAACAAGTCTCTCCCCAGCTTTTCTGTAGCCCCTTCAGGTACTGAAGGCCACTATGAGGTCCCCCCGGAGCCTTCTCTACTTTAAACTGAACAACCCCAACTCCCTCAGCCTGTCTGCATAGGAGAGGTGCTCCAGCCCTTTGATCATTTTCGTGGCCCTCCTGTGGACATTTTCCAACAGGTCCACATCTTTCTTGTGTTGGGGGCTCCAGAGCTGGATACAGTATTCCAGATGAGGTCTCACCAGGGCAGAGCAGAGGGGCAGAATCACATCTCTCGACCTGCTGGCCACACTTCATTTGATGCAGCTCAGGATGCAGTTGGCCCTCTGGACTGCAGTTGCACATTGGTGGCTCATGTCCAGCTTTGAGTCCACTAGTACCTCATGAGGTACACCTGGGCCCATTTCTCCAGCTTGTCCAGGTCCCTCTGGATGGTATCCTGTCCCTCTGGCATATTGACTGCACCACCCAGCTTGATATCATAAGCAAACTTGCTGATGGTGCTCTCAATGCCACTGTCTATATCATTAATGAAGATATTAAACAACACTGGTTCCAGTACAGATCCTTGAGAGACACCACTTGTCACCATTTTCCATCTGGACTTAGAGCCATTGACCACTACCTTCTGGATGCGACCATCCAGCCAATTCCTTATCCACTGAACAGTCCACCCATCAAACCCGTATCTTTCCAATTTAGAGAGAAGGATGCTGTGGGGGACTGTGTCAAAGGCCTTGAAGAAGTCCAGATAGATGACATCCACTGCTTTTCCCTTGTCAACTGATGTAGTCTACATCAGTTGAATATAGGATTAAGGCACATCCAGGACCTCACCGTCATTGCTGTTTCATTCACAGGATCTATTTTGGCACTACTTCTGCTTTTTGTCTCTGGTAGTGCAACTATTTTAGAAATGTAATCACGTGCTGAGGAATTTGCTCTAATTCCCATTCCAAGTCTGTTCTGGTATCGTATACATGTTTGTCTTTGAATTAAGATATTTTCAGCTTAAATATATTTTCTCACAGCTTTTTGTAAATTAAGATAATCTAATCATTCTTACCTTTCAATACAAGGTTATTTTCTATCACCAGACACTTTGTAAGGCTGTATTTATGCATTAAGTTTGAAGTTGAAGTAGCACCCATTCTTGTCTGTGCACTGACTGAGAAAGCAAACTATTACTCATAGGACTAAAACTTTTTTCTGCCAATACAACAGCCTTTTTTTCCCCAGTCTTTACCAGATTTCAAACGTTTACATGAGCATACAGCTTGAAGTAGTATTTCTTTCACTAGTAATATTAAAAATATGTTTGTCCACATTTAAGTTAAATTCTTTAGAATAATAGAATCATCCTGGTTAGAAAGGACCTTGAAGATCATCGAGTCCAACGTAACCTAAACCCACCTACCATAACCTAATCTACCCATTCAGTGCTTAAATCATGTCCCTAAGCACTATATTTCTTTTAAATATTTCTTCAGGCCTGTATAACCTGGTATATAACCTCAGCAAATGCTCTTTTCAAATCCTTTTCTATCTTGAGCGCTATTCTGTCATCTTTCCCCTACTCTGTTTGAGAGATTTTCACATCTTGCTTCAGTAGTTCTAGTTCTTCTACCTCATTACCCAGGTTTACTGCACTAGTCCACAAGCGACTTCACTGGTTCCCTCTGACCTCACAGCGTACCCTAAATCAATTAAACATAGCCAACCTGATTGATTCTTTCATCCACAGGAGTACTTTCTTTTTTCACCTGCTGACCACCACTTTACTCTTCAGCATAACCTTATTCTGTAAAACATTGTTTTTCACCTGTTATTTTTTATCACCAATTGGGCAGATAGCATGTGTCTCTCCCAGTCACGACACATCCCTTGCAACCCAGACTGATGTTTTTCTTTATCTATTTTATATGTCTCAGTCACAGAAGGTCAGTGCTCCAGTCAGGTGCAAAACCCTCCCCTGAGAACTATGCTCTTTCTGTGAAAACTTCCTAAAGGTTGAATGCCGCAAAGTCGCACTCCTAGGACTAATTCCTCAGCTATCTGTTTGGTGTGATCTTATTAATGGCTTCAACCTTCTTAAGCAGCAAAAGAAAGGAGGGGAGCAGATCTCACTAATGTTTAAACAGCTTTATAGGCATTTTTATGGTGTGCCCCATTTCACGGCAATCTGTGCATTAGGATCAGTGGGGTTGTTCAGCCTGGACGAGGCTCAAGGAAGACTTTATAGCAGTCTTCTAGTACCGGAAGGGGGCCTACAGGAAAGTTGGGGAAGGACTTTTTACACAGATATGTAGTGATGGGACAAGGAGGAATGTTTTTAAGCTGAAAGAAGGTAGATTTAGATTAGATATTAGGACGAATTTCTTTACAATGAAGCTGGTGAAATACTGGAACAGGTTACCCAGGGAAGTTGCGGTTGTCTCATCCCTGGAAGTGTTCAAGGCCACTTTGGAAGGGGCTTTGGGCAAACTGGTCTCATGAAGGTGTCCCTTCCCATGGGAGGGAAGCTGGAACTTGATTATCTTTAAGATCCCTTCCAATCCAAACCATTCTATGATTCTATGCTTTATACATATCAGTGTCTGCCCTTTGACCCCAAAGACCAGCTCAGGAATGGAGAACTACTGTGTTTGTCTCTGAGGCTGTATTCTCACCACTAAATTGAAGGTGCTCAAGCATGTCCCTGGGCACTGAACCCATCTGGTGCTTGGCTACACTATCAACCTCTGCCAGCCTTGAAAATGGGAGACTGCTTGCAAAGCAGTTGGGAAAGGCCTTCTGCAGCCTGTGGAGCAGTCCACCCCCCAAGCTGTGACTGGGCACCTGCCTGGGAGAGTGACACTTGACTTGAGCCAAAAGTGGGCTGGAGATCACCTTAATGGCCTGGAAAACAATCCTGGACATTGTTTAATGTATTAATATTTCCTTCTTTAAACCTCTTTGTCTCCCAAGCCTGCTGGAATTCTCCAAACTTCCCAGGGCCAGAATGATACTGTTCCAGCTGGGAAGATGGGTCTACCCAGGTTCACTCTGTTCAAGTGGAAAACCATTCAGCATTTGTGATCTTTTCCAGTAATTCTTGTTGATTTTAAACTGTGCTTGGCAACTAAATGTAATTTAAAGAGAGGGAGCCTTCATACATTTCATGCAAGTGCTTGGTATTCACCTACCATAAGGCTAAATACACTGTATATTTTGCTGGTGTCACTATAGTAGCACTTGGATAGCCACCCATTTGTGTCTTTCCTTTTGACTTCAATGGACATTAGATCAAACTCTCACTAAGCAGATAAAAGCACAGATGCAGTTTCCCATTAGCTAAGATTTTGATTTCTAAAGAATCGTATTTATAACACAAGTAATGCCCAGAGTGACTTTATGTCCCACTGCAAAGTGCTGTTTCTCTGTATGAAAAATGACCAAACTCTCGTTTCAGTCCAGTCTCACAAAAGGGGGAAACCAACTGCAATCTCCAGGCGTGCACGTTCCTGCTCCTGTAGCACATTTGCTGCTCCTTTCCAACGCTGCAGCCCAAACCACAGCCCCTGTTCAGGTCACATCCTCCCAGTACAACACCCGCAAGAAAAAGCACCCTGGCAAGAGGTCTGCAGCAGGCAAGCCCACTGGATGTAGAGTTCCCTGGAGCTTAGTGGCCTCCACTCTTCTTCATGGCTGTGCGGACAAGGAGGACACAACTGAAATGAAAGCTCTGCTTTAAAAGTGGGAGCCAGGTTTTGGAGCAGGGTTGTAGCCATGGTGGCCCCACGGATCCCCTAGGCTGATCTTCCACTCTGTCAGGGCTGCCTCACCTCTGCAGGGCTGTGTCTGCCACACAAAACCTCAAGTGATGCTGAGTGATAATAAAATAAATGTCTTTATTTTTAATAGATGGACAAAACAGACCCCAAACCAGACAGTATTTTCCTGAATTGCATGGGCACTATTGAATACAATACAAATGAAGTTAAAACATATGTATCTATATTATGCTTCCTATCTGCTTTGTTAGTTATATGCTAATATAACATTTTTGACACAGACAAAAATATATTTTTTTTAACAACAACCACAAATACTGCCCTGATTAATATCAGACTTACAATAACTTACTAACTGCACATGGTACTTGATCAAATACACTTGAAGGGCAGAAGGAAAAATGAATAACCATTTTTCTTCCTATGATACTTCTATTTGAAATCCTAAATTGTCATACTATATGAAAATAAAAGACTAAATCTGACTTTTACTTTATTTGATCCACTTAAAGTTTACATTCAGTTCAGGTTCACAAAAGTATGTTTTATTTATAATACATATACCATCCCATGTGGACAAATATAGACGAAATTGTAACTTTTTTTGACATGTCAGCTATGTTATTAACCTTGTTTTTATGAACACATCTCATGCAAAGGAGGTAAAAAACCCTGTCAAATAAGTATTATTCACAAATGTTAGGAATATGAAAGTAAAATGTATGATCATAGTATGAATATTTTATTTAGAAATCGTAGGCTCAGAAACACTAACCTCAACGTCTGAAAATGAGCTGTTTGCTTCACCAATTACAGATCCAATGTAGTGCACAGTATTACTGTCTACAAATTGCAAAAGTGGAGAAGACACGTCTGATGATTCCCATGAAAATAAAGTCTACTTGAAGAATCATGTCCTGTTGGTATTTTGCTTGTGGAAATAGCTTGGTTCTGTTTTGCTCCCTTTTTTTCTCTTTTTCCACAGTATCAATCTTAGATATGGCCTTTGGTTATATGAACAGTTTTGTATAAATTTAATGGTAGGCTAGCTGAACTAAGGCAATAAAACTTGTAAACAGACTTGGCACAGGGCTGTTTAATTTGGCTTTTGGAGTCGTTCTGTTCACTACTCAGTCCACCACTGCAGCCATGGCAGGTGTTTTTGGACTCAAGCAAAGACAATGCACAGAAAATTGGTATGTGGAAAGCAGAGTTATGGTCACATGATGAAGAGTCTTCAGTGTTACTACTCTCCTTTGCATGATAAAGCTTCCATTGTGTGCTATGTGCAAAAGTGCAATAACAGTTCAGTCTCCGCAGAGAGGACTGGAAAACTTTGTTGGAACCATTTTCCACCAGAGAATGCATAGTTCCATCTAAACAGGGATATGTTGTAAAATCACAGCAATTTCACAAAAAAAATCCAATAGCATAAAAGCATAAAATACTCTGATAATGTTGAAAGTATCTGGCTTTAAATTTTTGGACTAATGCATTTTATTTTTTCACTTAACTTCTTTTGAGCATTTTAAAAGCTTTTATGTTTTTATGGCAACAAGGGGATAAAAGGGAAAAGAAAATATTTTTATTTTTAGATCAGAAGTTCTTAAACAATTCCAGCTGAATCCCTTTCTCCTTTCCTTCTCCTCCCACTATTGGGCATTTTGAAATAAATGATACAGACATGCTGCTGTATTCAAAGAATCTGGCCACTATGCAGCTTCTCATAGTGGAATTCTAGCAATTCGTAGACAAAGCTGAAGTAAGAGAAATTGTTTTAGGAAGACCTGCAGGTGGCTTTAAAATGAAATCCCATATCCTAAGTTGGAGCTGCAGCTTAAGACATTGGCTATATGAGCAGGCAAAACCTTGGCTTGACATTTTCTCATAAGGGATCCAGGCTAGTGGATGTGGGCCAGTAGTGGGTAATAATTCAGCAGTGACCCAGTTCTTGCCTCTCTTCCTTCCATACAATTTCTCTCCTCTTCTCTTTTCCATGGTTCATGGGGGAACGAATACTGCTGGGCTTGTGTCTGTTTTGTGAGGTCCGCAGCACCCAGAATTTCATCAGTGGCTCATTCACTCACCTTGCAGGAATTTTTAAATTTCTTTGCTATATTGACACTTCTGGGCTTTTAGCACAGATCTTGATTTTTATTCCCTCCACTCAGAGCACACTCAGTATTTGTTAGCACAGCAGTACTGCAGTTCACAATGCATATTCAGAACTGAGATGCAGTCTTATTTCTAAATGCATGTATGGAGAAAAAAAATTAACAACTTCAAAATCAATTTTATCTACATATAAAATATATATATGCTGTTAAAACTCCACAAAAGGAGCAAAAATGCATCTAAGGATTCAACCTTGTGAAAGTTTATGTCAACACTGAATGCAAAAGTTGATGGCTTCTTCCTTTAGCAGCAAAAGCTATTCTTACATCTCCTATCTGACAGTATAGCTCCTCGTGCTGTGAACGTTGAAGAAATTTTGCCATTGAGCAGCAGCAGAACGGTATCTGGGTTTCAGCTGAACATTTTGTGTCATGTGTAGGTATTAAAAAAAATAAATATTGGAGCACAACTCTTAATTGTACAGAAATGTAGCTATTAGATCTCCCGCTGTGAAAGGCACGTACCAATGGGGACAGCCACAATCATTCTTGGCTGTGGGCAAATGGAAATGACATTGTGTGTTCCCTGCTGGCCAGGCTGAAGTCAGAAGAGGCCTCATCTCCCTACTTAGCTGCTTCTGGCCAGCGTTGCTAGTTATGAGTGAAGTCTCCTCTGTGCCTGGCCGCTGCTGGTGCTCTGCAGAGGCACCGTGACGTTAATGAAGGAGTCCAGCATTTACTGGAAGACACTGCTGTGCCTTTCACTACACTTTTGGGTTCGGCTTTCCTTTCAGTTCTCCTCCAAGCTGCTGCTGCTTTTGGAGGTAGACACTTACGGATGTGGAAAGCTGTCCAGCAAGCCTGTTTTTCCCACAGGAAATCATATTTTTGAGAAAAAGTGATTTTCCATGGAAAAACTACACTTTCCAAAGTAATGTCAGCAAGTCCAATCCAAAAGACTTGATGTCTTTGAGAATACTTCTTTTATTAAGTGAAAGATGGGAATTTTCCCCATGGTAGCCCATGTAATCTATTTTTTCAAGCCTTCCTGACTTGCTTTACTTTTTAATATTTGTTCCATTGCTGATGTTGCTTGGAGTCAGACTTGCTCAGTATTCATTTTGATGGTAAGTCAAGATAAGACTTATTTTCTCAACATTGAAAAGTTCTACTTAGTTTATAAGAGTTCTGTCATTTTTCACAAGTTGAATTTCAACTCCAATTATTGCTTTAAAAATGCTGTCATCCTCCATTGGTGACAGCTGCTCACCACAGCAAAAAAGTAACACCTATAGTAACATACTTCACTTAAGATCATCTTGCATTAGGTATAACATCATTTTAAACTGGTGACTTCATTTGAACTTTTTAAATTAATATCTGATGTTTAGCACTCATATAAGGAATTTATTACCATTCGCACATTTTGATGTCTTATACAAACAGTAGAATAGTAGATTTCTAGTCTTTGAATTTATTTATGACGAAAAAAGCAACCAGACCAAAAACCAGGGAAGTTATCTACCTGTCTTTGCTCAAGCAACTAGCTCCTGAGTAATAAATCACTTATAGCTGTAACAGTATATTTTCACTTAATGCCAATAAAACATTGACTGATAGTATTTCAGAGTGACTGGATTATAATCACTTCATATAATGTCCTAGCTAGATAACTGTTGCACTTTTTCTGCTACATATATTTTCAATTGTAAATATTTTTTTACTTATACAGTATATAGTTCTGGGTGGAAAGAATGGGATCTGAGTGTGTCTTTTGGTAAACACTCTATGATCTAACCCAACATGTTAGATAATAACAGAAAAGAGTTCCTCCCATGGGATGCTCCAGCTCCGAGAAGCAACTTAAAGAATTGTGCAGTGACATTTTATTCCAAATTCTTGCTTTTCTTCTGATTAAAATGCCTCTTACTATTCTTTGTAGAATATCCTGCTTTGCATTGCTTTGCCTGTGGCTACCAGATCTTTTAATTATCTTCAGTGTTGGACAGCTCTGGACTTGAATCAACATAATTGAAGGCTTCCTTGTTTGTGAAAGTTGAGCTCAAAGTTAGACTGTGTCGTGGATTCACAGGTGCAAGTTCATTTAATACAATATTATCACTTTTTACAAGAGTTGCTTTGTCCATGTGTTCTCGACTGTACCTGGCAACAACAGCATCAAGGAAGTCCAGCTTTGGTGGCAAAGTTCCACTCTCGAATAAGTATTTGGCTAAGTAAGAGACTATAATGTTAGTAAAGAAGGAGGTAAGCATAGCAAGTGTTTTAAATGGGAATCGCTGGACATAGATATTATTTTCATCAGGATAGCAGCCAGGATAGTAGATCAAGGGCTGAAGGTAGAGGTATGGTTCTCCTCCAGTTATTCTGAGAACAAGGCCAAATAAGTACCCTGCGATGGCACCGTAGGTGTTGGTTCCTTTAATGAACAACACACACAAGAGCTGAGGGAATATGATGATATAAACAAGGTCAGAGCTGAGATACCACAGGCCATACACTGATGAAGCTAGCAGTGCCATTGCTGTTGCTGATGCTCCAAACAGAAAAACAGTGATCCTCATGACCCACACGATCTCCCTGTCTGAAGCCTGCAAAAAAAGGTCAGTGTTAGCTGGTGTTTTTTTCATGGCAGTACATGTATGCCTACATTTATGAATGTAGCCTATATAGGATACTACATTGTAAAAGGAAATTTTGCACAACATATTCAATAATATTTACAAACTAATATATCTAACTCCATCTCAAGCACAGAGAAAAAACCCAGGAGTTACAGTTGCCATTCCCAAAGTCATTAATCTTTGAGCATAAGGAAGTCTGATAACATGTCAAAGTAAAAAACCACAGCAGAGTGTTAGAAATAACTCTTAAACATAAGCACACTATGGCTAAATCAGAAAAGTGTCAGTGTCAGAATTTCTTCTTCTCCATTTCCTAAGAAAAACTCAAACTCATAACCCCATTCTGTTGTCAAACGATTTCCTGATAAATCAGTAACTCACGAAGATATTTCAATTTATTAAGGATTTAAGTAAAACATATGGTTGCAGCAATACTTAGGAGCTGTTGGAGTAAACTGCAGTGCCATGAGAACTCTTGAAAGCTGCTTCTGCTGAGCTAGCATTTACACCTTGGTCATCGCCACAATGGTAAGTATTTTTATGACTTTCTGTTTATTCAATATACTGTTAGAACAAAATACTATACTTTTCCAGTCATAGGCAGGAATGTGAAAGAGGTGTTGCATTATGAAATTACAGTCTATGCATTACCTAGGTAAGGTCTCACCTAAAATTTTCTTTAAAAGTAAAAATGAAAATGTAATCTCACATTTTGCCGAAAGGAAAGCTGGTAAATGTTCCGAGCAAACATAGAACTTGCTGATAAAATTGAAGAGTCAGCTGATGACATCACAGCAGCAGATACAGCGCCAAGGCCAAAGAACGAGATATAGACTGGGCAAAGGTACTGGAGCACGATGGGCAAAATCATATCTGCTTCTTTTTTACTCATGGGGTCAGGGACACCATAATCAGTCTCGTTCCAGGCTGCAATATGGATTATCAGTATGTTATAAGTAACATTAGAAGTCATCAGTTACAAAATCTCTTGACTTTATGTGTAGTAAGCTATTGATATTGACATATTTTCATTCACATTCAATGACCACACTATTGACAGGGATGGACCGATGGCATTTCAGAGAGGCAGTGTCCCTCTGGTTTCTGTTAGGCAGATTTAATTCTGCTCAACGTTCTTCCTTATCTCTAAGCTAAGTCTGACCACAGTTTGTGGTTATCCAGTAGGAGGTTTAATTTTAAAACTTTACATTGCTCATAAATGTAACTTTCCTCAATAAAACAAGTCTGCGATCCATGTTTGTTTGTGATGTGCTTAACTACGCTCTTGGATTACAGACTGAAAGTCCAAAGCCATGTGTTAAACATTCCTAATAAACATTTCTAATGTAAATGAAATGTTATGTTAGAATGGGGATCACTCTTACTATGTAATGAACTTTACAAGGATGTTTTGATCATGACAAGAAATTCCTGATAAATGACTACAATACATACGTAGTTATTTTGCAGTTATTACTTTTAGGACCAAATAAAAGCACCAGGATTTAGTTCAAACATTACACTGAAATATTACATCCGTAGATATCTACAACATGCAAAACTAATCTCAGTCACTGGGATAGGTGATTAATTTTCCTGAGAGAAACATTCCATAATACTATTTTTCAGTGTAGTCTCATATTGAAAAAGTCATGAGTTGATTAATGATGTCACCTGGCTAGATTATATCTAACATAAGCTTTGCAGGGTTTTCACACATTTATTGTACTATTCATTTTATAGTTGTTGTATTACTAATTTTCAGTAATTTACCTGTAGATGCTCCAATTGCACCGATAAGTACTGCAGGAAGAGCCATCACAAGACAGCCAAAAGCAGCCAGAAATGACAGAACTTGAGCGTATGTGGCAGAAGAGGAGGAAAGAACTCGCTGGAAATACGCTTGCCATGGGATTCCTCCTAATGTCTGCAAACACAACAGGCAGCATCGTGTCATTGGGGGCTAACTCTGGACTTTTTTGCTGTTGCCATATAGAGAGCATGTAGAAGCATCACCTAAATGCCGTGGCATTTGCTGCTCTTCAATTTATTTATTGAGTGGCAGTTAGTAATAGCTGTAGCTTTCATTCTCAAAAGTAACATTAAACCTTTGTTACGTCCACTTAAATCCCACTCCTTTAAATAAGTCATTCCTTTGTACAATTAGCAACAACACTTTGCACTTATGTAGTCTCTGTAACCCCTAAGTATTGTGAGGTGCTTAAATACTTTATAAAGCCTTTGGAAAGGTTATATAATACCATTGTCATATTTCATATTTGGAGAATTCGGCCTCCAGTTCCCTCCCCCTGCCAAAACTGGATTAGACTCTGGCAGGACTTAAGACTCTTCCTTTATGAATGCTGGTGACCATCAAAACAAGGCAACAAATTCCGTATACACTGAACTCAAGAATCTGAAAAATTGCTATCCCACTCTCTTAAACAAACATGATACCGATAGAAATTAAAGACAAAGCAGTAAAAGAAAGTTTTCTTCTATTGTGGCAATCCTTCTCTTTTTTTTGGGGGGTATAGAACACTGAAGACCTGATTAGACCTGAAATGTTGTCTGTAATATGCAACACAGAAGAGTATTATCAAAGGCTAAAAACCAAGCACTAACAGTTCTGTCTTGAGACCAGGATTTGAATCGTCTCCACTAAGTGCCTGTGACTAAAAAGCATGGAAAGAAAACAAAGCAAATTGCTCACTAAATGTGCACAGCCCAGTTCTACACACCAAATGAGGCAGCAGGCATTTGGACCAAATAGTGTGTGTGCAGGTGTTTCATACATGTTTCATGTACACACAGGGACCCAATGAATGTTTCACAGGCAACTCTGATTTTAACTTGCTATTTATGAGTGTTTTCCCCTGTAGCTTTAATAATGTTCCTTTAATGAAGCTTCCCAAGCCTGTGTAAATTCCTTGAGCTATAATGAAATGAACAAGATGAAAAGAAAATGTGTCACAATTTGGCAACATCAGAGCTTTCCTTTGGTCAACAGCAGAGACGAAACCTTCAGACTGACCACACAGAATACAACCAGTTGAACCAGTGTCTTATTTTGGCTCTCCGGGAATGTCTAAAACATTTAAGCTGGATAAAACAACTTATTTTAATTGCTCAATTATCAGAAAACTCTGAAGATTTTTGGTTGCGATTATTTAAAAGAAAAAAAACCATATCAGACAAAGGAATCTCAAAGTACATTATGATAATAAAAACACTGTAGAGTTGCTCAGGGACACTGATAATGGAAAATTTTAGCACGTGTTGCTAGATCTTCTAATGGAAAGTACTGAATAACCACCAATCCCATGTGTAATACATGGGTATTAAATAACAAAACCCCTCTGTTCATTCCGGCATGTGGGCACATATGAATCTATCCATCCATCCATCCATCCATCCATCCATCCATCCATCCATCCATCTCTGCAAAGCTTTTTCTACATCACCTCTACCTAAGGCATATTTATCATTTGTATAACATATTTATTGCCTCTGCAATATATAAATTCGTCTGCCAAGAATGACATCAGTTAAGTATTAGCTGCATACTCCTAATTAATTTTAGTGTAAGTCAACTCTTTCAGCCTGATGATATTTAAATTGCATTCCTGGCAATGCTGACTTTGACAGCTGTGCTGCAATATCTTACTCTTGTTTCACTGAAATGATTCAAATGTGCAGAAATACTGAGTGGGAGTCAAGACAGTAAAAGTTTTCAGATCACTAGAAGCTCTTAACTAGATTCTCTATTATTTTCAGCTATCACGGTAACCCAGTGTGAGTGTTTAAATGCTTCATTCCTTCATACAAGCCATCACTTACCAGTAAAAGGAAATTGTCCAGCCATGTGTAAATGTCAAGTGAGTTGACAGAGCCAAGCCAAGGTGCCTGGTGCACCTGGTGCACAGCTGTGAGCCCAATGTCTGTCACTGCAGGGTGGGTCATTGCAAAGGGTACGCTGATCCACTGTAACCAAAGAGCAACACTTTTTTCAGGTTTAAAGAAGGCACTCTAAACATATAAAATTTTAATATTAACATTGATCTTCTTGCATGCTACCAAAGAAAAGTCATGTTGCTGAGCTGACTTGCAGGTTATGTGCTGGTGGAACATCTCCGAAATCCAGAGATTTTGGTAGTGGATAGCTTAACTCTGTTCTGGAGAGTGTGACTATGAGCAGAGAATTAATCAGTGTAAATCACAAAATAATCAGGAAAGACACATTTATACATCTTCATTTTGTTTTCCTTGAACTACACATGTATTATTTACACCCTTTCCCAAGCCACACAGTAGAGAAACATCAACATATAAACTTGTGTGCAGTAGCATCTGCCAGTAGGATCTGCCAGTATCCAGGCATGAAACACCACAAACACACCTGAAAGGTTGGGAATTTATTTTTAATTCAACACAAAAATATATCATGACAAGAGAGTGGTGCTGTTGGTGAATCCCCAGCTCTATTTCTCTAGAACACCTGGTCACCCAGTGTTATGGCACTTGAGGGCAATTTCACTCTGGACTCTTGATTCTTTTCAGTCTCTCAATTGAGAAACCCATCCCACTGACAGTTTTGGCCAGAAGGTTCATTTCCTTCACCAAGTAACTTCTTGTGCCAACTCATTTTGTAATGATGTAACTCACTAACTCTCTATGAGAACCTCAGCAGCTCCTACTGAGATGAAAACCAGGCTTCGTCCTATGTGGAACAGACTATTGGAAGCATGTCATCCTTAAGGCTCCACTCATACATAAAACACACAGATTACTACAATCCAACTGGTCACACTTATGTGTATGGGATAACCAGAGCAAGGAGGGGAGAAATAAAACATTTTCCTCTACTTTGTTGTACAATTATGGCAATAATGTGTGAAAATTATATGAATTATTGCTGTTTTGCTGCACTGCCTATTATTTAGGGTGTTTATCTCATGCCATATTATTCTGTTCTCAGTTACATATTAAACTTTGCCAATTTAAGCACTTAGGCAGAAAGATTCCCTTCTCACTGTCTGTCTGCTTGGGTTTTTCTGGGAAAGATCACCAAAATGTTTCAACTGCCTCCAAAGTATTTTGAGGGAAAAATAAACCTATTGTCAAAATTAATGGATGTTATACTCCTCTTTTTGAGAAATTATTGGGAAACAAGGATGTCAAACAGATTTTTTTTATTCTTATTTGTGAATCTCAAATCTCAAACATGTTTGAGCTCTGAAGAGCAGTATGCTGCCCATACTCAGCTGAGATTTTCAGTAGGGTAAATTTCTAAAGGTCCACCTGCAGCCTGCATGCCACAGCCCAGGATTTATCAAGAACTGTATTGCAAATGCATTGTCAACTTTTATAATCCATTCCAGTTCCAGACAGTAATCGAGCTCTTTGTGATCTCAAGGATTACCTCCATATTATTAAATAAAACAAGTCAAAATGCTTTCTCTGGCCCTGCAGTTCACTAAGATGTCATGGTTTACATCCATATCTCGAGACTCCTTTCTCTGCCAAAAAGGACAGCCCTCAACTGTTCCTGGGAACTATCTGAGGAATTACTATTAGGTGTGGGCAGAAGCATCAGGTAGCTAGAAGGACCTGGATCTCATGCAATTGGAAACCAAAAAAAAAAAGGACTTCTACATGGTGGCAAAGAGTTTGGAATGGGGAATGAATAATACAGTTGAGATGAAGAGTCCATAAATGCTTGGGGGTACAGTACAGGATCAGGGAAAGACTCACTGGTCAAGATAAAGACAAAGAGCTGAGAATTGCACATGTAGGTACAGGACAGTGAGGAAGTATGGAGGGCAACTACATGAGATTTTAAGGAGAAAACTAAGGAAGAATGTGGAGTGATGGGGGTAGAAGTTATGGAAGCCTAAGGAAAAACCATGGCTGAATCAAGGAGCCAGAGTAGGGAACAGAAGTGATTACAACAACCACCTCCTCTTGGGTAAGGAGCAGGAGAGGAACAGACAGTAAAGGAATGAGTAGTAAAGCTTTGTGCCAGTGAGATTATAAACTGCTCCAGAGCCTGGAGAGGGAAGCTGGAATGCCTGAGCCTGTGACACCTTCTGCTGTGACAACTACTGTGAAACTGTCCCCTCTCATCTAAAACTGCCTCACCTATAGCATGACCATTTAGAGGCTATCTGGTGCTTCTAGCCCCACTGATGACTCTTGAGGTAACGAATATGGTTCCTTCTATATGACATTATTGCTGTTTATTTTAAATCAGAAATTACATAAAAAGCCCAAGCTGAATTAAAAAACCCCACACTATTAAAGCTATGGATCCAAACATTTAGAACACTGCTGTATAACCTTTGTTTGCTTCCCCCTTCCTGTCAGATTCATTCTGCCTTGAATACTGGTTCACATCTTGTTATTCCCACAGGATTGGGCTCTTTAGCAGTGCATGTGTTGTTCTCATTGGAAAAGCATTTCTTTATTTTTATTTATCTACAATTTTGGGAATTCCTGAAATGCACACCATCTGTAAAAATGGAATGGTTCAAAAATATCAACATGCATGTTAGGGAAGGAGGCAGTACTTATCCCACTGTGCAGGTGAAGAAGAAAGGTATTAGAAAAGATCTAGAATAACTTCTCATTTGAGGTGGCCAGCTGGAAATTGGATTTGCTTTTTCAGGATATTTAGCACCATTCCCATGAAGTCAGCTACAACAGGGAATGCTTAGCACTTCTGCAAATAAGGCCATAGGCCTCCCAGTAGGATGTCACAGAGTGAGGACGCACACAGGACTGGCTAGTGACCATGTGTGAGCTGTGGCTGAAACAATTTCCCTAGAGCTGCACAAGAACTCTGATGAAAGTGGAGAAACAAGTCTGGGTCCCCAAGGTGCCATTCAGTTCCTTTACCTTGAGCCACCCCATTTATTTCAGCCTGTCTCCGATCTCTGGACACCTGTGACCATCTACTACTGCCTCTGGCAAACAAAGATGGCAGCTTTTTGATTGCACCCCTATGATCTGAGCCCTGTTGCATTGATGTTTTTCAGAGTAGGGCTTAAAGAACAGCAGTAAATAAAAGGCTACCCACTAGCATATCAATGATAGCTGACGAACAGAGATTCATATCACCATATTCAAACAGCAAGGTCCCCTGGTGAGACTTCCTATACTATGGTCTCCAAGGACAATGGAGGAAAATGAGGGAAAACCCAAGAAGGTGATTTAAAGCAGGAGGTTAACTAAGCTGCGTGACTAGGTGGCAGCTATGGGAAAGAGAAGCAGGGGAGTATCAGCTCTGCTGGTCCAATATCAGGGTTTCTGGATTGCTCTACTGACTGCTTCCTACATCTGATGCCTCCTTCCAGTGTCTGTGCCACAGTCCTATGGACAGATAGGGAAGGAGGAAAAACTTTACTGTAAGGGTGACAAAGCACTGGAACAGGCTGCCCAGGGAGGCTGTGGAGTCTCCTTCTCTGGTGATGTTCAAAACCCACCTGGATGCAGTCCTGAGTAATGTGCTCTAGGGGATTCTGCTTTAGCAGGGGAGTTGGACGAGATAATCTCTAGAGGTCCCTTCCAACTCTGATGATTCTGTGATTCTGTGAGTCAGGCCCAGTCCTATCCTGAGATACAGGCATACCCAGCAGGAAAATTACAAGAGAGTTTCCACTATCAGACTGGTTGGAAAAAAGCCAAAGATTTGGTCCTCTCAGTCAGCCCTATTGTCAAAGCACAGGTTGTACATTGATGTAAATACAGAATCTTTAAAGACAGGGCTCTGTGAGTGGAGATATTCCTTTGCCATGCTTTCAGTGAAGACATAGTTCCAAACACAGAGGTGGGCAATAGGTCTCAGTAATCATCATAATGCTCGGGGCAAAATTCTCAACAAAGGGAAAAAAAGCCAAACTTACCAGTCCCAGGAAGATGCAGAAGAGCTGAACTACATCGGTGTAAGCCACAGAATAAAGCCCACCCACAAGTGTGTACATAGTTGCAATCAGGGCAGAAATAATGACGGAAAGGTTGACATTAATGTCAATGATCACACTTATAGTGGCACCTGTGGGGAAAAACAAAGCACTGTGTGTTAGTGTCTGTCACAGTACATCTGATAGGAAGGCTCACTTTTTTTACGTTGCATATACAGGTGCTGGTCTGACACTTACCAACAGGCATAAAGATATTCCTCCCTCTACCTTCTGCACACATCTTTTGCACACACCTCCTGCTACTTCGGAGTGGGAAAACAAAGGGTCCTGTTGGTCTAAGTTTAGAATCTGTTATTTCACACTGTTTTGATGAAATGGAGGAGGGGAGTCTCCCAACAGCCTTTCCTTACATTGCTCAAGCTCTGGAAGGAGTACACTCTCTTGTTCAGTCTGGGGAAAAGCAGCCATGCACAGACAGCTGAAGCCTCCCTGGGTGAGTTGCAGCTACATGGGAACAAGTGCATCACTGCAGCAGAGGCTGGGCCTATGGGTGGTCTGCTGCAACGTATCACACCCTTTTGTACCTCACTTATGCTCTGAGATAGCCCACTTCGACCAAGGAAGGAATTGTAGACGAGGCATCAGCTATAGAGACAATTGTCCACTGACCCTTCTAAAGTGCCATTGAACTGCTTACATGGCATGAAGGTGGGTTTCTTTGCAAAGCTGGAGAGTCCAGCCTGCATTGTTGACCCAAAACCCAAGAATTTTTCCAAGCACCCCTGAGCAGATTTCATTTGTAGAAAACAAACCACAATATTAAGCAGACCAGTCAGTCTCCACAAAACAGCTCAAAGAATTAAAGACTTGCTGAGAGTGAAAGACGTCCCTAGAAATTGTCTAGTCCAAGTCCCTACTCAAGCAGTGTCAACTGGAGCAGGTTGCCCAGGATCATGTTCAGACAGGTCTTGAGTATCTGCAAGGATGGTGACTCCACAACTTCTCTCCACAACCTGTGACAGTGTTTGACCCCTCCCACTGAAAAAAAAAAATAAAAAAATTCTTAAGTTGAAATGGAATTTCCTGTAGTTTTGCTTGTGCCCATCGTCTCTTGTCCTGTCAATGAGCAGGACTGGGATGAGCCTGGCTCTGTCTTCTTTATTCCTCTTCACCAACTGCCAAATCAGTTATTTATAGACATGGATAAGAACTCCCTGAGCCTCTTCTTCTCCAGGCTGAATAGTCCCAGGTCACTCAGCCTTTCCTTATATTCCAGATACACTAGTGCCTCAATTTCTGTGGCTCTTTGTACTCTCTCCAGTATGTCCATGTCTCTTGTACTGGGGACCACTGGACCCAGCGCTCCAAATGTGTCTCACCACACTGAGCAGGGGGAGAAGGATCCCCTCTCTAAGCCTGCTGGCAATGGTCTTTCTGATGCAGCCCAGCATGTCATTGGCTTTCTTTGCCATAAGGGCTCATTGGTGGCTCATGATCAACTTCACTGCCTTCTAAGACTTCCCGGTCATTTTCTGCAAACTTGATTTCCAGCTGGTCAGACCTTAGCCTGTACTGGGACATCAGGTTGTACCTTCCCAGGTGCAAGACCTAGCATTTCCATTTGTTGCACTTCATTGAAGTCCTGTTGGCCCATTTCTACAGCTTGCTGAAGTCTTTCTGAATGGCAATAGGACCATCTAGTCTGTCAGAAACTTCTCACAGTTTTTATTTTCTGCGAACTAGCTGAAGATGCACATCTTCAGCTGAAGATGTCCCATCAGCCAGGTCATTGATGAAGATGTTACAAAATACAGTATTTACCCCAGGGATACACAGCTGATGACTGGTGGCTTCCATGCTGCTGGTCACAGTCCTCTGAGCCCAGCAGTTCAGTCCTCCTCACTCTCCACTTACGGAGTCTATTCTTCCTCTGTTTATTTATGAGGATATTACAGGAGATGGTATAAAAAGTCATCTCTGAAATCCACAACATGCCCTGCTCTCTCTTCAAGAACCAAGCCAGTCAGCTCATCAAGGAATATATCAGATGTCAGGTTGGTGAGGAATTCTTTCCTCTCCATAAATCCATGCCTACTCCTCCTAATCACCTTCTTCACATTAATTTGTTTGGAAGTAGTTTCCAGGAGACGAATATTTGCTCCATCACCTTTCCAGGGACTGAGGTGAAGCTGATCGGCCTTTAGTTCCAGGTATCCTCCTTCTTGCCCTTCTTGAAGACAGGAGTGACATTTGTTTTCTGTCAGTCTTCAGGAATATCCTTGATCATCACAGTCTTCAGAAGATTACTGAGAATGTCCTTCCAATGCTATCAGGCAGCTGCCACAGCACTCGTGGGGTGCATCTCATGAGGTCCCATGAAATTGTGTCTGTCCAGTCTATTTAAATGATTCCTAACCTGCTCCTCTTCTAGCATGCTTTCCTAGGGTTCTCAGGGTCCTGGCATTCCTGAAGGCTGGTCTCACCAGCAAAGAATGAAGCAGAGAAGGCACTGAGTACTTCAGCCTTTTCCATATCCTTTGCCACCAGGTCCCCTGTCCCATTCAATAGCAGTCCAAATTTTCCTAGTTTATGAACTCATCATGAAAGCCCTTCTTGCTGCCCTTCCTGGCCAGATTCAAATCCAGGTGGACTTTTTTAAACCCATCTATGCGCACTTGGACGATGTCTCTATATTCCTTCCAGGTCACCTGTCCCTGCTTCCAGCTCTTGAATGCTTCCTTTTTATTTCTGAGTCTAGTCAGGAGCTCTTTTTTCATCCATGCAGGTCTCCTGCCAGCTTTACTTGTTTTCCTGGTTGTCAAGGTGGACTGTTCTCGAGCTTGGAGGAGATGATCTCTGAATACCAATCAGCTCTCCTGGATTCTTCTAACAGGGCTGCCTCCCATGGGATTCCTCCAAGCAGATCCCTGGAGAGGCCAAACTCTACTCTCCTGAAGTCAGTTGTTGTTGTCCTTATTTTTGCCTTGTTCCCTCGTCTCAAGACCCTGAACTCCACCATCTCATGAACACTGCAGCCAAGTCTGCCTCCAGCCTTCACATTGCTAACTAGTTCTTCCTTGTTTGTAGGCAACAGGTTCAATAGAGCATCTCCCTTAGGTCTATTAGCTATTTCAAGTGATTGCAGTGTTTTAAAACCACGTTTTAAATGAAATTCCTCTCCTTCTAATTAGGATAATTTAAATTAAAAATATTGCAATAACTTTCAGTCCTTGCAGGTATTGCAGATGGATGTTCTTAAAAAGTGGAAAAGTTCTGGCAGTAGAACACAAAGTGATGTGTGGTATGTAAGAGCTGCTGGGAGCTGCCAGGTGGCTTTTTGTTGTACTTCAAAGCCTTCAAAGTTCATGTGCTTAACCATGACAAGCTCAGAGCACTTTCACAAGCTGGAAGCCCTGCCTTTCCCTTCTGTAACACTGCCAAGCGAGAAATTGTGAGGAAAACCAAGAAGTGAAGAGTACTGGATTTAAACATTCATCAGTGAGGACAGATGTGCAAATTAGGAAGTATAATATAACCAGATTATTCACAGAATAGTTAAAATCAAAGCCTTAGTGACCTTTATAGTCACTGGTAGTCTTTAACTGTCAGCTGTTAATATAAACCTACTAGAAAGGTATTCACACCATTTGCTTTGAAATATCATAGATTAGCTTGTTCTCAATCAAAAAGAAAGTATATTCCAAATATTCAGAGTGTTCTTCAAGTTATTCAATTCCTGTCACCTCAGCATGTAGTTTGTTCTTAGTCCTTTAAGGGTTTTGTGATGAAATTGTGGTAAACAAGCTCCCCATTGCTTTGCAGTTCATCAGAGCACAGTTGGAGAGTACCTTCCAAGTTTGTTTTCTTTTTAAAATACCTTGTGCTAGAAAGCATTACCACATGCATGTGCACTATGAGTATGATTAGCCTGTAAAAGTCAACTACTGGTGCTTCAACTCAAGGGCTTTCTCAGTTCTTGAAGGGATTGCTGAATTCAGGCCTGAAATATAATTAAAAACCCTGGAAACTAATTTTTTTTTCAGGACTGGAAGAGTAGCTTGGTGATTTTATATTGTGTCAGAGTTCCATTAATTCTCTTAACCCTTTCTTGAATCCCAAGTATTTTCTTCATTTTGTTGAGTAGAAAGCCATTTAGAATTGAAAAATACTTCAATTCATTGATCAGCATCTGGTTTACTTCTATTATTTCTGCTATGGGGAGTTCTATGTATGTAGATCTCCTTTATGGAAAGGACTCTTTTGTTTAGATCTACTGGCAATAATCTTTCATACCTTTAAGGGAAATTTTGACTTGCTTCTGTGATCTCAGTGGTGTAAAAGAGAAGCTGGGTCAGCCTGGACATAAAAAGCACACTTGCAATCACTCATGTCACCCTCACAATTAAAGGAAATTTTCTGCTAAACCATTCCATGTTCTTTGAAGAGGGACAACTTAAAGGTACCTGAAAATGAATAGACACCTTGTGTGTCTTTCCGTTAACAAAGTAATAAGCCATTACTGGGTTTAATTACTAGTTAGCATGGGTCTGAGAACTGTCATGCTCTGAATCATTTGCCAAGGATAGTTACCATTTGAAGCCAGAAATTTATTGTGTTTCTGATTTTTTAAAATCTTTTCCACCTGTGACAAATCAATTTATATACTGCTTATTCCTTACCTAAGGCAGAGAAGATGGCAGCAGCCCAAAACATTTCTCCCATTAAAGCTGGAATAAACAGCAGCCCTCCCATCCTTTTTCCATAAAGCTGCTGAAAAGGGTCTAGCATTGTCACATAGCCCTTGGATCGCATGGGTTTTGCAAAGAAAAGGCCACCTACAAAGAAAAGTAGCATAAGACACCAGCTGCAGTGGAGAAATGCAATGCCATTAAGGGGTAAAACATTGTGCCAGTTAAGAGCACAAAAATATAAGTCTTACTGTTTGGGGTTTTTTGTGTTTTTTTTTTTTTTCTTTAAAGAAATAAGTACAGTTAAATACCCTTTAACAACTCTTACTTTACATCTGTCTACAGAGTTACATAAACATCCACACCATTAATATCTATGGTGTAGTAATGAAAAATAAGTTTGTCTTATTTTGTCTGGTTCCTTTTACTTAATCTGCCATTATGGAGGCCGTCAGCGTTTTGTCTAACTTTGGATCATCCTAGGGGAATGACTTTTCTACCTAATCCTGTTCATTCTTAGAACAGAATTCAGCATGAATTTTCACATGCTCTTACTGTAAAACACCCTGTCTGGGATGCCTGGATCAGAAATACGAGTTCACACATGATTTAGTGCACACACAGCAAAATCTGATTCTTTCAGGACAATTCAGATTTATTATGTATACTTAAATCAACCTTAGTACACCTGTTGGGTAGGCCACACGCCTTCTTGGCTCTGCAGGTGTCAGGCTCCTTGAACATCTGTCATACGCTTATTTCACTTTAGCATGTTAAAGAATTTTGATGTATCACAATTCTGCTCTGCCTGGCATATGGGCTGGATTTGCACATGAATGAGCAAAGGCCTCACTTTGCTAACATAAAGACCTCAAATTCTTTCTATCCGGGGAAACAAAAGAACATACTTCAGGAAAGCTAAAAGAGACCACCTATGGAAACCTGTGTCGTTGAGACCTGCATGTGACTGTAACTAAATAGACTTCTACCACAGTAAAATTGCTGAAATGCAAGGTATAAACTACAATAGAAAAACTGGAAACTCAGTCAGTTTGAAATAAATTCTGCTGTACAGTGTTTTGACAACCCTTAGTTAGGTTCTTCATCACAAGATATGTAATGTATTCATCGTATTGTACAGGTTTTCCACTTTTCTATGTAATGCCTTATATCACTCATATTTCTTCATTTCATTAAGTTCCATGAACAGAAGTTACTGGAATACCAATCACAATTTATTTATAATGCTTATGTTCATGCTGTCTTTATGCAGTTGTTCTGATGCAGAAACCCTCCAGCATTTTTTTACTATTCTTGGATTGGTCATGGGTCCTGTTCCTTGTCTACTTATTATGTCATCATTGTGAAAGACAACGAGAAGAAGAGTCACTGGTATTATAATCTATTAGGGTGTTCAAACATCTATCAAAGGAAATAGGGGATATTCTAACCCTTAAAGGCAAATATCCTGAAAAATTAGGAAAAGTGGCGTGAAGCACAACATTGAAATAACAGGGAGATTACATCTTAAATCCTTCCAATCTGAAGCAATAATATTTCTTCTAGGCTTGTCTTTGTAATTCTCTTACTTTTTTTTGAAGAATAACCAGCTCCTCCCCCCAAACATGCATGTACAAATCACACCTACAGAAATGCTTTCCTCCTTGTGCTCTGCAGAGAGTTATGTGGTCACATGATCAAGACTTACTTTCTTTGCAGTGGCCATTATAATTTCTAAAGAATTAATAAATTCAAAAATTCATTAAAAAGTCTGGATCTATAAAAACATCTGGAAATGAGGGAAGAGGCTAACTCAACCCCTTCTTGTCTATTATTAATTTGTGACAATTCTACAGAGACTGAGTCAGAAAGATTAGTGTGACAATGATCCTAATGACTGCTTAATGACACCAATGACCTCATAATGACATCAACTGATCTCCAGGCAGACATCTACTGTTATTGTGTTCCTCACAGGAAATACAGCTGCCCTCAAGGATGGGAACTACTACTGGAACTGGAGCTGGCCTGCACTTTCCAGAGAGGAGCATCTACGACAGGGAAGTTTTCTGCCTGGGAAGACAAGAGAACCAGGACAGGCCATAGGAAAGCACTTCCAAGGGGAAAAAAGAGTCAGGAGGGAAACCAAGCTGTACAGGAATAAATAAAAAGGGGATGAGAAGACCCAGAAAAGCAACCAAAGGAAACAAAGGGACGGACTAGGAGGGAAGATGGTGAGGAAAGACTTAAAAAGACTCGACTGACAGGTCAAGACAGGCTAATACACCAGACACATTAATGAAAGATGAAAAACAGAGAGTCTTTTTTGTTGTCTCAGGGACCTGATCTGTTCACAAACTGCGAGGATGCAGTTGACAACTTTGTGGTGTATTCATCACAGTTCACAAGGCAATATTTTTATTGTGAGCTGTTCCATGTAGTTGAGATATGGTGAGCATTTTTTTATTGCTATCATTTTTAATAAAAGTAAGGAAGTTCTGAGACTACATTTCAGGAATTAGAGACCACAGCATTAATATTATAATGTTGTCTGCATTTTACGCTCTAGCTCTGCATATAGCAGGATTGTGTATTTGCATTTTGACATGTGATTTAGAGTTTTGTACCACATCTTAGAGGATGCTTCGTCCAATTTTAAGGAAAGATCCTTCTAGACTTCCTACACAAAATTAGACAGGTTATTTGGACTCTTGGTAAAGATCTGCAATGCACAAGCACTTCTGTAGCCTGAAAGGTTATTTCTCATTCTTGAATGCCAAGATTTATAGAGGCCCTGATATTATCATTTTCCAGATCATATAGGCACTTAAAGAAAACCTGAATATATAAAATCTAGTATATATAATTTAGAAAAATCCCTCAAAAAAATCTTTCTTATTGTGACCTCCATAGTTCACTATGGTTGTAATAATCAAATAGGTCTTCCCAAGGCATTCAGGAGACTTGATATATCAAAGTATTTATAGTGATTTCCTGCTTTTCTTTTTAATAGCCAAAACTACCAGCAGAAGAGATCCAGTTTACCTCAGTATCTTTTTATCAGATACTAGTTGTTTCATTTCAAATTACGGACTTCTCATCAAAACTGTTTAAAATAAGAGAACATTAGCTTTAGTTCTTTGCTTACCTAAAACCAGACTAAGGGAATATCCAATAGGTGCCTGAGCCCAAGCTAGACCGTAGCCTGGGACATACACAGCTTCTGCTGTCCCATTGATGTAACCTCCTCCAACCCATGTGGCTGAAAAAGAAGAGGTGGAAAAGTCTTTAATGTCCACAAAGAAAGAAAAACTCCCATGTTACGGAATGAATCACGTAATTTTGCTACTTTACATCGCAGTACAAGTGCCAGACAAGGCATCCTTCTATAAAAGTTAGTCCTAATTAAAGAAACTTACAACCTAAGCATACGAAAAAAGAAGTCAGATGGACTGAGACAATCATCAAGCTGTCTAAGCGTTTGTATGGTCAGTGAAGATGTGAGCGCTGAGTCACCATTACTTGTTTACAATGAAGGAAGCACATCAACTCGTTAACTATTATATTTTTTTTTCCTTAGTTCAAATGAAAAAGAGATGTAAAGGGGGAGTTAAACACTGGCTGGATGGCTGGGCCCAAAGAGTTGTGGTTAATGGAGTTAAATCCAGTTGGCGGCCAGTCACGAGTGGTGTCTCCCAGGGCTCAGTGCTGGGACCACTCCTGTTTAACATCTTTATTAATGATCTTGATGAGGGGATTGAATGCACCATCAGTAAATTTACAGATGACACCAAGTTGGGAGGGAGTGTCGATCTGCTGGATGGTAGGAAGGCTTTACAGAGGGACCTGGACAGACTGGATTGATGGGCTGAGACCAACTGTATGAAATTCAATAAGGCCAAATGTCAGGTCTTGCATTTTGGTCACAACAACCCCAGGCAACGCTACAGGCTTGGAGAAGAGTGGCTGGAAAGCTGCCTGGCAGAAAAGGACCTTGGTGTATGGATTGACAGTCAGCTGAATATGAGGCAGCAATGTGCCCAGGTGGCCAAGAAGGCCAATGGCATTCTGGCTTGTATCAGAACTGGTGTGTCTAGCAGGACTAGGGAAGTAATCCTGCCTCTGTACTCGGCACTGGTGAGGCCCCACCTTGAGTATTGTGTTCAGTTTTGGGCACCTCAATACAAAAAGGCCATTGAGGTGATGGAGCAGGTCCAAAGAAGGGCAACAAAGCTAGTGAGGGTTTGGAAAACATCCCCTATGAGGAACGACTGAGGGAGATGGGGCTGTTTAGTCTGGGGAAGAGGAGGCTGAGGGGAGACCTTCTCACTCTTTACAAATACCTGAAAGGAGGTTGTAGTGAGAGTGGGATTGGTCTCTTCTCACTGGTGACTGATGACAGGACAAGAGGAAATGGGCTCAAGTTGTGTCAGTGGAGATTTAGGTTGGGTATCAGAAAAAACTTCTTTACAGAAAGGGTTGTTAGGCACTGGAACTGGCTCCCCAGGGAGGTGGTTGAGTCACCTTCCCTGAATGTGTTTAAAAGTCATCTGGATGTGGTGCTTGGGGACATGGTTTAGTGGTGGGTCATCAGAAATAGGGTAATAGGGTTAGGATAAGGTTGGACTCGATGATCTTAAAAGTCTTTTCCAGCCTGAACAATTCTATGATTCTATGATCCAAAGAAGTACAATAAACAGACATTGTTAAAGTCATCCCAGCTGGGAAAACTCAAAGCATTTGAATTAGACAAGAGTTTAACAAATGCCTCATTTACTAGGGCCTTCATAAAAAAACTGGCCCTTAAAACCTTGCCAAATTTAAAGTTGTGGCTACACAAAGCACATTTAGTAAAAGCTGATGTCCCTAAATGCTATATTTCCATATAGGGCTGTGGTAGTTCAGTATTGCAATTTAAGTTCTAAGCTTTGACTCATTTTTTTTTCTGCTTCCTGAAGACATATTCCAGAATTGAATTGTGATATCTATATTATTTCTGATTTTATCTTTCTAAAACCATCAGTATTTTTGATATAACAATATCAGATCCTTCATTCATTGATTCTCTGCCTTGAAGGTAAGTTTCTACATTTGAGAACTTGGGACCTACAGTACGTTTGATAGAAAATCTCCAACACAGAAATGAAGAAAATTTAATTAAAATTCCTAAAGAAATGTAATTAAAATCTGAATGACCACTTTTATCCACTTAGCTGTGCCATCTCTCAAGTACTACCAGAGGGTATTTTTTTTAACTTGATCCTAAATTAAACCGTGGATTTAGATCCAAAGAGCTCTGGCAATCAGAGCATTACAGTTGTCCCCCTGTCAGCATTTTTAAGCACAGGAGTGGACCATTCTGTTGTTGGAAATAGTATAATGGGCTTGTATGAGGGATGTGCAAGCAGAGAATCTGCAACAAAAGAAGCGACCCAAGGAACCCTGTTATTGGTAGACTTCTAGGTATTGAGATCTATTGATTGCTATAGATAAAAGACAAGAGGCAAGTGATGCCCTTGTAGGACCACATAGAGAATACGAGAAAAGACGGATCCTTGATGGGAAGATCAGGGATACAGAATCTACATAAGAAGTTGTCGGACATCTGGAATTTTGAGCTTCTTGAAAGTGTGAACTAACGTAGGGGGCAATGTGATACTTTGGTATCAGAGTCGTAGAATCATAGAATCATAGAATGTGTGAGGGTTGGAAGGGACCTTTAAAGGTCATCTAGTCCGGCCTCCCCTGCAGTGCACAGGGACCTTTTTAACTAGATCAGATTGCTCAGAGCCCCATCAATCCTAACCTGGAATGCCTCCAGGGATGGGGCCTCCACAGCTTCTCTGCACAACCTGTTTCAGTGTGTCACCACCCTCATAGTGAAGAATTTCCTCCTAATGTCTATTCTAAATCTACCTTCTTCCAGTTTAAAGCCATTCCTCCTCATCCTATCACTACACGTCCTTGTAAAAAGTCCCTCTCCAGTTTGCCTGTAGGCCCCTTCAGGTACTGGAAGGCCACTATAAGGTGTCTGCAGAGCCTTTCCTCCAGGCTGAACAACCTCAACTCTCTCAGCCCATCTTCATAGGAGAGATGCTCCAGCCCTCTGATCATCTTCATGGCCCTCCTCTGGACTCGCTCCAACAGCTTCATGTCCTTCTTGTGCTGGGGGCTCCAGAACTGTACAAAGTACTCCAGGTGGAGTCTCATCAGAAAGGAGGAGCGAAGGAGAATCACCTCCCTTGACCTGCTGGCCACACTTCTTTTGATGTGTACCAGGACATGGTTGGCTTTTTGGGCTGCAAGTGCATATTGGCTGCTCATGTTGAGCCTGTCATGAGCCAACACCCCCAAATCTTTTTCCTTGGGGCTGTTCTCAACCCATTCTCCACCCAGCCTGTTTCCATGTTTGGGATTGCCCTGACCCAGGTGTGGAATCCTGCACTTGGCCTTATTGAACTTCATGAGGTTGGCACGGGCTCACCTCTCAAGCCTGTCAAGGTCCCTCTGGATGGCCTCCCTTCCCTCCAGCGTGTCAACCACACCACTCAGCTTGGTGTCATCATCAAACTTGCTGAGGATGCACTCAACTTCACTGTCCATGTCACTGACAAATATGTTAAATAATACTGGTCCAGTAATGGACCTCTGAGGGACATCTCATCACTGATCTCCACCCACACATTGCAATGTTGACTGCTGAATCCATGACTAACTGAGATGCTTGTTGACTATTGTGTCTCAAGCAGCATAGACTTAGAGAGTAGTTTGTAAGGACTTGTATACAGTAACAAATGTAAGTATTTAGAAAGGGAATTGTATTCATCTCCTTCCCTGGGAAAAGCATGAGTATGA
Organism: Hemiprocne comata; assembly: GCA_020745705.1. Lineage (NCBI taxonomy): Eukaryota > Metazoa > Chordata > Aves > Apodiformes > Apodidae > Hemiprocne > Hemiprocne comata. The sequence continues at coordinate 150,956,561 of CM036586.1, read as the reverse complement.
ATTCTTCATGAATGATACCCACTTCCAGATGGGGAATAAGATCCTGTAGTCAAGGACAGATGTCCAGTATTGCTGCAGTTGTGGTGCAAGGAGGCTTCAACATCCAGCATCAATTTGCCTGGGGTTGCTACAGAGGTGCCAAGTGTTCTCCAAAGGGCACCTGGAGGCTATGCCTAGCTCCCTTATTTTTTTCTGGAGGGGAGCAGGTCACTTCCCTTCTGTGTGGTGTTACAGGGGCCATTGCTCTCCCCTGGCTGGGGACAGAGACAGTGCCCCACAGACAGGTATTGCTGGGTAGGGTGGCACAGAGGATTTAGCACTTATTTGCAATTTTATTTCTTAATTTCTCAATTGGACATTGAAAAATAGCTGCTGGTCAATTTTTCTTTGCACATGACTGTTTTAGAATATCTGCCAAAGACCCCAGAGCTCTAGGAAGCTGCTATATGGCTTTTTCTGAGGGGGTGAGTGGGTAGTCAGCACTTACATTGACCTAAGTAAATACATTAGAAAAGAAATAATGGGATATGATAGGATGGAATTTCAACCTTAGATATTAATTTTCTGATCCTCAGTTTGCTAAGCCACAATTCAAAGTTAGTTTAATACCTCTTCTGGTGAAATTATTTCTTTTTTCTAAATCACACAAAAGGAATATAAAATTTAATAGTCTATGAAAACAGTCATGTGGTAATCTATTTTAATCCCCTCTTTGCTTGCCATCTGAAGGATCAAAAACTGCAGCAAATATCGATATCCATTTAAAACATGCACCCTAAGAATTATCAAGACAAATACTGAGGATATTGAGAGCAATTCTGCTCCCAGTTCATATGAAGAACACAGAAATTAATCTCAGAGTTCTTTATATAGACTGATAAATATTACAAAATCAGATTTTTTGGCACTTCTTTGTGAATAATCCCTTTTCTGACCTCTCAAATTATTGCATCAACACATCAAGTCCTGTAAAATGAAAATCCTGACCTAAGGATTAAAAAAAAAAATCAGAATTTTGTGATATTTCTTTTTTTCTTGTGGAGAGATATGAATTTCCATCCACCTAAAATGAAAAAATGACATAAATAGACTATCACTTTCTTGGTCATGTTTGCAAGCATTTGATTATGTCATCCCAAATATTTCCTTTGGGGTTTAAACTGAATCACTAAATAAAAATAGACTTAGGTTTGTCACAGGTACCACTTCTTAAGAATTTCACCCACAAATTAAGGAACGCCCTCATTTAATGCAACATTTTAACCATAACTGTGTAAAAATAATACACAAATTAAAGGCATGTCTCCTATGTTACAATGCTAGCTCATTTTAATGAGAGTTGCTGTGATCCGTCCCCAGTTCAAGCTTCTCACTCTATTTTGATAATTGCAGATACACTCAGACTTCACCAGGCTTTGTGTTTAGGCATCTCAGTAGCTAGTTGATACAGCTGCTTCTCCAGAATCATGGGATACATCCAAGTATGTCCACAGCCATTATGCACAGGTAGTGCATAAGGCTTTGAAATGCATTTTAGAAAATGAACTGTAATTACTCAGGAATCTTGGTCCCGTTACTATGAAGTCACAATGCTTATACTCTGAATTTGATTTTAAATTTATAGAATGAGTTCTGTCATCCTCCCCACCAAACAGCCCTAGAATCTGCTACCGTTTTTTTAGACAATATCCATGGAAGACGGTAGTGTTTATCTCAAGTAAGAAAGACAGAACTAGGCCTTATCCCATAACTTGAAGTACTTAATGTCCATATTAACAATATCCTTTCCGGAGATCTTAAAAACTTCCATGTTTTCCTTTTATGGGATATGCATTGCTTTTTAATTGTCTAAATATGAAGACAATTAAAGCTGCAAAATATACAGACTACGCTGGAATAGCTATATATCTCTGGAGGCACAGTTATGAGGTGCAGAATCTGCATTTTTAAAGAAGCAAGTATGTCCCTGAATAATACGATCATTTAGTAAAAATTACCGTGGATTTTGATCAGCTTACTTTCACAATTAGCTTGTTATGGCTTTACAAACTAAGTATCCCAGTCACCCTCACCAAGACAAAACTCCGAGTAACTCCTGATTCAGTAGACTTGTGCCCACACCTAACTCCATGTGCCAGGCATGGTTCCCCAAAAGGAAAGTGTAATTTACTTGCCATCTCAAGCTTCAATTGCCATTTTGTGGGACACAGAGGTGAAAAAGCATGTGAAGTGGGACAACATAAAATAAATGAGCATTTTAGCTGTGCAAGGGCTTTAGAATCAGCTTGATATTCTACCGCAGTGATAACACACTACGCCATCTCTAGAACTTGTGTGAAACAGGGTGAGCATACGTGGGTGTGAATTATTGTGGTTACAGAAATTGCCTCCAATACAGGAAGCCCCAGCTCAAGTCTCATCTCTGCTTCAGCTGTTACGAAAAATATTCCTGTAGAATAGGATTAAGGAGACCAAGATTTGTGTCTTCTTCCACGGGCAAAGTTGTTCGTCATAACCATTTGTGCAGGGAATGCCTTGATTTGTCTCCCCTACCCCAATCTGATGATTATGGTTTTGTAGCAAGCAGTATCTCTGCAAAATATTCTGATTTCAGTGCACTTGAAAATATTTCATTCAGCAGAACACAGTAAAACCAGCTCTTGCAATGAGCAGAATCTTGTCATATCCGATGCTTCAGTAGCCAATGGATACATGATACAGTAAATTATAGCAAAGTGGGAAAAGCAGAACATCTGCCTATATTAAAACTTTATTGATTTTACAAACATTCTTTACTCAATATCCAAATATTTGGGTTTTGAATGAGCAAAATGCCCCTGCAAGGGGATGGGAATTTTTCTTGATTAAAGAACACAGAATTTTGGCCCAAGTTTTTATGTGTCGCTTCCTTATTAGATAATTGTGAAACCAGAACAGGGCAAAACAGCAAAACATAAACTGATAAATCCAATTTGGCAATTGAAAGGCTTCTGCCTGAATAGGATTTAGAATAAATTCAAAAAAATAAAAAAGAAGCATGCTTAAAAATTAATTTCCTTAAATAAAAATGGTGGGCCAATTCACTCTTCTTATAATGCACTTTTGTTCTGCTCCCATATGTTAGCTTTGAGACTTGAGATTTTGGACCATATTGTGATTATCCTGTTTACCCAAATAAGACACCTAGTTTGCCTGTCTCTGGGAGTCACACAGCACTGCTTACAAAATTAGTGGAGAACTCTTCATTCACCCAGGCTTTTCCTACTGATATTACTATTCTCCGTAATGTATTATTTTATGAAACTGCTGCAAAAGAATCTAAAAGAATCCACGAAGTAAGTTTACTGAAATCAGTGGAATTAGAAGGTTGGATTTATGCCAATTTTCTTTCGGAAACTTATTTTAATTGATGCTTTCTGCATATAAACTTGTACCCAGATTAAAGAAAAATAAGTCATCAGTTTGGATGGATTTAACAGTAGCAGTTATTTTAAAACTGGATTTCTTATTAATCTATAGAAATTCTATACTTCTGTCCCAAACATATCTGATCTACAGATGAATATGAAAGCAATGAGTAAGATACATAATCTATTCTTCCTGTACAATTTTAACATACTTGTTTTTATATAGGTGCTACATTTGGCTCTTCACTAAACAATGTGAGCAGCAATTAGAAAAAGAATATCTATTTTTTCTCCATTTTGCATTATTCAACATGCAGATTATACTTCTTCATTCAGATGGAAAACTGGCAAGTTATATGCTGATCAGGAAAGAAAAGAAAAAGGTGATTTTTTTTACTTACCAGTCATTGTAAATCCACCAACTAGCAAGCCAATGTCTCTTCCACCGACTATAATAGCTTCGCTGCGATCTCCCTCGCTGCCGGTGTTCTTGGTTTTCCAAGCAGCCCATATTCCAACTGCCAGGATAGCCAGGTAGAATACAACTATGGCCACCAGCCCCTCCACATGGAAAGCCATGTCGAAGTTCTGACTGTTTCTTTGATCACTATTGCTTTAAGACCTCTGGAGAGAATGCAACAATACGTCTGCTTTTAACAAACCTGGTAAGACTCTTTTTACAATCAGTGTACAAAGAAAACTCAGATGGTTATTAAAGAGATTATTCTGGTGAATTTATGAAATGAGTATTTCAGATGTAACTGAAATTAAGTTTACAAGCCGGTTAAAATGCCTGTGGAGCAGCAACCAACAATTGCAACCTGCGCTTACAATGGAAAATGAACGATGGAGCTGTCAGCCACACAATTCTTAGAAACCAGTTACTGAGCACCGAATTCTTGTAGTGTCAACAACTCCTCAGTGTCTGGGAACTTTTCAGTCAAATAGTTTGGTATATGGAATTGAAGATCTTAGCTATGAGGGCTACTACAAAAGTCTCTAGTTAGAAAACAAGCTACAAAACTGCTTTGAGTTACATAAGAACTACGGATAAGTAATAGATACAACAGCACTGCACGTCTCTTGAACCCTTGAGTTGGGAGTGCTGAGTCTTTTTTCCCCTCTATCAGCTCCCGTATTTAAAAATCTACGCTTTTTTTGCAATACTTAATTGTCCGGCATTAAAAGTATCGATCACAATTTGAGACGTAAACGGAAAGCTTAGAAGCTGTCGAATGGCAGAAATGTTAAGGCATACGGACCACAGCGGGGGCAAACTCCCGGGCGACATAAAGCAGCGACTGCCCCGTACCCAGCCGTTCCCGCAGCCCCCCTCCCAGCCCTCGCTCCGCCACTCCGCGATCGCCGCGACAGCCCTGCCGGGAAAACCCGTCCGCGCTCCCGACGGCTCCGCAGGAGCTCTGCGCGGAGCCCTGCGCGGAGCCAGCCCTACCTCCCGCTCCCCGCCCGCGCAGCTGGGGGGCTCCGCACGCTGCTCTCCGCCGAGGCTCCGCGCCGCCCTGCGCGCCCGCGCCCACGGCGCGGTTCCCCGCTCCCCGCCCGCCGCTGTCGGGGAGCGGCCCCCGCCGCCCCCCGCCCACCTGCGCTCCGCCGCCGCGCTGGCCCGCGCTCCGCGGGGCACAGCCGCCCATTCCGCGGGGCGGTGTCCAGGCTGAGGCGCGGGTGGTTTTGCCCCTGCCCGGGGTGTTCCCGCCTGGAGGGCGGAGGAGGAGGGGGACGGGAGGGGTGAAGGCTCAAAGGCAGGATCGTCTGTTCCCCCGCGGTGGCGGCTGTGCACCGAGTGCTGAGGCTGCGACGGGGGCTCGCGGATTAATAAGACGAAAATGCCTTTATAAAGGAAGAGGCTTGAGTGAGGTGAGAGGATCGTGTCCGTCAGAGCTGGGGAGGAGGAAGGGGGAAAGACGTCAGAGTGCTAGGGGACATTGGGGGGTAGTAAAGATGACTCAAGGGAGAGTGATTGTCGTATTATGGTAGGGCAACAGGGTTAGGAAGTGAAACTGGGGTGAGAAAACAAAGGGGAATGAGGAGGAGAAAGGAAGAAGCAGGATCATGGCAAAGAAAAGAAAGAGATGCTCAAGGGAGGCATACTGAAAGGAGGGCTGGAGGAAGGTGAGCTCTGTGCTCTGACTGTCCACCCTATCACCTTTCCTGTACCACGCTAGGGCCTAACATTGGACAAGCACCAAGCTAAGGCATGGCTCTGTGGGGTTGCTTACAACGATCTTTCCCAGAAAGTTCTGACTGAAGGTGCAGCTGCATTTCCCAGCTGCAGGGCAGCTGGTTCTTGGGGAATCCCCCTTTTTGCCATGCCTTTTATAAACCTCACCTGCAGAGTTACAGCAATATCAGCTTTCCCATGAAAGGACTTTTACCCTCTGTCTCCAAATGATGCTCAACAATGAGCCTCTAAGCACTGAGAATAAGGGTACACGTGCAAAGAGCAGCCACTCGTGCTCTTGCCCCAGTTTTTAAAAACGGAAGATCATGCTGAGCTGTAGCAGTCACTGTCAGCTCTTGAGAGGCAGGTAACATGGGCCACTGGCTCATGCAGGATAGAAAAGTAGAAATAAAAAGCCCACAGGAGTATGGGACTGAGAATGGCAAAAGAGCTAAAGCAATAAGTAGAAAAGTCATCTTAGACTCCAGAGGAAAGCCGCAATGTGGGGAGATGTAAAAACAGGAGAAAGATGGCAAAATCAGCAAAGCTCAGCCCACTGCAAGGACTGGCCCAAGGGCTGGCACTTCCCTGCCTGTTTGCCAGCTGCCTGGCCAGCAGGGCGGCTTTGCTTGCCTGCTCACGAACTGCTGAGGACGTCCCACCAAGTGGCATGCTAGCCCCAGACATTTATTACGTACATTATGTGCAATAAATTAGGATTGCATACTCATAACAAGCGTGCATAATACTGCTTTCAAATCCCTGGGCTCGGTTGAAGAAGCCCAAATAAAGGTGGCCAAAGAGTTACAGTCTAGAAATGTTACTATTTTTGTCAGCCAATCTCCTGGGTTGATGAGTGACGCTGGTGATACAACGTTTGCCTTGGGTGTCTGCAGTAAAAATCCCCTCCCAGTAAAAGGCAACAGAGACACGTTTTGGACACAAGAGATCCTCAGGGTGCTTTCTAAACAGAAATTCTGTCATAAGTAAACACAAAATAAATAATAAGTAGAAGTCACAGACCCTGGAAACAATGTTGGGGGTGTCTCAATTAGGAATAAGTAAACAAGTTGCAGCAATTAAAATGTCATAAGAAGTGCTTGGATGTTAAATTAAATGGACAGAAAGTTTTAATTACATTTTAGTCTATTTTTTCTCCAGCTTAATACAGAGAAAGACATCATGACAACACAGTATGGAAAATTCTGGGAAAAAGTGTTAGCCAAAGTTTGTCTGAGGCAAATTCAGAAAATGCCAACCAATGGGAAAAAAAAAGTAAATCCTTTCTTAGGTTGAATCCCAGCTTTGTACTTCACTGAAGACTATAACAAATTCCTGTTATCTTTAATTGGCCTAATTAACACCTGTTTATGGCACTGGAGTGGGGAAACTAATTTTATTTTGTTTTATTTGTGTAGCCTCTTTTGACAAATTTAATCTCTTTGATACTCAGGAATTATTTGCAGCCTTCCACCCAATGAATCAACTGTGCTGGCCAAGTTTTACCTTACACCTGTATCTACTCTTGTAGTTACTTAGCCACAAGTAAGTTAAATCATACATTCTCTCATGAGATGTTCATTTAAGCTATAGGTTCCTTGAGCTTTGGGTTCTGAAGCTGCCTTCACCAGGATGTATCTGGGAAAGACCTAGACAATAATTTTGGTGAGGTGTGAACTCTAGTTGATTTAATAATTTACTATCCCTTCTTTGCTTGTCCACTATTACTATTTCAGGTAGTTCTCTGGTGCTTTCTTTTGGGAAAGGACCCTGCTACACTGGATCCCTGTGTGCAATCTGCCAGCTGCATCCCAACAGCATCCATCAACCACAGCCATACAGAAAGCTCATTTCTCATGATATCTGAGGGTGTGCACAAACAAGTGCTGGTAAATTTTACGGCTCTTGGGAAAAGATACACTGTAGTTCCAGAGATACTAGCTGCAACTGCAAGACAGATTCCTTACTAGACCTGACCACATTTCCAAAGATAATTACTTCTGCTATCAAAATGCTTAGAACTGAGGTAATCTTTTCTAGGAAGGAGGCAGTCCATTGGCAGTTTGTGGCTTCTAAAATGCAATATTTATTTATTTATGTATTTGAAAGAAAATAGTTTGAAAACACGCTGTTCAAAAAGGAATCTTAAAATTTAGTTTTCATGTTTAAGCAAGTTGGCACAGAAGCCTGCGTTTACTCACCTGGAATCATGTTCAAGTCTTTCTATCCTTGGTGGTGCTTCGAGGCTGCCCATCACCATGGGCTGCCCCTACCCCTTTTGTAAAGGTCTTTTTCTGATTAGTGACAGTAGCAGACATGATAACCCCATAGGGGGGCAGTTTGAAGCTGACAGGTAGGGTGATCCCTTAATGCTTTTTCATTTTAGGTTGTTAGATGAATGGGTACAAAGCACGAAAGAGCAATCTGTTGAATACTCGTACCTTGTTAAAGTTTTACAATTCACCCTGCATCCTCACTTCTGCCTGCTGCAGGCTTCCAAGGGCTCATTCTGCACTGGGCTCTATCCAGCTCTCAGTTTTACCTCATAGGTTTTATGAAACACTGATGAAGGGCCAGGTTTTACTTTAATTAGCCACAGTACAAACCTGGAACAAATAGAAGTAAGTTACTGAATGCACTTGAGTATGCATTTCCACTAACAGAAACTGTCCTCGAGTCCTCTTTTTTTTGTGGCAATTTTTTAAAATGAATCATTATTTCAGTACAATCAAATCCTTTGAATATTTTTTGTGGAGAATTTGTGCAGAGGCAGGATACCTGTCAAGGATCAGAAGGCTAAAGGTGCAGGTTCCAGCTCAGACTGTTTGAAAATACAGTTTTTCATCCCAAATTAGATGGCTTAACTTTAGTTTCTATTTTTCTGACTAGTCCTTGCTATGCAGCTATATCTGGTATTATTTCCTCCTTAATTACTTTACAAAGCAGTTGAGGAACATTTTGTGGAAACAGTGGAAGTTAGCTTTAATGTACAATATCTGTCTTTTTTTAAAGCAAAGATGTTGCAATATTTCCAAAGAAATTTTCTTCAGCCTACATATAGTTATTTGAACTTCCTCTTGGTAACAGTAAGCATTTTACATTTTAAACCGGTGTCCATCACTGAGACTTTGCTTAGAAAAAGGTCACCCTGGATACAACTCATGAAGCTGATAAAAATGAAAGCATTTGTTTAGGGCCAGTTAGTCTAAACAGGCGCCTGGTTTCTTTTTCTTAATGCTTCCTGATAGTTGGTCTTTCAGAGGCATCTGAACAGTAGGACATGAGAGGGACAGAAACTGAAGCCTAACCCCTGTGAACATCTGTGTCAAGGACTGTAATTCACTGTATTCAAGAAGCCACAGGTTTAAGTCGTGATCCCAAACCTCTAAAGAATATGTATGTATCTGGCTAAATATACCTTTGAGGTAAAAATTCTATTTTCTGATAGACTTCGATGTTTAAAATTTGCATTCTGTAATTAATGCATTTTATAAGATTGGATTACAGAGTTACTTAAAGAACCACTATCTTCCTTAAAAAAAAAAAAAAAAAAAAAGGTTTTGATGAGTGTTCCCTTAATGAGAAAGCTTTTACTACAGCTTAGTTTAAGGCCTGTAATAAAAGCTTTCCTGAGACAGATGCTACAGAAAGGTTTATGGTAGAATTATTCTAAAAAAGGACCTCTCAATCAGTTTGTGGTTTTGGGATAGTATCCATCTTAGATTCTTTCTGCAGTTTCTTTATTAACCACAGAGTCCCCAAAGAAGCTATCCATCCATTTGGTCAACAGCTCAGAAAAACCACCTGGATGAGAACTGTTTTGGAAGATATATTTGAAAGGTATTAACGGTCCCCTGTTACCTTGTGGGAAGACAGAGATACAGCTGCAGTTTTAAGCTCTCAGGATTCCAGACAGTGTAGATCACTGATGTGTCTCTTTTGATAGTAAACTGGAAAAAATGTCAGAGAAACAGCTCCTTTTTCCTACTGTGGCAAATGCTACACATGACATTTTTAAATATGGGGTGATATAGTTTCTGTCAGGCTATAGTTTATTAAAAAAAACAACCAGTAAAGAATGATAAGACTGTAAAGTTTAGTACTTAGAAGAAAACCAGAGTTAAGACTGTGTGTGAAATGTTAACACAGTCCTCTTGTCTGTGTACTTTTTATGATCATCTTTAGCTGCATGATCACATACTACTTTTTCCCTGAGATGTCTGTCTCTTTCAGAACAGTAATTCTTCACTGTTTCCATTTATCTTCCTTATTAATCATGTGGCCTTACACATCACACTTCATTCCAAGTTTGCAATGAAAACAGAAGTGGTGATTTTCTCCAGGTGTTTCTGTAGTGCAGAGTATTAGTGCTTCACAAATACGGATAATTTTATTTGTAGAACATTAAGAGAACAGGTAGCATTTTTGTACAGATTAATACATTTAAAATATAGCTCCAGTCAATTTCTGTTGCTGCTTCATTCAATGTTTACGCAAATCTGAGAAGCAACTAATATTATTTTTTCTGAAATGCTGAAGAAAAGAAAATCAATATTCAATTTAATTCAGACAGCTGGTGGGAAAAATTTCAGCTGATAGCCTGATACCTGACAAAGTTATATGCAATTAAAAGTAAGGCTTCTTCTTTGAGAATTTTCAGGCAACCTGAACTGAACTAGCTTTTCAACAGCTGTTGTAAGAATGCTGTGATAAAAAGTATGAAATTAAGAGATTGAAAGAGAAAACAGAATGTGTTAGATTTTTTCATCTTCTTACACCAGCTAAATTGCATTATTCCTGTTTTATTTTGGTGTAAATAAGAATGAATCAGATAAAAAATATACACTGCTTATGCTGAATTGTTTTATCTGAATTGTAATGAGCATATGAAGCAAGCAAGGAAGTTGTATATTATTATCATTATTTAATATTGGTATTGTCAGTCATTCCCAGAAGCCATCAAAGCTCCCTCGCAATAAGTGCTATATAAATGTATTGTAAAGTGAAGAACCTGTTATAGAAACTGTGTATTTTCCTCTAGGCTTTTCTGCATTGTTGATCAGCATCACTGAACATGAGGATTAAGCAAAATAAAATAACTGTAACAAAATAAAATTGTAATGCATATTAGTGATTTTTAATATAAGACATCATACAAAAAAGCTATTAGGCAAGCTAATCAGAAGTAATGCTTATCATTCTCCTTTTGATTTTTGAAAAAGACAGCACTTTAGGACCAGCAAAGGGGAATAAAGAAACCAGGGATCCACCTTTCTTTGTCATGCCTTGAACTAAACAAGATCAAGCTGAGTGAAATGGTTATTGGATTTCTGGGGAAATCTATTCCTAAGCAATAAATCTGCCTGAATGGAGACCCACCATTTGTCAAGCTTACAGCAAAAGGCCTTTGAACTGGTTGGCAGTTGGCATAGGAACCACCCTCAGCTAGGGTAGCATTTCTGCCAGTTATAATTTGCATTGTGTGGTGACTTAGAGTGTGTAGGTGACCAGCAACATACCCAAGAAGGCAAGGAGCATGCCTAGGTGGGCATTATGATCTCGAAACCGTATTAGTACCTCATATCCACATAGGAAACAGAAATCCAAATATAACCCAAAGGTGAAAAGTGGAGCGTGATAAACGGAGTGTGCCAAAGCTTTAACCCAGCAGATAAATTCACAAAGTCATGAGTGAACTGATGCAGAAGTGGGCCACAGATCTGTGCGCAAACCTTGGAAACAATCGAGTGCCATATTGGAGCAAAGAGAGAGCCTGGAGCAAAGAGAGCGAGTAAAGGATGGAGAGCAGTCTCTGAAACACTTTTGGAGCTATTACTGACTATGAATATTCTTAACTCATGCTGGAGATGGCTTGTAGTCCAAAGTTTGGCTTTAAACTGAAAGGGATGCAAGAAAAAAGCAGAGACTAGCAGATGAGTTTAAGTCACTCTCAGTTCTTACTTACACTGCTACTTTGCCATGTAGTGCCAGTCATGAAGGCTTTATGTCAATATGTCTGAATTAAAATTGTCCATTTTAGAAAAAAGTGCTTCTGTACCTTCACTCAAAAAGACCAACCACTCAGCTCTGTTCTTCCAGTCTTTGCTCTGATAGGACTTCAGTCTTCAGTGGAAATCCATGAAAAGGTTTGGTAAAGCCTCTGGTAACTGATTCTTTCTCACTATGAACTTCACATGAGCAATATAGCTTTTATAGATCCATGGATCTTTTATAGATCCATGAACATCCAAAGAGCATTTGACATGGTTCCCCATAGAACTCTCATAAAAAACCTGACTGCTCACGGCCTGGATGAGCATACGATGTGTTGGATCAAGAACTGGCTGGACAGTCGGGCCCGAAGTAGCCGGTCAGTGGAGTCAAATCCAGCTGGCGGCCAGTCACAAGTGGTGTTCCTCAGGGCTCAGTGTTGGGATTGTTTCTGTTTAACATCTTAATTGATGATCTCGATAAGGACATAGAGTGTATTATCAGTAAGTTTGCAGGTGACACCAAGCTAGGCAGGAGTGTTGATCTGCATGAGGATAGGGAGGCTCTACAGAGAGACTTGGATAGATTAGATCGTTGGGCTAATGTTAATGGTATGGGTTTCAACAAGGCCAAGTGCTGGGTCCTGCACTTGGGCCATAACAACCCCATACAACACTTCAGGATTGGGGAAATGTGGCTGGAAAGCTGCCTGACAGCAAAGGACCTAGGGGTTCTCATTGACAAGCGGCTGAATATGAGCCAGCAGTGTGTCCAGGTGGCCAAGAAAGCCAATGGCATCCAGGCTTGTATTAGAAATAGTGTGACCAGCAGAAGTAGAGAGGTGATTGTCCCCCTGTACTCAGCAGTTGTGAGGCCACACCTGGAGTATTGCGTCCAGTTTTGGGCACCTCAATTCAAGAGAGATATCGAGGTGCTGGAGCGAGTACAGAGGAGGGCAACTAAGCTGGTGAAGGGCCTAGAGAATAAATCTTATGAAGAACGGTTGAAGGAGCTGGGAATGTTTAGTTTGAGAAAGAGGAGGCTGAGAGGAGACCTCGTCAGTCTCTACAATTATCTGAAAGGTCATTGTAGAGAAGTTGGTGCTGGTCTCTTCACAGGTCATTAGCAACAGAACAAGAGGGAATGGCTTCAAGCTCCAACAGGGGAGGTTTAGATTAGACATTAGGAAAAAATTTTCACAGAAAGAGTGGTTAGACACTGGAATAGGCTGTCCAGGGAGGTGGTTGAGTCACCATCCCTGGATGTGTTTAAGGGTCGTTTGGATGTGGTGTTGACAGGTATGGTTTAGGGGAGAACTTTTTAGAGTAGGGATGATGGTTGGACTCAGTGATCCCAAGGGTCTTTTCCAACCTGAATAGTTCTATGATTCTATGATTCTATGGATAGCACCCTATACTAAGAAATCAGAACGCAAAATGAATTAAAAACAAAAAAATATAATAAAAATGTTAAACACTAAATGAATCCACACCGAAATTGTATTTTGTTACCTATGATCTGAAGATAATTTACTTTAAATGCTACTATTATTAATAGGTATGGTGCTCATGTTCTTATTATAGACATGTTTAGAAAAACCCTCTGATCATTTTCAGTGCGTAATGTTGACCAAGTAGGAACTGGCAAAAAATGTGAAGAAAATCCCATTGAGGTTTAACCACGGGGATTTCCTTGGAAAAATCTAGAGAGAGCAATGTGAAAAACTGGCCTTCCAGGCATCACTACCAGCAACTGATCTTGAAGAGTGTAAAATAATTTTCTTGGTGTCACTGAGTAAGCTGATATATAAAAAACTGGTGCTGTTTTGACTCAATTTCTCTTAACTCAGGTCCATATATTTTGTCTACAGAATCAATTATTTCTTGAGGGAAAACCTGAAAATACTGATTGTATTCTGTGAGGATTTTAGAATTAGATAAATCAAACCTTTTGATTTTTTATTTTTTTAATCAGCACTAGCTTTTGAGTAGTATGGCTGAAATATCTGCACAGCATCATGATCTTATCTGGGCAATGATTTCATCTGTTGCTACTTGCAAGGTCTGTAATAATGAAAAAATTGAAACTAGCGTCAGCCAATTTTGAAATATTGAGAGAAAAAATATGAATCAGCTTTAAATTAGTTTTTAATGGAACCCTTGCCGGGACAATTTATAGATGTCCTGTATAATAGTTGCAGAAATCTAACTGAAGTTTATATCTGCTTAGCTTGTTGTGAAAGACTGGATCGATGGGCCAAGGCCAACAGCATGAAATTCAACAAGACCAAGTGCAGGGTCCTGCACTTTGGCCACAATAACCCCAGGCAGCGCTACAGGCTGGGGGAAGAGTGGCTGGAGAGCAGCCCGGCAGAGAGGGACCTGGGAGTGCTGGTGGACAGCTGGTTGAACATGAGCCAGCAGTGTGCCCAGGTGGCCCGGAAGGCCAATGGCATCCTGGCTTGTATCAGGAATAGTGTGGCCAGCAGGGGTAGGGATGTAATTCTCCCCCTGTACACAGCACTGGTGAGGCCTCACCTCGAGTACTGTGTCCAGTTCTGGGCCCCTCACTTCAAGAAGGACGTTGAGGTGCTGGAGCGGGTCCAGAGGAGAGCAACAAGGCTGGTGAAAGGACTAGAGGGAAAGTCTTCTAGGGAGAGGTTGAGGGTGCTGGGGTTGTTTAGCCTGAAGAAAAGGAGACTCAGGGGGACCTTATCACTCTCTTCAACTACCTGAAGGGAGGTTGTAGTCAGGTGGGGGCTGGGCTCTTTTTCCAGGCAACCAGTGACAGGACAAGAGGGCACAGCCTGAAGCTGCTCCAAGGGAGGTTTAGGTTGGATATTAGGAAGCACTTCCTCACGGAGAGGGTGATTAGACATTGGAATGGACTTCCCAGGGAAGTGGTGGAGGCACCATCCCTGGATGTGTTCAAGGAAAGGCTGGATGTGGCACTTAGTGCCATAGTCTAGACAGTGTGGTGGTGTTGGTCATAGGCTGGACTTGATGATCTTAAAGGTCTTTTCCAGCCTGGGTAATTCTGTTATTCTGTGATTCCGTGAAAGTCACATAAAATATGATTTAAGCTAGCATGTTTTGATTCACAATGAAAGGGAGGCAATGAAACGGAGGCATATGTAGATGGTTAGTCATTGAGAGGCAGAAACCATGATATTTCTGTGCTTGCTCACACTTCTAAAGCTTTCAGAGCAAGAATGAGACCGGTCTCTTGCAGAGGTTTTAAGTTTATTCTGTCTTTAAAGTTATCCAGTGTCTCTTCAAACATCCATATTGGTTCACTTGCTCCACTGCTCCATTCCTTCAGGAAAATTAGAGTAAGTACTTACTGATGTCTTAAAAAGCACACACAAGACAAAGTGCATGAGTGAACAGAAGAGAATGAAAATGGTAATCCTTACTGTAAAAGCCACTTATATTTTTTTAAAAAAGTGTCAGCTTCTCAGTGGCCAATGCTGTGTACAGCTGTCAGGGCACAACTCAAAGCTGTTTTCTGAATTCTGTGATCTAATTTATAAGTGATATATGAGAAATGTAATTAGGTCTTTTCAAATTAATTCTAAATAAAAATGGAAAATGTATCATTTCACTACTGTTAAGCCAGAGAACTTAAAACAGCATTTGTAGCCAAAATGAAAACAGAAAGTAAAATTATTCTGATTTTACCTTCTTTGAAGTAATTCTTCTTCTCAACTTCAACAGATAGGAGATTATCTTATAAACACATCTACTCCCACCAAGAATTTGTAAACAGGGTTCATAATTAGTGTGTCAAAAGAATGTCATAGTGGATATATCCTTGGAAGAATGTGAAGAAAAGAGTTAATTCTTAATAATCTATGAATATATAGGAGTTTATAGAGATGCTGTTTAACTGCAAGCTCTGCAGTAGTTAAATCTCATTAAAGATATCATGAATGTATGTAAAATTGTCAAATTGGAAAATCTGTGCATTGAATAACAAGATTCACAAAGCCAATACTTCTGGCCTGAAATGCTATCTGGTTTCACCAGGACAGTCCTTTTTAGGCATAAGTTATTAGTTTATGACTGCTGAGTGACCTCAAAGTTCACAGGAGAAGTACATTGGTTTGCATTTCATTCATTTATTAATGCACATTCATTAATATCTCAAGTATGAGTATGATAACACTTGGTTGAAGTTGACTGGAGTATTTCTGCTTGTTTTCGAATGAGTTGGTTGAAATTGAAGGGATTAAAAAAGCACCTGTAACTTCATAAAAAAAGTCTTCATTTCAAAATCATGCAGTAATTTTAAAGGATTTGTAACGGAATGGGAAGACAACTGGATTAACATGAGAAACTTGGCTTTTTAAAGATACAATATAAAAATATATATCCCAGTTTAAGGGCTTCAGTATAACTTAGACATTGCCTGGGCATTGTGTAGGCCCTTGTACACAGAAGTATTTGACACAAACAGAGTTATTTTGTTTTTGGTTCAGTCATTGCTGCTCACAGACAAATATCTTGTTTACTGTATCTGTGATGAAATCTATGTAAAACAAATATTATCTCTGTGTTTTGATGTCTATTGCCACTATTTAGTAACTTGGCTCTGCTTTCAGCAATTCATGTCTTTCTATGGATAACTAATTGCTAAGCAGAGTAATCCTGTGGATTTCAGTGGTTTCCCTACTGGGTTTACAAAATCAGTGAATCTTCATGGTTGGAAAGGACCTCCAAGGTCACCGAGTCCAACCATCAACCCAAAAAACACCAACAACCAAACAAACACAAACAAGCACACACACCCCACCAAAAAACACCCACAAAAAAACCCAGAACCTCGGGCACTAGAATGCCCTGAATGCCACATCTACACATTTCTTGAATACCTCCAAGGATGGTGACTCAACCACCTCCGTGGGCCGGCTGTTCCAGTGCCTGACCACTTGTGTAGAAATTCTTCCTAATATCCAATCCAACCTCCCTTGCTACAACTTCCAGCCATTTCCTGTGGTCAGTTGTTATTTACTTGGGAGTAGAGGCCAACATCCACCTCCCTGCAACCTCCTTTCAGATAGTTTTAGAGGGCAATGAGGTCTCCCGTCAGCCTCCTTTTATTCAGACTAAACAACCCCAGTTCCCTCAGCTGCTCCTTGTATGACTTGTACTCTGGACCCTTCTCCAGCTTGGTTGCTCTCCTCTGGACACGCTCCAGCTCCTCAATGTCCTCCCTGTAGTGAGGGGCCCAGAACTGAACACAGTACTCGAGGTGAGGCCTCACCAGTGCTAAGTACAGGGGCACAATCACTTCCCTACTCCAGCTGGCTGCACTATTCCTGGTGCAGGCCAGGGTGCTATTGGCCTTCTTGGCCCCTTGGGCACATGTTGGCTCATGTTAAGCCAGCTGTCCACCAGCACCACCATGTCCTTTTCTGCTGGGCAGCTTTCCAGCCACTCTTCCCCAGCCTGTAGCATTGCCTGGGGTTGTTTTGACTGAAATGGAGGACCTGGCGCTTGGCCTCATTTAACCTCATAAAATTGGCCTCAGCCCATCGATCCAGCCTGTCCAGGTCCCTCTGTAGAGCCTTCCTACCCTCAGGCAGATAAACACTCCCACCCAACTTGGTGTCATCTGCAAACTTACTGAGGGTGCACTCAATCCCCTCATCCAGATCATTGATAAAAATATTGAACAAGATTGGCCCCAAAACTGAGCCCTGAGGGACACCACTGGTGACCGGCCACCAACTAGATTTGACCCTGTTTACCACAACTCTCTGGGCTCAGCCATCCAGCCAGTTTTTTACCCAGTGAAGACTACACTTGTCATGATTCACCAGCTTCTCCAGGAGAATACTGTGGGAGATGGTATCAAAGGCCTTACCAAAGTTGAGGTAGACAACTTCCACAGCCTTCCCCTCATCCAATAGGTGGTTCACGTGGTCATAGAAAGAGATCAGGTTGGTCAAGCAAGACCTCCCTTTCATAAACTCATGCTGGCTGGCCTTGATCCCCTGGCTGCCCTGCACTTGCCGTGAGAGCTCATTCAAGATGAGCCTCTCCATGGTCTTTCCCAATGCTGAGGCCAGGCTGACAGGCCTGTAGTTCCCCATATCCTCCTTCCGGCTCTTGTTCTACATGGGTGTCACATTAGCCAGCCTCCAGTCATCTGAGACCTCCCCTGTTGACCAAGACTGTTGATAAATGATGGAGAGAGGCTTAGTGAGCTTCCCCGTCTGCTCCCTCAGTATTTTAGGGTGGATGCCATCCAGCCTCATAGACTTGTGTGTGTCTGGGTGCAGAAGCAGATCGTTAATTAGTTCCTCCTGTATTATTGGGGGGGGAGGGGGGGGGTGTTGTTCTGCTCTCCGTCCTTACCTTCCAGCTCAGGAGGCTGAGGTAGAGACCAGACCCTGAGGGTAGCTGGTCTGACTATTAAAGATGGGGGCAAAAAAATCATTAAGTATCTCAGCCTTAGAAACTTCTTTAAATCAGACCCTCAGTACCTACAGGTATCTTGAAGCTGGTTAAGTCAAAGCTAAAAAATGCTTTCAGTGAAAAGTTCTTAGCTGTGCACAAAACTGTCTTAACTCCTCTTTCTTGTGAGAATGCTTTCATCCAAAAAGCATTGTTTATCTCTGTGTTTCACTGATCTAAGTGTTAGCTCTTTAAATGCAGCCAGAAAGCATTTAGGACACAAATCTGTATTGATAAAATCCTGAATAATATCTTGATGTAGCTCCCATGTTTCAATAAGTAAACAATCCCAGTTCAAGGGGATTGCTCCAGTGCCTGGCAGAATTACTGTAACTGACTTCAGTGAAATTTGGATCAGGATGTATAAAATGATGAATTAGAGAAATAACATTGTGTCCCAAAATGCCATCGATTCATTACAGGAGTGTAAGTCTACAAACCAAAGTGTAAATGACAAAAAATATTCCAGGTTGTGAAACAGGGATACTTCATAAAAGAGCATCTGAGCACAGAAAGAAGAATTTTTAAAGAAGACTTTCAAAGTGGAATGCCCAGTGTGAGCCAGAAAATCTAGTACCTCCAGCTACTTTTCTTCTTGGGCTCTTGGTGCTGTTTGCAAAGCATTCTAGGTTCTCTGTGTGTCAAAAAATGCAGTTCATAGTCATAATTGTTGTCTGTTGCTAATCTAGATGTACTCAAGGAAAGGAGCAGGTGACCTTTAGGAAACTGGGGTTTCTGTAGACCTGGGTCATAACAGAATAAGAAAGGAGGAAGCTTGCATAGCATTGCTAAACTTGTTTGTGGGTCTGTAAGAAGCTTAATTACCAAATTTAAAATATGCAATTGTTAGGAAAGCAGTGGTGGAACTGACAATGTCAGAACAACTTTCTTTGGCAATTTTGATTAATTCCATTTTTTATTAGAATAATTACTTTTATTGATTTATTTATGAAAAGTTATAAATACCCAAGTTCATGTTTGTGAGCGAATCCTTAAGGTATTTGTGCTTTGACGCATTTGGGAGGCAAATGCAAATAGCAAGAAAAGTGGTATTTTTCTATGATTTGTTGTTCATTAACTTGAAGCTAGGAAAAAGGATATTAAAAATGGAAGTGAACCTGGTGACAATTCCATAGATGCATTTCACTTGGGGAGTTAGCTAAAAATGTGCTTTGGAGTATGATTTTGGAAAGGGCTCATAAATTAGCTGAGGTGAAAAATTAAAAAATAGGAAAAGAAAAAATGCTAGACTCCATTACCCAGTACTCTAGAAGATTTATTTAGAAGTCACCCTTTCAGCTAGTGTTTTTATACCTTAAACAAATTACAAGTAAACATCATATTTGTACATGACTTTGCATGAAAGTAGTGTTTCAAAGTGATTCATTACTTATTACATGCTCTGTGGTGTGCAGGCTATCTATCCTGCAGCTGTTAGACATAATGAGAACAAGAAAAAGACCTTGTGTGTGTTAGCAGAAGATAGCAAACCTGAAGTAGCTTTCACACAATATAAAAGGAAGTTTTTTACATGCAAAACTCATGAAACTTGCCTCAGCAAATGAGAGGGTCTTCTGAAACTCAGTAGGCCTTCCCACTTGCGTGCTGACTCTGACTTAGGTCTTCAATAAGGCCAGTGAGCAGAGGCTCTTCCTCTCTGCTCAGAGTTATAAAAATTAGTAGCATATGGAAGAAAACTGAAAGGCACATGTTCATCTTCGTTTAAAATGTTCTTGATAATTTCCTTTTGTAATTTTTTTGGGGGTTTTGTGTTGCTCTGGTGAGGCCACATCTGGAATCCTGCATCCAGTTCTGGACTCCCCAGTTCAAGAGAGACAGGGAACTGCTATGGAGAGTCCAGCAGAGGGCAACAAAGATGACTGGGGGATTGGAGCATCTCCCTTATGAGGAAAGGCTGAGAGAGCTGGGACTCTTCAGCCTGGAGAAGAGAAGGCTGAGAGGAGACCTTATTAATGCCTATAAGTATCTAAAGGGTGGGTGCAAGGAGGATGGAGCCAGACTCTTTTCAGTAGTTCCCAGTGACAGGACAAGAGGCAACAGGCACAAGATGGAACATAGGAAGTTCCATTTAAATATGTGGAAAAACTGCTTTACAATAAGGGTGACAGAGCACTGGAACAGGCTGCCCAGGGAGGTTGTGGAGTCTCCTTCTCTGGAGATATTCAAGACCTGCCTGGAGGCAGTCCTGAGTGATGCGCTCTAAGCAATCCTGCTTTAGTTGGACTAGATGATCTCTAGAGATCCCTTCCAACTCTGACAATTCCATGATTCCATGATGCCAGCACGTATAAATTGGCACAAGGAATTATGTTAATATTTATACTGCCATATCAACTGTTAATTGCTATAATTATAATATAATAAATATAAAATATTTTACAATTAATGTATACATTTCAAACCCCCATAATTTCACTGGCTTTCCGGTAACATGATAATTTTTACTTTTTTCCCCCTCCGTCCCGGTGGTTGCTCCTTTGCTGCAGCAGCACCAGGGCGGCTCCCGTGGTGATCAGCACCATGGACAGGCACCGCCGCGACCGTCGGAAAGTGGTCTGAGCAAGGAATAGTTGTTATGACTCCCGGTTGTTGAATAGCAACGTTAAATTATTATGAGCTAGATACCTACTAAGCGACTGAACTGCAAAGTTTCCTGAGCAACCTCAGACAACAACATTATTCAAATTAACAGACTATTTGGCTTTCTTCCTCCTTTCCCTTGGGGAACAACACTGGGAGGTGGGCTGGACTCCCCGCACAACAGAAATGTCAAAGCATATGTGTGGTATGTGACATTGCATTTATTTAAAAAAGCTCAACAAAACCAAGAAAATCCTTTCAATGGCATTAATTTATCGTTATTTCTATACAATAATGAGTTGGGAAATAATTACGTTTTCTATTAGGTGAGTTGAAAGCCTGTGTCAAAACCAGGTACTGTGGTGACAGTAGATAGTGTTTGTGGTTCATCTGTGATGATCTTAACAAAAAAAAAAAAAAAAAACAAAAAAAAAAGAAGCCTTCTTACCTAACTTCAGACACCAACCTCATAGACATCTTCATGTGAGCTGTCACTGCAGACTCAGTGAAGTGTGTGTTCACCTGAAGTGAAGGTTGCAGGTCACCTGAATGTTTGAAGACATATGGTAAGGACAAGACAAATTTCACTCTGATTCCTTCCAGGGATTGAAAAGGGCCACTGGGAGAACTGCTTCAGAAGTAGACACATCCACTGCAGATGCCTGCTTTTATCCAGAAAAACCCCTTGAACACTGATGCTAAGTAGTATGCAAGTAACTGGGTAAGCATCCAGAATTTCCGATGTCTTTGGGAGGATTAAGTATTTAAGGGCAGGAAGGCTGCTGGGAAGCACCACACAACACCACGCTTACCCAGGAGAGGAGATGTCATCAGATGATAGATACCTAATGGCAAAAGTCCACAAATTGCCACACATTAAATGTCCTCTGTATACATTTGATACCTGAGATATCAGTCTGTGACAAGAGTATTATATATGAGACCATAACTAATTTAGCTTCACATTCTCCTTACTGTCTTGGATGCTGGTTATACTATATACTAGTTTATTAGATTTTCCAACATCCCTCCCTCTAAAAAATTCAATCAAAACAAGACAAATCACTAAAAAGACACTGAAAACTGAAAAAAAAATGTCTCAATTCAACTACTTTTTTGTTTTGTTTTTTTTTTTGTTTAGCTATCTACTATTGATACAGAAAAATAGAGTGAAAAGATAAAGACAAGGTTTACATTATAAGATAGAGGTGATTAAAGGAAAAATATTTTTTAAATCCCTCTTTTGGATTCAGAGTCTGCCTTGAATGAAATGTGTTCTTCCTATTAGTGCAGTGAAAACGAAATCCCGAAAATATTAATACACTATTGTCCTCTTGAATCTGCAGACAACCTGAAGCAACAGTTCTGCTTCAGGAAACAGGAAGGATTCTCTAAACTCATCCAGTGAAGTGGATGAATGATAAAGACTGGAGGTGAAAGTATGCTACCCAATTTTAGGCATGTGATAGAGCTACTTGATCCAAAAGTTGTGTTTTCCCTAGACTATGTATACAACCAAGGCAGACAGGAGGTTTAATCTAGAGATAGACTGGAGCATCTACTAAGATCTCTCTGTCTCACTCACTCTTCTGGGAAATTTTACATGATTAAACTCTTTCTGTAGGCACATCCATTCACTGTCAGAAGTTATATGGTGTGTGCTCCTTTTCACTCTCCTCTCTGTCCCTCTCTTTCCAAATTAGTGAATGAAAAATTATCTCAGTAGGTTAAGATGAGATGCTTATCCCACAGTTCAAAGCTGTTGACTAAACTCCTTATATGCAAGAAAGGAGGCCATGCAGTTATATGGAGGGCTGACCCTAGCTGGACACCAGGTGCCCACCAAGCTTCTCTATCATTTCCCTCCTCAGCTGTACAGGGGAGAGAAAATATAACTAAAGACTTGTGGGTCGAGGTAAGGACAGGGAGAGATCACTCACCCGTTACCGTCATGGGCAAAACAGGCTCAACTTGGGGAAACTAATTTATTACCAGCGTAGGATATTAAGAAATAAAACCAATTCTTAGAAGACATTTCTCCCACCTTACCCTTCTTTCCAGGATCAACTTCACTCCCAGTTTCTCTCCCTCCTTCCCTGCAGCGGCGCAAGTCAATGGGGAATGGGGGTTATGGTAAGTCTGTCATGTGTTGTCTCTGCTGCTCCTTCCTCTCAGGAGGCAGACTTGTCACACTCTTCCCCTGCTCTCAGAGGTGACAGTCCTCCATGACCTTATCCAATGTGAGTCCTTCCAATGGGTTTCAGTTTTTCATGAACCAATCCAGTGTGGGTCCCTTCCACTAGATGCAGTCCTTCGGGAACAGACTGCTCCAGCATGGGTCCCCCCCAGGGTCACAAATCTTATGAGCAAACCTGCTCCAGCATTAGTTCCTCTCTTAGGTCCTGCCAGGACCCTGCTCCACTGCTAGCTTCCCACGGGGGTCACAGCCTCCTTTGGGCATCCACCAGCTCTGGTGTGGGGTCCTCCACAGGCTGCAGGTGAATATCTGATCCACTATGGACCTCCATGGGCTGCGGGGGAACAGCTTTCCTCACCATGGTCTTCAGCACGAACAGCAGGAAAATCTCTGCTCTGGTGCCTGGAGCATCTCCTCCCCCTCTTTCTTCACTGATCTTGGTATCTGCAGTGTTGTTGCTTTCAAATATTCTCATTCTCTTTTTGGCTGCAGTTGCAGAGGTTTTTTTACCCCCTTCTAAAATATATTATCACAGAGGTACTACCACCGTTCCTGATGGGCTTGGCCTTGGCCACCAGCAGGTCCACCTTGGAACTGGCTGGCATTGTCTCTATCAGACATAGGGGAAGCTTCTAGGAGCTTCTTACAGAAGCCACCCCTGTAGCCCCCCCTGCAGCCCCTCCGCTACTAAAACCTTGCCATTCAAGCCCAATACAAATTGCCAGAACTTTCAGCTTTTCTTTGGCAAGAGAGCAGTTGATTGCCCACCCACTATGTAAACTTGCTGTATAAACCCAATACAAACAAATACCTTGATGTAGAAAGAAAATCCGATAATGACCCAAAGTATGTGAAATGTTGATTTTTATTTTTTTTTTTACAAGTGGAAAAACCGTACTCTTCCACTTGATCTTTTAATAAAACTCACATTTAATACTGGAAAAGTACTACCTCTTTATCATAAGGAAGTTACTGGAGCAGTCTGTTACCCAGAGCACCTCCATAATTCTTGCCACGGAATTTAAACCCACCTGGGGACAAATTATCATCAGGGATAATGGAGCAGGTTTCATCTTCTTTCCTCTCCCTCTCCTTCTCCTTGTCCCTCTCCCTCTCCTCTGTGTGATTCTCCTTCTAACAATATTATTTCCTCTCATTTCAGTGTAGGGCACAGCTGTAATAACAGAAGATCAAGAAAAAGCAATGGCCAAATTTTTGTTCCCTGCTTCTACATTGCTTCAGGGGAAATTGTTTGTGACAATCTTATTTTATGTCTCGACTGCATCCCACTCTTCAATGGCCAGCTTGTGCTGAGGGGCCATTCCCCCTCCTACTTTGTTCCTTACTCTATTTATTCTTCATTTGCTCACACAGAGGGAAGAGTTGCAGAAGTATTCTTTTTTTATGTATCAGGGCCTGCAACCCTGGAAGCTAATGCCATGAAGTAAAATGGTATTATACTGCTCTATACTGTGTATCATGTAGGGTGTCAGATGTATTAAAGGAAATGCAGTTGTTTATTTACAGTTCTCCTAAATGCGGTTGTATATTTAAATAAAGAAGTCAGCTGTTTATTTATGCTTTCCCTAAATACTACCCACAGCACAATGTACTGTTCAGTTATCATCTACAATTTAGTGTCATAGATAATTTGCAGACTAACATGTTGCCACTCAGGGAAGCAAATATCTACTATTTGTTTAAGCCTGTGGAACTCATGCCTCACACATCAGACTGTGAGTGCCCAAGCTGCCTTGGGTCAGTGTAAATGCACAGATGCCATTGAGAGGCACAGCTAAAAGAAGGGATCCCTCCTCAGACAGCCACTCTTCTCTCTGGCTTTGCTGCTATATGCTGTTGGGATAGACAAAAAGCACAAATTAAAATGCCGGAATAGTTGGTGTGATGTACATGCCAATCCCTTACCCATTTTCTTGGTCAGTCGGAGACGTATTTGGCAACCACCAGCCTCTGCACCCCAGCCTTGGGGCACATGGAGGTGATCTCAAACTGTGAGTGTCCCTTGAGCAGGCACATGGTCTGGGCTACAATCCAGCAACAGACCCAGTAGCAGAGTTCAAGAAGGTCCTCACTACAGTCTATTGCACACTGTTCTGGTTATTCAGGAATAAGGTGGCAATATTATGATAAAAATATTAAAAAAAAAAATAATAAAAGGGGTGAGACTAGCAAATGTGACACCCATCTTCAAGAAAGGCTGGAAAGAGGATCCCAATAACTATAGACATGTAAGTCTCACATTGGTGACAAGGAAGGTCACGGAATGGATAATCTCAAGAGCCATCATAGAACATTTAAAGGTCAACCAGGCAATCAGGCCCAGTCAGCATGGGTTTATGGAAGGCAGATCCTACTTGACAAACCTGATATCATTCTATAACAAGGTGACTTGCTTAGTGGATGAGGGCAAGGTTGTTGATGTAGTCTACCTGGAATTCAGTAAATCCTTTGACACTGTCCCCCATAACATCCTCATGGAAAAGATGGCTGCCCATGATATTGATGGGCATATGCTCTGCTGGGTTAAACACTGGCTGGATGGCTGGGCCCAAAGAGTTGTGGTTAATGGAGTTAAATCCAGTTGGCGGCCAGTCACGAGTGGTGTCTCCCAGGGCTCAGTGCTGGGACCACTCCTGTTTAACATCTTTATTAATGATCTTGATGAGGGGATTGAATGCACCATCAGTAAATTTACAGATGACACCAAGTTGGTAGGGAGTGTCGATCTGCTGGATGGTAGGAAGGCTTTACAGAGGGACCTGGACAGACTGGATGGATGGGCTGAGACCAACTGTATGAAATTCAATAAGGCCAAATGTCAGGTCTTGCATTTTGGTCACAACAACCCCAGGCAACGCTACAGGCTTGGAGAAGAGTGGCTGGAAAGCTGCCTGGCAGAAAAGGACCTTGGTGTATTGATTGATAGTCGGCTGAATATGAGGCAGCAATGTGCCCAGGTGGCCAAGAAGGCCAATGGCATTCTAGCTTGTATCAGAACTGGTGTGTCTAGCAGGACTAGGGAAGTAATCCGGCCTCTGTACTCGGCACTGGTGAGGCCCCACCTCGAGTATTGTGTTCAGTTTTGGGCACCTCAATATGAAAAGGACATTGAGGTGATGGAGCAGGTCCAAAGAAGGGCAACAAAGCTAGTGAGGGTTTGGAAAACATCCCCTATGAGGAACGACTGAGGGAGCTGGGGCTGTTTAGTCTGGGGAAGAGGAGGCTGAGGGGAGACCTTCTCACTCTTTACAAATACCTGAAAGGAGGCTGTAGTGAGAGTGTGGTTGGTCTCTTCTCACTGGTGACTGATGACAGGACAAGAGGAAATGGGCTCAAGTTGTGTCAGGGGAGATTTAGGTTGGGTATCAGAAACAGCTTCTTTACAGAAAGGGTTGTTAGGCACTGGAACTGGCTCCCCAGGGAGGTGGTTGAGTCACCATCCCTGAATGTGTTTAAAAGTCATCTGGATGCGGTGCTTGGGGACATGGTTTAGTGGTGGGTCATCAGAAATAGGGTAATAGGGTTAGGATAAGGTTGGACTTGATGATCTTCAAGGTCTTTTCCAGCCTGAACAATTCTATGATTCTATTCTATGATTCTATGAATGAATGATTTAATAAATGTTAGTAATTTTCAGTGCATTTTAGTGGTAACTCCAAAAAAAATACAATTTTGTTTTATCTCTATAATTTTTTTCCAAAGATAAATACAATCTCAGCATTTCCAGATTGAAATAAAACTAAATTGCAGTAATGAATCACTGAAGTATGACCCCTGGAAACAATGAAATGCATGTAACCATGAGCACAATGATTTTTTGAAAGATCAAGTGAAATCACTGTCAGCAAGGAAATTACTTTATATGGACTTTTCAGTTTTCTGTCCCTCCCCCATACTTTTCCCCTTTTTCATCTCTTTCGAAAGGGCTACATGGAAAATGTAGCTCATTGTTAAATGATCTGAGAAACCAGGCAGAAAAGAGAAAAGGGCAAGGTAATTTCACTTGTTTAGATGAGCAGACAGAAGAACAGTAGCAAGGCAATCAATTGAGCAAACAGAGGCTTTGGCAGTAGCACAAATGTTTATGTACACACCATTCTCAAAATCTGATATGCAAACAAATTTTTAGGGGAGATATTAATCAAGAGGTTATTCTTATCAAACAGGTTTGCTCAAATAGGTGTTTTATAAAGAAGGACTTTTGTCTGAGTCTGTAAACCACTAAAATGCTAAACAAAAATTGTCATCCTGTTCTTCTATGCAAGACTTGTAATTCTTAGCAGAGCCCTTTTTACCCATTCAATTGCAGTTTTAGACTAAATCTGCAGATTTAGACTGCTCTGAATCACCATGTTTCCATGGCATTTATGGTACTCTTTTGATGTACATTACCTGAAGTTTGGGTTTTCTGTACACAGTTTAGTGATGATAAAGATATCAAAGTAAAATTTGGAGATGAAGCCCTATCTCTGTTCAAGATACAAACACAACCTGGGAAATGCCATCTTTCCTGCCTCACAGGAAGATCAAGAGCAAGAAGCCAGCAGTAGAAGCAAGCATATAAAGATTGCAGTGTATTCTTACTTGCAAAGGAATGTTTACAAGAAGGCACTCCAAGAGGTCATTTAGTCTGTTTTGCATTCTGATTTAGCCTTTAGCTTCTGAATTGGCAAGAATTTTTCTTAACAAAAAAGATCTTCAAATGTGTTTAAGTACCTCTTAGATCTTGTTTGTCCAAAAGATGTTGAATCAACAGATCTGATCAAATGTAGTAGTAGATGATCACCTAACTCCTTTAGTTCCACCTGAAAACTGTATTGATTAGGAAATCTTCAAATATGTTCTTTGCTATTGAATGACTGGCATCCATAGATTTAAAAATTAATTTACTTTTTCAAGGTTGGTCTCAATTCAGGAAACCATTTTAGTAGAAATGGAAGACTCACTGAAGCTAGCAAATGTTAAGATTATACTTAAAAATTAAGAAAACAGAATCATAGGAAAAAATGTGGCCAGACTTCGAAAAAAAAAAAATCCATATCTTTCTGCAAGGATTACTTATATACCTAGAACTCCTCTGAAAAATATTTAGGCAATGCGTGTCCAACCCACCTGCCAGAGCAGGACCAAAAACTAGGGCAGATCACTCAGAAAGGCATCCAGACAGGTCCTGAAAGTCTCCAGAGAAGGAGACTCCATAACCTCTCTGGGGAGCTTGTTCCAGTGCTCTGTGACCCTCACAGTAAAGTTCTTCCTCATGTTGAGGTGAAACTTCCTGTGCCGAGTTTGAATCCATTGCCCCATGTCCTGTCACTGGGCACAAGCGAAAAGATCCTGCCTTCTTGACGCCCAGCCCTCATGTATTTATAGACATTAATTTGATCCCCCCTGTCTTCTCCTCTCTAGACTGAAAAGCCCCAGGTCTCTCAGCCTTTCCTCCTAAGGCAGGTGTTCTAGTCCCTTAATCATCCTTGTAGCCCTTCATTGAACTCTCTCAAGTAGATCCCTGTCCCTCTTGAACTGGGGAGCCCAGAACTGGGCACAATACTCTAAGTGAGGTCTCACCAGTGTTGAGTAGAGGGGGAGGAGAACCTCCCTTGACCTGCTGGCCACACTGTTCTTAATGTATCCCAAGATACTATTGGCTCTCTTGGCCACAAGGGCACATTGTTGTCTCATGGAGAACTTGTTGTCTACCAGGACTCCAAGGTCCTTCTCCATGGAGCTGCTCTCTAGCAGATCACCTCCTAATCTGTATTGGTGCATTTTGTTGTTCCTTGCCAGGTGCAGCACTCTACGCTTACTCTTGTTGAACCTCATTAGGTTCCTCTTTGCCCAGCTCTCCAGTCTGTCTGAATCTCACTGAATGGCTGCACAGCCTTCAGGTGAATCAGCCAATCCTCCCAGCTTCGTGTCATCAGCAAACTTGCTGAGAATACACTCTGTCCTATCATCAAGGTCATTAATAAAGATGTTGAACAGGACTGGACCCAGCACTGATCCCTGAGGGACTCCATTGGTTACAGGTCTCCAGCTGGAATCTGCACTGTTGATCACCACTCTTTGGGCTCTGTTGTTTAGCCCAAAATCCCTTAAGCCCTTAATGCATCTCATTGTCCATTCTTTTATCCCACATATCCTGAGCTTGCTCATGAGGATGTTATGGGAGACAGTGTCAAAAGCCTTGGTAAGTTGAAGAAGACTACATCCACTGTTCTCCCTGCATCTATCCATTCAGTCACAACATCATAGAAGGCTATAAGATTAATCAATCATGATTTCTCCTTGGTAAATCCATGCTGGCTACTCCTGATAAACCTTCTTCTCTTCCATTAATTAAGTTAATTGTAATAAAACAGTACCCTGAAACTTGAGAAATTCTAAGCTCTTTTCTAATTAAAATCCTTTGTTAGCAGCCATAAAATGCCATATATGTGTATTTACTGCACTTTCTACTAAATGCTTGAGAATTATGTTTATTAGTAGCTTATTATTATGTTTATTATTTATACATTTCAAAGAAAGCTACTAGTTTATATTTAGTAGTTAGATATATAGTTATTCTAGATATGCTTTCTAAGCCTTGAAAGTATTACAGATGTCAAAAGAAGTAGTAGTAGCCTCATTTCACTAGCAAAAAAAAAGTGAAAGATCTAGAGGGCTGACCACAAGAGCAGGAATGTGTGTCCCTTAGACTCAAGTCTAGTGAAAAAAGCAGAAGTTGTGAAGAAGCAGTCTGGGTGTTGATAACCCACCAAGAAGGCAGCTAGCAAAGGTAAACTTTTAGAGATGGTCAGTAATGAGGTGTCAATAATGGCAATTGACAACTATGCTGAAAATTATTCCTTAGCACATAATATCATAAGCATTTCTCAGTCAAGAAAACTAACCTGGTGATTGTGGCAGGAAGGCTCAGGTGACTGAGGATCACAAAAATATTGACAAGTTATAACTGTTCAATCACATAAAAATGTGAAAGCTGCCCTTTTCTAAAGTGGACTGTCAAAAAAGCATTTGCTCTAAAGTAGTTAAGATGTACTTGGTGATTCTCAAATTCTTTGAAATATTTTATTCTTCATAATGAAATATGCTTCCTTCATTTCAGTGCAACTGAGAATAAATAGGAACATGCATCAAGTTCTATCCAGGAACTGATTGTGGTAATCTGTTTAATTCCAATTTAAGAAAGTTTTATAAGGAGATGTATTTCACAACAAATGGTCTGATTTCCTGGCATCTAGTAACACTTCTCAGTAAACAAGCTGTACAAATGGAAATAGCCTTTGGACATTTAAGGAGGATGCTCATCACAGAATCACAGAATCCTAGGGGTTGGAAGGGACCTCGAAAGATCATCTAGTCCAACTCCCCTGCCAGGCAGGGTCACCTAGAGCACATCACACAGGAACTTGTCCAGGCGGGTTTTGAATGTCTCCAGCAAAGGAGAAAGGAGACTCCACAACCTCCCTGGGCAGTCTGTTCCAGTGCTCTGTCACTCTCACAGTAAAGAAGTTTTTTTCTGATATTTACATGGCACCTCCTATGCTCCAGTTTGCACCCATTGCCCCTTGTCCTATCACTGGACGTCACTGAAAAAAGCCTGGCTCCATCATCCTGACACTCCCCCGTAACATATTTGTAAACTTTGATGAGGTCGCCCCTCAGTCTCCTCTTCTCCAAGCTCCCTCAGCCTTTCCTCATAAGGGAGATGTTCCACTCCCTTAATCATCTTTGTGGCTCTGCACTGGACTCTTCCAAGCAGTTCCCTGTCCTTCTTGAACTGAGGGGCCCAGAACTGGACACAATACTCCAGATGCGGCCTCACCAATGCAGAATAGAGGGGGAGGAGAACCTCTCTTGACCTACTAACCACACCCTTTCTAATGCACCCCAGAATGCTATTGGCCTTCTTGACCACAAGGGCACATTGCTGGCTCATGGTCATCCTCCTGTCCACCAGGACCCCCAGGTCCCTTTCACCTGCACTGCTCTCCAGCAGGTCAGCCCCCAACCTGTACTGGCACATGGGGTTGTTCTCCCCCAGATGCAAGACTCTACACTTCCCCTTGTTGAATTTCATCATGTTTCTCCCCGCCCAACTCTCCAGCCTGTCCAGGTCTCTCTGAATGGCAGCACAGCCTTGTGGTGTGTCAGCCACTCCTCCCAGCTTAGTGTCATCAGGAAACTTGCTGAGGGTACATTCTGTACCCTCATCCAGGTCGTTGATGAAAATATTGAACAGTACCAGACCCAGTACTGACCCCTGAGGGACTCCACTAGTCACAGACCTCCAACTAGATTCTGTCCCATTGACCACAACTCTGTGACTCCTTCCTTTCAACCAATTCATGATCCATCTCACTACCTGATCATCAAGACCACACTTCCTTAGCATGTCTACGAGGATGCTGTGGGAGACAGTGTCAAATGCTTTACTGAAATCAAGATAAACCACATCTACTGCTCTACCATCATCTATCCACCGAGTTACTTCCTCATAGAAGGCTATAAGGTTGGTCAAACATGACTTCCCCTTGGTAAAACCATGTTGACTACTCTTAATGACCCCCTCATCATTGATATGCCTAGAGACAGTGCCAAGAATAAGTTGTTCCATCACCTTTCCAGGGATGGAGGTAAGGCTGACTGATCTATAGTTACCCGGGTCCTCCTTCTTGCCCTTTTTGTAGACTGGCGTGACATAACCTTTGAAATAAATAGAGCAAAGTTTTCACCCAACACGAGTGTTAGAACTTGGGTTGTTGAATAATTGACTCAGCTTCCAGCCAATTTGTGGGGCTTATATTCACCTGTTAGCATGTAAGATGCCTGCTCATGTGCTATGGCATTGCTTGCTTTCTAGTACTGTGCTGAACCTGCCACAGCTAGCATGACCCATCCCCCTAGGTAATGCCATGTTTAAGAAAAAGGAGCTGATGAGCAATATTGTAAGGTAGTGTTTAGAGCAGTTGTGAGAACAAAAAATCTCAGATGCAGTAGAAAACTTGTTTTACTATTAAAAAATCTCATTTGATTCTTGAGCTTTTTAATATTTTCTCTCTTTTCTAAAGGTATTCTATTCTAGAAAGCTGAACACACTCCCATTAGGAACATGTGCAGTCAAGAGCACCTGGGGAAATATATTTGTTGCATTAAAAAAATATAAATATTCCCACATTTGCTTTGTGGGGGATAACACATAGCAGCTCTGTTGTAAAACCTCATGCTTTGCAGAATACAGTGCATCAGAAGAGACATGTGTTTTGGTTCATCTGAGAGAGAGATGGCTGTAAATCACCAGGTGGTAATAGGAATTGTCCGGGAAAGCTGTGCTCGGCAGCAGAGGGATGGAGGCCCAGAGGAGAGCTCAGTGGGAGAGCAGCTTCCCTGCCCACCTGTCTCTCCTCTGTGGCTCCAGCACTGTCACTCCTTCCCTGGGCCCCTACTGCCATATGTTTCTTATTTTTATTTCCTGCCCCAGGCAGGACAGCTTCCCCCTACCCTTGACACAGCTCCCACCTCCCCAAGCAGAGATGCCTTTGACTCATTTCACCCTCCTTTACCTCCAGCAGAAGAGCTCCTCGTCCCTTTCCTACCACCCACTTCCCTGAGTGGGCTGTGGAGCTATTTGATTTACTGACACCCCATTAGAGAGCTGCCTGCCTGTTAATAGGTGTGATCTCATCAGCAGGGTACCCCTGAAAATCCTTGCTGCTTTTCTGTCAGGGACCTGTGATGCTCAACATAGCTGAGAATGAGTGCCTTGGTATCATAAAATGATTTCCTAATGGAGGTTCAGACCTTGGAGATGGTGAGAAGCTTAAGTGGCCAGTGTGTGACATGGGATTTGATTATATGCCTGCTTTATATTTACAGGTGGGAAGCTGTTAAGAGCTGTGATTAGTTCCCAGCAGGGTGAATGTAGGTACCTTCCAAAGTCCACTGGAATAATTCAGCTGCTTTGACAATTCCCAAAATTACTAGAAAATTATGGGGGGTTTGTAGCCTTATGGTGATTTCTTCTGCTTTTATTTGGCATAGAAAGGCAAAGTTTATTTAGAGTATTATTTTTTTTTCCCAAATAGCATTCTTGTCTATCTAATCGGTCAAAGGCATCTAGCCTTGCAAACAATTTCAGCTGTCCATGGTTCCTACAAAAGTTTATTTCTGAACAAAAACCACTTTTCTAGTCTAGTTTGTCTCATATTCATGAGAAAGAGCCAAATTTTGGTCCAAGAATCCTCATGTTCTGGTGGTTTATAAGGTAGAGTATTGGCTGTTAGATGTTTACAGAAATGCCAGTCTCCTGCAGTAATAGTACTGATCAGAATCATTTGATGTTTGCTTTGAGGTACTGAAATTTAATTAAAACAGAGGAGTAAAAGGATTGTACTGACGTGATTACTTCTATGTCCATTTTACTTAAGAATATTTCTGTGTTTCAGGCATACTCTTTGGGATTTATACTGTGGTTGTGAAATACGATGTTTCCATACAACCTCTGAGATAATTCCATTGGATTTGCCACAGATACTTGCAGATAAGGCCCTGCATGGTGCAGCAATGAAGTACTAGTACTATAGGCACTGCAAGCAAGCAGATGCAACTGGAGATGCTATCAGAGATCCTTTCATCCTGCTGTTGGCTTGCATTTTGGACCCCAAATAAGATTTCTGTTAGTCTGACAGGCTGGAGGGGCTTTTGTATGCTGTATTATTTGGAAGTGATGTTGCAACATGATGTCTGCAGAGGTCAGCTGTGCATCTAACAGTGTTGAGCCTGTGGTCAAGGTGGGTCCTTTCCTGAGGAGCACAAGGCACTGCTGCATCTGGCTGCATCTCACACTCCTCCAGGATCGGAAAAAGAAAGAAACCATTTAATGGCATTGTGATTTCAGACCTTTCATATGAGAAGAGGCACTTGAGATTAGTAACAATTACAGCCAAGAGTATGATATCTGCCCGACTGTGAAAAGCCCAGAATTAGCAAAGGCATTTACTCGCCAAGCAGCGCCAGCAGCTCAGGGAAGAGAAACTGCTCCCACAGTGTCACACAGTGATAATCTCCCACAGAGCTGGTGGGGAAACAAAATCCTTGTCGTGTCTCCTAAACACTTGGTGGAAACAGGGCTTCCTTTCTCTGAGGGGTTGCAAGTTGGGGTGGATGGGAAGGTCACTCTTAATTCTTTTACCAGAGATCAGACATACTGTGACATGGCTTGGCTCATTCAAGGAGAGCATAGAGAAGAGGGGTATAGTTTTCACTCCTTTCTCAGACCTTTTATTTGGAAGAAGCATGAGGACCTGATTTTTAAGCCCTTTATCCCATCTGGTACTGGGATAACAAGGTCACAGAAAGGTCATTGGAAGGTCAAGGAAGGTGATTGTGGGAAAACCAGAGGCCACTATTGCAAAAATCAAAACTGTAGGGTTTTTCTCATAGGCAGCTCTTGTTTAATTTCTGCTATGGTCATTTTTAAATGGAAAGTATGCGACAAATTGGTGGGCCCTTTTCATAAAATGTTACGAAGCTTGGAACATGCTTAGCTTTATGGATAGTGCACACAACCTAGTTAGTGGAGAGAAATTAATCTATACTAGATTTCAAACATCCTTATTTTAATCTGCATTGGAGAGGACAGAAATGTGTATGTCCTGGTTTGAGCCAGGATGAAGCTAATTTTCCTTTTACTGATTTTTTTTTTCCTTCAGTAAGCTCTCTTTTAACTAGCAGCAAGTGTTCCAGCTAGTGGACTGATAACACTGGAATGTTTATGTTTCTGCTGAGACTCCAAGGTCGCTTCTTAGCTCTGCTGCTACAGAGGCTACCAGGGCAGGACAATTGTATCTATGACCCCCCCGTAGGGGAGCTGGACTAGACAGACAGCAGAACTGACCAAAGGTATTCCATTCCATGTATCTACATAAGCTCTGAGGAAGGTTAGAGATCACAGAAGACAACTTCCTTCCTGCTTCTTCTTCCCTTCTCTTCCATCCATGGCCGGTGTCTGGGGAGGACTCCATCCATCCATCACCGTTGATCCCTAGGCTCTGACCTCATACCCCTCATAACCCAGCCCCTGTCTGCTCTGCCTTATCTCCTGCCTGGGGGCTGAGACTTTTTGGGACTGCTCACAGCTAAGGAGAGTGCCTGGGGGGCTGCTGGGGGTGGGGGGAGGCAAGAGGCTTTTGCACATTCCTGAACATACTTGTATATAATTGTACATATAATTAAAGTTGTCTAGTTTAGTTTTCAATCCAGCTAAGTCTCTCTCCTTAATTCTCTCTCTCCTTCCCTACTTGGGTGGGAGGGGGAGGGGATCAAGAGCATTGCTGTCTCTCGTTTATTTGCCAATCCTGAGTCAAACCATGACAGTATACTTGGCTGGACAGAAATAACAGAGGTACAACCTGTCTGGTGACTTCAACAGGTTACCCCACAAGGTCATCAGCACAATACTTTTACTTATTTAAGTTTAGTCACTGGGCAAGGGCCGTGGCAGCAACAGCACTCTAAAAGCACAACAAGCCTGTCTGTACCTGAAAGTTTGCAGTCCAGGGAGGTGGTATATCCTTCATTAGTCCTCACTGCATTAAACTTGCTTCTAAGTAGCAAAGCATTGACATCTTACAGAGCTGCAGGCCAGCTATTCCCAAGAGTTCTGCATGTCGCTGGGGCTGGGTCCAGCAGCTGGAGCAGGAGGTGTCTGGAGCAGTTTTGGTCTCCCCTTGTGGGAGTGGGCATTTGCTGTAGTGGCCACAACAGGAATCTTCCCACGTCAAGGGATGTTTCTCCCTAGCACACAGAGCAAAAGGTTGTGAGGTCATTAATATGTGTGCAAACATGGCACAGAAAGTAGATCAGCTTCCTCTCAGGTCTGATCAGAAGCCATCAGTACTGCTGGTGTTTCTGCAGTCATTACATTGGTGCGCAGATTTCTTGGTTGCTCTGCACAAGTGCCTTGAGAGAGAGCACTAGCTTCACTCATCAGAAACTCGTATTTTCACTGCTTCCATGACAATGGTTTTGAATCTCTCCAAATATATTCTACATATCCACAGGTGGAAAGTCAAAAAGGACAGAACAACACTGTTTACTGCTTTCAAACACAGAAAACAGCAATTTACAGCAAAATAAGCTAGTAAAGGGCAAGGTATAATCTCAGAAAATTGTTTTCCTTCCAATTTATAATTCAGACCTAATGTAAGCAGAAGATATTCACATATTGCAACTATTGTGTAGCTGCTGTGAATGAGCTGATGCCCTCAGGGTAAATCTTCACTGATCTCAGAGCAAAACCATACCCAGAACTGGCTATTGAAGATGGGCACTTGCTTCCAGTATAGGTTAGACTCTCATCCATCCTAATCATCAAGGACTTTGTGCACACCTCAGAAGATCTTCACAAGCATGGACACCGCATCCAGGAGGGAGTGGATTTAGTGTTAGCTATTCCACTGCTATTGCTTATTGGCATATCCTGCCTCATTGGTAAACATGGGGAAGCTTTATCTCACTTTCACTTAGGCACCTTTCACTTAAGCTGCCTCTCAATTATCTTGTGGCAAACACAAGCACTTACCACAATGGAGACGACATGTTACAAGTCAATATTTTAGTTTATGCAGTGGTATCTTATTCTTGTGCCCATAACCAAAACGATGTACCTGCCATCTGTCATGGCTCCCCCCTTCCCTTGCAAGTGACTCCAGCTTCGGCAGAGACACCATTACTTTCATGAAATATTAAAAGGATATATTTAGCTTCTGTGATAGTGGGCTCTGCTTTTTGTTTGTTTACATTGAGCATACCCCTCTGGAGTTGAGATGATTTATGACAGAAGGAGGTGACTGGACCTGTTCTTTCTGAAGCAGAGCCAGTATCAGAGCAGCACTGGTGTTGCTACTCGTGCTAGGCTTGTTATGTGAATAAATACAGATGTCCCATTTCAGCTGCTGCCAGTTCAAGACCTTTTACAAGTTCAAAACTCACAGAAATGCCAAAAAGAAAAACTAGATGGAGAATCAGGGCTGGCTGCAGCAACAAACAGCTGGAAGCCAAGTGAGCAGGAGACCTGGCTGTAATTATGCTCAGAAACTTGGCTCCCCCAAATTTAATAATTTCAGATGAATGATGATACAAGTCTTGTATGTCTTGAATATTTTTTTTTTCTTCATGGAATACACATAATATTTCATTGAATATACAATTGTGAATATATATTTTTCACAAAAAATACCCTTGCACTTGAGTAATATTGGTAACATGAGACTCTTGAAACACAGTGGGAATTCAGGTCCAGCCATTAGTCAGTCAGAAAAGATCAGAGGCTGGAAATGAAAAATCTTAGCTGTAACCCCTTCCTCACCAAATGATGAACATATAGCACTTTATTTCATATTTTAAAGTAAAAAAAAAAAAAAGGAAATGTAGAATGGAAGATCATCAGAGCAGTATGAAGTTAGGTCTGTGCCTATTTTATAAGAAAATACCTTTATAGTAAGGTATAAACAATAGCCTACTCTAATAAAATACAAAATAATTCACAGTGAGGAAGTAAAAAGAAAAAAAAAACCATTGCGAACTAAACATTTAAAAAGAAAACAAGAACTTTTATACTAGACTATATAAACCATACTTCTATATGGTATGTGCTTAAGTTTAGTTGTGGAAGCAGTCTGAACTTAACTAAATGTGTTAGCTCATGAAGAATAATGAATTATGAACTAAAAATTCCAAAAGAGCTTAAAACTTGTGTCTTTCATTCTTTATATTATCTGTTCTTTTGAGGCAAGCCAGGAAATTACAGATCTGCCTCGGAGAAGAAAGTTAAACAGAAAAAGAGGAGCAAGTGCGTTAAACAGTGAAACCCTTAGGAGTGATAGAGCTTCACAGAAAGGAAACTGGGGAGCAGTTTCTCCTCGGAGAAGGAGTGATGCTGAACTTGGAAATACAAAGGTAATCCATCTGGAAAAAAATTCAGCTGACACACATGTATGCAATGGGGAGGAAAAACCTCTGGAGCAGTAACACTAAAAGCAAAGAGTATGTACAGGTAAGTGTTTGCAATTCAACGTATCTTAAAAAGAAAAGGCTGGTAGAACATGCAGCTGGATGGAGAGGAAAGGGGGGATGTTAAGGCATATATCAGGTGCTGGGAAGGAGCACGTCTCTTCCCACATAACTATGTTGGCTCTAGGCCTTCTTGGCTAGACATGGTTAAAATGACTCTAGAGGTAAGGGGGACTGATTCTTAGAAAAATAAATAATAATTAAAAAAATCACCTTGGCTCAAGAAAGGGCTCAGCAGAGGTACCAATTAGCAATTAGTTGACATGCGAAAACATCAAGGGAAAGAATTGATTACTATTTTATATTAACAAATCAAATAATTTTATAATGACAAGCAGAATGAATATTCTGATAGTGGGAAGTGTTCAAAGGGAGGAAAGTGAGTCAGTCCCAGTCCAGTGTGGAATGTGGAAAAAGAGAGTGACAAAGCAAAGCAATATTAAAGAAACAATATTGAAAAAACAGTTGTCTAAAGCTGTACTTCAATAAGAAGCTCTGTGTGAAAGGTGGTGACTCAGGCATTAAAGGCTAAAGCTCTAATCAGTGTCCCAGAGTTCTTTGGCCAGAATAATGATAAATTTTGAGGGGAACCCAACAGGGATGGCAGCAAGGAACCAAGTTCAGCCTGTATTGGTGAAAAAGGGGCTGCAGGAGAGGCAAGGCAGGTTGCCTCGCAGAGGCTGACCGTCCCACTGCAATTTTTTCTGTGTCCTTCCTCAGCCAGGCCTTAAACTTTTCACACTCAGGGTGCAGAGCTGTCGCTCCTCTTCTGGTGTGCAGTCCCATGTTCCAGACATACCCCTTCAGCCTCCCCATCTGGCTGTGACCAGCCCCCTGACTTGCAGAGCAGGAGACCTTGCACTTGTGGATGGGGATGTGATGTTTGGTGGGGACTGTGTGCTCAGTGGTCCACTTCCCAGCTGCTGCGTATGGTTATGATCCCTGCTACATGATCTGGCAAGGCAAAACATCCCCTGTTGTGGGACTTAATTATGCTCTGTCTTGCTTCTGGGAAAAGAAGATCATGGCAAACAGGGGAGGTGCCTGAGGACTGGGAGAAGGCCAATGTTCCTCCAGTCTTCAAAAAGGGCAAGAGGAATGATCCAGGTAACTACAGACCAGTCAGCCTCACTTCCATCCCTGGAAAAATGATGGAGCAGCTCATTCTGGAGGTAATCTCTAAGCACATGGAAGAGAAGAAGGTTATCAGGAGTAGCCAGCATGGATTCCTCAATGGGAAATAATGCTTGACTTATCTGATAGCCTTCTATGATGTTGTGACTGAATGGATAGATGCAGGGAGAACAGTGGATGTAGTCTACCTTGACCTTAGCTTTTGATGCTGTGTTCTATAACATCCTTGTGACCAAACTCAGGAAGTGTGGGGTAGAAGAGTGGACAGTGAGGTGGATTGAGAACTGGCTAAACAACAGGGCCCAGAGGGGGATAATCAATGGTACAGAGTCTAGCTGGAGACCTGTAACTAGTGGAGTCCCTCAGGGATCAGTGCTGGGTCCAGTCCTGTTCAACATCTTTATTAATGACCTTGATGATGGGACAGAGTGTATTCTCAGCAAGTTTGCTGATGACACAAAGCTGGGAGGATTGGCTGATTCACCTGAAGACTGTGCAGCCATTCAGTGAGATTCAGACAGACTGGAGAGCTGGGCAAAGAGGAACCTAATGAGGTTCAATAAGAGTAAGCGTAGAGTGCTGCACTTGGCAAGGAACAACAAAATGCACCAGTACTGGTTAGGAGCCAACCTGATAGAAAGCAGCTCCATGGAGAAGGACTTTGGAGGCCTGGTAGACAACAAGTGCCCTTGTGGCCAAGAGAGCCAATAGTATCTTGGGATACATTAAGAACAGTGTGGCCAGCAGTTCAAGGGAGGTTCTCCTCAACCTCCTCAACCTCTACTCTGCCCTAGTGAGACCCTACCTGGAGTACTGTGTTCAGTTCTGGGCTCCCCAGTCCAAGAGGGACAGGGATTTACTTGGGAGAGTCCAACGGAGGGCTATGAAGATGATTAAGGGACTGGAACACCTGCCTTAGGAGGAAAGGCTGAGAGACCTGGGGCTGTTTAGTCTAGTGAAGACTGAGGGGGACCTTATTAATGTGTATAAATATCTGAAAGGTCGGTGTCAAGAAGGAAGGGCCAATCTTTTTTCGCTCGTGTCCCGTGATAGGATAAGGGGCAATGGATGCAAGCTAGAGTGCAGGAGGTTCACCTCAACATGAGGAAGAACTTCTTTACTGTGAGGGTTACAGAGCACTGGAACAGGCTCCCCAGAGAGTTTGTGGAGTCTCCTTCTCTGGAAACTTTCAAGACCTGTCTGGGTGTGTTTCTGACTGATCTGCCCAAGATTCTGTGGTGGTCCTGCTCTGGCAGGGGGGTTGGACTCAGTGATTTCCAGAGTTCTCTTCCAACCCCTTACATTCTGTGATTCTGTGAAGATACCTGGGAAGCATGTAGCTAAGCTGCAAAAGCACTGATGTGGACAGTGTAAATCCTTTCTCACTAATAACATGGTTTCAGAAGTGATCTCTTACCTGCAAACAGGAGGGGAAACAAAGACACAGTTGTCAAAAGAGCATAATGGATCATTTTATCGTATAGTCCGGAGTTTCATTTACAGTCCTGCAATGAAACAGAGCCCACAGGAAACAACCTTATCTCCCTTTTTCTGAGAGGCCCTATATACCTCTATTGGGACAGTGATAGAGGGAGCAGGGATGAGGAGAGAGTAGAGCACTGGAGGAGCCGGAGCTACCCCACCACAAAGCTGAGCCGGCCCAAAGACAGTGGCCACCTTTCTCCTCCTTTCGAGTGAATTTGTAGGAGAAAAAGAAGCAGAAGGGTTCCACCTGCCGGACAAACAATTAAGCCAATTGCTCCCGAAACAGGGATGGGGAAGGTTTCCAGCTGCCATTCTGTGTTTTCACCTGTGCGAGGCAGAAAGAGACTAGCAGCACAGCTCTATAACTGCTTGCTACCCATGCCCAACGACAGGCACAGCTGGTTATCGATTACAGTCATGTCTTCTCTTGCAATGATTTTCTTTTGGGGTTAGTAGATTAGCATCAGAGGTTTCCAGATTTCCTAGTTAGCTACAAACCTCAAAGCCATCAGCTCACATCTATGTACATGCAAAAAACACAAAAAACAACCAAACCTGTACTGTCTATTTTTCTCCTGGTTGCTGAAGTAAGAAATAGAACCTTTTGGGAGGCCTCTCGTGACTGACAGGAGCTAAGAGTTGCAGGGCACGATGTTCATTACTTAATAGGAGGACTTTTTTCTTGTGAGTCACAGCTAACCCGATGTCCCAGCACAGAAAACTGAGAAACAGTGTTTATTATTCAAGTGTCACAGAAAATAGAAACTTGTCACTTTTAGAAGCTGAAATTTGAAACACAGATAATATATTACTGCTTTCCTGTCTCCTTTCAAGTATTAGCCAAAATACCACTATAGTTCATAGAAATTCTTGCAGATCCCACCTAATTTGACTCACAACCTTGTCTATTCACAGAGTCTGGAAATCCAAAGAGCACTATTTTGCCTCTATGTGATTTTATCTCAAGTCATGTCCTTTGTCTTTAGACATCCTGGGGCAGGAGCTGCCTCATACTGGGGATTTGAGCTATTCCAAACCCTACTACAACCCTGGAAAAACAGCTGCAGGAATTTGTCACCATGCTGGAATTCTCATGGAAGAAAAAGGAGCTAAGTGTGTGTCTATCTATCTATCTATCTATCTATCTATCTATCTATCTACACACCCCTCTACCTATACAGATAAAATCTGCACATAATATCTGTAACACATAATATATGTAACACATAGTTTTGCAGTTCCTAAAATTATCTCCACAAATTTTCACCCAGTTTCTTGCCTCATCTGGGATATTGAAGTTGATGTAAGGTAGAAGATACCTGAAAACTGCACATTCTGCTAGAAAATTATTGATTTTCTTTTTCTCTCTAAAATGTACACTCTCACAGTACACCCTACAGCAGGGCAAACCAGTAACACCAATTAAACACCAATTAGTGAGCATGTTTCTAACAAATCCAGTGCATGTCAGGAATACACAGAGCAGAGAGCAACAGTAAAAAAAAAAAAAAAAAAAAAAAAAAAAAAAAAAAAAAGGAAAAAGATCCCTAATGCTTGCAGAGGAGTCGTCTGCTTCTATAATGCCAGAATACCAGAAGAAAAAGTACTTCTGGTACTGTAGTACCAGAAGAAAAAAACAACAAAGATCTGTGGAATGCAAATCTGCAAAAGTCAAGGATGCCTGCAGTTATAGTACATACACAGTATCTAGTTTTGTGGTGGAACTGATTAAAGGCGCCACTTGTCCTCACAAGAACCAGCAAACATATTTTTAAATCAATCTGTAGATGAATAAATATAGAATTGAAGAGGCTCATCCAATCTCCAGGATTAAGCAGATTCTTGTTACAGGTGACCCATGACGTAAAGGTAGCAGGAGTTTTCCCTCATCACCCTCTTGCGACTCACTTTCTCACCTGCTATTTATTAATCACACATTTAATCAAGGAGAGAGGTGCCACCTTGTGGAACTGGTTAAGCGTTCCCTCTTGATTTCAAATGTATTGTGCTTCTGTGGGATATAAAGGTAAAACCAAACGCCCTTTGTGTAGGACCATTGAAATATGATGGATGGGCATGTTTGTCAGAGCAAACAACTGACAACTCGGTGCATGAAGGAGGAACCACTCCAAAATAGACATCTGGACCTCCCAGCAGCTGAGGAGTTTGCAAGTTGGCTACTTACCTTCCTGCTCCAGCAAGAACATTAATCAAATGCAAGAAGTCAGATTCTGCCTTTGGTTTTGTGTTAAGAAAAGAATATGGACCTGGAGGTTATGATGAGTGTCTTTTTTAGGTAGCAATTGGCAATTACATGTAATGTTTGACTGTTTTATTGGCAGAGCATGGAAAATGTCTCGTGTTGTACTTGCTGGTCAGATATGAAGCATTCAATTAATTTTAAAGTAACCTTGGCTTTAAACCAGTAGAACTGCAGTAGTCTGTTTAAGGGGGCTGCATTGCCATATGCACATAGTGCCTGCATTTTAAAGAGAAGGCATATGACTCAGCTAATGTGGATTAATATTTCTGACGTGCTGTTGCACCAGAGGATGGTGTCAGGAAAATGTAAATAATTG
Source organism: Hemiprocne comata (assembly GCA_020745705.1). Lineage (NCBI taxonomy): Eukaryota > Metazoa > Chordata > Aves > Apodiformes > Apodidae > Hemiprocne > Hemiprocne comata. The sequence continues at coordinate 150,913,434 of CM036586.1, read as the reverse complement.
GATTGGCCGTTGGTCTCTGTACTGCTACTTTCTGTAACACAAAATTAATTGAGATTCAGCTGACAGAGAAACTTGAATCCAAACATCCTCCAAGATAGTCTTTAAAGTGAATTAACCATATCCCACTTACTAGTCAGATTTAATACAGGACTGACAATGGCTGCCTAGATGCTGTCCTCAGAATTTATTACTTCATTCATCTTGCTTACATTTTGTTAGGAGAAGTAACTAAGGAGTGACTTTTCTTTTTGAATCACCTAGAGTCTTGCAATCTTGCAATCACCAAGAAAGGCTTGGTCACTTCTACTTCTGTGAACTGAAAGAAGAGTACGAGAATTTCAGCACCTGCAGGGGGTTTACAGGAAAGCTGGAGAGGGACTTTTTACAAAAACATGTAGTGATAGAACAAGGGGCAACAATTTTAAGATGAGAGAGGGTAGATTCAGATGAGATACTAGGAAGACATTCTTTAGTGTGAGGGTGGTGAGACACTGGCACAGGTTGCCCAGGGAAGTTGTGGCTGTCCCCTCCCTGGAAATGTTCAAGGGCAGGTTGGATGCGGCTTTGAGCAACCTGGTTAGTGGAAGGTGTCCCTGGCCATGGCAGGGGGTTGGAACCAGATGATCTTTAAGATTCCTTCCAACACAAACCCTTCTGTGACTGTATAACCTACAGAGCAAAACCTATATACAACAGTACTGTGCAGGACTTATTTCTTTGCAGGAAGAGTTTGGCAGCCTGTGTAGCCAGGCTTTAAAGAAAGGAGAAAACCAGCTGTGGCCCTCGGATTAACTCCTGCAGATGCAGCAAACGGAGCAGGACGTGACAGCGGCTGTCGGTCCCGCGCGCTGCCTGCGCTGCCGCTTCGCTAGAGGGAGGCAGAGAAGCGGCGTTGTGGGCGCTGCCGCCCCCTCCGCGGCGGGCGCTAGGCGAGGCGAAGTATTGATTTCACCTGGTTTTTTAGCCCCTGGATGGGTTTTCTTCTGCGGGAAGGCTTATCAGTAACCGGTCTTCGAACTCCTCCCTTCCCCTTCTGCAAGCGCCCACGGGCAATTGAAGAGACCCGGCGGTGGCTCTCGCAGAAACGCTGGGGAGTCAAAACACACAAAACGCAAGTGCCGCTAGGTACAGGGTAGGAATCCTTGTGGTACCCTGGCAACATGCCAGGTGCCGGGATAATTTCTCCCTTATTCGTGCTGGGGAATGGATGACTGAGCATTTGTACGGTGCTTGTGAAAGGAGAAAGTTTCTCTTCAGGCCAGACAGGGAACTGGCATCTGCAGTTCGCCTTCCCTTGTGTTGTTTTGCCAATGCCATCAATCTACACTGCCCTTTATATGAGCGAAAGGCAACCTGAGAACAGTAGAGTAGCTACCTTAAATCAAAATAAGCCCACAATGACAGATGAAGCTTGCAGCACAAACCCCACTTGTTCCAGCCGTGGGGTAACAATCGCCTCTTTAGACTGCCCTGCCCAAAGGTGTGGGCAAAGAGGGGCACGGGGATTTATGCAGGGGGGTCCTTGCTTCTGAATAATGCCCCTGTTCAGGGAGTGAAAATACGGAGGAGTACTGCACAGATGGCTGAGAAAAGTGTTGATATGGAAATTCTGTTCCACCCTTCCTGGATGTGGAGGTAATGCCCTGCTGAGGAGTGCTGTGGGCACCCCTGGGCAGGGCAGGGCAGGGCAGGGCAGGGGGAAGGAGCTATGGTCCTGGGATGCCACCTGTGGAAAAGGGGTGGGGAGAGGGGTGGGATAAGAGAGGGGAGGAGGAAAAAAATAAGGGGCTGCATAGTGCTCTTTGGGGAAGGGGTGGGAAATATGGTGACAGGACTGACCTGAGAGGGAAATGAGCAATCAAAGGTGTAATTGTAGCAAGGAGCACTAAGACATTTCTTTTTCCTTTTTTTTTTTCCTTTTTAAAATTTTTTTTCTTTTTTTTCTCTATTTTCTTTTTTTTTTCTTTTTCTTTTTTCAGAACTATCTGTATTTCATTACATTTTGAAATGGAAAGCTGTTCCTTTTTCATTAAAAATGTACATTCCATAAAATATGGATCAGCAGCAGGCCCCTCTGGTGAACAGTGAGTTACAGTCCTCCCAATTTGAACTAAATTATTTGTGTTGGTTTTACGATCTGGAATGCAAAGTCCTGTGCTCAAGTGCTTCTTTCCAATGATTTTAAGCAGTTTTATTATAATACTTGCAGCTTTTTAATGTCTGAACAAAGTAATACATTCAGGGGTTATGAGAGGAAAATGGGAAAGGAGACCAGAAAAGCACTGCTTATAATGGAAAATAATAATAAAAAAGTTGTGAAGTATTCCTGTATAGGGGAAGAAGGAAGTGGGATTGAGTAATGGAACCTCAAAGTATAATCTCTTTTAATTTTTAAGTGCTTCATAGTGAATAATTTGAATTGAATCTGAACCTACAGTTACAATCACAGGTCAGCTCTGGAACATGAAGGGCCTTGTTGCCTTCCACAGATACCGAAAATTTTGCCCAAGGATCCTCCTTTCAAACCCAGTCTCAGTTCAGCACAGTCTTGTATTGGAACTCAACTGATCTTACGTGACATACATCATTATTTATAGCCATGAAACAATATCAGAAGAACAGAAATAAATGGTATATTTTGTCAGTATACAACAGAATCAAGCCCGAGCTTGCCTTGATCTCAGATTTGATCTAACAGTGCTTTACCTCTAAGTTTGCTCAAAACTAAAACTAATAAAGCTCTTGGGCTGCCCTGAATTGAAAGCAACAATAACTTCTGACTCTCAAATTAGAACCAGGATGCAAAATGTACATTTATTTTTCTTTCTAAATAGTTTTGTTATACAGGAGTGTGCAAAATCTCCTTTTCTTCATTGTATGGGTTCTGGGAAGGAAATCTCACTTTTACACTCTACCTAAAATGTGTAATTTTTATTTTTCCTGAAAAAATGTAAAGCTTGTTGAAAAGACCTCCTCTTCTGATTAATGAAGGCATAAGCTTGAAATCCATCTGAAGATTAAGGGCACTGTCTTCTCTATGGAATCACACTAAATTGAATGTTATTTATAATTTATAGGAATGCTGAGTAGGAGGAGACTTCTGCAATATATGAGCTTTCATCCATTAATTTAATGAATATAATTATTCCCTAAACCTTACACATAATTCTTGCCATGTTGAAAGAGTAGTCTGTACAGATTTTTCAGAGTATTATCACTAAACCTCCTTCAACTTCTCTCAACTTACTTTGTTTGAAATGCACTCGAAATCACCTCATTTGACTGGATAACCTGTTACTACACACTTTGTAGACTCCTACCACACATATTCATAAATATTGTAGTGCAAAATATACATTACATAGAATTATTCACCAACCAGATGTAACTGCCTTTACTCTTAAGGCCTGAGCTGTGTCCTGCCGAGCACCCCTTCTCTAGCTGGAAATTGATGAAATGTCTTTGAACTTTAGAGCTGGTCACCGGTGTCTGATACAGCTCCCACTGAAGTCAGCGTGGGCATCTCTATTGATTTCAGGGAGAGATGGTTTTGCTCATTGAAGCAAATATGGTGTCTCCTACTGAAGGAGAGCACCTGCTGGGCACCTGTCAGAGCTATTCCTGAGCAATGATGCGGGGCTCAGAACCATTGCCATTCTACCACCTTGGTTTGATTTTGATGTATATTTTTTCATATTGTGACATGAGCATGTATTACATCCTGAAGAGACAGATTCTCAGCTGGTGGAAGTCAGTACAACAGTGTTGTTTCTATTAACAGACCTACCTCCAAAATTCAGAGCCAAAAGCTGCCTATTTCAATAATCACAGTATTATTCATAAACCTCTGGCAGGTCCTTGAAGATATTAAGGACTGCAACACTTCTGTGAGACTCTTTTGAATGTCACAGATATCTAAGAACAAACCTGTTTCATAATTTTGTTGTAAATTGTAAGTCAAATCATTTTTATGTGATCTCCAACAGTTAAAACTTCTAATATTTGAGCTGTTGACTCTGTGACCATTGGAGTTTCAAAAATATAATACTCTTATTATAAACCAATTATTATAAACAATGTACTTCCAATAGGCAAAACCACTAGTCTGTCAACAAGACAAATTACAGTTTAACCTTAGCTCCATTCACAGGAATCTCTAAGTTCTCTTTCTCAAGATAAACACATTTTACATTGTATTTCTAATTTTTAACTGCACAGGCTTCTGTCTCTTCGAAATGCCTCTCATTTACACATATAATCTCCTTTTCAAGGTTTTAACACTTGGCTGTGTACGCATTCACAGCTGTGACACATTTCACCTCAAAGTCTTAGAGCTTTTTTTCCCCCACCAGGATTTCACAGAAATCTATACGATTGCCCTTAATTTGAATGAGTGCAGAAGCAACAGCTTACAAAATCCAGATATTTCCCTGTATTTCTGCAGCCCACCAAGCTGACTACAGTTGGGATATATTTCAAGTGAAGGCATGGAAACAGAATTTTCAGTGGTAGATCCTAGTAGGTGCACTGAAAATCACTGGGGCTGAACTGGTTTGGTACTTCTGAAGGTGGGGATGGGAATTTTCTACTATTTTTCCTACTTTTCCCATGGGGGAGCCGCTGCACATCAGCACTGTGTGCAAGAATTAGCTGCTGAAAATGGAGTTTAGAAAGGGCAAAATCTGTGAATCCCTTCCTTATGGTGACTGGGGGAGGTATGTAATTAGTACATCACTGTGCCAGAAGATACTCCTTACTCCTCATATGCCTTTATGAGAGGTAGCAAGCCCAGCCAGAGCTGCCACAGGCTTTTTGCTAACTCTGCCTTACACTGCCAGGTCCCTCTCCTGCCCTGCTTGGCTTGTTATCAGCTCACTGTGGGAGTTAGCTGTCTGCGTTTGTCACCCTGGGTCTGTTGGGTGGTTTAAGCGTGGGATAACAGCCGAGGGCTTGTAAGTTGGGGCACAGGTTGTAAACTGTGGCTGCACAGCTGTAAAAAAACTCTGTGGACAATTACTGGCTATTGGAGAGGAGCAGCCTTGAGAGCCGAGAATAAATTGCTGTTTATCAACGTGTGTAAGTATGTAAGTATAAATAAGAAGAGAAGCAATGGCAAAGCATGGGAACACCCCAGCTGATGTGCCATCCCTGCCACAGCCAGGGAAAATAACACCCTTGAGTGTCACACAGTGCTTTGCCCAGGGTGGAGGCCAAAGGCTCTGAACCATACAGAAATGCAAACATCTTGCAAAAGCTCCCGGTCCTGAATCTAGGGAGAGGAGTGGGATCGCCACCTGCTCCCCCTGAACTCAGCAGGAACCACATGCTACAGAGAAAATGGGTGGAGATGCTTGGGGTTCTGCCCAAACTGCATATAAAAGATTAAGATGAACTAGTTACGGATCCAGAGGTAGACTTAGGACTTTGCTACTAAACACTGCTGCTAAAGCACTTATATGAGATTAACTGCCAGGTGGATGGCAAGGTATTCAAATTGAATTTACTATTTATAATACCTATATAATTGTCCTGTCAAGATTTTAATGGTAGAAGATTGAGGTTTGAGCAAACAAGAAAAAAGCGAAGTTTGTGACTGAAAAGCCATTGGACAAAAAAAATGGAGGAAAGAACAGCTGTGATCAAAAGATCTAAACAGATCTTTTGACAGAGATCTGAATTCAGTGTATACAACTTACTTACGGATGTTGCCAATACTTAAAACCCCTCCAAGTTATAAACAAATGCTAGAATGGATGCAGATATTCTATGGAGGAATTAACTGTAGGGCTGGACACCTGAGGCATGCAAAGCAGATCCAGGCTAAATGGAAATCCATATGGCAGAGGGTCAGGTCCCAGCACATTCCGCCCATAGACTTGGTGCAATACTTCACACCTTTCAGTGTTTGCTGCTTGGGGAAGGAAATCAAGCTAGAATGTTGTGCGGAGAGGGATCTAGTGATCTACTTAACACCAGAAAAGAGCAGCTGTGCCCTTCAGCTCAGAGACTGCCCACCCTACATCTCCTAAAGGAGAGCTAGACTTACTCAGCTATATAGACAATCAAAGGCACAATTTGTTGGGGCTACTCATTTTTTATCTAACTGTCTAAAAAGATGGAAACCCAGAGGACCCAGGTCCATACTGTGGTTCAGACTTAAACCAGACTCTGGACCCATTTTGTAGACTTTCTGCCTCCCGATTTTAGTGAATAATTTTACCAAATGTTTGGCTTGTTCTAATGTCAACACATACTCAGCACTGACATCCTCCAGTGATTGAATCATACCCATCCTGGCAAAGTCAAGCATCAGGACTGTAATATAAGAAAGATAATAATAAATTGCCTCTAGTCTGAGACCTGACACAGACATCTGCAACAGCAGATACCCTGGCAGTGTGACGACCTTAAGAAATGAAGATGTTTGGAAAAAAACAAAGCCACACTAGCAAGAATGCACAGCAGCATCTTTAGCAAATAAGCATGTGCTGGAGTCAGTGGGAGCAGCAGGAGAGTAGCACCTCTAGAAAAAAAAAAAAAAGAAAGAAATTGCTCCATATGTTTTGAATTGGAGGCCGGTACATAAAGGAGTGGAATGTGAATCTTCCTAATGCTTAAAGAATACAGAAAGAGTGGTGCTTACTAATTATCTTTTAAATTGGCTAATATGTCACCTGATGAGTATGTGCCTCTGCTGGGCCATCTGGGAGTTTAGTAGCTGCATGAGGCATTAGGTTACATTACAAAACACGTAGGAATTCATTATCTGGGGCAATTCTCTTTCAGCCATCAAGCTATTCCCTCTACTTGGAGCCAATGAGTTTACTTTCCCATGAAACCTACTCTGTATTCACTCCCTAAAATAAGTACTAATTAGGTAAAGATAACAGTCAAATAAACCACTTTAATTGAGAAACAGAAATTGGCAGTTAAATGTAAAAGTGTGTATGTAAATACGCTGATTATCTTTAGAGTTTGATAAATCATCTGTTTTCTCTGCAGAATGCAGGTATTTCTTTCCAAGCCACAGGAACACTGCTATCATCTCAGTACCTAAATTGTACAGACTAAAAAGAAGTCCAAGTCCAAAATAATTAAATTTACATCTTTTTGCCTATCTGGGAGATGCTGGTCTGTCTTTTGCCTTGATAATACACTCCTTTAAGTACCTCTAATTAAAAAATGAAAGATATTCTACCTTTTTTCATTCCATCTTTATGTAAGGAATGAAAAGTAAAAAATTTTCACAGAGCAAATTAAAAACTGGGAGAAACATTGACATGACCTTATTGAAAGCCTCCATGAGTAGTTTCTTGCTTTGAAATTTATATCGTACCTTACACATTTCAAATCCTGATGCATTAATTCAAACACAGCTTTGTAGTGATATTCAGCTGCGAGCTGCAGAATTATTAGAACAAACAACGTCACTAATTTTCTGTCAAAATCTTTAGGCCAATGTCTTATGTCCTTGTTCAATGCCCCAGTTCCAGAATCCTTCTCTAATGGAAAAACATTCTACCAGAACCAGTTCCAGAATCCTTCTCTAATGGAAAAACATTCTACCAGAACATTTTAAAGCACCTCTACTCTCCAATCCTACAAGGTCATTCACTGTGAAGCAGCAAGGTCAAAGACTAATTACCCTCCCTAGACACCTTGGTTTTATTAGCATGAGTGTAGTTATTATTGAGATGCTCTTCTCCATTCTGTGACAGTATTAACGTATGTAAATATGACAGTAGGTTATATCTACTTGGACTGAGCTTAATCTGATGCGAGGCCTGATTTTTGAGGTCCTTCAGCATGCATTAAATTTTAAGTAGCACAAAATTGTCACAGCTCAGCAGGTTTGCAGGACTGATGCCATTCACAAAGCTAGCAGGGCTGCATTTTTTATGAAACAAGCATGGGATCATCATGGACTCTCAAGGTTTCCTGATGTGGAAAAAAGTTATGTCAAACTGTATTATTCAAAATACGAATTTTGTTTAAATGTTTTTCTTGAAACAGTAATTCCAAAGCAGATATGGAGAAAAATGATATAAATTTGTCACAGAGTAAATGTTATCTGAAAATGTGCCTGTGAGCTTAGGGCCAGATGACTGTCAAGGCATTGAGTGAATTGAGTGAATGTCTGATAACCTAATGTCTGTCCTGCAATAACCCAGAAGACTGTAGAGATCTCTTAGGACCTGTGTATCTCCTATTTGGGATAGACTTTGGCCTGTTCAAGAACTTAGTTGGAAGAGTCCCATGGGATATGGCCCTGGAGAGAAGACAGATCCAGGAGAGCTAGTTGGTTTTCAAGGACCACTTCCTCAGTCTCAAGCATGGTCCATCCTGACATGAAGGAAGTCAAGTAAAGGTGTCAGGAGGCCTCCTAGATGAACAAGAGGACCCTGATGGAACTTAGGCTTAAAAACCAAGCATACAACAGGTGTAAGCAGGGACAGAAAAACCAGTAGGGATATACACATGCTGTCTGAATTAGGCTGGAACTGCCCTTGTTTATCCTAGCTCTGAGCTGACCATGAACACCTGCAGCTAAACCCCCGGGAGAAGTGATGGTCCCAGGGTCTGGAAAGCTAAAGCCCACCTGAGGTTGGATCTGGCTGCGAAAAGGAACAAGAAGGGGTCTTTATCATGCATCAGGTTATAGCCAGAGATTACTAGTTTTGCATATTTCTTATATAATGAAATTGTCAGTTATGAAAAGGAAAGAACACTTTCTCATCCTTCCTTTTCTCTCACCTTATTCCCTTTCTTTAGCTTGTTGCCTCTTCATGCTTTACAGCCAAGGCACGCATGGGATTTGGGGAAACCTACATTCATACCTGCTTTCTCCTGTGCAAGCAAGACAGCAGGCTTTAACCTAGTCTTCTACCTTTCTGCAAAAGGTTATCTACCACTAATCAGCAGAGACCACCATGTGGCAGGGCTAGGGAAGGAAAGGGCCTTTCCTTCATTTCTGCATGTAAAAGGGAGCAGGTGGCAAGTCCTATTAGACACTAAAAATTGATTGCATGACCCTTAAAGACCTCTGCAAGTCACTGTAGACATGAACAGAGGGCCACATATGCAGGCTTTAACTTTTAATGGAAAATCTGTAGATTAACATGCCTTGCTTAGCAGTGTGCTTACTTTAACCCTATGGTGTATTTATTGAATTCATATACAAGCTTTTATTTCCCAATTCCTTAAGCCTATCTTTATTTGCCTGTTTTCAAAAAAATAGCAAAACCCCTGCCTGATTAAACAAAGGGCAAGCATGGCAGCAGCAAGACACCATACAAACAACAGCTGGTGCAGGAGATTACGAACTTGTTTAAAATACTCATAATAGCAAAATACATTGTGCCTGCACCAGCTTCCAGGGTAAATACAGTCCTTGGGCTACCTGATCATAATTGTCCCTAGAAATTTATCTGTTAGAAACTGCAAAACACTGAATATGAAATGCCTTGAGATATCTTTGCCAGAATGCCAGTTGCCTAAGAGGTTAAAAATACTTGGAAAGCTACATACCCTGCAATATTCTGTGGTGAGGAAGCACTGCTGGAATGAATGTGGTTGTATGTTCAACTAGGTGAACTGTTTTCCATAGACTTGCACTGTTATCTGGACTCTGCACTCCTGTTTCCAATTATGTCTCTCTATTTTTCTTGCTTCGCTGAGGGAAGTGTGTTCCCAACGTCGATGTCACCACCAGGGTTGACAGAAAAGTTCCAGAATCTGAGGGAAAAAAAAAAAAAAAGATGAAAAAAAAGAAAAAAAAATTAGATTAAAAAAGAATCTTCTGGTTTTGAACCAGCAAGAGAACTGACAAAAACAATAGGGAGACAATGTTTTAACAGACTATGTTCTTCAGCTCATTCTACTCTGGACATCAATAACTAAGTAAGGTACAATGGATATCAGTTGTTCATGACCATCAATATATTGACCCGTTTTGCTTTCCAGAGAAGGTACAAAGAAACCTGTGCTTGCAGCAGCAGGGTTCTTGCAGTTTGTAGCCCCAGTCAAGAGAGAGGCCAACAAGATGTTACTGCTAGTACTGATGTGAATGCAAAATTCCTAGTGGCAGAATTAATAGGACTATCAACTAACTTTATCAACTCCATCTGCTATCTGTTCCTATTTCAAATCATAGCACCAAGAAATCTCCAGCTTTTCTGCAGGCAAAGACACCTGCAAAAAGGAGAAACTGTCACAAATATTGGAGGACTGGATGAGACTGTGAATGCTACTAGGACCCTTGCACAAAGTGTGGCCAGTTCTCACAGATGAAAACTTTCTCAGAGGTAAAAACCAAGCAGCAGAGTGACTCTGAATCCTAATTGCTATTGCTAACAAAAGCTCCCTGTGCAACTGTGCCAAAATACTTCATCAGCACGATATGGCAGCACAGGACAAAGGGGTGCACATAATTTTCATCATTCTGTAATGGCAAAAAACCTCACTGACGAAGAGGATTTTCTGGCTGTCCTCAGGCTTTGGATGTTACAACCCCCATCCCTCCTCGGTGTCCTCAGGCTCTGCAGCAGGCTGCAAGGGCACAGAGAGGTGCACCCGTTCTGCTGGAGATGACCAGCTGGGAATGCCTCCTTTTCTTGGCTGAAAACCCTCACAGAGAGCTATCTTTAATAGGTCTCAGCTTTTATTTGTGTCCAGGACCCCTTAGCATCAGACTTCGTGTATGGACATAGCTCAGAGCCAATTAGTGATCTCCTCAGGGCCATGGGCACAGCGTGAGCATTCACACTTACATTTTTAGAGCAGACAGCCAGAGATGAACACAAAGTACCGAGCCAGCAGGGTGGACCAATGTGCACCATGCTGGCAATAAGACATTTTGATTTTTGTTATGGTGTGGTGGGGTGTTCACTTGCTGGGGTTTTTGAAGTTTGCTTCCCCTCACACACACACATGTTAAATGCATGAACCTCATGTCTAAATTGATTTTTGGTCCCAGAAGGGTGAATGTGTCTATTAAGCAGAAGAAGCGTGCTGGCTGCAGGCTGTGGGGCAGTGTCTTTGGGGGAGCTGCAGGCACAGCACAGCAACTCATTTCTTTGCTACTCCATTGTTTTGTCATGAAAGCAAAGCCTAATTGAGGATAGTTAGTCTTTAATGAATAAAGCTCTCTGTAATTTCCAGCTGTGGCCATGTAATCAGCGTTCATATGCATGAAAAGGGTTTTTTTTGTGCCCATATTTAATTTTCATGTACATCTGTGCCCGTATTTTGCCCTTCTTCTGATTGGGTTGACAGTTTTCATCTTTATTAGTTCTGCTTTTCACTTCTGTCTTCCCATTTGCCCTAGAAAGCAGAAACAAAACCCCAGAAAGCACCAAATAGATTGCATTATCTAAGAGTTTATTAGAGTGCTCCTCTGACCTTGATCATTTAAATTAATTAAATTCTTTTTGTTTTTGCTTACTATTTTACAAATCACTTTGTTGTAGTACATCAGATCTTTTCTATACTTTTATTTTTGGTGACTCTCTCTCTCCACAGCACCACTGTGCCACTGCAACACACTTTTTAATTAGTTTCACCACAGTCATCAGCTTTGTGATTATCTCTGCATCTTGAACACCTGGTCTGACTTTAGAAATTACTTGCCATCTGGTCAAATACTGGGTAATTATAACAATTTAATGACAGGATAAAATAGTGTTGGTCATGAGACTTGATTGTTCCTCCATTGCTTCCCCTCATTTAGTTTGGTTGCATTATTTCAAATGAAATTAAAATCCCATCATCAAGTTATCGCTCTTAGGTGGTGAGTTTTGTTTTTTTTTTCCCCCCTTCATTCATAGTAATCATAAACATCTCCTGGAGTTAGTTTAGTTATAGGCTCTCCAGACATTATGTCTCTAAGAACTATGTGGATTACTGCTTCAGATTCACTGATACGATACTTACTCTATAACTTCCATTGCATATCAATAAATGAAGCAGTAAATGGGTCTTGTCTGGCAAGTAAATGCTGAGACAACTGCAGGGGAGCCATTTGTCAGGAACACACACAAACGGAATCTCACTAATGTGATACAAAATGTTTTGGTTTTTTTTTTTTTCCTGTACAGTTTAATACTATTACATGCATACCCTTGGCAGCTAATATGGTGCACCATCCTATAAATAAGCTGATTCTTGTGAAAAAGTCAGTGGATCAGATAATGAACTTCTTGGAGTCTGATCATTTTATGACTGGCTCATTTTACAACACTTGGATGAATAAGTGGTGGGGTTTTTTCCCATTAGATACTGTCTGAGAACAGTATCTGTGAAGCAACTTCTTAGGCTTTTTTAGGATACTACTAGCAGTTGGTTTGGAAAAGTAAATAGCTGTGGTTCAAATAACTTTCTTTTACATTATGCAAAGGAAAAAATGCTATCTAGATTTTTTTTTACACTTATTTCAGCATTTGTAGTTTGCTGAAGTATATTGTTGTAATTATTCAGATTGCATGATGATAATTACAGTAACAAAAACAATAATGAAGTATCTTTCAATTGGGAAATGAATAATAAGAACAACCCTTTTGTTACTCTTTTTTTCAGGTGCTACTGGCAAGAAAAAAAGGCCTATTTAATTTTCTAGGGATTCTTTCTTGTATAAATACCAAAGAGTATTAGATTGATTTTTCATCCAGGTCCCTAGGAAACTAAATACTTCTGTCATCTAATACTTCCTCTTAGTAAACACCAAGTTTAGTCTGTAAAAGCAGCAAGTCTATAGAACAAAGGAAACATTATTGGAGGTGAAGAATGGAAATGGACATGGAATAAATCTGGAAAGCCAATGGTAATCAACAGCATTGTCCACAATTCAAATAAAAATCCCCTTATTATATCCAACACATGTAGGATGTGGAAAGACAGTCTGAAACTTTATCCTCATCCAGAGATTGCAGCACCGTTCACTGTGGTCACAATTGCTGTGTCCCGAAGGAAGGGCTGGAGCCCAGGTTTGGCCTGGCCACTGCACTTCCCAGGGTCTCTGCAGGTGCAGATGCTGCTTCATCTCTACTGTCACACACCCTTCCCTCTGCTGCCATGTGGGGAGAGCTCTCAGACCCCAGCCCTGCTCTCTGCTGCTTCAGCAAAACAGCCTCTGGGCTGGTGTCCATCCGCAAACTACTTCAGCTGCTCCTTGCTTTGAAAAACCACCTCTTTGCACCACCTCTTGGCACTACCTCTTTATTTGCAGAGGAACCCAACTGCAGCCAGTTGTTGGAACCCTGGAAGATAAGCAGCATCCCTCCTGCTCTCCTCTTACCTTGTGCCACCCGCTGTACCCTTCAGCCACAGCAATGACTTCTCCCCATAGGCATGTTTGCTGCAGGTCTTAGGTGTGCTCTTCTCCTTGTTTACTTTGTGAGGGAGACATTGTTTTTCCAAATTCTTAAAAACTAATAGCAGTTAGACCAAAATACCACCAGATAGGACAGATCCATATGAAACCTGATGCATAGAACAGCTAGTGAGAGAGCGCCAGCCTGTCCATGAGACTAATGCACTTCTCCCTGCTCACCCAAAGGTGACAAACTGCCCAGTCTCCAGAGCTTTAGGGCTAATGTTTGTAAAAATAAAAGTCCTTGAAAGCCTCAAAGAACTAATTGGGGGGGGGGGGGGGGGGGAGGGGGGGAAGCTTTAGTGTAAATGTACATTATCAGTATAACCTTGTGTCGCGGACCGAGATGGTTAAAGCCTCCCCTCACACCTTGAATTTTCATGAAAAGAAAATTACTTTTGCAATAAATTGTATAATCAGCCAAAAGCCAAACCATTCTTATTTAATCAGAATATTCAGAGAAACAGACGGTTCAGTTAGTCTCTTCATCAGGACCTTGCCACCACTATGCACTCTACTGGGTAAATTTAGGTCTTAACTCTGCAATCAGTTTCACTTGGGTAAGCTCTTACCCAGAACCTCTCTGGTGTCTGATTGCAGAACCAGGGTCATAGCCATACAGCTACATCATGGCCCGAGGTTCCTCACAGCACAGTCCTGAATGACAGATACTTGAATCTTCATCTGATAATTGACTTACATTATCTAGGAATTCTGTGGAAAAAACCTCAAAGTAAAAACAAGATAATTATTGTTGGCTTGCACAAAGATGGGGTAGCAAGTTGGTGTTTTTTTTGTTGGTGGTGTTTTTTTTTGTTTGTTTTGGTTTGTTTGTTTGGTTTGGGGTTTTTTTCTCCTTTTTGTTTTTTTTTTTTTAATTATACATTCCTTTCACAAATAAACCACTCTGTGCTGTAAAATAAAAGATGAGATCCAGTCTGTCTCACTTAAGTGAGACATTTTAGATGTTACATGAAGTGCTTCCCACTGTCATTACATGTTCCCAGGTGACTTGAGGGATGTGCTGCAGAAAGGGGCAATCCTCCCCTCCACACACACTCCTCTTGCTTCAGTCTCCCAACCCCACTTCTTTCTTCTCTTGTGAATTTTCCTCAGCTGTTGTGGTTGTGTTGGTTACAAAGCAAACCAAAGCATCCAGCCAGCTCTGGATTAAAATTCACCAAGCTAAAAAGCCTGGCTATTTTCACCCAGATGCGATCCCTACCCTGGTGTTCTGCTCTGTTCTTTCAGAAGGGAGGGAGAGGGTGAGAGCAGGGAGCAGGGTGGAAGGAAAGCACTCCTTTTGACTGCTCAGCTGGAAGGAACTCTTGGATGAGGCAGGTGCCCTGGATGGGAACACAGCCACTCCAAAGCATCCAAAAGGTACTTGCTTCTCCCTCCTGGCTAAGTGTGCCCCAGTTCTGTGACACTGATTTCAGCAGGGACCTCTACTGAATATCCACATTGATGCTTCTCTCAGGCAAGTTGTTTCCCTGCTAATCCAAACTCACCAGTACAGTTTTGGTAAACATACATAATGAAAATTGTGACTTCTAGAAAGAAAAACAAAAGCCCCAACAAGGGCAGGATGTGACTTGCAAAGAGAAGGGAAATACTTTAGAGAGATTGATTTAAACCAATATGAAATAAATTCAGGGTACAAAGCAGGTACTTGGCAGTGGTCTTAGTGCTTAACAAAGTAACTGCCAGGATGAAACTTCAAGAAACTCAGGGAATAACTTTTATTCCTAACCTTGTTGAAATTTTAGTCCTATCGATTTGTGCACACATCTCAGTAACCTTATTTCCCATATCTTTAATTTTATTTTCTAATAGCTTAGACCATACTGTTCCAAAGTCACAAATTTGAAGATACTGGACCTAATTTCAGTTCCAAAAACATAATATATAAATTGAGAGTTTTACAGGCATGATTGTATGGTTTCCAGTGAAACATCAGGCATTCCTAACAGAGGACTAGTTTAAGAACAACTAGTTGATCTACAGGTTTATCGGAAAGAACTAAGTCAGTCTGCAAAACCACAGGCACTCCACAAAAACTAGGAAAAAAAGTCGTATTTGAAAACATCAGGATGTAAGCTCAACTTTGCAGCTTGATATACCTAAAGGTATTATAGCTAATCTTGGCTGAAACTAGTAGGAGATACAAAAAACGGAAAAACCAGAGACCTTATTCTGTATTTCCACCCGCATAGGTGTTGCAGCTAATGTCAGCAAGGAGGACTGTCCTTACAGTGTTCCTTTTTTCATCTTCTGTAATGAAAAGATTGATGGAAAGAGAGAAACAAAAATGTGGGGGAGGGAGCTGAGTCATACAGCTTAGTCTCTGGATGTGATATTGGGACAACAGCAGCAAGAAGGGGAGATACATACTCTGCCCTTGGCTGCAGCAGGTCAGTCCTCAGGGAAATTTGTACATTAACTACCAAAGAGGGCATCATGTTCATGCACTCCCTTGCATAACTTAGCTCTCTCGAAGTGTTATGACTTCAAAGACTGGAATCAAATTAATTTTCTTCTTTCTCTTGTGCTCCTCTCCTAACAGACTTTTTTTTTTCTCATGTTGTCAATGTGACGGCAGGTTTGGCTGGGCTGCCAACAGGGGCTGCCCCCAGCACCTCAAGGTGAGAGGCTGAGTCAGCTGAACACAAAGAATAAATTCATTACTTCAAAGGTAGTAGCAGATTCAAAACTCCAGGCAAAGAAAGACATCCAAAACTCCTGGAAGAAAGACAGAGAGACCATGTTAGCATGCATTACTCCAGTGTCTCTGGAAAACAAACAAACAAACAAGCCAATGCCCCCAACTAGCATTCTTGTGGACCAGTGGTGACTTTGTTGTTATATATAGCCTTAGTTGAGCAACAGGAAAACTTTGTTAAGCTTGACGTTCTCCTGGGGCAGACTCATAACTATAAAAATGAACACAAAGGAAGACCTCCTTGGCAATCAGATGTTATCCTCAAGCAAAGGGGTTTTTTTAGGTACATGAGTGTTACCACCACAGATCATACTGGTGTTCCATCTAGCCTGATATTATTTCTCAGAAAATGCCAAGTATTTCTAATAAATGGACAAGAATACCTTGTCAGCATTTTTTAGTTACCTGTTCATTCCCCTTGATTAGTACTAGCCCCATGCCTTCCTGTGATTTGCTTTACAGAATTCATGCATGGATACAAACAGAGCGAGATGGACAATACCTTGTTCTCCATGCCACTTAGTTTTCCTTCTTAATAAATCAATGTATTGTCCCCAAATTTGTCATTTTGTAAGTGGGTGGAGATCACATCAGACATGTCTGGATTAGGGTCAGTGTAAGTGTTCTTTTATGGGCATCTGTTTTGGTTTGAGCCAGGGTGAGCTTCACCCTGGCTCAAACCAAAACATCATCTAAGTCCAGTTGCTCAAGAATTTTGTTCATTGCCTTGAATAAACAATTAGAATAATAGTAAGACTGTAAAGTTGGTGAAGTCTCAAAGGCCACAGAAGCCACCTATGTGAGCTTCAACTGTTACAAGCTTTCCCCTGCCCACTACAGGAGTTCAAGTGCCCATCCACACCATACACTATGTCTGTGCATGGTCTTTGTTTCCTTGTTGTTGGTTCCACTGGCCAGATGCAGTCCATCATTGCTGTGAGAAAGCATCAGGCATCCTTCAGTGGACTGGTGAGTAACAGGCTCTTGCTGTTGCAGTCATCCCACCTGGCCAGAGGCCCCCCAAGCTCCTGCAGACATGTTTCTGCAGAACAATGCTGTCTTTGTTGGGTGTTAAGAGCATTTGAACAGCTGCACTTCCATAGGAATATAGCCCTTAAATAAAGTTTGCCTGTATGTAGGCTCAAACAGTATCCCTCCTTCACACCCAATTTCAAGGGCTAAAGATTGAATGCAGTATTTACATTTCATATACAGGCAAGACGTCTGGAACCCTTATAAAAACATCATTAGATTTATATCTTATATATGCAGAACCATAGGCTCATTATGTCAAAGTGATGCCAAATCAGAGACTAACACCTACACCTGATTATGAACCAATAACATTTTTTGCTAAAAAGTATTTATGTTATATATGGTATTTCCATCATGTCTACAATAGCACCAGTGACCAATTATAAATCTTGCAAAGCTTACCTGCCTCACTCATCAAGTGGATTATTGTGAAAAGCTTCTAAAGACCATCAAGTGACACAAGTTATTCCACATTAAATGGAAAATTGATCTAGTGGCTAAAGAAGCTAATGTTGTGATGTTTTCTGTACCAGAAATCTTGAATTTTCAGCTTGCAACAGTTTGAAAAGAAATCTAGTGCACTTCATAATGGTACGATGGTATTCTCTAATGATTATTGTTGTAAAAAAAAGCTATTAGCATTCTTTTCAACAGTTTTAATGCACTTAATTGGACGTTACTAATAAACTCTAGAGCAGATAACATTAATTCCTAAATATTGATTGATTTGTCTTCAGTTTGTGTGAAGCATTTGAAAACGTCCTGAGAGGTTTTTCTGCTTCTATAATCTGCTGCCATACTTAACATTTATTTTCAGTAGACTGGTGCTTTCATTCCAACACAACAGCAGAGCTCTGCACTGTGTGAAGTACCAACACTGTGACCTTGGGAAGTGTTATTGATAGTGACACCCTATCAGTGTGTCTCAGGCTGGTTCTTTCACTAAGTCTCTGTGACATACGGACTGTATTCAAACCTTCAGAGCCAGACCATTTTTTCTAGATGTTTTTGCTTCCACTTTCAAGAATACAAATCTAAGTCTGCTTTGGTAAAGAATGATTTGTAAGTTAATGGAGGGAGGGGCATAATGTTGGCTATTTTAGTGGTCATCCAGTGACCATCAGGGTGCAAAGAGGATATTTGAGCATCTGGCTTTTTGACAGGAATGAAGACTGCAGCTTTTCTGTCGAGACAGTCTGTCAATGCAGCTGGTAAGAAGGAAAATTTTGTTAATATGCTCAGTAACTCTCTTGTATCCTGACTGTTGTATCCTTGATATGTCTTAGTAAAAATTTCATTTACAGAACAGGTCCTAGAAGCAAAGGCAGTATGAGAATTCTCTCCAGAAAGCATGAGGTATTTATTGTATCTTAGTGAAAGAACAATAATGAACTTTTGAATCTGAATATGATTTAATACTTGTAGAGCTGCTATACACATGCACAGTAGAAAAGAATATCCCATAGTGAAATATGAACTAATAATTACCCTAGCAACCTAAGGGGAATAATATATTTCACAAGAAAATCCCTCTTAGGACCCAAATAAATACCTGAAATTTCACCTGCTTGAAGATTTGCATACTTAACTCAATAGCATGTCTTCTCCTGCTTGGTCCCAAGCCATAGCTCAAACAGGTTCAGTGCAGTGTGCAATGCTCTTTGTTGGTGGGGTCAAACTAAGTTCTAAACAGTTTAAAAAGTGCTTTAGCCTTACTCTATGTCTGGGTTAAAGCACATTATTAAAATCTGATCATACCCTGATTAGATCTCAAACTTAATAGCTGCTCCTTTCCTTGGAAGCATTTTGTAGTTTAGGCAGGGCCTAATGAAATAAAGCATGATTATCTGATCTACATTGGTCCCTTCCTCCACCCTGTCTCAGATGCTGAAAAGAGGGATGACTCCCTATCTCACCTTTCACTCAGATGTGTATCTCAAGCCTAGCAAGCTGCATCTCCTTATTTCACTTTTTGCAAGAACTCTCAATTTTATCTTTTTTTTTTTCATTTATTTGAAAAACACTTGGATGAGAAGCCTATCACATCAAAGATAAAAGAAACAAACAAGCAAACAACAGGAAATATTACGACCCCCTTTTTTGGTACATCCATCAAAATGTCATGCTCTGTGATGTGCTCAGCACTGAATCTGGCATTTAGATTCTGTTTTTCTGGATGCAGAACCACCTTTCTTATGGAATTGTGACAGTACTGTCTTTGCTCTGTACAGTTACTGTTATTTATTATTATATGTATGCATGTAATCCAACTAAAACTAGAGAAATTCTGTGATTCTGTGATACAAGATGGGAAGATTAAAGAGGAAGCACACAAGTGAAAAGATGTTGGAAGACACTTGAATGAACATTGGACATATTTTAGCTACCCAAAGCCAATGTTATCCAGCATGTGATAAGTAGCTGTTCCAGTTGATAACTGGTATCCTCAGTGATGTCGCCGTTTCCAGAAAAATGCTTTTCATACAGAGTTGTGACTACTTTGCACCTGAGATTGTCGGTACAGCAGCAGAGGTGCTGTGGCAGCTTGAACCCATGGGATTACACTTCTGAGATTCCCTTGGGGATCTGAGAAGAGCCTCTACCAAGTCTGTTCACCCCAATGTGGCCATTTCAGCAATGCAGGGGACTGGCCCAGACACGCATCTGCTGATAAACCAGAGACACTTTGCCTCCAAATGCATTTTCAAAAATGGCAACTCCCTATCACCAGTTTTAGCAAAGAAGTTATTTTGATTCTAAAGGACAAAACAGTAAGAAGACAGCTACTAGCTCACTGTTAGTTTCTTAAACACCATTATTATTCTCATTTTTTAACCATTTGCTTATCAGCTGCTTTTGTGTGGGATGCATTTCATTTCCCAGGAGCACAGCTTTTACCAGCTAAGTAGCAAAGGACTATTACTGATTAGCACATTGTTTACACATTACCTGGACTTGCAGGTATTTTGGAGGCCCTTTTTGCTCTTAATGTTCTCAGCTGGTTGTAAGCCACTCAAGAAGCAGCAGCATTCTTGTGAATCTCTGGCATGGCTGAGGCAGCAACATGCTAACCCTGTACTTGCTGTACCACCAGGGAGTTTCTACCTCCTGCTACTATCACTGGTGACTGTGTCCTAGTGCAAGATGCCTTTGTTTTTTTGTAAATCTCTCTCTAGCCTTACTTAAATGCCCTGAAGATTATTGGAGGCTGAACCTTTTGCAATAATTTTTAAAAACTGGGGCAAGAACAGATTCATGGGGGAATTATTTCATCTGTGAATTGTATTCTTTCAATTTTTTGACTAGTACCACTGTGACAATGTCTGTCTGAAAGCATAATTTCTATGGTGACCTATCAAAATAGCATCTTTACGATTTTGGCCAGTAGAGCAATGTGCCAGATGGCAATGTATGATGCTGTCAAGTAAAGAAAAATGGCTGTTATCATTGTCTCCTACAAAACTGGAAGAAAATGGGGTCCCTCTTCTAGAAAGCCAGTAAGGGCACAATAGGAAAAGCAAGATTGGAGGCACAGCTCGTTGAAATGTTTTTTTGCTCTAGGAATTTGTAAATGAGCTCAGAAGTGATGTGATGTAATAGTTAACAGGACAAAAACTTTTCTGGTATAACAATTACCTCAGTCTTCTGTGATATATAGGATAAATTTGTTCTCCTGGATCAGCTGGTGTACTAAAGGAGGCAATTGTGTTATGATCTTATGTAGTATTTCTGACAGACTGGTGTGAAGGCATCCCTCCTTTGGAGGACTTAGCAGTAATCAGCTGGAACCAAAGCAGCAAATGGTTGACAGATTGTAGAATAACCTGATCCTGACCATATCAAAATTGGTTTGATATTTTCTGGTTTTCAGTCTCTTTCAACTAAGAAATGCAAATAGGCTTGCCTCTTGCCAGTAAATTGACAGTACAAGGCTACAGCTTTGGTATTAAAGTCTTTGCAGAGAGCATAGCAGACTCAATCATATGAATTCTGTCACTGGCCATATGAAAGTATTAACATCTCCTCAACCACAGTGTAGCAAACCAAAGTGAGGTAGCATAAACTTATGAAGATTTGCACCCAGGAAAGTCTTACCTTTACCAAAAACCCAACAGCCATCCATGCATATTCAGTTAGTCATACAACTCTAAAGGGTCTGGCAAAAATGGATGGGACCTTACAGGCAGAGATTATCTGACAGCATCTATTTATTACTATACATATATGCATGGATTGAAGTGTGAACTTGCAAGTCATGAGGCATGTTCCCTACTTTGTCTCATTTTTCTCTAGCAGAAAATGTGTGCCACATTTGATGTGGCAGCATGGCATATCAGTACATGTTGATCCCTTTCAAGCACTGGCAGGATGTCACAGGGAAGCCTGTGGCACAGTGCACAAACACAGACACTGGATCTGCTCTTACTGCACATGTGCTGTTGAGTCCACTGCCTCAGACACGTATCAGCTGTGAGCCCACACAGCAATCCTGTTGCAGCCATAGTGGTATCTTTTGAGTGCTGCTTTGGAGCCAGGGTTAGTCCAAGACCTCAGTCCTGCAGGCTCATCCCTGAAGATGTCCCTGAACATGTTACTGATGTCCCCATTAACTGTTCCCTTGGAATCAGGTCTCTTTGTATGGTGAATCATCTCAGTGAGAAGCCAGCCATCACCAGCTTCCAGCTGAGAGCTTGGAAACTTCCTGAGCAGCAGTGCTTCTTCAATGAGGAGGAGCACTGATGTCCTCCCATAACTACCATCAATAGAACACAGTGTAAGGACAGAAAAACAGTGAAAAATTTACTTTAGATCTGATCAAGTAGTACATAAAGTGACTGCCATGCATGCTCACAGAACTTCTTTGCAGTTCTCCCAAGCAGTCCTCAGAGCAGGCAGGCACCAATTTCATCCTACACAGATGTTGAAAGAGTTATGCACCTTTCTCCAGCGAGGGTACTGCAAAACCTCTGAAGCAATGTGAAGTGTCCAGAGTTGCCCAGCCACCTTCGCTGACAGCCTCCTTTTCTGTAGGAGGGGACATGATGAGGTCCAGTAGGGCAAATATAGAAACTCATAGGAGAGACCCCAGATAGCCCAGAGATCACCACCCAGATGTTGGTATGGAGTGTTTCTTGTCCAGTCAATTCTACCTCTGCAAAGTAGATATAGAAAGAAACTGCAATTAGTGGAAATGAACAAGGAGGTTTGATTCAGTGGTATTTCACTCCCACTTAGGAGGCATGCAGATGACTACACAGAGCTTAGTGAAAGGAGTGAATAATCAGGGATGGAAAGACTTAGACTTCAGTGTCCAGTGGAGTTCCTAATTTCTTTCTCTCCGTATCAGTTTGCCTCCTGGGATATTATATGAACATGTTAAAGTTTTGGATTTCCAAAGAAGGGAATCTACACCATGCAAATGTAGCACTTTGTTCTGAGTGCCATTTTTGCTGGCCAAACTGCCAAGGGCTGTAGCTGGCTTAGGCAAATTTTTGCAAAAGGATAGAATATTCATAGTAAAGGCTGGGAAGCCACACTTCTGTCTTCTGCAAACCAGCTGTTGCCAAAAAGCATGTAGGACAGTTTCTAGCTCCCTTTCCATCTTAGGAAGTCCATAGCAGATTATTTTATAATAGCTGTTTTGATACAATAAATGGTTTCTGCCTGAAAAAGTGACACTTTTCCAAAGTGTGTATTGCCATCTATTGTCATGGTAAGTTACTTTTTCAAGTAATTGCTTTCTTTGTAAGAGGTCATTCTGTGTGATTTTAATAGATTTACCCGAAACTATAAAAAGGCAGCTGAGTTGATTTTAAATAAAGTAAATTCTATGTTTTATGAAGTTTTATTAGTTTCTTTGAAATGCAGATTTGTATTAGCTGAGAGTGAAATAAAAGACCATGGTGGCTGTACATGAGAGATAAGTAGGAGCGTTTGCATATTCATGCTTCACCTCTCTTTTTTTGGGGGTGGCTTTTTTATTTACATCACTATGGACATTGTCTGAAGGGTGAGATTGTCACCTGCATTTTTAGGCACAGCGGGAGAAGCATATTAAAAGATTATTTCCTTCCTGCTAATTTCTTTTTAGGTTTGCTTTTCCAGCAAACAGACTGGAAAGTACCTCTTTTCAAAGTAGATACTTTCAAGAGAGGAAAATATGAGGCTTTACAGGACATCACATAATTTTCATCTCACACTTCTGGCTTCGGATTTTTGCCTGAGTCCCTGTTAACCCTTCAGCTCAGCCCACTTCCTGCAAGTACTTCACACAAGAGGGTATGCTAAAGTTATAGGTAATTTGCATAAAATAAACATACATACACATGTTGATAGAATCTGAGCACAAAGCATCCTTTGGTGCCTGCAACTGCCTCAAATTAATTTATAATTTGTGTACCCAATCAGAATAAACATTACAGCAGTGACATTTTACACCCACTTGGTTTAGGAGTAACTGAACACACAATACTCAGTGCAATGAAGAATGAAAGCCCTAATTTTAGCTTAATTCAGAAAGGGCTTTACATCCAAGCAATTCATTTCCCAGCCTATGCAATTAATTTTGTTCTCACACATTAACAGAACAGAGTAGCTTAGGAATACAGAAGTCCACAAAGATATTTTCCCTTGAATTTTAAACAAATACACCTCAAATCTTGTCTGTCAAGTTGCATTGATTGTAATTACTGAGAAGATCTTAAAAGTGAAGATGCTGATTCTTTAATTTTCTTACATCCAAAAGTCACGCTATGTAAAAGCCTGCTTCCCCTTCAATTTTTTCCTGGAGAAAAATCCTGGAAAAAATTTTCTTAAGTGAAGCATTATAAAATTTTACTGACCCATTTAGCAGCTTATTTTAATAGCCATATTAGCGTGCTCCTAAATGGAAGTCCATGAAAGCAGGAGCTGTTAACTTTATATCTCCCCTTCAGCTGCTCTCCCTTTTTCTTCCACTAAAACTGCATTTACAGAAGGGATCAAGACATAGCACACAAAAAGTTTTAAGTAGATTCCAACACAATATCCTTCTAAAAACAGATCTGTTCCCCCTTTTTAAAAAATGCCCCAGAAAACCATCTTATAACCATGACACCATTTTATAATCTGTGTATCTAAGGAACCCAAACCAGATCCGTTTACTGCTCCAAGAACAAACTGTTAGTTCATTTACTAGGGCAGAGAGACAACGGAGAAAGCAGAAGATACATCCAAACAACAGAAGCAACCCAAAATAGTTTTGCTCTTATAGAAGGTGTGGCTTTCTGACAACAGAAGTAGGCAAGGCTCGACCCTTCTCCATCCTTCCTTCCCACATCTACTTAATGACCTCCCATGCCAAAGCACAGTTTGGGCCATGAGGTGCTGGCTTGGTCATGTGGCTCTGTGACACCTCCGCTCATGCTGTACTAGAATTTTGCCTCATTTTTGCTAAAGGGATGTCAGAGACCCAGCAGCAACCCTTCTGGCAAAAAGTCTTATTCCATTAAAACCTTTGTTGTAAGAGCTTATTTCTCTGTGGAACTGTCATTTCTTGAATATTATTTCTTTTATGCTTCATCATAGCTTACAGTAAAGAATAAGATATTTTAAACATAAAAATCCCCACAAAACCCAACAAACACATACAACCAGTATCCCTCTTTTGCAACCAGAAATGAGGAAGCTGCATGTTAGCTGGTAATTTGCTGCCAGTTCTTAGCTACAACTGAACACTGAAATAGGATGTAACACGTAAATACTGAGATGGACTTATGCAGTATGAAAGCACGACTTTTATTCCATAAAATAATCTGACAAGCACCTGTAAAAGAATGAATATTGGCATTAGACTTACAAGACTCTAAGGTTAGGCTCAAGAGCATGATGACCTATGACTGAATCCCAGTGAGTCCAAAAGTATTTTCCACATTGTCTGGAAACAGGGACAAAGAGATTTGGCTGCTCACAGGAAAAGCTTTTGTTACAGGGAAGATGTGAAGCAATGTGGGGCAGACTCACTACAAGGCTGTCCGGGGAGGAGGAAAGTTCATTAAAGGTTTGAGACTGGAAAAGTGAGACAGGAAAGAGGATGTGTAAATATGAGAGAGATGTGAATGTTCATTTAAAGAATGAGCTTTTGGGAGGGGAACAAGCTGGAACATCCGCTATCTTTTCAAAATGTAATTTCAAGACCTATAAACAAAATAACCTGTTTAAGTCCTTTTTGTCATTCAGCTCTGAAGATGTATCTGCGTACTTATCTCAGATAGCTGAAACAGTAAAATTTAATGAAAATGTGTTATTAAAAATGCATCAGAGGGCAAATTATCAAATTAAGAATGCATTGTATTTATTTCACTTATAGCATACTTAGACTAAACTATCTAACAGCAGCTTCTTGTGAGATAAACATATTTTAAGAAACTGAAGTTTTATTTGTAATGACTTGCATGCATAATGGTTCTCCTCTAATGAAAATAGGAAATACGATGAGCATGAAGGAATATATTGCTACCAGTCTGGGAATAAAAAGCCATTTTACTGTTGTTGGAATGTTAAGTCTAATAGGTTCGAATAATGACTATGTTATTTTTCCAGTATCTCATGTGCTTGTTTAAGTACTCCCCTTTCTCTGGTTTCACCATTTGTGTACCACGTGCTGTCAGTATCCTTGCACCTCATGTCTGTGAAACAACTCTCCCCCCTCTCCCAAGCAGATTCCTCATTACTGTTATCCTGAAGCTTTAACTGACAGCCTACTCCTATTCAATATCCGAATATTCTGGCTGTCCAATATTCTGCTAGTCTCAGAAATTACTTGCTCAAACACCTGATGTTTCATCTGCTGCTTGACCAAAGCCGCATTAGCAGAAATATCTGTTTGTGTGGGGCTATGAACAGTCATTTGGTTGACTGAGAAAACAATCAGCTCTTTTTGCTATGGGAAAAATACGTTTGACCATCTCCTCCAGCTGGATCCAGCCTTGTTCCCTGATAAAAAAGTCACACAGCCTTTGTGTGAACATCGGCATGTTTCATCCTCAATGAGTCTGAAACAAGTTGGACAAGTCAAAGAGTCAAGTACAGCAGGTTTTGTCCACATGCATCTCAAAGCATTGAAAAGCAGAGCTGTGTCAAATCATGTGGAAAAATAAGTGCTAGAAATGCTCAAAACTAAGAAAGCAGTGAGGCAACCTTCTATAATTGAAGATCAGTACAAGACACGTTGAGCTGAAGCAACACAGTATTATGAAATTCACCCCAAATATGTATGCATGTGAGAAGGCAATAGCTTTTCATCACAGTGCTATGGAAGAGCGTGATGGAATTATTTGAAAAAATACTTGAGGTTCCAGTGGAGATGCTGTGTAGTGACCTCTGTAATGTCTTATGTCACTATGGATTGTTAAATATAATAATTAAAGATGCAACTTTGCTGCATAATATCCCTCACAATAATTTATGGGAGCAATGACTCTCCCTCATTACAATAAAGCATCATACCATTACATTTGTGCCTTCCATAGGGGCATATTAGACAGGACAACAGGGTAGGTCCATTCATTACCAGAGTTTGGTGCCCTCAGCTGGTACAGAGTTACATGAATGTATCTTGTTACAGTGATGGAAATGTGAAAAAAATGCCTCATGAGGGAGCAGGAAGCAGGAGAAGACAAGGTAACCCTTTTGGGGATGCAGAAGATGCCAGCAGAATCCACACTGTTTTTCCCCCAAATGGGTCAAATTCACCACATAGCACTGAAGCTTGCTGTAGTGACGGTTCCCCAGGTCCTGTGGCAACTCACCCTGCCAGAGGCAGCAGAGGAGAATTACTTGCCTTCATACATAAATATATTGCATGTGTCATTCCAAGTGAAGGAAAGAGTAATAGCTGATAGAAAAGCCATTCCAATCCTTTGCAAGGTGTGAGGGTGTGCAGCCCACTGCAGACTTCAGTGTCTTCAAGCAGCCATCGGGGAGCACAGCAAAGTCTGGAACTTGCCAAGATTAGTCAGTCATTGTTTCTAGCTAAACTTTGACATGATCGGATCCTATAGAGCTGCTATTCAGTGAATTACTGCTAATGACATTTATTACCAGCATTAACAGTAATTTACCCACCGTTAATCAGAGCAGCCTGTTATGAGACTTCTCAATCATTCTGAGCCCTCACTTTGCCAGTTGACTAAAATATTTCATGCTACCATTAGTCACAAAGCCGCAGCAAACAGCAAGTAAATTTAGACTGGCTCTGGTATCCTGAAAAGTTACACCCTTGTGCCAAGACTTGGGCTTTCTCACTGATCAAGATTTGAAAGACATAGTCATAAAATGTTCTCTAGGAGTGGGCCATTGGATTAGTAGTAGAAAATCATGTTCTGCTTAGTGGAGACATTAGCGGTACATTCATTACAGGAGAAAGTATATTTTCCTACTCACAAGGCTGGTACATATTGCTTGGGTCATTAAACTCGTTACCTATAAGGCATACTTATATCCTCATTCATCTCTGTATTCACTGAACTGCAAGACATACTGCATGTATGGTGGTGTAGGAGGCATGTTCAGGATATTTGAACAGGCTGCTATCAGAAGATGTGTCTGGTCGCCCCCTCCCCAGTGGAAGATCCAGTCCTCTACCTAGACCAAAAATGTTAAAAACATTCTTCTGTGTGTCAAGCTGTATTATCAGTGCTAATCAGTCTACCCTAAAAAACAGGAAAGCAGGGAGGGTAACACTGAAAAGCAAAATAATTTCAAGTTAGAACCTCTCTATGTTGTCAGAAAGAGAGGCCTACCTACTGATGCATTTGTATTAGGGATGCCCAAAGGGTGGGACAAAGAGGACGATGGTGCCTTTGTTAGCACACCAACTGATTCACTATTAATTCATGCCAGAAGCGGAGTCTGTGTTCCCTCCACAAAGTTCTTGTAACAAAAAACATTTTAGAAGTTAAATGTTTTCTGGAAATCATTTTAAGATGGCCATTCTGCTTAATCAGCATGAAGTTCATTTCTGTATCAAATTACTAAAGCATACCATTACCCCCCAAGGGATTAACATTCCAACAGTTTTGTATCAGTCAATTTGCCATGAGCAACACAATTCCCATAACATGATCCAGGTCTTGGAAATAAGGGTAGGAACACTTAAAGTATCAACATTAGCTTGTCTGACATAGGCTACACTGATAAAATATGTATTTCCAGATGTTTGGCTTCAGAGCAATATTCAATTTGATGTATTGGAAAGATTTCTCTTTATCCAGTCTATATGGTACAACTTGGTCAGACACAACAAAAAAGGAAAAGTTTCTTTTTTTTTTTTTTAAACGGAAGATTGTTGAAACCCACCAGGGGCAGTCTGTCCAAATTCAAAAACAATTCACCAAAGCCTTGGTTGGACTCCACCAGAAGTGTGCCAGCTGCTTTCCAGCTTGCTGGTCAGGTTTCCTCTGCCTCAGAGGGGAGGTGGGTGCCTGGACATCAGGCAGCCCTAGATGCCAGTGGCCACAGCCTAGGGAGGATGTAGAGGGGGCCAGCCAAGTTAGGTGTAGTTCCCAGAACTACCCGGGAAACAGTAATTGCTTCTCCCAGGTATTTTTTTTTTTTCCTTTGAACAGCAACTTTTATTGTTCAAACGGGATCAAAACAAAACATGCATTTCCTCCTAAAGATGGAGTTATTCTCTGCCTGAAGATAAACTTATAAATTCCTGATCTGTCCATAGGCAGCTAAGAATTACAGTGTTTCAATAGCTGTGATGTTCTCAGGATATGTGTGAGTGCAGGTTTGTGGGGAGATACAATATCTTTGATTAGATCAGTGAACCAGGTTGGGCAACAAAAACACATTTTGGGCATACAGTCCCTGTCATAGATATGAAACACGCGTCTGTCTAAGACTGTGCTTAATAAACTACTTATAGTTGCTTGCTTTTTTAAAAAAATAAATCTATTTCCCTACAGCCCTGTGTCCTTCCATTAAGTATTTGTGGATGTCTTCACACTTGCCTGTATTTGGGATCAAATCCTGGATAATTTCCCAATGAGATTTGGATGCTCTGGTTGTGAAGTATATCCTTTAAGCACTTAAATATGAATTTAAGGGGCTAACAGTAGCACTGGATGTTCCACTTCGGATTTACAGAAGTGTTGCACAGAACTGACTTGGTACTGGCATATTCTTTAACGACTTGCTGCATGCTAGAAAGGCCTCTTTGCATACCCCTGTGTCTGTCCTCTCTCCTGACCCCAGGAGACCAGGTCGTGTCCTGTCTTAGGGTTTGGGGGTTCCGTGACCCACTGGGAAGGCTGGAAAATGTGCTGGGGAGGTGACGTGTCTGGTTAATATGTCCCACTAAACTGGTCTGGAGGTTTGTACAAACCCCAGGGGAATGAATTCTTTGGTGTCAGTTAAAATCACTTTTAATTCAAAGTTAAGGTAAAATTGTGAGCGGGAGAGTAGAAGGAATGGATTTACTTATACAAAATTGACAAAGCAGCTGCCAATGTTTATAAAAGACATAGGTCAAGACATGAAAGAAAACAACATGCTTACTCTATTTAATTTAATCCAAGAGGATTCTCTCACCCCTCTGCTGACTGATTTGCTGTAGACATTCCTAAGGCTACCTGCTCAGAGATTTTATCTCTGCATTATTTTCTGTCTCAGGTTGCATCCACCATGGAGAAAAGTACTTCCTGATAGGACATATATGCTTTCATAGGTAATCCTCCTTTCAGATGCCACTGATTTAATCTTCTTCTTCTCCTCCAGAATGCATCTCCTTCTTCCTTTGCAAAAGATATATATTTTACAGATAAAGTAAAAATGTTATAGTCACTCTGCTAAACCAGTTGTCATCTTCTTTCTGTGATTGTAATTAACCGTTGGGTGACAGTGTTGTCAATGCTTCTAATGACCAAATTAGAAGTTTCAGAGTAAATTTGGAAGGGTGTACCAGAGTTAGGTAAGTAGCTGGAAGAGTGGCAAATGGAAGCTGTAGTAGAAGGTAACTCATACTGAAAGGAAATATTAACATTTTTCATCAAGTGGTTCTTTTTTTTTTTTTTTTTTCACTTTGCCATTGAAACGAAGATTAAAAAAAAAGTCTTTAACTATCAGGAAAACACTGGCCCCATGCAGAGAAGCAATATGAAACCAGATGATTAGAAGACTGCACACATCAGGGTTTGAAAACAGCCTGTGAGTCAGCGTTGTCTCTGCATTTTACAGCTTATGGACCATTCGTCATCCCTGTCACTAAAAAGTAAAACCATGGTGCTGATGGAGTAATAAAGTGATTGCTGATGTGAAAGCTTTCTATGTGATGCTAGGATGAGAGCTAAAAAAAAAAGTTTTTCTAAATTTTTTTTTTTCTAAAAAGACACATAATTTAACAGATATTTCTTATGTTAACATTTTTGTTTGTTTGTTTGTTTGTTTTCTGGCTAGCTACTGTTATGACTGCTCTGGAGTGGAGATGTGTAAAGTGATATTAAATTGTCATCTAAAATAAATGGGAAGATATGGGTTGGATGCAGGAGCTGAAAGGAAAAAAAAATAATCAATTGGAGAAAGAAACATTTACAAACTAACACTTAAAACCAGAATACATTATTCAGTTCTGAAATGCCATGACAGCTATCACTCAAGAAAAGCACTTTGTGGAGGGCTAAAAAGGATTAGACAATAGATAGGTGAGCAAGATGAATATCATTCAGTCACACTTGTTAAGATCATAAGGAAACTAAGCCATATGCAGGCAAATAGCTCCCTGAAGTGAAGAACAAACTTCCCCTTAGTCGTACCACAGTGCTGTAGTTCATTACAGGTAGCTTTCACCTTGGCTTAAAGCCCTTGCCCTCGGCTGCTGGCAGGCAGAGTATGGATCAGGAATGGTTGGTTGCTGAGGGCAGGATGGAGGTGATCTGTTCACATAGCTTTCTTACCCTTTTCCTTACATGCACCTTTTTCATCTTTTATTCCTCCTGCAGTTCCCATTTTATGTCCCTACTTTTGTATTTTCTGTTTGCTATTTCTCCTCCCTCAGCACTTCCCCTTTAACCTGTTTCTTCCAGTCCCACTCCAGGCAATTTGACCTCTCTCAGCAATTCTTCATAGAATCATAGAATGGCTTGGGTTGGAAGGGACCTTAAGATCATCTAGTTCCAACCCCCCTGCATGGCCAGGGACACTTTCTGCTAGACCATGTTGCTCAGAGCCCCATCCAATCCGCCCTTGAACACTTCCAAGGAGCGGGCAAACACAGGTTCTCTGGGCCACCTATTCCAGTACCTCACCACCGACACACTAAAGAATTTCTTCGTAATGTTTAACCCAAATCTCCCCTCTTCCAGTTTTCATCCATTACCCCTTGTCCTATCACTACAAGCCCTTGAAAAAAGCCCCTCCCCAGCTTTCCTTTGGGCCCCTTCAGGTACTGGAAGGCAGCTATGGGGTCTCCCCAGAGCCTTCTCCAGGCTGAACAACCCCAACTCTCTCAACCTGTCTTCATAGAAGAGGTGCTCCAGCCCTCAGAATTCTTATCCCTATATCCTTCTCGTGCTTTATGTTTGCCTCACTCAACACAAAGCAGTTTATTTTTCCTTTTTTTTTGTTGTTGCCACATACATGAAGGAACAACCTAGTAACGTGTCCAAGTGAACATATTGCAACTAGGTGTCAGGAACACCCTGAAGCAATGAACCACTAGACTGCCTCTCACCACTGGACTTCTGCTGTTAGAGAAACTTAGAGCATTACTCCTCCATTTTCAGTTCATGTGGATCAAATGGATCATCAGCTGGCAGCGTTCCCAAATAAAATCAGCCAGAACTCCTCAGATGATCACCTCATTCCTTGTTTCCTGGTGTTTAATGGGTGACTCAGCTGATGGTGACAAATTCTCTTGTCTTTTTGTGGGCTGCCACTTACCAGCCCAATAGTGTTTCAGAGATATGTAGCCTTTTTCAAACAGCAGCTCCCTTAGTATGCATTTCCTCTCCTTGATATTCCTTGAAAGCAAAATAACAATTTTATTGTCCTTTCCTCCCCAAAGGCAAAGCTTACGAAGATCCTCTAGAAGAGAGAGACTGTTGACACAGTAGTCTTCTCATTTTTTGATGCCTTACTTCATATCATGACTGCAGCAACTTACAGTGCATAGGAGATGTGGGTATTAGAAATGAGGAGCCTCTTGCTAATGCCTTATCAATACTCTTTCACATAGTGTGTATGAATACAGTGGCTGTGGGTCTGTCAAAGGAATAGAGTCCAACCATTGGACTAAAGGAACTGTTGTCCCAAAAGTTGGCTCCACCACCCGGTGTGCAAGAAGCCCATCCACACACAAGAGTTGAGATACTTGCATTAATATCCAGCTCTGCGCAGAAAAGGGAGTAGGGTGGTATTCTGCAAAGCAACCTCAGTGTCCCGAAACACAGGGTCTACTTTTATACATAGAAACATGTAATGCTATTTTATCTCTACTTATATTCTATCACTCTTATGTATGATTTGCTAGTTCTTCGCTCCCATTTAAAGTGACAGTGCTTAAAGGTTTCACCAAGCATGCTCAAAGATTTGGGGGGGGTTTGTTAATAGGGGTCTCTCTAGCCTATGGGTGGGTATTTTAGTATGCTAATAGTACATTAATATGCTATAGTGTTTTCTACCTCGTGCTCAAGGCTATAACCAAGACAAGTTGTGGGGAGTACTTCTTTCCATTCTTTTAATCTGTCTTGCAGGCCTGTTCCTCAAGGATGGGTTGTTGACTACTAGGGACATGTTTTTCTCTAATTCTTGCTGCCTTAGTATTATGTAAGCTCTGTTTTTATTATATGCATCTCTTTGTTCTCTGTTATGGGATTTTTCCCCCCCCATATTTTACTTATTTTCCTTGATAACTGGCATCCGAGCTGCATGGCTCTGGCCATGAAGTTTTATCTTCACCCCCAGTGTCATGGAAAGATGGGTCCAGATTCCTGGCTGCAGCTGAGCTGTGCTGGGAGCAGTGGGCACTGCTGCCATCCTTGTGCCCAGGAGAGTGTAATTGCTCAGTGTGCACCACTGCTCCAGTGCTGTCCCCAAACAATTTCATTCACCTGCTGGTTCTAGCACAACTGACAGGTATGGATGTGGCTGGCATAATGAGAAGGTTTTAAAAGACCATCAGAAATGGAGAGTGAACTACTGAAGGGAATGCAGAAACCTTGTTACAGGAATTAACGAGTAATCATTCTTTTGATGTCATCAGGGGTGGATTTGCCCACAGGCTATTTTTTTTTTTTTCCCCAACTGAAAACAAGTGGAAGGAAAGGAAAGATACAGAAAAATTAAATGCACTCTGACTTCAAAGCAGAAATGTTTCTCCTTTGGAAATGCATGTAATTACCAGATAGTTGTAAAGTACAATAATGCAGAGATGCCTGGATGGCATTGCAGCTGGATGAGCATGAGCCAGCAGTGTGCCCAGGTGGCCAAGAAGGCCAATAGAGTCCTGGCCTGCATCAGAAATAGTGTGGCCAGCAGGACTAAGGAAGTGATTGTCCCCCTGGACTCGGTGTTGGTGAGGCTGCACCTCAAATACTGTGTTCAGTTCTGGGCCCCTCACTACAAGAAGGACATTGAGGTGCTGGAGCTAGTCCAGAGAAAAGCAACCAAGCTGGTGAAGGGTCTGGAGAACAGGTCTTATGAGGAGCATCTGAAGGAACTGGAATTGTTTAGCCTGGAGGAAAGGAGGCTGATGGGAGACCTTATCGCTCTCGACAGCTACCTGATAGGAGGTTGTAGCAAGGTGGGGGTCAGTCTCTTCTGCCAACTAACAAGCAATGGTACAAGAGGAAATGGCCTCAAGTTGTGTCAAGGCCTTGAGGGTTGTCAGGCACTGGAACAGGCTGCCCAGGAAAGTGGCTGAATCACCATCCCTGGAGGTATTTAAAAGATGGGTAGATGTGGTTCTTAGGGACATGGTTTAGTGGTGGACTTGGCAGTACTAGGTTAACATTTGGACCTGAAGATCTTCTTTTCCAATCAAAACAATTCTATGATTCTATATTTCACACTACGCACGCCAGCAAACACTCCTAAACAACAACCAGACAGGAGACACGCCACTTCAGTGTTTTGTTTCAGTAAGTCAATTTGCAAGAAGTGAGCTTCTTCATCCAAAAGGTCTGAGACCTCAGATATCTGCATAGATTCACTTTGTCCAGACTTGACAGGTTTTAGAGATTAAATTAAATCCAGCCATTTTCCAGACAGATAAGAAGGTAGATTCCTCACCCTCAGAAGTTACAATCAAAGGGTGCACAGATTGACACAAAGCTAGGGAGGCGAAACTAGGAGACATATGGCTCAGCATAAATTCAAAAGGTGAATTAAGGAATTGTTTTTAACCCAGTCATTTTCCAAACATCTAAGAGTGATGTTCATAGTTTTGGCAGATTTTTTGCCTCCCTCTCCTCTCCTCTTTTCCTTGATTTTTTTCAGCATCTCTTTCCTTTTTTTATCCAGTGCACAGCTAATCCAGTGTGTGTACAAGTGTAGGTGCTTAAGGCAATTGCTCAGCCTTGAAAGGAATTCCTACCTGCAATCAGTGATGGCCTAAGATGGATTTTTCTTCTGCCCAATAATTGTTGTTCACCTATGACCCCTTTTTGATAAACTAATAGCTGTGTCATTATTACTCAAAAAAAAAAAAAAAAAGGTGCTTGGAATAAGAATGTGTTCCATTAAAGCAGGCAAGTCTAAGCAAGTATCTAATACCAACGCCCGTGAAGTTCATCAGAGGAATGCTGATTGATTTTCCTTAAATAGACTAGATGAATGGTAGAGCATTAGACTTGTCTAAACAATATGCAAGTCAGCATGGGGCTGTGTTTTCAAGAAGAGCAAAAATGGATTCGTTCCAACAGCACAATATAGCACTGAGAACAGCCTAAGTGTAGGAATTTAGGCTCAAAGTTTTAAAGGCATATTTTCCACTGGTTTAAAGAGGAAATCTATTTCCTATTCTTCATGAGCAGATACTCGTATTTTTAAAATCATGGCATTAGCACCTAAGTGCAGTTTATCTCACAGAGCTTCTGCTTTGTTGATGTACCTGAGGGTTTTAAAATAGCTGTCAAATGTTTACTTATAAAGGAGTGTAAAGGGAAGCTGAACTGAGTGAAAGTCAGTTTTTTCCCTAGAACTGGAGTCTTAATGTATTTTAGTGCTCAAAGATGCATTAAACACCTAGCACAATTTTCCGGCATCTAAAAAGTGTCTTAGGCAGCAGATTCTGGGTGCTTGTCTCCTAAAGGAAGGCAGAGCCTAGAGTCCCTGTGCTCCAGAAAATCCTGTCCATCTGTACCCTCAGTCCCAAGCAATTTTATATCAGAACAGCATCCAGCAAAATGGAATTTCCTATTGCATGGGAAGAGATCCATAATTTGTCTGAGTACATCAAAATGCTATACCCTGTAAAAAAAAATCCTAACCATAATTGACAAGATTATCTGATCTGTTTGGGTTTTCCAGCTGTCTGGCTGCAGAGCTACTAAGCAGCGCAGCATCTGGAAGCCTTTACCTGCCTTGATTTTCTTCCCAGGTTGCTGGGAGCTTTGACATACTTCCTGCTGCAGAGTTTGGCCTCAACACGCAGGATGATCTGGCAGAAAAACAGTCAGGAAACACTCAGGAAAAGTCCCTATCCATTGGTAAGTGAATTAAAATTTTCTTATTTGACCTGCCCTGACAGGGCAGGAAAACCTGAAGGGTCAGCCTTGAGAAAAAGAGTGGCAACTGCTCTGATTAGAATGGGTGTTTGCTCAGGGATATCTGCTGGAGACAGGAGTTGTGTTTTTTAACAATAACAGAGTTTCTTGCATGTGGGTTACAGTTCAGGACAGGTAGTGTCAGTAAATCTTGAAAAGCTGTTTTCCCTGGCAGGAAGGTAGGGGCCTGCATTCCCCTCTCCTTCACCAGGCACCCAAATGCTGCTGCTAGCTGCCACTCCTGTCAGTAGAGAAAACCCCATCCAAGGCTGCACAGATAAATTACTTTCTTTGCCTTAAATAACAGTGATTCCCAGCTCTCATTTTATTGCAGTGGAGAAGCACACTCAATTTATTCTGGGGCTTTGGGGAACAAATTGGATTACATATATTTTCAATCAGTTATTCAGCCTCAGTGCTGTCCTTGGCATAACTCACAGAACTACTATTTCATGACCACAGGTAAAGACTATTGCCCTCCTTCAGCTTTCTGCCTGCCTTATTAACATGTACTACACTTGCAATTATAGAAATTGTAAATACAGGTTCAGAACCTCCACTGGTACAAATTGTCTCAGCTTTCTGGAGCTCTCCAGAGGTAAGTCAATATGTCTGCACTTTGGTAAGCTCCCCACAGCGCATACCCAGTAGCACAGATAATGGGGAGTCCCCTTCAAGTCACAGAAAAAGAAAAGAAGGGCAGCTCCAGTCTAATAGCAGCCTTAGCACCTTTATTTACTGCTCAGCCTGACAGCAGGAGGCCAGGAGCGAAGCCTTGATTGAGGGTTTCCATCTGCTCTGCAGCCCCTTGCAGTACAGGAGGGGTAAGAGGGGAGCAGCAGCTACATAAGTGATACCTCTGGGGAACCCTTTGCTCTCTAACTGAGTACTTCTGGACTCCCACTGACAGCACACAGCCCCTCTTGGTGTTGCTGAATGCATGTGTTGTGACTCTTCACTTAGAGACAGTTTCAAAGTGTGGTGATGAGAAGTTCTCCAGGCAGCTGTTTAGCCCAGGCCAGAGATGTGTCTGTTATCTTATCTCTTGGTATTATTCAAGTCACCCACATGCCTCATTCTTGGCACAGACTAAAACACCCCGTGGAAGTCTGAGGAATAAAAGATATGGGCTCAGTGTGCACTGCAGAGTTTCAAACTCATGCTGACTCATTTCAAGTAAATCACCTTCCGTTCTATGACAGAAACTAATTTAGAGTCTGTTTCTGCAGATTACATGCACTATCATTTCGGTGTAAAGATGAGGTGCAGATTAGAAACAGGTGCTAAATGCAGGATGAAGGTTTAAATAAAGCCTGATTTTCAGAAGTAAGTCTCATCCTTCACTCTTCAGCTGTTTCCCAGAATACTTACAACTTTTGGGAAGTGTGTTCTGGTTGCACAAATACTCCAAAAAAAGACTACCTTGGTTGTCTAGCTAGTACAGCCCATGCAAATGAATTGCCTTTGACACTGAACCTATTTTCAGCTGTTCAATCAGCTCATAATTCCAGGGGCTGTTTTGAGAAGACAAAGTAGCATCACTCATATATATCCCTTCAGTGCTCTGGAAGCCTCAAAGACTGATTTGTAGAGAGAAGAAAGAGAGATATGTGTTAAAAGAAGCTTTACAGATAATTTATAATAAATCCAAACCTGCACGGCTCAGATTCTCTCCTCAAACATGACACAAACATCAGCTTTGGGGGAGTCCCAAAGCTGATTTGCTTGGACACCATCATGACAGAAGGGGAATAGCATCACATCTTCCCAGTACAGGGCTGGAATTTCATCTTTGTTCCTGTGTTTTCATGCACTGGTTTATTATCTGTCACCAGCTGCTCAAGAAAAAACATGGATTCCTTGATTCAGGTCTGCACAGGTGCACAAGGAAGAAAATTGCCTTAAGGCTCTTTTGTCTTTAAATGTATCTTATTTGTAGTTCTAAAGACTATCAGACAGATAACAGTTTCACTGGTACTGTAAAGATTGTTACTGCCCGAAGATTCTTCTCTACATACCTGTGTTATTTGTGATTTGGGATATTCCAGAATGAATTAAAGACTGCAATCCTGTTTTGTTATATTTACAATTCTTTGCCAGTCATTTAGTGTGGTGTTGTGGTTGTTTTTCGTTTTGGTGTGGGTTTGTTTTGTTTTATTTTTGGTGGTGTGTTTTTTTTTTTTTTTTTTTTTGGGTTTGTTTGTTTTTGTTTGTTTTTGTTTTTGTTTTGTTTTGTTTTTAATGGGAGTAGTGATTTTTACTTTCATATGCAAGGAATCAATTCAGGCTGCATAAACCAAACCCCTAAATAATCCTCATAAATTGACTCAGGTTTACAAATTATGCCGTTTTGTATTTAGGAATCATAACAAGACAAATAATGATGCAGAAAACACTGGCAAAAATCTGAGCTCAATGAAGACTCTGTGGGAGAAACTGGATAGATGAGATAATTAAAAATTTGGAGAAACAGCATCTTAAGATATTACCCATCTGTCCAGAGAAAGTAATTCTTAAGAACTCAGTCATCTCAGCTCACATAACTGTCATAAGAACACACATTTCAGATACTTGTTTCTGAACCACTGTCTTCTTCCACAGCACTGACAGGTTTCACCAGAATGTCTGAGGGTCTACCAAAATATGTCCCAGGGTTTTTCACTTGCCTGTCAGTTTTGGAGGGTCCTTGGGCTGGGATATTTTAAAATTCAAACTCAGTTCTGAAAAGATATTAAATACAAAAATAAATTTAAAGCAAACCATTCTCCTAAACCCCTCAAAGTTTTCAGGCATGTTTGCTTTGATGTCTCAAATCTCCTCAGTGCCTCTGGTGAAACTTCTCCAGTACTGAGAAGACCAGGATGGCAACTACATGCAAACCTCTTAACTACAGAAAGCAGCATGATGTTAGAGAGTCACTGAAGAGTACACATCTGCCAGTGCTCATGGTACCTTACTGATGAAGCAGTGATTGCCATTAGTTCCCAAGGAGCTGTATTTATGATTTTTGCTATGGCTTTATCTCCGTGAAGCATGCCATGGCACTCTGCTCCTTCAGCAGGCTTCCACTGGAGTCTCAGGGTGAGAAAAATTTATGATTGCCAGTAAAGCATCAACCTTTCATGTTTTTCACTTGGTATCTCCTCTTTATCCTATTGTTACAGTTTTAAGTTAGCTCCCGAAATGCAGACAAAGAGACTATGTTTAGGAAAGAGGCACTGCTTTGTTCAAATGTGGGCAGAATCAGTCACTGGGGGAACATTTCCCAAATTGAGTGCACCGTTGCTCACAAAACTTCTCATATTTATATGCTGAAATTCATATCACCAGCCTTTGTGGCCTTATAGATGACACTTAATCCCTCCTATCTACTACATTTGCATAATGCTAACATTGCAAAACAAAAATACACATGCACAGGGGTCTCAGGTTGTTGTCAGTGTTTGTTTGGGTAGGTGCCCCCTACTCATTCCAAGGCAAAGTTCACTTTAGGACTCTTCTGCTGTTGATCTTGCCAAATGCTGTTGCAAGCATTTTGTGTATCTTTTGGTGCACTGGCTCAGGTCTTCATAGCCATTGGGATACAAAGTTTCATCCTGAGCTTGTGAGTGTTTCACTTGAGAGATTAAAGCTGCAGAAAAATATCTGGAAACACAGCTGCAGAAGAGTAGCTGGAAACATACACAGGGCTTCCTTTAACCCTTACCACTATCACTATTAGAGGTCCTAGGGCACTTTAAGGGTTCCATACTTTAGCCTAGATTTTCCCAAAGTCTACTAGCTATTAAAGTTGAATGTCTGTTAGCTGTCTACTCAACATCTGTACCCTGAATATGACTACAGCATGGAGCCATGGTACACATGTACTGTGCTGAGCAGACACAAATTCCAACACTTTTGGATTATACAGTCATTCTACTCAAAGGCAGCAGCTCTGGACAGATTAGGAGGGATCTGATGGGCCTACCAAGTGTAGGCTGTGCACATGCTGCTTCTAACCTGTTTTAAAAGCATCCACGAGGTAGGTGGATGGGGAGTTCACAAGGGGTCTGGCAATTCTGCCCTCATAAGACCACATCTGGAATATTGTGTCCAGTTCTGGGTTCCCCAGTTCAAGAGGGACAGGAATATACTAGAAAGAGTCCAATAGAGGCTGCAAGGATGATTAAGGGACTGGCACATCTGTTATATGAGGAAAGGCTAAGAGACCTGGGGCTTCTTGAGATGACTAAGAGGGGACCTTATTAATGTCTACAAATATCTGACAGGTGCATGTCAAGAATGAGCCAGTCTCTTTTCAGTGGTGACCTGTGATAGGATGAGGGGAAATGGCACCAAGTTACAACGCAGGAAGTTCCACCTCAACATGAAGAAAAACTTCTTTACTGTGAGGGTGATGGAGCACTGGAACAGACTGCCCAGAGAGGTTGTGGAGTCTCTTTCTCTAGAGAATTTCAAGACCTGTCTGGATGTGTTCCTGTGTGATCTTCCTTGGGTGTTCCTGCTGCAGCAGGGGGGTTGGACTTGATGATTTTCAGAGGTCCCTTTCAACCCCTATGATTCTAAGATTCTA
Source organism: Hemiprocne comata (assembly GCA_020745705.1). Classification (NCBI taxonomy): domain Eukaryota; kingdom Metazoa; phylum Chordata; class Aves; order Apodiformes; family Apodidae; genus Hemiprocne; species Hemiprocne comata. The sequence goes on along the minus strand of CM036586.1, from coordinate 150,872,992 downwards.
TGATTCTAAGATTCTATTAATTCCCCAAAGGGCTGTAAAGGATTTCCTCCTAAGCAAATGCAAGTTGTTCTTTCAGAAGACAAACTTGCAGGGTGCTTGCAAACAGGCTGAAGTGCAGCGGTGGAGGCAGAGGCATGACATTTATGACAATATAAGTGGCAGAACTGGTGTGGTAATGCATTGCAGTTGGTGTACCTTGAAAGGAGGCCAGCCTTAGCTTGGTTTTCATGGGAAAATATAGGATATGACACATCAGTTATTGAAAGATATAAACTCATTAAGATAAATATCCAAAATTACTGCAAACATTAGACATTTTGTGGAAGAATATTTTTTTTTCTTTTTTTTTTTTTTTTTTTTTTTTTTCATGAGCCCTGTCAAAACTGGCTGCTCCTGCTCAAGAGGCTCTGGCACAAGTATCCTCAAAATGGGCACACTCTCTAATGGATATGGTTCATAGAATCATAGAATCATAGAATGGTTAGAGTTGGAAGGGACCTTAAAGATCATTGAGTTCCAACTCCTCTGCATGAGCAGGGACACCCCCCACTAGACCAGGTTACTCAGAGCCCCATTCAACCTGGGCTTGAATGCCCCCAGGGATGGAGCCTCCACACCTTCTCTGGGCAACCTGTTCCAGTGTCTCAGTACTCTCACACTTAAGAATTTCCTTCTGATCCCTAACATAAATCTTTCCTTCTGCAGTTTCAAACCATTACCCTTGTATCACTATGTGCTCTTGTAAAAAGCCCCTCCCCAGCCTTTCTGTAGGCCCCCTTCAGGTACTGGAAGGCTGCTATGAGATTCCCCTGGAGCCTTCTCTTCTTCAGGCTGAATAACCCCAACTCCCTCAGCCTTTCTTCATAAGAGAGGTGCTCCAGCTCTTGGATCATTTTCGTCGCCCTCCTCTGGACACACTCCATGTGGAGTTATTGTTACATGATTTTAATCCAAACCTATGAATACCAAAAGGGATGGCAATAAACCTGCTTTGACTTTAATAAATAAGAAGACTTGTTTTTAAATACAGCATTAGAAATGTGTAGCATCCATGACATTGTGAAATATGGTCGGATTTGGGGTGCATTGGCTACAGTAATTCAGACATGCAATACCTCAGTCTTATTATCACCCTTTTGAGGAGCATCAGGGACAGAAATGACCAGAGTTCCAGGGCCAGATCCAGACCTGTGGGAAACCAGAAAAGCAAAACTGCCAGGAAAACTGATGTGTGAAGGAACAAATATAAAGACACTTGAAACCAATTTTGCCACAAATGCTACTATCCAAGTAACTGAAAATGTATAGAAGCATTTATTGTTGGGTTACTACATAAAAAGGGAATCTGAATTTGTCAGCTTATTTAGCCAGCTTATATAAGCTTCTCTATTGAGCAAAAGAACCCCAAACAAACAACAAAAAAAACACTGTACATGCAATCTCTTTTATAATACTGTTTGATATCCTACTTCTGTTAGATCCAGACCTGTATAAATTTATCTAATCTGTGTTTATCTAATTTCTATGTTAACTGACTGTTGCTGAAATCAGTGCTATGATACAGGCACTGGGTTGGACCACCACAGATGACAAGAAAATCAGAGGCAATAAATAATTTAGTGTTTCCATTCATTGTACTAGGTTCTCCTTAAGACTTCCTCTTTGGGAAAAGTAATCTAAATTGTTCCACTCTAAAGCAGAATATTAGGATCTTTATTTGCCTTGGGGAGCTGAAGGTGCATGAACTGGTAATAGATGAGGAAAAGTGCCAGATAGAGTAAACTGTCACATGTAAAGATATTTGATCTGTTAAAGAAAAGTCAGAAGAAACACAAAAGACCAGCATCCCATTATTGTATTTTAGTGTCTTTCCTGGTGGATTTGCTGGAATTCAAGCTGCTCTGGACTCCAAGTTATGTTATGTTTCCTTCTTATGTGTAGCATACACAGTTTTCCTTCCTCCAGAGGACAAACGAGCTGTCAGTTAGCAGAGGGTATGACCTCTGCTTGCACAACAATATTTTAGCAGAGGTTAGAGCAGCTGGAATAAAACAAAGGATCTGGAAGCAATTTTTATATTAAAAACATGAATAAATCTCTGTGGCTTTTCATTCTGAAGTTTACATATTTCTGTCCTCAACATGGTGTTTTTAGGGAATGTGCTAATAGAATCTAGACTTATTTTATTTATTTATGTATTTATTTATTTACTTATTTATTTGCTATGTATTTTAGTCTCAATGGCAAGCCAGGCCAGACAATAACAACCTCCCAAAATGCCAGTCCAGAGTGGTACAAAAATACACAAATCCCGTTTCAGTCAAGACTTACTGTGATTGCTTTGAGCATTGCAACACATCAATCACCATACTGTGCTTTCCTTTAGATTTAGCAGATCCTTGATAAGGAAGGACAGGAAAATTGAAGGAGGAGCACACTTCTGGAACAGCCTTCCAGTTAGAAGAGAAAGGGGTCAAGATCTGAAACGGCTTAATGATAATACTTGATGGTTTGTTTGTTGATAGTATTTCTATGACACAGTGAGAATAATCATACGGCCTCTAACTTCAACCTGTGATTAAGATTTCCAAAGCTGACTTTGTTGGTAGATGCAAGTGAGGGTGCAAGAGACTCAGTCGTGAATGCTTGTTCCACATATTACTACTTTCAACTCATATGATATTTTAGGGTTCTAACTTGGTTCTGAGGAAAAGTGGAGAGGAATATGGTGTTTTACTTTCTTTGGAAGACTGGAGACCAGCCACAGATAACAAAGGGCCATCTCATATCAGTGATAGCTAACTCTGTCTTGCAACCAGTGGTACATCATTTTTATGCATTCAGGGTGAAAACAATTGTGTGATTGCACAAGGAAGGAATTTCTGCCCCCTCCCTGCCTCCCCCCCCCGGCCCCTTATGTCAGAGACCTTTGTTTTGTATTTTCTGCCTTCTGTCATATGTTGCATGGCCCACTTCATAGGATCAACTGATCATTTTCATTCTGGAAATATCTCTATATTTCTCAATTGTAGGTAATTTCTTCCTGCAGGAAGTTGTTTTCTGAAATTTTAGTTGTTGTACTAAAGGGATGAAGACTGTTTATGGGGTTGGGAAGGGTTGATGTCTTGATTTGGGGACACCGGGATCGTGTTTATCCAAGTGGTCCCTTATTGTAGTATGACACAGCAAAGCAAACTTAGCAAAACAGAATTAGGCCCATCAGGGGCAGGACATTTTGAAAGAAGAACTTCTTCATCCACAAGATATTAAAACTTTATTAACTTAAAAATGTTCCCACTTTTGGATGCTGCTCACCTAAAAGAACAGGGCTTCAGATAGTGGTGTTTAACCAGATACACATCTTTGTTTAAAATACTGACTTTACTACTGTCAGCTGTGATTTTCTATCTTGATTGATTACCTAAAGTCCTTAATTCAAAAGCCTGAATTAGAACAGCAATTGTTCTATCTTTTTTTTTTTTTCTTTTTTTTTTTTTCCCCAGTAGGGTTATCACAGCAATGCTGCATAGTCTGGACTGATCTCCTGATCATTTTTGGAAGGATTGTTATGTATTTGTTTAGGCTGAAAGCATAAGGTCAGTGAAATTACTCATGTGTTCAATCTAGACACATTGCTGAGTTCAGGCTTCCTGCACTAAAGAATTTGAGATTTGCTTATTTGACAGACAGCCAACTTCGTTTTATGGAGATATTCAAGCTATTGGTCTCCTGGCTTAAAAAACAGGGAGCTGTTTTCAGAACAATGCTTATGAAAATCCTGGCTCTGAACTCTCTTTCAGATTAGTCCAAAAAAAGCAGCTTTTGAGACCTTAAAGCCATGTTGAAAATTGGATCTTTTTTCCCACTCAGAGCAGTCTGAAAAATGTTAGCAAAAGACATTTTATTCCAAATTATCTGAGGCTCAGAACTGGACCTAGCTGGATTAATCTTTCTTTGTTTCTATTAAATGTGCATTTTTTATATTTCCTATAGCCATTATAGATACATAAAATATAAAGCTATGTATAATTATACCTATGTGTACACACACATATATGATCCAGCTATTTAATACAACGGGGTTTACAATCATCCTAAATAGGCCTAAAGAAATAATTAGGGAAAGCCTGGTTCAAAATTGCCTGAAATATTGAATTGATGAGTCAATCACCATGTTTGCCTCTTTGTTAATCCAAAATACTGAGGATAACACAGAATAATGTTAACCAATCAAGCTGCACATGTAAACAATACCTTCTGATTCACCGAGACTGCTGAAAACAGTAATCACTGAGGAAACCATACAATAAACATATGTACATTTTCTTCCTTACTAGTTTGAAGTGGCGAAGAGAGTTTAACCCCTAATTCCATTTCTCAGCTTTAAAGAGCACTCCTACATACAAAAAAACACAGTTTGGATGAAGACACTTCAGTACCTTCTGACGAAAATACTCAACACCCAATTCCCCAGTGTTTTGTGTAGACAACGTTGCATGTGTTCAGCCAGAGCTCTGTACTGAAACTCATTACAGGACATGGTCTGGAGAACACGTAAAATATATACAGATGATTACTCAGATTCCCTCTTGTAAGAGCAGAGATGTGTACTTGGAGAAAGATCAGAAATGAGCAGGGAGCAGGTTAATTTATACTAGCTTTAGCCAGCATGGGCTGGATTAAGATAGCCAGAGATGCAAGGAGGCCAGACACATTAGTTTTCCACATTTTCCATGGTCAAAGCCTCTGTCTGGAGTGTAAAGAAGGACATTAAAGCAGCTCTCTGGTGGTTCTGCACCTGCTGGGAATTTGTCTGTACAGGTGGAGTCCTAAGGGTCCTGTTAAGGCAGCTTTTAATTTGCTTCATGGTTTTGGGAGAGGCTTAGAATCTGTGCTTTTGACCTTTAGCTTTAAGGAACATAAAATTTATTATCCCTCAACTGGGTCTTGGACAGTATTTGTTTTCTGTATTAATATTTTTACTATTTACAACCCCAAAGCAAATGTTTTACTTCCTTGAGCAAAGAAAATAAATATGAGCACCAAGAAAAACTCCATGTGAACCTTTTCTTCAATTTGTGTAGCAAAAGAAGTCTATATGAGAACTGCTGCTTTAATGTATGCTCATAAAATCGTTCATTCATTATTTATATAATTATAAGCAGAGCACTGTTACCATGACAACTTTTACACACACTGAGATAAATCCTTATATAGACAGTAGTCACGACTCCAAGAACTATCACATGAAGACAATTCTGCATGGACATTTCAGGGCTTGCCAAGTTTTTCTAAAGTAGTTACTGACATTAAAATAACTTCCTTCTGCTAAATTAGAGAGAGGAGCCTGGTTTTAGCCTAATTTCCTTAAGAAACAAGGCTTAGGCAATAATTTTCTCCATCCATCTGTCTCCTTATCCCCTCCTAATATCTTTCAAATCTGCTGGCATAATTTCAATTATCTTTCACTGAGATGTCTCAAAGATAGTTAAATCTGACACACTTCATGGCGTGTAGTTGTATAAGAGACTGAGAGTCCTAAAATGAAGTGTCACAGATGGAAACATTCCACCATGAACTTGAAAGTGGCGAGCTTCTTTTGTCCTGTTGTCCAGACAAAGTGATCATGACATCTTTTTACAGTTAAAGGGGAAGGGAGGCAGAGAAGGTGGAGCTGGGAGAGGGTGGAGGGATAAGGACTTCTGGTGGAGACTGCAGATGTTGCAGGCAGGATGTGGGGAGCCACCTTGTTGTAGTGATCAGCCTGAGGGCTTACAGAACACGAATTAGTACCAAATGAGGGCTTAATTGATTTTACCACTCAAGGACAATGGTTTCCAAATTCTGCAGCCTCCAGGTTTGGGAACCAGGGCTTTGCTGAGGTAGTCTAGGCTGCTTGACTCCTGCAGTCCCACTTTTTGGAGCAGAGACTTCCAAGTGTAACGAATTACACTCCAAGTGCAGAGGTTAGTAAGCTTGCACATCAGGCAATCCAGGCAGTCAGCTGGCATCACAACCTTGCTTTTTGGTAACCATGATACAGGGCAGACTTTGTCCTGGGACAACCTGAGCTGAAATGGATTTTGACCCATGGACTAAAGGTGATGGAGCTCTTGTAATTTTCACAGCATCTCAACATTCAACAGTGATACCTTAAGTCACCAGAATCTCACCAGGCTTCTCAGCAGCTATCGGATTATGGGGATCGCATTTATATTTGGAAAAACAATATGAATTTGTTTGGAAATGCACTTTCACGACAAATACAGTTTTTGCTAACTGTTAAATTTTATGTATGTGTATGCATGCACATGTAACATTAGTTGCTCGGAAGTGGCAGGGATAGAAGGAAAGAGGCACATTTTTTGGTAGCTTAAATCTGGCCAATTCCAATCACAACATGCCAAACCAAATGAAAAAGGAGGTTGGTATTTTGCACCATAGTGACAAAAAGTATTCTGTATTTTCTGTATATGTACACTTTGTACAAGTTAAACATAAGGCAAAACTTCTTTACTGTGAGAGTAACAGAGCATTGGAATAGGCTGCCCAGAGAGGTTGTGGACTCTCCATCTCTGGAGACATTCAAAACCTGTCTGGACATGTTCTTGTGTGATCTATTGTAGGTGATTCTGCTTTAGCAGGAGGATTGGACTTGATGATCTTCAGAGGTCCCTTCTAACCCTAATGACTCTATGACACTAAACTGACCTCTTTATTGAAGATTTTTGTCTCTTATCAATGGCACAGGTTCAGCCTCAATAAAAGTCATTCCAGCTTCCAGATGTCTGAATATAAGAGTTTGACGCCTGTGCTCAAACATTTTTTAACTTGATTATTGTTCACTGTAGAACAGGTCAAAAGCATTAGAGTAAACTAGAGGACTGGCAAATAACTGTAGAACAATGTTTTTCTTTTTGAACTGAAGATTTAATATGGTTTGGTTTTTTAACTAACTAAGAAACATGAAGTTGTCCTTTTACCCTGAAACTAAGTACAACTATTAGTTTATACTGCTTACAAAGAGATAATAATGAAATAAAACACTAATAAAAACAATAAAATATGTTAATATTGTCAAGGAAAATGTTTCTCAAAAACTCTGCTAGAGATCTTATGCAAAGTGATTTTTGCTGTAAGAAGATATGGTGAAAGGCTGGCTCTACCTTATAGGGACTGAAATAAGTGATGATGGGTAAAAGAGACATAGAGAAATAAATCCGAAATCACACATCAGATGATGATGGAGAAGGATACGTTTTTCTTGGATCTTAACCTATCTTCTCTACTCCTTATATTCTTCCTTAAAGCACCTCACATTAATGCTGTAACACTCTTTCTCTTCCATTCCAACGGAAGCTTGAAAGTCAAGCATGAGAGATTCATGCACCGCAAGATTTTTTCAATAAAATTCAGGTCCAGAAATTCTCAAAATTCAAATGGAACTGAATAAAACATTTTTCAAGAGTACAAAGTAAACCAGACAGCCAAACAACAGTGTGAGAGATTCGCAGGCAAAGCAGAAACAGCCAATGAAACCAGCCTGTCAAGACTGCCAAGAAGCCAGATGCTGTCAGAGGAAGAGCATTTTTCATAGCTTTCAGTCAGTGCCATGTGATTTCCAGCTGAGGAAAGAAAGAAGACACTCTGGTAGTATGTATTTGCTAAGATTGGTGACACTGTAAGTGTTTAATTTCCTAATAATTTTCTTTAAAGTTCGATAGGAATTTAAGAATCATTAAAAACCCTTGTGATATTTGAGTCTGATTTTGGTGGTCTCATTTTAATCCTAATTCATTTGTGTTACAAGCGCATCATAAATGTGATAATAATTCATTAACTAGGCCCTTTTTGATCAAGAGAGAGAGGGGACAGAAATATAAAGGGTTTTAGAAATCAGGCTATTAGGCACTTAAGCAAGCTTTCTGCTATAACTCTTCCACAACTTGCTGGCACTATGCCTGGTTTGAGCTAGTATTGATAGCACTTCATTTTCATAAGCACCACCTTCACTTACAATTTTGTTCAAAATAAAACAATGCACTCAATCAGTAAGTGGAATGTGTCTTATCTGTAGTGCTGGTTTTGGCTGGGATACAGTTAATTTTCTTTTTAGAAGCTGGTATGGGGCTATGTTTTGAGTTTGTGCTGAAAAGAGTTTTCATTACTGCTGAGCAGTGCTTGCACAGCCTCAAGGCCTTTTCTGCTCCTCTCACCACCCCACCAGCAAGGGGGCTGGAGGTGCACAGGAAGTTGGGAGGGGACACAGCTGGGACAGCCGACCTCAACTGAACGGAGGGATATTCCATACCACATGATAACATGCACAGCAATAAAACTGAGAGGGAGGTTGGCAGGAGGACTGTTGCTCGGGGTCTGGCTGGGCACTGGTTGGTTGATGGTGAGCAATTGTTTTCATTTGCATCACTTGTCTTTCTTGGGTTTTAGTTCTCTCTCTTTGTTGTTACAGAATCACAGAATCACCAAGGCTGGAAAAGACCTTTAAGATCATCAAGTCCAGCCTATGACCAACACCACCACACTGTCTAGACTATGGCACTAAGTACCACATCCAGCCTTTCCTTGAACACATCCAGGGACAGCACCTCCACCACCTCCCTGGGAAGTCCATTCCAATGTTTAATCACCCTCTCCATGAGGAAGTACTTCCTAATATCCAACCTAAACATCCCCTGGAGAGGCTTCAGGCTGTGCCCTCTTGTCCTGTCACTGGTTGCTTGAAAAAAGAGCCCAACCCCCACCTGACTACAACTTCCCTTCAGGTAGTTGAAGAGAGTGATAAGGTCCCCCTGAGTCTCCTCTTCTCCAGGATAAACAACCCCAGCACCCTCAACCTCTCCCTAGAAGACTTTCCCTCTAGTCCTTTCACCAGCCTTGTTGCTCTCCTCTGGACCCGCTCCAGCACCTCAACGTCCTTCTTGAAGTGAGGGGTCCAGAACTGGACACAGTACTTGAAGTGAGGCCTCACCAGTGCTGAGTACAGGGGCAGAATTACATCCCTACTCCTGCTGGCCACACTATTCCTGATACAAGCCAGGATGCCATTGGCCTTCCGGGCCACCTGGGCACACTGCTGGCTCATGTTCAACCAGCTGTCCACTAGCACTCCCAGGTCCCTCTCTGCCAGGCTGCTCTCCAGCCACTCTTCCCCCAGCCTGTAGTGCTGCCTGGGGTTATTGTGGCCAAAGTGCAGGACCCTGCACTTGGTCTTGTTGAATTTCATGCCATTGGCCTCGGCCCATCGATCCAGCCTGTCCAGGTCCTCCTCCAGCTTCTTCCTACCCTCTGGCAGATCAACACTCCCCCCCCCAGCTTGGTGTCATCTGCGAATTTACTGAGGGTGGACTCAATCCCCACATCCAGGTCATCAATAAAGATATTGAATAGGACTGGGCCCAGTACTGATCTCTGGGGGACACTGCTGGTCACCGGACGCCAGCTGGATGCAGCTCCATTCACCATCACTCTCTGGGCTTGGTCATCCAAGCAGTTGTCCTTTTCATTATTATTATTGTTGTTGTTGCTGGTTTTGTTACACTTTATTTCAATTACTAAACTGTGTTTATCTCAGCCCATGAGTTTTCTTACTTTTACTCTTCCAAGTCTCTCCCCCGTCCCACTAGAGAGGAGTAAGCAAGTGTCTGATTGGTGCATAGTTGCCAGCCAGGGTTAAACCATGGCATCGATGAATATTTTAATCCCCCTCTATATACATTTAATAGGCTTTCAGGAATGGGCAAATAGAATTAATATTTTGCCAGGAGATTTGTGCAAAATCTTTGCAACAATATACAAAAAAGGTGAATTTAGTTTGTTGGGTTTTTTTTAAATAGCTGTAATTATAATCAACAGATCTTTGGTTTTCTGTATCTGGATTGCTCGTGTCACTGAGAAAGTCACAAAACAGGAAAAAAGAGGAAAGAAATTGGAATTACTTGGTTATTGTCACAAACATGACACCTCATTATATCTGATTGCCATGTAAGGGTCTTGCCTCCTTACAAATATTTCTGAGGGGAATCATGGGGATTTTAGGACAGGCAACACCACATTCACAGAAAGTCAGTCTGCGGAAAAGCAGCACTGCTTCAAGAGGAAACAGTCTTCTAGATCACTTGTCTTTCTGAAAGTGCCAACAAATAAGGTAACAAAAGTTGGCATATTTCCTGGATATTTTTGGCTAAGTTATCAGGTTCCTTTTTTTCTCTGCATACAACTTTATATATAAACTTGGAAAGCTCCCAAGAGGATTTGGATTTAGACCTGTCTTTCCCAAACCAAAATAGAATCTCCTACCTGCAACACTCATGTTAGTATAATGAGGGCCCCTTTTACTACTAGTAGGCTTTTAGGAATTAGTCACTGAACAAACCACCTGTAACCCTCAATTAAGTTCAGCCCTCCTGTATTCTGAATGAGAAAAATCTTATTACAGACACGGAGAATGCTGAAAGAAGTAGGGAGCATTCCTACTGAGCCGGAGACAGTGAAACAAAATAATAAAGAAAGATATTCCCACTAATCTTAGTGTAGCTGGACATGTGCCACTACAATTAAACACACAATGTTACTGGTAACTAAGGAAAGGGTGATGTAGGGAAAAAATAAAAGTAAATATATGCTGCAAGAGAACAACATAAACTTCTTACATACATCTCCTGATGAAAGGAATATTCCTACCTGTCAGTTCAAGGACACTTCTCAGGAGCATTTCAGCTGAAAGAATGACAGTCTTGTTCTGCTATTTTACTTTCCTGCCTCAAACTGCAGCAAAGAAATGCATCTCCTTTCAAAGGAAAGCATCTTCCTTCAAATATGATGGATGTGGAGGTAAGAGTTAGTCAGAGGCCTATGCCAACTGAAAAGTTAGCGATGGAAAACAGAAGGACACATCCCTTCACCCCAACCTCAATCACAGTCATGGAAATAACAAATGTAGGGAAATGGTTTTCAATTTATTTTTCATGTTTCTATTGCCTACGTCATTCCCAGCAGCAGAAAGGTTTCATTTTTCTCTCTGAGAGAAACCCAAAGGCAACGCATGCCCCAGACTCATCCCATTGGCACGCCAATCCAAATTGGGAATCTCAACAGACCAGCTGATCTGTCAGGGAAGAAATTTGGAAATCACTTCTCACTGAAGAGCACAAAATCACGGTGGTGTTTTCTGCCCTTTTGTATACCTGTTGCTGTTGCTACGTGCCCTTCGCTTGGGAACAGCAGGAGAAACCAAGCTACTCAAGGCTGTTCTTGAACTGCATTGACACCTCTGCAGAGATAAGAGACTGTGATGAGCTCTCTTTTGCTATGATTCTCAGCTTATTCCTGAAAGTATATGTTGTCAGAGCAACCCACCATCTTTCACAAGAACTGCATAATGTCTCAGTTGGAAAGACTTCTTTAAACAAGACTGCACTCCCATTTGTTTCCCAAAACAGTCTGTCAATGACTTTCAGAAACTGATTGGTTCCAGGACTAGAACCAGCAGCAAAGTGTGTGTCCTTGCATTGTAGCAGGCTTTGTGCTGTTATCCACCTTTCTACTAGAGAAAATAGCATCTCTCTCAAGATTCATTGATGCCGTTGTGGGATACCAGTAAATGGTTTAATCTTTGGACCTTGTAGAAGGAAAAAAAGCCCAACTACTAGCAGTTTAGGCCAAAAAGCTAGATTTTCGAAGTGATGCATGACATAGACCAGGCTGGGTGAGAACTCACTGTCTGAGAGTGTTGTTTCCTTTTGAATAAAGAAGGTGATTTCACTGAATTACGCCACTTAATATACACTGCACCACTCTTTGCTATCCACCCCAATGCTTCCTTCAGTGGCTTTCCATCATGGGGATGGCACTGCTAGGCACTCAGGGACCCTGCCCAGAGTGCCACCGTCACACAGGACACTAAGTCCTGCTGAGAGCCAAGCAACTCAGATGAGATCAGTTTGGTGCTGAACAAATTTGTATTCCAGGAAGAGGCTTTGCTGGGTCAGCTATTGCAAGTCCTCTGCCTTAAGGCATGTCAGTGACACTTACAAAGAGATACTTATCTCCTATGTTCTTAAAGAACCTCAAGCTTCTCCAAACAGCTCAGTTCATTTTAACCCATTCCTAGAAACAGAACAAGTTCTATGACAATACTTCAGTCTTATTGTTTTTTAGTCCATCACTTCTTGTCTTGCCTACTATTGGAATGGAGCACCAGTTCTTCTGTGACCTTTTCCACCTTTGGAAATTGTTATCACATCCTCCCCTGGGCTCCTCTTTGTAAGCTAAAATACCTCAAGTTCAGATTTTTGTTGTAAGTCATGAATCATTTGTAGTTGGCTTGACAAAAATGAAAAAGCACACTTGATGCAGCAACTCAGAGAAATTTCATTTGAAACAAAAGATGATTTCAGTATTTTTAAAGTAAAGGTGTGGGACTTTTTTTGTTAATGTCACGAGTAATTTATGACTTAATGTCCCAATGTGGGATGAAACAAATATAGAAATATCTGAATTTCATATGGAAAATAAGTTCTATCATCCAGTTGACACTAGTTAGTGATTTGCCTGCCTGTGGCTGGAGGTCAGAGAATGATGTACATGTACATGCAGGTTGTTAGGCTAAAACTGAAACATGGAACAAATGACTGAAATGCAAAACATCTGTTCTGTTGATTTATGCTCTAACAGGCAAGTTATTATAGATTGAGTGCAAAATCTGTTTTAGAGAGTTACTCCCAGTGGGTGAATCATGCACACCCGTACCTTCACTGTGCAGAAATTGACAGTGCAGCCTGAAGGCCTTGTCTTGCAGCTCCCTTGGCTTCAGACTGCTTTTGTATTGGGGTCAGGGCCTTGACTTGAGTCAACAATTCATTTCAATGACTATAGTTGTAAGAGTGAGCTCTGACTTTTTTGACCCTGATGTTGGATTCTTCTAATGATTAGAGTCTAAATCTGAGTTGCTGCTGACTGAGTTGTTCTCACTGCTGTAGATCTGAACTTTGAACGTGACCTCACCTAGCCTATTTCTTAGCATTTAACACTAATGGTAGGGGAGAAATGTAACAAACCTTCTAATGTCTTCCAAGCCAATGTCCATCAGGATGCTGAGCTGGCTGGAAATTAGTTGTTTGCTGATGTTGTTTTGTTAGTCTTTTAGCTCTGCAGCCTATAACTCATGTTCACGTAGGTGAAGTGCTGGGAATGCGTGACTGGAAATGGCATAGGGCAGAAACACCTTGTGGGGAACGAACTAGTTCTCCCCCCACACAACATAATGCCTTTTCAAGCCACCTTTTTGGGTGGAAGCTGAGAGTTTGACCTTGGTTATTGTGTGACCTCCACCTATTTAACTATTAGCTCTACAATTTATCCTCTTGCATTGTTTCTTCTGGTCCTGTCTGGTCCTTAGAGAGCCATTCACAGGTCTTAATCCACAGAAAATAATATTTAAAAAAAAAATCAGTTATTTCCCTAAGTGGCTCAGCAGAGGACTGGGGAGTACTGGAACAGTACAAAGAGGGTGTTGGATAGTGGCACAAGACTCAGCTTTCCTTGTGTGAACCTTTGTGTTGTGTAGATTAAGGATGAAGTTAAACCTAGCACTTCAAAACCCTCCACTACCCTTAGGGCTAGCAAGATGAGAACTTGTTTTGGTCCACTGTATAGATATGTTCATGATAGTGTAAGGATGTTTATTCTCTGTGTTGTTATGTGCTTCTTTTGTTCTGAATTATCTCCACTTCCCAGCTTTCCATTTATAAACAATACTTCCCATTCCTTCATTTCTTACACACTACCAGACAACATTTACTTTTCAGCTTGATCAGTACTCACCTGCTACTGCACATGATGTTAAATATCTGCTGTCATAATAATAGGAAGAAGTCTCTGTAGAGTTCTAAAGTAAATAGTAGCAGGTAGCTGAAAATTAGCAGTAATGTGCTTAACAGGGGATGTGCAAAAGCGAATGTGACTTAACACTTCTCTTCTTGCTAAAAAAGAGTGGTTGAAAGATTTACTACAGTTATTTTGCTACATGCTTACAATTTATTTTTAGATGCAACAGATCTATAGAGTAGTTTTGGGATTTATCTGGTCCAATGTAGACTTCTACCACAGAGCTAGTCATTATAGACCTCCTTTATAGCTAATGCAGAGAAATTATCCTTACCAGAGGGCAGCTGATAACATTCTTGTGTACACAAGGTCATCTGAATTGCTTGTAAAATGAACCTACAGCTACTAACTAGTTCAGATACAGTAATATTTTACAGTGGTGGTACAAATGCAGAGAAAGATGAGGCAAGATTTTTTGTAGATGATGTAGTGCCGGTCATTAGGCCAGCTAATTATTTTTGGAAAAATTAGACCAGCTCTTGGGTATGAGAAACCTTTTTCAGATAAGAAAGAAAAGAAGCAGATTTTAGAGGAAAATGCAGGTTAAGAGCAATGTCTCAGCATTTCCTTACAGAGGTAGAGGAGATGCAAAGTAACAGTCGCCAGCCCAGGTCTGTGCTCTGCCACTAGGTTCCAATGTCTTGTGTGACAGTGGTGAAGATAAAAGGTGATCCTATGGGACAGAGAAGATTAGAGCTTGCAGACTGGGGACAAGCTTGTCACTAGCCTCAGAGAAGCAAAAACAGAGGAAGGGGAGCTCACAGGCCAATGATTTATGAACAGAAATGACAAAGTCAATTTAAATAATGGTTTCATGAAGTGATTCAAATATCTGTTCTCTCTCTTCCCTCCTAGCTACAGAGATCTTTTACTTCAGAAAGTCTGGCTCTGGCTTCCTGGGTTGTTATGTCCTGTATATTAGGAAAGATGTTGGATAAGACCTAGAATTAACTCTCAGAAAAAAGAAGTTTCATAGAATCATAGAATGGTTAAGGTTGGAAGCGACCTTAGAGATCACCAGGTTCCAACCTCCCTGCTATGAGCAGGGACACCTCACACTAGACCAGGCTGCACAAAGCCTCATCCAACCTGACCTTCAACACCTCTGGTTTGTCCTCTACCAGTGGTGCACCTTATTCAGTAGGCTACAAGACTCTCTGTAGACACTTTCTGGTGATTCTTGTGTGTCTTCCCTCCTCCTTCCTATCTCTGATCAGTGAGGAGATGTGAATTGGTGCCTCATGCTGGGGTCTGCATCCAATCCTCCTCCTTCCTCAGTCTGGAAATATCTGCTCCTGATATCTGGCCCTCTGGGGATAGGAGAGGACCCAAGGAACAAATGAACTCCAGAAGAAATAGAGACAATCTTCGGGACTCAGCTCTACATGATGCTGAGAGGCAGGGCTTAGCCTGGAAAGCAAAGGATCCTGCTGAGGAGGACCATAGAGATGCCTTTATTACTCACTGACATGAAGTCAGAGGGCTTTGCGATTGTGTGCCCACAGGGAGCTGAGGCATGTGTCTGGGTGGTTGTTTGGAGCTGCAGCTGGCCAGCCAGAATCTGTTTTGGGTGGCTTGGTGATGTGAAGCCTCTCTCCAAAATGCCTTTGCACTCCCCAGCTGATTGTTAGACAGCAAACTTGCCCAACCATAGAAATAAAACTGCTTTTTTGAGTCCATAATCTAAGTTAGAATATAATTTGCTTTAATAAATGTTTGTCAATGGTTAATGAGATAACAGTTGGTAAATATGAATTATTTAAGGCCTAACAAATATGATTTGATGGCTACTTGGGCAATTTTCAAGGGAACAATTGCACAGCCAGTGATTTAGAGCAAGCTGTATGCTTTTGTCTATAGAAACTGGCTAGTCAGAGGGCTAACTAAACAATCTGTAGGCATAAATGTGACCACACATACTTTTGGTTATGCATGGCTCCATAAGCAAACTTAAAGCCTACATGTGGAAGCATATTCTTTTGTGATTTAGCAAAGATATCTTAATCTCTATAATTAAATAATCTCATTTTAGCAATTTTTCACTAGCAGACTATGTTATTTTTAATTTTTTTTTTATTATTCTGGAAGAAATATGTTCTTGGCTATAAAATATTTGTTTAATATGAATTAAGTGTCTTAATAAAGCTAAATTAAATTTACTTGAAACATTTAAGTACTACTAAAACAAACAAGCAAATAAAATTTGTGTGGAAAGGTATAATCCTAAATCAAGTTTATTTTGAGTACAGTTTTGTTTAGATTTTTATCATAATTTTTGCACACTAATATTTTTAATGGGTTTCAAGAGCATGCCATAAACTCAGATGAGAAGCTGAGTATCTTGTACAATGAATCTTTTACATCTGCTAGCTCTGTGATTCCACCACTTGCTATTGAATAATGTATTAAGCTTTTCCAGGCTCCTTCTGTTTGCCAGATGAGAGCTGCAATGGTTGCTTCATGTTCACTTATTTTTACGTTTGAGTAATGTCATATTACAGCTACATTGCTGCTATTGACTGCGATTCTGTGATTCTGTGATTGTTAGATAACAGAAGAATAATCATAAATAAATCAGAGAACCAGCCTAGATTTACCTTTCCACATAAAACAGGGAAAAAGCATCTGGTACCTGTCTGCTATTTGTGTGCCTCTAACGTATGTCTACACAGATATGGAAATACTAGCTATTATGTATGGAGAGCTAGTGCCTTTTCTTCTCCTAAGAAGTGTGGGTTCCTGCACCAGAGATGTCAGATGTTCTTAGCAATGGCACTTGTTGATCTGTGATTGTGTCCACTGTTCTGCCTTTGTCATAATTTTCAAGTAAGCTTGCACCACAACCTGTGGTTTGGTCATGTAAGTTTTGCAATGGAAATAATTCACAGCTGGAAAACTTGATTTTCTATTCATATTATATTTTTCTTTATTATATAGCGTGCTAAGGAAGACACATGGATATCCCATTATTACTCCAGTGGTTGCAACAGAGATTGTAGGTGAGTGTCGCGGACCGAGATAGGCAAAGCCGCGACCCACACCCCCACCTCGGGGAAACCGAGGGCTGAAGACCACTCCCCGTCACACTCACAAATAACGCTTAGGAATCAATAGATTTATTAAGTATCACCTAACACACACAAGGTCTACCTCTATATCTATATTCACACCTATATATCCATCCATATACCAAGAGCTGTACAACACTACATCTATATGCCAATAACAACACACACAGAAAACAAGAGAGAACCCCTCCCCTTCCCCCCTATTCCCGTTCCCGGACAGGGATAAGAGGGAAAGCCTGGAGAGAGCCTTTGGGAAATAGAAGAATATTGGAAAAGA
The DNA here is from genome assembly GCA_020745705.1 of Hemiprocne comata. Classification (NCBI taxonomy): domain Eukaryota; kingdom Metazoa; phylum Chordata; class Aves; order Apodiformes; family Apodidae; genus Hemiprocne; species Hemiprocne comata. The sequence continues at coordinate 150,855,742 of CM036586.1, read as the reverse complement.
GAAGTGAGTGTTTGGTATGTATGAATATTATGTAGGAATGTTTGTAGGAATGTTAGTAAGGTGTTCGCAATTCTCACCACCGGGGGGTACGGCCGAAGCCAATCCCTGGTCGGGATCCACGTCCTTTCCCTTGAGACTCCAGGCAAACGGTCCGCTCGGTACGTCCACACGCCAACACCCACAGGGAGCAGCGCCGCAACGGCACGGCAGCCTCCGCAGCGGTACGCTCACCGCGGCGGCTGGATCCGTGTGTGTTCACAGAGCGCGCGTCTTCTTGCTCCTCCCTTTCTTTTTCCCAGTTCCGGCCCCGCCGTGCCTCCTGGGAGCTGTAGTCTGTAGTCTGTGCGCATGCGCCTGGTACCTCTGTCCTCTCCCCACGAGTGCCGGGGGGGCACATCGCCAGTCAGTGAATGTCGCTGGATTAAAGGCCATTATAGAGTCCGTCTCTCACAGTGAGACATAAGTAAAGCTGTTGGGAATTAGAAGTTAGGTCAGGTATGGCAGGGTAGTCACTTTGCCACTCAGTATATTCACTTGAACAACACAGGGATAAAGGGCTACCAGAAATTAAGTTTTGCAAAGGAAGAGTGCATCTGATGTGATTGTGAGGAAGGAAAGTGGATGTGATTTTTAGGTATCAGGTTGGAAAATAATCCAAATGATGTAAAGGATAAAACATTTGGGGTTTAAAAGCTATGTAAATAGCCAGGAAGAGTGACAGTAGGGAGACCTACAGGACATGGAAGGTGGGACAAATGAGCATGTTAGAGCAGACCTGTGAGTCATCAGAACCTAAACATCTTAATAACACATTATGAGGAATACTTTAATCCTATGCACAAACCAGAACTTCTTTCTAAGAGGGAAGAAGGATATTTCTACAGCTAGTTAATAATGTCTGTGACAATGTGTAAAGGAATTAACCTATTGTATGAACCCAGCTAGAAGGTTTAAGGTAAGCCTAGAGGCACAGAAATTATGAGCATTCTGTAATCAAGAAAAGAGAAACATATCCATGCAGTATGTTCATTCATGTCATGAACATGTTGAAAGCTAACACAGAATAGAGGAGGACAGATTGTATTTGTCTTTGAAAACCTATTTTCATCAGGGGCTAGTCTCACAAGCTTTATTTCTATTCAGGATCCAGCATTAGGAAAGAAGAATATTTTTCAAATTATATTTTCAGTCAAGTGGACACTGGTATATGTACTTACTGCACTGCACTGCATTAGCACAGATAATCAGTACTGATGGCCCCTCTTCAAGGAGAAAGCAAGACCACAATAAACTAGGCTCAAATGTGCTCTTGGGTCTGAAGAAATTTTACAGCTCCAGAAACATTCATCACTGGTAACTCAAGGCTAATATCTGTGAAATTTCTAAGGGGAATATTTTGCTTCAACATTCAAATGACCTGAGGTTTAACAATGTTTCATTGCAGCTGAATTAAATGTTTTGGTATCTGGAGAAATGATGTAAAACCTTCTCTTAACTCATGCTGTGCCGTCTCTGTAGAAACATGCTAATTCTGTTAGTTGATTAAGATTGGTGGATCTGTAGATTTGCTCAAAAAAGGAAAAAAAAAACAAACATAAAAAAATTTAATCATCAACAATCCATCCATAGCCTGATGTTTCTGCTGTTTTTTAATGAAAAATACCCCCAAGGTTAAAAAAAAATAATCTCCAAGGAAACAGTCAGATGTAGGTCACTGTATTGGCCTGGGAACACATTTTCTATTCTTGCCAAGCCAAAGAAAAGTTGTATGAAACCATTCGGCTAATGTGTACATTTTGGGGATGATAAAAATCTTTGGAGTGATTCTCAGTAAGTTAAATTCAAAAGGACTGTTTCCAGGAAGATTAAATGAAGCTAAATGATTGTCGTTTGCTACAATAGCTCATCAGACTCAAGGGTGCTATTACTAGAAGGATAACTAAGCGCAGTTATTAATGATGAGCATTTTTTTGGAAATTTACACATCCAAGACCCACTTGACATAGGTTCATATTTATCACTGCCTGTCTTTTCTATGCTTCATTAAATTAGCATAAATACTTTACCAACAGATTAAGTGTGATACTGAAATGAAACAGGTCGCAGCACCTTAAATGTTCTATTGAAGCCTCCAGCAGGCAAAGGACAAGAGGCAAAATGAAAACCAGCTACTGTGTCTCATACAATTGTCACAAGTCAGTCCTTCGGTGTTTGTTTGCTTGTTTTTGGTTTTAATGAGACCTTGCTGATAAACTCTATTTCTCTTCTACCAGTTACCTTTGACTCCTGAAGTTTTCCCAGAGAAATCTGTAAGACTGAATCGAGACTATAGAATTCTATCATAGAATCATAGAATCCTAGGGGTTGGAAGGGACCTCGAAAGATCATCTAGTCCAACCCCCCCTGCCAGAGCAGGGTCACCTAGAGCACATCACATAGGAACGCATCCAGGTGGGTTTTTAATGCCTCCAGTGAAGGAGACTCCACAACCTCTCTGGGCAGCCTGTTCCAGTGCTCTGTCACTCTCACAGTAAAAGTTTTTTCTGATATTCACCTTTAACCTTCTATGCTCCAGTTTGCACCCATTACCCCTTGTCCTATCACTGTTCATCACTGAGAAAAGCTTAACTCCATCTTCCTGACACTCACTCCTTACGTATTTGTAAACATTGATGAGGTCACCCCTCAGTCTCCTCCAAGCTAAAGAGACCCAGCTCCTTCAGCCTTTCCTCATAAGGGAGATGTTCCACTCCCTTAATCATCTTTGTGGCTCTACGCTGGACTCTCCAAGCAGTTCCCTGTCCTTCTTGAACTGAGGGGCCCAGAACTGGACACAATACTCCAGATGCGGCCTCACCAATGCAGAATAGAGGGGGAGGAGAACCTCTCTTGACCGACTAACCACACCCTTTCTAATGCACCCCAGAATGCTATTGGCCTTCTTGGCCACAAGGGCACATTGCTGGCTCATGGTCATCCTCCTGTCTACCAGGACCCCCAGGTCCTTTTCACCTGCACTGCTCTCCAGCAGGTCAGCCCCCAACCTGTACTGGTACATGGTGTTTCTCTTCCCCAAATGTTGGACTTCATCAGGTTTCTCCCCGCCCAACTCTCCAGCCTGTCTAGGTCTCTCTGAATGGCAGCACAGCCTTCTGGTGTGTCAGCCACTCCTCCCAGCTTAGTGTCATCAGGAAACTTGCTGAGGGTACATTCTGTACCCTCATCCAGGTCGTTGATGAAGATGTTGTACAACTCCAGCCCCAGTACCGACCCCTGAGGGACTCCACTAGTCACAGACCTCCAACTAGATTCTGCCCCATTGACTACAACTCCCTGACTCCTTCCTTTCAACCAGTTCTTGATCCACCTCACTATCTGATCACCAAACCCATACTTGATCAACTTATCTACAAGGATGCTGTGGGAGACGGTGTCAAATGCCTTACTGAAATCTAGATAAACCACATCTACTCCTCTACCATCATCTATCCACCTAGTAATTTACTCATAGAAGGCTATAAGGTTAGTCAAACATGACCTACCCTTGATAAAACCATGCTGACTGCTCTTGATGACCCCCATGTCCTTGATATGCCTAGAGATAGAGACAAGAACAAGTTGTTCCATCACCTTTCTAGGGATGGAGGTGAGGCTGACCAGTCTATAGTTACCCGAGTCCTCCTTCTTGCCCTTCTTGTAGACTGGTGTGACATTTGCTGTCCTCCAGTCCTCAGGCACCTCTCCTGTTACCCATGACTTACTGAAGATGATGGAGAGTGGCCTAGCAATGACCTCCGCCAGCTCCCTCAGCACCTGCGGGTGCATTCCATCCGGACCCATCGATTTATGGATGTCCAGATTGCTTAACTGATCCCTAACCCAATCATCATCTACCATGGCAAACTCCTCCTTTATCTTGATTTCTTCTGGGTCTATATGAATCTGGGGCTCGTGGGGAAAGTCTGCAGGAGTAAAGACAGAGGCAAAGAAGGCGTTCAGCACCTCTGCCTTCTTTATATCCTCTGTCACCAGGGCTCCCACCTCATTCAACAGTGGGCCAATATTGCCTCTAGTGTTAGCTTTGTTAGCTATGTATTTGAAAAAGCCCTTTCTATTATCCTTAACCTGACTTGCAAGGTTAAGTTCCAAGGAGGCCTTAGCTTTCCTAATTGCCTCCCTACATCCTCTGACAACAGTCCTATATTCCTCCCAAGTGACCAGCCCCTCCTTCCATGATCTGTAGATTTTCCTTTTCCACTTAAGTTTGCCCAGCAGTTCCTTTTTTAACCATGCTGGTCTCCTAGCTCCCTTACTAGATTTCCTAACCATTGGGACCCTCTGATCCTGTGCTTGCAAGAAGTGGTCCTTGAATGTTGACCAGCTATCTTGAGCCCCTTTACCTTCTAGCACCCTGTCCCATGGGACTTCCCTTAACAGTTGATTGAGGAGGCCAAAGTTTGCCCTGTGGAAGTCCAGGGTTCTGGTCCTGCTGGGTATTCTGTTCCTTCCACACAGGATCCTGAACTCCACCATCTTGTGATCACTGCAGCCAAGGCTGCCATTGACCACCACTGCTTCAACAAGGCCCTCCCTGTTGGTGAGTACAACATCCAGCAGCGCTCCTCTTCTAGTCAGCTTGTCCACCATTTGCATTAAGAAGTTATCATCAATGCACTGGAGGAACCTCCTAGACTGTGAAAGGCTGGCTGTGTGAGTCTTCCAGCAGATATCGGGGTAGTTAAAATCTCCCATGAGGACTAGGGACTGCAGTTGTGAGGCTACTTTCAGCTGCCTGTAGAAAGCCTCATCAACTTCCTCGTCTTGATCAGGAGGTCTGTAGTAGACCCCCACCACTGTATCACCCATGCCAGCCTGCCCCTTAATTCTTACCCATTGACTTTCAACTTGCCCCTCATCAGCCCCTGCACAAAACTCAATACATTCTGGTTGCTCTCTCACATAAAGAGCAACTCCACCACCTCGCTTCCCTGACTGATCTTTCCTAAAAAGCACATAGCCATCCATGGCCCCATTCCAGTAATGTGAGCTGTCCCACCATGTCTCTGTTATTGCTACCAGATCATAACCCTTAGACTGCACACAGACCTCTAACTCTTCCTGTTTATTCCCCATGCTGCGTGCATTGGCATACAGGCATTTCAGGAAGCAAGCAGAGCACACTGGTGGGACCAAATCCTCCTTAGACCACCTGCCTATGATGCACCCCTGTCTGTACAAACACAACAAAATCTGACCTTAAGGAAAGGGCCATCCTGGCCCTTCTGCATTTGGTACCCAAGAAGCAAGTACCAACCCAGTAGACCTTTTTCACCAAATTTCAGGATCTTTCCTGGTGGCACCAAAGTAGGATTTCAATTTGGACAGTTGGAAGGACAAGGGTTTTTTTGTTTGGTTGGTTGGTTGGTTGTCTGTGTTGTTTCTCAGAGCTAATGGGTTCACTTTTTTCATTGTCCAAAACTTTACAATATTGAATACTGCATTTCATGTTTCTTAATGAGGGCTTTGCATTAAGGCTGAAGTGCTTTGAACTCTGTGTGCTTCCTTCCAGCACAGCATGGATCCTTGGAAGCTAGTCCACTGATCACTAGGAAGACTGAAACAAAAAACATTAAGGCAAATTAGGACATTCTGGTGGAAGCTAAGTTTTTCTTCTACCACCAGTGAAAACTTATATTTTATTTGCTGAACACATCAAGCTGTGCTGGTAAAGTAATGTAATTGTAGATCTGCATGCCTTTTCCTTTTCCTCCAAACTCCATCTCATTTACAGAAGCTGTATGCAGTAACATAATCCAGGAAGCCAAGGGCTCTAAGCAGCATGTATCAAAGTGGGAAGAAGAGAAGTAAAGTAATTTGCCCAAGCAAAGAGTGAAGGAGCAGCAAACTTCTTCCTAGAGTTCCTATTTTGCTGTAGACTTCTGTTTGCCTACTAGCACATGGGCTTTTATAAATGCTCCAGTAGCTTCAGACCTTTATATAGATCAGGTTTCCTGAAAGAGTAAGATAACAGGGACAGAAGAGGCACTAATGTGAAAGCAAAACAAGAAAGCATGAGTACAAAACAACCCAGCTTGAAAATCACAGGATAGCTTTTCTTGAAATAATTCCAGTCTAATTCATGTGAGATGCTGTCCTGAGAGGCTTTCCACTGCCCTGGCTTCTCCGCAGCATTATGCCAAACAGTGACCATGTTAACCCATGTCAGTTACCTTGCAGTTTCCTCAGGAACTGAACTGAGAACACTTTCATGGCCTAGCGATTTAATTATCCTAATTAGCTTAATTAAATGGTTCTTTTACATCTAGAGCACAGGAAAGGGGACAGCATGTTTGCATCTATTTTTAACCAGAATGTGCTGCTCATTTAAAAACTCTGCAGTAATACACCACTGCCACAACACTTTTCACTGTTACTGGTCAATCCTCAGAGACATCCTTATGACTCCCACGGTCACAGAAAGGGAGTTCAGATGGCTACCTCAGTTGTGAAAAACCCCAGTGAAACCCCAGCCATTTTAATAAACTAGACAGAAGCAGCTTCTTTTCCTGTAATCTACAGAAACATTTGCCTCTGGAGGATGAAGACTCAAATGGGATAAAGAATCAAATCTTTCTATGGACAATGTGACTAGTATTTTAAATTACTTTCCTTTTAGGGTCGTCATCTACAGCACTTTAATGTTAAGCCACATCCAGGGAATCTTGCCCAGCCATTTCTAAATGAACCCCTGAGCAAGGATGAAAGGATTTTATTGTCTGGCTCCCCAGTGGGGAACTTTGTGCCCAGAATAAGCTGAAAAAAAAAGCAAAGAAGTTTTTGTTATCACTGATGGGAAAAATTATAAAACAGATCAACTGTTGTTAGCTTCATAGAACAACAATGAGAGAAGATGTTTTCTTCTTATGGTATTGTCAATATTTCCAGTTTCTTAGAACTTCTGATGACCAGAACACAGGGCTAGAGGGAATTCTAGCTCAGTTTTGAGTATTTAACTATGCAGGCAGGGCATACAAACCCAACAGACAGCTGAGGCTGACCATGTGGAAGAGTTAGACTCCAGGTTTTCTTTTGCACTCAGATGCACTTCAGCAAAATAATTTTGTTTCACCTTCTCCTTGACTCCTGATGGGTGTCACATTTTTTCACTGTCTCAGTATTTCGGCTTATCAGCCTTTTCTTGAAACTCTTTTACTAAATGTTACCAAACGTCATGGTCTGACAGAAAGTTTGGAACAGAAATAGAAATGAAGCTGGCTGCAAATTCATTTTTCCATTAGATTTTTCTCAGTTTAAATTAACTTCTCTTCTAACTGGGACCAGTGGTTGATCTTTACAGAAGATATCACTATAATTTACCATCAGTAGCGATCAGGTTGTACTCTATCTAGGAGAAAGGTTAAACCACAATTAATTATGCTCTGAGTAAAGAACTGGAAGATAATGAATAGAGGAATTTGAGACCAACCCAAAACAGATGTTGGATGTGTAGGCATAAAGTAAAAGGAACCTTAACCCCCCAAAATGTGCTGACTAATATGTTAAAGGAAAGAACCGCCCACCTCCCAACAAACAAACCCACATATGAAACACACATATGCCAACAGAAAGAGAAACCTAGAAAATATCCTGAAATGGCAAAACCTCTCAAGTGACCTAATATTGGCTCCATTTTAAGGATTTTGATTTCAGGAGAGAGCCTGTCAAATTATTGCAATGTATACTAAAATGAACACGGTGGATTAAATGTAAAGTCTCATTTTCTACCATTGCATCATCAGTGTGCTACAAATTAATGCAGTGTGGATGCAAATCAGAATTTGAAACAATCTACTTTTGTTGGAGTCAAGTAGAAATGACTGTTAAAGGTGTAAGACAATATAAGAAACATTCGAACTCAAAACAGTATCATAGAATCATAGAATGGTTTGGGTTGGAAGGGATGTTAATGATCATCTAGTTCCAACTCCCCTGCATGAGCAGGGACACCTCCCCTTAGACCAGGTTGCTCAATGTCCCATCCAAGCTGGCCTTGAACATTTCCAGGGAGGGGGCAGTCACAACTTCCCTGGGCAATCTGTGCCAGTGTCTCACCACCCTCACATTAAATAATTTATTCCTAATGTTCCCTTCTGCCTGCCAGAAGACACAAGGACTTTGAAATACCTTGTAGTTTATAGTATCTGCTTATTTACCTACCTGTTTTTATGAGAAGACAGAGAAACAAAAACAAATTACTGCCCAAGGTATTAAAAAGATGCAGCTTTCTCATCTTTCTGCATGGACAGTCCTGCACACTGGCTTGTCCTGATATACATAACTATGTCAGTCTGAATCACATCCTCCAAAACACCTTGCTTTGTGGATGAGGCACTTGTCTCAGGTTCAGTTTATCAGCTACCTTTTGTACAGTTGTCTTGAGCACATGACCAGGAGGTGGAACATCCCCATTCTGAGCCCAAGGAAATGGGCACTATACTCACAGCTTCTGAAGGTGTCACAGTCATCACAAAGTCAGGACTGGACCATAGTCAGGGCCTGATGGCCTCAGGAAGACACAGTCTGACTCTGGAGTCTGAGAGTGGTGGGAAGAATGGCAAGTCCTTTTCTCTGTGTACTTTTAGAACTTGGGCCACTGAATTTTAAACACAGAACTGTGCAAGCACTTCCAGGAGCAATACCTCTCTATCCCAGGCAGACTCATTCAAATACTTACATGAGGCATGCTGTGCAAAGCATTCCTTATAATGCTGGGGCACGATAGTCACATGTGACACATTGCCTACTGCGGTAGTGCACACTAATGGGGAGGAAAAACCTCTTCTCAGACCAGCAGTAGCTTTTATATGAGGGAGCTTTTTCTTGTGTAACTTAGAGGGAGAGATGGTAATTGGCACAATTATATCTAAGATCGCTACTCTCTGCTGGGACTGAAATAATAACAAACACTGGGCACCGGTGGGCTTAATGTTCTTTTCTATTTAGTTAATCAATAAAAATAACTATGAGAACAATTTTCATGTCAAAGAGAGGTTGTGTTGCCTTTTCCCACTGAAATACATCAGGTGCGGGGGGTTGGCAGTGGAAAGCAGTAACTTTAAGATACGGAAAGACGGAAATGGATGTGTTCAGTCTTGGATAAAGTGACAAGAAAAAAGGGAGGAAATTAGAAGAATTAATCAAAACTGTCTCAGCTACCTAAACTGTTTTTAAAATAAGACATGCCTCATTCTGTGCTGAAAAGGATGTTGATCTAGCCTCACCCACTACCAAATGCCACTATATCTACTGATACATCTGGCACTTGTTACCCAAGATCATGTACCCTCTCAGGGATTTTCTGAATAAAGGAAATATTATTTTCTATGGTTAATTAGACTCACAGTGCTCACACTGGTGTTTAATTTCTCTGTATCTTGAAGCCAAAAATTTGGGTGAATAGACAGGGATCAAGGTCTGAAGCTCCATCTTTATAAATGAGATGGGATGAGTAAGATGTGTCTTTGTGATGGGATCAAAGACATGCATCAGGTATACATTAGGGCAACAGACCACACTAACAGTAACGGTGGTGGGGAGCAGTTGCTATAGTATGATGGTTTGGAGCTGAGCTGAAAGGGACAGCATGGAGGAAAAGTACAACAAGGGGTAGGTGAGAGGAGAACAGTTTGGAGGTATTGAGGTTTCCAGTAGGAAAGGCAAGCAATGGATATCTCCTTGTCGGTTTACGAGTTTAGTGGTCATAATGAGAAAGCAAGTGGATATAAACCTTTCAGTTGCATGAGTGTGCCTGGGGACCTCTCTGTGTTGTGATAAATAGGATCTGAGTTCAGGAGAAGGGCATATTTTAGGTGTAGTAAGCCAAGAAACATATAAAATCTCAGAAAATAACTGGAAGTTTTCCTTCAACAAAGAATGTGTCTGTAAGAAATTGATTATAAAAGGGAAACACACAGAAATCCAGTATGCTTTCTTTGAAGCAGATTAATTATGTAAGGGCTTGATGAAAAAAATAAGCAGTTTTATACCCGTCCATTACTTTTTCCAGGACAGACATACTCTCCACAAGTGGATCTCCTGCAGAAACCTAGAAGTCCTGATCTTCTGGCATTATCACTCTTCTCCACAGATGCCTACAGTAGGTGCATTAAAGTCTGCGACAGGCACCTAGATTTTGTACCTTCTCAGCACACAGAAATAAACACTTACAGGACACAAGCCACGTCCTCCTAAGTGGATAGCTGGAAAAGATCAGATGAATCATAAGCTAAAATTGCCTGTTTCTCTTTATTGACTATAAAAGGAGCTTACAGTGATAGAGGCTCATCAGTATGCTGCTATCTCTGGTGTTTTCTGAGAAGTGCTCAAGAATTTATTAATATCCTCAAACTATCAGCAGTAGGAAAAGGTTTTAGAGCACTCACGTGCTGAGACAGTGGTTTTCATTCTGACTTGGAAGACCTAAATATCTGAAGTTGCTTGTAAAAGAGAAGTAAGACTCCTCACAGAGTTCTAAGGTTATGTATACCTAAGAGTATGTATACCAAGGAGGTTTCCAAACAGGCTGCTGAAATGTTAGGGTGATAGGTTGCCCAGAGATTATTCTGATGGGAAACGATCACAATAGAAAATTTCCCTGTTTGATATTTTGCCAGTTTTTAGAGCATTGTCCTCTCTTCATGGCTAAAAAATTGAACAAAAAAAATCTAGTTTGGTGATGCACCGGAATTCATTCTTTTACTCCAAAATCTATAACTTCCCCTTTCTGAAGGACTGAAAGACAGAGGGACCAGTACAAGCCGTAGATACATAATCTGGGAGGCAAACTATTAATTTTATAATGATGGGCTGATTATTCTTTGATGTACTTCAGCCTATTCTCTCTTGAGAAGAGGTTTTAGGGTCCTACCATACCCAATGGTAGGACCATGTTGTCTTCCAGATTCAAGACAGCTGTAAACATGTACAAAACTTTGAGATGAAGTTGAGACATATCAGAAAGCCAGTGATATTCCTCCAATAAGATTGTACCTCCCATAAGACTCCCACCTTGGAACCCTGGAGTGTAGCCATTGTTTTTAGCTTCCTGAATGTACCTGATTCACACCTCACTGAGGTATCAGTGTGGGATGAGGGCAGCTGGCAACTAGGATAGGAAAGAAAGTCACATGAAGCTCCCTGACACAGCTGTCTCTACTGCCAGTGACATACTCTAGCAATAGCTGAGATTCTTTAGGAGTTCATAATACCTAACACAGAAGGACACGAGCATGTGCAAGTCTATGAGGCACCATGGCTGGCTGCACTGGGAGAGTATTAAAATGGCTGGTCTACTTGAGGGTTGATGTCCTGTCTGCAAATGGAAACAGTACAACCCACTTTCTGCTGACTAGTGCATGCATCCCACCTGCCTGGGTAAACCCTAGGCTACCCATCTGCTTCAGAGTTGAATCTTGCTCTGGTTATGGGGCAAGTGAATGGATCATCACCAGTCGTCAAGCTAACCTCTCAAACACCACATAAGTCACTCTAGTCTTCTACGGTGTCCACAGCTTGAGGTACAGAAAAGTAGTTAGTCAATGCACAGAAGAGAGTCCTAGAGGTCATCAGAGCTCAGCATATCTGTGAGCCCTCATGGAGAAACAGGGAGATCATCTGAACCTGCAAAGAAAAAAGGCAAAGAGTATCACCTCCCTCACAGTCCTAAGAAGTTTGTACTTCACTCCCTCCCTCCCAAACTTCCCTTTGTAAATGACAGTCTAAGTAGAAGCTGAGCATATGAATATTATTTTCTGATGCCAGCATACCTATTAGGAGGCCTTCACTAGTCCAGACATGGTCTATATTTCAAGAAGACAGTACCTGGGTGATCCATGTGTCCTGTTGCCCTCACATTTGGAGGGACTGCTTTGCCATTCAAGGATGTCCTATATGCTGTCTACCATACTACCCTGCTGTGGATTCTTCACTGGGGTGTTCTCCTGCAGGGCCAGCTTGTGAGTTCAGGTGGGAAGGATTAGACAGAAAATGGACACATTTTCTGCCCAAGAACTCCACTGTCAAGTCTAATCTTGGAGCCTGAACCCATGGGCTGCATGCATGGCTATGGCACCTGTGGTTGGATGCCAAGTCAAGAGTCCATTAACATGGTAAGTTTTCATCTGCATGGCAGTACACCTGCATCCACAGAGCCTCAGCAAAGCATTACATACTGCTCTGAGTAACTCAGACTGACTTTTTTCTTCAAATCACCATCTGAAAACTGAGATTAACATTCAATAATGCCTGGCTTTAATTCCCCATGATTGAACTGCTATAGCTGAGGAGGGAATGGAAGATGGATAGCAGTGGAAACAATTAGGGGGGAAAAAAAAGAAACAAAAGATGAGAAGCATGGCAGGATTTCAATAAAAGCCAGGAAATAGTGTTTACAGATGTGTTTCTGAAGTAAATTCAAGCCCCTAGAAAAGTCCAAGTGTCCCCAGTGAAGGAGTCTTTCCTCAGAAGTGACTCTGCACACAGAGACAGCAAGCCCCTTGGTCAAGCTCTTGATCTTTGTTTCCAAACAGCATCTCAGGCAACCATTACAGTTCAGTGAACGCAGCTAGTAACTCAGCTTGCACATCACTGAAGGAAGACAAACACGGGTGGGAGGAGAAGGCACAAAATGACAAAGGGGTAAATCTCATAATGTCTGGGTAATTCTCAGGACCATCTGGTTGTTAAAGAGAGATCCTATTTCTTTGGAAGGGTATGTACTCAGTTCCAACAGAGTATGATGCAGCAGTCATCTCTCCAGAGGGCTCAAAGAGAGGCACTAAGTTTGGCATGCCTCTGGGCCAAATATCAAATGATGGGCAATGAGAAAAAAAAGAGGAAGTAGCCTAAAGCAGATACAAGAGGAAAGAGACTTCAGGAAAGTTATTGCCCACACTCCAACTTTTTGCCTAGGTGAAATACTCAACTACTAAAGTTGTCGTATTTTTCCTGTAAGTGAAGCTGCTAATGTAAAATGACTTAACTACTGTCAAGGGTATTTTGTATGTTTGAATTCAAAGGGAAGAGTCTAACCACACCATTTTTTACTGAAATTCTATTAAAAGAAAAAAAAAAATCCAGTCTAGATCTCTTTCTAAGGTTTTCCACAAGCCTTTGGGCTCTCAGTGAATTGAGAACAGAGGTTATACATATATATGTACACCTCAGTATCCCTAAAAGACTTTAAAAACTCTTCACGGTTGAACTTTTTATTCCTGTTGCTCGTCTTGATCAATTTTCATTTGAAAAGGTACTTGCAAAACTCTCTTGAGACTCAAACCGCACAGTAATTATGTTACAATAATCTTCAATACATGAATTCAAACAGAATGGAAACTGCCTGGATAAAGAATGATAATGCAGTTATTTCCTTGCTTTTTTTGTTAAAGTGTATTGATCACCCTAATTGGAATCTACAGGGAAAGTAAAAAGAAATAAAGGTTTTGCATTCTCACTGAAAAAAACCCAAAAACTAACAACCCAAAATGAGTTCTCAGTACTCGAAGCAGACTGAAGGCATAGGATGCAAGCTGTTCTTCTGTGCCTCTGCATCAGTGGACTTGTATTGACAGGAACCATCAAGACAGAAGATCAGCTCCAAACCATTTAGCACTGCTTGACAGTCCAAACCAATGGGATACAAGCTGCATAGCAGAGAGCATGGGTGGAAGAGACTAATCCCAGTTTTTCCTTCTCTTTCTAGGTGCAATTTAAGAAGTCTGCCCAAGCACAGTGCTGTACAGCACCAGCACCTGTGGTGGTGGTGGTGCTGAATATTTTCTGCAACCATCAGCTGAAGGCTAGGCCTGCACAGGGAGTATGGCTGCAGCTTTGACCTCCCATAATTGGGTTTTGGAAAATACTTATACCCGCACTTGGTTCTGCTTTTGAGATCCTTCCTGGTACCTGTAACAATGTCAGGGTTGGTGAGTCTCCCACCTGGCAGAGAAAAATTATGTAGGACAGACACTTTACTAGCTCAATAGAAAGTTAATAGTACCCAAATTATGTGTATTGCTCTATCTGTGGCATGGGGACTCCCTAAAATTTTCAGAGAGGACCTGAGAGAAATTGTAAAGCTTGTCCACTGCTTCTGGATGGCAAACATGGGCACCAAGATCCTCTGGAACCCTTGAGCACCTGTACTGAGTCACATAAGGTGATATTCATCACCAACACACATGAAGAGTTGTGACTGACAACCTATAACCCTTAAAAAAATGAGTACAGATTTTCAGGGACCACCATTTGAAGTATGAAAAAACTAATTTCAGCCTCTTCTTCAGGTAAACTTTCCCTTTTGAGTCTTTATTTTAAGACTGGGTTTTGAGCACTCCTAAAACAAACACAGGAGAAGCTTAGTCTGGAAATTGAACTCAACAATCTTTATGGGTCCCTTCTAATTAGAGTTAGAACTATAGAATCATAGAATCGTTTTGGTTGGAAAAGACCTTTAAGATCCTCAACTCCAATCATTAACCTAGCACACTGCCAAGTCCAGCACTAAACCATGTCCCTAAGCACCACATCTACATGGTTTTTAATAACTTCCAGGGATGGTGACTCTACCACTTCTGTGGGCAGCCTGTTTCATAGATATTCTATGATTCTAGGAAAAAAATCAACACCATTGCTTACTTTTATATAGAAAATGAGTGAAAATGAAAGGCTTCATCAGAACTTAGCAGACCAGATTCATAACTCTCCTGACCTCAGGGAAGTAGATTTTTACTACTAATCATAACTGTTGTTTGTGTTTCGATAATAAAATATCCTATGGGAGCTGAGTCGCTGAAAACAGGATCTTGCTTCTCCTGAAAATTTTATGAACTCTTCAGTGGACTGCTGCTAAGTTTTGCAGTTTTGCAGTGAAAGTTGATACTGGGGAGCAAAGCAGCAAAATTACTTAATATGTGCCAGAGATATGAAAGCAATACCAGAGCATTTGGAAGCTCACCAGAGGGAAAAAAACAAGTCTACTCATAAATAAGGAAGACATGAAATTAATAATGCCTCAAAACTGACTCAGATAACTTACGATGGTATCAAGCCTGTCATCAGTAAGAATATACATCAAAAGGTTGAAATATTAGGAACAGAGGAAAACTACCCATATACCTTGGAAAATATGAATGTGTACAATCCAGCTGGTCTTGATCATATCTTAGGGCAATCACCTCCCAGAGTTACATAAACTGTAGCCTTCACCTTCGCTTGAAAGTTACAACAATGAAATTGATGATGTGGCCCCATAATTGAGTGCAAATGAATTATTGCAGGTAAGCAAGTTACTGCATCTCAGCTGAACCATGGTAGCTGGCTCTGTGCTCTCAACTAAGTAATGTCTATGCACCTTCACTAACAACATAAAACCAATTTACAGAAACTAAAGCAAGAAAGCAGATGCCCTTACTCCAGCTTATAGAATGTGTGGGGTTGGAAGGGACCTTTAAAGGTCATGTAGTCAAGTGTTAAGTGTGGCCGGCTTCATTTTGACATAAGTACATTCACAGTTTGTCTCAGGTAAACGAAGATGTTGATTTAAATTGGGAGGCATAAAAAGTTAAGAGACAGCTAAGATAAAAGTAGTTTACTCAACAACTGCACAAAAGTAAATACTATAGTGACTTTCAGACAAGGAAGGAATACAATTTGGAAATACTCTGTGAAAAAGAACTCTTTAGGAATTCAGGGAAAGGAAAAAAATATAATGTAAGAAACAGTTCAGAGGGCTGGATTCTGTCACTTTTATTTCATTAATAGATCTCTATTTTCCAATTATATTCTTGCTTCTCACTCAGCAAATTATGGAACAAAACATTTTTCTAAGTCAGTAAATTAATAAAAATATGGTCTCACTGATCCCCTGAAGATCTGAACTGCTGAAAAACACATAGTGGCCAGAACACTTGTTTTGTTAGAAGTGCTAAAACTAATATTAGAAATTCACCAGACAGTTGTAAATTCACCCTAGTATTAAGTATCCTACTTCAAAAGGTGTTACCTGGAAAAAAAGTTTAAATTGACTCTGTATAGAGGATACCATCTGGATGGAAAATGAGGAAAGAAGTTTTAAATGCCAGAATGGGTTTTAGGAGCACCATATTTGTACACTACCGATGCTATACAAGTTACTCTTAAAATGAGCACCTGATTAATGAGCAAGTAAACATCACATTTTTGAAAGCCTGCAGGTCATACCACACATAGTGCTACTGTAAGCAAATCAAGTACTAGGTTACTACCATAAAGTGTTGAGATAGAACAAAAGGGATTTAAAGAGATTTAAAAGTCAAATTCAACGGAAGATTACCTTTACAAATCTAACACGTTCAGGATCAAGGAAAAACTGACAGGCAACAATACTGAAAGGTACAGAAAGGTGACAGAAAGCAGCATGCATGCATTTGTAATGTGAGACTGCAGCTGAAAAGGCCAGTACAAATTGATGCTGTATATGCAAGTGCTTGGAACACAGCATGGGAGATTGCTGCCTTAGGGCTCTCATGCAGTATCTTGGAGGTACCATACTCACCTTGTGCATCCTAAGAGGAGAAGAATGCTGCCAGCAACTTTTAGGAATCAGAAACACAGGTTATGAGACTGAAGGATATAGGAACATTTGAGGCATATCATTTAATGAAGCAATGAAAATCCAGGGATGAGAGGGACAGAAGGGTAATAAATGGCAACTCCTTAAAGGCAGTAGAAGCCTAAAGAAGGCAAATGGGGCTAATAAATGGAAAAAAAACCCAACAGATTAGACGTTAGGAATGTAAAATAGTAAATGAGCTTTTCTTTCATTTTTACCTCTGGAATAATATGCAGATAATCAAGGGTCTTTGAATTTATTTTCCAGACTGGAGGCCAAAGTAATTAGAAAGTCTTTGGTATGAGACACATATTGGCAGTGAGCAGGTTAATGCGATCTAACAAATATTCATTTTTCCATTAATTTTACATGGGGTTTTTCTCATTCTGTTCTAAACTTTCCCCAAAGCTCCAGTTATAAGACACAGAAAATTAAAAAAACTGCTTGTATTTTTTTCTGAATAATGATGGTTCTATGCATATAGATTGCCTGATCTATAGAGCCTTTCCCTTGCCGGAGTGTGATGTTTCCAACTGATTGCATAAAAAGCAGGTACTTTCCTCTCTTTTTCTTGCCAGCAGGCTTAGAATGCATAAATGTTCCAAATACACATTTCATTAGCTTGTCCTTCTTCAGCAGTTCTTTCAGGATCTCAAAGCACCAATTATTGTGCCTATTGCAGAGACAGGAGTTTCTCCATAGTGACGTTTGTGTAACTGAGATTGATTTTCTCCTTTGCTAGTTTTTCCCAAACTCAACCAATCTGTCCAAAAATTCACACACATATTTTTCTAGCAGACCATAGTTTTAAAAAAGTTATAGAGGAAATCAGCTAGGTTATTTATTGGGAGCTGTAGCTTGGAAAAAAATCAGGAGCACTGCAATCTTTGAAAAAAAAGAAATTGAATGTATCTCCAAAATTACAGTGTATAAGCCCAGAGTCTGCTTGATTCAGCAAAGTCTAAGCAAGATCTGGTGCCTCTGGCTGTGTGGAATAGTTGAGAAGTCATTTTTCAAGATTAAATAGCCCAGCTTTTTATGAAGGTGTCTCCAGTAAAACAGGTCAGGAATGACATTGTTGTGTGCTGTGTGTTATAGTAGCATGCAGAAAGTGTGTGCAGTTGTGTAGGTCCTCCAGCCCAGGCAAGCCTGAAACCTACCGACCTTTCACATGCAGAGCTGAATACAAGTTTCAGTATTTCCCACTGCAAAAATGGAAAGAAATATTTTTCAAGGTTTTTCACAGAATGAAGTGACATTTTGAAATTGATCTGGCTTTGTTTCCATTCAATGTCTTTTACGACTGCCCCTGTATTAGTCGAGAGGTTTTTTTCTTATAACTATTGAGGACACACCACAAAACGTTACAAAAATATACATGTCAAAACAACAGCTCTCTGACACTGCATAGTTCTGTCTACAAACTACAGAGTAATTGAGACTCAGCCACCATGATTGGTAGGTGGGTCGTTATTGTTGATTTCACCTTTTTCTTTTAATGAACATGAGCAGTAGATTTGATATGTCATAATGTATTTCCTGCTTATGGGTATATCAGGGAAATCAAAGGTTAGAATAACTATAATTAGGAAATTTGGAGGAGGTGATCATGATGGGCAAATACAAAATTTAGGATAGTGAAGAAGAAAGTATTGGTGAAATTTTTTAAGGTGTTTAATGATCGGCCTAACAATGGTCACACTGGAGCAAGAAATAAATATCCTGCTTGTTTCAAGAGCCAGAGTACAAAATGCTTTGGAAAAACACCTAGCATACTGGGGAGAGATGAAGAGAGAACAAGAGACCTGAAGTCATTTGACTTCAGAAATTGAGGGAACCAGTTTGTTTTGGAAGGTTGTTCCAAGACTCTCTTACACAGAAAACACGTAGGTAGAAGAAGATGAAAACTTTTTCTCAGCACTAAAATTTCCCTTTGAATTATGGTGGCTTAGATCTGAGGACTCACTTTAGCTCAGAACCAACAGTATAATTAAGATGCAGTGTTTTGAAATGCCTTGCAATGCAGTAAAGGAGCACTTACTGTGTAGCCAATGGACCACAGAAGATGTCTGTTCCCACAGATACATTAATCCAAGTTGTTCTGTATTGAGGAAGGCACTGCAAAGCATTCAAGCTAGAACTCAACCCCTGTCCCTAGTTCCATCTCTCTCCCTCATCCTCAGCAATGCATCTCTGCAGGGGACTGGCATTCTTCTTATACTTATTCCCTTCAAGGTTGTTATGACAGGAGCTGGATATGTATCAGTGCAACTGGGCTTTTGGTTTCAGTTTCTTTTAAGAAGGTCCAGAGATGGCTGCTGACTAGAAATCAGACTTTACCTATTATTCTTTTCTTTCTCTGCAAAGTAAGCATATGCGCTGTTACCTCTTGCTGAGGCACATTTATATTCTCAAACTGCCTGCACTGAGGTTTTTCATGCTCCAGTAATGACATCAGGCTTCTCACTCCTTAGCCGCTTTCCAGTGAGACTACCCATAGAGACATCCACATTTTTCAGTTATTTTCCTTGACTTCTCCCCACTTACTCTAGGCAACAATTATTTGTTCTGGAACAAATTGTGACATTGGAATGTATTTTAACACAGTAGACAAAATAAGTAATGGAACCTTAGTTTTGAAGCCAATGGTAAAAGCCACCAAGCAGCAGCAGAATGAGACCCTGAAGCCCAAAGAAGGAAGACAAGAGCTAGCTCAAGAGAGCAGCGCCCATTAATTACTGAGCCTCCATCACCTTTCTCACATCAATAGTATTAAAAGATTAGTACAGACATCTAAGTGAAAAATAAATAGTCTATAGTTCAAGGCATTCATTTAACCTTGATACTGAAGACTCTCTGGGGATACAGGCTGGGGTACATAAATACAGGCTGGTAATTTGGTGAATGCTCAATATGAATTAGATTAATCTTTCTCCATTAAGCAAACACAGACAATGTTCCCAGGACATAATTTCCTCATCTGCAGCATGAGTGACGACATCCCTGTCACCTTTAGGGTGTTTGTTAAGCCAGCATTGAGCTTGGTGCCCAACCCTGTCCCTCTGACCAGAGGGCAGGGAACATGACTGCCATGCCTCTGTGGGTGATGAAGCTTCTTATTCTGTCTTTTGCATGGGGAATGGGGATGGAGGTGGAAAAATACTTCATCAAGCATCCCTGTCCAAATGGTGTGTAAATATCCTCATCAAAACACCACTTAGTTTTATGCTAGTCAGAGGCAGTTGACAGTGTTAGCAAATCAGTTCAACTGCTAACTAAGAAAGAGAAATAGCATTTAAAAATAAAATTGTCAGGTGAGGGCTGAAATATTTCCTTCCTATGTATGCTGTGAGATTCAGGCATTTCACATCAGTATATTTAACTCAGTAAGAATTCATGAACTTCTTCCTGCTTCCTTGGTTTCTCATTCTTGGCAATTGAGACAATCACTACTCTCCACTCCTCTCATTTGTCAATGAGAGACTGAGACAATGCCCATATTAAGCCTGATTTTAGAAAATTCACAAGAAGCTCTGACTAAGCTGGGAACTGAACCAAATCTTAAGCTGTATATTAGTGCCTGATTCTTTGAACTAAAAGCCAACATATATCTTGTTAGGTAGCTCTCCCACAGTTAAGCACTCATTTCTCATCTGCATAAAGGACTGTCCTCTACAGTTTGCTATTCTGAAGATACTCTGGGAAAGTCCATCACAGCACATTAACTCAGTAAGTATGGCATTCCATTGCGTGGAACAGGGCTCAGGCTTCCTGTTAACTAACAACATGGGCCCCATGGCTTCTCAGGCTTTGTCTAGACTTTGCTTGGCCTCCCTTGAAATTTATTTTAACTAGTAACAGGCATTATTTAAATAACCCACTTTGTTTTGGCTTTTGCTTAACATGGCACAGCTCTCTGGCATAGCACTTAATGCTATATATATATTTATAATACCATTTACTAATAGTAAAAACAAATAGTTCTTTCATGCAGAATGATATTCGATCCTAGAAAGAAATACAGCTTGGAGGATTACAGGCATAAGATCACAGCAGAGACCTTGAAAACATAGCCAAAGATGTGGTCCCAGGGCTATAAGTACCTCACCAGTGGTAAATTACTAGTCATCAGAGAAGTGAAACCTTGAGAGCTGGGTAAAATGATTTTAGAAGTAACTTCTATCAAATGTCTGTAAATTGTGCTATAGATAGTAAATTCAGATGTAGCATGGGCTTGCAGACTGACAAAGAAAGTGAAAGGGTTAAAGGTTGTTGGCAAACATACAAAAATGACCCCAAATGGATCTAAGGTTGAGGAAAATTGTTGCACTCCAACTGTGAAAGGACTCACTTGGACACCCTCAGAAGCCAGCAACCTCGGGGTCTTTGGAGGCAGTGGAAGGGTGGGTACCAGAGAGGGGTAGATACTATAAAGTTTGCATATATATTATTTTATACTATGGAATTTGAACTATTGGTCTTAGTCTCACCATAAATGGACTGATAATTCTTTGACTAGACTGTTAAGACTAATTAAAATAACAATAAATTCTTGACTTTGCCTATAGGATGTGTTCATTTTGCCCATAAAAAGACTGTGAGCATAAAAAATGAGTGGGAATTCAAGCAAGAATTCTGTAACTTGGATGCAACAAGCTGCTAAAACCATCTATCCCAGAAGCTCTTGAGCACCTTTCATACATTTAAGGATCACAGCCTTCTGCAGCCCTTCTGCTGGTTTCACCATGACAGGATGTTGTAATTTGACATAAAGTTGGCAAGACAGGAATTGGAAGTCTCAGAACTGTAAGCAAGAAGAAGAAGCAAGAGACTGCATAAGTGACCTCATCATAGTTGCCACAGTACTTAGACAAATATTTTTGCAGTGTAGTGCACATGCAGGAGAGGTATGGAAGATTGGTGAAGGCCTACTGCATCATGCTAATCTTGAATGCACAGTATCAGCAATCCCATCCTGAGCCATGCCATGCTCCAGGTATATGTTGCTGTGCACCAAGCTGTGAGGCTCTGGAGGAGTAGGGCCACTGCAATGAGCTGGCATTGACTGTGAAGCAGCAATATGTTTATTTATGAGTCTTTATCTGGTCCAGTATTGGGTGAACAAGCTTCTCAAGAGGATGGCCAGCTTCAATTCTTTCTAGCATGTGCCCAGTGGTTTATCTTTGTGAGTCCACTATGTGCCTCATTGCTGTTAGGTGCACAACACTGTGTACCATGTCTAGCTGACTGTGTTCCACAACACTCTGGGCATTATTTAGTAGAAGCACCCTGCTAGGGTCTGTTAGGATGTTTGTAGGAGAAATAGTCAGGGAGAAGGAAAGGGAGTGGAAGGCCACAACTTACAATTGTGAAGGGCAAAAGTCTTGCTAATAGTGGTGTGAAATTTATTTCAGAAATCTGGGTTCTTCCTCTTATTACAGACTATCACCTATTCTTGTACACAAGATTGGTGCAGAGGGCATGATCATACTCTAAGCTCAATGTCAGCATTTTTTCCCTATGCAGTAACAGATGGTATCTGCTCCATGGATTCCTGCCAGGAGTTCATCAGCTATGTGTTTGCATAGCTCAAACCACAGTCTGTGAGATCAGTTTGTCGGCAGAGTGAAGAACAAAATCATCAACAACATGGCCTGCTGCACATTTCACAAACTCCTAGTGACTGATGTTGCTGAAGGTAGGCCAGGTGCTCCACTGGCCCCCACCTAGCCTTAGGCAGATTTGAGGCATTACTTAAGCAAAAACAGCTTCTGGGGAAGGAAGGGACATATGAAATTTATCTGCCTGTAAGTGCACTGCAATACGCATTCCACAAACACTATGGTGTCTCTGCCTCGTCCACAGACTCTCCATCTAAAGGACTTTTCTTAATTAATCTCCCTTCCCCTGTTCTCTCTAAAGAGTCCTCTCCAAAGAACAGTCTTTTGGTCATCCTGAGGCCAATAGCAAAATTCTCAAGCTAATGAGTTTACAAGAGAGGTCCCTAATCTCTTCCCTTGGCTAGAGCAACTTTTTCTGTAAAAAATATTATCTCAGTGATGAGGGTGTCCAGGTAATTCTTATTTCATGCTGAGAACCATTTATTTCTCTCTCTTCCAAACAGTAAACACACCAAAGGGTTGCGAAGGAAGAGTCACACACCTGCCATGTGGGGCTCCCTGGAATGAGACCTATCTTGGGACACTTCCTCAGGCAAGCACAACTCTTGGATGGGTGAATCTTGCAGTCTGCTTCAGTTGTAAGGGAAACAGGGACAAGAGTATTCTCGTAAAGGAATTGGACTAGCAGTGGAGGATAATCTACTGAATTGTGGTCCAGTGCAAACATAGTCATAATATGAACTATGAGAAAGTTACTATTCTTTCAAAAAGAAGAAAATTGGCAGAAGGGTACCTCAGTCAGCCAGGCCACAGGTAACAGCTGGGTAAAACAAGATACTTATCCTACTGGAGGAATAAAAAAGCTTGGTTTGATTTTTCTTTTTTAAATAGAAGCTCACCTCTTTTTCATAGAAGACTTCTGAGATTATTTCTTTATTTTTGTCAACCTTTGAATAAAGATCATTCTTGTTATGATTAGCTTGGTATTTATGTCCACAGGGATAGCTGTTTGCCAGACAAGTTATCCTTCACTAGTGAGGCCAGCTCATATTAGTCATAGTCACAAGCATAGTCATAGTCAGCTGTGGCTGCAGCAGCATCCTCTAGAATCTACTCAGAACATTCACTCAGAATAGCAACACTTCTGCACACTTGAGCTGGCTTTCTGCAAGGGAAGCAAAGACAGAGCCTCTGTATTTGTAAGCAAAGACCTGTACTGGAACTGGTAGTGGCACAAAAGACCTCTGTGCCCTGGAAAGATGCATACCTGGGGCCAAGTGGTACTTAAAACTGGAGGCAGAAACGCACTCCTGAGTATATCTGATGCATTTGTTCACCAAGCAATCACCGGAAGAGCTGAGGCAGAGTTATTTTAGGTGGGGTTTTCAGGAGTCATGAGAATGTCATAGAAGGTCATGGAGGATAGTCTGGGATTAAGTGACAATAGTTTTCCTAAAGTGAGCAAACTTTGATAAACTAGGAATACTGATTAGGAAATTAAAATTATGTGAGAAATAAGGGACTTAAATGCTCAAGTGACTTAGGATTTATTCAGATCAAAGTTACTGAAAACTGTCAGGAATGTGCATGACAAGAAAGCTGCAGGTTTTCTTGCATTAATAATTTCCCCCTTCCTTTCCAGGTATTAGGAAGAAATAGAGAGCTTGGAAGGAAGTGAAAAAAAGCTAGCTCAGCTCAGGCTATGACTATATTACTTGCCTGACAGCACTTCCAAGTTCCTTCATCTGGGTGTATGCTTCTGATATATCTCATATCCCATCACTTCTTCTTCCTCCAAATACACTCTGATTACTGTGATGAGGCAAGCTTAAAGAAATATTTGATATGAATCACTGGAGGATCAGGATCGCTGAACAAATTGCAGTTAAGTGTGCATCACCACAGAATGCTAGAATAAGTTAATATATTGATGCAGCAAGAATTTGCCATGGTGGACGAAAGTTAGGTTTAGCTTATAAAATTAAACAAGAAACAGAAGCTTATTCATCTATCAGGGAGAACAAGAGGAGAAGTGGGACAATAATGCAATAAAGATACATGGAAAATAGTATGGATGGTTCTTGGTTTACCCTTCGTAACATATGCCACAGTGGTGAGTAGGGATGTAAAGTCAATGACATATGGAGACAGAGCAGTCAGAATGAGGACATAAAAATGGAAGTCATCATAAGCAAACTGAAGTGACACTCAGACTATGTTGACAACAGTAGTGCAAATATTTTTGAACTGATATACCAATATGGCCAATAAGTAGCATAACCATGCTTTCAGTCAGGACAATGAACTCATCTTCTGGTAGAGGGAAGCAGGGTCATTGGGAAGAAGCGTGGTGAAAGCACTGCTTCTTTTAAACCCCATCTGTCTGCCAGCACTGGCTTAAAATGCTCTCATGTTGTATTTACAAGTCAGGGCTGAGGGGAGATTACTCTCAGTTGGCTAAAAGGTGCTTATCCCGAGGGCAGACAAAGCCATAAAACTGACTTGCATCAGCAGAAACCATAGTATTAGATAATCTCCATTGCTGAAACAGGAAAAGCAGAAAGAACTACAAACTGAAGCACAACACCTGGACATTTTGTATTGAAAGACTTGGGAACAGGAGGATATGAATTGACTGTGAATAGGTAGAGACTGTAGTCTAAAATATTTTAAGTCATCAAGGTAGAGCAGTTCCAAAGCAAGGTTTCAAATTGATATATAGAAAAAAACCCACAACAAACACAAAAAAACCCCTGAGCTAATTTTCAGATATGATTTGGCTGAATTATGAAAGAGTCCATAAGGAAATAACTAGGAAGAGAAAGAAAGGTAATGCAGAATTTGCTTTAATTTGTTTTCTTCTTTATATGCGGTTTCTTGCAGGATCAGCTTGGATGATATTCCTGCAAACAAACACTTCAGTTTGCAATTAACCCTTCTTCAACCTGGCTGTTCTGCACAACAGGAAAAAGCCAAGAATAGTTCCAACTTGGCACTAGGAAGCAGTCAAGGATGATACAAGAGTCAACTGAGAGACCAAGGAGATTTCCACAGATTTCCATTCCTCTTGCCTGTATATTTTTCAGCTCATTAGAGCTGCAAAAGTACTTATTTTCATTGTCATGAGATATGAGAGTTGGTGATATGCTTTGAAAAAGAAGCCTTTATGGGGAACGTTGTGTCACAAGTGCTATGAATCACACTGTCCTCACTGTGGCAAGTTGATTGCCCGATGTTACTTGCACTGGTCTTCATGAGTTTGCTTCCTTAGCAGAACCAGGAAGAAAGAGAGGGCAGAAGGAGATTCAGGTTGATCTCAGAGTCCTCAGTGCTCTCTGGCTTCATGGGCCTGGTCCATGGGCATGGAGAACTGGAGAAAGTCTAGGAAAAGAGCAGGAGAGTAGGAGTCTGAAGTTGGTGATGGTTGTGGAGAGGGAAGTTAAAGTAGCCCACTACTATAAACATTTGATAAGTACACTTGTGTATTGAAAATTATTCTTTGTAGCTACTGCTGTAGCTTGTGCTGGAGGGGCTAATGGATTTACTAAAGATATGTCAGTAGCAATAAAGATCTGAACAGTATTGTCATAAGGGATAGCTGTTCATTGGTGATCCTGTATTTCACAAGACAGCATTTCTATTGACCATGTTTTTCATGGATGTGACCTTGGTTGCTTCCTAATGTATTATGCACAAGATAGATGTAAAACCCAAAGTCTCCTTTGCAGACAGGCTGGAGAAATTTACTTTCACACTAAAGCCTTGTAATGAAATCTCAACTCACATTATGACCAAGGTATTAACATTGGAGTTTACTTTATATTATTACAGGAAGGGCTCTCACCTATATGCTAACCAACATAAGTCTATTTTTTTCAGTCATCTCCCGCAAGTTCTAAACTGAATCAAAGTGGCATAGGGCCTGTGAACTCATCCTTTTGTAGTCAGAAATACAGCTTTCCATTTTAGCCTGTCAAGAAAACATTCTTGTTCTCCTTTGTGCCGTCTCATGGCACAGACAGGACAACCATGTGAACAGTTCCACTCAGCACAGGTTTATGGAAGCAGGTCCTGCTTGATGAACCTGATTTCCTTCTATGACAAGGTGACCTGCTTAGTCTAGGAGGGAAAGGCTGTCGATGTTGTCTACATAGACTTTAGTGAAATTTTGACACAGTTTCACCCAGCGTTTTCCTGGAGAAACTGCCTTCTTGTGGCTTGGACTGGTGTGTGCTTCACTGGCTAAAAAACTGGCTGGATGGGTGGGCCCAAAGAGTTGTGGTGAATTGAGTTATACCCAGTTGGCACCTGGTCACAAGTGGTCCCCAGGGCTCAGTGTCGGGGCCAGTTTTGTTTAATACCTTTATCAATGGTCTAGATGTGAGGCTTGAGTGCACCCTCCCTAAGTTTGTGGACAAAACCAAGTTGGGTGGGAGTGTTGATCTGCTTGAGGACAGGAAGGCTCTGCAGAGGGATCTGGACAGGCTGGATTGATGGGCCGAGACCAATTGTATGAGGTTCAACAAGGCCAAATGCCAGGTCCTGCACTTGGGTTGCAGCAATGCCATGCAATGCTACGGGCCTGGAGAAGAGTGGCTGGAAAGCTGCCCAGTGGCAGGGGATCTGGGGGTATTGGTCGAGGCCACCAGGAAGTCAAGAAAGCCAACAGCATCATGGGCTGCATCAGAAATAGTGTGGCCAGCAGGACTAGGGAGATGATTTTACCTATGTACTTGGTGCTGATGAAGCTGCACCTTGAATACTGTGTTCAGTTTCGGGCCCCTCACTACAAGAAAGATATTGAGGTGCTGGAGCATGTCCTGAGAAGAGCAACGAAGTTGGTGAAGGGTCTAGAGCACAAGGCTTGTGAGAAGCATCTGAGGAAACTGGAGTTGTTTAGCTTAGAGAAAAGGAGGCTGAGGGGAGACTTTATTGCACCCTACAGCTACCTGAAAGGAGGTTGTAGTGAGGTGCGAGTTGGTATCTTCTCCCAAGTAACAAGTGACAGGACAAGAGGAAATGGCCTCAAGTTGTGTAAGAAGAGGTTTACACTGTATATTAGGAAAAATTTCTTCACCAAAAGGGTTGTCTGGCATTGGAGCAGTCTTCCCAGGGAAGTGGTTGAGTCACCATCCCTGGAGGTATTTAAAAGACATGTGGTGCTTAGGGACATGGTTTAGTCGTAGACTTGGCAGTGTTAGGTTAACCTTTGGACTTGAAGATCTTAAAGGTCTTTTCCAACCGAAATTAATCTATGATACATTTTAACCTGCTGATGAGAATTAAACAATGTATAATGCATATTGGAAGCTAATCTGCGAAATGAGGATTGTATTTTTGGGGATAAAGTTATAGAATAATTACCTAGATTAACATTTTCAGTATATTGCTCCTCTGTGGGACAGACAGTAATGTCTCTCACTCCTGCACTAATTCCTTGCAGCACCATGCCAACAGACAACTAACTCGAAGATACTGTTTACTCTGAGCTACAATAACTTTACAAAACAATCAAATGACTTCCCTGGGAATCCATCTCCGCCTCCCTGCTGGTATTTGACTCATAGCGTATGTATATGTTCTCAAACAATAGGCTGGGAACCCCTGACATCCTCCTGAGAGGTTAACACAAGCAGGACTCTTCAAGCAGTGATGTTTCCTTCTAATTGTAATCCATTCTACCAATTTTCTTGAGCACTAAGGTAATTTTTACAGTCATGTTTTATAAGAATTTTACCTATCCTACAGAATATATAGCCATATCCTTGCTATAATTTTGTGTAAGAAATGTGGGAGAAACCCTACAATATTGAGCTTCATGAATTTGAAAACAATTTTTGAAAACAATTTCAATGTAACTCTTTAAGGTTTTATTTTAAGAAAGTGCTTCTAGACATAAATAAAAGACTCTGAATTTCAAGAGGCTTTCTATGATAGAAAATGACACCATTTCCATATGGCTATTCCACAGATTCCTTTAATTCTGTGGTGTAAACTTAATTAATTATTAGGTCTCCTAAGACCAGTTTCTGCGACATGGATCAAGCCTCATATAAATTGCTGCTACTCAACATTTAGACAAAGCTCATATAGAAGAAAAAAATAAACTCCCACCCAGCAACCTTGCTTTATTTCTTAGAATGATTATGGTCAGTATGCAGGATTGAACTCTTCATAACCTATTGAATTTTTCTATCACAGCACCACACTTGAGCTTTACCTATATTATTATAGAGACATCTGTGTGTGCTTTTGCTATGTATCATTATGCAAAGCACTGATATGCAAACAGTAATTTTCACATCTGCATCTTTGAAGGCTGCTTTGGCTTCAGTCCATTGGCATTTCATTAACTACACTAGACCAGCACAGTTCAACAGTTGCAGTGAAAGCTTCAGAAATACATGGGGTGACCAGCTACTCTGTGCTTTAAATCAGAAAGGCGTCCAAGAACAGCAGGAGGGAGCTCTCAACAGCCAGAAATGTTGTCTTTCTGGTGATATTTGACCCTCACCTCTGCTCATGTGAAATCCCAGCAAAAAAAAAAAAAAAAAAAAGTAACACTTCCGAAAGAAAGAAGCTGTTATTTTTCGGACTCAGGCTTTATCATTATATAGATGGCAAGGAAAGGATATTTTTTTTATTAGACAATTTGATATAGTTAGAAAAAGGACAGAGAAGCTTCCAGGTACACCAATACTTTTCAGTTTTGAAACATAAATCCAAATGCCTATACTTTCCTGATGCCTTAGTGGCATAAAGCATTCTCTGTGTAACAGCAGGTGGACCTGGAAAGGACCATGAGGGATTAATGTCCTTGCCCAAAGGAAATTCCAACTGTATCAGTAAGAAGCAAACTGTCTGGATGTCATAGCTTCAGCTACCCAGAGCAACTCCTGCCTCAGGATTGTGAATTTCTACAACTAGAAATTGAGTGAGAAGAGCAGAATGCCTTATTTCATTTACTAAAATACATATTTTTTACAGTTAGTTCTGCATGACAATAAGGAAAAAAACACATCACCAAAAGGATGACATTTGAGTTAGAACCGAATATAAATGCAGGCTAAAATCCAGCAGTTTGGTATAACTTACACACCAAAGACTCTCTTTTTAGGGCTGATTTAAAGACAATTTTAATATTTCAGCCACTACCTCCTGCTGAAAGCAAAATTCTTTGAACCACAAAGAGTTTATATGCCAACTAACTATGGACTATGGGTGTATTTTCTATTCCCATTGACAGAAGAAGCACAGAAGAAGAAATTACAGCATTTTTCTGCTAAAACAAGGGGTTGTGCTGGGCTGATTAAAAAAGGTTAAGTCATGTTATCAGGACTTTATTTGGTGAGATTCCTGAAGTCAGTCAGATGGAGTGGGCAGTGGGCACTGGGAGTTGGGCTGCCAAGGCAGACCAGTGGAAGACCAATGCTTGCTGTAGCAAGTGTGGGCAGACTGAGTCTTATAACGTGTAGCAGAAACTATAAGACCATAGCCTGTGGACGGATGAGAGTTCACTGTTGATTCTTGTTTCATCCCTCTGGATATTTTCTGCAGATGAAATAAGATTAAGCAGGCCAACACCTGTAAATTCTTGGTGTATTTCATATGCTGGGGGATTAATGCAGATCTTTGTATGGTGAGTTGGTTTTGAAGCTTTGCAGAAGTATTTTTAACATATGAGATTCTCTTTTGTAACCCCTATTTTCATCTTCCTACCACCTATCCCCAGCAGTCACATTGGAATACCTTAAAGTGGAATAGAGAAAAATGGATTTCCTTGAGGTTTTCCATTTCCTCTACTGAATTTGAGGTCTTAAATAACTCATAGAAGATGCCATGTAAAGACCTTATTACTAGAAGCATTTAATCTTATAGTTTGGGCTGAGCCATGTATATATGCAGGACTTATATTTTGAAAATAAACCTTTAAATAACCTGAGAGATTCAGTATCCAGTTAGTTCTTTCCTTTTGCAGTAAACAGCTACCAAAATTTGGCATAATCACACACTCATAGTTTACTAAAAGAGCAAAAAAAGTTACAGCTTTTTCTAATGAGATTTTGCAGTTAAAAGATAACCTTGACAGAGATAAGAGATTTATATTGATTACCTAGATATACCCTTTTTCCTCCTTCCCTGCAGCTTTTTGAGAAATCTGTTGCAGGAAGATTTCAGAGACTCAGCCCAGCAAACAAATCACCAAGGCAACCTTGACACTGATGTCTGGAACTCGGTATGAAGAGAAACAATAAGCATCTTATATCAGTATCCTGAGTCTAAACCCCATTCAGTGTTTCATCATGCACACAGCAAAATGGGCTTTTGACTCAGTTGCCTGTATTCTTGCATGCTCACTGATTTTTTAAAAAAACTTTTACTGCTACTTCAGAGATTCAAGCCGCTTCTTGAACACTGCATCCATAGGCTCTTATTATAAATAAACCCCAGAGAGATCTTAATTAAAAGGGCCTCCCACCCTCAAAATCTTTAGCTGCTTATCTGCCAGCAGTAGCATTGCAAATAACTTAATCTAATTGGAATTGTGTATTTTGAAAGGATATAAATGGATGGTTGAATTGAATGCATTCAATTCACCTGTGTGAGGAAATGGATGCTTTTAAAAAGCAGTCACTGGACTAACTGAATAACATTTTGGTTGATTGTTTCCTCTATGTGAAAGCTACATATTCTTGATGCAAGAACATTATCTTGGAATAAGCTCATTCAAAAAAGCATTTGTAATATTATTTAAGTGACTGTGTCATTGATTAGCCAGACTGAAAAAAAAAAAAAAAAAGAAAAAAAAGCTCAGAATAAAATAGTCTTATCAAGTCACTTTGTCTACTTATATTTGATTCTGGATTATGTGTTGTGGTTACTACATCATGTTTGGGATGTTTAAGTCTTTCTCAGGAGTGTGTGGGGCTTTGTGACCAAAAGATGCAACTCTTTCACCTGTATTTATTTCCTTTACATTGGAAATCTAAAAGAGCTTGAAGTAGAATTTTGTGACCATACTATCTTATAAGTGTATTTAAAGTTTAGGTTATAAAGGACTTTGCTTGAAACAAGGTATTTTTCTTTAGGAAGCCATGGAAGGTACATGTCCACCTGAAGCCAAGAGGCAAATTTGCCTTTCAAAACTTGCTTTTTCCTGCATCTCATAGTGGCTTTAATAATGTGCTGAGATGTTACATACACCCATATATTTTAAATAACATTCAAAAAGATCACTTCAAGATGGATGTGCAGTTCAAAGCAATCCATCTCATTTTATCCAGTAAAGCTCAGCTTCAGGAGTATAAAACTCATGGTGCAGACAGTGAAGTAGGATTTTTCTATTTCTTTATAGAAAATACAGACTAACTCTTATGGCTAAGATGCAATTCTTTCTACACTCACTACTGTTGATGGGCTACATATTTGATATTTTCTGCTGTCCTGAAACAAATAAAGGAGAAATCAAAGTTTTTCTTGATGTGGGGATTGCACCCTTATATAAAATCCTGTCATAGAGTAGGCCATTTAAGAAAGCAGTAGACTCCCACTTCAAATCAGCTGATAATTGCTTTCTGCTGAGTGACTCACTCTGCAAAGCAGTGTAACTGATTGCTGACCCTTTGGTTTTTAATTTTTTTCTCAAAGAGCCCTGACTGTTCAGAGGTGAACCCAAGAAGTCTGGCTATGTGCATCACATGTTGTTTGATGCCATCTGTTTTTATGAGATAACGGATGACTTTTCAGGTGTCACTCTCAAAACTGTTGATGGCAGGAAGCAGCTTTTTTCTCCTAGTCATCTATTCTCACTACCTTTTCCATCAGTCCCTCTCTTGAGTGGTAATCCAGTTACCTTCAGGAACAGGAAGGCTGGTAAGTTGCAAGAACAGGTGTGTCGGGACATGAATTGGCATGTGAGGGCTTGAATATTTGTCTCAGGATGGAAGTATACATACACATATATATGCATGCACATGTGTATGCATATACACTTGTGTGTTTGCATGTATGCATGTTTAAAAAACACAGCAAGAAGTCCTGCTATGGTGCTCCCGTGCTGTTCAGAAAGACACACACATTACAGCAGTGACTGGGACCACTCCCAGGTTACTGGAAGACCACTCAGAGATCTCCTTTCAGATGTTGAGGGTGGAAGGGATTTGCTCATTTGTCTCCCTTGACAGATGGAGTCACTAACTTCCACCATGGAAGCATCGCTCAGAGTTAAGGTTGAAGACCTCTTCCCACCAGCCTAAAGCTTTGATTTTCCCTCTTGCAAGGGTAATGCTGCAGAATTGATCAATCTTTAGTCTTTCCTGAGCAGCTGAAAGCATTTGCACCCTGTCAAAAGCAGAGCTGAAGAAATTTTACAGATCTATTACATTAATTCAGAATGACCAGAAGTGCTGTCCTTTTGTATTGGCAAGGTTTGGGTACTGAGTGGGCTGCAGGGATGGTTTCTGTGAGAAGACACCAGGACCTGCCCTGTGGCACACAGAGTTAGTTTCAGACAGCTCTGAGATGGATCTGCCACCACCTAGAACTGAGCCCATCAGTGATGCTGGTGTTGCATCTGAGATGGCATATTTAAGGAAGGGTTAAAACGTCTGTGCAGCAGCTGTGAGAAAGAAGAGTGAGAAAACTGTGAAAAAAACCCAACCCTGCAGACACCAAAGTCAGTGAAGGAGGAGGAGGTGTTTCAGGAGCTAGAGCAGAGATTCCCCTGCAGACAATGGAGAAGATCACCATGAAGCAGGTTGCCAGCCTGCAGCCTATGAAGGACCATGTTGGAGCAGATATCCGCACTGCAGCCATGGATGACCCCACCCTGCAACAGGTGGAGATGCCTTGAAGGAAGCTGCAAGCCATGGAGAGCCCATGGTGGAGCAGGCTCCTGGCTGAGGCTGTGGCCCATGGAGAGGAGTCCATGCACAAGCAGATTCTCTGTCAGGACCTGGGGGGGGCCCATGCTAGAGCAGTCTGTTCCTGAAGGACTGCATCCCCTAGAAAAGGACCTGTGCTAGAGCAGTTCTTGAAGAAATGCAGCCCATGAGAAGGACCTAGGTCAGAGTAGATTGTGAAGAACTGTATCCCATGGGAAGGACCCCATGCTGGAGCAGAGGAACAGTGTGAGAAGGAAGGAGTGCCAGATACAAAGTGTTATTAACTGACCACAACCCTCATTCCCGATCAGCGTGTGCTGCATGAGGGAGGAGGTCCAGGAGTCAGAAGTGAAGTTGAGGCTGGAAAGAAAAGAGGATAGGGGAAAGTGTTTTAGTTTTATATTTTATTTCTCTCTATGCTACCCTGTTATTAAATGGCAGTAAATTAAATTAATTTCCCCAAGTCAAGTCTGTTTTGTCCATGATGGTAACTGGGGAGTGATATCCCTTTACTGATCTCAATGCCTGATTTTTTTCTTCTTCATTGTATTTTTCTCCCTGTCCTGCTGAGAAAGGGAGGTGAGAGAATGGCTTGATGGGCAACTGGCAGCCAGCCAAAATTAACCCACCACAGTCCTTTGAGGGGTAGAAAGTAATTATTAATGCTGACAAACTTTAGATGTAGTCATTGGGAAAAGATGGTCTTCTAACAGCATCTGACATTTAATCATCCTAACACCCTTTGCTCACCATCCCAGGCACCTCCTACATGTTCCCATAATTCTTCTTCAAACAGCCTGAAAGAGGGAAGTTCTCTATTGCCTAAATACAGGGCAGCCAATATAAATCTGTTTCTTCTTACAAGATTTTTAATTACACCTACTCTTCTTTTTAGTTAAACCTCTTACCTGGAGGGCCTTAACTAATATGGAGTTGCTCAGCAGGACTTCAGAGTGAAGTAAAGCTTTGCCCCAGCTCTCATGTCTTTGCTTTAGTCCATGCATCAGCACCTTTCAATTCCTGTACTTACTTGCAAAGTGGACCACTGCAAGCTCTATTCTGCTCTGAACTCCTAGCTAGGCTTTTACGGCAGTGTGAGGAAGAAGGCTAACTTAAGAGCACTGTTCAGACATTACCTCAAGGATTCAGGGCTCCCCTTCCTTCCCTGTGATGTATTCCAGTCCTTGAAGTTTCAGGAGAAAGCAATGTGCTTTCCTCAGAAGAGCCAAGAAAATAGGTTGTGCTCCCAATTGCTGTGACTTTGTCTTAGACTGTGCTGCAGTAACTTTATTCCTTCTTGCTATCTCCAGGTGATCTGATCCCTGCATTCCACTCAAGATGGCTGATAACAGCCTCATCCCAAGGAGCAAGAAGAAAAACTTGAATTGCAGGATTCTTTATAAAAAATATTATGTGTTTTTATTTCCCAGATGTATGCACAATGGGAAAGTCAGGTGAGAAAGGACTGTCACTGGAACTAGTATCTGACTGCAGCAGAAGTAGATAGCAATGAATGTCACTCATATACACATGAACAAAGCAGAGGAGAAAAAGGAGTCATTTTGGAGCAAAAGAAGAAGCAAAATCTTTGTTATGTATTTTAATGTCATTCAGGGTGGACTTTCCCCTACTTGAGGGAAAGGTTCTGCATTTTATGTTGGATCCTCATTTTGTATACAAGTGGTAACTATTACCTTAAGACAGCTTGAATGAAATATTAGCCAATTTAAAACTATGTTCCACAGAGAGATGTAGAGTTTATGGATGGCTGCAGTGCCAAGAAATTTTAATACCTGAAAACCATCTAACAGATTGGGACTGGAACACAGATATGCAAAGTACTGCTTGAAAGAGGATCAATAACACTATTCAGCTCTAATTTGGCCTGCAGTGGATATTCTGGCCAAAACCCTCTCAAACTTTCATATCTTAATGGCTAAGATCTGGAAATAAAGATTTTCATAGCATGAAGGGATATACCCTGGAATTGCTTTTGCTATGACTATTTAATCAACATCAGAACAACAGAATTATTGAAATGTGCTTTACATTTACTATGCATAGGCTCCTTAAGTAGTGCTCTGCTCAGGGACTCGAGCTCTGAAGTCTGTCTATGTTGCAGTTAAAGACATGATGGAAGGTTTTGTAAACACCCAAGCTAGCTTTACCAAATAAAGTTGAATATTGATATTAGCTTTCCAAGTACTTTCCTCAGATCTCAAGTTGATTTACAGCCTGGAGTAATCCACATATTACTGCAGAAGTCCTCACCTCATAGCCAACTTTGCTAGTAAAAGCTAAACATGAATATGCTTACGCTTTGCTGAAGTCACATCTTTGGCTGCAGCAGAAACTTGGTGTAAAAGAGCAATGACATGTAATCAAGAAACTCCTTATACTGGACACAGAGCAGTCCAGCTCAGTGGACTCCACCAGTTTTCAGGGTATTTGGAATGATGTACAGAGATGGCATGTCTTGATCTTTAAGGTCTGGCTATTGTAAGGCAACTTGCACAAGCACAGCTATTCATAATGCTTGAAGCAAGGTGCATCCTTTATTATGCAAAGTAAGAGAGTAAACTGCCCCAGCACGTGTTTATTCTGCACCAAAACACCGAATCTAAAGTCAGGATTGCAATGGGAGAGCTACTAAGACAGGGTTTTTCACTACAGTGCTCAAGCCCTTGATTTTGACACTTAACTAACCAGATCCAAAAGTGTTTTTTGAAATTAGGGCTCTGGCGCAAATCTGTTAAATACAGGAAGGGAGGGGTTACTGGGTGTAAAGTTTGCTTATTGGTGTGGATGGTTGGAGAAAATCAGAGAGGTAAGATCGATTTGTTTATTAATATCAGTTTCAGTGTTCAGAGAATTAATGAAGCCTTCCTTCCAATGGGTGTATGTCTCACGGTCAGTTGACTTTTAAATTAAATTTTATCAAGGCTGCAACATGAACTCAACCCCTTTAAGACCCTGGTCTATCTACATGAGGGACACTACTTGACTGACGTATCTCACGCTCAGTGAGGTAAGAGCTAAAAAATTCTCTACATTTTCCCTGCATAATTGACCACCAAGTGAATGAATAATCTTCTATGCTCCAATTCCTCAGGAAAATAAGCTAAAAAAATAGTAATTAAAACAGCCAAGTAAATTTCTGATACAACTCAGTTTACTATAGATATTCCTTAGGTTATGTATTATGTCTGCTTCCATCACCCTTTGTCTCTTTTACTTTTACTGTAAAATCTGCAGGAGAAACACAATGTTTTCTACTGCTCTGAATAGCATCCGGAATATTTTGGGTCCTACCACAATGGAAAAAAAAATAATAGTGATAATGAAAATGATAATAATGGTAATGATAATTATAATTATAATAAGTAATAATAATAATCTGGATGGATGCTAGAGAGCAGGACTTGTATTTTGAAATTCTCGAACCAATGGATCTCAGGTATAGGGTATTGACCAGAATTGTATTACTGTATTCAATTTACAAACCTATGTATCCACAAGAAATCCATTCCTTTTTGCAGGAGTACTTCAGGGGGCTTTAAATTTTCACCTGAATTGCTGAAATCAGAATTTTACCCAGAGTGACAGATAGTATTAGATCAGAAAGCAGGAACAAGAGAGCATTAAATCATATACCAGAGAGCAGAAGGGAGTTTAGCCTCTGACTGGTGAATTTAAGAAAGAGTACTTTAGAGGGTCTGCTTTATATTATTCACTTTTCATTAGATGATTTTCCTCTTAGACCTCCTTCCACTTTCATACTGGCATGAAAGTTACACCCACTTTTATTTGTTACACTTACAGAGGAGAATGAATCTTTCTTTCCCAGAGCTATGCAGAACTGTAGTCACACATATTTAAGCCAGTGAGTGACCCCAGATGCTGGCACCTGGACAGGCTTAATTGTGCAGTGCACCCTCACCCTGATTTCCTTTCCTTAAACTACATGCTTCATACTTACTGAAGAAGAAGATTTAATTTATTGTTCCCACCTTTCCTCTCTTCCCTGAAGCTGTGCAACATTGAAAGAACTTTGACTTAAATAAACAAACACATAAATTCAGCCAGGGAAGGAACAATCTCATTGCAAACCTCTCAGTTGCAGTAACCAACCTTCTTCCTCCTGCAGGGTCTGGGGACCAAAGGGCAAGCAGCTGAGAACTTGCTCTTTTATTGCTGTGTTTACATTTCATTGGCATTTTCTGAGACTATAGTTGATAGCCTTGAATGCTGATCATTTGTCACATTAGGTTGCCTTTTTTTAATATATGCCTTGTTCTTACTCATGTGTGTGCCCTCACTTTAAGGTGAAAAGACAGCAGCCCAGAGGAAGACCTCTGCAAAGTGATATGAGGTGAAGACAAGGGAGTCATGCTTATTTGATGGGCTTTACATTTATGAACCCTGACCAATAGAATTTATAAAGCATGCAGCAGGCAAAAACATTGTAAGCAAAGTAGCAGGAGGTAACTTCCAGTTCTTTTTCTATTGAATATTATAAATACAGGGAGGGGAGAGAATCCATTTTTGCATTTAATTCTTTTAGCTAATTCAGCAGACTAAAAGCACATTATTCTGCTCTCCCTGGCTTCTTCAGTTTTGCAGCAGTGAACCCCTCACCTCACCTTGAGCTTTTCTGCACTGTAATTAAGGATTACTAGTAATTTTTCTAGAGCATTAGTGTTAGAAATAGTTTTATAGATTTGTATTGCCTCTACTTTCACGTTTCCTGCTGCTCATCTTACAAGGGGAACTATTTTGTGTGTACTGTAGATGCCTCTTTGTCTCACTGTACCCACATTCTACAAGTGTGAAAAGAGCTGCATACTGAATGGTGACGAAGCTCTGATTATGCAGACATATCTGAGCATCATGGGAACATTCCCTACTGGCAAAGGACTTTCACAGTTATTGAGAATATGGAGAGTTTATGGAACCTCAGGAAATATAGTAAGACTATTTTTGGGACTGATTTGATCCAAACAAATAGACTAAGATGGCTTACAGAAGACTCTCAAGTCAAGTTTCTGAGCTCAGCTGCAAGTTTACTTGGCCATAAGCTAGGTCAGATCGTCTAGACAGCATAAAACATTCAGAAATAGTCTTTTCTCTGCCTGTTTTATTTTTAAATTTATAGATTTTTTAACTCCTGTGAATCCAGACTCTGCTCCACATATGTAAGCTGAAATGCCTTCAAAGGTGAATTTCTGTAACCAAACAAGACTATGCAGCACAGCAATGTACACACAGAACTGTTAAATATGTTAAAGTCAGGAAAGTATGTTTGTCACAGTTTGAGCAGAACAGTATCACTCTAAGCTTTCTGGAAAAGTAATTTGCCTAGATAAATGCAATATATCATTATCACACACATGGCACTTATACCCAGTTCTGAGAGGCCACTGAGAAGGTGCTGATAGGGTGTTGACAAATATATTCAGCCCAAAAGATTGAGGCCTGAGGGCAGACTGGCTCTTTCCAAACACAGTTTAATCATTGAACTGTTTGAGCTGTCATTACCCATTGCTTTCTGAAACAATATTTTTCTGCCCCTAACTACCTTTAACCTTTTGCTTTCTGGAATGGGGCTCTAAAGAAAATTCATTAGCAAGGACAGGTACATCTGTACCAGCCAGGAACTCCCTGCAATAATTTCCAAACCGAATTATTTCTATAGAAAACTTTAGACTCATGCCTGCAATGCCCATGCCAAAGAAATAAATCAATAGGAAAAGCTGAGTGACTGAGTTATGAAACTGTTCACACTGAATAATGATTTGATCGTATGGCTCTAATCTAAGTCTTGTGTGGGGGAAAAAGGAGAAATAGTCCGTTCCCCACACCTCTTAACTCATCCTATAGCTCTACATCCTAACGGCAGCTGGGCTGGGACCAGAGATCTGAGCACTGTAACTGGACAGATCTGCAAGAGCTTACATGCTACACCTCCGGGAGGAGGTGAACACTGGCAGCTTGCTCAATGAAGGGAGGTGTCCCATTCCTTTCACTAGGGCCTTGCTACTGCATCTGTTTCTGCAAATATAATTGCACTCTTCTTATTGCAGAGTTTGCTGAGCAGCCTCCAAGGGTCTATGTCCACACCAGCCTAAGGTTCCCTAAAAAGACTGACTCTGTGAAGCTTCCTCACTGCTGAACCTGCTGTTGTAATTGCATTGCTTAGCATCCTGCTGCTGCTGGGCACCAGGATGCCCAAGGGTGTACCTGTGGCATGGCCATCTTTACACATTCCTAGAGTAGCTGCAGACATTTTCATTCCATCCTGACTCATCTGTGTAATCTACACCCTGTGGCCACCACCATGCAGCTTTGTGTAGGAAGCATTGCCAACCTCTTGTCATTATGCTGCTTGCTTTGCATAAAAAATAGTGTGTGGGCTTACAGAATAAAAAGAACTCCTTGGGTCAAAGCCAGGCCACAGTCTACCAGCATTGCCCACTGTTGTCACCAGACTTGCCTGTATCTACCAGGCAGCTCAAGCAGGGCTGCCAAACCTGGACCCACCCACAAAGTCTTGGTTTGCCTGCCTGGCCCCAGACTATGGAAATTCCCTCAATCCCTCTCTGAAGATACCTCTGGGTTTTGGGCATGCCAGCAACTCAAGGAGCACCCTTGAAGTGCAAGAGAAGAAAATATAGGAAAGGGAAATTAGGACTTCTCACCTCATACAGGTGGTGGGAATTCACAGAATCGTAGAATGGTCAGGAGCTACTGTCCTTCTCTGGGGTACAGCAGGAGACAAGATGACACCATAGACATAAATATGTCTCCCAGTGAGGACCAGAAGTAGAGTTGTTTTTTTTGTGCCACAGGTCATATGCAAAGCCCAGCTGAGGTCTTGTCGTCTTGTCCTCTGTAGAATTCAGGCAAAGCCCTGAACCTACCTTGAAAGTGGAGCTCTAATGGGACAGCCAGGCTCACTCCCTCCCATCAGGCAGTAACAAAGAAGTCCCTATCATCATGGCATTAGGGCAACTCCTGGGTGCAGGGATAAGCCAAGGCAGCAGACAAGGTCGCATCATGAGGCACACTAGATAACCACAGACCATTTGAAGAGATGTGCCAAACATGAGGGCACATGTGCAATGGGCTGGAGAAAGAGGGGAGTATAGGCTATCCTGTTCTGCTGTTCAGGCTATATAATTGCTTGTACAAAGTTTTCCAAGCACAGGATACTCTCAACATTTTTGTTGAATCACCCTAGATACCGTTACAAGGACCAGGTGTTGTTCTTAGCATGTGAACAGGAATATCCCTGAAGGTCTTCCACAGGAAATTTAGATAATCAGCAGGGGTTCTGAAACTCAAAATAAACCAGTATGAAAATAAATGTATTGGATCTCTTTAAGGTGAAATATTGGAGCCCTCACAGATGCAAGACTCTGCCTATTAAAACCATGTTCATGACGTGCTTAGTTGTATACTTTCAGCTCAGGGCAAAACCTTTCCCTTGATCAGTCCTTGCTTAGAAAAAGAGATTTTCACTTATTTTTCCACCATGGAAAGGTAGAAGGGACCAATGGGGAACACACACAAGCAAAACCTTTCAAATGCTAGCTGCTTTCAAAAGATATATATTTTTTTTACTTTCTTTGGGGTAAAAAAAAGCCATAAAGCCTCTTTGTTTTGTTACCGTGGGATGATTTATTTAAAAGTTATAGAACCAACTGAGAAATTCAACCAGTCTGCAGCAAAACAAAGTGCTGAGGCAATGTAGCACAGTTAAAAAGCTCTGACAGTACAAAACTGGAGTCAGCATGAAAAGTACAGACTTTGCCTATTCTGAATTTATAATAAAAAAAAATATCTGTTGTAGATATCTATTTAATGGATATTCTCAACACACAGGTGTTCAGTGTGTCCTGGAGAAAATGATCTGTTTATCTTCTCGTTTGCAGCAGTGCAGAGGAGATCTGCACCTCTGTGCATGTCAGGCGAGAATGTTTCTTCTTATACAGAATATGGGCGAATTGAACTTTCTTCAAGAAAGAAATAAACCCCCTTCTGATTCAACAAGGGGGCTCCATTACTTCCTTATCTTTAGATCACTTATATCACTTACTCTTTCCTCTGACTTTTCAATTTTTCCTGCAAAAGCATTCTGCCCTGCCAATAATAAACCCCAAATTTACTGTGATGGCTCCAGAGAAAACTGCCACAGAAAAATAGTTAGACTGGTGGCCAGCCTATGCTTCCAGGTTTTTTTTCTTTTTTACTTAATATTTTACCTTTGAGATTTGACCATCCCATGATTAGATCCTCTTATACTCCTATTCCTCTACCCATCATTGTCTTGTTTCTGATGTATCGTTAGCGAAACTGCTTTTTCTAAGATTGAGTTGAGGGAATTTCTTGTGAGCTTATGATTCATGTGGGTTCAGCTGGAACACTAAGCTTTTGGTTTGTAGGTCATCTGAAGCAGTCTTTGTCTTGCAGGTCGTTTGTGTGAGCGGTTGTCAGTTAGTGGTAAGTGAGTTGCGAGATGATCCACATTACTCATGCTAATGGCTGTGACCGCCCCAAGCTTGACATAAACAGCTGGAGTAATAGAAAGATCCATAACTCAGGTCTGATTTCACATCAGCCAAGAGCTGCAGAGTAATATGGCTACTTACTGCTTTCCTAGAATATGTTTCTAACCCAAAACAGTTGTCACGATGTGCACTGATATGCAATGTGTCCTGATACAGTATGACAGGATGTCTTGTTATTGTGTATCACTCTTTTGTTGTAATGGTTGTTAGCATTGAAAGAGTGTATGTAGAGATCTGTAGGGTTTGGCAGCAGGTATCTGAATAGAAATCCCTTTACAATCAAATTTGGATCATATGTGCTATCATATACGCTCTTACACCCTCTTCAAGCAAAGTCGTAACATAAGTCATAACAAGCTTTTGTCAACAGAAGGAGAATGATACAGAGAATCTCATTCAAAATCTACCTTTTCTCTAGTAAATTTAATGAGCCAAAATTAGGGACAGTATCCTGTCATAAGCAGAGAACATTACCTAAGAATCAGAAAAACAGCAAGGAAACAACTGCATCTCTCCTGTGTACTTACTTGTATCACAAGTACTTTATCCAGGTTTTATAATGTGTTGAGAGTATTACTTCTGCATAAGAACACATAGGTAGTTTAAGTGTTTTCTGACTGATAAATTGCTATTTCAAAGCACATTTTCATTGAAGAGTACCCACTTTTCTCAGGAAACCATGTCTTTGTGTTTTGATTTTTAATGGACCATTCTCTAATGGCTTACCGGCTTCTTCCCAGGGGTTAAGAGGTATGAAGGCACAGGGCTATGTTTATTTTTGTGATCCACAAGCCTCTGCTGAAGAAATGTGAGAAATAAATCTTGGTGATTGTAAATCTGTTTATTTAATCTTTTAAAATTCTATATTCATAGCTATTCGGGACATTTTTTTTTCTATTTTGAGGAAAGGACTTGGCATGTATTAGAAACTGGATAACAGCAAAGTTCTCCAGTCAGATCTCTCAGCCTTTTCTTATGTGGCATAACTGTAGTTTTCCCAAGTCTAGTCTGTGGGACTGTGTTCTCCTTTGCCCCTACTGCTCTTGCATCCCTCTC
This sequence comes from Hemiprocne comata, assembly GCA_020745705.1. Classification (NCBI taxonomy): domain Eukaryota; kingdom Metazoa; phylum Chordata; class Aves; order Apodiformes; family Apodidae; genus Hemiprocne; species Hemiprocne comata. The sequence goes on along the minus strand of CM036586.1, from coordinate 150,812,964 downwards.
TCAGAAATGGGATGCTAACTTCACCTATGCACTGCTGGTCCTTCTGCTAAAGCTCAATGTGCTAACCCGTTCTGACAACAAAGGTCTGTTACATAGCAATGTTGTGGATCTATATATTATTAATGTACAGAACACAAGAAAATAATCATTTATACTAGGTGATTTTAGTACTTTTTTAATGCTGTAACACCCTGTGGATTTCACCCAACTGGAAAACAAATATTGACTGGGCTGAAGGATAAACACAATTTTTGTGCAATGAGTCTGGGCTCATTCAGGGCGAGCCTCCAAATGCTGCTCCTTGGAGGCTGCTTGTGGAGATGAAAGGGTAGATAAAAGCTCATTCTGTTCTTGGCTTCTTCTTTTAGACTGTGTAAGATAGGGTGACTTAGTGAAGCACATGCAAATTCTGCTAAGTGGATGCTGCAGAGAGAACAATCAGTGCATCTCCCATCCATCCTTTTTCAACACCACCCCTCAGTGCACAGCTCATTCTTTGTAGAGGTCTAGCCAGTTGAGGGGTTGCCAGAAAAGGGAATTTTTCAGCTGCTTTGCTCTGCTGAAATCTCCAGCAGCGCCCCTGGCTGACCTCTTGCCTCAAGGTCCCCCTGGTAATCTATGCCACCAGATGCCAGACTGGAGACTAGAAAAAGAGGTAGAATTAGAACAGAGAAATTCCATTTATTCTGGAAAAAAAAGGAGGGAATTCTTGTCCAATTTTCATGAGTGACTGTTACATGCAGAACACATGTTGGCTGTAAAATATTGACTTGCCAGGCCTTATTGCACAGCTCCTTCACTGATTTCATTCTAATAAATAATTGGTGTGAGAATAGACTGGTGACTCTCAGACAGTGCTGACAAGCGTATCTTCTGAAGGGCCAAACAGCCAGCATAGGCCTTGATGGTTTCAGACAATTTTCAATCAGAATTTAAGCCTCTGTGAATAAGAGCTTTAAAATCTGCCTCCAAAATAATGGGTGATGCGCTGAGGATATGAAGGAGATTTAACGTCTCAACAAGCACGGGGTGAAGGACATGAGGCTTACTGAGCCATTTACTACATGCTTCCTGTCTGCTGGGATACTTTGATGAACATAAAGCATATTGATGAGGGTATTAACAGAATGAAATGGAGAATGCTGTCTCCATAGAATAAGAAAAGTCTCAGAGATGACATTGTAACATGTAGTTTTTTCTGAACAAATGAAATAAACTGGAAGAATCGTTTTCTTAAAATGGATCTACAAGGACACTAAAACACAGTTATAAACCCAGCTGGATGAATTTGCTGTCCCCACTGATCCTCACTTTGAGATATCACAATACAACCTTTTCCTCTGGGGCAGGAATTTCAGAAGTGCTTTGTGTTTGTGTGAACCTTCTCTTAGTGAATGACAAATAGGAGACATAAATTCATTTGGAGGGAAGGTGGGAAATGGTTAAGAAGGCGGAATATAACCCTGTGCCTGTGTACAGATACTGGGTGGTGTGTTTTATGTCACCTGCAAGAAGCCGCTTCATCCACTCTGCCACTGCATCTCTGCACACACCTGAGGAAGCTGAGTTCAGGGACCTATAATGAATCTCTTTGTAAATCCCCAAGTGCATTCATAACACAGCTGGGTAAATACATGTGCAGGCACCTAGTGTAAATTGCTCGAGATTAAAATGAAATTAACTCATAGAGATCTACGGCTGTACAAAAGTTTCATAATTTTACTGTCTCCTGTCTTTTGCAAGTTCACCTGTGAAACTTCAAGGTTCTCTCAAGACATACTTTCTCCTTTTGAAGACATTGTGTAAACTGTTCTAAGAGAACGTTTTAAATTCTCTTGCATCCCTTTAAAATATCTCTTTTGTCTAAACAGCTATGTATCAGACCTCCTTATAAAAAAAGACCTCACTGGTGATCTTTTATAGTGTAAAATGAAGCTAGTTTGTGTTTTTCACACTACAGGCACTTTTGCTCTTATTAATGCTATGCAGTAAGTAAAAATCTTCACAGAGCTGCAGGGATGAGGTAGAAGTTCAGGATGATAACAGAGGATGCCTACCATGAACCTTAGGAGATTTTGTCCTTTAAAATAATGTATTAGACTATATCTAGGAACATACTGGAACAATCTCCAAGGTCTCATCATTTGTGAATATTTATTTATAATGGAGCTTTATCTCATCAGTATATTTCCATTCATTTAATGCTTTCTTTAAGGACACCTACTGTTTGAACAGCCCTATGCCATATACTCTTTTCTATGCTGGCCCTGTAGTCAGTACACAATGCAGGATTAGGTTGAAAAATCACATAGTATTTCTTAGCTTACATACCAAAATTTTAAGGGAAGTGGAGCACTGGACCATTTAAGAAGAATAAACTGCAGAAAAATAGTACAAACAGCCTTTCAAAATTGTTAGTTTTTTCAAAGTTGTTCTTCATGTTTGCATCTTATCACCAACTTCTTATGAGATCAAATTATTGGGCCTCCTGCTGTTACATTGTACTGATGCCAGCAATAAAGATTTAAACAGTCTTATTTTGAATTTGGCATTGAGCTACATTTCTCCAGGGAAGTACATGTGGTTATACCCAGAGCTAGAGAGTGGTGACTGTCTCTGAAGATAGTGTGGAGAGAATCTCTCAAAGACAAGGCTTCTAAGACCTCTTGTCTTATATCCTCTGGTCACCCTTGTTACACCAGCCAAGGCAAAACCAACATCAGCAGCCTTCATAAAAAAGTCAAGTTATAGAGGTGATAAAAGAGCCAACTGTCTCCCAGTGCACAAAAATACTACTTCTGTCTATAAAGTGTCATACTGATGAGTCATCTTGTCATCATGACATAAAAAATGACTAAGTTTGTTAAATATGCCAGTTAATCTATTGAAGTTTGATTTAATGGCAATCAGTATAATCTATTACACACCACATTAATCCATTAATGAAAGCAACATCTGCAAGTCAACTGGCTCTGCTTTTTTATCTATACTCAGACAGTGCACTTAAAAGGAGTACCCAAAAAATGTGACTATTTATCAAGCCATAAGTGTTCTGCTCAGAATTTAAGGAATGGCTCATTAATAGTCTTCCATTGTGTACTTTAATTGAGCTCTGAGTAGATGAGTGGAACGCCTATGCAGAGTGATTAAGCAATACTTTTTTAGCCACGATTTGAACCACATTGCTTAAATAATTAAAAGTTTTCATTTCATAATGGATACAGGCACCTGTGTAACTTCTGCTGTAGCTGTTATCTCCAGCTGCAGAGCTCTTGGTTATATGTGAACAAGTCTTAGCCATTTCAGTCAGGTTAACAGCATAATCAAAATGACTGTGCTGTCTGATATGATTAAGTTGAGGAGATAACAATCTGTGACTGCAACGGATGACTATGGAGCTACTCCTTCACTTGAAAAAGGGAATGTATCTGACATATTTGACTCTGAAAGACTAAGAAGGTGGGCTGAAAAGGTTAGGTTCACCTCACCAAACACAGAAACATTTCACTAAATTGAATTTCCTTTGGAGGAAACAAGGAAGAATAGGCCCTTTCAAGGCATGATTCACCACACTACTGGTGTCTAAAATAGCTCCCATGAGTTGTGCCCTAATAGTACCTCTTTCTTTCTTTCTTTTCACTCCAAACCTGTCATCTGACTAGCTTAGGTATAAACATTTGTGCTGTAGTTGTTTAAAATGAATGGTAAGTGCGTGTAGGGGCTGAAGGATGGTGTTGGAGAAGTAGTTGGTTTGTTACTGGTGTCCGTCTTGGGCCAGTGGACAGTATTACAACTGCAGTGTTGCAACTGCACTGACCATAGATGTGGTATGTGGGCTTTCCTTCCACACCAGCATGATGATGGCCTGGCCCCATGGCCCTGCAAGCTGTTGCCTTGGTCATGACAATGGTTTCACTGTGCAGACAGAAGAATTTCTCTCTTGACCATCTCCCCTGCTATGTGTCCTCTTCTCCTGACACTGCTCTGCAGCTTGTGACAGTTCGCTTTCCCTAGCCCTCCCAAAAAGTGGTGTCTGCCACCGCCCCCAACTTTCACCAAGTCCCTTTCTTTTGACACCACCAGGCTGGAAGCCTTGCTCTTGGAGACATGAAAGGGAGTTGTTCTCTTTCTCCCAGTAACCAGCAAACACAGTTTCCATGGTGGAAAGGTCAGACCAAATGCAGCAGTTCCTCCTTATCCCAAGTATGACTGTCAGTTCCTCCATCCTCACTCCTTCTTCAGCAGACTTTTCTAGATGTTCAGGTACATTGCCAAGATTTTTGCTAACACAAGAAAAATGCATCTACAGAGTCTCCATCCCTCCCTTTTCAATCTCCCTTCCCCCTTTCTCATTCATATCCATTGCAGAGCTGCTTTGCAAACTTTTCCTGTAAGTTAATCATACACCTCCAGCAAGACAACTAAGATAATTAAGAACATATATACACATCCAGTTTACTTCTTACTGAGGAATGTTTGGCAGGAGATAATAATATCCTTTATTAGAACGATTAATGCAGTTAAAAAAAATACAGATTCTTTTGGGCACATTGTTCATTCTCAGAGCTATTGTTCAGGTTATATATTATTGATGATTTAATAATAAGAGGAAAAAACTGCACAAGTTTTACCATTAGTCTCTGTTGCAGGACTTCCACATCCAATGTCTTTAAGAAAGAATCAGTGATGGCCTGCTCCCTCCTTGCAAGGATTGTATAGTAAAAGATAATTTATTTTTCACTGAAATAATCACCTTCTGTTCCTTGTCTTGCTTCCTTTTCCCCCCTAATCTGCTGATGTGTTAGCACAAGAGAGAATTAATGGTCTAATTTAGGATCTAAGCCTTCCTTTCATAAATTCTTAATTTAATATGAAGTTCAAGAACGCAAGAAATGCAGAAGAAGGTTCTTCAGCTGTAAGCTTCAGGTAGAAGGATCTCAAGCTGATCTGCAACTACTGTGAATTAATACAGTTAAGAAGTGAAGTCTGTGTGGAGTTGTTTAAATTTATTAGATATCTAAGTTTGGGTCTTTTGGGGTGCTGTGACTTCTGCTTTTTCTTGATAGGGAAAGCAGGAACAAAGTCAACATTATGAACTGGAAGGTAATGAGACACATATACATGAAAATGACGTGGGACACTTTTTTGTTAAGGGAAGGGAAAGAGAGAGGAAAGCAGACATTTTCTCTGTCACTTTTATATCTTCTTCCTATTCTGCTCTTCACTGGCGCTCTATTTACTTCACCTGCTCTGCTCTCATTTCATCTCGTGAGGTTTTCTACTTGCATTCTCTCTTCCTATGTAACTTCAAGGGCAATGTGGAAAGCTAATGCAGCCCAACATGGTACCTGCAACTACTGTTCACTGTCCTGATGTACTCTGCCCTTCTCCCATATAGAGATGACTTGCCTGTGTCTCAAACTGTTACTGTGTTGAGGGAGATTTGAGATGATCCCAATGGTGAAATTAAGACACAAATGAGGTCAAATGTCACATACACACCAAATTGTATTAAAGTTACACAATAGCAACTTCAGATGCAGATAGGATAGGAGGAGACAAGGAAAGTCAAGAAAGTAGCAGAAATATGGAGAAATGCAAGAGACAGGATAATCACTACCACAGATCCAGCAGCATCCCGATGGTCCACAAATTTCAGTTGGTCGGTGGGGGAGATCTCCAATGTGATGTTGGCCTGTAGCTCCTTTTATGTTCAATGTCTCCCTTGGCACACAGGCACAGAGTCACATATTTGTATTCCACGTATGTGTGTCACAAGAAGTTATGTGCTTTTTTCTTGGGTTTTCACAATGTCTGCTGACACTCCGATTTGTGGTCACCCCTCCTGCCTGGACAGCTGCCTATCACCCATACCTTGGGAAGCACCCAAAACTGCCATCCAAACGGCCATTTCCTCTTACTCAGAGTGCACGCTCTGAGAGGAGCCACACCTGGAGGATAGTGTGGCTAACAGGCCCAGCTCATCCTGAAAGATATATCATTGTTAAGCTACAGCAGCAAGCCCGCATCCAAAGTTTGCTCAAGCCTTGAAGTTTGCTCCATATCCTGAAGTCTTGTGGTTTGATTCAGAACAATGTTGAGACATAACAGTTCAGTCTCTTTGCTCAAGCCTTGCAGTTTTCTCCATGTCCTGCAAGTCTTGTGGTAACAATGGTTCAGACTCTTACAGCCTGTTTCAAAGTCCTGTCTGTTCCACATGTCCCTTGAGGATCTACTCATGGAAGTCCTACCTTCATGACCATAATTTTTGCTAATAAAATTCCACATTTATAAATGAGGAAATAAAGATGAATGGCTCTTTACTCACTCGGATGAGAACTACCTCCTACAGGTTGGGTATACTCCCAGCTCATGGGTTCTGGTGTCTGCCCTAGCCAAGGTTCAGCTCCATGGTGGGATGAGGTCTGGGCGCATATAATCTTTTCCACTTATTACCATTCAGTACCCAGTGTAAACAATTGTGCAGGCTTGAAATGAGCTGTAATATCACAGAATCACAGATTTCCTCCAAAAGCCTCTCAGCGTATGGAAGTGGAGTACAAGAAACAGGTTGTAAGGTGCCTCACAGAGTCTACTCATCCCTCAGAACCATCATTGTCCATATGAAATGATGACAGAGCCTTCCTGTGCACAGTTCTGTACTTCTGCGTCTAGTCTGCACCAGCCTGCTGTTGGGGGCCCTGAGCAGCCATTTTGTAGATGTGGGCTGCAATAGAAAATGTTCAGCCGTGGTCCCAGTCACTCCTAGTGATGTGGAACTGAGTCCAACCACAGAGGAACCCAGAGCTCTTTCTGGCTGTTCATATTTGGTGTGATTTGTTTTATGATTTCTGAAAGTCTGCAAATAGCAAAGACTTGGAGAAAATACAATTCATTTCAATATCAGGTTCACCTGCTCTAACATCAATGTCTTTCTTTACTTCCTTTACCTTGCCCTCAGCAAACCTCCTCATAGCTGCATTCACCGCACAATTACATACAAAGTCCCTGAGTATCACCTGGTATGTGTGTTGAATAAAACAAGTGCCTTTGGAAACATGGGATGTTACAGAGCAATTAAAACTGTAGGGTAGTTAAAGAAAATGTAAAAGCAGCATGAAAACCCACATTTAGCATTTGTTGATTTCCAAGTTTTTGATTTGGCAACTTATGCTGAAGTAATCTTTTGCTGTGAGGGTTTGGTTTTAGTATAATTCCCTGCATTATTTTAGTAGGCGGTAATAGGAAGCCTAGCAACATTTCAGTGCATATCATCATCTGAGCTTGAACTTCCCAAATTAACTGCTGCCACTTGATATGAAGACTAACCAAAGAAGGAACCATCACTCTGCATGTTGTACTGCCTCTCCTGATGGTGTTTCCTTGGTGGCTTTGTGAGTCAAACTGGAACATTTATGTCCAGCTACTCTTTGGCATGAGCTTGGCTCAGAATACAAAGAAGACAACTGGATTTTTCTTTTTAAATATTAAGTGCCAACTTACCCTGAAAAAATGTCACAGGATATTTCCCAAGCCCAGAGGCATCTTGCTGGTTTTGAAAAGTTTGTGTAATGCCAAGCAGAAGAAGTTTCTCCAGAAAATGTCCTAAGAATGTCTTCTAACAGCCAATATTAGGCAATTTATTTTTACAGGTTGTAATCACCATTTTCAGCAAGAAATATACTGCAAATAAATAAAGCTATCCTGCAGTAAAACTGGAGGAACATAGTGGCAAAGAAACTATCTGTGCTGTTGTTCACCACTGATGCATTAGACTTTTCTCTTTCATAAGAAACGTACACTGCAGTTGAAGCTAAAATAAATCAGTAAATGTTCCTAAGTGTGAGGCTTAGAGCTGTGTTTCCTCCAGCAGTTGCAACTCAGATCCTCTTGTGTGTATGAACACTTCCTATTATTACACATATTGTTAACTTTTGTGCCTTTAATTTTTACTTTTCAACTATTCAATTTTTAAGATATTTACATCTGAGTTTATGACAACAGGCTTACCTGAACACCTGGTTGCACAAGCCACAGTTAAAAAGAGAAAGACTGACATCTGACTGACAAAAGTCCCCATCAAACATTCCCACAAATCCCACACAACCTTCCTAATGGTGTGACTTACCCACTCATCCTGCCTCAAGCAAAGGTAGAAAGATAAACCTTTAGTTGCATCCTGAATGTCAACATTTATTGTTGCTAACATTGAGCTAAAATAGACTTTTTCAACACTTTTCTGTCTGTTTCACAAAAATTGGGTGGTATCTTTTCACTTTGGCGATGGCGTTGGATATAATGTTCTACCTCCTAGACACTAAAGATTGCTAACTTAAAATGTTTGGATTTCTGTACTTGTGATCACTTTATATATAGGAAATACAAGCCTCTACAGGCTCTGTCTCAATGACAGTCTTTTTATAGAGGGTATAGCATAGATAGCTTAGATAAAGTTCTGACACAGTCCTTCACAGACTTAAGAACAACAGCTTAATTTTAAATTAATCGTAACCAAAGCTGTTGATTGGAAAAGCCTTGAATTTTAGGTGGTGTTCAGAATGAGTAAAAAAGCTCAGTATTCTAAGCAAAACAAATGAAAACAAAACAAAACAGAGCAAAAAATCCTCTTGCTGTTCTTCAGTCTAAGTAAGGCTCAGTGGAATATGGCTCTATGGTGATGCAGAAGTCTCCAGACTACAACTGGAAGTTGAAGAGCTATAACACAAAAGCACGACTGGTTTGCTTGCAGATCTGAGTTGGCATCACTGCTACTACTGCTGTTGATGCCTGATTTCAAGTTTCCCATTTGAATCAGTGCAGATGTGCTCTGATGTGCAGTAGCTGAATTGCTGGATGTAGATATCTTTACCAGTTTCACTGGTTTCAGATAGTTGTCCATGGGAGTCAGAGTATCTTAATGAAAGATGATCCCTACTCTGACTTGCTGACAGTATCGGTTAATAGATAAAGATAAAGGACATTACAGAATGAATAAATAATAGCAAAACACATTAAGCTAGATCCATGAGTGTCAGGTTGAAAAATTCTTCCTAGGGGAAGTAGGCTTTTGAAGGAGATTATTTTTGTTTGTTGTGACATACGTTGCAAAAATGCAAATGTGTGAGACAATGCTTATAAAGTTCATTCTATTGTTTGTTTGAGGGCATGGTGGAAAGTCTGTCAAGGCCTCTAGGGCACTAATATGCCTTATTGAGCCCTGACTAGCCTTACCTGGGGCTTTCATCCCCACGACTGTCCATGGGTCCAGGAGCCCTGTTTAGTTAAGCTCTAGGCACCCATTCTCTGCCCACTATTTGGCAGGAGTGTTGGTCTCTAGCTCAGCCACAGCCATGCCTCTGCATGGTCATAGGACCTGCTGATCTGGATCCTGACCCATGGATTGATGTCCCACCTTGACCTAGGATCTTGCGTGTCACTACAGACTTTCCTGGGAGGTGATCAAGCTGTGTCTGACTGTGTTTACCCTCATCAGACTCAATCTCAACCTATTGATTGACTTCCCAGCTTGACATGTACCTCCCTCCTCACCATAGCTTACTCGCCTGATGATCCAGACTCTTGGCCAAAGCTGGCTGCTGTCTCTAGGCCTGCCCTGCTCACCTCCCTTGGGTATTCCAGGAGGATCCTACCATGCTAGCCATGTTGTCAGCTTCAACTTCCTGGTCCTTAGGGAGCAGCCAGCCCTCACTGCTCCCCAACAGCATGTTGGTTAAGCTGTGGTATTTGAAAAGAAGTAAATAACAATAACATTTCATTTTTACAAGACTGGGTGTCTTTTTCCTCATGACAGAAGCATTTGAAGTTAGGGATTTGAACGTGCATCTTCAATCAAAATTAGAGTGTCAGTACTGTGAAGTTCCAATCACAATAAGAACAATTGTGGCATAAATCCTATTACAGAAGAGCACATTTAAGCCAATTAATTGAACAAAACTGTTGAGTTGAAGAATCAGAACTTCTGTTATGAAAATCAAACCATAAAATATTCAGAGTTTCTCTGTTTAATTTCAGTTTTGTTAATCGTTTGGACACAATATGAACCTAATAGATCACATGAAACATTCAGATAGTGAAGCTGTTTGGTCATTACCAAAGTATGTCAGACTTCAACCAGCAACTTCATCCGGTATCTCCAGCCATACATTCCCCAATGGTATCTTCAGCATAAATATTTCTAGTTTTTTCCTCAAGGTAAAGCTGAGACTCATTACTGTCAGATTCTCACCATCCAAACAGCATTGCAAAGTCAGCCATGGAGCCCACCATCTAGTAGTCACTGCTGATGTTTTGCATGAGAGATCTAAATGGTTTTAGTTGTTTTATGCTGTGGGACTTACAGAAAGAGGACAACAGCCCACTGTTCAATCTTTTCCTGTTTCTCCTCAAAAGGCATCTAGATTGTGGGGGTTTTTTGAAGCTGAAGGTACATTTTTAATAACATCTTGCAGCTAACAAAACTCCATAGTTAGCTGCAGATCGGTGGCTGTTTATCAGTCCTACTCCCTCTCTCTGCTCTAGCTTTGGGCAAGATCACTATCTTCTTACAGTGATGAAAGAGAATATTAAGTACATACATCAAAATGAAAGACATGATAAGTCGTTTTTATCTTACTGTTTATTAAGGCTCTTCATCTCTGATTTATTAAGAGTGGTGCTTTTAATTGATAGTAGTGAAAATTAAAGCTCTGTTGTAAAGATTATATCAATATCTCTTTGTATCCAAGACTAAAACCTAAAAACCAATTATTTACTTCTTGTAAGGAACACCACATTGCATGTTTTCATATGGGAAGCTAGTCCCTTGGGTTGTACTTGCAAACTTAGAGTGGCAGCTCAGAAATGTGGGGTGATAATTCAGATATACTGATACAATGGCAAGTCATATTGTAATTTAAGAATTAGCCAGGCTGATGAGAGAATTCTATGAGAGATACAATTGTCAGGCAAATATGCAGAGAGGCAGGTGGAAGTCAGCAGTCTGGCTTCACATCACTACAGGAGCAAAACCAGTTATCTCTGGTAACACTTTCCCTATTCTCCACTCAGGTTTTAAGTCTAGAGTCTGTCAGTAAGAATAATGCAGTGAGAATAGGGCTTGCAGGGAAAAAGGGCTTTGAAGAACATCCAAGGTCCAAAGTATTCAGGTACTCAAAGATTTGTTTTTGGCATTGAAACTGCAGTCAAACAAAGTTCAAAGCAGTGGACCTCTGTTTCACACGTGTAACGTTCTGACTTGTACATAAATGACAGAGACTTGCACACATACTTGTAGGATGCATTAAAATGTTCTTGTGGCTTCCAGCATTGGACTCCACTGTGCCTAGAGCTCACATAGACTTGACTTCTGCAGTGTTCAACCTTGGATGACAGCTGGCTAATTTCTGTTTTTGGATAAGACTAAGGTGATTCCCATGGGCCTACCAAACCTTTGGGAAAAATGCTGAAAGTATTACCTGTTATCTGGGAGATCAGGGAACATTTGAACTTCCCATTCAAAGAAAGTTTGGTGATAACATGTAAAGTGGCCTTAAATATTCATTTGGTTATTCACATTTTTATCCCTTCCACACTACCCTGGCACTGAGGTCAGTCAGCTTCCTGCATGCTGTTGGCTGCTCCCTCAGAGGTTGACATTCACTTTTATATTCACAGTGAGAAGGAATTTCTTTGTGGGCATTACCATGGGGCTTTGCTGGGTGCATGAAAACACAGCAATGCAGTGAGCGCCCAGCTTCAAAGCAGCGACTGCTCCTCCATTCGCTTCAGGGAGTAACAATCTGCATGATCCTGGATGACTTTTCTTTGCTTCATTAGATACAGACAGTTCTTAGGAAAAAGTCAGTATTTATCCTGAAGCAGATTTCTGTCCTATTACTCTGTTCTTAATGAGTGGTATTATCACCGTAGGAGGAATGCATATATTGTTGCCAGTGAAAACAGCCTGTTACAGAAATAGAGCAAGCAGGCTTAGAAGTGAGATCCTTGATCCTCAAGTCTGCTTCCTTGCTGTCATAGAAAACCATGTCCTTTTAAGACAGATGTGTAGTGCAGCAAAGTGGGCACAGTCCCCCTGATGGTTTTAGCTGTATCAGTGGCTTAGAAAGCCAGACTGGTTTCCAGTGCTCTTGCTGTCATCAAGCAGTGGAGTTCAGTATTTGGCACAGCAGCTACTGCTGTAGTACCTTCTTGCAGAAGCAGAGGTTGCACCTTGATCCTTTTTGTTTCCCAACAGAGGCAAAGGCAGCAAGCCAAACTCTCCAGGGCTTTTCTCCCAGTGACTTCATCTTTTCTGATGAAGACAAGCCTTGTCCTGGTCCTAGGTCCTCATTCTTAAACAGCAGCATCCAAGTTTGCTGACCCAGCAGAGCAGACCCAGCCCAGCAGGTGACTTTGGGCACCCTCCATATGAGGTTTTTCACACTGTAGGGACACACTTGGTTCCACTACCAAGTACCAAAACAGGTTTTAAGGTCCCACTGCTGCTACTGGGAGCCATTGCCTTATGCAATTTTTATTTAATTTAATATTTTTGACACAATAACACAGTTACTGTGTTTAATTAACACAACCTTTGGTATTGAAAAAAAAAAGAAGGCAATCAAACATTTAAATAAACAACTTTTCCTTCCCAGACTCAACTTCAGTCAAACCCTTTTCTCCTTTCCTCATGTCAAATTCCCTAATTTTTGCTGTGGTTACAGTCTTTCCCAATTCCAATGTAAAAAGGCAGGCAGAGTAGGAGGCTTGGGGTTGTGCACATGATGGTTTCTGCCTGCTGCTCTATGTATTGGTTTCTTTCTGCCAATTTCTGCTGCTTACTGGATTTCCTCTACTTTGTTGTGAGTCCCCCTAGGGTGTCCTTGCCCTGGTGTCACTCACACCAATGTTGGAGCCAGCTGGACCCGGTATGAACACCCTGGGCAGCTCCCAGCATCCTCCCACACAGGGCACCTGCAGCCCCCACTACCCAAACCTGCCAGTTATGCCCAGCAAAGGAGGTTCTTTCAGAAAAGCATACTTCTAAGGGGCACATTTGTGCTTCTCCTTTTGTCCCAGCTTCATTGATGTCTGATTCATTCCTCTACCAACATTGCCCTTGACCTTTAATCACTATTCACACTCCCAGGCACTCAGCTGGGACTAGAACCAATTGAAAAAGAAGGCAATTTCAAGAAAATCCCAAACACTGTTTTTGGGCCAGGTCTCAGTGTTAAAGGCTGCTTTTTAAATTGTTCACACTGAGTCATTAGCCATTCTCCATGTCTAATATTTAAAGTAGGTATTTATGGTGACTATATGGTAACAGCTCATTAGGGTTGGCCTTTAATGAACTTGTAGGGAGGCCCCAGTGGAGAATACTGCAATAATTAAATGGTTTTAAGAACAAGTACTTATGATAGAGGGATCTTCAATAAGAACAGGTTGTTCACAGAACCCTTGTGGCTTGATATAAATTGATTGAAGCATTATCACAGCCAACATTTGAAAAAGAAAATTCCCAAAAGAGCAGATTACATAAAAACACATCTTTATGAAAATTGTATGCTGACAGAGGCAACCCATGGAATGTCATGCCTTTCCCTCTTTTGTTCTTTCAGTGTTTAAAATATATGTTTTTATAAATTCTGCCTTTTACCAATGATTTCTTATACACACTGACAAGACACAACTTATGTGTCCCTTTGCTTTTGTATTCATTTGCTATTGTGTTTGAGGTGGAATAATATACACTGGCATAGATTGTGTTTTCTGTTACTTGTGATTACTCACTAAATCATTCTGGAGTGGTTTTTTGTTGTTTTTTTGTTGTTGTTTTGGGTTTTTTTTTTGTAATTATTTGGTTTGATCTCTGCTTGGGGAATAGGGCATTCTTTGCTGTGCTGTCCTGAAAATAATTGCATTTGCAGTGATTGTCTTCTAATAACAGTTCTGTAAAATAAGTACTTTGAGGCCAAATCCAGCTTTACTTACAAGAACAGAAGAATTTTGCCTAAAAGATAACTGAGTAAGGACTTTGAGTGTTGGGTCATTATTTGTAAAATATTTATACAGTCCATGACAGCTACTATGCATCTCCAGTACAAAAAAGAGCAACCATCATGTCAAAACAACTATTACAACATTATCATCCAATTTGGGCAGCATACTGCTTTGGTTTGGACATGAGGCTTTCACAGGCAGTTATGAGAGCTGATGGGTTCAGACAGAGGAGACATATATAGAATAAACACTACTGTGTAAGATATGCCTTTTGTTTGTTTGTTTGTTTTGTAGTAAGCCCTAGTTGATTGAGGGCTTGGTTGTGACACTTTCAGGAACACTGAAGAACTACTTGCTTTTCCTAAAGTATTCCCTTTTTTTTTTCTCTTTATACTGGGACAATTCAGGGTCATAAAAAGCCAAGTCAACAAGAATGAATGGGAGTATTTTAACCGGTTCCTCAGCAATTTTTGGGTTTGAGCAATACCCAGTGGCATTCAAGGTATTCCACAGGTTGATGACTAGGTATCTTGCAGTGCTGACATTCATTTCCAGCACAGTTCATAGCAGAAGGACTTTGCACTGATATTAGTGGTGGGTCTGAGCAGGTAGATCCTGCATAGGACAAAGACACTATCATCTTCCAGCTCTTTTTTGTTCTTATACTACAATTAACATTCAAAGTAATACTTTCCATGGTCTAGTCTTAATTTTTAATTTATACTTTGTGGAATATTGAATGTTGCAATATATACTTTTTTAAGTTTTCTCTTCTTAGCTGCATGAATCTAACACACAGGCTCTGGCTTAAAAATTTTATGCTATTCCAGTGCACCAGCATAATTCTTCTAACATAACTTGAGGGTTTAATTCTTGCTTTCTATATTCCAACTGTAAGAGTACAAGTTAAGAAATTTTAAAAGTTACTTCAAGAAATAGCTTTTGCTTCTATGAGAAGCCAAGAATCAAGTATTATACTGAGTATTATAGCTGGAGAAGTATTGTTCTGGAGAACTATTTTGATGTGCTGTAAAATAAACGAAATAAATAAGCAAAGATCAAACATCCTGGCTTTGAATACATGAAAGAAACCCCATGCAAACAGAGTTGCCAGGGCCCAGTTCTTCAGGTGGTGTTGATTAGTCTGGACAGCTATGGTTATTTAATTCTGCACCATGTTGAGCCAGAATATCATCGCTCTCTTAGGCAGTGATCATCAGATTAACATGGACACATGTGCACATACAATAAATACCTCACATCCCCACATTTACATTGCAGTTTGAGTGCAA
This sequence comes from Hemiprocne comata, assembly GCA_020745705.1. NCBI lineage: Eukaryota > Metazoa > Chordata > Aves > Apodiformes > Apodidae > Hemiprocne > Hemiprocne comata. The sequence goes on along the minus strand of CM036586.1, from coordinate 150,797,671 downwards.
TTGTAATAGCAGTTGAGTGATTTTTAGAGTCTTCAATGATAAACCCATTCTGAATGTAGCACACTGATCAGTGCTCTGACATCTACTAACTGATCAGCCTGCACATCCAAAATTCAGAGATATGATATTATATGGATTAATGTATCATCAGCACTGTTTATTAAGGTGCAGAGGCTTGTTCAGGTTCTGAGAAACCCAGAAAGAATTACAACTTAGTGCATCATTAAGGTTTAATATTAACCATCATACCTGCCTTTCCATGTCCCCCCTTGACAAATCTGGCCACTCCTTTTATTTTGTTCTACTGCCTTTTACATGTGCTTCTTTCCCTCTTGCTCACTTCAGAAATCCATTTTTCCCTCAGCTAGCATGAAGTTACAGTCAGTAATGAGAGAGCTGCTGCTTTTGATCCTTTTAAATGGTAACTGATTAATGGCCACGGTTGTTCTATGAAAAGGAAGAGGACAGAATACATCCCCACTTTAAGAATAAACAATTAAATGCTTAGGTATACCTTACTCAAGTAAGTCTTCCACTGACATAATTTGCTAACAATAGATCAACAGAACACAGAGGAAGAATATGACGGCTGGATTCAACACTACTTGTTTGTCCTGGCATCACTTATTACTGCAGTGACCAGAACCTTGCTGATGCTCACCTATTGATATTCAAAAATCTGCTGTCTTTGGGCCCCAAACAGTGTGAAATGTGATTGTAAATTCCCTTAATTGGAGCCAAGGTGTTCCTTAGGTCCTCTGGCATGGAGCTGGAGTAATCAACTCAGCTTTTTTTTTGCTCCCAACTCCAGTTGTAACTCCTGGAGACTCCCCAGGATTAAAAGCATCCTTCTTTTACTTCTTCCTCGTCAGTTTTATAGCTTCTCTTATCAAAATGGGATTAAACCACGTAATGCAGAGAATTTGTAATGATTTCTGACATGTTTGTTCTTCAATTTAGATACATCAGGAGACATAAAGGTCTGTCAAAACAACAAACTTCTGTGTGCCTTTGCCTCAACTTCAAAGTTTCAGCTCTACACTCAAAATGGTGTCAGGAAACAAAATAGGGTGTGAAATTGGAAGAAATATTGAGAAACACACAATTCCATCAGAGGACTTATACTGAAGAAGCAAATATGCACTTTTATGTATCTTAACAAAAAGCTAAAATATGCTGCTCATCAAATTTTGCCCTTTGTTGTTGTTGAATACTGTAATTTATTCTGCAAATATTTCTGGTAGATTTTCACTATGCCTCTACCAAGTCAATTACTATTCACTGAATAATTTATTCAAAGATTAATGGCAAAACAGATCCCATACCTTATGCGATGAATGTTTTTTCAGTGTAGGGCTGGTCAACTGGCCCTGAAACCTATTACAGGCTTTCATTTATAATGCATATGGTTCTCTATATAATAAATTAACAAGCACTGCCAATTACGGAGTTACAGTTTTACCAAAGGCTTGTGGGGAAACCATAAACCTCAAAAATTAGTCTCAAGCAGTTAGGAAAGACACAGGTATCCCAAAATTGACTGCTAGCCCCATAACTCAAAGCACGCTTTCGTTTTAATTAATACTGGGATTTGGAGTAACAGTAAATCTTCCATCTTTTTCACGATGTCCTCTTATCTCTCCTCTTTCTTCTTCAGTCCCCCTCTGCACAACCACTTCTGTTTCTCCAAGTCCTGTCTTTGCTCCCGCCTATCTCTGAGTTCATCCTCTCAGTGGTGATTTATGTATGTTGTGACGGAGTGAAGTGCCATCTAATAAAAATGCTCAAATAATAGCTTAGAAAGCAGAGGAATAGTCCTGCTGAAGCAAATGAGACAATGACACACCTGAGGGCCAGCAGTGCCCAAGAGACTTGAAGACCACCTGAGGGGTGAATGCCTGAGTGACCCTATGGTCTTGCCTCTTTTCATGTCCCTTTCATATGCTGTGCACACACTAGATTCCCAATGTTATTTACCCATCTCTTATCTTAGACAGAAAAGGGGGATAAGTGTTTCTCCCCCACTCCTCACACCAGCTATTGTTTTTCAGTAAGCCTGGCTGATTTTACCTTTGCATAATAAATGTATGATTTTCAAAAAATGAAGGTAGCTGATATTTTGCTGTTTTTGAAAAAAAAATATTATTTTCTTCCCCCTCTAATTAATTTTAGGTTTCTGAATATCTGTCATTTTAATCCTAACTGTCCAGGAAACACTACCAACCTCATGTTTTAAGTGTTTATTTTGTCATTGAGTTCCCAGAATTTTAAACAAAGAGTGGAAAGGAAATTGTATGCCCTGAAGCATACTAGCTTAAAAAGAGAACTTGATTCCACCACATGAAGTACACCTGTCTCCAACACATCAAGAAAAGCACTTTGACATTAGTGACTTCTAAAAATTGCACTAAGACCTCTCCTCTCCTATCTACATGTGTTTTTTCTAAAAGTGGATTTAATACTGTTTTGTAGAAAGTCTGAGGCACAAAAATGAGAAGGAATATGCACAGATTTTGGAAGATGTGTTTGGCATCTCATAATTTTCCTCCTGCTGTCCCTTTTCCTTAGTCTTTAAACCCCATGTTTTCTTCAGCCTCTCTTTTCTTGCAGACCAAACCAAACATGTTGGGGAGTCAAAATATGGTCTCTTGACCACAAGTACAGTATCCCAGGCACACAAGACATTTCCTCTCAAACTTAAAAAGTCATTTCAATTTTCCTTCAAAAGAGAAGACTATCTAGAGGTCAGAACTGCCAGAACAATTTAATTCTGTTTAGAAAAGATGTTCTTTGTACATTGAGTTTAACCACTAGCTGGAGTACTGTAGATACCGTGATATGATTGCTTCACATACTTTTTGCTGAGCTCGTTTAACAAAAGATTGCACATAGTGCTGTTACTTTGAGAGTGTGTCACGTTGGCAAAAACAGCCTCTCAGGTTTCTCTCCTTTATAGCCTTCTAGTTAGGATGATTCTTCTTCTACTCAGCAGATTTTAGCAGTACTCAAGCTCCTGTCAGACAGTGGCAGACCCTTCACATGACTCAGGTTCCAGATTTAATAAAATTACTGTCTCTAGTGGAGTTTATATTCTCTTTCGTTCTTCAGTATTCCACTTTTGATTGTAGGCTTGAGTGCTTGGAAAGTGGCAGGCATTTTCCTTCTGCCTATTCTTAAGGAATGATACATTTCCTTTAAAAAATCTGAGCTCTGTCAAGGCATTGGCCAGTGCAGGTAAATGTGACAAAGACAAAACAGTTTTGGGTGATGCAGCTGTCTGAGTTTGAGAGACTGACATTCTGATCCAAGTTGAACCTACCTAGAGTGGTTTGAACCAGGTGACCTCTCCAGGTCTTTTCCAAATTGAGCTGTTCTATGAGTCTACGACTCCCTTCCCTGCTAGGAAAACTACTTCCTCTCAATGACAGCACTCATTTTGAAGCTGATTCCTGGGATTGTATGAATTGAACTTTTTTCTTCATGGATGAAGCTCACAGGTACAGCAGCACTCTGCTTTCTAGATACATAAAAAGCAGATAAACCTTTGTTTAAAGAATATGAAAAAAGTTCTTTGTACTACCAATACAAGAGAATATGAATAAGATTCCTTGTGTTTGTGATATAAAAGAATAAATGAAGAGTGTTTCATTTTCTGAAGAACAAGATCCAATAAACTGAACAGTGGTAATACTGACTGAAAGGATAAGAAGATGTATATATCTGTCATAGGGCTCTGGCAGCATTTTATCAGTTCCTCTATTCTGCTTTTTCTCTGTTACTGCAGGAAAGACTTTAGAGAAGAAAACTATGGAAAACTAATTTGCAAGCTCTAAAGGATAGTGGTGGGTCCTATTAATACAATAGACTCCAGGATGACTATTCAAACCTTTAAAAATTTGTGGTGGTTGAAATTTTTAAAAATAGAAGGAAGCGTGTTGTGCTTTGTGATATCAAAGTTCTTCAGCATCAGGCACTGTGAGAGTAGGTTCCAGCTGCAAACCTGTGAACTTTAATTCTTCTGAAGCTATTTTGTCTTCTAAAAGAGTTTTGCTCCCTTTATGTCCTTTTGCTCAGCTTTTTTAAAAAGCCCCTTCCCTGTCAAATGCAATGCAATTTCTCAAATTGACTGACAGCAGACATTGAATCCTAAGGCTCTTCCACCCAGAAAGACAAAAATAAAGTGGAACATTCACCCCCCAAAGCCCCTAAACATGAAAAAATTTTGACTGTGGCAGCTGTCTCTTATCTATTGTACTTTTAAAATAGAATACTGAGTTATTTTCTTAAAAGGGTAAGAAAGCTCTCAGGCATTTTAACTTACTTGCCAAGGTGACGTCTGTTGCCATTTTGGGGTGCTTTGAATGAAGTCATATGTGAAGCCAGCAATGGATGAGGCACTTGAGAAAAGGCCAGGATTATAGGGCTGGCTGTCCTGTAAACCTTCACTGAGGCTTCTGGCAAGGCAATCCTGCCTGGCTTGTCTAAACACCCAGAGCTACAGTGCAGGAGTTGAATCGTAACGGATCTCTTGACAGAAACAAGGGGGCTCAGGTTTTGATCAGAGCCATGAGACATTGCCCTGTTACCATTAAATCATGTTAATAACATTGTCAGAAAAAGGGAACACCTCCCTTGGCAAAAAGCCTGAACAAAATGAAATCCAAAAAAAACCCCAAAATATTGAATCCTTAGCAGTGTTCCAGCTGTTGAAGAGTTCCGAAACAGAAAGAGAGATTTTTTTCCAATAAGGCTATACAGTTGAAAATAGAAAGATTCACTTACAAATTAAGACTGCTGAACATCTGTATATGGTTTGACTCTTCAGAGCGCCTTCCAAAGACCAGACTTGCTAACCATCCATGGTATGAACTCATAAGCTTGTGTTGAGAAATTGCCTCGGTCCCAGACCCAGAGAGCTCTTAAGGGACATAACTAAAGTTTTTCTGAAATCCTTAGAAAGGGCCTTAACTTTGGCTCATGAGGACAAGACTGTCCAGTCTAGGCACATCTGAATGTGCCGTCTGCCACAGCTAGCAGATTTCTTACACTGAGCTGTTCCTAACTACAATACAAACCCTTCCAGACTGAGTGCAGGCATAGGCTGAAACCACCTGGTCATGGGATCCTCAAGTTCACATTGTTACCTGGGAATGCAGTCACAGGTTAGGGGGAGAAAGGCTATCATCCTTGAAGGAAAGGACAATGACTTCAGAGCCAGGATGAGGAAGGAGCTATTGGACCATGAATGTGCAGACATTGAAGAAATTACTCTAAAGCATTATTACTTAGAAGTTCGTTGTCACAGCCTGTAACCTGGTCCAACAGCCTTAAACTGTGGTCTCAGCTGACTCCTCAAATCAGTCTAATAGGAGCAGACAGCAGTAAAGCTATATGACTGTGATACCCTCTGAGCAAGGATCCAAGTCGGGAGTGAAGAGGAGGAGCAAAATTGTGACATTTGCATAAACACTAAATTAGAAAAAATGGTAAATACTAAGCTGGATCCATACTAAGGAAGTAAAATAGTAATTTAAGAGATTTGTCATTCAGTTAAGAACTCTGCAAATTACTCTATTAATGTTAAATTGGGGTGAAAAATAGATCTCATACATAGTAATGAAGCTGAAGTTTAGCCTGAAGAGTTAAACAGGCAATCCCGTCATTTCATGTTAGTGCAGGCAGAAATCAGGAGGGACAAAGGATGGATAGACAAAATGATAGCATTGGCAGACAAAAGCTGTGGCAAGCTGTTCACCAGAAATCCAATCTTTGCTGAGGAAACTCATCATCAGCTTGCTCTGAAAAGCTCACAAATTCCCTGCCTTTCACCTTTCAGATGGATGGGATGAAAGACGTGCTGGCCAGCTGCTTGCTGCTGCTTCGAGTGTTTTATATAGAAGTGTGATAGTGATTTGTCCAAGGAGACAAGGAGTTTGTGCAGATCCAGAAAAGAGTCTTTTTTTTTTTTTTCCTGGAGATTTCTCAGTTGGCCCAAACTAATCTCTTCTTACTGGATTTGCACCCCTGGAAACCTTTATTTGAATAAAGTTTACTCACCAGAGGAGACTGTATAGGCCATCACAGATTTGAGAGGTAGTCACTGAAGGGAAAAAATCAGTCTCTGCTGACCAATGGAAATTCAGGAAAGCTTCTCTAAAGCCTTATAACAACATGTCTTTGCAATGCACACAGCATACGGGGCCAAATCTGGCCCTCTTCATCAAGGGCTCCCTGGAGAACAGTGGTGATTTTGCTGCACATTTGGCTGAGCTTTTCCTGTTGCTCCTCAGTCCCTTCTGCTGCCCAGGGCCAGCAAATGGCTGGGATGAGAAGAGACAGCCAATTTTTACCACGGAGAATCATCCCTAAAGGTGTCTCACGAGAAAACAGTCCCTGAGTAATAGGCTCGGGCTGTGTCAGTGCTGTGTGGCAGCAGGAAGTGTCAGTGATGGCCTGTAGGAACCAGTAGCAAGGGCTGGGGAGGCGGGTAAAAGGAGGCAAACCCTGCCTCCTACTGGTGCTTCAGGATGAGGGGACGAAGAGAGCTTTAGACTCTCTGAAGGGGCAAGGTGGGGCCTGGGATTAAGTCCCTGATGTTTGAAAACACTTTATTTTACTCCATGTTTTTAATCCTGAGGGTGGGAAGGGGAGTTGCTCTCCTTGACTTCTGTTTTTGCTTTGAACTTTTCCTCAAACCTCAGCATGAGCTAGAAATGCTGAATCTCAGTTGTTTTTTTTCATGAAGAGGAAGACGTTCCCCTCCCTGCCCTAGTTTTACACTTTTTATACACAAAGTTATTGACTGAAATTCTATAAAGCTGTGGCCAGTGTCTCTACACATTTCATAATTCCTACAAATTATCAATAGAGCAAAACCCAGCAAGCACTGTGCTTTAGATGCACTGGTTTATGTTGCTCCCCGAACTTTGCAAACAACCATCTGAAGCAGGCGGACTGCAGACTTTTTCTGGTGCATTGAGAAGAAAAGGTTTCCTCACAAAACAGCCACAATTTGTCTACATTATATAATTTTATTTGTCTTGGAGCCAGTTCCTACTTCTTTTATACTTTGTGTAGACAAATACATCTGTCCAGAGAGTGTTTAACCACTGACTGGTCAGACTGTGCTGAATTTTGCTTCCCTTACACATAGCAGAATTCACTCCCATGGAACAAAACTCTGTGTTTACTCTTCCTCGACCTGCCTGTTCTCAATTACCTGCCATGCAAGGATGGATGAAATTCTAAAACAGCACATCAAATTAAATCTACTGTTCAAGTTGCCAAAGAACCATACTTGGGGTTTGAGTTAATATAGTGCACATTGTATGCTAAGCAATTAATTGTTTATTCCTCTTATATGGTCATCCTCACCTGGTATCTGAACAGTTTATATAAGTTATTACATGTTATTTTCCTTCCAAACTTTATGGCTCATCCTTACACCCTTACTAGTGTGCTGTATGATTCCCAAACACAAATTTGGCTCATGTTCTTTGCACTGGCATTAGAAATTAGTTATTCGGTCTGCACTGACAATCGTGTAGGGGAGCAATAGAGCAATATAGCAACAGTGCAGTATTGATGTAAAAATATGCATAATAATCTCCTTAAATTTTTTTCAGATAAAGAGAGCAGATAGTAACTCAGTCTCCTTGAGATTATGGTTTAGGATTTTGTCCTCTCTGAAGTGGTGTTTGGGATGCATAATCTCCTGTCTTTGTTTCCCAGTGCAAGAGGGATATATATTAAGATAAAATACAAGTTCATCAAATGGGAAAGCACCCCTGCAGAAGCCTCTAACTACATGTATTTATACGCATGCACACCAGCAGATCTTTTGATTTGTTTTAAATACCCAAAAGAAAACTGTTGGAGGGACTCTTTGTGTGTGTGTCTTTATGCTGTCATCAAGGAAGGTGTATTGCAACATTACAACTCAGCAGCTGTCAAGTCAGTAGATGTCTCTTGCAGTTTTTCATGATGTTCAAGCAAGTCACTAAACTTTTAGCTACTAAACTCTGCTTTTATTCTTGAATTAAATGTGATAGATAAAAAATATCACAATGATTTTTTTTTTTTCTGCTGCTCATACAATCATTATGGTGAGACTTTTACCAGAGTTGTAGGTTGTCACATGTCTTGGATCAAGTAAACATGCCTCTTATGTCCAAAGCAAAGTTTCTGAACCTAGCACTCTTTTTAGCCTGATATCTTAAGGAAACGTGTACATGTTCCTTAGGTACATAGGACCACAGCCTTTCTTTCAAATCCATTAGTCCATTTAAACCAAGTTCCACAGAGGCAGATAGATGTCTTAGGCATGATAATTCCCAGGGGCTGCTTAGAGAAGAGATACCTACTATGCTGCCACTGAGGGCAGGACGAGGAGCACTCAGTGCTTCTCCAGGCTGCCTAACTTGGCAGTCCCGACCCCACACACAGGACTGCTGGGATGCTCCCAGCACACACAACACCCTAGCCGGTGGGCAACAGGGTTAATCAAGGGATGTGGAAAATACCTGAAGGAAAACACAGGAAGGGAGTTAGATGGGGAGTGCAAGGCATGGAAGAGCTGGAGGAAAGATCTTTGCTGTAGTGGTCAGCTCTCCCAGCTTTGCTTCTTACCAAATAACATTTCCCTCACCTTCTTCTCACTATCTGACTCCTTTCATTATGACTTTCCTACATCTACTTGAGCAGTTGCCCACCTAAGCTCTGCGATTTATCTCCTGTTCTGACAGAACCCAGCCACTTAACTCTGTGGTTGATTTCAGTCAAAGGGTGAAGGAAGAAAAGAAACCTCAAAGATACTAAATTATTGTATCTTTCATGAAATTTAGTTGCAGGGAAGAGGAGAGATGTCTTTGAGATGTCCTGAGCAAGGAAAGTGACTAGATAACATGTCCTCACACAGAGGAAAATCTCTATTTTAATGAATGAGATTGTATCACTGTCTTTGCTGCACAAAAGTTCCCGCCAGAACCCCAAGCCCAGCCTGAGAAACAAACCTGGATGAGAGGAGGCTTCTGTAGTCCCAGTGCTCAGAGGACAGGGTGTTTCTTCAGAAGCAATTGAGGCTGGGGAGATACAGTTTATTACAGAGAACACACAGTGTGTTCTCACAGCACTTTTCTTTCTCAGAGCACTTTTCTTTCTTGTTTTGTTTGCTGTGATTTGAAATGCATCATTCAATCTGTGTCACTTGTCCGTGTAAGACTGCACCAGTTTGGTTTTGTTTGATGCAGTGGAGAGGGGAAGAAGCAATGGGATGTGACATGCACTTAATCTTGAGTATTATTTGTCTCTACAAGAGTGCATGAAGATGAAACTTCAGAAAGGCCTGGCATAAAGGGTAGTCATTACTTTGTAAGTGCTTACGCAAATGTGTTGGAAGATTACATTTAGGAAAAAGCTTTTCAGGCTCCACACATATTTTCTGTTTGAGAGCTGAGTTAGTCAGAGCACAGTGACAGCTGGGTGGGGACAATGCAAATTTGCAAGTAGAGGCTTGGTGACTGACTGACATAATACATGAGTATGCACAATCCATGAGAACAGGTTTCCAAAATTTACAGTACTTTGGCTAGGGATGAGAGTGTAATTCCAGCTTTATTTACTGAGAAGTCCTCTTGTAGCCTATTTCAGTTCAGTGCTACTTATTTTATTGAATGAGTCAGAAAGTATTTCTTATCTTAAGAGAGCAATGGGTTTATGGGTTTGGGGAGACTGGAGGGAGAGGACTGCCATTTTCTTGTGAAGTGCCAAAATCTCAGGTAGACAACAGCACTCAGTATCACCACCCTGTAAGGACTGAGAAGCCATCTTGGAGAAATGGAAGGACAAAGTTAAATGGACACACAAGTATGAAAGCACAAAATCTGACATTCTCTGTTTAATCAGAAACCTGCAACAGACCTAAGCATGGTAGGAGGAGGGGAATCTGTAGGGGTAGCATTAGTAGGCCTGCACTCTAAGAGTTGCTTGAAAGTCACTCATAGTGGTATTTATGGTGTGTTACACCAATTACAGTATTTTCTCTGAATATTAATTTTTCTCTAGAGATCTGTGAGAGAGTTTGCTTCTGCCTGTGAGTCAAAACTATTAAGAACCTGTTAGCAACATATAATAACCTTGAGATTTAATGTTGAATAATTTCTAAAAAATCTTAAAATTTAGGAAGGCTGTCAAATGTTTCAACAAAGAGATATACTGAAACAGAAATAAAATGGTCAAGTGAAGCTGTAAGTTGTTATCTCTATTTTGCATGATACGTACACTTTGTGACTGAGTTTCCTGGGTTTGCAATGGAGTTTTCCTCCACAGAATATTCAATTTTCTAGTTTAAGCACTCTAGTATTTTCTTTGGCATGTCTTCACTTTGTAATTGCAATTTGTAATTTACATTTAATCAAAAAGTAAAAAAAATTATACCACACAAGACAGTTGACATGATCCAACCAGAGAACTAAATAAGAAACACTTGCTATAGTCAGGCTCTGATATGTTTGGAAAAAGCTCTTCATCAACCAAATAATAAAAGCCATGATCACTTCACAGGTGGTTCTCCAACAGAAAAAGGGTTAAATCTGACAAATTGTTCATGGATACCATGTTGATAATATATAATTATATGAATGAAAACCCATTGTCTTTTGTCTCCTTGTTGCTTGATAGCCACATAAAAAGAAGAGAACAGAAAGGTGATTAAGTTCTTGCAGTCAGTAAGAGATGGTGTATTGATTCTAAGTTGTTGCTAGGTAAATAATTAAACCATGATTTCACTGTTGATTTTATTTGTCTGCTCTGTGTAAAGGCTACTTGGATACATCAGTGAAAAATTAATTACTATATTTCTGCCACTGCTCAAATAATGGAAATCCATAAAAATGAAATTACTGTAGTGGTTTGAAACCACTTGTTAATGATCCATCTCAGCTTCAGAAAGTCTCTCTGAAGTCTAATGGTCCTGACAGATCAGACCGTTTTGTTTTTTTTTTAGCCTTCATTATAGTTTCTGTAATAAATAGTTACCTGTGAATGGAAGATGTACCTTAATCAGCCCGGTTTAATGTGCTGAGCTTCACCAGGGCTATATACTCACCTGGTCTGTTCTTGGTGCCTCCCAAGCTGACAGAGCTCTTGCCTATGTCCATCAGAAGCATTAGCTGGCTGCATACACTGCATCGAGGGAAGGGCAATGCTGAACAAGCTGGGGATGGTACACAGTGGTTATCACTGAGGTCTGCTGTACCTTTTCCTTTTCCATAATGAAACTTTGCTGCAATATGGCATGTACCTACAAACTGAAGGAAGAAGAGAAATGACAGGGCAGGTCTGAATAATGAAGCCTTTGATTAATTAGCATGGTAATACCTGAGGCATATTTGTGTGTGCCACATTCATGCTAATTGCCCATTTACCAGGCTAATTTAACGTCAGTTATTTCTGGGTTCATTTCATCATCAGTGTATTTCTCTTGTTACTAAGCTACTTGTAATTTCAGCATCAACTGTGTTTTGACTTGTATTCACTTGTAACCCTTCAATAACCACAGGGGACCACAGTTTGCTCTGAGCTTTTCAGTTAAAATGTCTTATATATAAAAGCTGGAGAATTTGCATTTCAGACCCCAACACACCTATTTCAGACCTCCGTCTTTCACAGACAGTTTATACAGAAACTCTTGATTTGCCCAATGCAGTTTTGACAGTTCTGTAGATTTCATACTATTTAATTTCCCCCAAAGTTCAATTATTCACAAAGGTCTCCCAGTCATTAAAGTGACTAGTTTCTTCTGTACATCTGAATAGTTGCAGTAAATAAGCAATAGAAAGCATAAATTATATTGTCAAGTAACACTGCATTTGCAAGGAGATTAACTAATTTATCTGGTATGTCCTTTCCAATTTTTATGTGTATGCTTCCGTGATACTTATAGATATTGGTATTTTCCCTTATCATCTACTAGTCAGACTACACAAAAAATTGTTGTTGTTTCATTGAAAAGTTTTGTAGGATACTGATTTCCATTTTCTCTTTTTGGGGAAGATAAACTGTACCCTTCACATTTATGGAAAAAAATGAGAGATTTGTAATGATTTGGATGCCAAAACATAATGCTTTTATTTCAGGCTTTGAATGAAAATCTTAAATATCCTGAAAACGTGGAATCAAGAAGAGGCCGGTGGATTCCTTGGCAGATCTCTGGGGGAAAAATTACTTATCGAACAGTGAACAAACTGGGTGGACTCATTGGGCATCGAAACTGCTCTGTGGATTTCAGGGCATAAGCACACATACAATAGTCCAACAAGGTGTACACATAATAGGTTATCTTATTGTTAGTTTCAAGGGTTGGATTCATGCGTGTTTGTAACACTTTTTGCTGTAATCAGTGATCAGTGAGAAATATCACGCATATATGCTTAATTGTATCATAGAATCACAGAATGGTTTGGGTTGGAAGGGACCTTAAAGATCATGTCATTCCAACCCCCCTGCATAGGCAGGGACACCTCTCAACTAGGCCAGGTTGCTCAAAGCTCCATCCAACCTGGTCTTGAACATTTCCAGGGAGGGGTCATCTAGACCTTCTCTGGGCAACCTGTGCCAGTGTCTCACCACCCTCACACTAAAGAATTTCCTCCTAATGTCTAACCTAAATCTACCCTCTTTCAGTTTTAAGCCATTAACCCCTGTCCTATCACTACAAGTCCTTGTAAAAAGCCCCTCCCCAGCTTTCCTGTAGGCCCCTTCAGGTACTGGAAAGCTGCTATAAGGTCTCCCTGGAGCCTTCTCTTCTCCAGGCTTAACAACCCCAACTCTCTCAGCCTGTCTTCATAGGAGAGGTACTGCAGCTCTCTGATCATCTTCGTGGCCCTCCTCTGGACTCCCTCCACCAGCTCCATGTCCTTCTTGTGTTGGGGGCTTCCAAACTGGACAGCATAGAATCAGGATATGTTTCTTACTTGCATGCTTAAAACTGAAGAAGAGGTAAAAAGATCAGAATGGATCAAAAAAATGGATCTAGATAGTTTACTTACATGTCAGGCCAAGTACATGCTTCCTCAAACACAGAACTTATAAATACTCCGTTCAGCTGCTGCCTGTGCCCAGAGATACAGGAAATCCAGGGTGTTCAAGTCTCTGTGAACAGAAACCTATTCCATCTTAACCACCTGCTGATGAGGGGGCCCAGAATTGTCTGCCTGAAAAACATGAGGAAGCAAAGCACCTGGTTCACCCTAAGGTAACTTTTCTATTTATGAGGACAGTGGAGTTTGTTGTACTTCCCCAAGACATTGGTAAGAGGTGGGCTTTGTCCACTGCTTTCCACAAGTCGTGTCTAAGACTTGTCAAACCTGCTGGAATTCAAAAGTTACTTACTTCTGTGGTTTCCATATGCAACTGATGTGAGTTATCCTGGAGGGGTTAAGGGAACAAACCTATCAGACAGAGCCTTAAAATACAGGTAGAGTTGGGGACTACAGGCTGGAACCCATCTAGAGGAGACCCCAGGCTACTATGAATTTTTCACTGCATTATTACAAATGGAGAAATTTTAACAGAAAAAATGAAAGGCCCATGCAAAGATGTCCTTTACTTGGCTGTGGAGGACTGTCTTGGCACCTAGAAGTCTTTGCTTGTCTGCTGCACTTCCCAAAGGCAGAGCTGTGTAACCAGTCTCAGGTACATGTAAGAGGAATGTTCTTCACTCCTCAGCAGAGAGGTACAAGAAGGAAATGTCACTATTACATCACCCAAATGTGTTTCACTAAAAAAAAAGTGTTTTTTTTGTGTCCAACTCCAGGGGCAATCTTGGAAACAAGGAGATGGGCTTTGACCTGTGTATCTATGTTTACCTATGACTTCCTGGTGGTGGCTCCTCATTCAGCAAACTGCGAAGTGTGTTACCTTGAAGTAAGACATCACAAATCTATTGGATATTAGAAGGGTGGACAACCCCAGAGGAGAGCAAAACACTTTGCTGAGAGTCACCTTTTTCTATTTAATGGACAATGGACTAAATTTTCTTGGCTTTATGGAAAATAGTGGATATTTCAAAAAGAGTTAAAACCTGGATAATTCCCTTGTGTCATTTTCTCAAAGGTTTGAAATAGAAGAGTAAGGAAGCAATTAATGCCACATACAGACGTTTTTGAACCATTGTCTTATCTGCTTGTTTAAACACTTGGCCAAATTTTTCCATTTTATTAATAGCAGATTCCATTCATGAAAGCTGATGTTCAGCTGTAAAATTAAAAACTGAATATAGAACTATCTTCAAACAAACAAACCTGAAAGAATCAACTGCTGATTACACCATAAAAAAGAGCCTGAAAACTAGAAACCAGGAAAGTTATAACCTTTTCCTGTGTTAACATTATCATCAATATAGCACAAAAATGAGAAATGTAAAGCAATTACTGTAGCAGCAAAAAGGTACAAAGAGATGTATCGAAGAGCCTAGAATCCATCTCCGCATTTGCATACAGCTACCAGAAGCATCTTGAAATTTGCCCTGAGCATATGGAGGACTTGATCAGAAACAGAGCGTGTATTTTACACAACAAGGGGCTTTATACAGATGCACTAAATTTACAAAGGCAACTGAAGGACGTTTCAGATGGACTTGACAGATTACAGGCTGCTGCTGTTACTGTCACAGTCTCTCTGTAAATCTGGTTTAACAACAAAGAACTGACACCACGCAAGGACAAAACTGAAAAACAATTCAGAGAACCTGTAGAACTTTTCCCATTAGAAATACCAAGGTAGCCAAATGCAAAGGTCCTTAAGCACAGGGGTCACAGATTGAATCCAAAATAGGGAGAAAACAGGTCAGGTGAAAAGTCACATTTTGCATTATGCTTTTCATGCATCGCAATGATGGATACAAGGAAACAAACGACAGCTAAGATATTTCCCTTCTTTTTAAAGGATTTGTTTGTCAGCTCTGAATCACTTGAGTGATTTTGGTTATTTTGACTGAGATTTTATAGTGGGTGAGAAGATGAAAGATAAAATAACGTGGTAAAAGTATAACCAATATAAAAGAAGTGACAAGAATGTGAGGCTAAATTGGGCAAGGACTTAAATATCCTGTTCTTGTCATTGACTTGAAGTGTAAAAGCACAATCAAAAGAGATTACAACTCTAGTTACTGGAGGATTTTATGTATCAGAAGGCATGAAGGTGTGTATGGAGGTGTCTGAAGATCTCACATTTTGTAAGAGCTAGCGTGAAGCTCTTTGCTGATTTTTTTTTTCTTTCAGTGAACTTTTTAGCAGCACCAGTGGACTGATAATAACCAAGGTCACTTCTGACTGTCTGCAGCCTCCCCCCCTATGGGGGAGCAGATTAGAGTCAAGGCAGGATCAGCAAATCAGAATATTCCCTTCTCATAATATTTTCTCTATTTGGCTTTCAGTATAGGTTAAGACATCATGGAAGTCAAGCCTTTCTTTTCCTTTTCCACTCACTTTTCTGCTTACTGTCGCTTCTATCACCCTCTCTTTGTCTCCCTCTCTCTTTTTTTTCCATTTTTCTTCACAGCCAACATCCCAGGGCCCCGTCCGTGTGCCCAGACACTCCCCCCTTCAGCTGGAGTCACCAGGGAGAAGAGTTGCTGTGAGAGTCGCTGGGGGAGGAGGGAGGGGATCGGGTGTTGCACATCCCTTTACAAATATATATATATTCCCTTATCACTAATGATTAAAATCAATCTGTTTCACTTTTCAACCTAGAGAGCCTCTCTTTCTCATTTTTCTCCCTCTTTCCCTACTTGGGGGAGGAGGAGATGGGGGGGTGAATTGAGAGTATTCCAACTCGGTGCCAAACCATGACAATTTTATGTATCAGAAGGCATGAAGGTGTGTATGGAGGTGTCTGAAGATCTCACATTTTGTAAGAACTTAAAAAAACCCAGCTAGTGAGCTGCATCCTCTTGTTTTTACTTTGGTATGGTAACATTTCTGGGAAGCAACACTATGTGTCTTGTGCAGTTTCTTCCCTTCTAGGTGGTGGCCACCACTCTGAAGTCTGTGACTGAGCCCTTTTGCCTTCAAATATCTTTCTCCTTTCCCTGGGAATCCCAGTGCCTTTCCTGAGTGCTCGTCTTTCCGAGGCACATCTTCTTGAGCAGTGCTTGACACCCACAGCCAGCAGCAGCCTGGCAGTCAGAAGGTCAGGGAAATATCTTAATTTTGCCACCAAAAAGCCTGATTAAAAGTCATCAGCAGACAGTGGTGTTGACCAAAAATTTGAGATTCAGTGCCACTGAAGACCCTCACTTCCCTGGGTGGGGGGAAGGAGATAGAGGATGTCATTAGTAATAAAGTTGAAGAAACCAGTGAAAATGACTTCTCTGTGTAGGTCACTGCAAGGACTTAAGGCAGAAGTAAATTAAATGGGGCTGGTGGTAGGGAAGAAGTTGGTGGCCAAACTGTGAATGAGGGTCTCTTTCACAATGATGGATCAAGGAAACTTCTGAAAACTTTTTACAATACCTCCAACTGTGGTAGCAGTAAATAGGTACCATGCATAGTTGTCCTAGGTTGAGCCGGGTTTAAGCTAATTTTCCTTTTACTGATATTTTTTCCATTCAGTAAGCTCTCTTTTAACTAGCAGCAAGTGTTCCAGCTAGCGGGCTGAAAACACTGGAATGTTTATGTTTCTGCTGAGACTCCAGGGTCACTTCTTAGCTCTGCTGCTACAGAGGCTACAGGAGAAGGAGAATTGTACCTGTGACCCCCCCATAGGGGAGCTGGACTAGACAGACAGCAGAACTGAGCAGAAGTATTCCATTCCATATATCTACGTAAGCTCCGAGGAAGAGATCACAGAAGACAACTTCCTTCCTGCTTCTTCTTCCCTTCTCTTCTGTCCATGGCTGGCATCTGGGGAGGACTCCATCCATCCATCACTGTTGACCCCAGGCTCATCCCTGACCCTCATAACTCTCCCCACAGCCCCTGTCTGCTCTGCTGTTATCTCAGACTGTGGACTGAGAGTTTTTGGGGACTGCTCATAGTTAAGGAGAGTGCCAGGGAGTTGCTGGGGGTAGGGGGAGGCAAGAGGCTTTTGCACATTCTTGAAAATACTTGTATATAATTGTACATAGAATTAAAGCTGTCTAATTTAGTTTTCAATCCAGCTAAGTCTCTCTCCTAATTCTCTCTCTTCTTCCCTACCTGGGTGGCAGGGGGAGGGGATCGAGAGCTTGTTGTCTCTGGTTTAATTGTCCATCCTGAGTCAACCTTTGACAATAGTGCAAGTGCCAGTGGCTCCTCATAGAGTTCATCTCCCTGGAGATTCTTCTGTTTTGCCACTACTGTGCATGAATTAACACATGCTGTTAGGATGAATTGATCCTGTTCCCTGTTGGCCCAGGTTTTTCAATGACATCAGCATTACTTCACTGACTTCAGGAGGAGCAGTAACTTTTGTGGAACTAATCCTTTTTATAACAGGTAAAGATTGGCCAGTGATGTATAAACGCACTGTATTTATGGTCTGAGAAAACTTGTGGGTGTTTGTTTTCCCCTCTTTCGCTCACCCCTGCTTTTTCAGTGTGCTTTAGGAAACAGTTGTACTCAAATATATATTATATGACTACAAAATAAGGTTTTTCCATTTATTTATTTATTTTACAATATTTATTTTGCATTAATTATTGGAAAACCGGTCTGGAGCTAATCTATAAACCTGCTGGTAGGAATTATATTCTTCACAGGTCATTTACACAACAAATAGCCTTACAATCTCAATCCTGTGCCCCAATTGCTTCTTACAGTCATGCCATTTTCCAAATTCAGTGTAGGTAAAACAACTAAGAATAAATCAAAGTTATTAAAACCTATTAACATATTTCCAGACAGAGTAGCAATAAAAATGTATGAAAAAATAATTTGTAGACATCATTGTCTCTTGCCTCTGCAAGATGAAAAGCATACCCAAGATCTCAAAGTCTTCTTAGAGGCATTCTGTTAGAATAATTTTGCATCACGCTGTTGTCACACAATACAACATACCATTTAGATATTAGTACAATGTTTGGCAAGTATTTTCTACAAGTTTTTCATTTTCCAAAACATATTTTTGAGTGATGAAATATGAAAGTGTTCTACACAGAAGCTATGAACAGTCAATCACTTTATATGTTATGTAGCTTCCAATTTTCCATGGATTTGCTTGACACTAATGCTGACATTTTTCAGGCTTGTGCCAATATTAAGAAAGCCAACAGGATGCTGGGCTGCATCAACAAGGGCATCACCAGCAGAGATAAAGAAGTCATCATCCCGCTCTACTGAGCGCTTGTCAGACCACACCTGGAGTATTGCATTCAGTTTTGGTCCCTGCTCTACAAAAAGGATGCAGACAGGCTGGAGAGGGTCCAGACAGGGGCCACAAGGATGATCAGAGGACTGGAGGACCTGCCATATGAGGAGAGGCAGAGAAACCTGTGTTTGTTCAGCCTTGAGAAAAGAAGGCTTCTGGGAGACCTTATTACCATGTTCCAGTACTTAAAGAGTGGCTACCAAGAAGATGGAGACTCCCTATTTACAAGGAGTCACATGGAAAAGACAAGGGGTAATGGGCACAAGTTTCTCCTGGGGAGGTTCTGATTGGACACAAGAGGTAAATTTTTCACTATGAGGACAGTAAAACATTGGAATAGTCTCCCAAGGGAAGTGGTAGATTCCCCCACATTGGACAGTTTTAAGTCTCAGCTTGACAGGGTGCTGAGCCACCTCATATAAACGATAGTATTACCTAGAAAGGTTGGACCAGATGATCTTTGAGGTCCCTTCCAACCTGGCATTCTATGATGCTATGAATATTGTTCTTGTGACAAAACATTATTTGAGTCCAAAATTCACTCTTCTTAATTCAGTTTCTACTCCCTTAATTTGGAACAATTCCAGTATAACACAGAGGCTTAAATTCCACATTGTCCAGAGTTTTGTTAGCCAAGAAATCATCCTACCAACTGATGAGATCTTTGATAATAATAATGTTGGGCTGCATTGGTACTAGGAAAGAGAGAAAAAAAAAAATCAAACAGATCTACTCTTAGTTCCACTAAGTCATGAAAATGCTTTTAACACACCGAGTAAAACAAGCAAATGGTCAGAAGACAGTTAACACTTTTCCTTCCAGCACAGCTCTACGTTGGAGTGAATCTTTGTTATTTACTGACATATTGCTGAAAAATAACAGTGCTGCACAATCACTTTTGTTCCCTCTCTTTAAGAATATAAAGCCTTTGCCAGTTCGGGAGAGAAAACTGAGTTTCCTTGCACATCATCTCTACAACATAGAGCCACTCTATACCTTATAAAACAGAGATATGGAGCACCTGACTATGAACCTCTCTTAGATGCTTCTTATGTCATTTTCATCTCACTCTGCTAGTCCAGAAAGATATCGTACAAGAAATTTAGCCATATTCCTGCACAGTGCAGTGAAATGCCACAGCAGGTCTGAGGAACCAGAAAATGTTGGGAACATACTGTTTGCTTTCTTTAGCCACATTCAATCCCAGCTGACTCAGGGCCAGTTCTTTCATATCCTTAAATAAGATATGAGATAAGCAAATTGAATGGATATGCAAGTTAATTAGATGTGTGAGCCAATCTAAAAGTTGCAATGAATCTCAGGTTTGGCAGCAGTGACTTCACTGGGTCTGACACTGTAGTTTCATTAGCTGTGGGATACTGCAACTATCCCAATGTGTTCTTGAATATCCTCCACACTGTTATTGCTAATGTGCTTCATCCAGCAGTGGCAAGATCCAGGCTTAGTGCACAAGAGTGACCATAAACTTTTCTTTCCACAGGTTTTACAGAGAACCTGACCTGCATCATTCCTGCAACTTGTTGTCACTGTGCATCGCTGACCTTCCCAGTTAAGCTCAAACTGAAGCATGGCTTTATGAAATAGATATATATCAACTGGGAATTAAGATAAAGATCCTGAACTCATCTGAAAGCATCACCAGGATAAGCATTGAACTATAGGACACCAGAGGTGAAAAGCCAGCCTTTTGTCTTATTAGCTACCCAAATTCTATTTTTTTTTCTGTCCTGTACCAAACAGACTGTTAAAATCAAACAGAATTTCTCTGCTGTTATGTGTCTTCACCCTGTTGAGTCTCAGCTGCAGCTCAAGTGTTCCACACTCCTCCCTGCAAAGGGACAGCACTTATTTTTGTAGCATAAGTAGGAAGCACTAAGTTTGTCAGCATGCTTAAGATTCCTCAGCACAAAGTTTCTCATAGACATAGTGGACATGTAGGTGAAGAAAGGTGGAAAAGCATTGAAGAGAAGTGGAATGAAGTCAGCTTTCTTTTTCCTATGGAGACCATATGGGATATAGGATAAAGACTGTACTGCAGAACAATCTGTATTTCCAAAGCAATCCTTCCTTCCTCCTTAAACCTGCAATATTAACTTCAATAAATATCTTCAAAGGATATCTATACTGGAATGCTGTACAGCAACATTTTGGATATAAGAGTGGAGATCACAGTAGCTCAGGAATGGGCAGTGATGAGCTCAATGGCATCTGTTCCAGTAAGCAGAGTTTATTACCCTGGGAACTGTGGTCTCATGTAGCTGCCTCTACCACTTTCAGAACCCAGATGACGTACAATGGTGATTCTGTATGCTGCACAGATCTGGCTGCTCTAGTCTGTGATAACTCTTGGCATGATAGTCCATTACACAGGGCAGATATTTTCTTATCAATCCTCACTCCACATTTCCAGTTGCTTTCTTCATCTTCACCTCCTGTCCCATTTTATTCCATCTATGAAGAGATTTCACAATTACACGCCTCTTCCCCAGTTCGTGTTTCACATCCTACATTTTAGCATCCCTATTAGCTCTGTTTTTAGGTTCTGGCATTCGTTTGCCAACCAGATGAAGGCCAACTGCTCTCAGTGTTAATAATTCACTTTCTTTGGTACAGCTGGGAGCTATAGAAAAGCTAATGCCTAACTGGGAGATGGTTAGAGCAATAACCTGTTGATATTCTATGTATGACAGAAAGTGACTGAATGCACGGAAACATTATTAAAAAAACGTGAAAACATTTCTAATATTATTAAGCTTTACAAACCAGCCTTTCAGCTGGGCTGAATTTGGGGTTTAAATCATTTTATTTTTAAGGATTTCTGGACTGTGAGAGCATCTTCTAGTCAGTGATAGAAGTTTCCTACAGCTTCACTTCTTGCTACCGATGAAGAGTGCATATTTTTGGTGCCTCTTCTTAATAATCGATGAGACTGATTTCCCAAGCATAGCTCTTTTAATTATTTTTGCAGTGGTTCAGTCTTCAGTCCAAGTACTAAACTCTGAAATGAAGAGGGGCTTGTGTGCTTGAAGACTTCTCTGTTTTTCGTTCGGTTACCTCACTGGTCCGGTAAGAACTATTACCTTTCTCTGTAAATGTTGTTTGGTTTATATGCTTATATTGTCACTGTTAAAACAACATTCTTACTATACTTTACTTATATCAGACACATACTTCAATGTGAATAATTTTATTTTCCCACAGATTTCTTCTCAAACTTCAATTTTCCTTTGCTTTAGTACACAAAGGGTGTAATTAGGGTAACACTGCTCCTTGACTGTCAACAGGCCTCAAAGCACATAAGAGAGGAAGTTACAGGGTGGAGGATAATCAGATGATTGATTCAGATGCTGAGAGGTGGGAACAGGTGTCTAACCTTGAGCCCATCACTGGAGCGTGAGGACTCACACAACCTTAGCATGCTTCCTCACACCACAGTCCATGCAGTGCAGGACTCAATTTCCATTTTAATTACAAAATCATTTATCAGTACTTGCCCATAGTAAGCAGATAAAGTCCTTCATCTCTGTTCAGCAGTGGGTAATCCACTCATGTCTACTAGCACTGATACTCTTTTCCAGGGGCCAAACCTCAAGTTGTTTACTCAAGTCCCCATTTAGTTTACACATTGACAAATTTCCTTCACAGGGAAAAAGGAAAGGAATGAGTTTAAGGCAATTATGGGCTGCTAGTGTTGCCCCAAGTCACCATTAAAGAAATACTTTTTCATCTTTCTTTTAATGTCTGGTTGGCTCTTACACATTTAATGGCCGCCATTTGGTCAGCTTATTATTTTTAAGGCACATTGTCTGGTCTGGTCATTTACAAGTGTGCTTTTTTATGCAAATCTGGTTTTGCCAGGTCACTGTATTGGCTTCCACCAGCAGGGCTGGAATATTCATATATTGTTGCCCTCATATAGTATTAAATTAACTCCACTTGTTTAATCTGTTAAACTAGGACATATCAACAGTATTATTTAAGGACCCCTGGTGTCATGTTCAGCTGTATCTGAATTAGCTTTAATTTAATTAACTACCACATATATACTTTTCAGTATCACTAACAGCACAGCCCAGACAGTTTTCCACTGAGACTACACACAGTCTCTCAGGACTGCATAGAGTCACATGTAGTAAAGTGCATAGTTTACAATTTCTTATGCCTTAAAAATGACACTGAGTTGGTCACATTCACTTGTTTGCAATGAGTTCTATTGCCTAACTCATCCTTTTTGAAGTTCTCTTTTCTTTTCATCTGTCCTGAAAATGCTGGCTCATATTTTTTTTCCATTTCAGGTTTCTGGTTACCTTGTACTTTTATTTAGAAAAAAGCAAACCACCTTATGTTTAAGCATAATTTTTTTGTCGAAATTTGATAACAAATTCCCTATTCAAATGCTAGAGAGAAAAAAATAAACTGGAGACCTGCAAAGCCAGCTGTGTTGTCATCTTAACTTTCATAGAATCATTGTATTAAGAAAAACATTTAAAGCTCTAAGAGATCTTCCTATATTATTCTAAAACAATATTATGAAAATTGCAAGATGACAAATACTTACCTTAGTATTATAATTCTAAATTACATTATTGCTATGTTATTTGACTGTGATTCATAAAGTCCTCCCAATTAATTTTCTTAAGCTATTACTAAACAGAAGAGAGCATTTGATGGTACTGAGAACTGGAAAAAAAAATCTTCCTTCTTTTTTACCACAATCTGTTCAAAGTCTGAAAGGCATTAACAGCATAATGGAAGTTATACAGATGGATTTTCAAAGACTTCAACAAAAAAGGACTAAGTCATCCATGATTGATCAAAGGGATAAGTGGATTTTCCCCATTAAATCTTGAAAGACAAAAGCTTGATATCCACTATCTTACTGAAACATATACTCCAAAGGAATAATTTTCCTACTGTTACACTGATAAAATACCATTAAACTCTAAATCAATATAAGTCTACTAATTTTACAGCATGTAGCTATCATCAGAGTGAAATAAAGGCAATGTCTTCTTAGTAAATTGGTAGACTTTTCAGTTTATTCCAAGATTTCTTATTTTTATCACCTGCTGTTATGCAATCTGGGTCATCATCATTGGGTAGGAAAGTACATATTTATGTATTTTAAGATCTTTTGCTGTCTAAGAATTCCTCTAATTTGAATAACTTGCTTTTACTCCTTAAAAAATGGTCTTACTACTATGAATATCTGTGTAGTAATTATGTTTTTGGAACCACACAAGATACTCCATTAACACATCCAGAGGATAAAAAAAAAATTGCCTTTGTTCCATCAGGTAAAACTTCTGAGTTGAGCCTCAGATCATATTCAGTTTTTTCTTACTCCGCCGTATTGCAAGAACAGCTAATCTGACATGCTTTCTCTTCAACCTGGAGTACACAATTGTTCTGTTAATTCTAAAAAATCATGGTTAGATGCCACAAATTTTATCAGCTAAGGCAGAGATTCTAATCTTGTTGGAGAAGGTTTTGTTTAGTGGAGCAGCCAATTAATTTTCCCTTTGATTTAATATGAGTATCTATGTTATGGAACCTTTTGGTGATGATCATGAGAGAGTGAATGAATTTTGTTTGATTTTGTTGGGGTTTTTGTTGTTTGTTTTGTTTTTAGCTTATGAAGGCTGAAGCAATAGGAAGCTCATCCAAGCTCGGCCAAGTTAAGGGCAGGACTGATTCTATGAGAAAGCATTAAAAAAAATGCATGCAGAATAATCTGTGAAGAGGATAGCAACCATCAGTTTGCTTATCAGTTAGGAGAGTCATATTACAGAGATGGGATTTGTTTCTTTCTTATATTAGGAAATGTCAAGGTAGATGGAGAGGACAGCTAAAACACCAACAAGGTAAATACCAACTGTGTCACAGGTCATGAAGGTGGCTGGATGTTGGACCAGTGAGATTAGCATCATTTTAGAGCTGCTCCTTCATACAAGATATTTCTTGACAGAGTTACTGGAGAAGCTTCGGGTCCTGAAAGTGCAAATGAAGACAACAATAGATCTCAGACAGAGTTTTAAGGATGTGATAGAAAGCTGAGATGATTTGCAGATACCTGGCATACAAGAGAACCCCAAAGGAAAATTTGTATAGAAGAAAGGGGACCACTGGCATTATGTGACTATGAGGAAATGGCCAGGCTGTGTGCAAGAGAACCAGGGCATTGGAGATGGATCATTCTATTAAGGAAAAAAGCCAGCAGCATGATATAATGGGATAGCAAGAAAGAAGAACATAACTAGACTAAAGAGAGCAAACAAGACAATAGAAGCCTTCAGAGACAGTGTCCAGGAGAGACAGGAGAATGCTCCAGAGACATTAAAAGACAGGATGAAGTACAGAAAAAAATATGAGCAGAAGAAAGAACATCAAAGAGAAATAGATGTGTCTCTTGTTGTTGGAGGCCAGTGCATCACTACAGCCTCATTACGGAGAGGATTAAGTAGGCTTATTCTGAAAGAGAATCAAAAAGATGCTGACTCCTGGGGAGCAAGGGCACATTAGGTAGATGCAGAACTGAAGAGGAAGCTGACATAAAGGGGAAAAAAAGCCACTGGTTCCTCGTCATGTCAGAGCAGGTAGCCAGGTTCTTGCCATAGAAAACAAACTGTTTAATTTGATGGGGAAACATAGGCCGAGAATGGAAAGCTGGGAAGATGGATGAAAAGGATTGTAGAGTTTGAAATGCCGTAAGAGATTTCTTGGTGTATATAGTATATTCAAACACTCAGGGGTACACAAGCTTTTCTTAAAGGAGATTGAGTTTGACATTAGTTTTCCAAAGGGCTATAAGACAGGTAACTACCAGAGAAAGTGGAGAGAGTCTCACATAACCTCTAATCCCTGTACAAATACCATAAACAGTTGAAACAATCTATATGCTGTAGTTGTATGACTCTGTATCAAAGATTCATATGCAACTAAAGGACACACAAGACCATATATACTCTAGCTGGGAACTCAGGTCTGAGTTGGTGGAAACCACTGAAAGGTTTTATGCTTGCAAAGAGACTCAAATTCTTGGAAAGGCTGTGAAGCCAGACATTGCAAGAAAAGTGAGAAAATTGAGGAAAGGCAGGGCTAACTGGAAGGAAAGCATTCACACATTCAGACAAGAGCAGTGAGGGATGTGGCTGTGATAGGCATTTGTTAAGTAGCTGATGGAATGAATTACACGGTGGCAGCAAGAATAAAATACATTTTTTTTATGATAAAGGTTATCCCTAAGAAGGATGGTAAAAGCAGCATTACAGAATTCTCAGAGCTAGAGATGGATATAGCTAATGATGAGAGAAATACATTCAATGTAATTGTCTCATTAGAGGAAATTTCAGCTTCTCAACTACTTGCTGGGGAAAAAAACCCACAAAAAACCCCAACCACACAAAACACCGAACATTATAAGGCCCAGAAATCTAGGATAATATATTTTGTAATTTTTTTTACAAATAGTGAGTGAAAGAGTAATGCTATTTTAGATTTATATGTCATGAGCAGCCAAAAACTTGTAGAGTAAATGCTCATAAAAAATACTCCTGGATTGAATATATGTGAAAGATTTTGATCTTTGAACTGAAAGATGAAAAAATTAGGACAGAATTGTGTATGACTTTCTAAGGGTAAATGTAAAGGAATGGGAAGTTAGGTTTTAAGGCTTATAGGAATTAAACTCAAGAATTTCATAGGTAAAGGAGTAGAACTGTTTTAGGTCTGCAGTGTAATTCTTTGAATTTTTACTGAGGAAGAGGGAAAACTAGTGAAGAATAAAGACAATTCCCCATGTGAAATATAGAAATGGAATGGATTATCAGGAAAATTCTATTTTTACAGTTAAAATGTACAGAAAAGGAAAATGTAAAAGAAACTGAGGTGAGTCTCAAAAGGAAAATTAAAATTAATTGCTACAAGTAGGGTATGTGGAATAAACTTCAGGTAGTTTTGCATTAAATATCTTCTGTATAGCAATTTTGGAGACCAAGATTCTGAGCCAGATGGTCCCTTCAAACTCTCCCTCTACTTTCAACTCAATTTCTACACTTTCTGTCTGGCAACATGAGGAGGAAAATAGTGGAAAATTAATTCTAACATTAGCTAGCTTTTGTCTCCATGTCTGGCCCTATTAAGTCAGCCTGCAGACGTGAATGTACCAACAACTTAGAATAATGTTGCTAGCAGCATTGCCAGGAAATACTCTCCTATTTAGGGACAAAAGATTCATTCAGATGTTAATGAATCCACTAGCTATTCAGCAGAGTTTTCTGTATGATGCCAATGGCTCCAGGTATACAGCACAGCAGCTCCATGAAATCATCACTGTGCCTTTCTTTCAGAGAGATCCAAAAAGTCCTATGCATGATGGTCAAAAGTCTCATGTTGAGGTCCTTCTGTATGCACAGAAGTTTCACAAAGATGAATCCTATGTCTTTTCTTGTTCAAAATGTACAGTAACCCTGTCGATGAAATGGACGTTACATGCTCATGCATCCACCAAGTAGCATCCATTCTTGTATCATTGATAGACTAAGGGGCTTGCCTGCCTGCTTTGACTTTAAAAAGGGGTCATTTCTTACCAACACATGGTGCAACCCACTGTTAAAGTGTAAAACTTGTCTTAATAATAGGGAGACTTGTAGAAGTTAGAAGTTTTGACCACTTCCACAGACCATCGAAACCAGGCAAAATTCTATGTGAACTGTGATTCAGATTAGCAAGTGGCCAGAAACACCAATATTTGACTTGGGGCAAGAGGTCTATGCATCTTCCCCTTCCTGAAATAAACACATAATATCTGTTAATCATCAACTGGGAAGCTGCTACCTCCAGCTACTGTAAATTTATGCATGTATATATATATTTTTCTTACAGTTACAGTGATCAGGAGCATAACTCCGATTTTGTGGAATTAATACTGTTTCCACATACAATCTGGATGCACCATATGGTCATAATCTTCATCATTAATAGACAAAACCCTGGCTGCTAGAATGGATTTATTCAGGCACCCTTCTGTATTTCACCAAAGTTATTGTGCTCAGTGAAGTAGGTACATTTCAGATCTTTTAGTAAAATTAGTTCTAGCTGAGGTAGGATTTTATGAGTGGACAGAGGCCTGATAGAGCCCCAGAACACAGTAGGAAAGCTTTACAAAAAATACACGTGGCAATTAAGGAAATGTCTCATTCTGCCTTGGAGAGTTTAAGGAAAGATTCTCTCTAGTAACCCACCCTCCTGTTTCGTTTTTGTAGTCTCAGCAGTACCCGACTGTACTGGTGAATATGTGAGTTTAATTGTTACGCCTATTAAAACAAAAGCTGGATAAAGACCTATTTTCAAACTATAGTTCAAAATGACAGCTGCTGTTTTGTTGTGTGATTTATCCCTGGCACAAACTCTAAAGCTGAAACTACATTTTGAGCTGTAATGTAACCTGACAGCTCAGATAATAAAATATCATCTTCATTAGTGGCTGTATCCTTGATTAGTCTCTTCAGTGAAAGAAAGGGTCATGACTGACATTTGCAAGTGAATAAAGGCATTAGCTAGATAACAGAACAAATAAAAATAAAGACATTCTTCTGTCCTTGTGCTTCAACAGACAACAAATACATTTGAAATAGGAAGTTACTAACATTTAAAAAATTGATTGATTTGCTTTAGGGAATAGATGCAGTTACAATCACTGCAGAGAAAGAGTATCACTGCAGCTGGAATTTGCCACCTCTATTCATATTTGATAAGCAGTGAGACTGTATAGGAGAGAACATACTCTAAGTAAGTGGAAGTGTTTCAACTGCCCCTTGACCTTTGTAATTACCATGGACAGATCAAGTTGAATGGCTTTAAGAGATTGCATTTGCTGAAAAATATTTACCACTGTTTTATACAGTTTTGTCAGCTTATTTTAATGTTTTATCATATGTTATCATAGCTTTCATTTCTGGACTGTCTCAAAGACACTGAATAATGATGTGCTACGATGCCAAAAGTCATGTCTTAATGTTGGCAGCTGATGTTTCCAATATCGTGCTTCCCAAAATACTCACAGAGTTGTTCAAATACCCTGGGTCAAGGTTTGTTCTATTACTATATGTCCATTCATTTGAATTCAGAAAAAATTACCATTTTCAGCAACATTATTCTGAAATTACAGGAATGAAGCTGAGAGCAGAATGTGGCTCACTCAATTTCAGAAAGATCTCCACATAGAAGCTGAATTTTCCTGATAGTATTTTTGCAGGACTTCTGTGAGCTTCCATTTTTAGTCATGGCTGAAAATACTTAAAGTAGAAATGGTTGGAAAAGAATAAAAAAAACCCTTGTTAATTCCCCTCTATCTTTTGTCAGCAGTTGAATGTAAATTAGATTTTTCCATGTTTGTAAATTTTGGTTGGCATATTTTAAATTCTAATAATATTCTCTGTTGTAGTAGTACAGCAATTCTTTGGGTTTTAATTCTTTACATGATATGAAGGAAAGACTTTAGGAGTAAAATGTAGCATATTTTGTATGTGCACACACTTGTACACATTTCATAACCTCAGGAAGAAAATGTATTTGCTTTTCTCCTACCAATGAGCAGTGGGAGGCTCTGATTTTTTTTTTTCTCCTACCATCGAATGGTGTTTCTTGAAAAGAAAAAGAAACACAGACTTTTAAACGTGTGAAATCTGCATGTGGTAATTGTCTGCCATCAAATCCAGGCTTGCTGATGTAAATTTGGTATTATTAATGTCCAGGATTCTGCATTGGAACAAGTATGTCTTATGAAAAGTATATTCCTGAATGGGTCTTTCCCTGCAAACCTCTTGCTGCTGTATTGCTAATGTTCACTAGAAGCCAGTTGAATTAGTCTCAAGCACAGCAGAACCTTCCGTAATGCCATATGAAGAATTTGTCAGAGTGACATTCTTGATTCTTTCTGACAGTTGAATGACACACAACATTGCTAACTCATAAAGTAATGCTGGGCATTTTTATGCAATGTGACTTCTCATCCTTCCCACAATTGTTTGCTCACGTATTTTGTTCCATATTAAATTACTCATATGCATAACTGATATAATCTCCTTTCTGCATTCACGTGTCTACAAGATTTAGTTATCATCCTGTCTGGAACGGAGTCTGGACTCCTCTCTTACAATTAAACAATTATTCCAGCATTTTATATCTCCCTATATTAGGTGCAAAGGAACACATTATACAAATTGCTCTAATCTATATTAAAGGAGCTTTCCTAATTTCCATTCCATTACACTTATATTCTGGAAGAAAGCTAGATGTCTTGGGCTACATCCAAGTAAAACAGAGGTGGGGATTACTGACAGGTGCATATATATGACAGAAACAATATACTTTAGTAATGTCTTCCCTTAGCTTGATTTTCTGAAGGTAAAGTTTTGCCCGTTTTTAGCACATGATGCAAGATCCATTTTTGTCTTCTTTACTAAGCACAGTGTGTGGGACCTCCCTGGTGACTAATCTCTTAGTCTTTGCTCATAGCCCTTGTGGGGTGGCTTACTTGATAGCACAGCAGGCACATGAGCCATGCAATACTGAGGAGAATGTTGAACCTTGGAGTGCACGTTTGCAGACACATTGGAGGGGAAACTTGAGACGTACTTCCATTGAAGATTTGCTTGGCTTTCAAGGCATGTCCATTTGCATTATTTTTTTTTTTAGGCTGTGTTTGCATATCTCTCAGATATTCCAGTGATTTAAAATAATGACAGGAGAGAGCCCAGAACCACTATGTTCTAAGTGAGCATTGCAGCCTAATAAAGAAAAAGGTGCTTCGTATTAATAAGGAATGGCATAAGCAAAAAGCTTTGAAGAGCCCTGCTTCATCACTCAAGGGCCAGAAAATATCAAGCCATGGGCAGACTCCTATCTATGAAATAAAAATGGGTTGGATTTAGAATTCTTACTATGGGCTACTCATAAATCAGCCGCAGATGCAGAGCTCTCACTTGGATTGCTTAGCTGGTTTGGAATGACAGCAAACTGAGGAAAATCACAGTGTGTGCTTCCAGCAGCCTCCAGCCTGCAAAGGATGTATCTGTTTGGTACCTTCACAGCAGCAATTTGTGACAAATTTTGTGTCCATTATGAACTCCTTGCTCTCCAGGAAGAGCAAGGGAGAGTCAAGCATGTGGGAAATCATGGTCTCTCCAGTCACAGTACAGTCAGCTTTGTGCTGAGTGAGAGGTTCTTGTGTATAGACTGGAGAGTCTCTGCAGCGGTGGAAGATAGGCTTTAGATGCCAATACACTCTGGGACCAAGGAGCAGAGCATTTTCCAGCTCTGATATGCAATGAATAATGAGTCCTGGTGGCATGTCAGCACAAAGTCTTCATGTGTGCTATTCCTCTTAATCCATCCTTCCACCCCACGTCTACCCTTCCTGTGGAAGGGAATATTATAATAAGGACATTTCAGTCAGCTCCCTGGTCAGTTCCCGCCCTACAGTCAGTGACAAAATATGTAAGTTTTAGTTAATCAAGGTTTAAATTGTGGTTTTATAATGTACAGTAGAGCAATATCTCTTTCTGCCTCTAATGCATTCATATTTATGGTTTCTTTTAGTTAGTCATTCTAATCTGTCCACCTGTTGAGAAGAAAAAGGCCAACAGGATCTAATAGATCCCTAAAATATCAGGTCATGGTGGAGAAGAAAGAGACCCTGATTCTACCTGATAACATGTGATGTGTCTGGGCACTGGGAGTCTCAGCAGAACATATTCCAGCTAAACCATATGACTCCATGGTGCAAATCCCATAGTTGCTGCCTTGTCTCTGTGTTGGCTGCCTTCGCATTTGTACTTGACAGAGATTTCTGACTGACTAAAAATCAGCTATTGCAAAACACATGGCTCCCACAGATGGTGTAGTAAAGCCAAAGTATTTTCTTTCTCCTAGAGTTTCTGCCAATCCCACCAAGGCTGTATGTGACAGATGCAGTTGCAGTTGAGATACTTTCTAGTGGTTACTACATTTTCAGTCACCACCAGTCCCTACTGTGCTACCACATGTAACTTTTCAGTGGCTCCCTTTATACAGTGTAGAGTTCATCAAAGGCAAAGTCATGTCATCATGAATGAATAACGTCCTCACAGCACATGGTACTCTGTATTTTTTTTTTTGGTTCTCAATGAGGAACTCCTGTAAAAGGATTTTTCTAATGTAATGTATTTGTATAATAGGCTTCTCATGGTGGTTTTGAACACATGTAGTCAATTTAATTGATTACGCTTCTATTAAAAATAGTCATACACCAGTGACAGTCTTGACAGCTGATCTGTAAACAACAGAAGCTATTTAATCCCTGATAAAAAGAAGTGCTTTGGCTTTGCTTTGCTGACTGGTAGTCTAATGCTTTCAGAACAGCAGACTGATGGTTGCTGCAGTACATACGCCCGGTACAAGCATTGCCCTTTCCCTTTAGCCATTTCCCATCCCACATGCCAGCAGTGAGCAGAAGGGCAGGAACATGGGCACTTCCAGCTCTGTTGAATTGCCACAATTTCCCCTTACATTATGGTGATCTTTCTGGGCCAAATAAACAGACTTTATTTGGGAAATTTGACTGGCATGTAGCACAAAGTAGGCACACACTAACAACATCACCCAGGTATCACCCCTGCAGCTCTCTCAGGTACAGTATCACTTTTTTAAGGGAGAAGGGATGCCACAAAAAGAAAAGGATGGACTCTGAAAAACTTTAAGTTGACAGCTCCCTTGTCACCACTGAAATGCAATGATTTATGCTAGCTGAGGGTGTAGGGCACTGAGTTCTTCCTTGCATATCTAACAAAAGATTTTCCTCTTAATCTAATTTCTTCTTCTCTCTTAAGTCCCCCTTTGCTCTGGAGCTTCTGCTTTTGAGTGGGTTTTAAGTCTTATTGAAGATAAAAATGCAAGTGCACAAAATATGTTAAGTAAGAAAAATTTATGTCAGGTATCAAGCAAGAACTCAGGGAAAGCTACCTGTCTGATTCCTGAATATAAGCTAAGGGACCAGCCGGGCTTTTGGGCCCAAGTCTAAGAGGTGCTAAGCAGCTGTGAAACCCCCTGAAACAGGATGAGTCAACAGTCACTTTCAGGCTCTAGTCTTTATTTCCAAAATACCTGTTTGAGGGAATGTCATCATTTTTCTCCAAAACATTTTTCAACGTTGAAGAAAGCTAAAATTCTGTTACATTCTCTAAATGTCCAGTTTTCAACTTAATTTTTGTACTTTGAAAATGTGTTTTAAAAAACTCCCGTGCATGATTTATCTGAACTAAATAACAGCGAACGGACCTCAAATTTAAAGAAATTCCTCTCTGTTGGGAGGTAATGACTGATATGGTAGTATGAATCAATATTTTTATCATCAGTATACTATAAAGATATAAGCCATTTTCTCGATATTTATTTTTACTTTTTTAATACTAAGGAGCTGTCACTTACTACTTAGAGAGGCACTAGATACATTACATATATGTATATATCCATATTTGTTTTTCTTTTCTTCACACACATGCCAAGATAAACCAGGCAAGCTTTTAATTTTTCTTATAAACTAGAGCACATATTTATTTCTTTTGACTTGTTAATTTAAAAGCATCAGAGAATTGACCACAAATCACCACTGTAACATATTATTATGCTCAAATCCACTTTAGCCATCATAGCGACTGATTTGCCCATTAATGGCTGACTGCAAGGCATATGTATCTGGCACTTACAATTTTGCCTGCTGCTGTCTTTCAGTAATGACTTCATTTTGAACCTTTTCACAGTTTAACATTATTAAGAGTAAAAAACTTTCCAGTACTTGTCCAGCAGTTGCTGCAGTCTATCATCACAGCATATGCAAACTATTATGTTTTAAAATGTTTACAGACACAAGTGGCCTAAATCTGTGCTTCCCAAGCAGCCCCTAAACGACAGTGAACCTCTGTATCCTAAAATCCTCGAGGTTGCAACAAATATCTTAAAGGTAGTGTATGTGTGGTAGTATACCCATCGGTTTAATAATTTTGCTGAGATGTGCCAAGAAATCTAATGGTACCTCTTATTTTTATTTTTAGAAACAAACAAATTAAATCTGAATAATTGACAACAGTGTTATTTGGTTGATTGTTTTTTGTTTTGCCAATGGTCTGTAAGACCTAGGACTGCTATAGGGCATGTGATACATGCTGTCTGATTAAGGAGGTTTTTTCCATATGTCCATTTAGAGGGTTTACTCAACACAGCATTCATTAAAGCTTGTATGTCACCTAAACTTTGCCATTCAGATTTCTATTTACTTTTTGGCACTTAGCCCCACCCTTCCACTTTAGGCCCCGGCCACCTTTAATTACCCAACTCATCTGTCAAATGGCTGCACTTTCTACATTTTTTAGCAGAAAACTTGCCCACAACTTCTCTCCCAGAGCGTACATGTTGAAAATGAAGTAGTATTTTATACGAACACCCCCGGCAGAGGCATTCCTTGGAGGTTGCTGCCCAAAGACTGGAGCAGTTGATCAGCCAGCTGGCCAGGGCTGACTGCACTGAGGTGAGAGTGTTCAAAGGTGCCCTAGAGCTAGACACCCAGATCCCAATTAAGGAGAACTTTTGGAGCATGTATTTGTTTTTTTCTCCTTTGAAACTCCAGTCTAACTGATGTATTTAACTAAAGTTAATCCTGAAGGCCTGTGTACACACCAAATAATGCCAGTATGTTTAAATGGATGCCCTTAAATGAGTTTATATAGATTTAGCTGGCTTTACTAAAGCTGTCAAGAAACACTACTTATTTATCTACATCTAGCCCCACCAGTGGAACAGGTTACTTCCGCCTAGCTCCTTGGTAATCCTGCAGATTTGTCAGGGAGGCTGAGTCTGTCCTAGTCTATTCCAGAAGGATTTTTTCTCTCCTCTCCTACTACTTGTTCAGTCCCACCTTGTATCTCCATCCCCACTGTATCCACCTATTGTCTGTGCCTCCCTGGCTGCATTTCTTCCTTCTCTGTCACCTCTCTGAAGTATTTTCACTTAGGGCAAAATTTATTACTATGAAGGAGTAAGCAGTGGGGTTGAACTAGATGAACTTTTGAGCTCCCTTCCAACCCCTAAGATTCTGTGATTTTCAACTGCACCAACTGCTATCTGGAGGAACCTTGACAGCCTGGAGAAACCTCACGAAGACCAACACTGGGAAGTGTTAAACCCTGCACCTGGGGAGAAACAACCCCATGCACCAGTACAGGCTCTGAACCAATGGGTTAGAAAGCAGCTTTGCAGAGGAGTTCTAGAGAGTCCTGATGGGCAAGGACATGAGCCCGCATTGCACTTTCTTGGCAAAGGTCAACAGTATCCTTGGCTGCATTAGAAAAAGTGTCACCGGCAGGTCAGAGAGGTGATCCTTCCTCTTTATTCAGCACTGGTGGGACATATCTGGAGTGTTGGATAAAGCGCTGGGCTGAACAGTACAAGAGAGACGTGGACATACTAGAGTGAGTCAGGCAGAGGGCCACTAAGGTGAATAAAGGACTGCAGCATCTGTCTTATGAGGAGAGGCTAAGAGAGCTGGGACTGTGCAGCTTGGAGGAGAGAAGGCTCAGAGGTGCATTATAATAGAATCCTAGAATGGTTTGGGTTGGAAGCGGCCTTGAAGATCATCTAGTTCCAACCCCCCTGCATGGGCAGGGACACCTCCCACTAGACCAGGCTGCTCAGACCCCTGTCCAACCTGGTCTTGAACACCTCCAGGGAGGGGGCATCCACAACTTCCCTGGGCCACCTGTTCCAGTGCCTCACCACCCTTACAGTAAAGAATTTCTTGCTAATGTCTAACTTAAATCTATCATCTTCCAGTTTAAAACCATTACCCCTCATCCTATCACTCCATACCCTTGTAAAACATCTCTCCCCAGCTTTCCTGTAGGCCCCCTTCAGGTACTGGAAGGGTGCTATAAGGTCTCCTCAGAGCCTTCTCATCTCCAGGCTGAACAGCCCCAGCTCTCCCATCAGTGTGTGTAAATATTTGTCGGAAGGGTATAAAGGAGATGCAGCCTGGCTTCACTCCGCAGAGCCCAGTGAAGGACAAGGCAATTAACACAAATTAGAATATGGTAATTCCCTTAAAACATAAGAGAGAAGTTTTTTACTGAGGGGGAGAGAAAAGACTGAAACAGATTGTCCATAGATGTTGTATTGTTTTAGAGATATTCAAAACCTGAATGGACATGGTCCTGCAAAAGCTGTTGTAGTTGACCCTTGCTTGAGCAGGGGTTTGGATTAGTTTATTTTCATGAGTGCTTTCCAATCCCAGTGATTCTGCAATTGTGTGTTTTGTGATTTAAACACATCAAGTCACAATCTTCCTGTCTTTCTCAGTTCAAACTTCTAGCTTTACAAAGATTGCCAAAGCACAAACAAAGGATCACATACATTATATCTTGCCTCCATGATGTGTGAAGTTTTTTTGTTTGCTTGTTTTTTTCCTAAGGGAAGAGAAAGATTTTCTGTACTTTTCTCTCTTTTGGGTCATCTTCCCTCAAGTCCAGGAGAGTAGGTAAGGAATCATAATCATAGAATATCTCAAGTTGGAAGGAACCCACAAGGATCACTGAGTCCAGCTACCTGCTCATTACAGTACTACCTAAAACTAAACCATGTGACTAAGGCAGTCCTAGTGAATTGTTAGGAGGCAAAGGACAAACTGATAGAAAGTGGAATTGTTGCTTGCATATATAGCCATAAACAAAAATAAATCAAGGGTTATATTTCAGTCAGAGGAAAGTCACAGTACTTCCACAACAAAAACTCAGCACATAAATGCTCTAGCCAAGCACTGAAATAAGAAGATATCTCTGACAGAGTCTGCCAAAGAAGAGAGGAAATGCCATTCTGAGACCCCTCCCATAGCTCTGTGTTTAGATCTCACATCTGCTCCCAAAAGCACTTCAAGCACCACCAGGCTTTTGTGATGTTGAGGAGACTTTGTGTGCA
Source organism: Hemiprocne comata (assembly GCA_020745705.1). Taxonomy (NCBI): domain Eukaryota; kingdom Metazoa; phylum Chordata; class Aves; order Apodiformes; family Apodidae; genus Hemiprocne; species Hemiprocne comata. The sequence continues at coordinate 150,761,305 of CM036586.1, read as the reverse complement.
ATGGATAGTTTTTATGATATAAGAAAAAATATTGTGGGCATCTACAGACAATTGGCTACCAGAACTGCTGGAGGTTGGGATGGCAGTTGGGGTTGTCTCCCCACAGCTGCCTTTCCTCTATCATGACACCAAAGTCAGAGTTACTTGTCAGTCAGTGTCTTTTTGTGTTACAATCCTGAAGGTTTCAGAAGCCAACTGACGAGTGGAAGTGGGAAGTGGGATTGACTGCTCAATTAAACCAAGTCAAAGGCATCTCCTGCAGATTGGAGTCACCTCTACCAACAGCCCATTTCCATAGCACTTAGAAAGGTCTCCCTCTTTAAGAGTTTCTGTGTGTTCCTTGGCAGGCAAGCAGCTTTCTTGAGGTACACTAAGGAGTGGGAAGGAAACAGGAAAATTCAGGGAAGCCCTGAAGAGACTCATACATAACTGCTCATGCTCAGGGGTACAGCTTTGTTCATTGTGTCCATATGCACAAACTATGACATATTTCACTGTTTGTTTGTATTTAGCAAAAAAAGCTGCTGCAGATCCCAGAACCATTGTGTAGGTCTCTTGGCTGGGAGACACTGAAAGGGATGGTTGAATACAGGTTAAGTTGCAGGTAATGTGAGCAATGTATTTCTACACCTTATTTCTCTGCCTAACAAGTCTTCACTTCTCCATCTCCTGGATGGAATAAAACTGCATTTTTTTACCTATCTCTGAACAAGTGAGATCTCTATGGGAAACGGATTCATGCAGGGCAGTCTTCCCACAGGGACAGCTAATCTGTGCAGCAGCCAGGGTGGTCTTGGGAGGGGTCTGTCATCCAGCCTGGATTGTAGGTTTGAGACACACGCTATGCACTTACCATTGCATCATGGTATTATTCATACAAGGCAGTAATCCTCCTCAGAATATAATTATGCACAGTCTGCTGAGCTCCCAAAATGTAATTACCGCTCTATAGGGCTGGGTTATGTTCACAGTCTGAGCCAGGGCATGACTTTCCCTTTCAGAGCCTGGGTGCCCCATGCTCTGCCAAGATTTCTTTTTTTTTCTTCTGTTCTTTTTTGACAGGTAAATAGGGGGAGTGAAAAATAAACATCTTCCTGACACAGGCATCAGCTGTACCAAGACTGTGGTGTGGATACGAATAATACGATCTTCTGCCTCTTCCAGGCTGGATAAGCTGCAAAAAAATGTGCCATGGTTTCAAATGTAAAAATAGATGCCCACATAGACTTCACTGGCCTCATTGAGTTGAAAAATGGGTTTTGGGCTTTTCCAGGGACCGCAGACAGTTTTCACTTCCCTGATTATGGAATATAAAGCACTGGCTGGAGGGACAAAGAATATTATAAAAGCCTGTTGTTAAATCTCACGGGTGCAATCTAAAAGGCTTCTGAAAAAGAACAGATAATCTCATTGGATGTTTTGTTGTAACTTTCTCCCTCCTCCTGCTTATCTCTCTCCCTGAACTCTGGCCATGCTACTTAGCTACTGAAGGAGGGATATCTGACAAGTTTCCAAACAGACACAAGCAATTCAAAAGATTGGGTTTTTTTCAATATCTTCCAATAACTTGTCCCCCTGTGCATGCACTATTCTCGGCTGTGAGCCAGGAAAATCCGGAATGTTTCCAGGGAGTTTTGAGCTCTACTGAGTGCCATATATTACAGTAGGCTCAAAGAGAATAAATCAAATATTTTTATGGAATAGTTTAGATACAGGAACAGGCAAATTGCCACCCTAACACATTTCCTGTCTCCTAAGGGAGGCAAGTAAAATATTCGCTCCGTCTTTGATGATCTTCCTGCTCTCCATTATCATAAAAACCTTCCAGTCAAGAAAATCTGCATGATGCTGGGTTGTAGCTGCTCACCTCTGCTGCTCCTCAGCAGGGAAAAGCAGGCTGTGCTCGATGCATCCAGGGCTGTCTTCAGGCCATCTTCCCTGAGCAGAGCAGTCAAATGGCTTACCAGCTGCTTGACTGCTTTGGAGATGCAGATTTGTGATACCACTAGCCTTATAGAGGAGATAAGGAGAAATCCTGGGTATGGCTGAGCTGAGGAAGTCACCTACTTCTTGTTACTCTAATTACTTGAGATGATAAAAAGAGCCTCATTTGCTTTAGGAAAGCCAGCTGCTTTGCCAATAATTAGGGCATGAGTTTTTGCCCTTGTGCAAGACTGTTACAGATCAACATCTCATTAACACAAAGTTGGACTTTTACATTTCACCTACAATGGGAGACAAATGATGCCTACAGATTAAAATCCCACCTTTGTCTCTTTGTTATTTTGTCTTATCCCATATTATAAGCTCTATGGTGAAAGATCTGTTTTTGTACTGAAGGTGTGATTTATGCAACAGAATCTCTGAATATGGAAGCATTTCACAGCCATTTTCAAGCTTAACAATTCCACATGAAAAAAACACACAACAAAATAGTATTTGATCCTCAGGGATTTATACTCGCTGGTAACCACACAGTGGTTTAATACAAAATGCTTCAAATCTTCCATGCTATTTTTAGCACAGCCAATAAAGCTTTGATGCACCATTACATACTTCAGCCACAGGGTAAACTCTGCTGTCACAGATTTTTTATAATCAGGGGACTGGCCATCCCTTCTGTTGGATTGATGAGGGCTTTTTTTCCCTGCTTCTGCTCCTGCTCCTGCTCCTGCTAGAACTAAGCCACTGTAGATCAATTAATAAGACAGAAAGAGGACTTTGTGCTGTGCCATGTTTTCCTCAGCCTCCACCTGGGTGATGGGCAGATGTCACAGAATCGTATCATAGATATGATATCCTGCTACCACTGGAGAAACTCAAGGTGGCTTGGAAGGAAGGGTCCCCTTGCCAGCACTTAAGAGGTAGCAGGATTCAGTTTTACAAGCCCCAGATAATAAAAATTTGGTTTAATGAGAAGATGGAGAAGTATTGAATTCTCTTGGTATTTTACTGCATGGCTAGGTGCATGAGAAACTCATAGGCTTTATCACTCTGAAAGACGATTTTCCAGGAGGCAACAAGCTCAGCAAGCAACGAGCTATGGGTGGTGCTGAGGCTGCTGGCTTGGCTGTTGGAGCACCTCTGCCATGTTACACATCTACAGACTCCCCATTGCACACCAGACAAGCCTGGCCTTCAAGGCCACCCCCCCCCAAGAAGTCGACATGGACGTGATCTCCTGCCCTTGTACAGTTCTCCTCCTGCAACGGCCACTCCTCCAACCTCTCCTCTGGACAATGGAGGCCAAACTGCAAGAAGCACGATTTCCTGCTGCTACATTCTGTACAAGGCCATGTGTAAAAACAGTGGTCAAAATGAAATAGCATTTGAAATGGAAAATCTTCAGGTCTTGTTTTTTTGAAAGTTTACAAAACTCCAACCTTAAAAAACTCTTTTTTGGTTATTACTCCAGAAATTTCTTTTTAGCAGTCCTGACAGCTTTCAGAAACAAAAGAGCCTTCCAAGAGAATTTTAAAGAGTTTTTCGAAAACACTTTTGGCTTTGTATTTTAGAGAGGCTTTGGCGGCACTGTAAAACAGCAGTGCTTCTCTTCACTCTCTCTTCTCTGTGTCAATCATCTGAATGTACACTGCATTTAGAGTTTGTCACATAAAGCACTGGAGATCTTAAAATCATTCCTTCCAAACTGGTAATTTTAGTCTGGAAAATCGTGCTGCGAGGCCATGTGAAACTAAATCAAACAAATGAATAACTCAGAGGGTGATGAAATTCTGAAAGCAAATATGTTAAAGAGCAAACACTTTCCCTGCTCTTCCTTCTAACCTGAGATTTTTTTGTTCTTGTACTAACAAGAGTAAAAATGCCTACAACTCGTAAACATTGCTGACATAAACTGTTGGTAAGGAAACTGCACCTTTTTTTTTTTTTTCCAAATAGATTTTTGCTGTGAATAATTTGATGGAAACTCCCATGTGAAAGCAAAAACAGAATTTCTGATTGACTTGTTCTTTGAGACAACATAAATGAGAAGGAACTCCATCAATTAATTAGGAATGCACCAATGTCAGCATTATCTATGTAAGAGGAGGCCAAAAGGGGTAATGTAATCAGTTGAGCTCAGTGATGCAAGTGATGTATTAGTAATTTGTAATATATTGAACTGGAAGTGGATCTTACAGCCCAGTAAGGAAAACATACCTGTTCTGCAACGTCAGTCCTCCCCTTCTTTCCTTGCGTCCCTGTAAGTGTGGTTCATTTCTGTCAAAAACTGTACAAAACAGAAGTGTGGCTCAGCTAGTAAAGCACATCTGTAATGTGACTTCATATCTATCATAAAACAAAGCTGAACTTTCTATCTTTGTTCATCTATACAATCTTTATTAAGAATACATTTAGCAGAACTTTAAATCCATTTGCCATATAAAATATTTCATTGGGTGTATAGAGCTTCTGACAGCATAAACAGTAGGTGAACAGAGTCTGTAAAGCAAAGGCATTCAAGAGATTGCATGGAAAATGTAGTAACTATGAATGCACAACCTGACACTGATAAATACAACTGATACTTTATATATATTTTTAATAGTGTTTATTGTTAGTGTATTTGTTTGCTGAGTATACAGCGTCTATGCATAATTAAAAAACACATTTTAAACACATTAAAAACATTTTTCACATTCTGTTTCTGACTAATAAGACAAAATTAGAATATCATGCCAAAAGATGTATATAGCCAAACATAAAAATGTATAGAGGTTAATTTGACCAGAATCGCCTTTACTACATATTCAGAGTAAGGAAACTGGAGAAGTATTTGGACACACCGAAGTGGAATTCATCTGATTAAATGTAGATGCTTATATCTGATCTAGGAGTTTATATTTCCTTTATTGTAAATGGAAAGAAATGGACATTTCTAGGATGTGATTATTCCTTCTAAATACAGGCATCTAAAAAATAGAAATTTGAAATAGGTCAGATTTATTGCATCCTAGAAATACTTATTTCTGTGACGTAGTAGCAGAGGAAATTTAGTTCACATATAACTATTAGGTAAGATGATTCTTACCCTTAAAAATCTTGTCTACTGCTGAAGAATAGAAAGGATGAAATCCTGTCTCCCTTGAAGTCAACAGCAAACCCACTTTTTTATTTTCATATTTTTTCAAACGTTTCACGGTTTGCGACAATCACTATTAGTAAACCCTTAATGATTACTAATTATTCCTACTGCTCACCTTAACTAAAGGAAAAAAATTATTTGTATTTTTTTGTAAATAATTTTTCAGGATTAACACTAGCATTCTCATTATTACTGAGTTCTCTCTCTCTCAGGAACCCGTGTTTTGGGGTTCCCTCCACTATGCTTAAAGAGTCACCAGAACAGGGAATGCAGGCTCACACTATTGGTTTTAGGGGCAAAAAAAAGATTTGCAAAACTAATAATGCAATTCTAGGATCTCCACTGAAGCCCATTCTCTTGTGTAGGTTACTGTCAGTTTATTAGACCTCTGAAGAGAATATTGCAATGCAGGACTAAATACAGCTTTTCTGGGACATTACCTCTGGACCCCAGACCAATACGTGCAAGATGACTTGGGTCTTCACAGTTCTAGAGCAGGCTGGCCTCATTCAAATGTCTCACTACATAACATTCAACCTTGTGTCTCCTGCAAGACCTTACCTTCCCATCAACATAAATATTACTCTTCGGGGCCCTTTTAACTACTAATGTGAGGAATGCATTGCAGCCCAACAGACAAGTAATTTTTGACATTAACCTGAATTGCATACCCAGACATGGCTGAGATGATAGCCAAAAACAGAGCAGTCTCAGCCATAATGCCTGGCAGGAGAAGTTCCTGGAGTGAGTTATTCCCAGAACCAAATCAGGGTTTGTTCTGGAGAGAGATTCAAAGAAGAGCCTGGAAATGAAGTAACTTCCCTGCATTGTGAGCAATCAGATGACCAGAACCCAGAATTAAAATGTGAAATTAGGTTTTTTGGCAGCTTAGAGTTGCTGTTAGACTTGGCACTCTTGTAATGTGAAATTATTTTTTAGCATGTTTCTTCTACAAGGTCTGACCAAATTAGGTGCTACTGTGGTATGAAAAATTCTGGTGTAGAAGCTGAAAAAATGGGCAAGGATCTTTTAGCATGGATCCTAAATTCTATCACAATATTACAGTCAGTATAGTTGAAACACAGCAAATACTATTTCCTTTGTTGTCTGTAGATGCTACACCAGAGCCTCTCTGCTCAAATGAATTTTCACGCTGTTGAGACAACACAACACATAGAGAAAAGTAATGGTTTCAAATTATTTTCCTAATTATTCATATGTGACATGCCACTGCCTCCTTCTCTCCACTGACCATGCAATGTGTCTATACAATAATTAGTTCATATTTAGGTGTCTACATTCTCGACATCTTTATTTAATGAAATTAATCTAACTCCTTGTTTCCCTTTCAAGGCCATGCTTAAAAATTTTGTATTTTTTTTATATTCTGCATATACAAGACTACCTTTTATTAGCATCATGTGTTAATTGGTTGATGGATGGGCACCATTCTCTCTGCATGCTTTGTGATTGTGAAACTGCACAGTGGGTGCTGAACACCAGAAATTAACTCTCCAGATAAGATGAAGAAAATTTCAGTAGTGCACAGTATGGAGACAGGGCTATTTTTTCTGTGTTGCTCCTGAAGTTTCAATAAGCAATACCTAAAGTAAGCAATTTTTAAATGAATTAATTTGGGTGGTTCTTTTTCAGTTAGAAATATGGAAGAAAATCGAAGCCTGGGTTGTGATAGAACTGTTTTATTAAATAGCCTCATGAATGTTTTCTTTTCAAGAAAATCCAGAGGCTCCAATAAAACATATGTTGTCATGCCAGTGTGGTCACCGTTGTCCCACATCTGTATTTCACTGTGTACATGGCAAACATTTCAGGCAACCTTTTGTGCTGTCTGGGGCAGCTTTGCCATGTTGGAAAACACTATTGTGATCACTGGTGAAAAACTGGAATAGTACAGAGCGAAGGGAAGCTCAGTCCTTCTTCCTGTGTTTCTGCAGGGTTTGTTCTACTCGTTACAGAGCCCTACTTAACACAAAGCAATGCAGGATTTGTAGGAATGGATGTATGGATGTAAGTATCTCAGTTTTGTCTGGTTTTGAGTCAGAGCATCCTGGCAGTACATGCGAAATTTCAGTATCGTCTTTATTACAGGATATATAAATTGTTCTTATGAAAACAAATTTTTTCCCAAAAAATCTTGCCCCACTTAACATTTTAGAGCACTGCTAATCAACAAGAGGTCAAAGCAAGAGTCATTTAGCAAGAATGCTTTTTCAAAAACCTCAGGCTAAGTAATTGCAGTATTACCTGCTCCAGTGGTGAGAAATCTGAAACATGACTTCTGAAGACCCCATTGAGTTCCAGGAACAGGCAGTGGAGAGCTGGTTAATGATCCTCCTGTGCCCAGTGCAGAGACTTCTTAGAGATGCAAACTGAACAAATCACCAGGAGAGTGAGACATAAAGGGCATATCCAAGACAAAATAATTTGAGCGCAACCCAGTATGCAGAAATACTGTTACCACTAATCAGCACTCATTGCTATTAATTATCACTGGGCTTAAAATGGATCCCTGAACAATGTCCCATTAAATGATTTTTCTGATTAAGCACACCCCGATTAAGTAGAGTGCACTGTACAGTACTTGAAAAACAGCATCATTTATGTACAAATCGAATACAAATAGAGTACTTATCAGATCCCCATTTAGGAACCATTTGCTGACATCAGAATATTCTCTTATTGGCACTCTGAAGTGATTATAAAAGAAAAAAGAGAATGATCAGATTGAGGTAATAAAGATGAGACAAAGGGGATTGTGGTTTTATTTCTCCTCTCACCTGCCATGGAAAGGGATAATTAGCAAGGAGTCACTGTTCAGGGAGCCCTGGGTGGCTGTTTCAGCTGATGAAACAAAGAATGAAATCACTAGATAATCACTCGGAGAGACAAGCTCGTGGTGCAGAATGCCAGAATTTTTACTTTCAATTCTTCAGCTTTAAGTATTTAGTATCAATTTGTCAGAACCTTAAGATCAAGCTGAAGATACTTCTTAAAATGTTTGTCATAGCTTTATGCTGTTTTTCTAGCAGGTACTTTTACATTCCTGTAATAGCTAACCTGCTATTATTTTCATAATGTATTAATAATGGCTATAATAGAAGGTAATAGGCTTTTCTCCTGGAAGAGGTGAAATTGATGCATAGTATTAGTCTCTGCATGCTAAGAATATGCAGGGAACAAGCAACACATTATTGCCCCGAAAAATGTTTGGTGATGTCATTTGGATTTTACAATAATTATTTACAGGAGCTTAAAAACTTCATATAATGAGGGTGATATTTACTTACCTTTTTGAAGGTAAGTTCAGCTGGGTACTTTACCACTTGATTTATTTACCAAAAAAAAGTCCCAAAGATATTGATCTGTGGTTAATTTTGTCAATGAAATAATAATTAGAATGGAAGCTGCCCAACATCTTAGACCTCTATGAATATTCTGTTCTGATCACCATTCAAAGCACTATTTCAGTCTTCAAGTTTCTGTATTGCTGGGTAACCTCTAATGTTCACATTTTGTTGTGGTTTTCTTTTCTTTGGGGAAATCATGTAACAAACTTTTTTTTGGTTAATCTTGGCTGTGCTCCATAGTTTTGGAAAGACAGTAATGCCATGGTTCAGTGCAGAGGTATCAGTGGGAGCCTTTGATGCAGACCACATTATTAAACCCAACACCCATTTTATATACATTGTGTGAAATCTAGTAGGCAGGTTTTCTTCTGAAAGGTGCTGGCTTAGGGTCTGTCCGATCAAAACACAACACTGCTTTATCTGAGTTTTTGAGACCTGAAAGTACTGAAGGAGCAGAAATACACTAGCCTTTGGCATTTTCTAGGAGAAGAATATCTGCATGCATGCAAAAACGAGAGTTTTAGCAAATAATTTGCAAGCTGCTGCTGTGTGTGTTTTCAAAAGGAACAAACTGAGGACACGGCTGTATTTGGGCTCACAGAGGGACACTTATAGGCATGGGAAAAAAAGACAAGAGCCCCTGAGTTTTTCACCATGAACTAGGTTCCTCTTTGGCTTGTTCTATTGAAAAGTTACACAAAATACAATGCTTCAATCCTTCATGCAGCCATTTCTTTAGCTGCCCTATCTCACGGCACTCCAGTGCTGTTTAATCATTGAGTGCCTTAGAGGGTAACAGCCTTGCCCACCTAGAACCTAGTCTAACACTTCTAAATTGTCAAAAAAAAGTTAAGTATTACTTATTGGAACTTCCAATTGTGGATCAAGTCTGTGCCTCAAAATCATTCCTTGCTTATACCTTTGTTATTCTAGTGACTTCAGGAAGATATTTTATGGGGAATTAAATACGAGCAGAATTTGTAAGAGGAAGCAGAAATGATGCAAACTTTACAAATCAAGTTACACTCTGAAAACTTTCCAATTCAGTTTTGTAGGCTTGAGAGATTCAGATGGTTCAAAAAATCATTGGGAAGTTTATCTAAGCCTTCCCAGGCCACCAAATCTTCTGAGGTGTAGCCATCACTTCTTGAAAGCACCATACTGGAATTTAAAAACACAGAGCCTGACTCTGCCCTTAGAGTGTGAAATACATGGTGCAGACAATGAATTTTTCACTGTCTAAAACTGGAGAAATTTAAGACATTGATACAGCACTAAAAGAATGTACTCAAAGTCTTACGCAAAGTAGCTCTAATTTGACTTACAATTGCTATGGTGATGTACACTATATGCTTGGCTGGACTAAAGTGACATGATAGACAAAAGACTGCAATTCAGCATGGTGGTGTATCAGTGCAAAGAAACTTAGACATGTTTTTAAATCTTGAAATAATATAAAAACATATCAAGTCACTGTAATATCTATGTGGAGAACCTTCTCTTACCGTTCTGCCTAGAATCTCTCAATATTCATAAGAATGCTGTGAATTAATCTATTTGAAAACATTGTAATGATGTTGGTTTTTAATGTTGTAGTTATTAATATAAGAACTTAAAATATATTAACAACTTTTTAGCTATTCTTTGACCTTGGACAGCCTATTAAAAACATGAGAACTTCAATAGGATCCCACAGGAGTGTAGATATCTAGTTATGCAGTACTAGTTATTATGATGCCTGACTGGTGTGAAAGAAAACTAACAGCCATGACCCAGGTTGTATCTGAATATATTTGAAATTTGCTGTGGATTCTGAATGGAACAATTTAAGACCAGCTAAAATACAGAAGAGAGCTCCAAAATAGTAGGAAACCAGTCTGACAGAGCAATTATCTCAGTCTTACTATAACACACTGTGATTTTAAAACTAGCAATGCCCCAAATTACTTTTTTTTAACCAGAAGCTCTCATTATTTATCAAGCATGTTTTGTGAACTATTTCCAAGATCAGACTAGTAAACAATAAAATATTTTTCAATTAACCTTTCTGGAAAAAAACCCCATCAAACCAATATTTCTTTTAAGAATGCTAAGTTTTCATTAGTTATTTATTTAAACAGTTATTATTTGTATTTGCTGCTGCAGTGGAAAATCCACTGAGAAATAAAGATGACAGAAAAATGTAAAACCAATACCAATACATTGCCACCAATACATATTCTCAGTTTTCTAGTAATTATTTTATAAAATGAACATATCATGTATGATGTACCACTCTCTCTGGCACTTGCTTGTGCTCTAAATAGTAAAAGCCATTGTTTCTCTCACAGTAAGTTGCTATTCTCTGTGGTCTGTCTTAGAGAATGATATTTATTGGTATATATTGATGCAATGGTGAAATATGGACAACAGCAGTAATAAAAAATATGTGCAGTTCAATAGAACAAGTGAGAGCTGCCCCTTAGTTACTGAAAATAAAAATGGACCTCACAGAAAGGGTGCTTTTATTAACACTACACTCCTAACAAAGAGTATTCTAGTTTTCCTGGCAAGGCTACACACCACCCATTATCTGGTTCAATTCCTACTGACATCAGGAAAAAGAATCCTGGAAATTTGTAGGTTAGCATCTGGTGGTATGGCTTCTTATGTATCTGCTTTGATATCACAGAATCACAGAATTGCTGAGGCTGGAAGGCACTTCTGGAGATCTTCTAGTCCAACCCCCTTGATCAAGCAGGGTCAGCTAGAGCTGGTGACCTGGGGTTATATCCAGTCAGGGTTTGAAAGTTTCCAGGGATATGTGCTCCACAGCTTTTCTGGGAAACATGCTCCAGTGTTTGATCACTCTCACAGTAAAACAGCTTTTCTTAGGCTTAAGTGCAATTGCCTGTATTTAGTATCTAAGCAAAGCCTGAATAAAACACCTGCTAATATTTATTATTAGGTAAAATCACAGGACAGTAACAAATTATACAAAAAATACATAACAGAGAAGATTTACTACTTGACAAAAAGCTATTATACATCCAATGTAAAGATTTAAAAATAACCACTTTAGCTGTGAATTTAAAGTATGCTGCATGTTTTCTTTTTTGTTTTCCATAAAGTGGAATGGCTGTCTTTTTCAATCCTGTTCAGCACTCAAGAAGAAATGAAAATATCAATAGATGTCATGGAAACAACTGTGAGATCTCCATGGTGATCTTGGTTGAGACTACACTAACTATTCTGTACCCTTCAGCCTGTGTATGGAGGCTGCACACCTTGGACCCAGCCTGAGGGGACTTCGGTATGCTCCATCTTTATGTCCTTGGGGAGGAAAGCTGGGTTTGCAGAACCATGAGGTGCTCCATAAACCCTCTTAATCAGAAGACAAGAATCAGGACAGATCTCTTTCTGCCCATAGAGCTTTTTGCCCCACAGTTTAACCACAGCCATTGAAACCCATGTTGTAAAACAAAGCTAAGTAATAAGCTTCTTGTCTAAAGGCTCTCAGTAACCATGATTACAAGCAATTCAAGGGCCACCCTCTTGCTGGAACAAGAGCCTGAATGATATTTTGCTTTCTCTATATTCACACCAGAAAAAGAAGGGTCTTCATTACTCAGACCCTGTTTCCAGGGCTGATGGCTCCTGAAGTGTCTGTAATGAGTGATGTGCCGATGCAACACAGGCTGAAAGGCATTTAATAAACCATTCAACCAGTAGCAAAACATATAAATGGATCATCAAGAGAAGACATAATAATGCAGAGTCAAAAGACACTCTGAAATTTCATTCCCTTGTTGCAGCTTGAGAGGCCAAACACATAACACAGACCAATTATATTTTTTAAATTGATTCAGCCACATGTCCTCAAATTTCCAAGGGGCAATTAGGAGGACCCTAACCCAGAAATACTTGGGAAGTCATTCAGGGAAGTCATTCAAGAAAGTCATAAAGGAAAATAAACACTAACAATGACAGAATCACAGAATGTTAGGGCTGGAAGGGACCTCTGAAGATCATCAGGTCCAACCCCCCCTGCCAGAGCAGGACAATGAGATAACTTAGATCTTCCTTCTCCCATTGTCCCCTTTCCAGTTATTTTTAGGACAATAGTAAGGCTTTAATAGTCTTTAGTATAATTTTTTCAATCAGACATCCTCAGACAAGGAGGGATTCCATCAAAATCAGTAATATGTCTCTGGCACAAAATTAGCATCAGTAAGAGAAAGTGCAGCCCATCACCTGCCTTATTTTACCCAAGAGTGTTTTAGACTTGACAGTTATATTTTGGTACTGACTATTCTGTCCTAAAAGTACTAAATGAAAAATGCCTTTCTGGGTAGAGACAGCTCTTGTCTTAGGGCATTTGTCCTAAGAAAATGGATCCGAAAGAATCCTCTTTAATGCCAATCCCTGGATCACCACTGGCCATACAATAGATAGTGACTTCATAAAGTAATCATCTAGCTCTCTCCTAGGAATTACTTGGCTCATTTATTCCTTCAGCTCCAGTGGGAAGCTTATTCTAGAACATCACTGCGCTAGTAGTAGGAAACTTATGATTTTCAGTCTAAATTTATTCAGAGCCAGTCATTTTGCTTAAAGAGCTTTCTTTCCTCCCAAGGGAAAGCTTATTCAGTGATCTGTGTTCCCTTATTTACTCAGATCTTATTCACAGAAGGAAATTGTCCCTCCTCCAAGCCTTTCACTGGCTGATTTAAATAACCAAGATCTTTCTGTCACCTCTTCTTTGCCTCTTTTTATCAATCTCACTATAAATTACTGCAACTACAGGCATAAATGCTAACAATCAGCATTTGATAGTTTCTTTGAAGCAAAATTTGGATGTGTCTGGCAGGACCTATTGGATGAGAGGCCAGACTCACTGTGATTTCCTCTAATGGATGGAGAGAACTCATGGATATTTTTGAATACATCTATACATTTTTTTAGTGACAAATTGTTACTGGAATTCAGTCTGACCCAGCTGCTTCAGTGTACGTGAATGCATTATTGTGTCAGGGATAAGAACAGGAAAACCTCTCAGAAGGTGAGACTACCTCCTACAGCAGGAAAAAATACATAGCTATAGGAGGTATTCTCAAAAAATACATCAGTCAGCTTTAATTTAAAGGCTGGAGCTGTGTGTCTCTGCCAAATATAAGGAGCCCATGCTGAATGAATCCTGAGGGAAAAATCCTGGAAGGAGGGAGGTCTGCAACCATGGGAGTTAAGTGTGATCACTTAATTAAAAAAGCCCAAACCAAACCAAACCAAACAATACCCCCACACTCCCATTCCACAAATCATCACTGCTCCACTTGATGTTGTAAGGCTTTTATCCCTATATCAAAAACATGAAATAAAACCTTTCTTTTAATTTTAGTGATGAATCTATCTATCTATCAATTTATTTTAGAAATACAGACAGGTTTTTTAGCAAATTGCTGGGCACTTTTTTTTGTTTGTTTCCCAGGAAAGAAACTCCAAAGAGCTTTATACCACTGCTCGGTTTGACAGTGTCCAGTGCAAAAACCAGGGTCACTCCTGGAAAGCGTCACACAACTCTGCACCCACAAAACTTCCATGGGAATAGTGAGTACTGATGAGATCACACAGAAATGCATTATATACTTTTCTCTGCTCCTGAGTCTCTGACCGTTTTGGTTTGTGCTGTTCTGCTTTTATGTTCTTTTAATACATCTCAAGGCCTTTCATCACTAATGCAGCACTAGACAAAACAAGTGGGAAGGATTATAAGAAATTTGATCAACAGCAACAAAAAAGCCAATTTAACTGGGGGGTTACTGCTCTGCTTGTGATGTTTTAGCTGTTGTGACAGGCAGAGGCTTAGTTTGCACTGGGATTTCCTGCATGATTTACAAAGCAGGAGTGAAACCCCTCACATCCATTCTGATAGATCTCCCCCTTCATCCAACATCGCTGACAGCACTAATCTGTGAAGAATTAGTGACCTAGAAGTTCAAGTCAGCTTTTCCCTTCATCTGGCTGTAAGACTAGTCATGGAAACAGGATATTAAATGTACCAATAAATGTCAGTGTGCAATTCAAATATAAATGATTGATTGTACATCATTTCATGAGAAAGTGTTTTAGAACAAAAAGTCCAATTATCAAATCATAGGCATAAAAATGGAAACACAGTCAATGGGAGTATTCTATGAAGATCTTGGGTTTTGCTAGCTAAATTGTTTCTGTTCTCCTTTCAGATGGCACAGTTTGATCAGAACTAGCTGGTAGCGCCTACATCACATCATAGACAGTGTTTATCTACAAGGCAGCCTGCAGTTTCATGTAAGACACTGGATTCCTCGACTGACTAAAAGCACAGCTAGTGTGGACCTAGGGAGGATTAGCTATGTCTAATTCATAAATGAATTAGTTTAGCAGCAATACAGACTGAAGAAGTCACACTGATTTTGGATACTCAAAATTGCCTTTGATTGGCTCCTTTCTGGTCAAACTTGGGAATATCTGCTGCCTCCAGCTGACTGTTTTAAAGGGCCCTAACTGATGTAGCTATTGAAGCCACAAGGTGGAATTGATGTCTACAGCACAAAGACAAGACATGTAAGTCTTCACTCCTTCCATGAAGAAGAGCGGCACATTTTCTCAGCAGGCAAATAGATACACTGCTATGGTGAGATCAGAAACACAGGTTTTACTGCTTCTCCCCTCCATGCTTTCAAAACACACCAAATGAAGAAAAGAAACTGTTTGAGCAACAAGAAGGTTAGTAGTTCCTGACATTTTTTTTGTCCTTCTGTAGTCAGAGTTATAACAAAACAATGAGGCTGCTGATTAACCTCACAGTCATTCAACTTTTTTCCAGTAAATTAGTTCAATAACAAAACTGTAACATACTGACAGGTACCAAGGGGCAAATATGGTCTTGCTTTGGGGTACTGCATTTTACAGGAGGTTTCCTGAAACCTCTTGGCCACATTTCAGCCAACAGCTCCTCCTTCACAGGCTTGGGCCCCTTTCTGTCAAAAGTTGTACTGAACAGAATGGGTTTGACTTTTTAAGAGTTCAGTGTAGGCCTGTCCAACAGATACTTCTTCAAAGCCCTGTCTGGGCTAGAGTTAGGAGAAATTGTTCATTAACGCAATTTGAAAGTCAGCTTAAAGAGTTCATAACCAGACAAGGAGAAATGCTTCACAGTGGCATACAGCTCCTGCAATGCCAGGCAGCTGGACATGTCATTTTTTTCTGGGTTGCTATAGAAACCCACTCAAGCATGTCTCTCACAGAGTATGGCTAGGATTGCAGGATCTGGTCACATAACCAAACTGTCACCAAGATCCCTTGGTGGAAGTGAATTTATTTAGGCTGTTGTGGAAGTGTCACTCGGGACTTTTGCTGTGAATGCCTGCTTTCTTGTTGCCTCCAGTGATATGATGTCTTGAATTGCCATAAGATTTTGGCTAGCTGGAAGATCATAACACTTGAGTGCTCTTTTTCACAGTTTTCTGCCCATGATAAAGCATTATTTCATGATGGAATAGGAAGATTGCAGGAAAGTAAGTGTCAAAAGAATGCTGAAAATGAGCTTGAGAAGAGCAGATACATGTCACATGATGAGAGGCTGTGCGGGTTGGAGGTCCTTGAAAGACAGGAGAGAGATTTTAGAGAATATTGAATAGGCTTGTCATATTTCCCGTTTGATAATAGTCTTAGTTTCAAAGGCCATAGGACAAGCCTTTCGCTTCCCCACAAATCCCAACTCAGGACAGGGTAGAAGATGGAAAATCATTATCTTCTGAGAGAATATGATGTGACCACCATATCCCAAGGCAGTGCTCATATATCAAAAGAAGAGTGTTCTTTAATGTGTTCACATATTGACAGTTGCAGTAAGGAAAGGCTCAGAGCAGACTGTGTCAGAGCACAGCACTTTTCTGCAATGCCTCTTGAGTGTGCACCCTGGCAGTTTAGGCTGGAAGGAAAAGAGGGTGGCTGTCTGCCTGGAACAATGAAGGGGAGAAAAAGGACTCCTCTCTCTTTGCAATTAATCTACAATTAGATTTATGCTTTATTCCTACAATGACTTCTAAAATTATTTTTGAATATATGGTGGGAACTGGCATGAGATGGCAGAAAGAAATGCAACAGAATACATTTTTAATATTTAAACTAAATTTAGTTCCACAAGAATGACTGTGCTTTCTCAGGTCAACCTAAAAAGATTATTAGTGAACAAGAAGATTCCTCATTTAGCAGTAAGTATGTAAGTAAATAAGTACACAAACGCATACGCATACATAGCAGTAACCAAAACATACGTCATATTTCACAGCCCAACAGTCTACAATTTGCAGCAATGGTTCTATCATCATTTTGAAATCAGGGCTTGAAGAATGAAATTTACATTTTCTTACTTAGCTGTCATAAGAACAGCAAGTGTTCAGACATTCTTTTAGCATTTGTCTTTTAAGCTCTAGTAAGAAAGTAGGGGTTAAAATCATTGGATTTTAAGGCAACTTCAAAAATCTTTTTGACAAAAAGGGTATATGGAAAGCATCAAGACAAATCATGACAGGAAAGGTAGTCTGTCATCTTTTCTTTAGTAGTAAGAACTATGAGAAAATGGGATGAAAAAACATTTTTGGTGAAACTAAAACCTTTGGGGAAAGAGGCTACTGAAAAAATAACTCTTGGAGAAATAGATGAGCTGAAGTTGTGTTTCAAAGAAATAACTAGTGTTGATTTCTTCATCTTGCTGCAACTCAAATCACAGTTCCCGAGTGACCAAACTGGATTGGCTACATAGTGGTGATAGGATGGGCATATTCTTCTAGCCCAAGGACAATTTGCAGGGCATCCATGCAACCTTTTCGTGACCGCTGCAGCAATTATTTTGATTTGTTATCTGGTACTTTGACAATACATAGTATATCTCTGCATTTACATGGCATGATCATCTCTTTTAGGTGATTATGTCAGCAGCAGTATCTCTGGCCTGTTTCATACTAGCACCAAAATACTGATGAATACATCTAAGATTAAAATTATTCACAAAAATGTATGTTTTTACTAATGTTGATAATAACGTTATTTGAATAAATGATTGTGATAAGAACCCACAACTGTTAACCAAAAAGGTTGCCCAGTATTTAACTGAACATATGTGAGCCAAGCTTTATGGTAAGAAACTCATTTTACTTAATGCTCAATGTTATTGTTGAAAAAAATGACTGACACATTTCAGCTGTAATGTACTTTCTTCTGGGAAAGCATTCCTAGCATTTCTGTACAACATCTAATTTATTTCATTCATGCAAATTCTCAAAAGTGACATTGTAAATCTCCAAGAAACTCTCTTTACGTCACCGTATGTTCAGAATAAGATGTTAAAGACACATTTTTCTGTTTTCATGTTCAGCAATGCAGTTGTAAGAAAAGGGTGTGTTTTCAAACTTTATCCACTGTCCAGCACTACTTTATAACCAGACTGTCTCATAATGTTTTTGCCTTTTTTCTTTTTCTGTGAAACATTGCCTACTTAACATGTAAAGCAAACGTGAAGAAGTACTTGTGCTAACATATCAAGTATCCAGATGTCATATTTACTGTTTCTACTTCTGGTCATCTGAATCCCATCTCTCTCTCTCTATATATATATAGCAGGCATGCATATATGCAATACATCTACAGAATTGTCTTTGAATCCTACATTTTCTTTCTCTCTATGTATAAGTATGTATTTATATAGTAGTAATTTCATATATATGTTCAGATAGATAACCAGATCTTTTTTTTTTCCAAATTTCTTGTGACCTAAGCCTAAAAGCATTCATTTCAAAAAAGAGATTCCAGAAGAATAAAAATGCAATTGCAAAAGCTTGCTGTAGGAAACACACTCTGAGATATGTAGCTATAATATAGCCTTGCAGCTTAAATGTAAATTTTGAGAGACAAAATGGCCATTTCAAGCCAAGTAACAAACTGCTGGTGTTATTTCTTATGAAGGAAGAAACATTTACTGAATAGCTAAACTTAACTGATGACAAGGAACAAGAGCTGACACAATCTGTCAAGAGAACTTTAAAAGTCTGAGTCAACTTAATTAGGATGAGCTATGGTATACTGCAATAATTTTCTGATCTTCTAGTGTGTCTGTAAATAAGTTTTGCATTGAAGTTCTCTGGTATTTCCACAGCAATAAAATAATCCTGGAATATAAATGCAATGTCTAGAGAAGCTTATGTAAAGTTCCCAGGAGAACCATTGAACACTTACAACAGTGTCATTCATAACAGGCCTCTCTTGTTGTCTAGGCTTCCTGTATTGTACAATAAATTAAGAGCCATTGGAGAGAGAATCCTCTGGATTTAGCAGTTTGGAGGTTTCCATGAACCCTTGATTAGATGAGTCCCTTTATATACCAAGTCAACACCAGATATTTTTACTACATCCTTGAGAAGTCAGCTACTTTTGAAACACATAAGGAGCGATGTGATGTATTTACAAACTGTTGTATAACAATTTTTCCAAGAGTCATATTGAGTCATTTTGAAATGTAGTTGAAGCAAGAACACCGGTTTGGTACTATATCGTTGGACCAGATGATCCTTGAGGTCCTTTCCAACCTGGCATTCTATGATTCTATGACTATTATTAGATATTGTGTGTTCTCCAGGGTAGTTCCTTTGAAATGGGAAGCCAGAATACAGTGGTCCATAGATGATGATTGGCTGAAGATAAGTTGCTAGTGAGAAGCCTTGATGCTACTCACATTTTCAGAATCAAAACTAAAAACAAACAAACAAAGGCTTATAGAGAAGACAGAGCCTACTTGCAGTGAGTAACTTGGACAGTATGATTGCTTCTGCTGTTGTAAAGGTTCAGGTCAGCTGCAACAATGGTTGACTGTAAGGAAAAGGTTTGACCTACAAAAAGTGCAAAAAAGTTGAGTTGATCTTTCCATATTTTTATTTGATCAATTAATTTACAGCTTTGGCTAAAACTTAACACTACAGAATTTGTGGGAGATTTAGTCTTCATTCCACTGGGCTCTTCACTGGAAAAGAACTGTTAAAAGGTCATTGTTCATTGTTCATTGCTCATTTCATTCCAGGAAATGGAAATGTAGGTGCCTTCTTGCCAAGTTTGAGAATCTCAAAATTTGCATTTAAGGAGTAATTAATATACTCATATTACTTTGTAACAAAAAATGCTTGAATTGAGGACCTGAGAAAATACCTACATAACACTTTTTGTACAACTGATGTGAAGAGGTTGTTTCTTCCTCAAAACTTAGTTCTTCTTCTATGTTAGATCTGATGAGCTAGTTATTATTTAGCATTAAGAAATATATCCAGAGGGTGTAACTTATCTGTCATTCAAACCAAAGGAAGCAGGAGAAAGTCTAGACATCTGGTTTCTTGACAGTTGAAATATTGTACTGTACATCTAAATAAATAATAGATACTGTGGAAATGACTACAAGTGACTACTGAAAACATTTCCAACTGAGGCAGCTGGGGAAGGAATGGAAAAATAATAAAAAATAATAACAAGGAAAAAAAAGTGAAAAATGGAAACTCAGGGTAGATTATCAAAAAAAAAGAGAAGTGTCTCTCCACAGCCAATGGCAAACAAACGTGCTCACAGCATCCTCATGTATGGGAAAGGCCATAGACTTAAATATATCTTCTTTTTACCAGAGGAGTGCTTACTTGCCAAAGGAAAAGTTTTTTCTGAGCTTTCTCTTAAGATGCATGTATATACATAAACTGTGTCAATGTCAGACTTTTAACAAATGGATATCCATTTTCCAGCCAGTCTGTTATCCACAATTAATCGCAGTGGTTAATGTTCTATTCCCCATTCTCCTGAGAATTTCAACTGTCATTCCATAACCGCTCCCCTCAATGTAAAAGACACAGTATTTTGCTGTGAAGAGTGAGAATTTTAGGAAGACTTGTCTTCCCAAGTGCGTGAACTCAGATTTTCATCCTTAATAATGCCCTAGGTGAATGCCACCGACAATTGCTGCTTCAGTCCAGCTGGCACTCAAAAGCAATACAATCATTCCCTTGAAGACAGTTCTTACAGTAACACGATGAGATGAATGAGGATCTCAGTTGGCAAAGAAACCAAATTCTAACTCCAGCCTGGGAACCAAGGTGGAGGTCGTCGGTGGGGCAAAGTGATCACTGTGGCATAATTACAATAGTCAGGGATATATTAATCTTTCATTTCAAGTGATGACAAGACCTCAATCTTTGTATCTACAAGCAAAATGATACACAAAATTAAGCCGTGATCAAGGGTGAAAAAAGAATATGTTGTTAGAAGACAATTGCATTTATAAATGTTTCACAGAGAGCATCTAATTAGGTGTCTCAGGGAATTGTCAAAGCATTGCAAATCCGACCAGGAAATGTCCTACTTTGGTTGTAAGTCTGTATTCAGCAATAACAGTGTGTCTGCTATGAAATGATTTGCATTTAAAATATCCATCTCTGTTTAAGTAGGATGGGATGAATGGCATAATAGGGCACACTCCCTAAAGCAGTCTTTGGTTATCAACTGAAAAAAACAGCTGCACTGAGTTATTTTATGTCAATCCTGTAAAAGGGGGGAAAGCATGCTAATTACACCTTTACTGATATTTCTGTATCTGTTTGTTTGCTCAAATCAATGCTGTCTTAAAATCTAGAGATGTAAATTGACATGCTTAGAAAAAAAATCAATCAGAGAAGAACTTAACATGGTGTTTTTTTCTTTAACGATGATGGCAGGAGATCGATCTTAAAGTTTAAATAGCCCAATTATTTGTTTATTACTCCAGTCATCACCATGACTCTATGAAGCTGGCACTACAAGAAACAGGGTGGCAAATGAAAATGTATCCATCAAAACACTTTTCACTTCAGAGCTAAAAGTGTTCATCATTCTTTATTAGTAGCCAACCCTTGGAAGAACGGCTCCCAGGCTGCTGTTTCCACAGAGTACTTTTCTGTATCAGTAAATATTGATCTGCTGTGCTGGTGGGATGTGTCTCTGTTTTCCCAGTAGAGAAATGCACAGAGACCCGGGATTGTCCATGCTTGAATGTGTGAGGGCCTGAAGTGCAATAGGTGGAGCACCAGTTCCCCCTCATACTGTGGCAGACACAGCCAGACAAAAGCTGCTAAAAGTTAATTTAATGGGGTGAGAGAAAAAGGAAATTGGAAAAGATGGGAGGGAGAGAGAGAGAGACAAAGGGGGAGTCAGACATCTGGAAATTAAGACAGAAGAGGGCTTAGGGAAGGGAACTTGGGCAAGGGGTGTGCAACAAAGAAGGAAAAGAGAACAGCAACACATGAGAAAGGAGACATGAAAATATTGAATGTGTAAATGGGAAAGCAATCTAAGTAAACGAGAATGAAAGGTATGATTCAGAGCAATAATAAAAGAAGTAAATAAAAAATGGTCCTCACTGGGTTTGAGCTACTGTGATACTGTGTTAATTACATAGGTAATCTTAATTTCACTGAATTTATCTTGCAAAAAATCATTAGGTATTGGTTTACTTCTCCTGCCCACTACAAAATCCAGACAAAAGAGTAAAAAGCAGATGGCCGACAAACAAGTTAAGGAGGAGGAATAATTATTTACAACCATCACCTCACATTAGTCACTGGTGGGAGGAAGAAAGAAGAAGAAACAATAAAATATCCTGGACTGGTATCTTGTTTTGGAAATAGGCAAGAAAGATTCCTACTAGGAGGAACGCAGCTTTGGATAAGGTCCATAGCGACTACATATCATAATTCACTACACCTCATAATTCAGCCTAAGCCAAATTCCTCATTTGTACTTGAAGACAGCATTGCCCTCAAGACTCAACAACATTCTGTTGCCCATTTTCTGGTAATATGTGACCTGACACCTTATATGTGGAGACTCCTTAAGGTCCGTCACGTCTTTGATCTCTGTCAGCATTTTTACAGGGCTGACTAAGACATAAATCCTCCTACACACTATCATAGCTCATGTTTAGAGCAATTTGCACGTTGGTATCTCTGAAAATGAAAAGTAGGGACTGTCATACATATACGTACAACCAGGACTAGAGCCTTTACTCTCACAGTGTTTGCTTAGTTTTCTTGGGAATCCCTGGTTTAGGAGGTTATATCTTTTGTGGATTTAGGTCTACAAATTCTGTCAGTTTTAATGACAGCCTAGATGAGTCCTTATTTTGCTGTAGCCTTTATCTGTGAGATGCAGAGGGCTCCTTATTCTCACTTTAGTAAGAGTTGTGGATTCAGGGCATGCCCCAGGATCAGACCTGTAATAATTTGACTCTAACCACACAATAGATTCCGTACTCAAAGCTGTCTGGTCCCTCTAATATGTCCATTTCTTTCTCTGTTCCCAGGGCAAGCCGGCAAGAAAATTAGAGATACAGATAATGGCAAAGTAATTTAACTGAAAAGAGCAGAAGTATAAGGACCTTTTCCCCAAATGAGCAAGGGCTCAAGTTAGACAGCTAGTTTTTCATTGGCTTATAGATATACTCAGGCCTACTATTCTTTTCCTTGCTCACATGATCATACCTCAAAGCACAGCCAGTATGCTATGGCATTTAAAAAATTACCTATTTATCCAAAATGTCAGCACCTGAATGGAATCCTGTGCCTATTCTGAAAGAGACACCAGACAAGAGGGCACCTGCCAGCATGAGGCAGCTTACAACTGGCGTTTTAATTTTTCATCCTGCAAGAGTTTGCTAAATGTCATGACTCAATGGAATGAGCCTGCTGACCTCTCTGGACCACTCACTTGAATAATGAGTGAAGTCTGCAGTTCTTTTAGAAGAACCAAACAGCACTGAATTTTGGATACTTTTTAAATGACATTTTACTGGGAAAGAATAAAAACTTTCAGAAAGACCAGGAATATTTTTCTATCTCCCCATTTCCATATTATCTCATTTTTCTTTATAAAGGCAGAGTGTTCAGTTTCCTTGAGATTGATGTCTTTAGAAACGTAACACGTTTCTTGGAAAAAAAAATATTACAAATCAGGTTAGCTAAAGGAACAGCAATTTGTCTGTGGCGTTTCAGCAAATGTGGCTGTTTTCTCCAGTGCCACCAGTGTATTTCAGCTGCAGGAGTACAACCAACCAAAAGGTTTCTGAAGCATCAGTGAATAAGAACCCATAAAAAGAAAATCCAGCTGTAAGCACGGAATCAATCAGTGCTGCTGCAGCCAAAAAAGACAGATTTTTCTCATAGTTAAGGAAAGTGTGTCAGATTGCTACAGACCTGGAAATCAAGTGTGCTAAAGGCAAAATCCAAGATCATTATGAATGTTTCTATGGGAATGTAACACATACTATGAAGAAAGCTTTTCATAGCACATTTTAATTAAAAGGATTAACTCTAAGATAAAACACAGGTATATGCATGAAAACCACTGCATTCATGAAGGAGATGGACCTTTTCCTTGCATGTGGTGTTTCATCAAAGGATTGTGGTTGCTGAGTGAGCTATCACTGCTTGTAAACAACTGCATATCATGTAGTTGTTTCATGGATCTCCTGGACGCTGAACAAAGACATACCACCCTGTATGCTGAGATGAGGTAAGGCTGAGGATGGGAAGTTGTTCAGCAATTTGTTCCTGACTTTAACTGTCATAGTTGTTAGTCTATGAATTTATTTCTTTGTAGGAATTTATTTATTTGTATTGGTTTTACCAGAGGTGTTTCTCTGGAATCTTAAACACTGGAAATGAGTTTCAGGTGCCTAAACACAGGCTTCTTCTACCATCTGAGGTGCTCTGCTGTGTGACCTGGGATGTCCTCTGCATGTGGCTGATCTATCTTCCTCCTCCCACTTCACCTTTATGACATGGAATCTCCTCCCCAGGAGTGGCCCAAGTCCTCTTTCAGAAAATATTGTACAGGTGACCACTAAGTGGAACTAATAAATATCCAATAAACCTTCACAACAGTCACACTAAACATAATCCTTTACCCACTGGCTTTTTGTTCTCCCTTCCATCTATGTGTTGTTTAATTAATCTGCAGTCTGTCAGTACTGTAAACATGATGATGATAATTATTAACAGTT
The DNA here is from genome assembly GCA_020745705.1 of Hemiprocne comata. Classification (NCBI taxonomy): domain Eukaryota; kingdom Metazoa; phylum Chordata; class Aves; order Apodiformes; family Apodidae; genus Hemiprocne; species Hemiprocne comata. The sequence goes on along the minus strand of CM036586.1, from coordinate 150,736,770 downwards.
GTGTACTGGCTCTCTTTGTGGAGCAATAGCCAGACATGCAGACTCAGTGACTTGAATTAGTAACAATTTCTCTAAAAGGAAAGGTATTTTAATTGTGTGACTTCAGCAGAGTTATTGAAGGTAGAAACAACTTCCCTTGGTTTCTTTATTCTTGCTTTAACACTCTGTAGGCCCTTAGGAATAAACAAAAAAGGACAAAATATTGACTTCATTGGGAAATATCATTGTTTCTTTCAATTAGAATTTTGAAAAGTGAGGAATATGTTTTTCTCATGTACTACACTGCAAGGCTGATTTCCAAGACTGTGTGTGAGGGACTAAACTCTTGTAGAGTGTTATAGGTGGGCCAGCCTTTATACTTGGACAGTAAAGTACAGAAAACCATGAGCTCTACTTCTATTTCATCACTGGATATGAACAGACCTAGATACCACTAGTAGCAATATAAATATCCTGGTGTTCAGGGAAACAGATTTTTCCTCCATGAAAAACTGATCTCACACTGGTTTTGTCCAGTATTTCCAAACGATACTTTGATCTCCCAGAAATGAAGGTAAAAAAGAACAGCAATCCCTAAAAATTAAGCTATCTATTATTCTTTGTTATAATGATGTAACAGCCAGAGGGAGATTCCTGGTCATCTTTTATGGTAGGTCATTGACATCATGTCCCAGCTGGGTGCAAATTGCTACACAGAATATTAAAGCTTATATAGCATGCAAGGTAACAGGGAATCTGGCCTAGTTTGCTTTAGGTACAAAACACATAATAAAACTGAAATTGATTTTTTATGTCTTGAAATAAAAGTGTTTTCTTTATATAATCAACACTGCACTGAAGACAGCATTGCAATCAATCACGGTAGCTGGCATTCCTTAGCTTTGCTCACGTGGATAATTCTTAGACATTTACACTGTTATGTTGAAATCGATGGGATGGTTTAGCTGAGCAGAAGTTGGCAGGAACTGGCCTCTGGTTTTCATTTTGATTTTCTCCTGGGAGTAAAACACAGGCAAACAAACAAAGAAACCCCATGAAACAACACATTAATTCATTTGGTTTTACACTTAATACTGCTTAAAATGCATTGCGTTAGCTTGGTGAGCAGCTTAATGTTTCCATAACAACTGTATAATAACTTTACAAATAAATGCATCTAAAACTGGTGTGTTACATACATAAAGAGGAAATAATTAACAGCTGTTAGCTCTACTTTTTTGTACTTCCTTTCTTCAAAATCTCTTTATCTACTTCCTTTTGAAGCACCTTCAATTACTCCATACAGCCAAGAAACATTCTGTGTTGGGAAAATTACTTCTGTAAATACAGTAAGACTTACTAGATGTAAGATAAAATAATTTTATAGCACTGAATTTTGATCTCTTTAAGCAGTGACTATTAGAAAGTAAGGTGTTGTACCATCTGGTAAATACTTCTTGATCTCATGGAGTTAGTGTTTTGACCCACTGTGATCTGTGTTACAAAGTGGGAACAGTTGGTCACAACATTTCTCCATCTCCAAGGTATAAAGATGAATCCTAGAAAAACTTCATAATCACTGTTTATAGCAGACCACTCTTGTACTAGTAGGGAGTATGTGAAAAGTTAGATCAGTGATGACAGAACCATACATGCAGTTTAGAGATGTCTTGCCATGGTTGTCCTTTGAAAGATGCCTCCCCTTGGGCCAGGTCAGCCAATTTTTCACCCTTCTTTTCAGCAAGACCTCCAAATGTTAGCCATATACTGCTTGGTCTGGGTGCCATCCAAAAATTCTCCATCAGCACCCAGCCCTGTTTTGGCTGATGCCTATAAAGGAAATGCCACAGGCTCAAGAGGCCAACTCCCCAACTCTTACATGGACACTCCATGCTACTGCACTGGATCCCAAACTACTCAGCTTGTAGTTTCTCGGATTTCCTACTCCGTGTGTACTGCTTTTAATTTTCTATGTTTTTTAGCACATTTCCTGGGCACAGGCTGTTTTTTGGTTACTTCTTCAGGGAAATGAAATTCTGGAGCAGGCATATTCCTCGCCTGAGGCCAGCACAGCCCTTTTCCATTGCCATCTGCAAGTTCAAAGTTATCTTCAACTCATAGGCACTCTCAGTCCATTGGGTGTATCTTCAGGGGTATTTAAAATATGGAGTCAATAACAGATGCACATGTGTACACAGGCTAGAGAGTGGAAAAGTGAATTTGCTGTTAATGCTGTTTAAATCCAGCTAGTCTTCCCAGGTTTCAGTCAGCCCACTGGCTTATCTGGCTCAAATTAGGAAGGTTAGCCCTCTATTCTCCTTAGTCACTCAGCAAGCAGAGGAGTCCAACTCCCTGCAGCAGCCTTCTCAAAGCAACAACTTCTGCATGTTAGCCAGAATTCTTAAATCGCATGTAATTGGATTACCTTGATCATCATATATCATAACCCTTTAGACTGATACCCTCAGGGGAGATGCCTATGGATACCAACCTTCCCTGTCATGCATGCTGCAGCAGAGTGTGCACTCCACCACAGGAGATGGCTGTTTTTGACAGAGTGCTCTTGTGTGGCACCAAAGACAACACAGACATATTTGGACCTTTTTCTCCTTACCTGTGCTGCTGCTTATCATGCATTAATGGAATTACAGAATTGTCGGAGTTGGAAGGGACCTCTAGAGATCATCTAGTCCAATCCAATGCTAAACAAGGATTGACTAGAGCACATTACTCAGGACTGCATCCAGGCAGGTCTTGAATATCTCCAGAGAAGGGGACTCCACAACCCCCTCTGGGCAGCCTGTACAGTGCTCTGTCATCCTCAACGTAAATAAGTTCCTTCTCATATTTAAGTGGAACTTCCTATGTTCCAGCTTGTGCCAGTTGCCCCTCATCCTTTCACTGGGAACTACTGAAAACAGTCTGGCTCCATCCTCCTTGCACCCACCCTTTAGATACTTATAGGCATTAATAAGGTCTCCCCTCAGGCTTCTCTTCTCCAGGCTGAAGAGTCCCAGCTTTCTCAGCCTTTTCTCATAAGGGAGATGCTCTAATACCCCAATCATCTCTGTTGCCCTCTACTGGACTCTCTCTTGTAGTTCCCTGTCTCTCTTCAACTGGGGAGACCAGAACTGCATGCAGTATTTCAGACGTGGCCTCACCAGGGCAGAGTAGAGGGGAAGGATGACTTCTCTCAACCTACTGGCCACACTATTCCTTATGCACCCAGGATTCCATTGGCCTTTTTGGCAACAAGGGCACATTCCTCGCTCATGGATAATGTACTATCTACCAGGACTCCCAGATCCTTCTCAGAACTGCTTTTCAGCAGGTCCACCCCTAACCTGTATTGGTCCATGGAGTTCTTCCTCCCCAGGTGCAGGACCCTACATTTGCCCTTGTTGAACTTCATTACATTCCTCCCTGCCCAGCTCTCCAGCCTGTCCAGGTCACACTGGATGGCAGCACAGCCCTGTGGTGTGTTGACCACCCCTCCCAGTTTGGTATCATCAGCAAACTTGCTGAGGATACACTCTGTCCCCTTGACCAGGTCGTTGATGAATATTTCGAACAAGACCAGACTGAGTATTGACCCCTGGGGGACACCACTGGTTACAGGCCTCCAACTTGATCCTATTTCATTAATCACAACACTCTGAGTTCTGTCACACAGCCAGATCTCAATCCACCTCACTGTTCACTAATCTAGCTCACATTCCCTCAGTTTCCTAATGAGGATATTATGGGAGACAATGTCAAAAGCCTTGCTGAAGTCAAGGTAGATGACATCTGCTGCTCTCCCCTCATCCAGCCAACCAGTTATGTCATCATAGAAGGCTACCAGATTGGTCAAACATTATTTACCTTTGGTAAATCCACGTTGACCACTCCCAGTAACTTACTGTTCTTCAATGTGTTTAGAGATGACATCCAGAATGAGTCACTCCATGACCTTCCCAGGGACAGAGGTGAGACTAACCAGCCTATAGTTCCCTGGGTCCTTCTTCTTTTCTTGCCCTTTTTGAAGACTGGAGTGATACTGGCCTTCCTCCAGTCCTCAGGCACTTCTCCTGTTCTCCATGACCTTTCAAAGATGATGGAGAGTGGCCCAGCAATAACATCTGCCAGCTCTCTCAGCACTCACGGGTGCATCCCATCAGGTCCCATGGACTTATGGATGTCCAGTTTGGCCAAGTGATCTCTAATCTGGTTCTCCTCTACTGAGGGCAAGTCTTCCTCTCTCCAGACCTTTCCCCTTGCCTCCAGGGTCTGGGATTCATGAAGGACAGCTTTAGGAGTGAAGACTGGAACAAAGAAGGCTTTCAGTAACTCTGCATTCTCTGTGTCTTCCCCCACTAGGGCGCCCACCTCATTCATCAACAGGCCTACGTTTTCCAAAGTCTTTCTCTTGGTGCACTGAAAAAAAACTCTTCTTGTTTTCTTTAACCTCAGTGGCCAAGTTGAATTCTGCTGAAGCAAAATCATGCCCTGTCTTTCGTCAGTAGGCTCACTGTTGGTGGCACATGTTAAGTGGAAGGTTTGCATTCAGGAATTTACTTTTGACTCTCTGGCATGCCCCACGTTAAACCTTGCTGCACCTCTGGAGGTGCTGAGCACTCAGGAGATTTAGCCATAGATTTCTTATGCTCAACTAGCAACCGAAAACATTACTACTACTTCTTCAGTACTGTGGGCTTATACAGAGAAAAAGGAGGAAAGAATCACCCATAAATTGTATATAAAATTTACAACATATTCAATTATGTTGCTGAGGATTTATTATTGTTTGCTAAATGCTCTTATTTTCTGATCTTTCTGTGTCTTTTATTCCTCTGTGGACTCATGTTTGTCAAAACTAACAACTCTACATATTAATTTTTTGAGCGGAAATATAAAACCATCGTTAAGTGAATAACAACATGGTAAATTTAAATGAAATCTAAAAAAAAAAATGCCTAGGGCATGCACAGTCAGTGCTGGGGGAATTAACTGAAAACAAAAGGAACAAACTTATTTAACAATATTTTGTTCCTCTGTTACACTTTTCTCAGATACATAGATACTCCGCAGGTGTAAACTGGACTAAATCTGTTTTTACCATTTTTTGACTGCTGTGTATATTGTGTTCATACAAGGAGTAACTTTGCACTATTTTACCTAAGACAGAGTACACAATAAAGGAGGACATTTCCTACAATGCCCTCTTTGTGTAGTTTGGATAATCTCAAGTCTTGTCAGGCTTTTAAGCTTTTCAGCCACCAAGTAGAACATATTTAGATTCGTACTTATTCAGAAACCAAAACGCTCTCAAGTACTAATGGCTTAATTTATATTTCAAAGAATAAGAATGTTAAAGAGCAGGATCTTCTAAGCTGAGTAGACCTTCATCAGCTGTTCTTGTGCCTTTTGGCAATATTTCTTCTTATTTCTTCCACTCAGGGAGACAAGAAAAATAGTTAATGTTCATTTTCTTCCCCAGTTCTTGCTTCCACTGCTTCAGTTTAACTTTTTTTTCTGGCAATCCAGCTTCCATGGTAGTCAGAGTATGATTTGGATGCCTATTAGCTCTCTCTCTGAATGCTACTTATCGTACTGTTTCCCTTCTTGTAGGTCTCATCACAGAGCCTTGTACCTCCACTGTTTGTGTCCTGACTAACAATAAAAGGCTTGGTTCAAAACCAAAGGCATCTCTTCATTGGGACACCTATTAAACAAGGAATGACAAGATGTAACTGCCACTCCAGTGGTATTTAGACAGACTGACTTCCTCAACTATGCTTCATCTCCTCCTGCTATTCCTTCTCCTAAGTTCTTGTCCTACAGAGTGATGGGGCATACGTAACACAGGGGCTGTTATGGCCCAGCAAGGTTTGGTATGCCTGAGAAGGAAGCTGATAGTCATAGGACATTAGCAGATGCCAGCCTGAATTCATGTCCTGCAAGAAAGTCAGCCTGGGATGTCAGGTTAATTATAGAATGTTTATTTGTACTTTGCCTGAAAATAATAGCTGTTTGGTATGATCTTCATGATCTAGTCTATGTTTTCTCCTTTTTTCAACCACCATTTTCTCAGCTGGGTCACATTCATGTTGTCTGGGCTCATACTTCTGTGTTTGGGAACACAACTGAGTTCCAGTGCACAGGTGCAAATCCAGGCTACATCCCAACACCCCATCAGGACAAGACTCCTCTTCCTCCATGCCCTATGTCCTGCTCAGGTGGGCTGAGCACGAAGACAGAAGCTGCAATATTTAATGTAAAAGCAATCATAGAATCATAAAATCATAGAACATGCTGAGTTGGAAGGGACCCACCAGGATCATCGAGTCCAACTCCTGTTCCCAGGTAGGGCACCCCAAGAATCACACCATGTGCCTGAGACCATCATTCAAACGCTTTTTGAACTCAGACAGGCTTGGTGCTGTGACCACTTCCCTGGGGAGCTTGTTCCAGTGTCCGGGACACGAGGTCACCCCTCAGCCTCCTCTTCTCCAAGCTGAATAATCCAAGTGGCCTCAGACACTCCTCATAAGTGATCTTTAGGCATTTCTGACTGCAGAGAACTGTAACGCAGTATGCCACCCCAGACATATGCTCATGTATGATTTTGTGACAGGTTGCTCTGGGCTAACATTTACCTGCTGCTAAAAAAGAGCATTCTCACACTGCTTCCCATCCTCTGCTCCTCCCTTACCAGTCCAGCTCTCAGCTGCTGGCTCTGACACTCTACTGTACTCAGAGTAAACCCACTCTGACCACTAGCTTGGAGACGGATCATCCACTTCTTATGCTGGGTGAATTTTGTGCCATTTAGTGTGTTGAACCTCTTACTGTGCAATCAGATCCAGCTCTGGCTAAAGATATATCACAAAAGTCACAGCAGGGATGAGGAGGTGGGAGGAGGGGACCAGGCTGTCCCTTTTGGCAGAGGCAAGCTGGTAACTCATCTCATGTCATATCACAAGACCATGCACTACCAGGCACATCCCAGACATTTTAGCAATTGCTCTAGAGTTATGGCACTCAGGTTTGGAAGGCATCAGCACAACCACACATTTCAGCATGTCCAAAGCAAATAGTACAACCCATATTTGCAGCTTTCTTTTCCTGTCACGCTTACTTGACTTCTTCTCCATCAAGCACAGCAGCAACACCCACACATGCTTGTTAGCCAGCACCACAGACATCTGCAGTCAGGAGAGGGGAACAATCTCCTTTAGATCGCTTAGGACTTACTGACACAGCAGCTTGATGGGGACAGAGAAGGAACCTAAACAGAATTGCTGCCAGATGAGTTAACTGGGTGCTAGTACAAATGCCCTAATGAACAGGAATGAAACTTGCCAATATGTTCCAAACACACTGAGTGGTAAAGCAAGCCATGCAATGTGGTGGCTCCCTGCCAGACCAAAGCGTGCAGAGATAAGAACTCACTGGAAAAACACTTGACTCAGCAGCCAGCCACTTCTACGCCCACCTTACTTGTTTGTGCTGCTGTTTCTGTGTGCAGAGGCATTTTGTCACCTCCACAGGACAGCTGTGTGCCAGGTTTTAGTTTAGTATTTCCATTCCTCATGTCTTTCTTTTCCACTTCTCAGGTCCACTCAATGGCAATTACCATGAAAACTGCTTTTCTGTCTCCTCAGATTTCAATAGGCGGTGAAGGCCAGTAAAACTCCCCAAACGCAAACAAGAAACTGGAAACCCAGTTTAGGGTTTTGTTTCAGTAACTGGTGAGCTACCTGTTGGATTTCCGTAACTCAGCTTTGAGTCTTTGTAGCAGAAACAGGCAGATTTACAAGTGCTGAGGCCCTCTCCAGTGTCAGACTTTGTTTTTCAAACTGCTAGGTCAGGCAGTGTAAGGATAGAAGCCCACCTCAATGGGACCTTGGGTCAGCCAGAGCTTCTGAATGGACCTGCCTAGAATTTTCCTTCCCATGAACACCTCTGTAAAACCCACAAGAGTACATCTTTTCAACTCAATAGTTTAGGTTTTGTCAAAGTACATCATGATTTATGTGTATGTTTTCTGTTAAACTCAGAAAAACAAATACAAAGGCTTTATAAAGACTTTCCTCCCTGTCCAGTTCCTCCTGCATTACAAAACTTTATATAATTCTAATTAGTTAATAAACTTTATCATGAATTACGTTTCTCTTCAGCTGACACAAGCAGTGCATTAGTGCTGATATACAATTCAAAAATTGTCATTTGCTATCAACTTCTTTCACTAATGGAGAAACAGCCTGTTCAGAATGATGGCTTCAACATGCCAGTGGCACAAAGTATGGTCTGGAGACCTTGGGAGTGATACAGCTTGGCCCTGAGTTTTGGGTTCTGCAATGGCATCACAGAAGTTCCTGCTGATGGCATATGAACTTAAAAAAGCCACAAGTCAATATTCATAGGTATAAAAGCTTTGTGTGTCAGGTAACATTTGTGGATATTTTACATAATATCCCAGATTGGACAACACTAGCTCGATTAAGTTGGTGTTGTGGACCAGAGCTGGTATGGGTGCAAATCAATAGTAACTACATGAAATTAGGTTAACCTGGATGTAAATGAGAACAGAATATGAGCATTATCATAAACATTCCCCACCTCCCTTCCATCAACTGCCTTTAATCAGTGGGGTAAAATCTTATACTTGTGACATTAACACATACATGCTTAATATTGGCAAAGTCTAAGACACATAGAAATTACTGTCTGAAAGACAGACTGTCTGTACCTTTGCATTGTAAAATTGTTACAGTTTTGTGCCAAAGGAGGGAAAGGGGGTGGCTATGTCTTCAGAAATCAGTTTTAGCTAAGCTATCACCACAAAAAGTGAAATGATTTCATTAGGACTGTATGTCTATGGTGTCACTCACACGGCAGAGGTTATTTGCATGCACAAGTTGTGTATTTCCATATCTCAGACCGCTCAGGTTTCTTTTAATTGTAAAAGTAATACCAGTTCTCCTGTGTTAGTAATACTGAGGCTAGAATAATTCTGACATCATTATAAAACATGTGCTGATACCTGCTTCCTTAGTGCAACCTTTCTGGCCAATCAGTCATGCATGGAGAATATTAGGAGGAAGATTAAGAGACAGAGGAAAAAACACAATTTCAGACATGCTAGCACCAGTCATACCCACTCCACACTGACTGCCAAAGTCCCATGTGTCATATTATGTACATCTTATTTTCAGCCAGTAAGCAAGAGATTATTGTCTGAAAGTCCAAGTTGATAATAACGAAAAATAGCATCCACACAAGAAAGAAAAAAAACCTCCTTATATTTCCTCCATGCTCTATTATATTAAATATACATTTAAGTTTAGAGGTGTATTTTAAACAAAATGTTACATATCCTAGGGAAAATGAGAGCTGTTTCATTAAGAACCTGCTTCTACTGGAGGTCAATGGCTTTACTATTATACATTAAAACCTAAGTAAAGTTATTGACAGGCAAACCACAGAAATTGGTTTATGTCAATGAAGAATGACGAATAGATACATGTATCAGGAAAAGAACCCTAGAGGAAAAGCTCTTCGCTCAGTAAAATTAGATTCACAGGTCACAGATGATTTGTTAGTTCTTTCCAAGTTGTACAGCAGTAATTTATGGGAGAGCTCTCCTGGCCTCTTTACCTGCACTACAAAAAGGAATCTTTTTTATTAAAGTGTAAGTTGCATGTCCTCACAAGTGACAATTCACGGATCTGACTGAATTAATATAAACCCCTAAGAACAGAGCCCTCCTATCATTCTAGAGGTAATAGGAATTCCTTTGAACCTTTTATTTCCATTCTTCCCTGTGAAGCCTTCTTTTAGCAAGCGCAGACGGAGGAGTAGCTAGAGGGCTGGGAAATTTTTTTTTTAATGCAAAAAGATGTCAAATATCAGCTATTCAGGTTCCCCTCATGATGTAAACAGATTTCCACTGCCTAATTGTAATTTCTGGAAACCAACTTTTCAAAAATAACAATTTCAGCTAGTACAGCTTGTGAGGCAGGGATGCTCTACCTATGGCAGATACGTGCAGCTCTTCCCCAGGCCATGCTCTATCCTGCTGTGGTAGTACAGACATGTCAGCTATGAGAGGGGGTTTAAGACCCTCGTGGTCCTGCAGCAAAGATGTTTGTCATGGGAAAGAGCTGGGGCTCTCTTTGGGGTACTGATGGAAAAACCCAGTAATGCTGACAGAGCAGCTCTGATCTTGGGAGAAACTCTTCAGCATTGCGAGTCTCTCAGCTGACATCTCCAGAGGATGAATGGAGAGTCCAAGTATGTATTTCATTAGGGTGAACTTCCATACCAAATTATGCCAACAGTGAGATGCTTTAATGCACAAGCTGTAGGCAACTAATCATAGAATCATAGAATCATAGAATACCAGATTAGAAGGGAACTCAAGGACCACCTATCAGAGAATCACAGAATCTTAGGGGTTGGAAGGGACCTCAAAAGATCATCTAGTCCAACCCCCCTACCAGAGCAGGATCCACTAGAGTAGGTCACACAGGGACACGTCCAGGCGAATTTTGAATGTCTCCAGCAAAGGAGACTCCACAACCTCCCTGGGCAGCCTGTTCCAGTGCTCTGTCACTCTCACAGTGAAAAAGGTTTTCCTCGTGTTTACATGGAACTTCCTATCCTCCAGCTTGCACCCATTGCCCCTTGTCCTATCACTGGACACCACTGAGAAGAGCCTGGCTCCATCCTCCTGACACTTGCCCTTTACATATTTCTGAAATTAATGAGATCGCCCCTCAGTCTCCTCTTCTCCAAGCTAAAGAGACCCAGCTCCCTCAGCCTTTCCTCATAAGGGAGATGTTCCACTCCCTTAATCATCTTTGTGGCTCTGCAGTGGACTTTTTCAAGTGTTTCCCTATCCTTCTTGAACTGAGGGGCCCACCTGCTCCAATCTTTCCTGGTAAAAGCACTGTCTAGACAAGATGGCCCAGCACCCTGTCCAGCTGAGTCTTAAAAGTGTCCAATATTGGGGAATTCATCACTTCCCTGGGGAGATTATTCCAATGGTTGATTTTTCTCATTGTGAAAAATTTTCCTTATGTATCCAATCAGAATCTCCACCGGAATAACATGTGCCCATTAACCCTCATCTTTTCCATGTGAATCCTTTTAAAAAGGGAGTCTCCATCTTCTTTGTAGTCACCCTTCAAATACTGGAACATGGTGATTAAGTCTCCTCTAAGACTTCTTTTCTCAAAACTGAAAAAACCCATTCTCTTAGCTTTTCCTCAAATGACAGGCTTCCCAGTCCTTTGAATACTCCCTCCATTTTTACACCAGGAAAAGCAAAGACTTAAATCACAGAATAGTAGAATGGTTTGGGTGGAAGAGACCTTAATGATAATCTAGTTCTATCACTGTCCGACAGCTTCAGTAGCGGGCTGCTGGAAGTCAGGATGTCTTATGTGGGGGGAGAAGACGGACTATTCTCCACAAGTTCCAACCCCCAAATCACAGCTGCTACTCTCCATGCCCTCCAATGACCTCAGATACCAGCTGAACCTATTTGTGCTGGGGCCTCTTTAGGAATGAGAGGTGCCAGCCAGGGCTGCTCTGCAGCTTAAACACAAGGTTGTATCAACTACCTGGTGCCTCGTCCACTCTGAGCAAGGAGGAGGCAAGAGCAATGAAGGACAGAAACTTCCATCTTTTCAAGACTTCTCCTGATACTGAGACAAGTCAAAGCCTTTGCAGCAGCCTCTGCCTGAATGCTTCTTGTTTTATTACTTCCTAATAAACCTGGCAAGGCCCCAGAATTATTTGACTTAAGTGAAGAGTGATTAAATACTAAGTACATGCTTTGAAGATTAACAACTGGACAGCTGTGCATGAAAACATCCCCTGTAAAAAGGTTAGAAGGCTGAAAAAAAGTGCCAGGGAGTTTTGCAGAGCATTATCATGTTTTAAATGGAGCTGTCAATAAGGCAACGCTCAGTTGTGACTACTTTTTTAATAGGCTTCTGTTAATTATATTTTTTTCTGATGTCCATGTGCCTCTGAATGGTGGCACCAAGCAATAGTCCTTAAAGCCACTGTCACAGAGCTGACTCTGTGGTGCAGCCTGCCTTGCTCATAGGGGCGAAGTCGCATTCAAATACCCTGCTCAATTTTTTCACCCTTTTTTCTTCTGCTTTACAGATGACCCTGTGGTTGCTGAGCTTGTACCAAGATCTGGACATAGTCATTCCTGTCTGGGGAACAAGGCTGCTTGTAAATTAAAGGAAATTGATTATTTCCCCCAGGTTGTTACATTTACTGTCATATTGTGCATGTGTGTAGGTGGGTCTGTGGGTGATTATGTGTGAGAAACAGTGGTGGACTGATAGAAGGAAATCTTCCAGAACACTCTTCTCTTTTATTTAGGGACAGGATATATTTTATCTGATTTTTATCAAAGGTGACATCAGACCTAATGAAAGTAAATAAATAATTTTAAAGCTTCAGAAAAAGAAGGTTCTTCAATAATCAAAGGTTCTGTCTTGGAGATTTAACTTTCTTAAATCCCTTCAAATCCCTTCACCAAATGTAATTATATTCCAAAATTTTATAGCAGTTTTTAACTTCATGTGTATTAGGAGCAAGTAACCCTTACCAGTAACTGACAGACTGGACACTCATTCCTTCTGGAACTAGCATCTTGGACAATGTACATTTGGTCTCTGTAAAATATTTCCAAGTTCTGGAGTTCCATTATAAATCCATCTATTAATTTACAAATGGTATTGTTTTTTTGCCCTTAATGGTGCATGCAGGTACAAAAAGTCAGTGATACGTATTTACTAAACTGTTACCTTCCTAGTTAGTGAATTGCTTAGCACAGATGCTCTATTTCTAAGTACTGTCATTAAATGCTTGAAAGAATTGATCTAAACTGCTTTCCTGAGACACTGCTTCTTATAAAGAGCAGAGTTGTGTCTCTTTTTGGCTGCAAACTAAGCTGAATTTCATAATAAAACTTTCATCATAAAAGAAAAAAAATCAAAACTCCAAACAGTAACCTCCCTATGATACATCAATGACTAAATATTCAAGAGAGCTAGCTTTAATTTTTCTTCTGGGGAAAAAAGAAATGAGGGAAGGATGCAGTATTTCTTGTAAGGGACTCCTTTTTCAAGAGGTGATGTTTAAAAGGCTCCTAAAGGGATCTCTTGTTTCTGTAATTTGTAGACAGGAGCTCTCTTAATTATAGTCAGAGTTTATTGCGTCTTTCCTTCTCTCCCCCCACCTCTTCCCTCCCTCTCGCCCCCCCCCCCCACTGTGTGTGTATGCAGAGAGCTAGAGAAAGCTGGCAGCACTACCTGAATAGCTATTGAAAGAGTGAGACTTCTCAGTTCCTGCTTCATTACTGGGTAGCAGCTATTCCAGTGTGTGGGAGCACCTAACTGCATTCTCCCAGCGAAAAGCCCTTGGTAAGTCCCCTTAGCCGGCAGAGCTGCGCATTAACTCAGCAAAAGGCAGGAGGGGGGTGGCAGGGAGCCGTGGGGGCTCTCAGAGCCTGAGTGCAGCTTAATATCTACTAGATTTCAAAAATTTTTCTGTAATAAATGTACAAAATCTTCTGTGGATTGCTAGGATGCGAAGGCAATTGCAAGGAATGTTTTGTGTGCTCAAGAGCAAAGCTAAGTATGTTCAGGAGTGCCTGAAACAAAGCAGAATTCTTCTACGGGAGATGAGATTGGTAAATGCTTCTCAGAACTGCAAGAAGAGTGGTTTGGCTTTGTTTTGTTTCCCCTATCGTTATCCTCTCCCCCTTTATTGTGCTGAACGTGTTAAGAGGCTCAGAAAGAAGAAACTATGTCTTCCTGCTGATTGATGCCTTTTGAAATGTAGAACTTTTATCAGAAGAGGGATGAGAGCTGAAGCTATACAGGAGATACGTGTGCTTTTTATTTGCATGCACATTCTTGTCTGTGTTCCTAGTGTTGACTGTATAGATTTACCATGCTCAAGAAAAATCTAAGAGATGCACATTTACTGCTCAAGACACTGATGTTTCTGCTTGTTAAATAGGCTTGTATCACATGTTTTATCCATCACCCATCTGACAAGTGGAGCTCTCCAGGTAGCCCCTTTCAGTATATGTAGCAAAAAGCACTCCCAGACGGGCACTCTTCTTCTTTACCTTGGTCCTAGGAATCAAGCTCTTGGGTCAACAGAAAAGAATAAAGGCAACTCTCCTTGCCCCAGCTGATCAATGGTATTTGATATGAGAGGCTGGAATTATGCTGTTATCTGAGGGTCCCAGTACCCTGGACGTGTCTGCATTTTGATTTGAAAAGTATGAATGAGTTACGACAGGGATAGGCCAGAGGTTATTGTCTAGCAATATAGAGCATTAACAGAATGACTGCCTCCTAACTGAACCCACATCTACTCCCCTAATGGATAAATCCAACCTAGAAGAACTGGCTGCCTGACTAACTGGGAATGGGACCAATGGCTCATCTGTTACTGTCAGTCCAGTCCAGACCACTGTTGGCTACAGCTGTCCATTGGATACTGTTGGCAACACAGCTGTATTTATAACTCTGAGGAGGAAAGCTGTTTCTTATATTTAGAAAACATACACTCATGATTAGAAACTGCTGCTTAGTGTCCCTAGACATCATTTTCTTTGCTACTGAGCAAACATGATAGCTTGAAGGATCAGGTTTTAGGTCTGCAATGGTTGCTTTCCAGTTAGTGTGAGTAAATTTACAGCTCTTCTACAGGTCAAAAGGAACAAACTAACATTTTTTTTCCCGCTTTTGGATGACTTCAGTGTTTATTAAGGGCAACTTTTGTAAGCTACTATTAAAGTAGAGCTCAGATCTGCAGCCAAGTACAGATTATGTATTGCTTCCTGAAATTAAGTTATTTTACATTACATTGATAGAGGAATCATGCTAATGGGTACAGATGACTAGGAGGCTGATAAGTGAGATTCTGGAAGTTTAGACAATGGAGGTTATAAGTAGGAGTGTGCCTCATGTTCCAGGTTTCCAGAGGCAACGTTACTTCATCAATAAATTAAAATGTTGTCAAAATTGCATCATTACCTGGGATGCCTAGTATTAAATATAATGCTGGTGTGCAATATAGAGAACAATAATCTCCAGGGATCAAAAAACAACCGAACAAACAAAAAGCTAAGAAGCTACAAGCAAAGAACATTTGGTGTTTTTGTTTTATTTTGGCATCCATCAATTACATAACCTTATTACTAGAATACTCTTGAATACAGCTATACACTGCCTTTTCTGTTTGTTTTTCTTCCATTTGCATGGATGTATGAAACAGCAGAAACTTGCAATGAGAAGAATTCCACCGTGAAGTGGGGGCAGGAACAGGTAGCTCTATTCAGCTCTATGCCACATTCTAGTGTCACATTCAACCTTGACCACACTCACTTTAATAAGGGCACTCTGCTGTCGCCTGTTTGCTATCAGCATGGCAGGAAGTTCTCAAAGCAACTTGATATCAGGTCAGGACAGTAGAAAAATGCTGGGGGCGTTCACTGGGGGCCAAATGCTATGACCTTTCTGCCTACTGGAATTGTTGCTCTCTGTGAGGATGATGCAACACAGCACAAGAAAAGGAACTAGGAAAGTGACTTGGCTGAAAGAATAAATCTCTTTCCCATGCCCAGTGTGTGCTCTGGCCAATGTGTGTCCCATGGGACAACAGATCTGCCTCCCCTCTCTTCCCACAGACCTACCCCAACAGACACATGATGAAGCAGGAACCATTTGTCGCTTCCTACAGAAGAACTACATGCACCTGACAGAAAAGTCTGCCCTACTCATTATTATGTACCCACACAACTGTACAGTAGATACCTTAAAAAGTGGTGAGCAGGAGATGTTCCCTATGTTTGGGCCAATTCAACTGTGTTAGTGTGTACTCAGCTTGTATCTCCAGGTAGGGTGGTGGCTTTCTCCATCCACCCTACCAGCCCCAGCACAGTAATTTATGGAGGAAGGTCAGGCACAGTCCTAAGTTCTCACTAATACAAAAAGTCTTCAGACCTTGCCAGCATAAGCCACAGACATCTAAAAGCACCTTCAAACCAACCTGTGTTTTCATCAGAAATTCTCTCTGTTGCTTCTCTGACTTGAAATGAGCTCTCCTCCCTGCCCCCATCGAAGATTACAATTCATGAAGCAAAAAATGCCAGACACTCAAGCACTGGCAGAGTTCTTTTAAATTATGTTTCTAGCTTATAATCCTTTTATATGTCAAAGTTTTCTATTTCTCCTCTCTATTTTTATATATAGCAAAATGTATCAATCCAGTCATTTCAATACCCATCACTAAAACATAAGGATCCATATATCCTCATCTACCGAATAAACAGGGATTTTCAAAGGGCATTCCCCGTGTCAGGGGGAGTTTTTGTTTGCATAACTGGACTATAGTTCTGCTTTTAAGAATTGCAAGACAAAACCAAGGAAGCATAGGCTGGTGTAACTCATGGTTTATTGCCCTAAAAGCCCTCCCTGTTGTCCTCAGACATGTTCCTTCTTTCCCCTTCTCCTGTGAAATACCCTTGAGTTGATTTAGAGAGGTCTTTAGAACAGGTATCACATCTCCACACATTGCACACCTTCGTGTCTATCATGCTGCATGGAAATACAAAATATTAACCACAGCTAGAGAATTTAGACTGGATGAAAGCCTAATGCAATCTCCTGATCCTAACTTCTCCTTTTTCTGTAACTCATTGCACCTTAGCAGAGTGAAAAGGAGAGAAACCTATTCAAACCTTCTGCCATTAACCTTTTGTTACTGCCCCTGAAGAAAGCACTCAAAATCCAAATATCTTCTACCTCCTTCTACTGCAGGGCAGTGGTAAGGGTGAAAAGGCCTTGAAAAACCATACTCTTGCAATTATCAGCGGAATTGTGAAGGAACGAGGAGGAGATTTTTCAGAGTAACGTTCTTGTGATTGTAATGACTTACAAATAGTTTTTGTCATTGTTAGGACAAGAGTGGAACTGACATTTAGTAGCATATGAATTCCCCAGTAATTGGTGCCCCATTACATAAATTGTATTAGAGGCAGTTTACCAAGTCCCAGTACAGCAAGTTTTCATTTACTGTTCTCTCAAAGGAAGATAATCTATAACGTACATTTTAGAAGACAACTGCAGCATAGGGAAGATGCAACTCTAAATGAAATAAGAGAATACCGCAATAGGACTTTGTAGGCAAAATGCCTTGCTGGCCTTATGAAGAACATCCGTATTCAGAAATGATACTGAGTTTGTGTGTTTCCTTTACTGTGTTTTTGTGTTAACCCTGCTAAATAATTAAAGAAAGGAGAGGAGACCGAAGCAGATAACTAGGTAATAGCATGCAAGATCAATCACAACAAGCTTGCCTATTCCTTTAAACCTGAATCCAAGTTCTTTGACTTGAAATTGGAGGGGTTTTTTCACTGAGAAACTGGCAGGATATGATCCTAGCACTACAACAGATGCTATTAAAGCAGCTTCTTTTCATTATGAAAACAAAGCTGAAGCACTATAACATATGTTGTGTTGATTCATGTCTTTGAAAATATAATTCCATGGAGATATATTTGATAAATGCAGTAAGAAAGCAACTGATTCCTTGGAAAAATGCATTTGACTGCAGCATTAGCCACTTTCATATTGTACTTGACAAACACTCAGATGTGTTATGTTTTAATACATTGCCATAACACCTAAGGATTTTCCTTCAGATGCAACGCTATTCCTTTCTCTTCCAGAATGTCTTAAAAGATGCTACTTGCAAATGAAAAACATTGGTAAACTGTTGCTTGTATGGGAATCTGACCCTGGTGTTCAGTTGCTAGCATTCAGACCTTAAGGTTGTATGGTTCTTCGTCTGCAAAAGAGAGATAATATTTCTGCCTGCCCCTCCATGTATACACCTTTCCTTTGCCTTCTTTTCTTATACTGCATACTGAGAGCAGAGACTGTGCCTTTATTAGTGTACAATACTTGCACAGTCAACACCTACACAGTTCTTGGCTGCAGCTTGTAGGTGCTCCTGTAAAATAATTTTCCCCACATAACACTAATGGATATTCTTAGTATCAGCCTCAGCCAACTGGATGGTGTCAATGATGCCGGCAGTGTTTCCCTCCAGAGCACTGAGCCTAGGAGCACCTGTGGGCTTCACAGCCCTTCCAGGGCTCGCACTGTTGTCCCAGAGTGCTTCAGTCCCCCCACTCTGACCCTCTTATCAAATAATAAAATCTCCTCATCTAAGTTTTTGAAGAAGAGACTTAGCATATCATTTCTGTAATTAGTGTCTGGGAAAGGATGTGGCAATTATATCAAGGATTTGGAGAAACACCCATTTATGTCACAGTTATATTGACTACACAGAACTGACTGCAATAAGTGTTTGGTTTTGACAGTTGACTAGATAAGGTGAATCCATGGGGAGCTGATAGGTGCCCTAACAAGGTATATTCCTGCAGCATTTTCTTTCTGACCAGAAACAGCCGTATCACTGACAGCTGGCACCTTCAGTAAAATTCAGCACAAAACAATCAAAACAACAGCCCATCTTACTGATGCATTAATGTCCCAAGCCTAACTTGCTGCATTTGGCTAATTCTGGAGAGCTGCCTGCTCTTTTTTTTCTATTTAGTATATATTTTATACTAATTATGTATTTTAACAAAATTTGAAGGATGTTCTCTGCCCCCTTTAAAGAGCAATAGACCATCTCTCAGCTAAAGTAAAAGCATGTAGTCAGTTGATCCTTGGTTAATTTCATCCACTTCAATGAGGTTAAACCTGGATGTAGCGACAGAACAGAGTAGACAAGGGCTGTTCCAGGGGACAGGAAGGCTGTACAGAGCAGCTGTTCTGCATCCTTGCCTGTCTCATTTCTCCACTGGGATCACTGGAAAGAGGATTCAGGGTATAGCAGTTCAGCACAGGAGAGGGGAAAGAGTCAAAATATTGGTCTAAAAAACAACAAATAAATTTACTGGTAAATATTTTTATGTTGCTCTTCTTGAGAAAGACAAAATAAAGCTGACCACCTCTCTAGCTCAACTAAAAGCCTAATTTCTGATAGTCTTAAAAAGAAAACTCAAATAGTTAGATGCAAGAAGATGTCTTTCTTTGTGTTCAAATTGAGTTGTTGTAAAACACCTTCAGATAAAGCCAGATCCACCCAACTCACAAACCTGTGTTGTCCTTTATTTGCATTCAACCAGAGATCAAAAAGGTGACTCAAGTTAAGACTCAGCACAGAAGAGGAAAACCCCCAAGAGCTTTTTTCTTCAAGCTGCTGTCATCTGTCTAGAGATTTAGTCAACTCCTTAGAGCTTATTATCAGAGCAAGCACCCTGACTCTGGCTCAGAAAAAGACACTGATGGCTTTTACATACAGTTGGGAAATCTAGCAGCCCCATGTGTTGAGACTGCAGCTCTGATCCTCCTTTTGGGGCACTGCTGGTACCAAATTTCTTCCTGCTACAAAGTCCAAATGTCCCTGTTTAGAAAACCTAAACCTGAGATTAAACCCCGGGGGGCAGCAGTTCTTACCTCTGTAGCTATCCACAAACTCAGAGATGGAGCTCCAGGGCAATAATTGAAGTGCATGGTTCTCTGCTCCCCTTGCTTTTAGATTCCAGATTTCTTTTTCTTTCAAAATGTGGTTGGCCACCTCCACAGCATTAAATGAAGTTTTTTATTTGGTATTGAAATCACTCAACAACAGAGGAGATTGAGCTTATTTATTGATTGAATTCCTCACAGATATTACCCAACGTTGTTGAAGTTTATTGGATCAGTTGTTTGTGCCAGCAAACAGTACATAATACCGTTATTGCAGCACATAGCCTTAGAAATTGTAAGTAGATGCAATGTTATATTTAAAAATGAAAAACTGATTTTCTCATGAGAATGATGTTCAAAGCAGGTAAGCATTCATTCTGCTTGGCTCATTGACAAGCACCATCGGATTATATTTTCCAAGGCACTACAGAGAGCAATGCAGATGTGAGGTACTGCCTTACTTTCACCACGGATCTCCTTTGAATTTCCTGAACATATTTTTCTAGCTCAATATCTTGCTTCCAGGTGTGTCTGACCTCAGCACCTCTGTGTCTCAGCTAGCTGCCATCTTTTTTAGCTTGGCAACCCCCCAAAAGTGTCTTGTAATAAAAGCAAGCTAAGGCAAAGAATAAGGGCATTTGCATGTCCTTCCTCACTAAAATTTGATTCTTTTGGCTTAGGGTTGGGACTATGTTAAAACAAAACTGATATTTTCTTTGGCTAGTGATGGAACGTCTGGACAGGGAGCATGGCTGGGAACAGACTAGTGGAGGGAGGGGAGAATGTGCATCATAGTAGTGTGTCATTTGCATTGTGCTCCAGATAAAATATTTGAAAAATTATCAGGCTTTTGCCATCTGTTCAATTTTTGGAACACTTCCAGGAAAGGACAGTGCCGGTAAATATGGTGTCCATTTTTGCTAACAGATTCCACTGTCTCCTCGAGGACAAATCACATAGATTTCACTCATGGTCATGGGTGCAGACATATGTGTCTGAGTTTGCATGAACAGAGCTATTGGGAGGCAGAACGCTTACTCTTCCTAATATGCAGCTAATCCATGGACTTTTAAGCAAGCAACTCTACATCTCTGTAATGAGTATGTTATTTATTCGATTTGGATAAGCCTGTCTGGCTTAAATCTGGATTTAATCTTATCTTAAGATATTCAGTGTTTTGATTCTGGTTGGGCAAAGTGTCAGCATAAATAAGTATATATATAGCTATGTCTGGAAGTACCCACTCTACAGCTGTGTTCCAAACCTGTTGCCCCAGAAACACGCAACACCTGTATGTCAGTACAGGTCTTGTGTTTCAGCTTGAACTATTAGCAACTGAAAGCATACCAGAGTGACCAGCTACAGCTTATAAATTTCATGAACTGCCATCCTTGTTAAATCTGCTTAAACCAGTGACCCTCAAAGGGAAAAGTTAAAGACCGTTACATTTCCAGATAATGTATCTTCAGATTTGATCTCAAAATGTGAGGGTCAGGTGAAATCAAAGCAGTGTTTACAGCAGTGCTCTTTCTCTTCAGCTCTGCAGTCATTAAGGGTATTTATCCTGAATTAAAGAAAAAGAAAAAGAAAAAGAAAAAGAAAAAGAAAAAGAAAAAGAAAAAGAAAAAGAAAAAGAAAAAGAAAAAGAAAAAGAAAAAGAAAAAGAAAAAGAAAAAGAAAAAGAAAAAGAAAAAGAAAAAGAAAAGAAAAAGAAAAAGGAAACTATTCTTGACTAGCTTAAAGAATAACATGTGGTGTGTAATTTGGATTCCTGAGCGATTTAGACAAGTAAGCTGCATTAGTCATCCATCTCATTTAAGATATGTAGATTCTGTAATCTTCCATCTGGATTCTCAGACAAACTTTGGATTGCTTTTTGGTTGTTTGAAGAAGGTTGGAGAAGGTTCATCTTAGAATGAACAAAGAAGGGTGAATGTTGTCCAACTTGAAAAAAATGAGCACATAACAGAAAGTGACCCTGGGCTACAACAATGCATGGGAATCTTCAGTTTCTTTGCAGTGACAGAATTACTCTTCTATTTTTTTTCCTACAGCAAACAATCACTCTGTATTTAGTGCAGGATCCATTTAGAACAAGAGTGGTGCATTGGTAAAACACACTCACAAGCTTTGTCTACTCCCCTTGTTCCAACTAAAATACCATCATATGAAGACATTGGTGATGATAGCATGAGAGATCAGAATGAAAGAGACTCATGAGCAATCTTACACTCTCAGGGGAAAAAAAAATAAAAAGAAGGAATTTTAAAGGGAATTTAAGAGAAAAACCATGCTACCTTTATCTGTGATCATGTGATACCAACACCCTTCATTTGAACATGGAGCACAGCTAATGCTCAGCTGCTTGCATAATTGTTAGTTCTAGTAGTTCAAATCTACATGTTCCTTTTCATTACCTATTGTATTTGGGCTATCCCCAGACAGTTGCTAGCCACGATTCAAGGCAGGACAATCTGTCCAAGCAACCAAGCCAACACTAGATCTGCCTAGCAGTATAGATGAGCAAAAAACTTCCTATGATAAGCCTGCAGCTAACACGAATTGATCAATTCTGAAATAAAATTCAATGATGAACCAAATAAATAAATAAAATAAATGAAAGTATGCTTTTCAGGAGGATATTTACAAACCTCGGGGCAAATATAGCAAAGGTAATTCAGCCTGAAGCACGTTTATGTGACATTTATCAGAAGAAAAAGACCAAAGTCTATCTAATTAGTTAGGCTTTGGAAAACAACTGCAAAAAATCGTAAGCCAAGATCATCTATGGGAACAGATGCTCCACAGAGATAAAGAGAGGTGCACATAAACATTGCTTTCCCACACACACCTCAAATGAAAGAACAGAAAATAGGAGTGGCAGCTTCTTCAGGGCCATTTTTGCTTTGGCAGATCTCTATGGCAGCAGAAGCCCAACAGCATTCACAGGAGCGTCCTGAGAGATCTCCCTGAAAGCTCAGAATACCTGTTACTTAAAAAAAAAGTCTTGGTGTGGAATTTTGTGTCTAGACAGACTACTGTGGTTGGTGCCTGGAAGGAGACCATTAGTGGCTCCACAATAGGTTCAGTTCATCAGAACTACACAATTACTTTATAATTCAGAGGATCAAGGGGATAAGCTTGAGCATTACAAAAGAAGAAATGAAAATCAGACTTGTAGCCAAGCAATATGAGATACTTTTGGCACCATTTGTTCATTTGGCAGACTGGCACATAGCAAGGTGAGATTGGCTTCGTGCAGCTGAGCCATTAGCCTAATATCTTGCCAAGTCCTTGGTACTGTTTTAAACACATCAGACCCCCAGAGACTGCTGGAGCCAGAATCTGGGAAGGCTGAGTGCGAGTGATGGCACACTCACACCAAGAGCCAGGGACAACCTGGCTAACACAAGCTGCTGTAGGGCAGAAGACCTCAGTTCTGCAGCATGGCAGAACATCTGAACCAGAGGAATGCTGAAGGCAGCATTAAACTATACCTCTTTGCCTTGATTGTCTAAACTGGACCTGTTTAACTGTGTCTAGTTCTGGGACCCCGACATATGAAGGACTTGGAACAGTTGGACTGAGTCCAGAGGAGGGCCATGAAGATGATCAGAGGGCTAAAGCACCTCTCCTATGAAGACAGGCTGAGAGAGTTGGTGTTGTTCAGCCTGGAGAATACCTTAGAGCAGCCATCCAGTACCTGAAGAGCCTACAGGAAAGCTGGAGAGGACTTTTTACAAGGGCATGTAGTGATAGGACACAGTGGAACAGTTTTAAACTGAAAGAGGGTAGATTTAGATGAGATATTAGGAAGAAATTCTTTCCTATAAGGCTGGTGAGTCACTGGCACAGGTTGCCTAGGGAGGCTGTGGCTGCCCCCTCCCTGGAAGTGTTCAAGGCCAGATTGGTGGGGCTTTGAGCAACCTGTTCTAGTGGGAGGTGTCCCTGCCCATGCAAGTCATTTGGAACCAGATAATCTTTAAGGTCCCTTCCAACCCGTTCTGTGATTCTATGGTTCAGGTTTTTCCATTTTTCTTATTGCCTTAAGCAGGATCTGAAGGGCAATATGTTTGCCATGGGTGATGGTGGGGCAGTGCTCCATATGGAGGTCCCCTTTTGCAGCAGCAGCTGGCAGCTCCATGGGGCCAAGACCACCCTGTAGCAGGTGGCAACTATTCTGTCTGCCGTGTCATGTCACAGGGCTTGGCAGTGTGGGTGAAACGAAGCTTCACTTTTCACAGGCTGGGGTTTGTGTTAAGCATAAGGTGAGAACTATGGCATTAGCTTACATGACAGACATGCCTCCAGAGCTGCAACAGTCATTCTGTGATTGATATGATATGATATGATATGATATGATATGATATGATATGATATGATATGATTATATGATTGATATTACTTTAACAGTGAGATTACCAGAACTGCTGAAGCACACAAAGTTTTCACCCACGGTCCTGGGGATAAAAACTGGGAGGATGGAGGTGACTCAACTCTCCAAACCTGCTTGACCAATCAGGCTGCAATTGAACCCAAGACATACAGTGCTTTAGACCAGGCAACCAGGGGTAACTCCCGACTAAAGGAAACTGTAGAATTCTTGTAGAAAGCATAAAAAACCAGATGTATGAAAAAGCATTATGACCAGGTTAGAGCTATTGCCATTCAACAAAGAAAGAGCAACCAGCCATTAGCTGTTTTTCTCATAGTGTCCCTGGTGGTATTTTAGTGTACAGTGCCTGGGAGCCAAAGTGGCAGTGAGGCAGGAGCAGAAGCAAGAAGAGGGGCTTCACTAAGGCCACAGTTTCTCAAGCCAAGTGGTTCAGATACTGGCAGCCCTGCACATGCAGCAAACACCAACACATCAGAAAGAATTCAAAGCTGTTATTCCACAGATCCAGAAAAAAACCAAAAAAATATATAAGAAGGTGTTAGCAGTGTAATCCCAGGGGAATTTGTATGACTTGGCACCAAAAACATGCTGTGAGATTCTTGACCTTATAGCATCAGCTGTGAATTTTTATAGAGAAGATTTATGCAGCCCTGAAAGTGAAGATTTGGAAATTAACAGGAACAAGTATTTCAACTGTGCTGCCTTGTTTAGACATTGTAGAAAATTATGTACACACGATGTGAAAAAACATGCATCCTGTTGGTGGCAAGAGGGCATTCAGAAGATGCCACCATTAATTTTGCTTTCATGAGATTTCCAGTTTCAGGGCAGATATTTTCATTGCTCAAAGGTACAAGCTTGGAATAACCACAGAAGAATGAGATGCAGGAAGCAAAAGTGTGAAGTAGCTCCATTTCAAGAACATTTCACTCTCACTTTAATTTATTAAAATTTCTTCATGTTTTTTAGAGTAGGATCGCCTTTTTAAATAGGACATAATCTGTTTGAGAACACTAGGTTGCATTATGTCTTGAATATTTACAGGAGTAGATTTGTTTTAGCATGTTTAAATAGGATAGTTTGACTGGTATTAGATTTTTAATGCGAAAATACTATTGCAGGTAAGATTTTCCAAAACAGGAATCTAAACATAGACATCTCAGAGGCATCTCTATCAACATCTACCTATATAAAACTACTAAATTCTAAACCTGGTTTTCTGGGTTTACCAATAGGGTGCAATATTGAGTTTCTGATAGTAAGACAGACGCATTATGAGGGTATGTTGGTCTGGCTGGAGACCTCCTGAGCAACACTATGCAGCTTCCAGGGTGCACACTAGCCTGGACACCTTTACATAGCCCTATGTTATGCCATGCAAATGCATCCAAACAAATCCAGCTTGAAAATGTAACATCCAAGTTAGCAGCTGATGTTTATTTTTACCATGTACGTTTGAGGACAATCACATTTCGTATTGTCACTACAGCGGAAATTTAGGAAGTGCATGTGTTTTGTTCTTCAAGGCTTGGCTCATATGACCACTGTGGTACTGTAAATGCCAATTAAAGTGCTTACACTATGAATAGATCAAGTATGAATAACATGGATAATGGTTAACTGTATAAACAACACCCTCTTTATTTAGTTCCTGATCTGGGTTATTTTCAAACAACTACTGCTGTTTATTGTCATTATTAGGTTCAAAAACTGACTTGCTTTGTTCTCTTTCCAAAGGACAGAGTAAATAATTTCTGATCTTTGAAGCAGTGTATTTTCGGCAGTGCAGAGCATGTGGCTCTGGAGCACAGCTGCAACGAAAAACAGAGAGCAGCAAAAGCCCCTGGATGCATTCGTCACCCAGGGGAGCTGGAGAGGCTGGTGGTTTCCTTACCATCTCCTTTTTCCTGCTTTTTTTGTAAAAACATTTTGAAATGGAATATTAAAATATGTTGCTCTGCTTTCCCATCTAAACCCAGGGAATTTCACATGGCAGTGTTAGTAACTGAATATGTCATCCACATCGGATGGGTTTTGTCCATGTCTCCTGTCTCCCCAGGAAGGGAGGCAGCACCAGTTGTCACTGCTTCATTAATTGTTCCTTTTCTTCCAGGGGTACAGGGACAAATTTTAAATGCCAGCTGGCACAGTTTGCAAGGGTGTATAATTTATAGGCTTGTGTGAGAAACTGGAAAGACAGCTACAATCAATATGAGCATAAGCAAAACATTTAGCTTGCAATCTGCCACACAGCATGCCTGCCCATGCTTAGTTATCACTCTGCACATATTTTTTACTTTCCTGAACTGTAATTCTCAAGGTCTAGCTATTTGGGTTTTTTATTTGGTTTTTTTGTGTGTGTTTAGGTTTCTTTGCTTATTTGGGTGGTTTGTTGTTGTTGTAGCTTTTTGGGGTTTTTTGTGGTTTTTTTTAAAGATTACATAGTTTTGGGTTTCTCAAGGGAAAGAGGGACAGTCTGGGAAAAAAAAAACACAACAAAACAACAAGATTGAGTAGGTATAAGAAAATCACATATGTTGCCAAAACCAGATCAACACTGTTGAATATTGTGGAAGGGGATATGAAAGCAGAGGTAGGATTCTCAAAGAAGACAGCTCTTTACTGGAAATGGAAATGGTCTGAAGAAAGACAGGCAAGGAAGCCTTTTACACACAAGAGGGGAGAAGAAAGGAAAGCAGAAATGTAGGAATCTTGGATACACAGAGTTACTGCTGTTATTTTTTAGCTTTTATAACCAAGCAACCTGCACTACTGGCAATAAAATGAGAACAAAAGCCAGGTGTTTGCAGGTTTGCATAGATCTATACATGTTTAAAGATATCTAAACCACTGTGCAAAAGCATAACTTATGTATACAAAGGGGAAAATGGAAATGCAGAAATACTTCAGGGTTTAAATTAATTTCTGTTGCATATGTTTTCTCCATCCTTCTGCCTGTGTATTCTCTTTCTTCCCTTCCAGCAGGACATTTTCACTCTAGTATCACATCACCCTTAAAAAGTTTCACTTGATTAACAACCCCACAGCCACATCTCCTCCCCTAATTTAACTATACTTCCCCAAGTTCACTCTACCATGTTCCACAGAAAATCAGGAATTCCAGCCCACTCCTAAAGAAAACCAGCCCTGAGCTCTGTATGTCTTGGCCAGATGTGAACACAGATAACATTACTTTCTTAGTGTTGTATGTTTTCAATTGCTTTCTTAAATAAGAAGCATCTGCCTTAAACGGCATGAAACACTGGTGCCAGCATTGCTATGAGGTGGTTGGCAAGGACTGTGGTCTCTCTTCTTCAAGATGCCAAAGGCTGCAGGCAAGGATTTATGTTGTCATGTAAAGAGCTTTGGCCTGGCATATATGTGTTCGTGCAACTCTGCATTTGCATACCTTTATTTAGGCAGATTTTTTTTTTTTCTGGGGGTGAAGAACTGAGCAAAAGACAAGGCAGACTTCTGCTCAGCATCTTCAGTGTGTGTGTGCATGTGTACATGCAAGAGAAGGGACCCCTTTACCTGTGCAGCTGTGTGCCCTCAGAAGTATCTTGACCTGTAGTGATCCCCTCACCAAATGAATACAAGCTGGTTGGGGGAATAAGATGGTGAAGGGGCCACAGGGCCAGTGCTTAAGGCAGACCTCACTCACCATTAACAGAGTTGAAGCACTCTCACAGACAATGAAGATAATTTTATTTTTGTCTCTACCACCTCTTCTGGAATAATTTAAAAATCCATTTAGTTGCCTTAATACATTTTTTATGTGTATCTGAATTTCACCCTGAAGTGAAAATAATGTTCAGAAGTCTTTCCCATTAAGACTATACACATATCTCTAGAACATAAAATACACACTCAGAAGGGAGTCTGAAGATAGATTTGTTAGACTGTATGTCCTGCTGGAACTATGTCTAATTGGAGAGACAGACTTAGGTTTCCATATTATAGTCTGCACATTATTCTGCTGTATGGTACAGGGGTAGGAGGCAGGGTGGTAACATATAGAATTATTTATCAGAGTGAACGTAATTAAGTCTTGAAGTGAAAAGCTTGAGAAAAGGAAAAAAAGAAACCAGTAGAGCAATATGTACTAAGATTGTTATTTACTGAAAAGATATGAGAAAACACAAAAGAAAAAGCATGAAAAAAAATTATTACCTTCTCCCAATGCAAGTAATAGTTTTAGCAGGTCTGCTGTCAGAAAATATTTCCCAAACTAGTTTTATTTAAAAAGTCTCTGAAAGGGCAAATTGTCTAGTAATCAACTCATTTCATGACTTAATTTACCTTGATTAGCATGGTACTTTTCAAAAAGTGCTAATCAATTTTAGCTTCTAGTAAACTGGAAACACCACATAAATTGCTGTCACAGTCTTAAACTGCTAATCAATTTTGAAAATCTAAATCAATGTGCATTTTTAAGCTATTATTTTTCAGTCATTGGCTGAAATGCCTTTCTTGACCTTGAAGTGTGAGAGAAGAATTTCCATGTAAAATAGAGCAAAAGATGCCACACTTCAGCATTGTAGTTTTTAGTTAAATTACAGAAAATGTAAGAACTAAGGCCATTTTCGTTTGTTTTTTCATCTGAAAAGGAGCATCCTTACATGTTAGGACCTCATATTCTGTAAGCATATGTTGTCTATTTACACTGCATAATTCAAACTGCTGGGCATGCTATAGTAACAGGTTTTCTGAAAAGCTACTGCCAAGACCAAAGTTATGTTATATGATCCTTGTGTTTTGCAAGCATAAAAGTATCCCAAAGAATACCATTAAATGATTGATAGAACAGCCACATAAGAGTTTTCTATATTATTATGCATGTTTTTCATCTTTCATGTTGCCACAAATAAACCTATCACAGGTCTTCAGGAAGCATAACTGTTCCTGGAAATTGTGAATTTTCAGATGTTCAAGGCTTAGACATTTATTAGCAACCAAGTCTAATCATCAGCCATCTGAAGCTTCTTTCACTTATATGTATATTAGAAGAATAGAGAGACCTGGTCTCTTTTGTAAAGAAGAAAAATCCCAATCCTAATTCCATTGATATATCCTATATATCAATAACTACTTTTTTTTTTTTTCCCTTTGTATTTCTGAAAGACACCCATAACTCTTGCCAGCAGAAGGCAGGCCATCACATACATACATTTGACAAAAGAATCCCTGGCTGGATCTGGACATCATTCTGGAGTGGAAGAAAAACGGCACAAGATGTGCTAAGTTCTGGGATAAAATTACAGCCCTGCGTAACGTGGAAAAGCAGAGCAGTGCTGGCTTCCTCCAGACAGCAGTGGTGTGGCTGCAGGACAATATCTTTTGGCTTACAAAGCAGTAAGTGCAGTAGCTAGAGGCCAGATAATTGTGTCCCTAAGCTTCCCCAGGTGACACCCAGTAAGGAATAGGATGTGTTAAAGCTAATTGTAGTTTTATAGACTATGACATTTGGAGGTCAGTTTCTCTGTTCTTCCTAGACAGCTCATGGAAAAGCTCAGAGTATCCTTTTCAGGCTATATTGCCTTTTGCAGGAGAGATCTCCATTTGACTCTATGTAGAGCCCAGGAAGTAATCTCAAGTAGGAATTTGTATTTATGTGATGTACAGACTTCTCCTCAGAGAGGTCCACTGATGTTTGAGCACCATTTGAATCCTTACAAGCATCTATCCTGACTTGTTTCTCTCTGTGGAAGTGCTGTTGTACATTTGGGGCATGTGTACTGGAAATCACTCCCAAGCTATTTGTGTTGCTCCCAGCTGTGGTCTACCAATAAACCACTTTCAACTCCATCTCCTCAGATATGTTGTCCTCTGTGTGCTCTGCACTGACTGATTCATATGTAACCTACTTGACATGTATTACTCCAGGGCCTATGACCTGCCTTTCTCTTGGTTCTGCACTTCCTATATGCACAGGGTGGTTTTCTCGGTATTCTCATTCCATAAACCAGTTCAAAATAATTTCTGGGTTTATGTAGTATATCATTCCTGGCTGATCTGACTGAACCCAAGCTGTCTGCCAGTGTGACACTCCTATTTGGAGACATCTAGGGCATCAAAAAAAAGTAAACTGAAAAGCTTTCTTCTGGTGCTGTTTTTTTGCTATTTTCCTCCCACAATCTGGATCCTCAGGTCCAGCTCCATTGCAGCTTGAGTAAAAGAAGGCATGAGAACTTGCGGATCCTTCATATACATTAACATACAAGAGAAATAAGATGTCCTTCATTTTCTAAAAGCAATATGATTTCCAACTCCCCAAACACTGATAAAGGCTGAGAAATTAGTTTAGAAGATAAAGAATTTTGTCCGAGAATGATTGTTTGGAGGACTCAGTTGTTTGTCAGCAAGTGGTACAGAACATGTGTAAAGAAATACTGCTAATATGAAAAACTGGAATGCCATTAATATATATTTGATGCTTACAAAGTTAAAGTAAATGCACTAGTACATTTTTCAGGAAAGGATGACCCACCTCCATGGTGTCAGACAAACACAGGGCTCATCTATGCTTCAGAACCTGAAAGATCAGTACTGAGGTCTCAGTGGTGACCCTGATGGCTCAAAATGCTAGTCAAAACCCTGGGTGATGATCCACTTGTGGAGAAAAAATTGGTGGAATCAGAATGTTCTTTGATGTGAGCCCATGTCTTTAGTGCACAAAGTCCTGTTTCCTTCAGAAAAGCAGAGGTAGAACAACAGAGAAACACGACCAAATTCCTGAGATTTTTTCATCTACAACTCAGCCTAAAGTTCCTCCCCGTCATGCCCATCCTTTAGACCATGCTCTCAGTGCCTGCCCAGGCTGTGTTTTGTGCATCCTTCCAACTGCTCATTGTTTCGTACTACAAGCATGCAAGATTGTTACTGACAGAAGTCCTCTAATCTGCCACGTGCCTTGCATGTCCCTTCATTTTGGATGGTAGTTGAATGCCTACAAGTGGGGTGAAGGTCATTTTCATCTTCATAAAGGAGAGTACTTGGGTTTTATGCCTACCTTAAGCAAAGGGCATCAGCGTGTTTGTCCCCATCCAATTCAATGGGTGGGATTCCTCTTGCTCAGAAGAACACTTTTAGGGTGCAAATCATCTGACTATTTAGATGTCTCCCTTGGGATGAGATGACTTCTATGCTAAAAATTTTTACATTGGGCCAGCTGCTTAGACATAAACAGCTATGGTTCAGGTATCTGAATGTAGTCAGATTAGCCCATTGAGTGGCAGTCTGAGGAGATATGCTGAAGCACCACTGAAACACCTATGAAACTCAGGACACAGGTTTGCTATCAGCATTAGCAAAATATTGAACTTTGAAGGTATACTGTCTGTGTTATGCCAGGCAGTTGGAGACTTGGAGAGGCATTATGGCCTGAAAGCTGATACATGTGTGTTTTGTCAGGAAATGGGTCTGTGGAGAAATACATGCCTGGCACAATCGCTGACTCTTGCAGTGTTCTGCTCTGTTCATGACCAGAGATTATGAGTTTAAGAGCATCCACTTCTCTAAAACAACATGAGAATGGCTATGAAAATTACATCCAAAGATACTGCTGGAGTCAAATTAATAATCATTAGACTATTGGTCACAGCAACAAAAATAAAAGTATTGTGTGTATTTGAAAGATGAGGCAGAAGAAGAGAAAACAAAAGCACAACATTAAATTGAACTGAGTTGAGGGAGGTTGAAAAAGGAGACAAAATACAGAAGAATGAACTAGAGTAAAGGAGATAAGAATTCAAGGGGATGGGCAGTAGAAAAGCAAGACAATGTAAGAAAAGCAATGTAAGAATTGTCATACCAGATCTGAGCCACTGCCCTTGAAGCCCAGCATCTTGCTTCTGCTGGAAAACAGAATAGAAGCTTCAGACTATGGTGCAAGAAAGCCACCTATTGAAAAGCTGTGGTGTAACCAGCCTATAAAGGAGGTTTCCTCCTAACTCTTGTCAAACAAAGATTATTTAAGTCCTAAAGTATGAAGGAGGAGTGACCATTGAGGTGTAAATAAAAATATGAAGTGGAGAGACTGGAAGGACTGAGGAAAATAACAAGTTGGGATATAAAATGAGCCCAGAGAATCAGGATTGATTTTCCCCCAGCACTAGGCTGAACAGAGAATCCAATTCAAAATCTTCGTTCTGGGCCTCTGTATAACATACAGGAGAGACATTATCTTTGATGAGAATGTTTTCTGCATTTTTTTGCAATGCCTGCCAAAGTTGCAGAATTTCTAAGTTACCCATTTTATTCCTCCATGTCATTAATTTATATTTTTTAATGGACTACACTTGTTCACCTCTTAATCCTCACAAAAGCTTTCGAAAAATAGTTCCTGTCCCTTTGTTATATCTTCTTTGATTCTAATAAAAAAGTAAGCTGAAATACATTTACTTGGTTATACAAGCTGCCCAGATTTGGAAATTCATGCTGCCCATTGTCTTTCAAAGCTCTCATTTCAAATCTATATACTTGTACAATTAATATTAAATACATACTCTGGTGTGTGTCGTCAGAGCAGGAAGCTTTCTTAACCAACATGGACTAGGTACAGAGATCCACCACAAGTGCTCATCAGAGAAGGTGTGGAAGAGTGGCAATTGCCCTGCGGCAGCTCCAGGAGGTATCATAGCTCAGGCAACCACAGCTTTCCCTAATGCTTTCTGTCATGAAGGGCAGCTTGCCCAGTGATACACCTCTCCAGAGAGTGAAGCAGATGCTGCACTTTTTGCTTACTTAGCCAGTACTGCTCATGATACCTGACGTAAGATAAAGAGAGCTCAAAGAGACTGCAGGAACAGCATTACCAGAGTATTTTGCCCTTAGTAATTCAAGGCAATGCAAGACCCAGAAATCCCTTTCAGTAACCCCTATAATTCTTCCAGATGAGTTCCTCATGATGGCCCTAGCACCAAGATGTTAAGTAGAAGTGGCAACAAGAGCAGGCCTTGTGCACCTCTTCATGTCAGATATTTCTCAAGGAGGAGAGAGACTGGGGAAGAGAAGCTGCTGCCTAACAGCATTCACCTTGCATGGAGAAAAGGGAACATATTAGAATGTTTTAGTACAAATACATCAGCTCCTTGCAGGATATTGAAACAGACCAGCAGACTCTGTGATCAGTGTATCAGAACTGACTGATGTGGCAGTAGTGTCAGCTTGTAGTCAGGGATAAGTTTTTATTGTTTATGGTTGTCACTTCCTCTGGAGATTAAATATGAGATCTACTAAATTTGCAGAATTGTTATCTTACTATGGACATAATCTTTGGAATGTGCCTTGGACAAAAAATATTATTACACAGGAGAAAATGGTTCCTATGCACCTCCTACATGTCCCAGATTGCTTCAGTTTCTACATCTAAATTTCCTTACACTGTAGTAAAACTTTACTTTCAGGAGAGTCACTGGAGCACCATTTTATCAGGGAATACTACTCAAGAAAGAGTATAATTTTCTCACCTTGAAATTGTATAATCATAGAATGGTTTGCGTTGGAAGGGACCTCAAAGATCATCTAGTCCCAACCCCCCTGCATGGGCAGGGACACCTCCCACTAGATCAGGTTGCTCAGAGCCCCATCCAACCTGGCCTTGAACACTTCCAGGGATGGGGCAGCCACAGCTTCTCTGGGCAACCTGGGCCAGTGTCTCACCACCCTCACAGGAAAGAATTTCTTCCTAATGTCTAACCTCAGTCTCCCCTCCATCCAGTTTGAAACCGTTACCCCTCACCCTATCTCTACGCGCATTTGTAAAAACTCAGGGAAACAAGACCCTTTAAAAACACGACAAGGTAAAAAAGAAAGTAGCTGGCAAAAAAATCCCACGCTCCCATAGCAGACTGACCCTTTACAATGCTGATTTAAATGTCATGCCTCTTTTCATATTGCATTAGTGTTTCAACTTCTGCCTCTCCTAGAGTTTAGCTTCTGGGATTTTGCAATTTATAATCCAGTGTTCTGCTTTTCTGTTCCTAGTCTTGTGTTGCTTACTGTACCCAAGCCTGTAAAACTGGATGACCATCTTGCTCTGACAAATTTACTCAGGGTCAGCAGAATAAAACATCTGTCAGAAGAATGACAAAGAAAAAAAAATGCACAAAGATGTGGACAGAGTTTCTCCTTAAGCACAGCTAAGTCAGCTCCAGGCTCAGGTTTTGTTTACAGCATAGCTACCACTGTTTGTGCTTTAGGGAGGGAAGAGAAGTAGTACTGGATGAATTTGAATATGCTGCTCAGAGAACACACTAGTTTGCCATGGCACCTGATAGACCCCCTCATCACTCAAGCATCTGAGTGTAACGGATTGCTTTTTCTCTGAGATTCAGATTGGAAATGCTTGGAAAACAAAATAGAACAGTGAATGTTTTCCAAAAATAGTTTTTTTCTGTTTCTTCTGCAACAAACAAAGATTTATGTGGACCCAAATTAATAACAGAATGCTTCACTTTTCCTTGTCTGACTGCTATGTGTAGCTCATCAATTGACATCTTTATTCTTAGGGTGCAAAAAATAAAAGTGCATGAGTAGCATTTTTCAGAGGATGGATGACAGAAGAATGGTGTTTCTAGAAAATAAAGTTTTACTTTGTACAAGGAAGTGGAAGTGGGGAGGGACAGGAAGCTGTGTACCAGCTCTCTTCCCCCTAAGTGAGGCTTGAATATTTCTGTCTGGTTAAGGCAAAGACTGGCGACATATTAGCCTCTCATGACCTGGAAAAGAAAGGTACTTTTGTGGATTAGGTGGTCAACCAGGACTCCAAAAAACCCTCTGCTTAATCCTTGACAGATATCCTGTGTGATACTGAGCATGCCACTTTGGGTAAGAAGAAATTAATTCCACTGATCTGAGACACATCCTAAAGTTGGGATGATCTGCCCAGCAGACAGTCTGACAGCTGCAGCCCATTGTCTGGCTAACCCCCACTGTGCTCTGCCTGCACCAGGCAGGCAGCTGGCCACCTCCCCATCCTGCCTGCGACAGAACTGTCTGCTCTGGCTGGCAGCCCCTCAGGGCAGACTCGGTCTCTCACAGCACGGTCCTGTAGAGCCAGATATAGCAGGGCCCTGGATCTTCTGTGAGACTGCTAAGCAGTTCTGCCATAAGAAGTGAATAATAGTAGCTGGGGGTTGCTTCAGGCTCGGTGAACTTCAAGTTTTATAGCAGGAGTGTGAACAGCCATCCTAACAGAGCATCCTCTATTGTTTCGTGTCTCAACTTCTGTCATTTAGAAATCCAGCAACAATTAAACAAGGAAAACTGGCCCCACTGGGTGAAATATGCACCACTCTCTGTCTTTTTTTGCCTTCATGGTTGGAAGCCCAGTGTGATGGATCAGACAAGGTAACGTTTTTCCAGTCTTCTCTTAACATTGGTTTCCCTGTTGATCCTGATGGCATCCACAAAAGCACACCAGGAGTACAGTGTGCCTGAGCACATCTAGAGAGTTTTCATGGCCTTCTCTATCACACTCAAAAGTCCCACAGGAGTACTTTAATTAAACAGAAACTAATATTTGCAGTTAACTGCTTCTTATGCTCCACCTCCCCATATCCCTAGGCCCTGCAAGTATTTAAGCCAGGAAAAGGTTGATTTGAGACAAGGGCTGTGTTCCCAGGAGCATGGCTGACAAACAGCACCTCATCTGAGGGAGGGGGGCCAGTGGAGGCTACCACAGAGCAGCTGTGCTCTGGTACCTATAGCCATGTGCACATTCCCAGCCTCTTGCAAAAGCCTGGGAAAACCTGTTCACAGGTAACACTGGGAAGGTGGCTTTGGTAGAACTGTGCTACTCCACAGCTGAGGTGGGAGAAGAGTGCTGGCAGAGCAGTGGGTGATAAAGCCTTAACTGGCAAGTGGGGTGGACAGACCCCATCTGCTCATGAGAAGAGCCCTGAGGCCATCAGGGTGACATCCAGAGCAAAGCCCTGGCCTCTGTCCACTCTTCTTGCACATCTTTAGACAACATTCAAATGCCCCATCTCTCCATTTGCAAAAGAGGAGCATTACATCATTTTTTATTTCCTTCCCTGCCTGTTTTCTCTGTCTGTGTCTGGGGGCTGTCCTCCTCCCCTCCATATGCACAGAACCTGGTGCAGCACAGCATTGATGGGACCACTGTTGAAATGGAAAGAGTTACGGTTCATTACAGCCCCAGTGCTTTAACCTGACTGGGCCCCACTTCCCAGGGTCAGACTCACCAAAATCCTGTGCTTCACGGTTCCCATCTCTGGTACAGACCAATCTGGAGTGATCATAGGTCTCTTTCAGATCT
This sequence comes from Hemiprocne comata, assembly GCA_020745705.1. Taxonomy (NCBI): domain Eukaryota; kingdom Metazoa; phylum Chordata; class Aves; order Apodiformes; family Apodidae; genus Hemiprocne; species Hemiprocne comata. Next base: position 150,700,538 of record CM036586.1, on the reverse strand, counting down.
GACACAGATCACAAGAAAGGCGACTTCGGCAGGCTCAGCCTAACTCCTCACGGGCTCTTCTCTCGGAAAGGTTGTGACAATATACATTTGGGGTCTGACTGTATTAATGGTACTTGATGCTTAGCAAATTCAAGGCACAGGGGCAGAGGTAGATTTTCAGACCTGGCTACTCCAGCAGCATACTGAGGGGAAATACTTGTCTACGCCTCCAAGTCCTTAATTCTTGTTAGCAGTGCCTGCTTTTCACACACAAAACCAAGGCACACAACTCAGGCTAAGACGAAGCGTTTGCCCCTATCCCAGAGGAAGATTTCTGATCGCAATCATTGCTCTTGAGCTGGCCTTGAAATTTTCAGTTCTTTCTCATGTAAGTTGACATTCCTCCCCTTTTTTTTCTGCCTCCCTTCTTGGAGAAATTAAATTTTACAGAAATAAAAGAAGCACATTGAAAATGGATGCACGTTTCATTTACTCTAATTATGCACAGTGAAAAGTTTCCATTTCAACAAACCTCATTGATATTCTGCTGTGAACTTGACTGGGAGGGAAAACAAAAAGAACACAAAAGGAGGTTTTACCAGTCAATATACTATAACTAAAAAAAGGTACTGTGGATTTAAAAAGATTTCATATTTCACTGTAATTTCCTTCTCTTTATGATTGCTGCAATGACAAAACACCTCCCTGGATCACCCTGAGATTCTGGGCTTGTTGTAGGACCCTAATACTCTGATGTGAGAGCAAGTGTTATTTTATGGATTAATTCCAAATAGTGGGATATAAAGTGTCAATATCGCACAGGGCTTTGTGTTGTATGTGAACACACCAGCTCTTAGGCCTCTGGGAGAAATGCTTATTTATCTCACAGTTGTGGTTAAATCTCTCAATATTTCCTGACCCCTGTCACTAATGCTCTTAGACCCTACATGATCTTTACAAACAGTGTTAATGAAACTCACTTATACAAGGATTTAATAGATGTGAGAGCAAGCTCAAGAATCATAATGTGAAACAATGAATAATTTATAAGAAAATACAGAAAAAAATATAGAGGAGTATTACTTACTTACCAACCCTATGAGCATTGTTCTCTCAGAGGTGGAAACTGTTAAATTCTGCTGAGATTTTTTTTATCACTATCAATAATACATAAATTAAAAAGAATAGAAGCAAAAATTCTGAACTAAGCCTACCTCAGTAATTGGCTGTGCTATGACAAATGCAGTGTTGTCATGAAAAATACCACAGTGAATCACTTTCTGCATTCCCAGATACGAAAATTGCTTGTTATGCTTGAGTTAAAGTTTTTAATATGTATCAGTGGTTTAAAGAGGATAAACACTAATAGCATTTTATCGTTTAATATCCAACATCAGGAATACAAAATCAAAATTACACCAGAAAACATTGCAAACACTGTAAAATTCGGTCAGAGAGAATAATGCAATGACCTGAGTTTTGTCCCTCTCTATGTGTCACCATACTCCTTCGGAATTTTTACACTGGAGTCCTGGTTAAGAAATTGGACAGAACTTCCCTCAAATTATATGAGCAAAACATGTCCCTGAATTGCGCAGGTACAAATAGAAGATGAAATTTGTCCATTACATCAATAGGTTTTAATCTTTGTTCTTCTGAGCTACCGTATGCTACAATCTTCCTGTTCAGCACAGGCTTGCAACAGCCTCCCCAGGGTGCCCTGGCCCAGCAGTGAGTTCACACCACCCTCACCTCTCTAGCAGCAAACTGAACTCCATGGTGTGTTCCTCTGTGCTGCACTTGAATAGTTTCATCTGCCTCCCCCATCAAATATGGGACATTTCTCTGGCAGGTGGCAGGCAGACTGTGGCCTGTGCCTGAGTTGTCACGATGTGCATGTTTATACCGGCTGCATCAACCAAGAATAATTTTTTATTATCATTTCCCTTTTTCTTCTTTTCCTGCAAGAGGATAGCAACTGATCCCTTCAGACCCCAGTATCCTAATATTAGATAAGAAGAGCTGATACATGAGCTAACATTTCTCCTGACAGTCAGCCTCAGACCTGGGTTGGTTTGTTTCACATAATTTCATGCGGGAATACAGATTCTCCCAAATTCCCACAGCACTAGCTCTTTCTCCACCAGACCCCTGACTCCAAGGAGGCATTAAGACAGATTTTGCAGTGGATTTCACAGGTCTATATTGCATCACTCAAAGCACAAGCCTTGCAAACTCAGTGAATAAATGTTTATTCTCTTTCCATGGGGACACCACTCTATACTCTTGTTCTGTCTCTAGAGTAATTTCTCAGCCATTCTCTTCTTCCACTATTAACAAAGTGGAGCCAGTAAACTTAAATGGATTTACTAATTCGAAGCTATTGCAAGACTTCAGGGGAATGATTGATACTGTATTGTATTATTATCACTTTTATTTTTCCACTGTTTCTTCTGCTGGACAGAATTGTGCACCACTATAAATTGCCACAATTACTAGTGTAGCCACAAAAAATATTCCAGACTGTAATACATGAATGAAACCTGCTGGCAGTCCACTAAAAGCATGATGAAAGAGGAAAAGGAGCAGCTGTATCTGGCATATTAGACCTGGAAAGTGCCTTTAATCCAATAGGTTTAATATTCCTAATGTTTCCATCTATTGCAATGCTCTTCACAATAATTGTTTCACAAAAACAACAACAAGTTTTGTTTAAGCATGCAAATAAATGCATGTGTAACAAATAAAGCCATGCTGTTTCAGACATGGAAATTTGTTTTGGTGTGGTCAAGGTGAAAACTGGGTTCCAGTAGACTGGTATCCAAAGCCCTCTGAAAGCAAGAAAAGCTCTTCCACAACTTTCAGTGGGATTTACATCAGGTCATCAGAGAAAACAGGAAAGACAGCAGAGCAGAAGGCTATCAGTGATTAATGAAAGAGGTAAAAAAAGGGGAGAAACAGGTGTGGTAGAAGATTCAAAGGCTGCAAAATAAGTACTATAAGATCAACTAAAGGAAAACACTGAAGTGAAACAGGGAAAACCATTATGGCCAAGGGTAGAAAAGGGGACGTGTCTTTTAAGACACCTTTGCACCCAACAAAGGAAGAACCACCTCCATATTCTAGATGTTGCATAAAGAAGCACAGCATTTGAAGCAACAGGAGGAATTTTATATCATTGTTCAGGGCTACATTTGTCAGTTAAATTTTTCAGGGGACCAGGAATGCAGTTCTTCCTGAAAGATTTAATGAATTAATTTCCTTTTCATTGATTTTCTCTTTTTATGGAAAGAAAACAAGAGAGGAAAAAAAAAAAAAAAAAGAAGTTTTGTTTTGACTTTTTCCAAATAAAATTATTCAAGTTTTCAATAAAGCTTTTCATTTTTAATTTCTCTTCCTCTCACCTCTTTTTGGGAGGAGGATGGGAGAAGCGGAAAAGAAAAGTTTATGTGTTTCAAAATTATTGCAGCTGCTTCAAGTCAAGTTCAATGCACTACTTTAATGGTTTAAAAAATAAATTATACATTATTTTTCAACTCAGCAAACTTTTTTTTAAACACAAATTTGTTTTCAATTTGTTCTGAGATTATTTTTATGTTTGTCTTTCTGGAACTGCCAACCACACTGTCAAGAAGGTTGTATATTACTAATACAGTACAAAATGGTGTTGATGGAAGAGAGCTCCAGAGATTTTATGTGAATTCTCTGCAACTAGTAAACCCGGATGAACAGAAACATTTAGAATGACAATGCCCCAAATTATTCTAACTTTACAGTCACTGTAACCAGATAACGTGGTTATGATAAACAAAAAACATCCAGCTTTGTGAATAGCAGCACAAACCACTTGTTGCCCAACAACCCGGTATTTTTACTTGGGTTTTTGTTCCTGCAAAAAGACCAAATGAGCCCCTGGACTGCATGTACTTTTTCTTTCTCATCTGAGAAATATAATTTTATGATTGTGACTGTGAAGACTTTATGTTGCTATGTTCAAAGTGAAAAGCTTGCCAGATTTGCTACATGAGAGCGGTCATCCAAGTGGTACCTTATGTGCTGAATAAGAGCAAAGAGTAATTACAACACACTCTGCACTGCCATAGTGAGAATGTGTTAGTATTTCAGTGTCAGATCTGTGGACCAAATCCTGATGGTATCACTGAAGAGCTCAATGCTTTTTCCCTCAACAAAACAGTCTCCCTGAATTTTGTCTTCCCCAGCTGATCAGAAATTAAGAAAGGATTTCCAAATTCAGATTCTTACAGTTATTCACTCTGAACTTCAATTTAGAGGTTTGTTTTGGGGTCTTTTAAAAAGCAGAGTACATTATTTTCTAGCTACACATCATTCCCATGGAAAAAAAAAAAATAATGAAATAACTATTATTACTGGTGCAAACAGGTTTCCTTGACCTTGATGTATGAAGGTCTGGGAGGCAAGTACCAGAAGGATTTGTTCTGTAATTCAAAAAATTAATTTACTTGCAACATATAGTAGTAGCTCTAAGGTAAATCTCAGAGTTAAATAAACAAACAAACAAAAAGAAACACATAACCCCCCCCAAAATATTGCACAGACATGACTGAAGCAAAAGAGAAGGGAGGCAATAAGAGTGGAGGGGAAGTGAAAGTGTTAGCAACAAACAAAAATAATCTTAACAGATATTTCTTAAAAATAGAAGATAACATATTAATGCAAAAGTAGCTGTATTGGGTCAGACTGATGTTACATACATCTCAGAGTCCTTCCTCCCAGCGTGGCTGGAACTGAACACATCAAGTCCAGGAGCAGGGCAAACACGTGGGATGTTTTGTGCAAGCACCCCCTCAGGTCCCAGACACTTGGGGCTCTAGGACTCCCTGAGTTTAACCAGTGTCCCTTGATGGATAGATTTCTGCTCCAGACACTTTTCCCCTTGAAACCATGCAAACCTTTGCAGTCTACAACAAACCATTTCAAGAAGTTTCTCAGCTCAACCACCCGTGTTTGAAGAACATGGTTTCCTTGTGCTTCATTTGAATTGATTTCCTGCTAACTTCATTTGATGTCACTCATCCCAGAGTGTTAAAGAATTGGAAGTAAGAGCTGAAAATCTATCCCTCTTTGCTTTTCTTATGCCATTGAAGACTGTAATTCAGATTTTAGTTTTCTAAGATGTAAGTGTTTATTTAAAATTTAGTGCATTTCAAATATACACTCGTTTAGAGTATGGGTACTCTGCACCTCTAAAAAATTTGGCTTGTGGTAATATCTGAAGATGCTTGATCTGTAATGCTGAGAGTATTTTATGAAACTGTTGCAGGTCTAAATTCTGACCGAATTCTTCAGCACAGTGTGAAAAACATGGTTGGGTCTAAATAAGCTCACTGTATTGTCTTGCAGAATCAATAGATCCTCGTGTTATCAGTGATCCTATATAACAACAATGTATTTTTATATGATTGTAAATCCAATAGAAAAACTAAAAGGAGAGAGATCTGTAAGATCAGGAAAATAGCACACCTCAAACAGTTAAAACAATAGAGGGTTTGATTCATATCCACAAAAGCCAGTAAAATTCAGAATTAAGCCTATCCTTCCTTTCTTAAGTCATCCCATTTTGCTTCAGAATTTCAGAAGCCTTTCAAAATTGATAGCTTATCTTGCTATTACTGCCTTGTTCTTCAATCAAGTTGGGTAACACAGCACAGTACAGAGCTTTACCTGTCTTCAGAGATCAAGTCAGGCTCCAAACAGCACTTAAACACAGTTTTCCAGGAGGGTTTCTGACACACAATTAATTAGCTTGTTTAGACAGATGACAATACATCAGTGTTAATCAGCATTCCCTAGAGAATGATGGGGTCAAAGTGAAGAGCCGTCTTTTTACTTGACGCAATTGTTCTCAGTATAGAGAGCTCATTCAGACTGGAGGTTTAATCCCTATCAAGCTCTCATTTCCAATGGCCCATTTCAACTGCAAGTAGCTTGTAGCCTTAGCTAGCACCACTAGAACACTACTAAGGCCCTGAACATTGGTAAATTATCTCTACTGACTGCAAATGCTTCTGCTGGCAACAGACAGCTTTTCTGCATTCTCTGTTGGGGTCTGGCCTACTTTTGAAATACAAAAGTACTCATAAAAAGAAAAGGAAAGCATAATTATTGGATGAAGGGTCCTACCAGTGAGTGTACCTCTGATACCTGCATGTGTGCACAAGATGGGAGGGGTAGTATCTTACCAGAAAAAGATTTAAATATTTTACAGAGCACTCTCTCTGCCTCATTTTTTTTTTTACTTTTTTTTTTTTTTTTTTTTTACTTTTTGCTTTTCAACTGAAAGCTGTTAACTTTAACTTCTCCTTAGAATCTCACCCAAGATCCTACTGGAGATTTTAACTTATGGAAAGCTCTTGTCTTATGGGATTTTCACTAAATAGAATTGAAGGAGTACATTCCACCAGGACACACTTATATTACAAGAGCTTTCATTGAGAAATGCTCCTGGCAAATATACTAATCCAAAAGGACTGTGATGTGTTTTCAGGCCATTAAAATAATTCCTAATGGAGTTTAGTAGAATAAATCCTATTCCTATAGCTGATGGAAGATCATCCTTGTGATGCCACTGGGATGTTTTCTGGGAAGGAAGCATGTGTTGATTTTTGGTTGCTTAGGCCATGAACAAATTATATGTTCCCAGTGCCCAGTAAAATGAGAGGAGATGGGAATTTGGAGAAAATAATGTAAAAGGAAAAATTTAGGATTCTTAAAATCTGCAGAAAGAGAATGGGAAGAGGTAAAAAAACCAAATAGCAAGTGTTTGGACATCATGAGGAGAGAGCTCGTTATGGAGCCATGTGAGATATGGACAGGAAAGGAGTGCAGATGAAAACAAAAGTTGTGGATCAGGGAGAAAGAAGTGGTGGAGAAGACAACTGGAAATTATCTAGAATAGCATGTGGGAAGGTAGAAGAAATATGAAAGTCCATATGTAAGGTAAGTTTACTTGAGGAGAGCTGATAAACAATAGAAGTCTTGTGAGACCAGAGACATCCAATTACCAAGACCTGCAAAAGGTCTTGCATCTCTGTACAAATATATAAAAACTCTGATGTTGAAACCTGTTTTAGAAATTACATCTTTTTTTTCCCCCCATTTTGTTTTGAAAGCACAGAATCTTACCCATCAAACTACTTATTTCCTTAACAGGCAGAACCAAATACAGCCACAAGACTATTCAAACCAACAAGTACAGAGCAATCCGATGTCCCACAGTAGCTTACTTGGATAATCAATTTATTTACCCAGGTGAGATTAGCTAGTCATGAAAATGTTTTTCTCCATCAAAATGCAGATGTATTCACCACTACACTTTGTATAGAAGTAGCCCAGAACCATATATTCATGCAGCCATGCATGAACTTAATGCGTTCACTGGTAAATGTTTGCTCAAGCTGTTCTGATAGTTATTTTGGCTATCTCCATAGCAAAGTCTTGGAATATTCAGATATGTCAGCTTGATGACAATGGATTAATTATTCTTTCAGACAGTGGAGGAAGGAAAAAAAATAAAAAAAGGAAAAGAAAAAAGTGCTATGTGTTTGATTTAGTGTGCTAGCAACTACTAACCAATTAAAGGAAGGCAACAAATACTCCCAAATTAGCTTACCCATATTCTTTATGGTGAATCTCTGAGAGAGAAGGCTTACAGGGCATGCCTGAATAAATAGTGCTTGCTCCTGATGTTAAGACACATTTAGATTTTTCTTGTCCATAACTCCTATTTTAGCACCATTTTTGTCCCCTTATTAGAGTCTGTGACAGTTTTAATCAGTATAAATCTCAGAAAAATGTGGTAGAGTGTTGTTACATCAAGTCACTATCACAAAAATGAACTAATCGTATTTTCTTGTTTACCCACAGAAATAAGAATTACTTCTGCACTTGATTTACAATTTAATAATTGGAATCGTTAACCACCCCTCTCCATATCCCAAAGAGAATTATGACACAATGCATGGGTTTTTACCTGATGCAGGAAACGCTCAATTAGAGGCTGAGGCAGGGGTTTTCTTTTGTTTGTTTTGGTGGGGTTTTTTTATGGCAGGATTACTTATGAAATGCTGAAGTATGTGATATCATTGCTACAGAGCAGTATCTTAGGAAACTGAGGAATTAGGAGATGACATTTGAAAAAGTGTTTCTCAAAGCCACTCTTGGTATGATGTTATGAATGGAAACAGACAGTTCATAAATTCCTTGACACATGACTAATGGTAGGAGTTGCTCAAGCTAGTTCATTTTTATAAACACTCATTTACACATAGCAAGGTTGTGAAACCATTTTGTGATTTGAAATTTTAATGATGGCTGAAGCACACAGGTTAACTCCTCTTCACCTAAAAAGACTAGACATCTCCATGGAGGTTTGCAGAGAGATACAAGGAAAACTGAGCCTTTAAAGACATTCAAGATCTTACCACAGTTATCCGCATCATCCTCACAGAGCTTATGTTCCCTTGTAGAACTGCAGTGACTTCCGTCTGTGCTTCCTTTGTCTTTCTTCGCACCTGTCACTGTAAGAGTTTGCAGATCTTTGCATTTTGTGATGCTTTTAGCTGCAGCTGCCAAATTCACAATTTCGATTCTATCCCAAAACTTACTATGCAAAGTACTGCTGATATTTAAAGATCTTCATTTTATGATAGTGATTGCTCTGGACTTAGACAAGTGGGATGTGGGGTACGTTTTAAGATGCTTTGGATCTGACTTCAAACAAGTTGCTAGTTTCCATTTTAAAAATTATTTTTCATTTCTCACATAATTTTTTGGATGGTTAAATGGATGGCATCCACCCTTGGATGAATGCAGATCACCCATACCCCTTGAGTGGTGTAGCTGTCTATCAGAATGATTTTAGTAGAACCGTGAGACACTACGCAAGCATTTTATTTTTTCCCCCAAAGTATAGTTAAGATTACAGTGCAGAATTTCCTGAACTGAATTCATTTTAGCAAGGTACTGTCCCCAAGGTGAGAGCAAGAAGTTAAAAAAGTACTGCTCCCTGAGAAGAGACAGTTTTTCCTGGGAAAATGTACTCATTTGTCAAGTATGTTTCCAGAACCTGAGGACCAACCCGAGGTCTCTAGGTAATAAGCCTACAATTCATAGCTGCACAGGCAGAACTGAGAGCTACAGTTATGAACAGGGACTTCTTTGTACTAACATGCAATTACCAAGCTGACAGGTGGGATTTTGAACACGCAAATGTAATACACACTTCTTTATGTACACATCAGTTGTCAGGATCTAAAATTTTGTCTCCAATTATTCCTTAACACTGTAGTAAACAATGATCCCTACGAAGACAGCTGGATGCACAATATGATTCTGTAAATCTTGGCAACAAGAAGTGGAAAGAAATGATCCTCATTGGCACTAAACTAAACAAATTAACCGTCCTCTAGATCTTAATCCTGCCAGTACTGAAAATGATAAGCCTTGATCCCTGTTGTGATACAGATCAGACTGATTTTGGGGTGGTCAGCTTAAAATCTATTCGCACCGAATTTCACTTATTCTGAATAAATAAATACAAGAAACTAATGGTTGTCTTAATTATAGATCTAAGCACAATGAGTCTGATTGTTCTCTCACTTCAACATGCAGGGAACAGCCACAGCTCTAGCTCACTGCTAAGCAAGAACATGAGGACTGACATGATGAAAGGGAAGGACAGCTAGGGCCTGGAGGGACAGCAACATGCAGTTTATGTAGATTCTGTGTAACCAGACTAGAGAAGGAAAATCACTTGGTTGTATAGATTCAGAGACCCATTAAACTTCAGGACAGACAATGGTGTTGTATCAGCAATCCTTTCAGTGCACTAACAGAGGTAATATGACCTTTCTATTCTTGATTAATACCTTTCTGTTTGCACATGGAAGAACAGCATTAATCCTTTCATCTGTCCTGTTTCTGTGTTTTACATGTTTTACATGAGCTGCTTCGTTAGCTGGGTGTTCATGGTCATCAAACTACCCCCAAAAAACCATATTCAGCTGATTATCTTATGTAATCCAAATATTTTTGCGGCATCTCTGCTTCCCAGAACTTGCCCAGTTGTTCCTCTTCATTCATCTATCTTTTTATATTTAACTAAGTGGAAATATATCTATGTATTTTCCAATCAATTCAGACAACTGTGTACTAGTAACCCATCATTTTCATTCTTTACCATTGCTTGTAGCTGTTTATTGTACAGAAACTTTTACCAGTGATTATTCTATATTAGTTTCTGGGGGTTTTGGTATGAATCATAGTGAAATCAACATACACCTGGCTACTTCAGGGCCATTCTTATCAGTCATTGCACTCAGATGTTGATGAACTGACCGGTTTTCACCCTCTTACTGTGAACCATGTCAAGTTTGCATTTGAGGAGCTGCCCTCAAGCCCTTCATCACTTAGTTATCCACATGTATGTTTACCTGTGTCAAGGTTTCTTCCTGCTGCCCGACCGGTGCATGACTGAGAAGCTGTTTGAAGTTGTGGGTCCATCATGGTATGTGAAAGAAACATGAAGACCAAATGGGGTCAGGCCCACTCTGAGAGGCAATATCCTAGAAAGAAAAACTAGGAAGATTGGCTGATGCTGAACAGTCAAAGCTGAGTAGATGTCTGGGCCTCAGCAGTTGCCTTCATGTGGGAAGAAAAGAGAAGACAAGGGCAGGGAAGACAAGGGCAGGGAAGAATAACAAAGAGCCTCCAACAGGAGAGGGGAAAGGTAGAAATGGTACAGGAAGAAACTAATGCATAAAGCATCATGGCAGGAGCAAGAGCAAAGAGACCATGACTGAACAGAGAGCTACAAGATTAAGATTTTGCAAATATGTTAGAGCTGTGAAAGAATTATTTGATCATGTGATCTGAGCTAAGGAATGAGGAAAATGAGCAGCTGTCAGGGTGCTGTTATCATTGAAACAGTCTTGACTTGGGCAATGTTTACCTGTTTGGGGGTTTTTTTGTATAATTTAATTCATTTAGAACACAAACCTCTGAGAATTCATTCAGGCATTGAGAAAAAAGCAAGACAACATAAACAACTAAACAAACTAATAAACATCTCTCTTTTCCCCTTCCTCTATTCAAATTCCCCTATTTTTTTTTTTTTTTTGTGGGTTAAGTACAAGTCTAGCCCAACTCCCTCTGTGTGGAACAGGAAGTTTGGTGTTGTGTGCATGATGAGTCCTTTCTGTCTGTTGTTCCATGCATATTGGGTTTCTTTCTGCTGATATCCACTTCTTACTGCTTTTTGTTTTGGTGTGTCCCTGCTCCAGCATGGGTCTCCCATGGCTGCAGTTGCTTTGTCAGCACCCCTGCCCCAGCAAGGTCAGCTCTGAGCCTCCTCCCACACAGGCTCCCTCCAGCCCCCACTGACCAAACCTGCCCTTTATGCCCAGTTCAGGGGCAAGGGTCAGCCCTCGGGCACAGCCTGGAGGGGTGCAGCCAGTGGGTTCTGGCTCTGTCCCAGCAAGCTCAGCCCCAGGAATTGCACTGCCCTGATACTGCCCCAAACCACTCCCCTGCCTCGCTTTCTCTGCACCACACTTCCCTGTGCCTTGCAAGCACACCCAGGCTTGTAAATGCCTGCCAGAATAACCTTCTTAATCCTCTAAGGAAGGATTTAATTATTCCACTCTGGCATACATGCTGCATGTTGGACTGCGTATTCAATGATCTCATCTACGACTTACGAATGTCAGGGTTTTAGTGAAACATATTACCATTTCATTGAGAAAAACATGTTAAACAAAACAGCAGGCACAAATATGGAGAATCAATTGGCTGAATGGTAAAAAGGTTTATCAATGTAATTATAAACAAGACCTCATATTGATTCCAGCTCTGTAGAACTGTACAGCTTAGGAGCAACCACATTTGGAGATGAGCATGTGGTGAGGTATCGAGATGACAGCTATTACTGAATAATGTGGAATGCTGCCAAGATAAAGTGACACACCATTGTCCTTAAAATTTAAAAAGAAAAAAGCAAAGAAAAAAAAGAAAATGCTTTGCTGTGCAACTCAGATATTTGCAGGTCCAGAGAACAAACAGACATAATAATATCCTCTGTAGATTGTAGATCCTTTATAATCCTGCAGTCACGTATTCAGATTATTTTTTTAAGTGTCTAAATATGTTGACAGGATTTATTTACAGCTGCACATTGTTTCCTTGACACAGATCTCTATAAAAATAGGAAGGTTGAAGGTCAGGGCACTGAGTCATTAACTGGAGTGTTTTGGTTGCAACCTTTGTGATGGCTTCTCTCTTAACATTAATGAAAAATATGCAAAATATCTGTAGTTGGATTACATCTGTGGCGCAAAGGCTTTCTTTTTTTCCTACAATAAATAAAATAATCTTAAATATGTGTTTGAGTCCTGCATAAGACCTTCCTTAGAAATCTAACTGTTCTTGCAATGGGCAGGCTGTCCTCCATTTGGTACCTAGGCTGTCCTCAGAGGCAATGGCTGGACTCCTCCATCCCTCAGCTCTCCAGCAGAGCAGGGCCTCTGTTGTTTGCTTGTGCCCTGCCATGTCCTGAACATTTCTTTGCCTCACGTAAAGCCCAGCAACAACATGCAAAGTTCTGTAGGCTTTGAATTACCTTAATTTGAATGGGCTTCATAAGAACGTTTTGGAAGATAAAACAAACAGCCTCCCAATATCACCACTGCTAAATCTTAAATTTGTGTGAGCTTTTGTGGGGTTATCAGCCCGAAACCCACAAAGCATGATTAAATTATTCATTTGCAGGAAAGAAAAGTGCTGCCTGCATTGTACCAGCTCAGGTGAAAGTAGCATAGTCTCCACACACATGCTAAATTCCATTACCTGTAAAGGGAGCATTGATTTAATTTTTTTTTTTGTTTTGAACACCATGACACCAGAAATGATGGGCTTCCATTTTATTTGTATTAATTGTATACACACTTTGGAAGCTGATAGGGTAAGATTGATTGTAATTGGGCCATAAATTTAGAATTGAGAAATGCCATCCATTTAGCTGGACAGTTCTGTGATGAAATACATTTCAAAAGCACGGATTGCAGGCAGAGTGTCTGAGATAACAAATGATAAATGCCTCATACCTATAGCTACAGAGAAGTAATCCTCAATAAAAAGTAGGCAACTTATCAAAGAGCTACCACAAGTTATTTTCTCTTGATTTTGCACTACAATAAATTTGTTTTGTTAAAATACTCTTTATCACATTACCCTTTTTATTTGATAAAAACACACAGTAGATACCTTTTGAAATATAAAATGCTGCATATCCTGTCATTGCATGGTGTGTCACTAACCTTCTGCTCCATCAGAAAATAGTTGCATAAATCTGATTAAATAAATCATACTCTTGATATCTGTACATATGTGAAAAAGCAACCTCATGAATACCCTGATACATATCCACAGCTATTGTAGACTACTGCAGTGCCACTAAAGACAATAGAGCTTTAACAATTTACACCAGAAAAGGATTTGTGTTTCAAAGTGTGTATAAAGCTATATGGAAGCAAACCCCAATGTAACTTGTAACACATGTTCTGGAGGTGATCATGAAAAGTGTAATTTTCCCTCATGTATTTTTGTTCTTTTTTCTTCAACTGAATTTCATAAGCAAAACATCCTGCCATTTCGATTGCAAGATTTCCTTAAAGAGATGTAAGAGGTTGATTTCTTTGTTAAGTCATCTTTCAGAAATGGGAATTTTTATTTCTTATCCATACAAACAAATTTTCATCCCTGAGTTATTATCTTTTTCTCTGAGTACTTTCATAGCCCTCATCAGCCAGGTACCCAAGCATCTTTTTAAGACAAAGCATGTCAGTTCTGTTTCCCTTTGAAAAGGGGATGATTTGGCTTTGGGATGGACAAAATGGAAATGGTCCTATGACAACTGATGGCAGAAAAGCAGATGGTTATGCTTAGATCAGAAAGCAGAGTAACTATTGGTCTGAATTCAATGGTGATTGATCCATGAAGGGTTTTTCTCCTATAGACATAAGTTTCCTTCTACTGGTCAATGGTTTATTTCTGTCCATGGAATGAAGCTCTTAGAGTTGGTGATGATACATGGAAGTTTACTAGATAGAGAGCTCCTATTTAGTGTTGAGCCTTCTCATGTAGAATTATGCACATAACGGAAATATTCTAATGCATCTCCAGAGGTATATCTTCCCACTCTGGAGACTAGAGACTTTTGCTTACCATGTGGCTCAGCACAGAGAATTAGCAGTGCTGGCACAGAGGGTGGGAAAGGATCCCCTGGGCCCTCCATCCAGTCCACACCGGTCATTACAGCCTCAATGCATGTAAGTATTTCTAGTGATTCCTGATGTTCTTGCTACCAGAAAAACACCAGACTCTTTTATTATTATTATTATTATTAACAAAGTTTGCAAGATAATATAAACAATAAGTTATCTGTAGCAAAACAATCATTAATATGTTTGAAATAAAAAGAATAGAGTGTTTTGATCAGGAGTCAAGAATATGGTGCAATCAGTATTGCAGGTCTTAAAGTCTAAATACTTTTTTTGAGTTCATAACAATAATTTATTTTCTCAATACTTTATTTGAAGACCTAAAAGTAGTTGCCAGAAGCAGCAAAATAGCTCTATCCCTGTCCAAAGCAGAAAAGAAAGGTGATCTGGTTTGGGTAACAGAAGGCTAGAACATGACTAAGGAATTTCGCTGCAGAAGTGATAACCACCTCTGGTGATAATAAGTGATTTTCATTCCAGAAAAATTCTTCAAAAGCAGAACATTGATATTTTAATTTTTATTTTTTTTTTTTTTTAATTTAGGAAAAGTAACTTTTGGAGGTATTAGAAAACTTTGTCATTAATATGGCAACTTTGTCAAAAAAGACTTCAGTTAACATTTAGAAAGAAACCAAAAAACAAAGCCCCCAAGATGAAAAGAAGGGAGAGGGAAGTTTTGATGGAAACAAAATAAAGAATGTATTTTAATTCTTTCAAAATTGTTAACAGAGAAATATTAAGTCCAAACCCACCAAAGTTCTCTCTGGAGTTAAAAAAATACAAATTATCTGTGTTTTAATTTCAACTAAAATACAAATAATTATGGAGAATTTGTGTTACTCTGTATTCATCCTGAGCTACATGTTTTAGGGAACTGGATTTGTGTAGATGCAAGGAGGTGCTCACCAGCACATGTGTTCTGCTCACATAAGATGAATACAGACCTGGTATTTTGGTTTACTCCCACCACCCAGAATAATAGCTCACATCTTGTGCCAGGGATGAATGACTGTAAGTGAGTGTTTAAGAGACTCAACTTCATCATTGATTCCACAGGGCTTTTTTTGCCGCTCAGTCTCCGCCGAACTCAAGCTGCTCTCCAAATTTTGCCCCTTTTCATTTTGTTTTGCAAAAGAAATACATCATCCAGTGTATGCTTCTGAGTAAAATGCACAACAGGCACTCAGGTTTCCAGCAGTAGCATAGCTCCGGGGAGATTTTAAGCATTTTAACATTTCTATAGTAGTACAACATGCTGTGGAGTCAGAATTATTACCTTTCTTTTTATCTGTTTACTTTTCAATCATAATATCAGCCAAAATCAGCAACACAGAAATTCAGGCAATTATCAGAATGATTAAGCAGGGAAATCTAGGAGGTGGTTAGGGAGATATGACCTCCTGGCAATGAAAGACACATTCTGCTTGCCATTTGGCATTTGTCTATCACTGTTATGCCCTGGACTTCAAGCGTTTTTATTTCCCAGAACATTCCCCCTTCACCCCAGCAGCAGCTCCTTCTGTCTTTCTTGCCAGCTGAGTTGGAAATGCATTTTGGGATGTGTGTTTGCTATCCCAGGTCATGCGTCAGTGTGTGTTACCTGTCTCAGCACACAAGTTGCATCAGCAGTCCAATGAACAGAGAGCTCCTGTCCTCCTGGGCTTTGTTTAATGTCTCTCTTCCTCCTGTAGCACTGACAGGCAGGGGGGAACATGTCACACCACCCTAATGCAAGCGGAATAGCTTTTACCTTGGCTGGTGGCCAGTCACTTTTTGCAAAGAATTAATTCTTCTTGCCTTTCTGGAAGAGTTTGGCTTCCTTGTCTTACTAATTTCTTCCTTTTCTGCCCGAGGTGGTGGCTCTATAAAATGCAGGAGTTTTGCTATATTGTTTTCCCACTTTTTACATGGTTTACTTGATTGAGGAACTGACATAAGAATTGGAGGGCTTGTAGGCTCCTTGTAAATCACAATTCCATACCCTGATACTTATTGCAAGCTCAGTCATCACTTACTAGGCCACAGAAGTAAGTCTCAAAGCTAATTTAGGTGCTAAGGCAAGGATGTGTGTATTTTAAGACAGTTCATCTGAAGAACCCCCTACGAGAAGATGTGGTTTATGAAGAAGGACTAGCCATGTATAAAAAAGAGGAATGAGATGAGTATAGCTCTTTTCCTGAGACCTCATGGCAGTATTCCACATGGCTGTGCTTCTCCTCAGCAGTTTCTCCTTTCTTTACTCTTCTTATTTTTGTTTTATAATTAATGACATCAACCTTTTCTTCTTAGGCCTCAGCTCCCCGTTTTGGTGTGCTGTGAAATTAACTTATTGGATGAGAATTAGGCAGCCCTCCACTCCCTCTCTTGCAAGAGGATGTTTGGATGCCTTTTCTAGCAGAAACCACATTCTAATAAGAAAAGCTGGAAGCTAAGCATGGTAATGAATCCTTTCCAAAAGAACAAAGTTTGTTACTGTTAATATTAACCAGTGATTCATTAGGCATTTCTCAAAATAAAGAAAGTTCCGAGTCAAAAAGTGGGGACAGAGAGGGCTTGGATCTAGAAAAATAAATAAAAATAGTCTTAGAAATTGTTTATTGCCAACTGTTTTAGTAATCTTTTTGCTGCCTACTTGTAGAATGAAACTGGTAGAAGTTCACCAGCATTTTCAGCAACATTTCAAGAATATACTTACCTCTGAAATACATGCAAAACATGAAATGGTACATCCTTTTCTGATGTTGTCAAAACTTCACTGACTGCACCAAAGTAAGGTTTTTTCCCTTAGCATCAAAATATTATTTGAATTTGTGTGGTGCTGGATCATCCTTTATAAATCTCTCTAAATTCTGGGTACAGAGTTCTTACAGATACCATTTGTAATGAATAGGATGTGCATTCATTTGCACTCAAGGTACAAAGTTTGAAAGAAAAAGTCTTTGGTATTATTATATTCTTGGCCTAGTTTTAAATGTGTGCCTGTTTTTATGCTGTTGTGTACAGCCTGTTTACAGCTTGTGGCTCAGGAGATAGAATTTCAGGTTGTTGGCCTTGAGGTTGCTCTGACTTATGGGAGGATTTCTTCTGACTGCTGCATGTTGAAGATTTGAAACTTGGCATCCAAAGCCTGTAATTTTCCTTATGAATATTAATTCCATAGTAACAGTTCCCAGTCTGTGCTGCTTAAAGAGGACAGTTTTGGTTTATCTTACTCCTTAAGCTTTTTTCCCTTCCAGCTGAAGGAAAAAAAACCAAAAACAAAAGAGGAATGAGTTGAATAGCTAATTTAAAGCAAGATTTAAAGTGTCATCTGTGTTTCCAGAGTATTCTCTGATCTTATATAGGTTTTCAATCTACAGATTCTCAAAGATGTTAATAATGGGAGGATGATTTAGTAGGAAATTCCAGATGAAGTTTATACACATGAAGAAAATACCTACATGTCTTTATTTCAGCTATTTTCCCAAACAGCACAAGAGACAGCAGATCTCTACAGCAATGGGTAACTCTCAAAGCTTTCCACAGAAAGATTGTCTTGGCAGAGGAAAGGTCATGGTTATGAGTTTTGACAAAGACTTCCTGAGAGGGTATCTTTTCTTCCAAAGGTCTGGATTTTCCTTTCATCATGTATCACTCTTCAAATACGCTGAAAATCATCACTGTTCTGAAGAAAATCCTGAATAGGAGGTGGGTCCAAGCACAACGCTTATCATTCATTCCAATTCATGACACAGCAAATCCTGCAAATCAATCTGATAAACTCATTGTCCACAGCTAGCCAGGAATTGAAACAGCTGTTTCTTTGGAAGTGCTGACATTTCCAGGAGGAACATGCAATTTGTAATAAGAATAAGATACTAAAAGTGTAACTTCGTCTCTAAAATGAAAATAGTCTGAAAGCATGCTTGTGGAATCAAAACATTTAAATTGGGTAGAGTTTTTTATGTGACTTGAATACTTTATGTCATTTTGTTTGAGTTTCATGTTTGATAACACTTTAAATGTAATCAAAAGCACAGAGATATGAATTGCAGGAAAAGGGAAATCTAAACATTTAACACACACACAAAGTAAATATGGATTATAAACAAACACATAAATACATATACATTATGTATTTATGCACGCTGTGCCAGTCATTATGTTTTCTAAAATGCTGTCTTTAAAATGCCACAAATCCCATTGTCTTTTTCATGAGTTTTAATTTCATGGGCTCCACTTGTATGAATTAATAAAATGGGTTGGAAACTAAGAAAAAAGTTTTTTGGACCCTGAGACTAGACAGTGTGGCACCACTGGAAGGTGTACCCCTGCCTGCTTTTGCCTTCCATAACTGACCAACTATGTAAATAGCCCTCGATCTTTCAATCTGTGCTTTCTGACCCAGGCCAAAGCTGTTCCTTCAGTTTTACCAACAGTATGGACAGTCAAGGGACAATACTTTTGCCTATGCTGCAGTTCTTTTCAGTTTGCTCATGGAGATGTGGCCATAGAGACTATTTCAGGAGAGAAGGGCTCAAATGTACTTCCTAAAGATATGATTTTGAAAAGAACGAAGAAGTCCTGCAACACGAAAGCTGGGGAAGAATTATCCAAAAACTGTCAAGAAGAGATATGTGGGAGACAAGTGAAGCCTGAACACCTGACTCTGAGCTTGTCCACATGATTCAGGATAAACATTAATTAAATTCTTGGCAGTGATCTGACATAAAAAAGTGTGAGATAAGCACAGACAGAACCTGGCCAGAGATCCAGGATTAGATTACTCGATGAAACACACAAACAAACAAAAAAGAGTTTACAGACGAACTGTATATTCATCCACCTTCCAGACTTCAAGCAAAATTTTTAACAAATTACTCCTTTGAGCAATACTTAATCATGGAGCAGTCTTGTTCTTTTCAGAGCATAAGGGTATGTAGTAAAGCTACACGGTCAGGTTTTTAGCTCCACTGCAATAAGATGTTCAGCATTTTTGTGACATATCCATTATCACATATATACAGCATTCAACTGATGATGATTTATACCTCCCACAGCTGCTGTCAACCAGTTATGACAGGTGTCCTTGCTTTACTCTTCAGGTTTATAGCATGGCAACCTTACTGAAGATCCTCCTGTTAAGTTGATGGTGGTAAGGGAACAGGCACCAGCTGTATCTCATCTGAAGGAAACCCTTGTAACAGCGCTGCCCTGGAATTATCTAAACCTCTTCAGTTTTCCAAAGTGGTAGCCTTTGTAAATTTTTTAACTCAGAGCAAAAGTGATCCAAGCATGAAGGCTGCAGGAGTGCCAAGTGCATGTAGAGAAGCTATCATTGTAGATTTTCTTTAAAAATCATATAGGAGCTCACATAATTTGAATGTGCTTTCAGGATTGGTTTATACAGTATAGGACATAAAGAATTCAGTGCCAAATTAGATTCACTGTTAGTATAATTTGTATGGAGATCAGTCCGTGATTAACAATCATTAGGTGCAGGGCCTCTGTTAATGCAGCATTATGACTGAAATAACATGTAAAGAAACATCACCCTTAATTTCTACATCACCTTTTATTTCTCTTGCATTCATAGTTGGTTTGCTTCTCACTTGCACCAGCACATATCTGGGGCTGGTCCAGTGATGAGGCAGTCCAAAGTGGATATGCAGCAGCGACAGATAACTGTCACACTTTTTCCTGTGTAGTGGCTGACATCAAAACCAAGTATTTGGCCATATGTAGAAACCGATGTGGAGGATCAGCCTTGCACAGCTGGCAAGCAGGGTAGCTAAGGGTGTGGGTTTGTGATAGAATATGTAAATACTGCTGGTACAAGTTTTTATGGTGAAAGATACTTTCTTACATGGCACAGAAGGCAAATGTGGACTAAGTAGCTAGTGTAAGAGGAGGGATAGAATGAAAAGCAAAGATAGGAAGGAGAAAGATTAAGAGAACAACAATGAGGAACAATAAAAAGTGGGTCTGTGATCAGATGTCAGTAATAGTCTGTATCCTCTTAAATGTTATTGTACAATGCTAAGATTTAAGCTCTTTTCTTCTTTTTTCCTCATTTAAGGCATATAAGACCCACAGCTGAGAGCACAGCCACATTGGATTCTATGTACAGTCTAGGGTAGTTCAGCCACTCAACACGATGATATTTCATCTCTCTCTAATGACTATATAGTTTATTTAGGATACGTGAGTGCCTGCAGTTACAGATGGGTGGTATCTGTCCAGTATGTTTAGATATGGAGTCGTGTCTCTCATTCTGAGACATATCCTGTGAGTATTTCCTTTTTGGTTTGAAGCAGAGGGCATTCAGCACCTTAGCAATGGAACTACTTTGAAAACCCAGCAGTGGGTTAAATATATCCTAGATTCATCCACACCAACATTGTTTAGTTCTTCCTTGCCTTAGGATTCCTCTGCTTGTGTTAAGGAAGGTGTAACTATACTTCTGCAGTGACATAATTATTTGCTCTTTATGGTCCTTTCAAAAAATGGTTTCCAAATGGAAAGTGAATATAGTGGTTTGATTTTTGTCTCAACCACTTTTGCACTGTGACCCTGCTGAAACAGAACACTGCTACAGTGGAGTCAGAACTGAGAACTGCTGGAATAGCATTGCTTCCTGGGGTTTGGACAGGATTCAGGCTCATGGTGCATGCATAAAACCACAGAAGTACCTGCAGAGAACTAACTCACCAGACACACGGGATTTCTAGCTCAGGACAGGAGTAAGGACAGTTCAAAATGAGAAGAAATGGAGAAGGTATCTGAGAGAAAAAGAGACCTTCCCAGCATGCCACTAGCAGCACCTTAAACACAGAATAGATCGGAATCCTTTTCTAGTTTAGTCTGAACATATCCTCTAGGAAAAAAAAAAAAAATCTGTCTTGATTTTAAAATCTTTTTCAACAATTGTTCAGTTGTCCCAAAGACTAATCACCGTCACAATTTGAAGTGGACACCCTGCTTCAGTTCTGAGTTTGTTAACTTCAGCTTCCAACCACTGACTTCTGTTACTCTACCTTCCACTAGGTTGTAATCAAGACTTCTTAAAGCTTCTTTCTGAGAAATTAAATAGATTTTCCTCCTCTTGTGTTTCACACTACAGGACAATTTCCAATAATTTCATCATGCTGGCTTTCTTAAACTGCTACTGATTTCGCCTTTGAGCAGCAAGGATTACAGCTATCCACAATATACTACAGCCATTTCTAAAGCTTCTCTGCTTCCACTTCACATTCCCCAGTTTATATAGTCTTCAGTTTAAATCACCTTTGCTTACTGGATTATTCTGAGATCTCACATCTACCTGATTGCCCACTAAATCTTTTCTAGAGCTGCTCTGTCTAGAATAGAAGCCTGTATCTACTCTTCAAAAGAGATTTCATTTAATGTTTTGTCTTAGAGGTACCAGTTCCACTACTGCTGTGATTGGAAAACAGGAGAGATATTGTTACATTTTCCCACCATACCCAGAGACATCTGTTCTGTTTCAGTAAGCAGTTGTTCTTATGAGCCATGAAAAATCCATTTTCTGGGCTGTCTACGTTCTTTGGGGGAAAGAGAAGGCCAGGAGCAGCATTCTTTAAAATAGCAGTCAAGCCTCCCACAACAGTCAAGGGTGGAGTACTTTAAGCACACAAGATTAACTTATGATTTGGAAAAAACTCCATGGACCATCTTGTGAGGTATGGCTACCATCATCCATACTTACAAAGTGAGTTACACACTGTGATTATTTCCCCTTTTCTCCCCCATTTTCTACATCTCTTCCTTCAAAAGCAAAGATGTGTATGTGTCATACCATGATTTGTTATTCAACGCCATTATCTGGCAGATCAGTTCTTATACAGCTAGCTGGTGGGTTATCAGCTTCTGGCTGAGCAACATGGTCATAGACCACAGTCACAACTTTAACTGTTCCAGGGCTTTGTAAATCCTCTCTTTGGAAGCAGATTTTTAGGTGTGTTGTTTTCCTTTTCAGAGTATTGAAGACAAAATAAAATTTGAAGGGAGTATATTTAAGTCACTGCTGAAAACCATTGACCAGTACATCTACAACGTGCTATTTTCACATCTTCCCAAGTTCTTTTCTTGTCTTACCCCAGGAAGGCATATGCTCCTTACTAAAGCAAACACAGGGCTATGTCTCAGTAAGAGAGCACCAAAAAAGCTCCATTAGCAGCAGCTAACTACCATGATTTAGCCCATCTGGAGATTTCATCTGTAATTGCATGTTTGAGTATTTCAGCACAAACCGTTTCAATACTTATATCTGGACATCTCTGTATCCATTAGAGTGTATAGATGTGTACAGGGGTGAGCGTGTGTTCTAGCATCCAAAAAATGAGTAAAATATCTTACAATCATCTGTGGATCATGTAACTAGCTAAGCAGACTTCCTTCAAATTTATGCCCCCCATCTAGCAATGAGCAAAGCCCACAAGTATTAAAACTGTCAGCACAAAGGTAATTTAGAAAAGAGAAAGTTATAAGCTACTGCAAATTAGAGCATGGAATGAGAGTACATCTCCTGTGAGAGAAGTCCAATTTCACCCGGCTTTGGCATTGAATTTTTCAGGGAGAAATTAGCTTCAGAACTGACTTCAAATACTTAAGAAAAAAAAAAAAAAAAAGAAATACATGTAGAGAATAAATACAAATGTTGATAATAAAATTGGAAAGAACTCTAATAATTTAGATATTAATAATTTTAAAAGTAGAATCTCTCTAGGAAACAGCTGGGAAGAATGTTAACTAGAAACCACATTTACAAAGATGGCCTTTAATCATGGATCATATTGAATCAATTAGTGTTATAGTTAACCAGATATTTCTAAATCCAGAGGTAATTTTCATTCATGGGTGAATGGAGTGCACTCCATAAATAAGTTACCTTAATTTTTGTTTTATATTTTTGAAATACAGCAGGATCATCATATGCATAATGAGATTTGATGTTTTTTTCTTAATGTACCAGCTTCTGAATTCATTCATTTGTTTAAACTGTACAGAATATTAATGCCATGTTTAATTATAATCCATGAATCCTAAGCAGTACTTAAGTTTCTTCATACAAAATTGCTATGATGAAATACTCATTGGTTTGATTATTTTCTGCTTCTTATTAGTTATGCTTTGTCACTCTCACTGTTGCCAAAACACAGCTTTTTTATTTTTCTTTTGACAAAGAATTTGCATTATTAACCCATGATAAGAATACTGTAGACAAGGAGTGAAACCTGTTGTTGCTTTTTTATCAGTACTTTTAAATAGTGAAATAAACTAGTGGGTTAAACTGCCCGGTCCTGAGGCATTGTAAAACCATAAGTAGAGCCCACTACATGCATATACTTCTTTTCTTAGGTTTGTATGGCATTTGATCCAAAGTTCGTTGAAAACAGTGCAAACTTTTTCACTGACTTCCACTGAATTTTGATTCATGGTCACATTGCTAATAAAGGTTTAATCACAGATCTTCCAGCACTCATGGCAGAAATGATTTATAGATGACACAAAGATCAGCCACAATTTAGGACTCGCTGCCCTGCCATCTGACCTTCTGCAGCTAATGATGGAAAAAGATGTGGCAAAGCAGAGCACTGAATGGTGAATATTGGACACACAATTCTCTATGGTATATCTTTGCACAGTTTGCTCTCCATGTGTGAGTCTTATTTACTCACTGACAGTCAACATATAACGTGTCCCCTTGGAATACTGAACAAAAGACTTTGTGTCAGGTTTCAGGTGGAGCTTAGAGATCTTCTCTAAAGTTAATGATCTGCATGATGTATCCATACTTCCAAGATGAGATGTCTGTTGCA
This sequence comes from Hemiprocne comata, assembly GCA_020745705.1. NCBI lineage: Eukaryota > Metazoa > Chordata > Aves > Apodiformes > Apodidae > Hemiprocne > Hemiprocne comata. The sequence goes on along the minus strand of CM036586.1, from coordinate 150,676,423 downwards.
GCTAATAGTACTCAGCTGCATATCACTGATCTTCATCAACACTGTATTATCTGCAGTCAAGTGTCTTTTGTGTTTACTGGGAACACATACCCCATTGGTCAGTCCCAGAGCTGCTTCTTTTCCTTTTGCTTTTCTGTTTTCCTTTTCCCTCTTCATTTTAACCTTTTTAATTAATTTTTGAGTTGATGACCATGAAACAGAAAAGTCTAGGCATGGTGGTCAAGAGAATGAAATCTGGAGATATTGGAGAAGGAAGAGTGAGTAAAAGCAGTTACATACCACCCTCTGAGTCTGGTTATGATCTATATTTATAGCAGTAGGTGTTTCAGTAAGTTTTGATGAATAACAAGTTTGAGAAAGTAATCAATTAATAACATATATTGGGACTAGGTTTGTTAAGGTTCTGTACACACTTGAGGTAAGCAGAAACAAAAGACCAGAGCCCATGAGGGCACTTATAATTAGAAAGGTTAGGAATATGCAATATACAATACAAATGACAAGTCTTTCTGTACAGTAATAAATAAACATTGCAATTTCCCACTGGTTTTTGAGACTACCTTTTGCGGGTCATTTACCATTGCCTTAATATGCCTCAGGATTTCTGTAGTCATTTTTTGTTTTGAGATTTCCCTGGCTGTTTTTGGGCGTGCTGGTATCTTAGTTTAAAGCATCAGTCAATATCTAATGATAACATGCATACAGCATTTATTGCAAAAAGCACTTGGCTGCCTCATTTGAAAGGAGTAGTGGAATGAATAGATCCTTCTGATTATTCTTTAATTTGTGAAATACACAAATAATTAATAAGTTCATCTCTACAAACCAAGACCTTGAGATGCCAAATTCACAGCATCTGCCCAAGACACCCTCACACTACAGTGGTATTTCAAACTTCTGTGCTTGTTCTGTTCCCAGTCTCCTACTGGACTCCTTAACATGTGCCTCTTCTTGAACCCCTTTCCACAGTGGTCCCACAAAAAAAGTTCAAGAATTGCCGGAGTGAGCCCTGTTTTCTCGGAAAAAAAATTTGGTATCTTGCATCTGTCATGCCAAGAACTCCTAACATGATGGGGGGACATGATGAACACTGCTGCAGGATCCACAAATTCCCCATTGTGTGACTACTTTTCATCTTGTACTCAGGCAACTGAGAAAACAGGTACCTGCTCATGGCCTCTTTTTTTTTTTTTTTTTTTTTTTTTTTCCCACATGGCTCTCTGATCACATCTCTGTGTGCTCCAAAATCAAGGTGAGAGCAGGTCCTATGAAGCAGCTACCCTATAATGGTCCAGAGACAACTTTTTGTTATGGGGCTGGAAGAAGAGGACATTACGTTTCAGGGTTAATGGCAAAAATACCTGTCTGTTTCATTTCTACTGTTCAGGGTGGCAAGGTAAATGGCAAGGTAGAAGAAAAATGGAACTACCATGCTCCAGTAGTAATGTATTAATTTATGTAATTTGCATTCTGTCTCATCTGTTCAGCCAGTAAATTATGTGGGGGAGAATTGCCTTCCAAAATGCTGACATGGGGCATAAGGTACCCTTTTTTCTGCACACTGCATTGCTGTCAGACCCACAGTGACCATCTGCAGCTGCTCTTTGCAGTTAGCCTGGGATAAAAGGGACATGGAAAGCTGGGCTTCAGTAGTTGGCTACACCAGCTCAAATCTGGAATAGCTCCTCTGACATCAGTGGAAGACTGTCTTTAAAGCAGTGGAGAGCAGAATGTAGTTTCATGCCTCACCGCTTGTCCTTACCCACTAGAACCTACTTCTCTGTGGCTCGTGTATGTCTGTATGGGGGAAAGATTAAGGGGAAGGATGAATGAGACTGTATTTGCAAACAGACGTGAAAAACAAAACAAGTACAATTTCTCAGTACAAAACAATTTCTTAGTAGCCTCGGTTTTACTTTCCGTGAGGCACTGCTCAGTGCTTGTAGTAGAAAAGATCTAATACTCTGGAAAGCTAACAGCACCGTTTAGGCTTATTTGTTAAAATGAGCTAATTCTCGTATGACAAGTCCCTTTTCCTATGGTAGAACTTGTTTGTATTTAGCAGAGAAGGGAGAAATGCCAACTAGGCACTAATAGACTTCATTAGCAATTAATTATAAATAACAGTTATGAATCTAAATCAGTATCAGAAAATAATGAATTCATCCTTGTCATGAATGAAAATGACTAATGAATGTGGTCCATACACAGCTAAACAATGCAAGGTGTCTATAACTTAGTAAGTAAAAGGATGGACATGCTGAGATCCTGGGTCTGATCCTGCTCTGACATTAGCCAAAAGGTTCCCAATACCCTTCAGTAAGAGAATGTGTGACAGTGTCTTCTGTCATGGATGAAAGAGACAATTTTTTTTATATCTTTGACCCAGCCTTTTGTGACAGATAAAAGACAAAGAAAGGGATATTTATTCAGGAAATGTTGGCAAAGAGTTGAGCTGAGACTGTCAGAAATGTCTGAGAGGTTCAGACTCTAGACACTATTAAAGCTGCGTTACTGAGACCAAGAGTGAAACATCCACAAAATCAATAAAATATCAATGTTTAGGATAATAATTAAGAGATACTTGTAAAAGAATTATGCTCTTTTGTTGGGAAAGCATGTGCTGGGCATTTACATGGGTCTTTATATAGTTGTATTAATTAAAGTTACTGATTTCTAACCAACAAATTTTTAAAGAGAGAGAATCAGCTATTACTGTTTTGATACCATGGCATGTTTCAAGAGGTAGAATCAGGAAGAATAAAAACTTATTTTCTCCTTCCTGTCATTTTAGCAATTAGCAAAATAGGTATCATCCTTTTCCTGTTCTGCTATTGATCCGAAGGGATTGTATGGGAAGGGATCTGGCCTAGGAAATTAGGATTCTCTCTCTACTTGTGAGTGGGTGAAAATGTCCCTCCTTTCATATTTCTTCCATTTGTCATTTTATGGATGGAGCCAGACTGTTTTCAGCAGTGTCAGTTTACAGGACAAGGGGCAATGGGCACTAGCTAGAATACAGGTGAACAAGAGGAAAAACTTATTTACTGTGAGGGTGACAAAGGATGGGAACAGGCGGCCCGGGGAAGTTGTGGAATCTCCTTCTCTGGAGATATTCAAAACACGCCTGGATGCAGTCCTGTGTTATGTGCTCTAGGCAATACTGCTCTGGCAGGCAGGTTGCACTAGAGGTCCCTTCCAACCTTGATTAGTCTGTGATTCTGTGATTCTCTCAATCATAGTGATTTGCATTGGCCCAGAGTAAGGCCTAAACTGCCCATATTGTTAATTCAGAATACACAAAGAGCACACCACAATGTGATGAAATAGAGGTAGGAATGTGCAAGTGCTGATGCAGCTGGGTATTTATTTATTCCTTGTGCTCTGAAATGAACCACTTTAATTCAGACATAACCACCTTTGATGGACATAAATTTTCGATTCCATTTAAACTTCAGGAGCAGATCCACTCTAGATTGGTGGAACCCTTGTCAGGTTCAGCACATTCCCACTTGTGCTGGTCCACAGCAGGATTCAACTTAGAAGCTCCCCAGACCCTGACCTTGGAAGCATTATCTTCTGTGGAGGCAAAAGGAGTCTTCTAGGGATGCAGGTTTCAGGTAAACTAGCCTTCCTTTCAGAGTTCTCTCCCTCAGTTATTGGGGTGCTCCTCCGCTTCTTGGTATTCATGGGAAATTCTCTCTGCTGTCTTTACTGCTTTCATAACAAAGTCCACGTGACCTGCTGCTACAATGGAGGGTCTTGGCCATGAGATGTCCCTACACCAAGGTCAATCAAAGATTAAGGAAAGCTGAAAGAAAAGAATGAGGATTTGTTTTTAAGTAAAACCCGACTTGATTTAAGGAAGTGAGCAGCATTAGGGCTGCAAAGAGGATATAAATGTGGATTGGATGGAAGCTTTGCAGAAAAGATCTGAAAGTTTGTGCTCTATTTGAGAATGACATGAGAGAAAACACAGGTGATAATATGCCCTCTGCTTTAATTATACAAATACTATGTACTTGGATTATAAATTGTGTGAAACCTGTAAAACAGAAACTCCTGAATTTACAATGTTTCAGTCCATCCCATCTCCAGAAATAGGTGATCTCCTATTATGCCCAGGCATCTCTCTTCTTGTCCACCTCTCCACCACTTTCCTTTATTTTCTGGCATCCTGGTGCTTGTATGAGGGGAAAAGCTGCAATGAATACTGTTCCAGGGTTATCACAGGATCCTGGGATTCTACAGAGTAGGTCTCTGCCTCTTAAACCTCTCCTTCACACAACCTGCCAGTTAATGCTTCCTGGATTGTTTTTTGCTCCTTATTTTTACTCTTCCTGGTTTTTAGAAGACCTGACCCACATTGCTCTATCAAACCCCTTCCAATTTTCTTCTCAAGTAGAGGTACTCTTTTATCTCCTTCTCCTATGCTCCACATTTTTAGCTTTTTCCTGAATTAATTGAAGGAGAATCTATCAAACATAGCTTCTTTTAAAAAAATAAATTACTGTATTTTATTCCAATGATTTGTTTAGTTGACATTTTAATAGTCAGCAATTTGTTCTCCGTGAGTTCTAATGCTGGATTTTTTGTAATATGTATGGTGGGAACAATTAAACATCTAAAATTGCAAACATACATCATTTTCTGCATATTTTACATCAGGTAATGCCTGCAATTGTCCTTGGGAAAAAAAAAGAAAAAGAAAAAGAAAAAAAAAAAGCCTTTTCTGCATCAAGGACACCAATCCAGGACTTTGAAGGAGCAGGAAATTTATCAAGAATACAAGACTCTGAAACAGCCAATTCCTTTTCAGTGTAAATCAGCCTAGTGAAATCCAAATGCTTACTTTATATCCCAAGTTAATCGCTGATCGCTGTTGATTTTTAATCCATAGTCCCACTCTGTTTCAGAGACTGTACATAATATTCCTTCAAAATATGGATGAAAAAAGCCTTGACATCAAACTGAGTCTCTGCTCTTAAACCTGTATGGGTATCACAGAGGGATTAGGTTCTTTTACATGTACTGCAACTGATGTTCATAGTGTCACAGTGTGATCATTCTGGTTGGAAAAGACCTTCAAGATCATTAAGTCCAACCACTACCCTAGCTCTGCCACGTCCACCACCAAACCCTGTCCTCTGGCACCACATCTGTCTTTTTAGATGACATCTGTCTTTTTAGATTATATTCTTGAAGGACTAAGTTACCTTTTGCTGGGCATTCCAGTCACAGAGGTTGTATTGCATTTCTCTGGGATTACCAACATTTTAAAACCTTTGCTGTGGCTTTTAGCATGCTGGAGGCATAGTAATAACTCATTATATTATCCTACCCATCTGTAAGTTTTGAATCAAAGAGAGAGAATTCATTTCCTATATGTACCAAGAATAGAAAGTTTAGATGGTTTATTTTGCCTTCACAAGATCAATACCCTCTTTGTTTCGTACAAAATATGAAAAACTAATTTCACAGAATTAACTTGAAAATCCTTTACTGAATAAATCATTCTGGAACATCTGGCTGACTCATAGAGGCTTTGCTGCTGCAAGAAACCTTCAAGCCTAAATTGCTCTGAATATATCTGCATTTTCTTTGATTATTAACACAATGGACAGGTTTCACACTGGTTTGTGCCGACATAAAGTAGCTGTGCAAATGAAATCTCCTCTGAATGTGCCTAATGTTGTGTGAACTACAAGTTTTCTTCTACTGAAATCTTTATTTTCACTGCCATTGAACTCAGGAAGGGGAAAACAATTTTATTCTTATGACTAAAGCAACTGACTTGACTTACCATAATCTACTTTAGGGTATTTGCAAACCCCTTTTTAACTTTTCTTGGATTCAAAATGTTTATTTCTAGTGTGATACAGTACAGGTATTCTGTAATTCTTGAGCAGAAGCAAAACAAATTTATGGTTCAAGCCAATTAAGCAAAGAAAAGCAAGAGGTGTTAAATGTACAGTTTGATATAATTTGATAAGCAAATTAATTTACCATGCAAAGTGGTATCTCCCCAGATCTGAGATCGGTGGTCTGAAATTGTGTTAAGCAGTCTTTAAAAATACCTGCTGAGAAGCACCCAAACCATCTTACTACTTGACATTTGAAATCTCATGCATTTCTTAGTGTCTGTCTGTCTGTTGTATCTCAACGCATCTGGCTGGTCTCTGTATAGACCACACTCCTCAAATCTGACGCGACATTCAAATCAAACATGGCACCACAGGAGCTGCAGGTTCAGCCAATTAAAACCCTGTCAAGGGAATGTGAGGTATGAAGGTGACAGTTAATATATATTAACAGTAGCTTTTTTCCTTCCCTCATGAACTAATGGGTATTAGCTGCAGCACCAGCTTCTAATTCTCATCTATTTATTACAGGCACCGTGGGCTGGAATCTGGTGCATACAGAGGCATGCCTAAGGAACTGGTTATAGACTATGGTAGCAAACTGGCTGTTGGGTCCAGGGATCTGGGCAGTTGTCAGAGGGAGTCTATAGCCCATTGCCACATGGGCTGGACTGCACGAGGGGTGTTGGGAATACTGGAGAGGCCCAGGGGGAGCTTCTGATTTTCTCCCACCTTCCCCAATCTGCAGACCCAGGCAGTATGTAGGTTCCCACCCCAGACCTAGCCAGTCCCCATGCACTCCGCTCTCCTGCCCTCCAAGGCCATTCGTAAGGAGAGTGCTTATGAGCACTTGGGGTGCTCTGCCTGCTTACCATCCTATATGAGGGCAGAGGCTGAGCCAGGATATCTGCTTTTCACAGCAATTCCAGTTACCAAGTTCAGGTAATTAACAGCTAAGGTAGGTCTTGACTACTTGTAGCCTTCAGGTCCAGTTTCTGCAGAAGCCTTTCCTGGAGCAAGTTCTGCCAGTCACCCAGAGGGAACAACAGGGGATTTCATCAACAGACCACACAACAGGACTAAACTAAGTCTCATTGATTGAGGGGGAGTAAATAAAGTAGACTACAAGAATGATTATGGAGACTTACTTAAAAAGGGTCTCAGTAAAGCTCCACCACTTTCCTTTTTTTGTAATTACACAATGAAGTAGCTCAATACCAAGTCAAAGTGAACCAGACATTCCCACCCTAAAATTCTGAAACCTTGGAAAGGCTCCACCTTGCAAAAAGTCAGACAGAAAGCATAGGGATGCTGAGTGAAGTAGGAAGTGGGAGAAGTCTCTAGCAACTAGCCAGGAGTTGAAACAACCTGCTGAAGGCATTGGCAGCAACAACCGCCTCTTCCCATTTGTATGGAGCTAGAAAAATCCTAATACAGCCTGTAGCTCTTCTTCATGGGTGTGTGTTCTTCTGAAACACTAGCTGCAACACTTAAGTGCAATTTTCAGCCTGGAAAACAGACACCAGCAACTGTTGTTGTCTGTGAGCTGTTGCATACATTTGTTTATAGAGAGAAATTTATCAGAGGAGACGCAGCCCATAAAACTTCAGAAGCTATATTACAGAAATCATTGTGCTAAGAACTACCTTGACTTCAGAAAATGATCATGAAATTGCAAAAACCCTCATTAAACTGAAATACTGTCCCAATAAAGAGCTTCTTATATCAGACATGCTTTCAAGAGAGCTGATAAACATTGAAAGCAAAAAACTGCAGGAAAAAGAGTTTGAAGTAAATGTGATTTAAGTGTTACTTATTACTGACAGAAAAAATTGATATGTTTGAGCAAGAAATGTAAAATGACCCAACTTCACAGCAGCGTGAGAGAGTTATCTTAGACTGAGACTGACAAGAAATAGTCCAAGCACCACCAACTATACAAAAGGTGTTGGGATTATGGAAATGAAATAACTCCCTGTGATGGGACATTTTATTAGGGAAAAAAGATTGTCGCAACAGGATATCATAAAAGGCCAGAAATGTGGTGCAAAATCCACAAGAGATGTTGAATAGAGCAGAGCTCACAGTATCAGGTGTTTGTCACAGAAAAGAGCCTGAACAGAATTCCATCCAGGCACAAACAGCTCTCCTGGAGATAAGGTACCCAAGTGTGAAATCTATAGTACATTCAGGGAAAATATGTCAGAGAGCCAGTGACACTATGTTTAATTCCTGATTACCCCGAGGCTATGGATGGCACAGTCTGAATGAAAAACTTCATATCTTGAATACTTGAATCCATAGTAAAGGAGTGTAACAGCACACTTTACATCATTTTTCTGAGTTAATCAGTTTCAGAAGTGAGAGGACAAAGGAAAAAAAAATCTTTACGTTCATGTCCTGAGCTAAATAAACCAAAGGTAAGCAGCCCTGAAATCATGGCACAAGAGCCCTGTGCCAGGCAGTGGGAATAAAGGACGTGACTGACAAACACCCACAGGCTGGAAGTGGAAGAGAATTGAATTTCAGTCGGCAGGTGTCAGCACCACATACCAAGGATGGAGCTTGTCATGTTCACTTCAGAGCTAATGGAAGGACACTGACAAAACCAAGGACAACTTGTAATCCCTTTCCTGTAAGCAAACAGGAAGTCTAGCAGCGCTCCTGGTGTCCTTCATTTACAGGCTGGACAGGAGCCAGACGCACTGAAGAAACTATGTTCTTGCTTCTGGAAAGGAGAACTGACTGCAAGCTAGCACAAGTTAGCAAGTGCGCAGGTAGAGACATGACACATGTCAGCCCACTTGCACTGAGACCATCTTGATGTCTGGAGTGCAAACCTGAGCATGGATTTACTGAAGATGTTGGTGCATGGATTCATGTGACTCTCAGTCCCGGTACTCAGCCTGTCCCTGCTGGCACAGCATGTGCTTAGGGACATGGAAAATGAGGGATAACTAGCTAACACCAGAGTTACACATTTTTTAACTGAACTCAGGAAGAGTGAGCAATTGCAAGTAGGGCTACACAGACAACTGTTTCTATGGTAGCACAGGTTTCAGTCATGATTCCTGGCTCCCACACTGCACCCCAGGTTGCACCAGTTGCAGGTGCAGGTCTGGGGAGCACTGGTGTGAGTCAGACCAGGAAATGTTCTGGTTTTCTTCTCTTGAATTCAGCTGCACCCTTCAATGGCAGTGGAAACACTGGAACCACAGAAAATAACAGTCGGGAAGCATCATTCTGAAAGTATCTTCTGGCTGGTCAGAGGACTAAAGACAAAATCCCTATACCTCCAAAATGGAGAGTATCTGTGAGTTTCAAGAAGTGAAAATACGACTTAACTTCGTTATGCCTTTCAGTTTTGTAGATATATAGCTCTGATAGAAAAAAAATATCTAATTCTTCTCCTGTATTATTCTTCTAATAAACCTTCTTGTATAGACACTGTTGTATTGGTATGAAGGTTATCACTTACTAGTTTCTTTTTCTGCTTTTTCCCCGTGGAAATACTGGCTGGGACATAAGGCAACTTTTGTATCATTGTAACTATGCCCTTCCTAGAGAAACAGCTATTTCCACTGTGCTGGTATACATACTGTCTGCAACTAAACAAGGCCCTGATCACCACTGCAGATATTAATATCATTTTTAATTCATTTTTGAGAACTTGAAAACCTGTTTTTATCCTTTTTAGTTATATTAAGCAGTTTAGGGTGAGTATACTCAAAGAGAATCCCTAATCAACTCATGTGAGGTACCACAGAATTTGCAAATTCAGTTTTGCAGTAAGAGCAGAGATATGAGAATCCCTAATCAGGTTAATGAGGAGCTAGAGACAGAAAAGAATATTTCTAAAAACATCAACAAAGTCATCCGTCCATGTCCCGCCTCCCCCAAGGATATTGATGTAAATGTCAGAATTTTCAAGCAAGTAGTCACAATGATGGATGACACACTGCTCAAGTAACTGGAAGTGCTTGCAGTGCTATCTAAATAATCATTTTCCAGCATTGATATGTACTGCATCAGTAAAAGTTAAGAAGAGATGTAGACAGATATGACAAGGATCTGGAGTGCAGAACAGTCTGACTGTGCAGTCTTCATTTTGTTGGTTTGCTGAAAGCTTTTGGTTTGTGATGTATTTTGCCTCCTGTTTTGATCCTGTAGTTCAAAATGCCTCCTCTGCTCCCCCCCTACACCTAGAAAGCATGAAGATACAAACAAGAAAGTTTACAATAAGTAATTCTATTGCCATTCCCACAAATATCAGCTATAAATTAGGAAATTGCAGGGTTTTGTTGAAAATAACTTATTTAATATCACTGCAAGTACTCTTCTGTTGCAAAGTACTACCCACAGTGCACATTATATTTGGAGAAACATGACATGAAGTAGAGGCAAACAAGACAGGTCACTCAGTGCCCCCTCATATATTTATTTTAAAGTAATCTTGGGCAGTACTCAGACAGTTAAGGTGTATAAGCAAAAAAATCCCCTTCATTTCAGATCAGTTTCATCAGTCATCTCTTCTCTTTTACTTGTTCATTGAAAATATATGGTATCTGAACAATTTTTAAGTGCTATAGAACTTTGCTGTGGTTTTTCTGACTTCTTTTCCTAAATACTCAAAACTGACTCCTTGACTGTTGGGCTGCCAGGACCCCCTTGAGTGTGTTGGCATCATTGTACCTTGAGTGGATTTCATTAAATAATAAATTTAAAGTTTGTGCTACTGCTATTAGAAGTATTTGAAACATTCAAGGAAATACAAGGAATGGGTAGATTTCAGAAATCCAAATAAACTCTGAAGTCAGATGACTTTACTGATTCAAATTCACTAGATCTGATTTATATAATTCTGTTAAATGAAATAAACTTCCCTATGCCCTTAGCTCCCACAAATCTGTCTGCCTATCAGTGGGCAATAGCAGAAATTTCAGAAAGGGGTGGAAGAAAGCCTGGAAAAGATCTTTATGAAAGACACACTTCCATAATCCATTCTGTCATTCTACAGCCAGTAAGTGCCCAAAGGCAGAAGGGATTATATTGATTACATTTTAAATTAAAGAGGTCTTTAAAGAGAGCTCAATAGATTTTGGCCTGTTTTCCTATTTATCCACACCCTGCCATCTGGCTTTCCTTTTGGATAGGGTAAACCTTTTAAGACTTTAAAAAATTTTCCATTATGATGTCTATGTCCATGACTTACGCAGTTATACCTAGCATGTAAGCCAGAAGCACTTCTAGGTGGTTCAAGTGATTCCCTTCATTGTTCATTACCTGGCATTGGAGAACAACAGCATTTCATTTGTCATCACACCCCCTTGTAATCCCCTTTCCCAAGGTCTTTCTAAAATTTTTCAAACTTCTCTCTAGTCCTGATTAAAATTATTTTGTGTCTTCTGCAAATATCATCACCTCAGTGTCCTGGCAATTGGAGAAGGATCAACCTGTACTTGTTTTATGTTCTTTCTAAGCATCCACTCCTGGCCACCATTAAAATGCCAGACTAAAGAGACTCTGTGTAACAAGTGCTGCCATTCTTAAAGACACCCATCATCACCACTATTCTCAGTTATTAACTGTTTCACATAAAGTAGGTGAGACCCTGAGAGTATAAGCACTCAAAAGGCTGCTTGGTAAACTAAATGGTGAAGCTATGGTTCAGCAGCAAAAGCTTGTGTTTATGGATGCATAGGAAATGCCTGGCCACCTCATCAAAACAAGCTATGAGCTCAGTTCTTACTCAGGAAATGAGATTCGCTGAATTTGAACTGCAAAGCAAAACTGAGAAGATGCAAAGCAGTGTTTGCAAAAATTTGAAAACAGGCAGAATTTGCTCAATGTGAAAAATGTCAGTGTCACACAGTTCCAGTTTAGGCAATATTTTGGTTACAGTATCTCCCATCAGACTGACTAATGAAGAAAGATAATTTTTTCAGAGTTGTTTAGGTTGTGCCTGGAAACAAATTCATGGGCAAAAAATACTTTAATAATTTGATTTTGAGTGGCGGGACTAGACTTGAACTGTGTACCATTGGTATCACCTTGTCTCTGCATTTCTGCCTTTTTGCAGATGATCTTCAGAAAACCCAGTGATTGGTATATTCTTCTAGTTGAGAAAAACATTGTCATCTTTATTCTGAGCTTTTTTAACTAAACAGCTCCTTACTCATATGTAACTAATATTAGTCACTTGTGAAATCTTTGCCACTCATCTATCTGTTGTATTAGTGACTATGAAAACTATTAACATTCCACAAAGAGCTCTCTTCCAGCCACTATTTATCTGCTAAACCTTGAGCAATTCTTTATTTACAAATGTAATTGTTCTATGGAGGTACCAGACCCGAATTATCCCCAGGTTTTACTGTGAGGTGATAGGAATACAATAGTCCACACAGGGAAACAGGTGCCTCCCAGGAAAGGCTGCAGATACTTCACAATAACAATAACCCTGGCTCAAATTAATTGGGATGGAAACAGGTAAGAGCACTATGGTAAAGGAATGTAAAGAAAGACCCTAGATACTTCTAAGCTTGTGGGGTTATTTTTCTAAACTAAGCATGTGATTTGTGATGGTTCATAAAAAACATGTCTTTGAGTCTTGAAAAATGGATTTTTAAATTGTTCTAGTGTTAGGCACAAAATAAAAATTAATACTTTTGCTAATGGTGTTGCTTTTATTTTTTTAAAAGTAATTTGTGTGGTACATCCTTTAAATGCAGCTGTGATAAATGAAAAAGGTTGTATGAATTGCAGCCTTATCTTGCAAGCCAAATCTATTACTTGCAACACTCACATTTCAATAAATCTTACACTTTAATTTTTTAAAGCTGCACTACATATTTATAACAGTCATCATTCACCTAAATTAACAACTCTTTGTGACCTCCCGTGGAATGTGTATTTGTGTTCTCCTAGACTTCTCTGTCAAACAGACACTCGCTTCCCAAATGTACAATACTGTATTTGTGTAGAAGCTCTCCATAGCAACTAATGAGCTCCTGAGGGTAAGGAACGCAATGAAGCTCAACTTTGATTTGCAAAAATGAATCAGTCATTTCCACTTTTTTGATAGTGACTTTGAAAAGATTTATAATTCAGCTGTGTTGTCATTTGGTTCCGGTACAATTGCATTAGAAAATGTAACCCCGTCCTTCACAGCCTGGGAGAAGTCCCACTCTCTGGAGCTCCCATGTGTTCCTCAGGTCCACCAGCCTCCATGCTGGATGTCTTCTTTTTACTCTGTGGCTGGGACAAATTTTAAAATTGTCTTGAGGAGTGGCACATATCAATTGAACTGTGGGATGCAGATCTTCTTATGGCAATACTAGAGCTATTTATCCTCTGCTAATGGACATTATGTAGTTTGCTTTCATGCTGCCCTGCTTGGATTGCCTCTGTCATCTGATCAGGTACTTCTTAACTTGTTCCTCTGAATTCAGAACATGTAAAAACACAATTCCCATCAGCGTGGAATAAGAGAGACATGGGATATTTGCCAAGGAATGTCTCTTTCTGATAGCTACTAGCAAAACCCCAAGCCATGCCTTTTTTTCTTTTAAAACTTTTCATTTTTAAAAATCTTTGTGGCTGGGTCTCAGGATCAATGTTAGTACTTTCTCTTCGTAGAGAAACAAAAAATAAGCATGAGAACATTTTAAAATACTGTGGCAAAGTAACTGAAGTTCCTAAATTTCATTGCTGACCATTTTATTCAGCTGATTGGTACCCTATGAAGTGTGATTTGCTTTGTTGTAAACCCTTCGGATGTATCTCTGTGAAGCAGGCATACGTCACAATTTCATGCTATTTCCATTACTTTGATTATCCTGGTTTCTATCTTCCTCTTTTCAGCCAGAGTCTAGAACTATCCACTTTCTCTATTTCTCCATCATCAACTTATCACCAGCATTTCCTGGAGAAGCAAAACTGAGCATCCTAAAATACCAACTCAGATACTGTCAATGGAAAGAATCAGCCTCCAACCATCTTCTCTGTGGTTTTCTGGCTAACTAGTGAGCACAGATCCATATTGGATTCTATTTTGAGGTAGAGCCATCTTTTTACTTCGAGTTCACAAAAGAACTGTCCCACTCCCCAGAAGCACTGGGAGAAAAGAACTTGTACAGGATGGTTACCTCTGGCTTTCATCCGCACTTCTCCTGTCAGGTTTGCACTCTTGGTGTCTAGTAGTAGAGTTATGCTGGGGGTGAGTTCAATTGCTCTATCTCCAGTACTAGTAGAAACACAGTATCTTTGATAATTCTACCTTTCTGTCTACTAAGTTGAAATTAGTCAACACATTCTAAAATTATCTGTCAGGCTAACAGACACAAAAGAATAAAGGCAGCATAGTCAGATAAGTCTAGTTTCCTTAGAAAAACATCCTTTTAGATATCCTGTCCTTTTTATTTTATACAGATTCAATTTCTTTCTCTTATTCCCCTTTGCAGTATAATACAACAGATAGCTTCTCGCTGCAGATCTTTGTACAGTCAGTAGTACATACACCAGAAAGCTGCAGTGCATTCTTTACTACTTTTAATGACAGACTTGTTCAGATGTTATAGAGAAAAAGGCTAGACAGGCAGGTCTTTCATTCATCGAGGTTATTACTATTATAAGGTAAACAGATTTTTCAAGTTATTATCCATCCACTTTCTCTCTAAATCCTAAATAATCTTCTCTCTAAACTGTACATAGCTATTCTATTCATGACCTTCTCAGAGTTTAAAATGTATTCTGTTATTTATACAATTTATTATCCTAGCAGATAATTGTTTACCAACATTATCCATCATGCTTCTGCTTCTCAGCGTATCACTCAATCAAAATCCCCTAGGAATTAATTTTTCTTTCACAATTAATGAATACTTGTATTTTCCCCTTGTGAAACACCAACTCTTTAAAAAAATAAAAACCATTTTCCAGTTACCTGGAAATAGCTGCACAAAACATTCTTTATTTCATTAAAATTACAGACAGACAAGCAGTAGTCTTTCTGTATTTACGTGAATTTGTATAGTGTTCAATCTGCATTTTTTATCATTTTCCCCAAATTCAAGTTCCAGTTACCTTTAAAACTTTACAGGGCATCTTGGCTTCCCAGGACCCAGAGGAAAAAGGTCAGTGGGTGGCTGTATAACCATGCTGTTTGGCTACTTATGTTAAGCTAAGACCACAGTGTAATGAATCAGAGACATGATGGGATGTTTCAGGGTGGAAAATCTGCTGGTAAAAGTGTTCTGCCAGACTAGAGCAGCAGCTGAGTCTGGTCTGTTGGAAGGGTGAACTTGGCCCTTTTGTCTTCTACAAATTAGAAAAATGTCACTGGAACCAACAAAGTGTTCCAGGATCCTGGCAGCAAACCCAAGGATTGGGTGCTGGGCTTTGGGACAGTTTTATCAGAACCTTCAAACCTTCCTGTACTTTCCACAAAGCCTCCCAAGTATGGGCATTGACCTTGCCAGTCTTGTTGGCATTGGCAATGTTTGGCTGTTATGCATGTTGAAGCATTCCAGAGGGGAACACTAGAACAAGTAAAATATATGTAATTTCCTGATATTAAGAGCAGAGTTTTTTAATCTCTTTAGTCTTAACACTGTGATTACCTTTGACCAATTCTTTTTTTTTTCCTTTTGCAAAGAGCAACATTCAGCTATTTCCTTGACAGAAAGCTTATGATCATATGAGAAAAGGCAGTGCTAATTAATTGCATATAACAAATCTAATAACGCTGAAACCATTAGCGTCAGAAATTCTGCTATTTGAGGCACATCTGCAAAATTACTATTAGATTCTCTTTACTGAAGGCCGAGTAAGAAAATGTCAGATTTTTCATTTCAAATAAATGACGAAACCTTTTGAAAGCTTATCCTTGTATGAATATTTGTACTTACTGCCCCTGAGAACAGCTAAAACAGACTTTCTAGTTTCCCAGCTTTACTTTGAAGTAGAGTTAGGAATTAAGACATGCCATATTTGCCAAAATCCAATAGTACTCTTCCATAAATACATGAAGTCAAACATTTGCTGAGCTGGATCTGTAATGTGTGTGACATCATGCTGTGTATGCTACTGTCCTACTGATAACCTGTCCACAAGTGTATGGTTTGGTTCAGATAAGAATCAAGGTGACAAATATGCATCTGACTTTCCTTCATGCTTAGACTGAAAATCACTCCAGCAAAGATAAGTTAAATAATGTGCCTATGGTGCCACTCTTCATCTGTTCAGCCCCTACACTCTTCAAGGCAAGGACTAGAGATGAAGATGCAGCAACATTTTGGGGCTCTGATCTCTAACTGATATTACTGTAGCAAAATAGACACATATATATCAATCTGCCAAATACAGACATTTAGCTGGTGACCTCAGCTATTGGCCACAGACAGCAGAAATATCTGGCCATAGAGTACAAAGATGGTAAGAATAAAATGAAGAAAGAACATGAGAAATCAAGTGGAAAATCACAAACATCATAGGGAGGGGGTGGTGGTGATAAAACCAATAGATGTTTCAAGCACACCAGGAGCAAGAGGTCAGTAAGGGCTATAGAAATGTTCTTTGAGAATGAAAGAGTAATTTATTGACAAAAAAGGATTCTCTAGACAGTGCACTATCTCCAGAAATGGGTCTTTTGTCTCCGTGTCTATGCAGAAGGACGGAGAGAAGCCAGAAACAGACAACTATATTCTTGCAAGGAAGAAGAGGGAGAGTAAAAATTCAAGATCTGCAAAAGAGGAGGATTAATTATACCCCTATTCCAGAAAAATCCAGTGTGTAGCACAATATTATGTCTGATGGGAAACTGGTCAACATGAGTTGGATGTGAAGGCATTTTTCTTTAGTATGGAAAATTATGTATTTGGAATCTGAAGATCAAGTGCATGAAAAGAAAAAGCAGCACCTTTCAGTCTCATCAGTCAGTGTATTCAGTGGCCTAAGATGCAAGTAAAGCCCTTCTTTGCTAGCATGTTGATGAATTAGGACAAGGGAGGTCCATCAGCCTCCATTCTACATTGTCAGCAACTTGCTTTTTACAAAATCTGTGGTTACTGTTCAAATTAAGGACACTGACTGGCTGACAGATGCTCTTTTTTTCCACATTTTATGCCGTCTTTAATGCCATAAGCTCTTTGTGTGTGTTTGTGTGTTTTGTTCTTATGTGGGTGGGAGTATCTCTGCATTACCAAAAGGAACTGGAAAAGTCCCTGTTTAGGAGCAAGGAAGATGCTCAGTAGTAACCTGGTAGCCTAAATCATCAGAGAAAAACTGTCTCCTAGCTTCACACTTCTAGCACTCACCAAGTATGTGCCAAACAGTCCACATTCATTCCTTCGTGTTTTAGTGCTTGTGCACAGTGGCTTGTCTTCAATATGCTCAGAGCCATAACAAACAAACAAACAAAATAAAAAAATACAATGGCCCACGGTTTCCAGCAGGGATGTGCAAGACTGCATATCCCAGGGAAGCAGTTCATACCTGCATCTCACAGATCCCACAGGCATGCTGTCACACAAGATCAATTTGAAATACCTCTTTCTTTGTATGGAAAGTCTACTGGAGACCTGAAAAATCTTCCCTAGCAGTGTTTCTGCAAGGAAGTAGCTCTTCCCAACCTCTGAACTCCACAGGAACCCAGAGTCCCTAAATGTTTGCTATTCGTAGTCAGACATAACCAAGTATTTCTCTGCAATGTGTGCCTACACCCTATAGCTTTTGGCATTTCTGGAACATCTTAGCAGAAAGGTGGGCCTCTGATGTTACACCTGCTTCCTCTACACCTGTCTGTGCATCCTTTGGTATCTATAACTGTCTGAAAATGCGAGATCTCTCCACTGTCCTGGCAATGGAGCAAATCCTGGGGCAGCAAATATGCCTTTGTGTTGCATGAGAGGGTGCTTAGTGAAAAGATGCCCTTGGTACTCAGTGTGAGGAATTCAGCACACAAAGAAGAATGCAAGTAACAAAAGCACTCTCAGGGAAAGGCAGCCTTGTCAGATCAAAGTAAGGGGGAAGCTATTTCAGGATGCAGGGCACATACCTCAGAAATGGGAAAATGCAGTCAGATAGCTATAGACTAGGCAAGGTCTATGTTATGGAAAGGTGGCACATCAAGCCCTCATCTAGAATCGTGTGCATTGATAATGAAAAGGAAATATACTGTCAATTGTGAATCACATCAGTCAGATCCCACTTTTGCTTTGACTATTAAATGGGAAAGTCAGCATGGTTTCTCCTCCCTTGCTTAATCCAAGAGAATCAGAGAACTGTAAGCTAGACCATGTGATCAATAATTGCCCAAGTGGAATAAAAATAAAGGCAGAAAAAAATTACTATCTGCTTCAAAAATTTCCCTTAAAACATCTCACATAAATTTGAAAAAAAATTATGCAGTTTTTTGAATGGGAGACAATTTTCCAAAAATACTGCAATTTCACAGTAATTTTGCTCATGAAAAAACAGTTGTTCAGAAAAAAAAGCATGTTTTTTTCACAAATTTCACACATTCTCTCATCTCCATTGCCTGCATAAATATGGTCTTTCAGGTTTAAAATGGACAGGTGTGCAATAAGGCCCCGTTACCTGATGGCCAAATGCTCTCACGGAGGCCATCACCACTCTGGGGTCACCAAGCAGTCGAAGGCCAGCACAGACACAGGCCATAGCCTTGAGGCAGCTTCAAGCTCAGGCATGACAGGAGTGTAATCATGGCAGCACAGCACTCAGGAAGGGAACACACACCCTCTCTGCAGCTGATGCTGATGCCCATGTCACAATGCCACCGTCACTGGTCCCGGTTCCACAGATACCATATGTACCAAATGGCTGAGTAGAATATTAAGCTTCACCTCTAAAAATGCTGTGATAAGGAAGTTTCAGGTCAGTTCAGATTTTTCTAGAACAACCACCCTACACCCTCTTTGAGGGGGACTGAATGTGTTAGCTCAAATCCTCTGCTTTATCCCTCTGCTCAGCTAAATGGCTGAACCTCCATTGATGTCAGGGAGATGAAGCCATTCACACCAGCTGAACAGCCAGCCTGCTGAGAGCACATCAGTGTGCTCCCAGCCATGGCTTGAACAAGCAGCTTTGTATGAAGCAGCTGCATAGAGATACAGAAAGGAGACTTTCCCCACCCAGGCAGAGGAATCTGAGCTGAGCTCATCCCAGCGGGAAGTTTTCCTTTGCATATGTTCTGGTCCACATGAAAGAGCATTGTCCTTACCTGTTGCTTTATAGACTGATCACAAAGAGAGCTTCCTATTGCAAATAGAAGGTGTGAGAATCATTTGCTTTGAAGTCGAAGCCAGAACTCTAGGCTCTGATGGCAGAAATATCAGGAGCATCATTAGTAACTTTCCTCTTTCTTCAGTACACAGTTGAAAGGCTGCTGTCATGGCAATTTTAAAACATCTGCTTTGAAATTATTTTAGATACTTTCTTTTGCAGGTAACCTTGCAGTTTTTAATCTGCTTTGTCTGCAGCTCAAGCTGTGTATCTTGCCCTGTATTTAAGTTCCTTAGATTTATTTCCTTATATTTAATTTTTTAACACTGTTCTGGATTTGGTTTAGCAAAGTAAAATCAAAGTGCCCCAAAACACTGAAAGAATTGCACAAAATGATAGATAGACAGACAGACAGATTTTCTCTCTTATAGCTTAGTAAATAAAAACTTGATTAACTTGTCTTCTTTATGTTACATTGCTTGTACCTCCTGCTCAAGGGAGCAACCTTTTTCCTGTCTGCTTTGAAAGCAGCATCACAGAGCAGTCTGAGCATGAGAAGCAGAACTGCACATTTTAGCAGATGCCAGTAACTAAAAAATTCCACCATTTTGCTCAAAACAAAGTAAAACTGTTGATAATTTTAAAATAGGGTGGGACTGTTCACGATGTAGGATTCTTTTGAGTGCAGATATACTTTTTGGACTCTGGCCTATTTATGTTTTTCTAGTGAATATGGGTAGCTAAGAAGCAATCTGCCTGTGTTGTTTCATGAAAAGAAAAAGCTTTCTTCAGTTTTTCTCCAGATAGAACAAGACCAAAACATGCTTTTGAAGACATCATAATGTCATCTCAGGTACAGAGGTGGGAGTACAGGGAATGAGTTATATTTCTTGAAACCAATGGTGCTTTTGCTTGAAATGCTGTATATGTTTCAGGTGGCTTCAATTATCTGGGCGTTGGCAATATTAAAGTATTTCCCTAGCAGTTAATAAAAGTAGTTCTTTTTATTTTTTAATCAGAACTGGATATCTGGAGAATGCTTCATGGGTAGACAAATGTATGAAATCAGACAAGTCCTTGTGAATTATTTCAGTCTGTGGGGAGAGAAGGAAGTAGGGAGGGGAATCTGCAGGAAAACCCGTCTTTCCGTCCCTGCCTTCCTGCAAGTCTTAGGCTCCTTCTCTGGTTTCACTGAAGCCTGAGAGTAGCCTTCATTTCGATGATGCCAAAGAGACAGGAGAGAGGTCAAACCTGGCTCCACCTTGCTTAATGCTGTGGCAAAGTCCACTTCAGCAAAGGAAAAAGCTGAGCTGACCTCCTGCTGCTCTTGTTTGCACCAGCACAGAGGAGAAGGCTGGCTTCAGCCTGCCCCTCTCATACACATATACACACAAAACTGGATGAAATGGAGATGGGGAACATTTTGCTCTCCTTGCAAATTCCCCTTCCAGCATACTCTTTGATGACTGGTAATACCCTCCTTTTCTTCTTAGAAAGCTGCTTGCCTTCCTGCAGGAACAGCTTCCATCATTAGAGAATGCTTCATTATTCTTACACATCTCCATCCCGCGGCTAAAAAAAATGTAAATAAATAAGCCATAACACAAAGAATAGCAATAGCTGGGTCACGCAGTGAGGGCTTCTGCTGATCACAGAAATCAAGGCTGAATGGCAAACCTCCGCTGCCCCAGCAGAGCTCTGCCAGAAAAATAAACCAAATAATCAGTGTTTCATAACAATAATAGTAATAAAAGTCACGGCAGGGAATTCCGCCTCCACCTGTGCAGAGCCAGACCTAAGATCCCCGAAGCCAAGGAAATCCTGCCACCAATCCAGCAGCCTCTGAGGCTGCACTAGAGGAATCAGGAGAAAAAAAGAGCAAAGGTTGTCTCTGATGAGATGCAATGGGCATGTGGGGCAAAGGCAGGACTGTGGCACTTCTTCCCTGGGGAACCTCTCCCTTGTGTATCTGGACAGTAAAATATCACTACAGGAAAATTACATGCAATTGTATTAAGGGTATGTCACAAACTGACTCTCATATCCCAGCTTCAGCCCAGACAGCTTGTTCCCCAGGACTCCTGCTCTTCCTGGCCTCTCAAGGGACTGTGAACACAGGTACCCAATGTGTTTTTTAATGAGAAGAACAAAATATCATTTTTCATTTACTAAAGCATTTTGGATTTCTAAATTCAGGTTTCTCTGTAGGTTTCATGTTAGAAGAGATGGGGAAAAAACCTCAAAAAAGCAACGCAGCTTTTAATATGAGCATCTGATCCCACTGCTATACTGAGTGGGAGAAGGAGGGGGTTTTTATTTTTAAATAAAGCAATGGATATAAAAACATGACAGGAGTTTGTCTTCCTATGGGAAAACCTGTCATCTTTATTATTTCTGCTGGCAACAGGCACTAACTGTCCTTTCTGAAACATAAGCCTTTCACTCGCAGTAACAGCATTGAAGCATTTCTCTTGTGAAATGTCAGCAGAAAACCAGAGGTGGATGTAGATAATTGTATTGGGAGAGGCTGTTAAGAAAATCACTCGTTTCCATCTTTATTGCTTATACCAGCAACACACCTTGCACCAGGCCTGTCCTTTACAGTGCAGTCAGAGGGAGGCTGTGATCTTTCAGAGCAGAGGAGATGACTTCTCATTCCAGATAGGTGTTTAACCAGAGCCTTGAAAAAGCTGTGTTTTGGCCCTTTGAAAGTGTTCCTTTTGTTTAATGTTTTCTGCCTTCAGAGTCTCTTGGTGTTATTTCATTATTTAAGATGTGTGAGAAAAACTCCTGATCTTTAACTCAATTTCCCTTTTAACAAGAATGACTCAAAGTTCTCACTGGGCTGCAGGAAACAATGAGGATTTTTAAGTGAGGATGAACAACAACAAAAAAACACCGCAAGAAACCCAGAGAGGTGTCTCAGAAATGATTGCTGAGAAATTGCAGACATGTTGAAGGGGCATGCCATAGTCCCACAGGATACCCAATGTGCAGAGAACATAGGAAATGCCTGCATTTGTCAGCGCTATGGTCAAATCTTTAATTTAGTTAGCTCAATTTACCTATTCACTCTTTATTAACTTCACCAAACACCAAAAACTAGCTTCTGGTGATTCAGTTCGTCGTGCACTAGTGTGAAAGGGGATCAGATAGTTGGTCCTCTGCAAGTCCCTTCTTTTTGCCTATGAAGGCTTTGGGCATATTGAAACAGGCATTGCTATGCCCAAGTCTGGAACAGCCGACCCTAAAAAGCACGGTGCTGAGTGTCCAGACAGTCTCTGCCATGCCAGGGAGCACCAGGCTGCTGAAGTGGGCAAGGGCCTATGCTGGGCACTGGCACCCCGATGTAGCACCCCAAACACTGAGCTACTTTCATAGGAAAGCCACCGCCTCGGTCCCTGTGTCTATGCAGTGTACAACACAAAAGAGGACTTCAGAGCAGAACCTGGGAGAATGTGTCCTTCTCCCTGCTAGTGGACCTCACTAACAGAAATAGGCTCTGACTTTGGATGGCCTTGGGCAGGGGGGTTAACTAGCCTGATTCACAGAATCATAGAATCACAGAATGGCTTGGATTTGAAGGGACCTTAAAGATCATCTAGTTCCTACCTTCCTGCATGAGCAGGGACACCTCCCACTAGACCAGCTTGCTCAAAGCCCCATCTGATCTGACCTTGAACACTTCCAGGGATGAGGCATACACAGCCTCTCTGGGCAACCTGTTCAGTGACTTACTACCCTCACACTAAAGAGTTTCTTCCTAATGTCTAACCTAAATCTCCCCTCTTCCAGTTTAAAGCCATTCCCCCTTGTCCTATTGCTACATGCCCTTGTAAAAATTCCCTCCCCAGCATTCTTGTAGGCCTTTTTCAGATGCTTCTGGGTGAGCGCTCTGACCCAATGGTGTATTATAAAATAAGGAAGAGATGGAGGCTTCTCATTTTCCCATTAAATTTGGGGGATAAAGTGGCAGCCATAACCACATTTTATGCAGAGTCTGATTGAGTGGTGAATGTAAAATCTAAAGGAAGGTCATGTATTTTATACTCACTAGGAGGTGCACATCTGAGGAGTGAAGATGGAGATTAGCACGAGTTCTGGGTCAACAGTTTGTGCTAGCTGCTTTAATTCCACCTACATTTGTTGAGTGTCCACCTCCTTTATCAGGCTTGGTCCCTGCCTGGTTCTGCTTGCATTCTCCTACCTACAGAGCAGAGACAAAAGGGAATGCCAGGGGCCAAAGGCTGATGGTTGGTGTTAAGACAGAGTGGGAATAGGACTTACTGCGCCAGAAGGGAAAAAAAAATATTTAAGTGTAAACACTGTAAGAAATTGGTGAAAAAAGTAACTCTGAAGACAACCAACTCTCCAGACAAATGCTAACTCAAAAGCTTGGAAATGCAGAGCAACACAGAGCCTGTGCACTTCCTATGCACAAAAACAAGTCCCACCTTCACAGAAAGGTCTGGCAGCCAGTAATCACAAAATCACAGAATGGTAGGTGTTGCAAGGGACCTCTGGAGATTATCTAGTCCAACCCCCTGCTAGAGCAGGATCCCCTAGAGCTGATTACAAAGGAACACGTCCAGGTGGGTTTTGAGTGTCTCCAGGGATGGAGACTCCACAACATCCCTTGGCAGCCTGTTCCAGTGCTCTGTTACCCTCAGAGTAAAGAAGCATTTTCTCATATTCATGTTGAAAGTCCTGTGTGCTGGTTCTTGACCACTATCCCTTGTTCTGTCACTGGACACCACTAAGAAGAGTCTGGTCCCATCCTCCTGACGCCTGCGCTTTAGATGTTTATAAGCATTGATGAGACCCTCCCTCAGTCTCCTTTTCTTTCAGCTGAACAGACCCAGCTGTCTCAGCCTTTCCTCATATGGTAGATGTTCCAGTCCCTTAATCATCTTAGTGGCCCTATGCTTGACCCTCTCCAGTAGTTCCTTGTCCTTCATGAACTGGGGAGCCGAGGAACTGCACACAGTACCCCAGGTGAGGCCTCACCAGGGTAGACTAGAGGGGGAGGATAACTTCCCTCAACCTGCTGGTCACTCTCT
Organism: Hemiprocne comata; assembly: GCA_020745705.1. Taxonomy (NCBI): domain Eukaryota; kingdom Metazoa; phylum Chordata; class Aves; order Apodiformes; family Apodidae; genus Hemiprocne; species Hemiprocne comata. The sequence goes on along the minus strand of CM036586.1, from coordinate 150,652,260 downwards.
TCTTAATGCCCCCAGTAATGACAGTGACCAAGTTTTGTAGAACTTTGACCCCCACTCAGGAATGAGGGCTGTTTTTTGCCACCTACTGCACAGCAGGTTTGATGAGAGGCACAGTGTCTCCAAAATGTGAGGGTACATACAAGAGGTGAACAGGAAAAAACCTGTTGGGCTTGTAGGAAGAAAGATTGAAGACAAAGTTTAAAAGAAAAATTGAAAGCAAAAATTAAAGGTACTGGCCGTCCTGAGGGGAAATTAATAGGTTTTCTTTGGGGAAATGTGTTTTGAGGAGGAGTTTAAAAGGAATTAATGATGATCTTTCACATATGTCGGTGGGAGAAATCACTAAGGAAAACCATTTGGGTGCAGGCTGACCTGCAAACTATGTTTGTTCATTCAGACCCATGTTTTCAGAAACAAGAAGGAATTTTTTGTGCCATCCTTTGTCCTACTCACTTTTTCTGCTGGTATCAGGCAGGCATCTGGTATTGACTCTCCAAGAGCAAAAAAACCCTACTGGTGTTTACTCAAAATCATGGATCACTTATAAAAATACAGGTGTAAATGTGGTTAGAATGGATTACAGTGAGAAAAGAACTCATTTATTTCTGCTTTTAGGTTTATTTCAGCATCCATTAGAAATTATTTGGAATTATCCAAACTCCTCAGTCTGACTTCAGAAAAATCCCATTTTCTGTGTGCCATTATACTTTACTTTCAAGTTAGCTTGGTTTTGGTCACACTGTAAATGGATAAAGTATAGTTATCTTAATAATAACAGATAATATGCCTAAATCTCTAACACAATCTTCTTGTGCAGGGTTTTCATTTATCTTTCTATTTTTTTCTGTCACTGTCACTTCCATTACTCTTACTGAGGACTGCATACCTTCCTAAGAACCCATACAAAATCAAGAAGGCTCTGGATATTATCATGTGAGAGAGAGACAAAAGTGAATATGGAAAGATACTATAATACCACAGTATGACAAGATCTCCCTATAATCCTGCATTCCTGTACTTGTGACAATCTAGATGGATACTAGATGCATCCTTTCCAGAAATATATACCCCAAGATGAATTTGACAGAAAAACACCAAAACAACAAGTAATATGTTTATCAAGATCTTTGATTGATAAGTCAAAGGGTTTTTTTTTTTGGTTGGTTTGGTTTTTTGTCTTGTTTTGTGTTTTTTTAAACAAACAAACAAACAAACAAAAAACCCAACAAATACTTGTACATATATGCAGAAGTAAACAAACTGCTATATGAAGCACCCTAAATTTCTTCCTCTGAACAGACCTACCCAGAAGGTCTTGCCACAAATCTGTGTTGCACAGGCATGCAATTGTGATCCTCCTGGAACTAATATGAAAGTAGTGACAAGCTTCATTGGAGTATGGATTTTGAGTGCATTCTGTTCCCTGAGAGTTCCTGCACTTTATTCATTAAAGGCATCCTTACTTTTTCAGATTGATGTGTGACCTCCAACCTTCTGTTAACAGTTTACAAATATAAGTGTTCACACAGTTCTGCAGCTGCAGAAACAGGCATTTCTTCACACTGAACTGCTGAGGGATAAAATTAAAATTCACATAAAATGTAGGGATTACTTGGAAATCTTCCTTTCCAAACCAATATCTGTTTGTTAAAATTAAAATTAAAATAAATTGAATTGTCAATGCACAGAAATTGCATGGCATTGCCTTTCCAGAGTAAGTGAACACTTTATTAAAAAAAAACTCATGATATTCTGAAACAATCACTCTACCCTATAACTTTTCCTAAATAAAAAAAAGTCTCATTCTGGGACACAAAGAAGAGTAACTTGGTGTTACTTGTGAGAGTGTTAGTGGCTGTGTCAGAAGCATCATTTTGGAAGAGCAAAACAGTCTTCTCTTGACAATGAGATCTACACGTTGCTACTCTTTTTACATACCAGGTAGTTTTGAGCTGGGCCATCCTCATCCTCTGATGAGCTACAAGGATGGATTAATATTATTTTGAACTCGTCAGATCCATTCTGCTTCTTTTGGCCTCCCATATCACAATCATCAGTAAGGCAACAAGGTCACCATACTTGGACCTGCTCACAGTTAAAGGACCTCTTTTAGAAGGCTGAATTTTAATGTACTAGAGATTAAGACCTTAGAGGATTACAAGTGATTGCTACCTGCAAACAAACAAAAAAATGACTTGGTCTGAAGGTTTGTTTAAATTTACTTTAACGACTCTTCCTTTCAAGCCAATAAGCCTGAAGTAGCATTTGCTGATTAGCAAGCCAGCATCTTAGCTGATTATCTTTCCCTGGGTCCACAGTGTAACTGTTGCAAATGACCCTGTGATTTTCTTGTGCCACAAGAATGGGTTTATGGAGTCTACTGAACAGCTGACTGTGATGAACAGGCCAACAGAGCCTGCTCATTTCATAAATATTGCAAGTGGAGTTCTAAAAACCTCCCTATTCCTGTATTTCTTTTTGGAAGCAGATTCACCAAAAGGAGTCGAACACAAACACAAGTTTCCAATAAGAGAGGGCTATTGATATTTGAGCAGTAGCAAGTATGGGAACAGGCCTCTTTTCTGTGTGTTATCTAGTGAATGAACCAATTTGCTATCTCCTTCAGAGAAAATATTAGAAAAGGATTTCATCCCACTTAATCAATTTAGTCAATATTAGTCTGCCTTGCTGAAGGTAGAAGGCAATTAAAGTGCACACACCTCCCACTCTAATTCTATACTCATAAAGATCAAAACAAATTACCATTATTGATCATAGAATCATAGAACCATAGAATGCCAGGTTGGAAGGGACCTCAAGGATCATCTAGTCCAACCTTTCTAGGTAATACTATACTTTATATGAGGTGGCCCAGCACCCTGTCAAACTGAGGCTTAAAACTGTCCAATGTGGGGGAATCTACCACTTCCTTTGGGAGACTATTCTAATGTTTGATTGTCCTCATGGTGAAAATTTTTCCTCTTGTGTCCAATCGGAATCTCCCCAGGAGCAACTTGTGCCCATTTACCTTTGTCATTTCCATGTGACTCCTTGTAAATAGGGAGTCTCCATCTTCTTGGTAGCCACCCTTTAAGTACTGGAACATGGTAACGAAGTGTCCCCTAAGCCTTCTTTTCTCAAGGCTGAACAAACCCAGTGTTCTCAGCCTCTCCTCATACCAGCTTTCCCCCATTTGAACACCACAGTCTACCTCTGGCAGAAATGAGCTACTTCAGACAACTGAATTCCTATCAGAGAAATAAAATAAACCACTGCATTCTCCCGACAGCTGCTGACAGTGTCTAGTTGCTTGCAGGATGATGTGTAGCATCTGGTACATGCCCTCTGAGATAAGGAGTGCTACATGTTATTTGGAGAATGGGATTCCAACAAATACCTTTGTTTCTGCAATTTCAGCAGAGATGTTCACAGAACTCTGATTGATCTACTTTGCGCAAAGTGCCAAAACGCGCATGACAGAAGAGATTGGAGGACAGCATAATTCAGATTCTTTGGTTGCCGTGCCAGTACTGCAGACCTGAAGGAGGTATTTTGATATTTCAGTGGTGTGGATAAAAGTTGCTTAATCTCCTTGCACAGTGTGCAACTGTTCATACACTTCTTGCTGACATTTCAGTGATACTCTTTTTACTCTACAATCCCAAATGTCCAGGCTTGTGAAAAGCACATTATCTCATTTTTAAGTCCAGTCTGGCCTTGAGGAAATTTGCCCTCTGGAATATAAACCAACATATACACAGAAGAAACACAGGAAAATCCATCTATTAAAATTTCTTTTTGTATCCCATGAATACATTTAACTCTGGTAGGAGTGTATTCTGCTACTCATTCTACCAGTTTCTCTGCTCTACTTTAAGGAAGATATCAACATTTATGACTTTTTTTCCCCTCCCAGAATATTTTATCAATCTGGTGTTGAACAAGACTTAACCCATCTCTATCAGAGCTCAAGTTTATTCAAGTCCTCACATGCTCCACACTGTCCCACATTCCTCTCCCACCACAGACACAGCTAACTGACAGCTAGGAATTTATGTCACTCTGTTGCCATTTACAGAGTAAGGTACTCGGGAATCTATAATGTTCTTTACAATGACTTTGTGTCATTCTTATGGGTCCAATCTGTGTGGTTTGCTCCAATCTAGCTAAGCCTTTATGTTAATCTCACTTCCAAGTATTAGCAACCTCCAACATAATAAGATCATTTTGCTCAGTGAGGTTTTGGGGTCTTCATGGAAAAACCTGTGATGAAGCAAATGGGGAAATCTTTGTACAGATGAGATCTTTCTTTGATGAGAATTGCCTCTGATCTCAAAGAAATGCTGTGGGCCTCCTGATCATTCTTCTTCCCAATCATATCGATATCCAACAGGGCCAGCACAATTCATACCTTTGCATTCTAAGTGCTCTGCTATAATTAATCTTTTTGTTGCACTCCTTCCTGAGTGATTTCATTTCAAATTAGATATTTCAAAGAAAGGTAGAAAAATAGCCTTGAGTTGCAGCTACATTGCTGGCTTTATGAAGATACATAGTACAGCTGGGCAAACAAATTTCCTAAACTTCAACAGCCTTCTTTGAAACTGCAGCTATCAAGAAGATGCTGGTCAAAACAAAATAATAAATTTTAAGCAAAGAAAAAACCCCACCTCTTTTAAGTCATATAAACTAATTATTTCATGTACAGCCACATGCACTTATTCTATACTCATCTGCTACTAACAAAAGAGGGAAACAATTTTGAAAAAGACTACTGAATTTGATGTCAAGAATAAAATACCCTTCCTGCATCTGCTCTCTCCTGGTCACCTCCTGAGGGCTGTTCATGATGAAACTTCATGCTGCAAATCTGTCAATGACAGCTCAAAAATTGGGCTTGCAGTAGAGCTAGGCATCATCTCAACACCCTGGAAAGTGCTCCAAAATGGCTGTAATCTCAGGACTGCCCAACCTGCAGAATGTCTTTGGAAAAGCTCCACATAACTTTAAATTGATTAAGGGGCATGGGAGGGAAGCTTCCAGTGAAATCAGAGATCCACATTTGTTTGAGCTATAGACCCAGCACTGGACTAGCCCTGGTTATTTATGCTAACCAGGTTTTGCAGAGCCAGGCAAAGTAGATCTCCTCCACCTAGGATGAGATCCACTGTATGGGTCTTAATGCAACAGATCCACAAATTCAAATATTTTCTTTCTTGTTTAATTCCCTTCCCAGAGATGTGTATGCAGAATTGCATTCTGTAGTTCTTCCCATTTTCTTCATCTTTTTCTCTTTTTGTCTTACCCCTCACTCGGGAAAGAATACTAGGACTAATGAACTTGGCAATGGTAAGGCCAAACCTTGAATACTGTGTTCAGTTCTGGGCCCCTCCCTACAAGAAGGACATTGAGGTGCTGGAGTGTGTCTGAAGAAGAGCAACCAAGCTGGTGAAGGGTCTGGAGAACCAGTCTTATGAGGAGCAGCTGAGGAACTGGGATTGTTTAGCTTGGAGGAAAGGAGGCTGAGGGGAGACCTTATCGCTCTCTGCAACTTGAAAGGAGATTGCAGCGAGGTGGGGGTTGGTCTCTTCTCCCAAGTAATAAGTGATAAGACAAGAGGAAATGGCCACAAGTTGTGCCAGGGGAGGTTTAGATTGGATATTAGGAAAATTGTATTTGCTGAAAGGGTTGTCAGGCACTGAAACAGGCTGCCCAGGGAAGGGGCTGAGTCACCATCCTTGGAGCTATTTAAAAGAGGGGTAGATGTGGTACTTGAGGACATGGTTTAGTGGTAGACTTGGCAGTGCTGGGCTAATGGTTTGACTTGATGACCTTAAAGGTCTTTTCCTACCAAAATTATTCTATGTTTCTATGACATCTTATGCCTAAATTATGCAGAGATGTTGCGCATCTTTATCTCAGGGATAGAAATGCTCATGCAAACCTAGCTGGAGCAGTTACAACCTTCAGCTCTCTGTTACTATTTCCACAGCTGAGACCCAAAGTCAGCCAATGCATGATCCTCTAGGCTTGGAATCTTTTGCTTTAGTTTGTGGGTGGGATCACTATCATCTGGAGATCCTTTGGGTTCCATCAAGAGTATCAGGCATCCTGTTGTAGTTGAACATATGGAAATAGACCAGATGTTCTGCTTGCATGTTTTTTGCATACATGACTGATGCAGTTTGACTTTTTCACCCAGACCCACCTGGCATATAACCAAAGAAAGGACTCCACACTGAGATTTTTCTAGGCTCACAGTGAAAGGTACCATTAAGTTTGCTATGTGGCTTGAGTAAGAATCAAACCAGACCAGAGCTTCATCCTTTGTCTCTTTTTTTCTGAGTGCATCTGCACCGTTTGTCAGAATCAAGACTGTAAGACAGTGGAACAAATCTGCCATTTGTGCTTCAAATACTTGTGCTTGCATATCTAACCTTCTACAAAGATAGCTCCCTGTTCCTTCACAAGAAGTGATGCTGTCTACTCTTCTGCTTTCATGCCAAAAGCAATAGATGAGAAAAGTGTTGTATTAAATGTTTGTCAAACCAGGATAGCACAGAGGAGGACTGCCAGCTTCTTTGGGGTTTTTTTTTTTATTTGAATTGACTTTAGAATGGTAACCTTTCAATCACAAGCAGCTATGGTTTATATATCTGTGCTGGGTCAAATAGATAAATCTGCTGCACCTACATGTTGTTTGCTTTGTTGTTGGGTACTATTTTTTCTCTTTCTCCCAAAATATGTTTTGGTTATTCATGCCCTCCAAGGACAAGTGTTTTCCTGTTGTTTTCACAATGTCAAAGTCCACTTTCTTAGAGATGTTTTCGCCCCTTATGTAAATCATAAAATGCTGAGTGCACAGACAGGAAAATATGCTATTCTGATTTTCTGTTGTCCAATTCCTTGGCTTCTAAGGGAAGGAGAAAAAAAATCTATGTTTGGACAAGCTAGAACTTCAGAGTTTGCTTAATTTCATCTCTCAAGGCAATGTACTTTGTTTCTTATTTACTTCTTCTTTTTCCTATCTTACATCAAAACTGGGCAGGGAGAGGGAAGGAAATTTAATGTGTCCAGTTTGTCAGCTGAATAAATTCATTACAACTCTATGAAGTCCAAGGGACTACTCCACTTCGTACCAACAGCAAAACTAGTTTGTCAGACAAGTTTTCTCATTCTTAGCCTGTTTTTCTAGCACTACTGTTAAATCTTTGGTTTATAATAGTTTGCTGTTTTCTTCTGGCAACACCCACTGTTCATTAGACACTTTTTAATACAAGAGGAAGAATGTTTTTTCATCAGAAAAGCCCTGCTAAACAGGTGCCAGTATATATAATTCAGAAACTCTGCAATTGTTTTTTAAATAAGAAGTTGTCACTAACTTGTGCATCCAAAGCTATAATTTCCAAATAAATGCAATTGTGTGTTATGAAAAAGTTGAGGAATTAACATTTTAAGACTGTTGAAACTGCATTCTAACCAGTGCTGGGTGGCTTTGCAAATGAGTGGTTTAAGATGTTTAAAGCAAGACTATTGTAATCCATATAATAGTTGTCAGATGTGTGATAGAAATTATTTTGTAGGTTCATTATTGCTGGGTGCTTATAGTGTTGTGTGTTTTAATTATTGATTGTGACCCCCAAACTTCAGACCTGTCCAGGTAAAATGATTGATATGCAAAGGCATTTGATGTCAGGAGATAGACGTAATACCCAAACATGGAATATATTCCTTAGCTGTAGTCTTTGGACAAGTTATACCCTAAAATTCATATATGCTGACACCACTGATGGAGGCCTAATCCTATACTGACCTCAGTGCAGGCATTTGTCCCTGTCAGGACAGAACTTGTCTTAAACTGGAAATGTGAAATGGGCTTGGGTATTGTAGGAGAAAGCAAAGACCTGCTCAGCTAACTTCATCCTGTTTGAAAGCTACAGAATGAGTTATTTCATTTATAATAGACAGCAACAAGACTTTCAAATAGGTCCACTTGGATGACATGGAACACTGACTTAGTTTTAGTTTTTTTAGAATGATTGCCTGCTCCCTGGAGCCCATAAAACAATTCCATTAATATTGTCACATTCCCGCACTTCATGCTTTGCATGACGTGCTGTGATTGACCTGACCAGAGAAGATACTGTTCAAAGCCAGGAGACAAACAGAGTTACAAAAAGTGTAAGAAAAGGGAAAAAGCCACCCTTTCCAAAACAGCAGCTCGGTGCTGCCAAGGCTGGTAGGGTGCAGCATGTGGGCTCTGTACACAGTCACTGACCAAGGGTCCAACTGGGAATTGGCTGGGGTGGAGACCACCATTCTCTTTACTGGCTCTAGAAGTGAGCTTCCTGCACTCTACCTGCAGAGTTGCAGCTCCTCTAAGGACAGGAGGGGGAAAGGGACAGGTCCATGTTGAGGCTGCTCAGTCCCATTCAATGGATCCAGCTGGTGAAGTTAATCTCTCATCAAACTCCACTCCCTGTCACGCGAGCTGCGCTGTGCTCACTTGTCCTGCCTCCAAGACTTAGCTGGTGTTAGTTTGGCAGCACAAACCGGGGTAAAAGGGGAACTGAGGAACATGTGGGAGTGGCAGACTCCAGGAAGCAATGTTTTAAGGCCATGGCCAGGGACAATAAAAAAGTGCAAACACATTTTGCACTGAGGGGAAGTAGATGGAGGAAAGTGGCAGGTGAATAAGAAAAACAGGAGAAGGAGACAGAATGGACACAGGGCAAACCAAGAAATGAAGTGGGTTTTTGTGAACTGAGGGTGAACTGGAAAATTAGACAGATCTATGATAAAGAAGGAAGTAAAGAGTTGTTCAGTGAGGAAGATATTCCAACTTTTCGTTGGGAAAAAATAACAGTTTAAAAGCTCCTTGTGAGGCTGTTGGTTTGGGGTTTTTTTTCATGTCTCAGAAGTGGGAATCGGCTGAGTAGAATCAGTTCCACCTAAATGAACATGTCAGAGTAGGATCGTTCTGTGAAGACCCTCAAAGACACTTACATCTCTCCATTGACAGTGCAGGTAACTCAAGCACTTACATCAGAGGATTTTTTCACTAGGTGCTTACAGATAAATAAGAAGCCTAATTTAAGTGGATGAATCTCATGCAGTGGCACTAAGGGAAGTTAACTACATCATTCTGATATGGTCATAAAAATATAGGCTATTCTTATGGCAGTGTAGCTAAAGTTGTGAAATACTAAGGACTCAACCTCTGATCTGCTTAGACTTCCTCAGAAAAGCCCTCTCTGGAGCAGCAAAGCAGAACAAGGACAGACAGAGCTCTACCTTTCTCCTCCATCTCCCACTTCTTTCCTCCTTGACACTTTGATGACTGTGATGGAAAAACGAATCAGATAAGAAGATACTCTAACATCTCTTTCCTGTTCCTTCCTCATAAGGGTCAGGAACAGAACTGTTACACTGTCTGGATAGGGTCACCTACTCATTGCAAGATTGCAGCATTGAATAACAACGGGATGGATTTTGCTCTGCTTGTAAGCATCGAGAGATGATCGGGCCCAGAGAGTGATGGTGAATAGAGCTGCATCCAGCTGGCGTCCAGTGACCAGCGGTGTCCCCCAGGGATCAGTACTGGGCCCAGTCCTATTCAGTATCTTTATTGACGACCTGGATGTGGGGATTGAGTCCACCCTCAGTAAATTCGCAGATGACACCAAGCTGGGGGGGGAGGGTTGATCTGCCGGAGGGTAGGAAGAGGCTGCAGGAGGACCTGGACAGGCTGGATCGATGGGCTGAGGCCAACGGCATGAAATTCAACAAGACCAAGTGCAGGGTCCTGCACTTTGGCCACAATAACCCCAGGCAGCGCTACAGGCTGGGGGAAGAGTGGCTGGAGAGCAGCCTGGCAGAGAGGGACCTGGGAGTGCTGGTGGACAGCTGGTTGAATATGAGCCAGCAGTGTGCCCAGGTGGCCCAAAAGGCCAATGGCATCCTGGCTTGTCTCTGGAATAGTGTGGCCAGCAGGAGTAGGGATGTAATTCTCCCCCTGTACACAGCACTGGTGAGGCCTCACCTCGAGTACTGTGTACAGTCCTGGGCCCCTCACTTCAAGAAGGACGTTGAGGTGCTGGAGCAGGTCCAGAGGAGAACAACAAGGCTGGTGAAAGGACTAGAGGGAAAGTCTTATAGGGAAAGGTTGAGGATGCTGGGGTTGTTTAGCCTGGAGAAGAGGAGACTCAGGGGAGACCTTATCACTCTCTTCAACTACCTGAAGGGAGGTTGTAGTCAGGTGGGGGCTGGGCTCTTTTTCCAGGCAACCAGTGACAGGAGAAGAGGGCACAGCCTGAAGTTGCTCCAAGGGAGGTTTAGGCTGGATATTAGGAAGTACTTCCTCACGGAGAGGGTGATTAGACATTGGAATGGACTTCCCAGGGAAGTGGTGGAGGCACTGTCCCTGGTTGTGTTCAAGGAAAGGCTGGATGTGGCACTTAGTGCCATAGTCTAGACAGTGTGGTGGTGTTGGTCATAGGCTGGACTTGATGATCTTAGAGGTCTTTTCCAGCCTTGGTAGTTCTGTGGTTGGTAGTTCTGTAATTACCTCACACTGAGGTAACAGTGAATGGGAAAATGAGATTTTAGATTTTCAAAAACGTCAGAATGCTTTGAAAAGGAAAAAGCAGGTTGGCTCAGGTCACTCCAGGTAAATGCTTGGGAGAATGGGTCAGTCAGGAAGATTGGTGTCAATATTAGAAAATATGGTAACTTCAGAGCAACTTTGGCCTGAAAGCACTAAGCTTTGTATTGCAAAGTCTCTGAACAGAAACATCTAGCTAATTTTCACGGCCCAGAATGAATACAGACACTATTTTACTGAACTGATGTGCCAATGAATATTATCTGCCTCTTTAGAACTCTGTCTGGAGCTCTGCCAGTAGATTTGCAAAATTTCTGCACAACCTCATGACCCTGTCACTGAATGCAGATCAGTGTTATAATGCAGCATGAGGAGGGGTGTTGACTACAGGACAAAAACATTGCAATGAGTCTGTGAGGATTTTCACAATTGATGTGCTCTACAGGACTGTAACACTTGCTGAAGAAACCACCTCTAATGTGGAGCCTGGACCACAGCAAAGTGTGTCTTTCCTTTCAATAGCAGTAAATGCAGCTCCAGCCTGAGCCTGAAGGACAACACTGCCTTGTGACCCCATGGCCACATTACCTACCTTGAAACAACTTGTGTTAATGGAGGAGCAACAAGTTCCATAGCCTTTCACCTCCCTTTGTCGATCTCACCCTCTGCTACTGGAAAATCCACATCAGTAAATTCACACCTGCTTGAAGATTACTAGGCAAAACTACACATGCCAAATCATGTTAAAAAAATCCTACAGAAATGAAAAAACGTTTATTAATAGGCCTCTGATCACTAAGTAATTTAGTCTTGTTAACCCCATGACTTCTGAAACCCAGCTCTGGAATTGCTGTTTTTCACACAGCTCCCAGTCCTGCACAGAGGAGCTCACTCATATAGTTGCTCCCACCTGGAGCAGATGCAGTTCTATTTTAGGCAACAGCATTCTCAGGGACCCTAAAATCTACTCCTGCAGGGGCAATCTGGGCAGTAAATTTCAGTGAAACTCAAATGAAATTTGAGATTAATATTGTTTACATTGCAGTGGCATTAGAGTCCATGTACTCCTAGTGCAGGGGAATGTCTCTTTACCTTTCTCCCAATATTGGGGAGTGTTGTTCTAGGTGTTGTTTGAGCACTTCTCAGACAAATGGTCCTGGATTGAGCAGCTTTTTGTTTTATAATAAAGTCAAATACACAACCTGAATGCAACAAAATAGCAGAGGACAAGTGATACAATTATTAAAACATGAAAACTGATGGTTATCAAGGCCAGGTATTGCCAGGCAGTGAAGGTTTTTGATGGTTAAGACAGGTCACCAGTAACTGATAGATATGGAGAGAAAGGGAGGATCCCTGCTGAGGAAAATGTGGGAAAACCAGGATTGCAGCTGTCATAGCAGTATTTACATGCAAATGGGTGGAGCAAAAGGGCCCTGAAAGAAGGAACATCCTATCACATTTTTAATTTGATTTTTTCTTGGGCACAAGCTACTTTTTATCTGAAAGAGGAAAATTTTATCCTCAAAAGATCTTGGAAAAACCTATTTTTTCACGTAAGGAAAGCAATTTGGAAGATTTAGGACTTGGTTGCAAACACAGTTGATGCAATTTCTTTTTCTGTTTTACTCAACGAAGTTTTATTGATTTGAATATATCATTAACAGATGAAATTGAAGGGCGAGGAGATAGAACTGTCTGCTATGATTTAATTTTCTGTCAAACTTTATATACCTGCTACCCTCTCAGTTTCAATATTTCAGTGTATTGCCACTGGCAGACTACTGAGAAGATTCTGCTTTATTGACAGCAATCTCCTTGTGACTTGTCCTATCACAGTTATGGAGACAAAAATACTTGAACTTAGTTTAATACAATGCCTAGCTGCCATTTCAGTAGGGATACAGGACAGACTAAAAGCTATGCAAGAGCAAGTTAAACTAACAAGTGTTTTGTGGGGGCTTGATCCTACAACTATTCACCCATGAGTACCCTTCAAAGGGATTTTGCCTGTATGAATGAGGATTTGGCATGTCAGTCAGTGAAAACTGTAGGGTGGATTCTCTGTTGTCTGTGCTGAAAAATGCAATAAAATGGTCCCTTTTTTGCCATTGGGATGGGTCTGTTTGTTACCATATCAAATGGCTGAGGTACTGCAATTGCAAATTCAACATCACAAAAGTCAGGAGCCACATAACTTCAGTCTGTACTGCAAGCATCAGTGCAACTCTGTTATTTGTATTGTGCATATTAGAGCCTCCAATCCAGCTCTCCAAAAATCTCCAGAGTGCTTCACATCATCCCCCTGTACTCTGGGTCTTGCTCAGACCAGTTGTAAGCATGCTAACCCAGATCTCCAGTCCCACTGCAGGCTCTCTCTGTGCTTGTAGTAACAGAAAGCAGGACAATACAGGGGAAATGAGGGAAGGAGAAGAACAGAGCTAGCATCTGCATTTTCAGCTTCAGAGTATAAGACATCCTGGCAGAGCCTGCCCCTGGGTGGATACAGAGCTTGGAGTCAACTCTGCTTTGGCCATTGGAGCCATTCGCAGTCAGTGTCAGAGAGCAACTCTGACAGACAAACCAAGAGTAACACAGGCAAGTCCTGCCTCTACCTAGGCATGGGCCAGTTTAAAGTGGCTGAGGTACTGTAGTCTGGAAGCCATTGCTGGAGTAAATTGTTCATTTTTTATCTCTGAGAGGCCATTATGGAGATCTAGGCAATATTACTTTCAGCCTGCCTGTTGTCATCAAAACCAGTATCTGTGCTTGTTTTCTAAAAACCAGAGGGAATGTACCTCATTGAGCCCAAGACCCTCAGAAGGGTGGGATGGGAGGGAATGATGCTCTGAGACTTTTCCACAGTTTACACTAAATCTACATCCGCAAGGATGAGCTTTCCCCTTTTCAGGACTTAACAGCCTCTGCTGGTTCTGAGAAAGTATTTAATGCTTACCTGTCTTTCTAGAAAAGTAAGCCTCTCTTAACCTTGCAGGTGAATCTGAAGGCCTGCTGACCAGAGAGGGGCCCCTCCTGGCTACATGATTTGGTTTGAAATTATCTTTTTCCCCAGATGAAAGGACAGATTTTTTTGTTCATCTGTTTAGCAAGACAAGAGCGCATTCCTGGGGTCCCAGAAGTATGAGAAATACTAGGTGCTACAGTCTCTCATGGCAGCTCCTGAGTGCACAAAAAACATTTCAGAAAAGCATGAAAAGGATTAAGAACCATGCAGCATCTCACAAATGGGATATATGCTTTAATGGCTAAGTTATTTCTTGCTTCTCTTGTTTTCTTGCTGCCTTCTAAGGTCTGTACTTACTGACTCTTAGTAGTGTAGGAAGAGCAGCATATCTACAATGGCAATAAAAGGTAAATTGCCCTCACTAAGTCTATTGTGATTGGTTCCATCACAAGATGAATCATCGTGAAGGAGCCTGACTCTGCTCTCAGTTGCAATGGTCCCTGTGCCACTGCCACTTCAGTAGAATTACTTACAGTTCACAGCAGCGCACGTGAAATCAGCATCACCTCCTATGCCACAAGTTCTACCTTTTCCTTAACACTCAGAGGAAGTTTCTCTCTTTTACAATTTATTCCCTGCTGAAAGGGAAACGAGTGCAAGGGTTTTCTCTTCAGCTTTTTAATATCAGTTGAATCTCCATGGGTGCAAGACAGATTTTTCCCATCCAATAAGGGTAGGAATTAAGGAACTCTGATTTGGCAGAGTAATGGAAAGAGATTAGAGAATTCATATAACTGGTAGAGGGGTTACAGTTCAGTTCTCACAGCACATGAAAGTGCTTTAGAAAGAATCTGAGAGGTCAGATCATAAAATTACTTTCCACCATGTTGTGAGTTTTCCCTGGCTGCTGTAGAAAAACACACCAGAGGACCATTTTCCCCTTCTACTTCAAGCAATATTGTTTCTACCCTTTCAAAACTCCCACATTTCTGATATGCCATGTCTGGTTCTCCTCTCCCTTGCATTTCTGAGAAGGAATTGCTAACTACAAGTGCAATAACTCTTCAGAGTTACACTGTCATGGAATGCAAGCAGTGGGAAGAAAGGCAGAGTCCATATTTTGAAACCAATTCTGGAATAGAAAATGTTCAACTTCCTCTATTTGATCAGGCATTCAGAAATAAGTTTCCTTCCTTTTTAACACAATACTCCTGCAAAGAATGATGTTAAATTGATTTGACCTTATTATACTGCAGCAATCTTCCAAAATCCATGCGAAATCAAATGCTTTCAGTGTACAGCTTCTCATTGTCCCTTGTAGCTGTTTTCTATGGTTCTCCAACTGCAGCAATTTCCCCATCCTTCTCTAGAGAGATTTCCTTCTGTATATCCATACCATTGTTTACAATTATTTCAAAGTGCAGTAAAATAAAATAATCATGTAAGTCTGTCCAAAGATCAAAGACGACCTTCTTAACTGTTGTTTTTCTATGCAGTTAAATCTTACAAAAAATACAATTCCAGAAAGTCAGTGTTACAGAAAATGTGTCTCCACTGCAAGGCAGAACTAGCAAAGCCTGGTGCTTGGTCTGTGTGAAGGGAAAGGGAACTGCGTTGGATCCCAGAGGCAGTCACATGCCAAGGACAGACTTGCAGTGCTGAACATGACTCTTCATTCCCACCACCTCCACTCTAGGCAGTGAGGTGGAGTTGCACTGACATGCGCCAGGGTCACAGAGCACAGGCACTGACCCCCCCCCTCTTTTTACAAGGTGATGTTAAGAGCTGCAGAGAGGAAAACATTTGCAGGGCATAGTAACATGTTTTTATTGCTCCAATAAAGCACAGGAAACATAGTAAATAATTTCAAGTGCCACCTGCTGGCTCTTTATCTACTATTTATGTAAATAAAGCTATTTTTCAGTTCATAGAGCAGATGAAGGGCTCTAGAAATTGGATAAGTCTCATCACCTGTCTGGCCAACAGTTGAGCAGACTTCAAAGCTAGACATTGCAGTATTTTCTGCAAAACACGGATATGGCACCTTTCTCCTGGGCAGTTAAGAGACCTGCAAACATGAACTAAATATTTGTAAATCCATGTGAAGTAGATGCAACCAGTGGAAGAGCCTTCTCATTGCAAGCAGGATCCACCAAGGACAGTAGTTACCAATTCTTGGTTCCATTGCAGACCTCACAATGCATTTCTTGTGAATGGTCCGGCTCCTGGAGCTAAGAGTTTGTGTGAGAATATAAATTCTATTCAGAAATAAAATAGTGTATGTGTGTGGTTCTGGAAGGTGCTGGTGGTAACCTGAAAAAGACTACAACCAGCCTAGAAAGCAAAGAAACAAGAGGTACTTACAGTCATTTTTTAATTTAAAAGGTAGGTGAAGGGAAGAGCCAGATAATTAATTTGTGTACTGGGGCTTGGCAGCACTGCAAGAGTTGAATTATGAGGCCAGCATCTCACAGGAACTCTGATGGAGCTGGCAGGAAATCCTAGACTTTCTCACTCCCAAAGTCCCGCCTGCAAATTGCTTCACTGATCAGTACATCTGATTTTGACTAATGATACAGACTGAATATGGGACTGGAGCCTCAGGTTTGTTTTGTTTTGGCATTAATGCTACTGTCACTTAATGTGAAATCCCTCTAAATGGCTGTTTTCCTTGCAGGGATAAATTGCCTAGAATGATTCAAGAAAGATTTTATAGACTTTGAGAGAAAACAAAAACTAATTTAATGACATCAGATGGTGATTCAGTATAGCCATGAGTTTTTAGGACAAATTATTAGCCTTTTGCAAAAACTCCAACCAAGATTTATGCTGCCTGCAAAACTCACTAATGATACTGAGGCTAGGGTCTTATGAACCAGTTTTAAAAAAAAAAAACCAACAACTAAATGAGCACATCTGACCATGAACCATGCCATTTTCTCCAGACCAAAACAAGTTTTATTATGAGAGTTGTGAAACTTTGGACCCTACTATATATTAAAGAAACCTATTTATGACCACATAGTTAGGTCTGAATTATTGTGGTTATTCTAAACACTGATTTTGCAAGATTTATGTCTCAGTCATTTTACAACTTTCAAGGATGAAACTTGTCATTTATAACGATAGCACAGAAAAAACCTTTCTTCTGATTTTTTTTTTTTCCAAATACAGTCAATCACACTTCAGAACTGGAGAGGTGAAAAAATGTTTTGTTGGGTTTTTTTAGGAAACCCTACACCTACTGGAAGAGGTTGTGACCCTGCTTAGCTTTAAAAATTACTTAATTTTGAAAGAGATGATTTTACCTCCTCACTCCCTGAAGTATTCAAGCCCATTCTTTACAATACTGTTTTTCAAATGTAAATGTCTAAGAATTTTTTCTTGTGAAAGGCAGTGGTTGCATGCCTATTAAAAAAAGGTAATATTCATAAAATTATTTTATTTATGGTTGAAAAAGTATCACATTTGAATAATTTATTTTTCTAATTTAGCCATTGAAATTCAGAACACAGTGCTACTTAAGATCAAGGCGGAAAGGGAGTTATTTCCATGCCATACTGTCCAGGGCTGCCAAACATCAAATCTTTAAAGAATCAACTGGCAGAAGTGTTCTTGATATTTCAGTCACATACCCCCTGGACAAACCATAATTACTTGTCTCTATAGATAGAATAGATAGCCAGGATGTGGAAATCCTGGATTATAGCTGATGTGAGTCATTCACTGCTGTCTGGAATTTAATTGCAAATGTGGACTCCATACATTCCCCTGGAACACCATGGAACCAGCCCATCACTTCAGATGAGAGATTTCTGAGAAGAGTAGACCATAGGTTTTTTTAGTGTTTATTGCAGGTAAACACTTGGCTGAGAGAACCATCTCAGTCTTGTGGATTTGTGTCCTCCCCATATCACACTTCCGCTCTACTAAGTGTATCCAGTCTCACATTGTGGAACTACATCATTCTCTGATGGTTTTCTTTAGAGACAGAAAATCCTCTTGCAACTGGGGCAGCTGGATTTTGTAGAGTGGAAATCTGGAGTTTATCAGTGCCTCAGCAGGTCGACAGACCTTGAAGGCAACATGTAACCACTGAACATGTTTGGTCTAAAATGATTTGCGTCACCTCAAGATCACACCTCAGGTACTTTTATGGCATTTCTGTTGCCTTATTGTGGGATCCTGGCCACACTAACACCTCATGTGGCTCTAAAGATGTTTCTAACAGATCTGAGAGGTTCACCTGCCATGTAAAATCAATGGGCATGTTCTCAGAATTTCTAGTTGAAACTATCATTGAAGCTTCAAGAAAAATCTGAAATTGGCGTAGGAGGGGGTCATTGCTCCTTTTTGGCAAAAAAAGGAAAAAATCTCTAAAAGTTACTATGAAATCTGAAAATTATTCTTCTGAGACAGTGAAAGGTTTGGTTTAGGATTTTTTTAACCAAAAAGAGTACCCCGCTCTTGCATTCAGGGGATTTAGCTCAGTCACAGCTCCTATGGCTTTCAGACTCCCACTTACTTAATTCCTGAAGCATGAAATGGAGTTCTCAGTGTTTCCAAGTGAAAGAAAACTGGTAGCACAAGGAAACTGGGTAACAACATTAACTGTGTGTATGACCTGACACGTAAAGTGAGGTGCATTTGAGTGTTAATGGTCATGTGTCTTGTACATAACTGTTCATCAAGTGTTTATCTAGTTTAGGGAGTTTATTCATGGTAGGAAATGCTGATTTTAAGCCCTCAGTTGCACAAAAAACACATTCTGTATTACTAAACTAGGGCACACTAGAAATTAGATGTTTTGGGTAAGGAATGGAGGGGAAGACGTAGGGATTATGGCTGTTAAAATGTGTGTCAGAATCCCAGAGCACTATGAACCAGATCCTATGCTGAACTGTCACACTTATGCTGAAGGCAGTATAATTGGCATGGTAAAGGTTTCCATGAACTGTGAATATACTCTTGTGTGTCTTCTCTCTGCTCATTCTTCTCTTTTGTTTGTATGTTTTATTATGCAATGAGCAGGTGATAAAATTAATACCATTGTTGTTAATTAGGCAACTTCATCAAAGCAGGAGGTTAGGTGTAACAGCATGTTGGTGATGGCAACATCCTGACCCAAAGTTGTTCAGGCCATACTTGAGTGAGTTTCAGAGACTGCGCAAGTAGGGACTGTCTCTAGTTTCCTTCTCTTCAGATGAGTATCAAGAGTCTTCTCTGATTCTTCATAGCTGCTGATTGATATAATTGACCGTGAAGTATTGTTGGCATGTCTGGAAGCCTTAACAAGAATGGACAAAACAGTTCTGGAGGCTCCATTCTATCTTGTAGAAGACCCTACAGATATTAATGGGCAATTGCTTATCTGGCAATTGCTTATCTGTCTTGAGGGCTTGATTATTCATAAGCATCAGAAAAATCTCTAGCTTCTTGCACATTTCTGATCAGTGTGTGTATCAGGACACTGGTTGCACCCACGATGTAGACATGTCTTGTAAAGTGTTGCCACATGTCACTTCAGCCCATTCTCTTATATTCCTTGTTTTCCTATGGCCACATTCCTGCAAAGGACAAAACTGTTAGTTGGAAGGATGAAAAGCTATACAGCAAGCACTCACAACCTCAAAAATAAAAGAATGAATGATGGGACCAGTTTCCCTGACAGTGTAAAATGGCATAATCTCTGCAGACTTCACATGGCCTATGTTTTTTATTTGAACCTGTCATAATGCCTCTTATTGTACTGCTAACTTTGAAATTGCTTATTTACATGGTAACTATGTCCTGAGCTCATTGCAACAGAACCAACAAGGAAACTGCCCTGGTTCTTAGAGCAGAGGATGGTTGAGAATGGTAGGAAGATAGGCAGGAGGAGACTTCTCTGAGGTGAACTCCCTGATGATTGAAGGCAGGCCAGAAACAAGAACAAAACAAGAACAGAACAGCAAGGTACCACAGCAAAATTCCAGGTGAGATAGTACAGAAAAAAATCCTTGCACTGTCTCTGCAGAAGGGTCCAGTGGCAACTATGGGGTATTGAGAATATCTGTCTGTACTGGCAGGACAATGCATGAAACCAAACAGCATAAGTTTTAAGTCTCAGCTTGACAGGGTGCTGAGCCATCTCATACAAACTATAGTATTACCTAGAAAGGTTTTACCAGATGATCCTTGAGGTCCCTTCCAACCTGGCATTCTATCATTCTGTGATTCTATAATGCATCCCCTACATGCCATCTACATATGGCCAAGTGTACAGAGTCACCAATGTCTCCCCTGCCAGGCCTGCAAAAGGAAACTCAGAACTCCAGCAGGGAGAGGATTACACTGAGCTTCATTTCTGAAGTAATTTAAGCCAGTCAAAGATTTACTACTCTTTTTTTTTTTTTTTTTTTTTTTTTTTTTTTTTTTTTTAATATATATATAGCAATGGCACCATAATTCTTCATGGAGGCATAATTGTGTTTGGACAAAAATGTTTTAATAATATTGTGAGATGTGGCTGCCTGCAATAACAGGGAGCTGGAGTCAGTGTTATGGAAGTGTGGTTCCCATCCCTCATTAGGTATTTCATGTGCCTGTATGTCTGCACCAGTAATTAAAAATAAACAAGCATAAAGTCTGCACGGCTCCCCATTTACTGTTTCAAAAACCAAAACCAGCTTTCCCTTGGAAAAAACTACAGCCAAATGGAAGTGATATTGGTTTCGAATGGTATTAACTGGTAGACCCTTATGCACAAAAGGACCACTCACACAGTTGTTCCTATGAGGCATAACATGGAGTTTGGCCCTTTTTAGGAAACTCATTACTTAACAATACATTATTGTGTTTGATTTAATTGGCACAGATATGCTCAGCAAGGCCGCAAGAGTCTGTGTTGTCATGCCAAATGTTTTTCAACCTGTTTGTGCCTGTGTTCAGGTCTGATAATGTTATCCATAGTGCACATGCTTCTCATCAAAAGGTTACATTCGTGTACTGTCCATACAGGCACCAGAGAGGTTGCATTTGAAGCTAACAAAATCCACCTGGAAAGGCAAGTTTGCCATAGCCCAAGGCTGGAGCAGGCACCCCTTGCCCTATTCTGCTTATAAACCTGTGACTTGTACTTGCCTGGCTGCAAGTGTCCCCATTCATCCATCATTCTTTGCCTCTGTCTTCAACAGTAGGACTAGTTGTTCCCTGGGAACAGTGTCCCTTAAGACAGAAGACAGAGATGGGGAACAGATTAGGCCCTATGTAATCCATGAGGAAATGGTTATGGACCTGCTTCACAAACTGGGCACTCATAAGTCAATGGGGCCGGATGGTTTACACCCTAGAGTGCTAAGGGAGTTGGCAGATGTGGTTACCAAACCACTCTCCTTCATCTTTCAAAAGTCCTGGCTAACTGGGGATATCCCATTGGACTGGAGACTAGCAAATGTGACACCCATCTTCAAGAAAGGCTGGAAAGAGGATCCCAGTAACTATAGACCTGTAAGTCTCACTTTGGTGCCAGGGAAGGTCATGGAACAGATAATCTCAAGAGCCATCATAGAACATTTAAAGGCCAACCAATCAGGCACAGTCAGCATGGGTTTATGGAAGGCAGATCCTACTTGACAAACCTGATATCATTCTATAACAAGGTGACTTGCTTAGTGGATGAGGGAAAGGCTGTTGATGTAGTCTACCTTGAATTCAGTAAAGCCTTTGACACTGTCCCCCATAACATCCTCATGGAAAAGATGGCTGCCCATGGTTTTGATGGGCATATGCTCTGCTGGGTTAAACACTGGCTGGATGGCCAGACCCAAAGAGTTATGGTTAATGGAGTTAAATCCAGTTGGTGGCCAGTCACGAGTGGTGTCCCCCAGGGCTCAGGGCTGGGGCCACTCCTGTTTAACATCTTTATTAATGATCTTGATGAGGGGATCGAATGCACCATCAATAAATTTGCAGATGACACAAAGTTGGGAGGGAGTGTTGATCTGCTGGATGGTAGGAAGGCTTTACAGAGGGACCTGGACAGACTGGATGGATGGGCCGAGACCAACTGTATGAAATGCAGTAAGGCCAAATGTTGGATCCTGCATTTCAGTCACAACAACCCCAGGCAACGCTACAGGCTTGGAGAAGAGTGGCTGGAAAGCTGCTTGGCAGAAAAGGACCTTGGTGTATGGATTGACAGTCGGCTGAATATGAGGCAGCAATGTGCCCAGGTGGCCAAGAAGGCCAATGGCATTCTGGCTTGTATCAGGAATGATGTGTCTAGCAGAACTAGGGAAGTAATCCTGCCTCTGTACTCGGCACTGGTGAGGCCCCATCTCAAGTATTGTGTTCATTTTGGGCACCTCAATACAAAAAAGGACATTGAGGTGATGGAGCAGGTCCAAAGAAGGGCAACAAAGCTAGTGAGGGGTTTTGAAAACATCCCCTATGAGGAACGACTGAGTGAGCTGGGGCTGTTTAGTCTGGGGAGGCTGAGGAGAGACCTTCTCACTCCTTACAAATACCTGAAAGGAGGTTGTAGGGAGAGTGGGGTTGGTCTCTTCTCACTGGTGACTGATGACAGGACAAGAGGAAATGGGCTCAAGCTGTGTCAGGGGAGATTTAGGTTGAATATCAGAAAAAACTTCTTCACAGAAAGGGTTGTTAGGCACTGGAACAGGCTCCCCCAGGAAGGTGGTTGAGTCACCATCCCTGAATGTGTTTAAAAGTCATCTGGATGTGGTGCTTGGGGACATGGTTTAGTGGTGGGTCATCAGAAATAGGGTAATAGGGTTAGGATAAGGTTGGACTTGATGATCTTAAAGGTCTTTTCCAACCTGAACAATTCTATGATCCTATGATCCTCTTCTTCAGCCTAATTTTTGTGCCACTTATGGGGCCAGGCATGTGGGTTTGCATATTCTTGGGTTTCATTTGGTGATTGAAGCAACTCCTTCACACCTTTTATACAGGTTTTAAACACTGTACCAGGAAAGAGGGCCTTGCCTTTCTCAAAAGTATTGTGAAAAAAACCTGGACCCCTGATGCCCACGTGCAGTAGGCACAAGCTGAACACACCTATTAGCCATGTCTGACCAGAGGTCAGAAAAACCAGAGAAAGCTCTGCCTTTGGGTAAGTACAAGGTATCCAGCTCACCAGTCTTCTTTCCATATATACTGACATTTGTATTTAGGCATCTACCACGTTCTGCAGGCTTTTTGCAAGCACATCCTAGGCTAGGAACTGCTGGGCTGTGGATGGATTTCAGTGCTCCATTTGGAGTCTCACTTTAGGAGCCCTTGCAGGTGCTTCAGTTCTCTTCCCAAAGCATGGGTAAAATGGAAAATTAGGACTGCCTGAGCTGCCTGTAAGTCCTCATCTGAACACAGGTTTTACATTTGCTTAACTTAGTTAAATGACTTAGGTTTTTTTAGATAGCAGTACTGGTATAATTCTTACTATGCACACAATTAGGTTACACTAAAGATTTCTTAACTGTGTATCTTCCATGTAGAAAGGAAACGGTATTGGGAGATTTGTCTATACTGGGAGATTGAACCTCTTTGGCTGTATCAGACTTATAAAAACAGTGCATTTCTGACATCTTCGAGGAACTTCAGAGTTGCAACAGTCCTTTTCTTGTGTCTGGCACTCTGATATATAGTGCATTGCATTGCTGAAGGACAATGCACATTTCTATTGCTAGAATAGGACTCTTTAAAGTCATACGAGGTTTCAAAATGTCAAGTTAGCAAACCTGACATTAGTTGGCATTAGTTTTCCACTGGTTTCTTCCTTCAGTCTAAAAATGGTCCAGCTTCCAGCCAGCTTTCTTTCCACCATTTTGTCTTTACTGTATATCATTGTGGAACTGCAGGGAGCATCCTGGGTTTTCCCAACTGCTTCCCATTCTCTATTTCTTTCTCCTTGTTCTAATTCCCTAGATAGCGATTCATTTGCCACCTGGCAGATTCCCAAGTCTCTAATCAGAATTTACTTCTACCATTTTGCAGTGTCTTTCCTAACTACTTCCTTACTACTCTACTTCTGATAGTCTCTTTCTTGGCAAAATGCCTCTGATGTCAAGATGAAAACAAAATCTCCGAATCCATATCAATTCTTACCTGGAAGGTTTTGTTTGCCAGCCTGAGGACTACAACATTTTTTTTTCCCCCCCTGTTTTAAATGCTATATCCTGCAGAAAAGGATTGTAAAGAAACAGCTGGGTTTTTTAGGAACAGATGTTCTTCCTATGTAGTAATAAGAGCTATTCTTCCTCGGTTGAGCAAGCTTTTTCCTCGGAAGGACTAGAACAGTAGTGACTCAAGAAGTTTCTGATTAAGGTCCTTTGTGAGTTACTAGCTTCAAAATCAGGTGATGAAGAGGAAGCAACATCTGAGTCATACACTGAGCGGATGCGTGGTTCAAGGTGCCACGTCTGATCAAACCACGTAAGCAGCCATGGATGGAAAATACCTTTCTTGACCCTAGCTTTTCTTGGCTTCCCTTCAATTATTTTGCCGAGTGCAAATGTCTATCTGCCCTTCCTATTTAAACAACTGCAACCTGTCTGCCCAGGATGACAATTGCTTTGGTTGCCTTATCAATGCCTGTGGCCAAAAACTGTGGAGGAAGAGGATAGTGTCTGCTTTGCTGCAGCCTCCTATAACAACCCTGTATGTCCTTCTGCTGTAATCCTACACCGGCAAAAAATAGTGGGGTCAAGGCTCCTTCTCCTCTCTGCATCACTGCTGGCATTCAGACATAAAGGGAAGCTTCATGCCTCCCCCCTGAGTGGAAGCTGGACCACCAATACATGTCACTCATGCTCCACATGTTTATACATGAGAGTAGCAGCAGTTGCTGCTCTTTGAGCTTCCCACAGCCTTGGTAAAAATGGCTTCAGGAGCTGCTCCCTCTGCACCTTCCCCCCACTGCCAGATGTGGCTTAGAGGCACAGTCCAGCCCTTAGACTGCAAATGGCTTGGAGCAGGGATTATGCTTCTCTTTTATGTTAAACAAGAGCAACCCACACTGAGTGTGCTCATTAAAAAATCATGTTGTTCAACACTGATCCCTTGGGCTATAGTTAGAGCTTCACAATGTAACATGCAAGAGACAGGTTGGATTCGCTGGCCAGCCAGGCTCTGAAAGGGATGAGTGGATAGAAAAATGGCATAACAGAAGAATAAACCCCATACCCACTGTGGAAAAACAAGGCAGCCTTCAATAGGAGATGTTCTTAACAATGTGGCTGCTTAAATGAATTTAGAAAGGATCCTAACAGGTGTGAAAAAGTGGCTGTTTCTGTCAACCAGAAATGTAAGTTCTTGACCACACTGCATCATAAATCACATTAAAAAACAAATTAAATAGTACCTTGTGCCATTACCAGAAGGTGTATTTCCTGACCTTCCCTATCCAGGAAGCTTACCCATCTCTAAAGAGCACATGTGTAAGTGGATAAATGACACAAGAAAGAGAAAAATTACTAAGTAGCTAAGCCTATTGTGCATCGTTTTAACTTCATGAATGTCCCTAATGATTTTGCCATGGGTGAAGTGCATGAGGGAAATAGCAGAGATGAAAGATATTAGAGTGTATAACAATTTAAGGATTCCAAGCATAAAGCAGATGTAGCACTTGAGCTGAAAGCAGAATGATGTCCTGAGAAAAGCTCTGAGACTTCAGGATTTTTCCATCCTAAATATTAGGAACTTTAAATGAAGATAACAGGATCCTCTGCACAGTTGCTGCTCCAGACATTTTAACCTCCCTGGGCAAACTCTTTCATGCAAGATCTTCCTATTGTAGCCTGTTGATTTGTAGCCTGCCTCCACAGGCCCCCACATCCAGCTGCACAGGACTGTTTGCAGGAGAGAGACCTCAGAAAGCTACCAATGCATGAAGAAGGGAAGAGTGAAGGCTGCTCCCTTCTAATGGGGGCTGTAAAACCAATTGCATTAATACTCCCTGCATTCCTTGGTGCCTTATTTGGGGATGAGATTTGTTAAGAAAGTATCTCTGTATCATTATAATGATAAGGCTGTTCAACAGTTTGTTTGAGCCTCAACACCTTGTGAGCCTGAGCTAACAGAGGCAGAAGACAAACTTCTCCATTGTTAATAATTGCATTATTCATTGTTGGAATAAAAAAGGCTGAGGCTTTAGAGAAGCTGGGAGAGACACAGACATCACAGAAAAGCCATGACTCTGCTAGGTTCAGGGTGCAAGATTAAAAGCATATACATGACAGAAGGAGAGTTCAGGTCAGTTAGAGCAGCATTTCTCTGCCTTGGACTGCAAGAATACCAATGATCTATCAGATATTTAGCAGTGATGCTCAGAATGATTCTAACTATTTACATTTCCAAAATAAAATCATTTCCTCTAAATTCTTGCCTTTCAGGCAGTTAAGTATGCCAGGGAATTGTGGGAAGGAAGCCAGAGATAATAAAAGAACACTCAGAGTGAATCCTATTTAAATTAACCTGTAAATGAGCTCAGTTGTCACAGTGTTGCATGGGCTGGTCCATGACCATCCTTTGAGGAAGTAAGCTCAGAAAAAGCTGAGAAAAGCCAACCCTTGCAAAAAGTTCAGCATCTGACTTGATCAATTTGTGAGAGTTTCTTTTCCTCCAGGAGGCTTTTTGCATGGAGATAATTGTATAGTAAAGCCCAGATCACAGACTAACGACCCAATCATCTGTGTTTGCAGCACCCCATTACCTTTACAGCACTCCCTTTCTTTCTTCTCCTCAGCAAGGCAGCCACCAACCCTGCTGCCTTCTGTGGGCTCAGTCTGCAGGATAGGAAATAACAACGGGTTTGCTGGAAGGCAAGAAAAGTAAAAGGTGACCAAAAGTTTTGGTATTATCCTTTTGCACCTGAACAACTGTGTTAAGGCTGCCCTGGGGCCTGTAGTGGCAGAGCCTACAAGCAGTGGGTGGGCACATGGGGGTATTTTTGCTGCTCAAAAAAAATTATGGACTAGCTAAATCACACTCTTTCTCTTTGCAGTGGAAAGCTGGCACATTACCAGCACACTGCCTTCATGCCTGGACAGTCGTGACAGCTGGGGCATGTAAACCATATTGTCCAAAAGAAACAGCCTGTGCTGTCAAAGCACTAGTGCTCTGTGTCACAGACATAGGCAGTGACCTGACCTTGGGACTGGCACAGGACAGGTCCTCCTGAGTTCAAATGGGACACAAGGAACACCCTCACCTTCCCTCCTGGGAAATTGCAGGCACATTTTGAAAGACTTCCTCATTTGTGACCGGGAAGATAAGCATTTGGACCTAAATATACCACCAGTTTGGCCTGCCATAGTACCATCTGGAGATCGTTTGTAATCACTATAGTTTGTGGGTTAGTGCACACCCCTTCCAATAGCTGGAGGAGAACTGGTGACAACTGCTACAAAAACAGCATCTTTATTTATAGCAATGCTAAGGAAGTGCTTAATTGGCTAAAAAGCAGTAAAATTATTTTTCTTAATATGGAATTGAGTTCAGCAACAAAATTGGAAATAATACTCAGGAATCTATTTTAAAAATACAACATTTTATTCATCTGGAAGAAAATAAGTTGCTTACTAGTGCAAGCCAGGAGGGCAGAGTGGTGTTCTTTCCATGGAGTTCCCTCTCCAGGTGCTACTTTATGCCTTAAATGTTGAAAAACATTTTTTTGCTGCTCAATGGAAGAAAGGAAGCTTGTAGTGAGAGTATGTAGGCAGAAGTGAACCAGTTTTTTCCAGCTGGAACTAGGTTGTTGCTATAGCAACACCCAAATGATAGACAGATTTTCTGAATGTGCAGTGGTCTACTGTGATAAGAGAGCTTCCAGGATTTCTACCAAATAGCTCCAAACTTGCTGGAGTGCAATAACACCAAATGCCACATCCTTGAAATAACTCAAGCAAGCAAAAACCAACGCATGACAAAATCTTTTTTTCTTTTTTTTACCTTACTTTAAAATAAAAACCCCACTTAGCACATGGCATTTATATTCCTAGACAATACCTTCCTGCCAATCTCTTTTTAGTGCTCTGGCATTCCAAATGACAGACCACACTCCAAGTTTAACACCACCTACGGACAGATTCAATACAGTGCCATGCAAATCTTGTGTGCAAAGTTTTCTCTTTAGGCTGCATGCTGCCTGCACACTGGGAAGAATCCCATTGAGTCAGTGAAAGTTCGTAAGAGCTCACCACTCTGTTAATGGCTGTAATTTGGAGACCTGAGAGACTAAATGGCTGAGCATATGATAGGACACATATTATATTCTTAAACCAGCCAAAGAGAAGTTTCCCAGGGGCTGCTTCCATTAAGTAAAAAACATACCTGCTTTGGCCACATCTGCCCTGCACATACCATGCACATGAT
The DNA here is from genome assembly GCA_020745705.1 of Hemiprocne comata. Taxonomy (NCBI): domain Eukaryota; kingdom Metazoa; phylum Chordata; class Aves; order Apodiformes; family Apodidae; genus Hemiprocne; species Hemiprocne comata. The sequence goes on along the minus strand of CM036586.1, from coordinate 150,624,319 downwards.
TTTTATTCAAAGCAGTTTCCTCCTCTCCCCTTCCTTCTTGCTCTGCTCCAGGGGAGGAGGGTTCAGGATTTTGGACTTCCAGGAAGAAATATCTTCCTGAGCACAGCAGAGGCTCATTTGGCTGTGTCTCTTCATCATTCAGTACCTCTCAGTGGGAGTGCTACTGCACCGACTGCAGTCTGCAGCTGTTGGAGTCTTGTTTAATGTCCTTTTACCCCCAGTACCCCATCCCTCCGGCAGTTCCTCTCCCTAGGAAGCTGCTGCCAATTATTTCGGTGAAAACTTCCACTAAACTTAGCCTGATTTCTGTGAAGGCAATTTCATCCCCATTGAATTGTATCTGTGAATCCAAGACAGAAGTTTTGATCTGTTTACGTGTATGAAATGTTGCCTGTACTTAGATTACCCTCACCACTCTTAGATCTGTAACCTAGTTATTACTAGTGACTTTATCCTCACAAGAGGATGTGGGAAGTAAGAAGGCTTTAATGGCAGCTTTGATGGAAAGGCAGTTGGTAATTTGGAGACCTTTGCTCAAAAGTTAAATGAGAAATCTTGAGTGCCGCTGGAGGCTCAGTTCTCTTTATTTCAGGGCTTAGATCTTATGCACACAGCCCTTCTGCTACCAAATACCAGATAATGAAAAAGAAAAATTTAACTACATCTGTATATTAAAATCTCACTGATTGCAAGAGGAATTATTTTTGTAGAAAGGTGTCAGGAGGAGAAAATCACATGCATGCCTTGGTATGATCTGAGATATATAATTTAGGAGTAAATTAATAAAGGATAACTTATTGTTTGATTAGAGTTATAGGCATTTGTTTTGGGTTTTTTTTTTAATTATCTTACTATTTAAGATCACATTGAAACATATTTTCCTTCTTGTTTGCTTGGCTTATGCAGTTTTGATAATGTCCTGCAATAGAGCTCAGCTAAATGAAAAGGTGAATTGCCTCTATGATTCACAAGATGCTCTGGATAATTAATTACTCAGCATTTATGGTTTGGAGTGTGGTCATCAATCGTTAAAAAAATTCACATTTGTAAACATATCCTTTGCAGCTGGTCTTCTTATGTCAGGCTTCAAAATGACTAGTGGAGATACGAGTGAGCTATAAATGTTTTTCTTTGAAATTTACTGGTTGCGCTCCAGTTTATTTCTTGTGGGAAAAATTAAGCAACAGATGTGGAAGAACAGAAGCTTTAAGGAAGAATGGTAAAGCATCTTGAATGGTTCTCAAATTTACCTTCTTTTCCCCTTTTTGCCAGTAGATGTTGGAATCCTTAAATGCTCCTTGTCATGGCTCAGGCCTGTGAGCATTTGTTCTGGTTGTAGGGTGGCTATGTGAAAAGTTCTGAAAAGTCTGAGATGAGACCTGCTGCATAACAGGAAGAAAAGCTAACCAACAAAGTTTGACTCCATTCAGCTCTGCTCAATAGGGGAAAGAAAGGTAGGAACAACAAATCCTGAAAGCATAGGCTTTATTTTTTATAATAAAGACCAGCAGCTTCAAGGCTTACAAAAAGAATTCTTAATACTCTCCGTTGTAAGACTTAGAATCATCTGGTCATTAGATAGCTGAAATCACAACCATTTGAGCTAAATTTTTTCACTCTGGGGGTGAATTTTGATGCATAAGACAGATGTCCTAAAGCCAGCTGGTCCCCTCCACTGCACAGTCCTTATTCATCACCAGCCAGAACTGCTCAGTGCCCTGAGATAGGCAGGTATTCTGTGACAAAAAAAAAAACAACTTGTTCATATAATTAAAGAACACATGATCATTCAGACAGACTCATCATTAGGTTGCTTGAATGATCTTCTTTCTATAATTTCCTAAATTGCAAACACTTGCCATTCAACCTGTAGACTTTGTACAAAGTGATTGGCAGTCACTATATGCATATATGCAGAGTGTGCACAGCATCTATTTTTACAAGGGATATAGGTCAAGGGAACTAAACACCACTTCTATTTAAATTATTGTGTCTATTGGTCTATTTGTGCTTTTAAAATCAGATGCCAGCTACCATGCCGCACAGTGTAACTTTAATATGCCTTACATGTAGGTAGGCTTCAGCTACAGAGCTGTTGAAGGACATATATTTAGAATTAGAAGAACCTCTGTGGCTGACATGAAACATCTCCATAGGTTGCGCTGAAAGGGTAACTACTACAAGGAAGAACTTCCCCTGGGAGGACATGATCAAGGCTTTTGATCAAGAGTAATACAACTTCTGTGACTGCACAGGCTCCACAGGTAGACCAGTGTAACTCCCATGCTTGTTAACTTGGGCCTACTGTGGCAAAGAGATTTGTGTATGGCAGTTGTCATACGTGCAGGCAGCTCTGTCCCCTGGACTTGTGGCCCTTTCCCCTTGTCTCTCTCTTTCCTCTTACTGTTCTACCCTGTCACTAAGGTAAGCTATGACCCCCAACAAGGAGGTCAATACAATATAGGATTCTATTTTCAAATCATGTTTTGGGGAGTGAAGGAAAAGGAGTCTTCAGTACAAGTAGTTTTGTAGTTCAATAATATCTTAAATGGTGAGCAAACTTGCTTGTATTCTGCATATAAGACCTGGGCAAACTCAGAGGTGCCAATGTTGTCAGCACCTTGTCATGTATCAGCCAAACTCCCAGTCTGTCGATATTGTATGCATGCCCAATTCCCACCACTTTGGGGGCAGAAGGGAGTCAAGAGTGGTGCAAGGGTTAGAGTGTCGCGAGTGCGAGGAGCGCATCACCAGGAATGTCGCTGGATTAAAGGCCATTATAGAGTCCGTCTCTCACATAGAGTGAGCCAAATTCTAGATACTGGAGAGTCACGTGCAGCAGTCATGCAAGGCAGGCCATGCTCCCTGGAGCTGGGGACACAAAGTGTTATGCTAAGATATTGTAGGTGCAGCCTACACTGTCCATAGTAGAAGCAGAGAAATTCACTTTATCTGCATTTATCTTTGCCTGCCTCAGTCACTGGGGAGGCATTTTACTACAGGCTTATTTTTGCTGCAGCTTAGGGAAGAGGAAGGCATCTGGATGACCATCCAGTGCAGGGGCAGCTCTGTCAGCTCCGAAGTCTGTTTCAGAGTGTTGGTACTTCTCTGGTGAACAGATTAAGAGAGCAGAACAGTCTGAAGAGTCTGGGGAAGCCCCATGCGAGAGAACACTTGGACCAACCAGAACAACAAAAACTCCTTGAGTACCACTATAGGGCATTTTTTACTGCCATGCAATGGAAGTCAGAATTCCGTAGCTCATGCTGCCCAGGACTCATAGGCTTGGATGTTCAGAAGCAGTACTGAGGTATGATTAAGGAAGAATCCAGAGGGAATAAATCAATAACACTGCATTACGTATTATGAAAAACCTTTGGAAACGTTTAACATGGCTATCTAGGTGAATGCAGTGAACGAGTTTCAGCATAAATTACACAGTCGTTTCCTTCTCCTACTGATGCACAAGATAGGGAAAGAGATTTTGCATTGCTAAATACAGATGGAATGTGGGGCAGGGATACTTTTGTATACCTTGTCTGGAGCTTGCAGATTACACAAGTCTCTCTACTGTGTCACTTCCACACATAATACCATGTGTTTTCCTGCCATTTAGGCCTGGCCTGTGTTATAGAGGCTTTATCCTGCTATAGCTGTTTTCACAATGATACATGCTTTCTTCGTGTGTGGGTATGTGTTTTACATCTATTTCTGGAAGCTGCAGTTTAGTTGTAGTTATACCGGTATGAAAGTATAATTTGGACTAGAGGAACTAATTTTGCAGCCTGAAGCAGAATAAGGTCTAACACTAGAAGCATATTGTGGGGTATATTTAGCTGGTATCATTGCCCTGGGACCCAGGGAAGTAAAAATGGCTTCTTTACTGATGCAGTTAAAGCTGCACAACTTCCGAGTGTAAACAAGTCTTTAGATGTCACTTCCCCACTCTGGCAGTTTCTATTGAAAACAATCCCAGCTTTTCCGGGTCCTGCAACCTGGAGTGGAATGAGAGAGACAGGACTGAAAATCAAGGAGTCATAAACTGCATACATGCACATGCAAGGACTTCCTTGGATCCAAAACTTCAGAAATACAACTATTTCTTTCTGAGTACTGACCTAACAGAGTGGCCGGGCTATGCAGAAACTATTTCTTTTTAACCAGCTTGATTACAGTGATGAACGCTGCTGTAATTGCAGTTATGAGTTAGGCCATTGGGTTCTGCCTGGAAATAAGCTTGTTCTGCAAGCATGGCCTGAGCTTGTCAGTCCTCCCCCAGCACACAGCTCCCACCACACTCCCTGAGACCACTGCACACCCTCTCCTGTTGGTATTACTACTGGAAAATTATCTGCCCATATTCTGAAGGACGCTGCCTCAGCTAAGAGCCTTGACAAGTGCCCAGTGCCTCAGCATAAAGAAAACAGAAAAAAGAGGATTTACTTTAAATTGAGCAAACTTAATTACACAAGAAGACCTTTTCTCAGGGAGAGTGATGCCTTTCTTGTGGCTTTTTCTGCTTTCAAGGTTATTTTTGCTCAATTTATTTTTATATACTGCTTAAAGATGTGTGTGGTGCCTGAGGGCTTGGTTCAGGACAGGTCAGTGCTACATGTACTTGGCCAGCCTAAGTCATGCTCTGACATCTTCTCCACTTTATCAGAGCTTAAGTTCAAGGGTTCCAGTTCTGGGCACTTGTCCAGGCTTCTGTGGACATGTTTGAAGAGAAGCATCCCTGAGACATCCTGTGGTCATGTTGAGGTCAATCCTAGAGGCCAAATGCACATGAACAAACCACTGTGAAACCTGCCTTCCTTTCAGTGTTACTTGTCAGAGAAGACCCAGACTTTTGGTTTTGCCAGGACGCTCATTCTCATCAATCTGTCTGCTTTTAAATCTCCAAACAACTACTTTTTCTTGGTCTACCTGTTCAAAGCAGCATTCAAAACTACCCCCTTCCAAAACTTTCTGCCTAGGGAGATATGCTTATGGGGAGCTTCAGCTCCAAACTATGGACACCAAAATTCTCACAGCTACATATAGATGTTTACCTGTAACTTAGATTGTTAAACTCCCTTCCTTTATACTCTGTGGGTAGCTAGACAACACAGTGACAGACTATGGGGAGGGATTAATCTCATCCTGAAATAAACACCTATTAGCTGGTTAGCTGCATCACTTTTCAGACTCCACTGAGTATGCAGAGTTCAAGGAGAAAAACCTTGGTCAAATCAAACTGAATACAATAGCATAGAGATGTTTTTCTTGACTCTCAACAGAGACAGCATTAATTTGCTAGGCTTAACATAGTTTTGTGGATGCCAGAGAAGTGAATAATTACTGCAAGAACTAAGAAACCAACATTTCTGTGGGCCAACTCAAACTGTTTGCTGTGGGCACAGATTTAAGACACCTGAGAAAAGAAAGCAAGCTCCAGAACTGAGAAGTTTAGTTTTATAGACATGATCATTGTTTTTTTCTCATGTTTTTCAAGTATACTTTCACAGATTTTTTTTCCTATAAGTGCCAGAGGCCTGTTTCTAGCAATAATAAACTGATTGGCAAGCCCTGCAGTGTTTAAATGAATAGTAAAGTTTTCAGAATTTGGAGGAGTGGAAGAAGAGGCCGTGTCTAGAATATTTGAAGATCAAGTACGAATCTGTAGTAGTCTGCACAATATCCTGAAAATCTGGGACCAGACTCCCCAGAGTGAAAGGAGACGATCTATCTTGCTTTGTTTAATGTCATTCATTAGTACAAGTTTTGTTTCATTAAAATGGATATCAATGGATATGAAAATCTATTTGTAAATACATATTTATTTCCCAGTCCAGCTCTTTTGAACGCATTAATAGTTGTTACTAGAGACATTATTATAAGAAGGTGTCTCTGAGGACTCTAAAAACAGAGACAACAGATGAAGTGAGTAGGGAGAACGCACTCCCAACACATTGCACTCCACAATCCCTGAAATCCTATTCCCTATGGAATACATAACATATTCCCTATGGAATATTCATGGTGCCACTGAATTTGCTGCAACTACAGACTAGTTCCACAGAAATGCTTGCTACTTGCTTTGAATCTTGCATATAACAGTCTTCCAGTGCCTGAAGGAAGCCTACAGAAACCTGGGGAGGGACTTTTTACAAGGGCTTGTAGTGAGAAGACAAGGGTAATGGATCAAAACTGGAAGAGGGGAGATTGAGGTTAGACATTAGAAGGAAATTCTTTAGTGTGAGGGTGGTGAGACACTGGAACAGGTCCCTTCCAACTCAAACCATTCTGTGATTCTATGACCATTCTATGATGTTCTGCAGTTTGTGCTCCAAAAGCAGGGAAAAATTTGATTCTCTTCTCTGCCCTGCCCCCTAACCAGTGAAAGCTGTGCATAGCCCATATTCAGGCTTAATGCCTTCAGACATTTCACTATTTGAAAGAAAAAAAATAAATTAAAAAAAAAATCTACAGAAATGGTTTATTTTTTGTTCTTTTGGTTAGAGAAAGAAAAAAACCAAAACACCCAACCAGCTGTTCTAAGGGGTAGTGTATGATGTTTGTGAGGCATTGATCTTGTGTTAGGACACTGCTCATTTTTTGGCTGGATGTTACTCCTGTCATCTGAGGGGTGGCTACTGTGTGCTGCTAGTCTATTACAAACCAATAGTAATGCTCAAATGCCCTAAAATGTTCTCCTCCCCCTCTATTCCGCATTGGTGAGGCCACATCTGGAGTATTGTGTCCAGTTCTGGGCCCCTCAGTTCAAGGACAGGGAACTGCTTGAAAGAGTCCAGCGCAGAGCCACAAAGATGATTAAGGGAGTGGAACATCTCCCTTATGAGGAAAGGCTGAAGGAGCTGGGTCTTAAGCTTGGAGAAGAGGAGACTGAGGGGTGACCTCATCAATGTTTACAAATATGTAAGGGGTGAGTGTCAGGGAGATGGAGTTAGGATCTTCTCAGTGGTGACCAGTGATAGGACAAGGGGTAATGGGTGCAAATTGGAGCATAAAAGGTTCAAGGTGAATATCAGAAAAAACTTTTTTACTGTGAGAGTGACAGAGCACTGGAACAGGCTGCCCAGGGAGGTTGTGGAGTCTCCTTCACTGGAGACATTCAAAAGCCGCCTGGACAAGTTCCTGTGTGATGTGCTCTAGGTGACCCTGCTCTGGCAGGGGGGTTGGACTAGATGATCTTTCGAGGTCCCTTCCAACCCCTAGGATTCTATGATTCTATGAAATATGTCAGAAATTAATGTCATGGAACAGCTACAGTTTATTATTACTTTTTGATCCAACTTTGAATAAAGACCCATCTAGAGGACTGCTACATTTTGGCTGCATCCTTTCCCCACCAACAGGGATGGAAATAATATATGAGATTTTCAGAGATGTCAGAATGGGCATCAGTTTCTTCAGGTTAAGGTGTTCATCCTATTGTTTCAGGGACAAAAGCAAATAAAGCACCTGAAATTATGTCGGAGGAATAGAAAGCAAGACTGCAAGTGTAATGCATGAAATATGCATGAAATAGAATGTCTCTGACTTCAAAACATATTTTGTCTTCTGAAGATCAAAACCTTGCATTTTGATATGGTATATATATAGAACCATAGATTGGTAACTACATCTTACAGACTGAAAAATCCAAAACCTAATTATGATGTTCTTTTAACTCTAGTGGAGAAAGTAACATGGTGGGGTCTTGAATGCCTTCTGTTCCCACAGCTGCTCTGTTTCAATATAATCCAAGTGGCAATCACCTCAAAAAAAGTACCTGCATCACCTCCATCTTTTACAGCTCTTTGGTACTGCCAAGGATGTGGCAAGATGCAGCTGGTGCCACAGACTTGCCAATTCCTTATGTGATACCCAACAGCTGTTGGAAGCTGTGTGTCAAAATCCATGCTGGGATCTGAATTTCTATATAATCTTCCTCAGGAAGTGAAAGCTGCAAAGTAATCGTTATGTCCTGTAACTCCTAGTCCGTGCTTCTATGTCAAGCAAGATTCCACTTTGGCTGAGAAAGTGCACATTTTCTTTCTTTTTCTGCACAAAACTACATTTTGGCATGTGATCACTCTCTCCATCAGCCTGCTCCACATGCATGTGCTTTCAGTTACAAAGCACTCTGATTTGTATCTTGTGTAAAGCTGCAAAGCTTCAGGGGCACATCTCAGTGATGTGTCTAGATTCAGGAGGGCAGCAGCTTCCTCAAGACTGGCAGCATCCATATTCCCCTGCCTCAGACAAACAACACAGAGAGGGCTTGGCTCCAACACCATCATTAGAGCTGATGAAGCTGATTTCAGGCTGCTGCTCCATTTTACAAAGGATGCTGAGGGCCTCACCACTGATTTCCCCAGCTGGAGAGGTGAGAACCCAGCAACAAGGTACAGAGAAGAGCAAACAGGGAACCTGCAGTTATACTGCTGCTCCCCAGTTTACGCACATCGCTGCCAGAAAGACTCCAACAAACTGCCAGGAATTCAAAAAAAGGCAACAAAAAATGATTAAAGGACTTGAGGGAATCATTGCTAGAGAAGATTAAAAGAAATAAATATACTTAGATCAGTTTTGCTAACTAAGGCGGAATTGGATAACTCCATACAAGCATCTGCAGGTGCAAAGAAACTGAGATACCTTGTTTAAAATTATTTAAGGAACAACTAGTAGCAAAAAAATGACATTGATCAAAGGAAATGCAGACTAACCTCTCAGAAGTCTTTTGCAATGTTGATTGTAATCAAGAAATGGATCACTAAATTCTAGGAACTGATGGAAGTCCCCTTGCTTGGACCATTTTAAAAAAAAACAACTGGACAAAGTCTCCAGTACTAAACGGGAATGGACAAAATGAATAACATTATAGGAAGAAAAGACGTACTTTTTTTAAAAGGTAGGAACATACCTCTAGGGGTCTATGACAACTCTGCACCGTCAGCTCTATGGAGGACAACTCTCTGATGGACAACTCGCCCCTGGGACATCTCTATGCCAGGACATCTCTATGCTGGGACAGCCCTCCACTGGGATAACTCTCCGTGGATCAGCAGATGACACACGGGCTGTGCTGCTCTTCATCTGCTGATCCGTGGAGAGTTGTCCTGGCATAGAAATGTCCCAGTGTAGAGGTGTCCCAGCATAGAAATGTCCTGGTGGTGAGTTGTCCAGCTGAAAGTTGTTCTGGCTGTGAGCTGGCTTCAGCAGCGAGTTGTCCTGTGGAGATTTGGTGGCCGTGTTGTCCCCTCGCGATCCCTAGAAAGAGGGTGTTCTTGTGTAACAGAGGTGCCATGAAGACTGCAAGGGTTCTCTCAGGCTCTCTCCATGTACTGTGCAACAAAATGAACAGTTTGACTCAATGTGCTCCCTTCCCCACCCTTCTCTCCCTCAGGCTTCAGCATCTGCTCCAATGTGTCACAGTTCCTCCCTTTGCTACCTGTGAGAAGTCTCTTTGGCATGTCTTCAGAGTAGCAAGGGCCCACTACCCTCCAGCTGATCCAGGTGTGAGTGGCCATGAGAAAAGATCTGTCAAACTTGTTGGTCACATACCAACAAGCTCCTTTACCCAGAGTTCTGAGGAATGTGCAAGCATATTTCTGCTGCTGGGATTAATGCCAGTCCCAGCAGTTCATATTTCAGACAGGAACTATGTAGGAGGATGAATCCCATCCTGCCCAGCAGCCACCTGGACCCTTTCCTTTTTTACCTCGTGTGATACTAAAGTAACTGATCAGTGAAAGCACTATGCTGGAAAGACAGCTGGTGCAGAAAGGTGTAAAAGAGGAAAGTGCCCTACGTTATGGTGAAGGAGTCCAAGCTGTAATAAACAGAACTTATGTTATCATTTTAGGGTATGTTATGAAATGGCTTGCTACAATATCAACAATTGGTCTTCAAGTTTGAGGGTAACACTAAACCAAGGAGACATAAATATGTCATAGAATCATAGAATTATAGAATCATTAAGGTTGGAAGGAACCTTAAAGATCATCAAGTTCCAACCTTCCTGCCATGAGCAGGGAACCCTACCACTAGACCAGGTTGCACAAAACCTCATCCTACCTAACCTTAAAAACCTCCAGGGATGGAGCATCAACAACCGCCCTGGGCAACCCATTCCAGTTCCTCACCACCCTTATAGTGAAGAATTTCTTCCTAATATCTAACCTAAATCTCTCCTCTCTCAGTTTAAAATCATAACCCCTTGTCCTATTGCTATCTTCTTTGATGAAAAGCCCTTCCCCAGCTTTCCTCTAGGCCCCTTTCAAGTACTGGAAGGCCACTATAAGATCTCCTTAGAGCCTTCTCTTCTCTAGGCTGAACAGCCCCAATTCTTTTAGCCTGTCTTCATAGATGAGGTGATCCAGGCCTTTGATCATCTTGGTGGTCCTTCTCTGGACCCTCTCCAACAGGTCCATATCTTTCTTGTGCTGAGGGCACCAGAACTGTACACAGTACTCCAGGTGCAGTCTCACCAGAGCAGAGTAGAGGGGCAGAATCCCCTCCCTGGCCCTGCTGGCCACACTTCTTTTGATGCAGCCCAGGATGCAGTTGGCCCTCTGGGCTGTGAGCACACACTGGTGGCTCATGTCAAGCTTCTCATCTACTACCACCCCCAAGTCCTTCTCCTCAGGACTGCTCTCTAGCCATTCTCCTCCCAGCCTTTATTTGTGCCTGGGGTTGTGCCGACCCAGGTGCAGGACCTTGCACTTGGCCTTGTTGAACTTCATGAGGTTGGGATTGGCACACCTCTCCAGCTGGTCAAGGTCCCTCTGGATGGCGTCCCTTCCCTCTAGGGTGTCAACCACACCACACAGCTTGGTATCGTCAGCAATCTTGCTGAGGATACACTCAATCCCACTGTCCATGTCTCCAACAAAGATGTTAAAATGTCAGAAGAAAGAGCCACCATACAGAGAGACCTTGACAGGCAGGAAGATTAGGCCAACAAAATTTGAAAGGGGTTTAGCAAAGATGTAAAGTCATACTTCTGGGATAGATTAATCCCAAACAGTGATACAGGCTGGGGACATTCAGCTCTGATGAAAAAGAGCTGAGCATCTGTCACAGGGAGCAAACCAAACATGAACCTGGAATCTGCCCTTGCAGTGAGCAATATCCTGGGCTGCAGCCACAGGAGCCAGAAGATCAAGGAAAGAGATTATCCCACAGTACTTGGCACTTGTTAGGCCACAACTGGAACAATGTGCCCCAGTTTGGCCTCCCCAGTTCTAGAGAAACATTGAAAACCTGGAGAGGACCCATGAAGATGATAAGAGGAATCCAGAATCTGACATGAAGAAAAGTTGAAGAAATTGGGTTTGCTCATCCTAGAGCAGGAAAAGCTCGAGGTGGATGTAGTCACAGGCTTCTAATATCTAAAATGCAATTACAGACAAGATGGAGGCATGCCCTTCACAAAGATGCATAGAGTTGCTCCAAGGGAAATTCTGTCTGGATATGAGAAAAAATATGTTCACCATGAGGCAAATAAACATTGGACTAGATTGTCCAGAGAAATGGTGGAATCACCCTCTGGGTAGCCTAGTAATAAGAGGCCCTGCTTTCCACACAAGGGCCCCTTCCAGATGAGACTGGGCAAGCTCACTTGAGTTATATGGCAAACTTAGATGACTTCTCTCGTACACAGATGACTCTTAATCACTTCCATTGCAGAAGACAGGCATATCCCTACATTTATTTTTCTACAGTTCCCTTAATTAATTTTCTTTTTAAGGTTAACTGAGCAAAGACCTTTGAAATTTCGTTTGTTCATTTTTGAAGGTCAGGTGAATTTTGCTTTCTAAGACCCAAAGGAACAGGTCTCCAGCACGAGGTCTGGTCACATTTCTTTGAGTTCTCTGTAGCTTGCTTGTTTGCTCTGGGATGGCAACACATCTCCGTATGCGTTTGGCTCTAAAAGAGGTTTTACCATAAAGAACACTGTTTCTACCCCAAATCAGTTTTTTTAAAAAAACACACTTCAACCATGTGTTTGAAACAATGACACAAACAAATTATCCAAAAGCATTCAGCTCTGAGTTCATTGTAACATTTGCTTTCAGCTTTGACACCTTGCCTTGATTACAGCTTTTTCAAGCATGTCTTCAACTGTCTGCATAGGAAAAGAAAACTTAATTTTTAAGCTAAAAATTTCTAAAGGTGATTTCAGCTACTTCAATGTGAAACAGAAGATCTGGCAAAGCTGACCCTCTCCTGTGAACTTTTAAAGCACCAGACATAACCATCTTCCAATGCTGGACCAAGATACTTTTCTGGATTATTTCTAAGCCACCGAACTATGGATACTGATTTAGCAGAGTAATCAGCAGAAGTTCAGTAAATGTTAGAAAGATACAACAGTTGTTTCTTTAAATGTTCCTATGGAACTCTTGCTGGCCAGGAGCACTGCATCCCACATTTGAGCTTTTCCCATAGAGGAAAACTATGCACTTTCAAAGAATAAAAGTGTGAGTGATGAAAGAGGCAATCTACACACTCTAAGTTGAACACTAATGAAGTTGCATAGCCTGAGAGGAAGAAAGTGGATGCTCCATCTTCCTCTGTCAAGGCAACATTTCTATGGCCTTTTAAATTCTGTACTTAATTCTGATATGCATCTTTGTAAAAGTGATATTTTTCCTCCTGAGCCAAGCATATTTATCAATCCCATTACTTGCATTTTAAGAAGGTAGAGTTTTGAATCCTTTAAAGCAAACCAATGTGTTTTAGGGAGTTCTTGGATGAACAGGATCCAGACCAGACCCTTACTTACAAAGTAGAAATATTAACTATGCAACCTTCTTAATTTGAGTGGACTTCCGTATTTATAAATAAGGTATAACTTGATCCATGTGCTATAATAACTTGCTGTTGAGTTCTGATATTCATAAAGTTTCATCCAGACGCTAGAAGCAAATCCTGGTACAAAATATTTACATTCTCAAATTCTGCATGCCCAAACATTTGCAGAGCCTTAACCATAGCTACTGAAGCTACTGTTCACCTTGTAGAAACATAGCAGGTTAACTGTCGAAAAGGGGGAAAAAAAAAACAAACAAAAAACCTGGAGAAATACACTCCTAAATTAAAAAAAAATTAAAAAAATAATCAAACATCATTTTCATAGGCTTATAAGCATCATGGGGATTAGTAAGAAACTTAATTGTCAGTGTACTGCCTTTGAGAGCTTTACCAGATCCCATATCTTTGACTGTTCTGATTTTCTTCTAGCTGGTGTCCCCGCCTGAGTTTCTTATGCAGTTAATTCCTGGCCTAAATCAAAAGAAGAAAGCTTAATTTTAATGCCCTAGAGTCTTTGCAAGTGACTTTCGCACTGGAACAAACTTGGAACTATTTTAACATGAAAGAAAAGCAATTAACTTTGCCAGTAATTTTTTCACTTGCATGTTTTGTATTATTTCAGCTGTGATTTTAAATGAGGTCTCTGCACCTCACCTTGCTTTCTACTTGATTTGCCAATGAAATCTGATCTCAGTGTTAGTCACATCACAAAGTCTTGGGCAGAAACCAACCTGAAGACAGATTTTACTTCTAGCTGAACCTACATAAGTCTGATGGAATGTGATAACCAGCCACTTTGCTACTCACTTGGTCAATAAACTGTAATCTCCTCTGAGGCTGCATACAAGCTGAATGACTTTGAGAAAAACTACTTGGTTTCAACATAGTATCTGTGCACTACAGTAAATCGGTGTGCTTTTGTACTCAGTATTTTGTCACGCTTTAATCAGGTAGGCTTCATCCAGCCATAAACAGTGATGCCATTTTACTGTAGCATGGATTCCCAAAGAAGGCTATGGGCTCCTGTGGGACTAGTAAACCTGTGCACCATGACCTAGGAGGCACCCTGAGCCCCAATGAGTTCTAATGAGAAGGAAATACAATTCCTCACACATCCTAGACTCCAGAGTGTGTCTTCATCTCTGCTGCTCACTGCTGGTGAGGACCACAGCTCTGCATTATGCCTTGGAAAAGCAGGGTGTCAGGACACAGCTAGGAGACCCAAATCACTACAGTCAAAGATAATAAGATGTCTCTAGCTTAGGCTGCTGGCACAGCCCAATAGAAGGGTACCTGCAGTAATGTCAACTTAAGAAATGAAAAAATGTCATGCGCAGAGAAAATCACAATTGTGTTAAAAGTCCATTTTTCCCATTTTGTGTTTCCTATTTGCCTTCTCTTTTCAGGGTCTTGAAGGCACAGCAGCCTCCCTCCTTTCAAGAGGTTCTTCCTAGCCAGAGGCTAAGTCTCGTCTTTTTGTGAGGCTGGAAGTGAGGGGGGCTTGGAGAACAGTGGAATTCTCCTGATGAAGTCACACGTCATGCCTCTTTAGTGCAGCCCACGCCTCATGCTTACATTGCCCCAGCAGTTCAATGCCACCAGGGAGTTCCTGGCTAGCACATCTCTCCAGCCAAAGCTCAATGGGGACTATCAGTGGCTTCCCTGAAGCTTTTCATTGTCCCTGTGTCCTTCCACCTGCAGCAACTCACTCTCTCCTCTGACTTGCAAAGTCCACTTGTCCACCTCTGCACCCAAGGCCTCCAGCTGCTCCTCCCTACTTGGCCAGCAGGCTCAGAGCCTGCTCCTGAACCCTTGTGTCTCCTGGGTTTGGGGATGCCTTCCATTGACTGAAATCTCTGGGTTGTATGTTATGTAAGTGCCAAAATGTACCTATGCCTTTCCCATCAAGATCTTGGCCACATGTCCCTTCCCACATTTTCTTCTCAGAGAAGAATGGCTGCTTAGAAGGGAGCTGATGGACTGACTGCCACAGACCCTGTTTGTTCCTAACCCTCACAGCCCAGAGCAGAAGGCACACAACTGAACCCTTTTCCACCCAGCAGCTCTTTGGCTGCATTGATACCAAGTCTCAGGCCTTAGTTAGTAACGGTCCATGTGCATTATATCTCTTGGTTAAGTTTCTGTGAAGTGTGGCTGTCAGTTATATACATGTGAAGACACTGATGTTCTCAACTGAGGAAAAGAGGTTGTGCATTGAGGTCTGTATTCCATCCTGCTTCTGCTGGAACAGTTTCCTTCATCACAGATCATTCATCATTAAACTGAGCACAAGGACCCTTAGTCTGGTTTATTGTCTGCCATCTTCCAATTCAAGCAGCATTAAGGTGAGGGCAGGCAATGGGTCTACAGAAAAGGTGTTAAAGCATGTCTTTATCAAGTTCATGCATTGTAAACATGCCTTGGAGGAGAAAAGGGATGTTGTAACTGAACAGACCCCCTAGAGTGAGAGGCACAGGAGGAGTAACATGGCCCTAGCTGGGGATCCTTTTGGTGAGGAATGGACCACAGCCTTGTTTAAGCATTTGATCTCAACTAAAAGAGCTGCAGAAGCAGCCTGGGCAGCTGCAGGGGTCAGAAAGGATGTCCTGAATCTGGGCTAGCCCCATTTCCCAGTGAAAAAATAAGCCATAAAACAAGCTTGTTGGAACATTCTTGCAATTCCCAGAATGTCCCTCAAGACTTGGGAAGTAACTGAGTGTTTCCATCCTTAACAGCAGGTACCACTTTGAATACTGGTCATTCAGGACATCAGCCGAGAGCGATGTCCTCTAGGGGCCAGGGTTAGCCAGTGCTTCTTGAGTGTGCTGCACAGTGATGGGTTGAGGTTCAGGCCTCCCACAAGTTTGTAATAAGAGCCAGGAGGAAATACGATTTTCCAAGACTGGAAGAACACGACTTCAAAACAAATGCTAAACAACCGATGCTCCCATCTAGTGGTGAAACTGTACCCAATGACTTAGATATGTCAGGCATCAACCTCAGCTTCCCAGGGGACGTGGAATTGGATGGATCATACCACAGGACAGTGCCGTCCCTGGGAACTTCTTTAGGGCTTTGCAGTCTGTGATAGACACCCACACACATTCAAAAGCTGGGAGAAAGCAACTCATAACCTCAGTTAAAATTACAGCATTAATAATAATAATAAATAAATAGAGAACGTCAGGATCAATGATTCTTTTAAGGCAAGGAGGTGTGGAATAGCATTCTTAAAATTTCTTAAGTAATTTTCACTGAGATGTAGGTGCCCACATTGTCTTGGCTGTGGTTCCTAAATCATGAAGGCCCCTTTCAAAATTTTATCCAAGGTCAGTAATCAGCAACACATAATGATTTCTGTTGTTGCTATGTTGATTACAATGTAATTAATATGCTAATGCTCTAATATGCTGCTGAACTTATAATTATGGGCCAGAATCAAACCAATTTTTTTGTTTCTTTTTTAGTTTACATCTGAAAGCTTACAGTAAGAGGTGAATAATTACCATATGCTCAATTTGTGACATTACTGGGAGTCACCCCATGACCCTGTTGTAAATCACTTCACGAGGTCTGCTCAGTTCTTCATAATGTGCTTATTTTAAATTGTTATGCTTGGAAGCTGAGCAGATCAGCAGGAAAATGGTGCTGTTCTTCTCACTGGATCTTTCTTTCTAAAGCACAGCTGCTGCCTACAGGATATACCCAGAAGGAAAATTCATTAATGATGCTGAGACAGTCCTTTGTCACAAGAATGAGCTGTACAATTGGAAAAGAACTTTAAAATATCATCTCTTGTTAGACTGCAATTGTCACTGCTCTTTTTTGACTTCGCTGCCCATATTGACTATATCTACATATAATAATGCAAATGGCCAAATATTTCTAACACTGACCTCATATACAGACTTTCCAACAATTTATTTCAAAGCACTTCATGCTGCCATAATATCAATTTGCAGAGTCATAATTCCCAGATCTCAATCCAGTGCCACCTGTGATAGGGCTTAGCACAAGCCAAAGGACAAGACACTCCTTGGGAGCACAGAGTATTCTGGAGTCCATGCCTACTGTAGGTGAAGGACAGAAAGCAGCTCTTCTGACCAGCAGTATGACTTCAATCAACTGACAAATCTTGGCTTGAATTTCATGGGAGCCCACAACTGAGAAAGAACTACAAATGTACTTGTTAACCTGAGTAGGGAGGAGAGGGAGCAACATGGGTAGTGCTTGGCTAGATGTTGGATGAATATCTAAACTGTTGTCTCCAAAAAGCTAATCCAGTATTGGCAAGCTATGAATTTAATGACTCGGTAAAAGATCCAAAGTGAGCCCACAGAATGGCTTATGACAGGTTTGTTAATGAAAGATTCTGTGTTTATTGATAGAGGTGACATTAATCCAATACTAGGCAATCTTTTATACAAATTCACAAGAATTAATTCAGGTTGGCTGAAATTAAGCAAAAAGCCCTGCTAAAACTATTGGGATGTTGCAAGTGCTGCTAAAATCTATTTTCAATCAAAACATAGCTGGCAGGGTATGCATCTCATGTGGATATTATACACCTGTAAATGAAGGGAGAGTCTGCAGCAAATGAATGAGAAGCCACAAACCCCATGGGTGGCTGTCACAAGAAGTTTTGCTGCCAGGGAAAAAGAAAAATCACTCTGCAAAATGAGAGCAATGCAAAAGAAGGCATAGGTAGCAAAGAAACCAGAGATGCTTCCTTAGTGAAGAAGGAGGTTGACGAAAATGAAGACCTCACCTGAGCTAATGTCACCTTGTCAGTAAGGTACCAGGTGTTACTGGTAGAGTTTATTCCTAGGATGAAGTGCCATTGCAAAGCCTAAGCAGAATTCCAGCGCACCAGTCAAAATAATGTTTGCAAAAATGCATAAGCAGTTGCAGCCCTCAAACCTTGCACAGATGGCAAGCAGAGATTTTCTGATAAAGGACAGAAGTGCTAATCATTATGTTGAGTGTGTCCATAGCACACTGCATGCACAAACACATATGGACCCAACATTCAGGTTGTATAAAACTGGCATTCCTGTACTAAAAACTGAGAACTTTAGGCTGCAAAAATACAATAAGATGCAAATCTGCATCATGCTCCAGACAGCTAAGAAAGGAAGAAGTGCATAATCAGAGTAAAATATTTGCATCCTGCTCTTTCATGTTAGGATAACCCTAAGAAATTGGCAGCAAGATGTGCTACTGTTGTTGGATGTTCAACTTTAAAAGATATTAAGAACGGCAATTTATCTTGCTAAGTTTTTACCTTACCTTTCAGAAGTTTTGGTAACACTAAGATCTGTTGAATACTGGGTTTCAAAGGGATGCTGGCAGGAATCCACCTTTACCAAAATAAAGTAACTAATAAAAATTCAGATGGATGCATCTAAACACTGAGTTGTGGCTCTGTTACTGCAGGTAAGGCAGTGAGTGGCTTATGTATGCAGCTCTTCCACCTGCCTCTACAGTAATAACCTATGCACAGATTGAAAAAGAGATGTATGCAATTGTGTTTGGCTGTGAGGGTTTCCATCAATATGTGTGTGGGAGAAAAGTGATTGTGGAATCTCATCATGCTGGCTCTATTACAAAACCATCTGAAAAACCCAATCTATAAATATTTTTATTTCTGTTTGAATAATGGGGCTTGTCATCACACACCAGGGCTCTAAAATACATACTCTAAGCGAATTTTAATTTTATATTAGTTTAATATACCTCATGATTATTTTACCACTCTTGGGAACAGGGAGAATGTAAGGGATCCAGAGGGGGTGCTATGATAAATATATTTTGATTCATTTCAGCACAGAATTGATATTAGTGGTGATAGAGAAGAATCAGTCAATAAAGTGACCTTGAAACCACCAATTGTGTGTGGTATTAAAAGAAGGGAAGACATGACAAAAAATGGCAGAGCATTTCATTGTTTAGTTTCACCTCCTCTGTATTTCCCTGTCAAAGGATGCAGAACAGAAAAGCATAGGATCTGTGCTAAGGAAATGTCTATGAGCATTAATTAATTATAATGCTAGCCCTCTGTGTGCTGGCTGTGGTGTCACTCTCTCACAAACACTTCACTCGTTCCACTATCATCAACTCAATTATTTGAGATGCTTCTCAGCAGGTGTATATGACGCATTACTTCAAAAGCTTCTTTGTGATGAAATATTCTCAATGGTGTATTGCATATTCCCTTATGCCACAGACTGTTAAAAGCCCAGGCACATCCCTGGTTCAAAAACCCCTCAGTAACATTCAAGCTGACAAAATATTAAGAGCCAGCCACAATGACTAGAAAATGTGTGACTTATCTATTGAGGCCAAACAAACCACTCAAACAGATATCACAGCCTAAGTGGGTTGAAGTCTATCCTTGCCTCATCCTTTGGCTTTAGCATGGGAGCATTTTAAAAAGAGCAGAGCAGTGTCTTGGAGCCTCCTCTGTAGCCAGGGTGGCTGTGGGAGAGGGCAGCACACAGTTGGCACAAGCTGGCAGCAGCACTGAGTTGGCATTGAGACAGCACTACTGGTTTTTATCAACCTGCTGAATACCAGCAACCACTAAGATCGATAGGAGGACGCTGCACTGTGCTTGGTGCCCTATTTTATCCTGTGTGACAGAAAAAACTATGCTCTAAGGGTCTCCCATGGTTAAGGTGAGATCTTTAGCTCTTGAAGAGATTTCCCCGTGCCTTTGTCCTGCTGCAGCCAAACATAAGTCTTAAAGCAGGGGCTTAAAAGACACTGAAACCTTGGTACCTGGATGCATGTGCCTTATTTGCCAAAATAAAAATATTCCCCACCCCTGGATTAAAAAAAAAAATAAAAAAAAATAAAAAGAAAAAAAAAAAAGCCTTCATTAGAGTTGACACATTGGGTGTATGTTATTTTACAGCTGACTTCCACAAAGGTGGGTGACATCGCACAGTACTGGGAAACGGAGCCCCCCTCGTTTGTTTCACACTCATACCTCATTAAAATCCTACCTTTCCCCATGCACTGCTAGAGACCAATCTACAAAATGATGAAAAAACTGTGAAAGAGAAACCCGGCTGCAGATATTCAGGAAGCCCCCTGCCAAAGCTTGCTCTATTCATCCACAGTGCAATGTATATGCTTTACAGATGTGGAATATAATTAATGAGGAACACTACCTGTTTCCATTTTTAAAGCTGTTGCTTCAAGATGATGTCACATACAGACAATACTCCCTGGCTATATTATACTCCCATTGCAGCAGGGAGGGGAGAAATTTAGGACTACTTGCTACACAAGCCCAGGTCCCATTTCTTCATTTTGCAATAGAAATGATGTACAAGCAGGCTAGCTTGTGCTCAGACTCTTGTTTTATTTACAGTTCTTTTGTACTCTTATTTTCTTATGTTATGGGGCAGTCAGACCAAAAACATGCTGTTGGTAT
Source organism: Hemiprocne comata (assembly GCA_020745705.1). Lineage (NCBI taxonomy): Eukaryota > Metazoa > Chordata > Aves > Apodiformes > Apodidae > Hemiprocne > Hemiprocne comata. The sequence continues at coordinate 150,604,074 of CM036586.1, read as the reverse complement.
AGCCATGTACAATCTGTTCTTTCTGCTTTGTGAATGTTTACTTTATAAGGCTGTTTGTCTGGGAGACAGGGACAAATAGGAGAAGCCCATTTTATATTGGTAAAACTAAATTCAGACTTGATAGAGGCTCTCAAAAGTGATACTGCAGTTCTTCCAATTAAGTGTTTCATCCTGTTGCTGGGTTTGATCCTGCCTCCATAGAAAATAATATCAAATTCTCATAGATTCCAGGGTTGGAGTGCAGGGTTTGACTTCAAAACATCAGCTGAACAGCTCTCTGATGAGTGGTGACATTTTTGACTCTCACACTCTTCATTAGAATGTGAGAGTCTTCCTGTAAGAGACTTCACTTTTTAAAGAGTTTGCTAGCTTGTTTCATACTTAATAAACTTCATACAATCATGATGTTCCTGCTGCTAAGGGACACAGCCCGTGGATGATATATATCTGCATGAATTCCCATCACGAAGTGTAGATGTTCCATTATAATGCATATATATTTACAACTACTCCCATCCTGCTTGATGCTCACTAGGCTTCTCAGTTTGTATCTCAACAGGATTTATGTGCTTCTACATTATTTAAATCTCAGTGTGCTCCTGCATCACCTCTAGTGCCAGGGGCTTGGCCTTACTATGCACCTTGGTCTTGCACAGGTGCATGACTTCACTGATAACAGGATCTCTCATACTCCCAGAATTTACAGTCACCATTTTCCCCTACTCTACCTGCTGTAGTTTTACTTTGGGTTTATGACTTTGTTTTCTGGCACCAGGTGATAGTTGGAGCAAGAGGGCATTGCAGGAGTTGAGGAAAACAATCACTCTTTGCTTTAGCAAATACAAGAAATATATAGATCTAAATGGATTTAAAGTCAAACTCATATTTACCATACTCTTCCTTACCACTCTGAAGCTTTCTTTATCTTTAGATCAAAGCCTTGCCTTGCCTTCCCTTCGCTTCCTGCCAGCCTTCTCCTCTATCTTCCAGGATTTTATCCTCTTTCTCTAAATAGCTGGTGAATGATCCCAACCTTAGCAACACCTTCCACTAACTTGATCTGTTCAGACTTTAGTAACAGAGTCAAATAATTGTCCAGTTATTTAAGGTACAGCAGCCAGTTATTAGCCCAAGAGGACTTCCATGTAATGGAGCAACACAGATGTTCAGCAGTTCCTTCTTATTTGGTGTGTGTCACTGCTTCTTTAGTGTTCCTCTGGTGGGCAGATGGGCCAAATGTTCCAAGGGCTGCAATCTAATATAGATATGTATTCATAGTCCCTGATGAGAAGAAGAATAAACTTTATATGGAAGCCTCAAATTGATACCAATGTTTGTTTCAAATTTCCCAGATGTTACGATTCAAATGTTTTCACGATGTAGGGAAAAACAGCACTTTCCCTGCAGTCAGAGGAACCCAAGGCTTTCCAATTATGGTCAGACACTCAGTCTTATTGGCACAAAATTTAATTTGCGCTAATCAGACTGAGGTGGGTAGAGCGCGAAATTAACTTGACTTTCATTTTGCATCGTACAGAAAACTTGCCTTGGTGAAATCACTGTAGACATCTGAGCTGTGAATGATGGATGAGATAAAAAAAAAAAGCACCAACCAACCCAACAGAGAATAAGCAGTGTTGTATAATTGTTATTATGCTAAAAGGGACACAATATTAAACTCTGTTGTTTGGAGAAACACTTTACTTCCCTGGCAAATCAAAGGGCACGTTGCACTCAGCTGCACCCATATTTTGCCACTAGAACTGAGAACAGAGTTTGGAACTAAATATTTGTCTTTAGCACCCCCTCTGTTCTGCGATCTATATATGCTTGGTTGAATTTGCCAACCATTTTTCAAAGTTTTATTTTTGCTAGAAAATTATAATTTAATGAAAATAAGAACACATTAGTTTCAATGAAATTTCCATTCACAGTTCAAGACTCTTGTACAAAATCCAGAGGGAAAGAGAAGAATTTACTAGAGGCAAGCTAGAAGCCACGGGGTGTCCAACTGGGATATGGGTTTAGAGTGTCTGCTCCTAGTGAGGAAGAGTGAGAACATACACCTGCAATCTTCTACATCCCAGAGAAACATGCTGATGACTTCTGGAAGCATTTGCCCTTGAACTTATTCAAAAGGCTTCTGTTTCACTTCAATGAAGAACCAAGTCTTGACATTTTATTTTTCTTTTCTTCTCTTTTTTTCATAACAGGACTCTGTTTTCTAGCCAAGGCCAACATCAATTCCTTTTTCTCAACTCTCTGCCACCTTTCCTGTGTGGCTAAAATAAATGTTTGGGAGATGGAATATGCCCTGTACATTGGAACCACAACTGCTGCCACCTGAGCCATTTCCTCATAAAGAACAGGAAAAATAAAACAATGATTCTCAAACATTCACCTCCAACTTCTGCAATAAGATCTTAACATTTTTTCCACCCCTTGCCATAAAAAGATTTCTGTCTGGGAGCAAACTGCAAATTTGAGAAGGGTACTAGCACAGCAAGAAAGATGCAGAAAAGTTTGGAGGAGAAAAGGGGCAGGTTTGGAGGGGGGAAAAAGAGAGGGGGGAAAAAAAAGCATCTGTTTCCTTCAACGAGAGCATAGAAATCTGAGAAACAATGAAGTTAATTTGCAGAAAAGTGACACCATTTCAAAATACAGCTTTTCTTGCATGCCTCTGTTTACTTTCCCATCTTTCATATAACGGCTTCTATTTAACCAATTTCAGCAACATATTTAACATCTTTGCATGTGTAACTGCAACACATTCAAGTACCTTGCAAAGCAGAATAAAGTTGCATGGTATCTTCTGTGTCTCCAAAAAAGGTGAGGAACACAAAATAAACCAGCCCAGCTTAACGTCAGAACACCTGCCTTTATTGTTTAAACAAACCAGGTGATGTGTGCACTGTAAAGTTCCCATCTGAAAATACCAAAGCAAGATAGAAACAGGTTTTGCCAATTCTTCCTATTAACAATGGAGGATAAAAATTACTGAGTTGCTTTGTAACAGTAACTGGCTGAACCCCATGTACTTTAACTGTGTATTTAACTGTCTTTAAAAAGGTATTTGCATATTCAAAGTATGGTATATAGCCTGTATGTAAAAGCAAATAGCAATTAAACAACAGCACCGTTCGCATTTCTTTATTTGTCTTAAAGTGTTTGGAAAGTATGCATGATGAGAAGGGCTTTGCTGCACTGATCTATCTGCACCCCCTTGCAGCACAGATAGAGTTGTGGGGTTTTTTAGGCTATGTACAGCAGAAAGCAAGGCAATATTTCCCAGTTTAGCTACAAAGTTACATGAAACAGTGTACTAGCAATAACTAGCTCTGGAGCAATGAATAACCAGCAACTATGCTACTCCTGGGAAAGCTTCTTTGCATTTTAAATCAACAAGAAAATGATGACCCATTTTCAAAGGATAAAGTAATTCCTGCCAGAAAACTAACTAATTTTGGTAGCTCCTAACCAGGTGAAACCAGTGTACGTGACTTCTGCAAAGCTGTAATCTCACTTCAGCCTGTGAACCCTGCCCTCAGTTGTGCCTGAATCAAGAGACACTTCTCTGCCTGCGGGAACATTGCACATTGCCCTTGAACAGCAAGTGCCCATGTGTAGTGGCCAGATGACACCGGGAGGGACACTTGGAGTGGAGGCAGGCACTGAGAATGAATTTTTGAGAGCTTTTCAATCAAATGGTATAGGGGCACAATTTTTGGACCTTTCAGTTACATCCAAAAAACCCTTGATCTATGAAGGAGGAGGCTTCCTCCTTCATGTGATGAGGACAGCCTGAAGGATCTTCTAGATCCCTTTAGGTATGCGGGCTCTAAAACAAACCTCCCCAGGCAGGAGGGCTGGCAGGAGGTCAGAGAAGGGGAAGCAACAGCAAAAGAGGAGAGGCCTCTCCTCATCCATGCAGGTACACAACTTGCTGCAGCACCGTGTGCTGCCTGGTCTGAAGGGAGTAATTCTGGCCTTGCACGCTGCCCTGGCCTCTCACACAGGTATGGGCCACCTCTGAGTTGGCTTATGCTGTGACAGGCAGGCTAAGCAGAAAGGGCTATTATCTGCCTGCAAGGGTTTCAGGGAGCGGATATGTATTTGCCTCCCTGCTGATAACACCATCCTGCCAAAGATGTGTGTCTTCTTTGGAAGGAAGCATCCTACTGTAAATTGAGGAAACTGTCATTCCAAACCCAATTTTTTTTCTCCATTATCCTGTCTTGATGATTCAGCAGATGCAGCACATTTTATTTTCTTCAAAAACTTGCTGCATAAAAACATGTTTATTTCAGTTAACCTTTCAACCAAAGAGCTAGCCCACTGCAGCTCATCAAGAATGCCTCCATAAATCACAACCGTGCAGAGTGCAGGCAGAGATTAATTCTAAGTAATTTTGTGTATAAAATTTGCTCCAAAACTCATCTATCTCTAGATGTTTATTTACATATACAGAATATCCAGGATTTTAATTCCAGTGAAGTTTTGCGCTGACTGATTTTTAATAAAAACTGCGTGAAGTCTACAAATTACTTTAGCATCCTCAATTTCCAGTGAAAGGAAGTTGACAAGGAGTCAAGCCACATAGCACCCAATGAGTGCTACTAATAGTAATAAGTAACAGGAGGGGAAATGGGCAGAAGCTTCCAGAACTTCAGTAGAGAAGTAGATGAGATCATTGTCTGAGTTCATCAAAGCAAACAGCCTTTAGGAATGTTTTACTGCCCATGTCCTTAGGTTGCAATAGTCTTTTGCTGTGAAGGCTTTGTGAACTTGTTAACATGAAGGACAGTGATTTACAACATTTGTGACTTTAACAGTGTGACTCTGCTAATAACATTCGTGCAGTGCCTCAAGAACACTGGCTGGAGGATGTCAACTGCTGTCAGTGGGATGGAGCACCAGAGGGGACAGAAGGGAGCTCCCTGCCCTGCTCTCACAGAAGTCCCCACCCTCTTACCCAGTTGTTTTACAGCTGCAGCTCAAGTTTGCCTTTTTTGAAGTTTGGGGATGATTCATGCCTGGTGTGACAACTGGCAGAAAAATCCAAGCTGAAGATAGCTCAGGTGGCTTTGTCTTTTCATTTCAGGTTTTTACCATTTCTTATGAGTCTGGCTTTTTGATGGGAAGTCACAGAGGTAGGACATGACTTGGTGTGAGTAGCTTTGCATGTGCAAGTAAATAAATGGACCTGGTGACCCTGATCTGGTTGAAAGTCCATATTGTAGACATGGAAGTCCATGCTTCCTTCCTAAGGCAAATCGGAGGAAAGGGAAAGCAAAGAATAGGCTGTGACAGCTTACCAGCTTCCGCATCTGAGCCAGCACTGAAGGATAAGAATTATTTATTAATACAGGTCAAGTCAGCAGTAAGTTAGCACTTTACCTCAAAAGGAGAGAAAACTAGAAAGAAATCATGTCCATCTTATCTTTGAGATCCGGGTGTGCTTCAGAGATGGTGTAACTTACACTTGGTGGCAGGCTCTGAATTCACACCCATTGCATCTACTGCACCTTGCTAAGACACAAAGAACACTAGTGTGCAAGTGGGCTGGCTCTTCAGACACACGTGCAACAGGATACATATTTATTTCAGAGATTATCTATGCCATACTGGCAGATACTCTCCCCTTTTTTTCTTCCCCCCTCTCTCTCTGTTCTGTGCAAACTGTGCAAACAAAAGGAGATCTTAGAAACACCTTGTACACACACCAGTATCTGTTAACCAGGATGCAACAAGACCTGTGAGCCCAGTCAAATGTATGTACACATCTGAAACTAAACCACCTCACCACTGAGTTGGGGAAGATTTCATCAGGATGTTTCTGAGGAACAAAGAAACAGCTTGCTTTGGAGAGGAGGCAATTCTACCAATCACCTGCCATGAGATGATACAACACAATACAAGAAAAAGAAACCAGGACACACTGTCTCCTAAGGGAGAATTGTTAATTGAGCTCTGCAGGCTCCAATCCTATAGTCACATCTGCATCTGAATAGCTACAACACCAAAATGCATCTGAGGTGTGCAGAAGCTAACAACAGTAACTCCAGCTTATTAAAAACCTGCTTGATGATTAGAAACAAAAGGCAGGTCAGCACTAACATACATGGCATGTGATGACTCCAGGTCCCTCTGGGTGCAGCAGGATGGGAATACCCAGCCAGAGGAGCCTTACCTGGAGGCAGCACTGCTGAAGACCCTAGGAGATTCACTGCCTCCTGAGGTGCTGCAGGGAACAGGGAACAACATGCTCCTTCCTCCCCTGCCCGAAAGAGGGATGGTATGCACCCTCAAGCTGCCTGAAGTTTTGCAGAACGAGAGCAGTGACCAACCTAATGCATCCCCTGCAGGACTCATGGCAGAAAATTATCTTGAGGAATCCTGAGAAGTGGGAGATGAGCAATCTTGTGGGTACCCAGGGCTTACCCATTAACGTAACCTTAGGAGCACCTCTGTTGTTAAAAATCAGAATAGTTCTGAGATAAACTTGCAATTACTTGGGTGAAACTCAGCTTTGGTACAGTCAATGGAAAAATTCCCTTTTACATCAGTGGAGCCGTATTAGCCAAGGATATATTTTGAAAAGGTTGAATGAGCTTGTGCCTGGGCTCTTGGTGTACTGTACCCTGCCAGTTTAAATGATGACTGTAAAGATCTGTCATAAAACTTTTTCCAGGAGAGGCAAAAGCTTTCTCTGTGTCACAGTTTTTAATATACTCCGACTCTTGCTCATAGTAAATTGGGTTATTTATCCCCTTTATTTATATGCACTGCTCTAACACTGTAACAAACCAAAGTGATAGATGCACCTATACCGGTCATCAAACTCAGTAACAAAGCAACAGCAACTGTGTGTAACTTTACCCTATTGTTATCAATTTATATAAAAGACAAATTCTTCAAGTCGTGAACGTGTGAAAGTAAATTCCTTACCATTCTGGACTTGCCAGCAATTACTTTGTCCTCTCATCTCAAACCCTTCCCCAGGCTGCTCCGACATCACAGGGGCCTGATGCTGATCTCACAGACCTTATCCTAATTCACCTTCTTGGTTTCCAGGGAAGCTGTTATTTATTACACCACTGAAATTGAAGGCAGAATCAGGCCAATGGTCAGAAATTCAGGATGCAGAGCTCCTCGCTTTTGGCGCTCAGCGTCTAAGCAAAAAGCAGGATGTCAAAGGCAAAAGCAAACCTTATTGGATTGCAGACTTACTCCATCTGCCCTCTGCAGATGAATTTTATGTTTAGATGTGTAGGGAAGACTCCCATGGCAGTCAATAAAAATTGTGCCTAACCAGCATTATTTGTCACCAATCCAACTGCCAAGTCTGAAAGTGTTTTGCGGACGGATAGGGAAGTCTTCTGGTGACAAGCTTTCCTGATACTGTGTTTAATCTCTCCCAGATTCCCACGTAGGATAACTTAGTGCTACTAGCTTCCCTGTAAGATTCACTTAATATATGCTATTCATTTACAATCTATTTCAAATTTAAATTCTATTTCATCAGCGTATTAAAAATAAGCCTACTGAAGAACAGCACACTTTAAAATAGCAATACATGGAGAAGTCCTTAGAGTTCTTTAAAATTAACTAAATAATTTTAAAAATTGAGTGAGCTGTATCTACCTTTCACTTAGCTTCCTAAATCACGTGCTTATGTTTTATTGTATGAGGCAGCAAATCATTTTATAGACAGATGCAGCAAGACTGAGAAAAAAATTACTGGGAAAATGGCCATCCCTTAATTGCTAATTGTATTTATCAATTTTGATTTTTGAATGAATGCTACACAACACTATCCTTCAAGCAGCATATGTGCCTGCTGAACCAATCTACAGCTAGACCTACATCATAGTCCCTTTCAATAAATAGCACTTTTGTTGCCTTTATCATACGTATGTAGGAAAACCCATTTGCATCACAACACCAATAAATGGGGATTTTTATATTTTTTGAAGCAGTTAGCTCTATGTTTGAAAAATGTCTTCACAAAAAGGGCTGAGGGGAAAAATGTTATTTTATTTATTAATTGCTTTGCAGTTCATGAAACTCCCCAGATAAATGCAGTTAGTGGATGAACTACTCTGCAATTTACAATAATTATTTGCTTTTGGCATGGAGTGTTACTTCAACCATAATACTTTTTAAACTCTTAACCTATTCTTGATTTGTGTTTTGTCTTTCATATCCTTGTGATTTTCCTCTATTTCCAAGATGTTACCTCTTCATTTAGCAAATTGCATCTTTTTTCCTTTAGTACTAATTGCTTTGATTTCTTACACTTGTTCCATAGCTTTGAAGGCGTGCCTCTTGCAGGCATGTTGTTCCGATCATCTTACACCTTACAAATATGGGCAGAAAGAAGCTACAGTCTCAGATGCACTTACACAGATGCTTAAGAGCACAGTCAGCAAAATAAAGGTGATCGATCATTGCACTGATTATTTGTAAGCGAAGACTTAGGCTATTTCCAAAGTAAACTACTATTCAATCTGAACAGAAGACAGTAAAATATGCCTTATGATATTTTTAGCTTTTCAGCAAGCTGAGAACGGAGAGCAACTGCACTGCACTGCAAATATTTATCGTTCCCTGTACGGCTGGAGCAACGCTGGAAGCACGACAGGGGCGATCGGTGTCGTTCGGGTACAGGGGCGTGAGGGAGTATTCACCGTAGTCCCTCTGTCATCTGTTTGATCTCTCGCTTCCTTTGTGCTCGCTGATCTAACAGCCCTTTATCGCCTTGTTTTTTTTCTACTCGCTTTATGGGCAAGTTAATGTATTTCTCTCTCAGGAGACCTTTAAGCTTAAAATATTTCCTTAATTACCGGAGCCTAATCTTAAAGAGCCAAAGCTGGCTGCGGCGCTTCCACGCCGCGTGGCTGCAAGAGTCCCAAAATCCCGGCTGATGGGCGTATGTGAGGAAAGGACCATGCCTTCAAACGTTCCGGACTAGCCACTGGGAGACATCCCTTGCTCGTCCGGCCCCGCCGAGGTCCGGGTGCCACAGCTTGGCCGCTGACGCGACGCCGGAGCTCCAAAGCGCTTCCCGTTCTCGGCAGGCCGGGGGAGGCGAGGCGAGAAGGCTGCCAGATCGCTCCCCCCCTCCCTCACTACCCACCCTTTCCTCCCGCTTTAAACTTCTCCAGCACAAATCCCCGAGGGAGCCGTACGACCCCCCATCCCCGCGCACACCCCTCCACGCGGCTCCCCATCCCCGCGCATCCCCCGGTGAGAGCCGGGGAAGTGCCCCCGCTGCGCCCAGCCCAGGCCGCGAAGGTGCCCTGCTGCCCCCAGTCCCCCGCCCATACGGGGGAAGGTGCGCCGCTGCCTCCGGGCCCCACGCTGGGAAGGTGCCCTGCTGCCCCCAGTCCCCTGCCCACGAGGGGGAAAGTGCCCCGCTGCTCCCAGCCCACGCCGGGAAGGTGCCTTGCTATCCCCGGCCCCTTGCCCACGGGGGAAAAGGTGCGGCACTGCCCCGGCGCTGGGCTGGCCCCCTCCCACCGCAGCGCCCGCCCCGCCCGCCGCTGCCCTTCCCGAACAATGAGACGGGGCAGCGCGGCGCGGCGCGGCACGGCCCCGGGGCAGCCCCGGCATGTCCGCCCCTCCGCGGCCGCAGCGCCTGCCCCAGGCTGGCGGCCCCCTTAGCTCGGCAGCAAACGTAATCCCCCGCCCCACCGCTGTAGCACCCGGCTCCGCCTGCGAGGTAAGGGGGGCGGCTCCCGCCGCCCCCCAATCGCGGGAGGGGCCGACCGGCGGCGCGGGGGGTGCTCTGCCGTGTGCGGGCGGCGGCTGCCGGGGGGTGGGCAGCGCCCGGGGCGGGGGGAGCGGTGGGCGGTGCCGCGCCGGGCCGCTGCGAGCTGCCCGCTGCCCGTGTCAGCTGCCGGCGCTGGTGCCGCTGCGCTCGGACGGGAGCCGGGGGGTGCCGCACGCCCGCCCCCCTCCCTCCCTCCCGCCCTCCCCGGCGGCTTGCCCGCGCCTTGTGCTTTGTGGCCAGCAGTATGCGGGGGGAGAGGCGCCGCGTGGGAAGCGGCCAGGCGGAGCGCCCGTGCCGCCCCGGCTGCTGCATCTCGGGGGGCAGGCACCCTGGAGAGCCCTGAAAGCCCCGGCGGTATGTAGAGGCACCCCTGATGGGGGGTGTTGTATAGGGGAGGAGGGTCTCTACTGCGCAGCGTTTGCTGGAAGGAATAATCCTATAGGTGAAGCCATATGGGTTCTCAGTAGCTTAGTGGCTTCTTGGCTTTAACAGTTTTCAGGCGGGGAGTATGCAGGATGTGTTTTTAGTAGGGTTCGCTTGCTCGAGAGAGCTTCAATAGATACGTTTAGAGAAACAGTGCTTTCCAGGAATTTAAATGAGACCTTTATTTTGAGGTTGCTTTTTAAGGCTATTCTGTTAGTTCTGTACTTGCTTTTGCAGATTGCGCTTATAAGTAGTTAGGCAGTCGTATTAGCATATAGAAATCGATATTCTCGAAGAAAAAAAATTACTTCTACTAGGCAGTGTGGATCACTTTTGTGGACTGCTTATATATTTTATCAGAAGCATAATAATCTCTAGTAGTCAACCACCATTTGTAGTTTATTCTATCATGTTGCTGTGTTTCAACTGGTACTAGAAGAAAATTTGGTTAGGTTACTGGTTCAAGTAATTTAGTTAAGTTGGAGTAAGATTAGGCATCTCATTTTTTCATGTGGAGAGATACGTTAAGTGGTAGGCAGAAGGCAGCAGTAAACCTCAAGGTTAAGGCTTTTGCTCCTTTTTCAATTTCATTTTCCTTTTTCAGTCTTGCAAACTTTCTGAACTTTAACCCTTTGCAATGAAACTTTACAGGAGTGGTGTCTGCATTCAGGTAATTTTAATACATCTATATGTATGTATCTTTATTTGTTTGGAAAACTCACTTAAAAGTAATTTAGCTGGTTTTGATAGTGTGGGGCTTTTGGGTATGGGGAAAGAATTACTACACTTTTCCATTTAAAGATGAAGCTCTTGCACATTTATTTTTTTTTAATAGGGCTTTTTATTATTTTAAATTCTAAATATAGTTTAGAGGTATTCTTCCTTCAGATGTGATTTCTGCTTAAAGTTCTGGCTGGAAATCCTATGGTGGTTACCTACTGGTTTTGTGTGTGTCTTCCGAAGACCAAAAACTGCACGGTTGGGAAAAGATGTGCTATTTGTTGCTGAATGAGAAGCTGTGATAAAGAGCCTGGAGGTGAGGTTCCTGCCTGTGTATTCAGACCCAAGGGTATTCGGCACTGTTTCTGCAGCTGCCAACAAAGGGGCATCCTGGCAGACACCTCTGTTGAGGCAGCCAGGGCTCCACTTGCCTTTTCCTGTGAAAGTGCTGCATAGGAGATCTTGTAAGTGAAAACTTTGAACTATTTGTAGGCAGAAGTCTTCTGTGATGGAGTTCAGGACCTCCACAGCTCCTGATGTGGTGGTCAGAGAACTCTTTTTCTCCTGCAGTTCATCTGGGCAGAGGACAGGATTTCCCAGCATTGTCCACACTGCACATTCAGGGTTGGAGGATGTATACAAAATGTTAGGGATTTGTTGCAAAGTTACGTCTATGTTTTGTGATGTGTTTTCTACTGAAGAAAGGAAAATAAAGGCCGAACAATAGGGAAATAGGACTATATAAGAAGAGCTTAAAGGCACGTTAGCATTGCGTATGTAAACGTCCCAGAGGGAAGACATGGATGAAGTTGTATGTTCACTGTATCTCTATCCTTCTTTGAAATCTGCAAAATGATTGTATGTTATATGCCCTCTTAGATTGAACATCAAGTTGTGCATAAATAAAATCTGGAAATACCATTTCTGGATTTAAAATTAAGAAAGCAAAATAGAAAATAATTGTAATCCTAGAGAACTAAGGTTTTTTTTCTGTTTAAGATTAGTGAAATGAGGTAAATCAGCATCCTGTTACTAGCATCCTAATTATTTCATTGTGAAATGATACTGTGTATGTTAGTTACTGCATATCCTAGTGGAGCATGCTGGATTTGACAGAAATTGTTGGAATGCTACTGGTTCATTAGAAATTGTATGCAAATCTCTCTGCAGCAATTTTCAGACTGTGTTTTGGGAACTCCTCTGTATTTGCTAAGCAATTGGCTGGCGGTCTACGGAGAAGTGCTTGGGCATATGGTGTTGGCTCATTTTCCATATATTTGGCTACTAATGGCATTAAAATAAGCCAAAATATATTAAATACTTATCTAATACTGATTATCTTCATAAAAAATTGCTGCAAATACTATTCAAATTGCATATGTATACAAATGCTGTGTGGTTGGTTTGAATTCGAATTCAGGGAGTAGGGTCAGTGGGAAATCTGTTGACCTGCTAAGGTCTGTTGAGATGCTGTTGCTGCTACAAAGAAAATGGGCACCACTGTGACACCTTGACTTTGGAATGGAGGCATAGGGTCTTGATTAAAGGAATAGAAAATCTGGCTTTGCTGCTGCTTTCTTAGTGCAGAAGTGATTTTTGTCGAGTAAGACTGTTGGCTTCCTCAGAGTAAAGGTTTACAACCCTTAAATAGCTCTTCCTGACACTAAGCAGTATCCCTTTCATGTGTCTGAGGTCTGTTAGAAAGGTTGGCTAGTAACATTGGTACCGATGAATGAAAAAGAGAAATTTACAACATTAGATACTTTTCTTTAATTATTTCCCTTGTTGTTAATTATTACCAAGCATTAGATTGCTATGCTTGAATATAATTAATGTAGAAAATGGCTTATTAGGCACCATCTGAACTTTTGTCTTGTTTAATTATAGAAGCTTAGTGCAGTGGTCTGTGTACAATATTCAGCCCAAATAATTGCTTTCAGACTGTTATCTGACCATGGTTACTTTTGGAGCAGCTGCATGCATAGATTTTTCTTGAACTTTGCACTTTTTAGGCTCTTATTTGCAGTTGTGCCATTACATTTCCAGTTTGCATAACTAGAAGTAGTTGCATTGTGATTTTGCTGGTATTAATTCAGAACAACTGTTCTGCATGCCGTAATATGGTAGTATGTTTTGATCTTCCATAAAATTCTATCATTCATATTTAGATATCCATCTAAAAGCTGCAATTATTTCTTTTTCTGAAAGTTTTTAAATAGCTACTGAAGTTAAGCGTATTTCTTCCATTGACATTGTGTGCCTTGAAAATTATTTCAAGAATGTGAAGGTAGCTGCATGGGATGAAATCTGCAGCACAAAGAATTTACGGAGGGGTTGGAACTACGTGATCTTCAATCTCCCTTCCAACTCAAACCATTCTGTGATTCTAATAGGATAGGGTTCAGTTACAGCAACCTCTGCTTCATGTGCTTAATTGTATATATTTGTTCCATAATAAGCATTACTTGTTAGAACTCATGGCATCTTATTTAGGGTACAAGATGATATGAAAGGCTAACTACAACTACCATATTATACTTGAGAATAATGTAAAAAGCCCTGATATTTGTTATGGGTCTTATAAGCATTTTTGTATTTTAGATCCAGCCTTTTCTATGGTGCAACCATAGAAAACCAATTTGCTTCATCACTAACGCTCAGACTAAAACAATTTGGAAAGAAATCCAGGTTTCTTTTTATTTGGTCTGAAAACTTTACATAGACTAGAAACAGTGTTTCAATAGTTGGCCTCCAGGGCAAAGCATGCCAAAGTCATTATGTTTGTTGTATACATTTTTCAAAGATCAGCTACTTGCAGGAGGTTAAACGCCTGAAGAGTTAAATGTTAGGGAGCTGTTGCCAGTGTTCTTGATGAGAGTCCCTGACCTTGGGAACTCGCTCCTGACAGTTGCTCTGACATAGCCTGTTGGTCTACAGGTCTTCAAAGTCCCCTTTGACACCGGTCACTTTGGAGAGGCCGCCATCTTCCACACTGCTGTAGATGGCCAGAGATTTGGTGGGAGGTGGGGAAGCGGAGCAGAGCTAGGCTCTGGGATGCGATGGCCGGGATTGCTGTTACATTTCATTGGAGATGTGACCGTACGGCTGGTTGCGTGTTTTATTCTGTTGTGCTTTCTGGAAGATTGCACTTCAGAAATCTAAATGTAAATGCAAAGTAAATGTTATTCATTGCATAGCTCTGTGATTGTCATTGGAGTAGTATTCACTGCAGGTTTTGTGCAATCCACTGTTTATTGTATTAAATTGTATACTATCTGAGATGATGGCATTATGCAGCTAGAGTTTTGAAGGGACTGCAAGTGTTCTCTGGGGACTGAATGCAAAAATCATGTGAACCAAATGGCTGTTAACCATGGAAAGAAAAGTTTCTTCTTCCCTTGTGATGCCTATCTGTCTGGGTGGAAGATATGTGGCCCATCACGTGTAGAGGACATAATTATGTTATTGATGGAGCCAAAGGTCTGGAGGGTGTAAAATTTTGAGGGTTCTTCATAGGATCTTCAGTTTAAAGCAGCTCTGCTATGCTAAGTTCTGTATTTGACTTTCAGAGCAGAGTTGTATTTCAGTCCATCACTGGAAGGACTACTTTTGGTCTGGTTACTGTCCTATCTGTCCCTTATCAAAGGCTTCAATTCCATGAAATACCAAGTCTTGTGTCCATGTTGTTCTGTTTGAGGGACAAGGACCTAAGTAAATTGCTTCTGCGTATAAAAATGTAGTGATGTACTCTACAATCATGGTCCAAAATACCCTCAGTCTTTGCATAACTGAGTAGTGCAGAATTTGGCATTCTTTTATGAGGCTGATTCCTAGATAAGAAGATGCTGCTTCAAAGTGCTTTTTCAACAGCATTGCAAGTCTGAAAAATATTGTAGGTATTTTATAATTCACTGTGCAGAGCAGGAGATGTTTGGCTCTGGACTGGTGATGGGGTACGGGACCATTCACCCTTACGCTTTGGGAGTGTCTGGAGGTCAGTAACAAATGAAAGCTCTTACCATCTGATGGCTGTTCAGTCACCTGTGAAATGTGGTTTCTAATAGGTTTCTGCATCACAGGAGCAGCCACCACAATTAGATGAGAAGAGCCAGCCCCCTTGTCGAAGGACTCGTTAGAGTGCCTAACAAGCACATCATGCCTCATCTCAGCCTCAAACCCATCCTGCCGGTCAAGTGTTTCCAAACACAACACAGGGACCTGTGATTGCTAATGGTGCTGTCTGCTGGTGGAGAAAGAGCGTGTTTTATTGGCAGAGCTGTTGGCCTGTCACTCCTAGAAAGGCTTGACCTATAAAACCAGAAAAAAGTAGAGCACATCCATGATGTCTTGGCTCCATCTGAGTAAGTTGCAACATGTTTAAAGACTTCACTGGATTTAGGATTTCATCCTGTGGAAGTATTACAGAGGCCACCCTGTATCTCCCAGTGAAGCTAATAATGTCCAAACTTGATAGTACTTACTGACAAATTGGCCAAGGAGTTGGTGATTAATTTTAACAAATGAGTTTTCCTTGACTGCAAACTCATCCATGCCAATTATAACAGTATGCCATGATAAAATTAGGGTTTTTCTTTGTTTACTCTTCACATCTGTTGGTGACTGATGTGTTTTTTTTCCAGTGTCTTAAAACATCTATGTGTTGTGGGGAGTGTCGTTGTGGTGGGGAACCCCAGAAGTGCTCTTTCTTCCCTAAAATACTCTAAATAGTAAAGACATGTTCAAAGTGGTTGCAGATTTTTTACTGATGGTTCAGGAGTTTTTAATATATTGTCTGGAAGGCCTATGGTATCTTCAGTGAAGTACAAGCCTGATACCTAATCCCATAAAAATCAGGGAAAGGTCTTGCACTGCTTTTAAGTGGGCTTTGGATCTAGACCCTTGTGAGTCCTAGTTTGTATTCCAGCTGCAGGCTCCTTTCAACAGGAGACAATAAACTTGGGTGGTAGGAAACAAAGCTCTTAGCAAACATACGTGTGTTGGGCTGTATTTTGAAGTGTTGTAGAAGCTGGTTTTAGAACAAAGCCTGCTTGGGCTAAATATATCGTGAGATGTTAGAGAGGAAGCATTACAAACAAGAGGAACTCAGGAATTTTTTTAAAAAAGCAGTATACACTGTGATATATAGTGGATTTTTTTCTGAAGATTGTGGTGCTAGCATAAAAACAGCATTATAGCTGCACAGACAAGCATTCTTAAGAACACAAATGTGGTTCATAGGAAAAAATCAAGCGCTAACATGGATGTTTAACTTTGATACAGTCTTGCTTATGGATGCAAGGCCACTATCTATCTACCTTGACTCCACAAAGACCTCTGATTAGCACAGCTGAAGGGCACAGAATATCAAGGGTGGTTTTACTGTGATGAGTTTACATGGCTGTAGCTGTGTGGTGTTGACATTTTCTTTATCCTATGCCACCTTTTTTTCAGAAGCATATAATTCATCCATAAAACATGTTCTGATTTAAAGCATAGTTAAAAGGTTTACTTAGCAGAAGAAGTTTTACTAAGTAAAAAAATTATTGCTTTGACAAAATGGAGAAAAATGTGGCATTAACAAATAACTCACTTATTCTTTTTTTTTTTATTTTGTTTATCGTGCATAACTCTTGGTATGCTTAGATTTAAAAGACATTTAGAAAAAGATGTTTAGAAAACTGAAAGACCCTTAAAAGATTGTTTCTTTCATTATCTTCAGAAAACTTGAAAAGTAGTTTCTGTGCCTGCATAGTGATTATGTTTCAGAAACAGTTCTTAGGGATTTTATTATGTGCTGAAACATATGTTTATAAAAAAGACTATAACCTGGTGGGAAAAGTGTCTTAGAATAATAAACCTGTCGATGGGCCATATGCTGCCATCAGTATGTTTGAAAAAATAAATTCTTCTACAAGTGTTAAGTAAGTTTACAGCCTAAGTGTTAAGTTAGGGTCAGACTGTGACTGGCCTGTTGTGGATTAAGAGGAGGAGGAGAGTGCATGCAGAGCCTCCTTACGCTCCTTTCATTAGCTCACGCAGCGACTGGCGAGGTGGAGCAGGGCAGTGCCCCTTCCCAAAGGTCAGTGGAGGTTGTTGGAGCTCCATGGGAGACTGTGAGAAGTTCCTCCTTCCTGCAGCTTTCCTTGGCTCGCTGTAGGTTTGTGCCGACCCGGCACAAAACGTATAACTTGGCTGAGCTTTGAGTGGTCTCTCCTGAGAAGAGCAAACCTCTGTGGTAGATTATCTGCATTTCAAAGGTGACAGAACAGATACATGAAGCTCGTACAAATAAAAGAGCTTTGATAACAATGCAGTTGGACGGGAAATGTGGAAAAAAACTTCACTTCTTACTATCCACTAGGTAGATGATTTATGCTTTATGGATTATTTTTTTTTTTGTGCTCACATCACCGTTTTTGTTTTTTAAATGTAGGTGACGTGGTCGTGGCAAAGTCTTTTGTTTTTGAAGAGCAAAAGTAAGATGCAGTAGGTTGAAGAATGTGTCATTCTCAAAAACCACTTCTGTGTGGGATCAATGCTTGCTAAATGTAGACACTTTGAAACCTATTCTACTTTGGACGCGCTCGCATAGCTCCTGTGAATGGGAGTCATGCATGTGTGCATCTCAAAAAGAATAATAGGTCTCTTTGTAACTGAGGCATTTTTTGTGTAGAAGCACTTCACTGAGAAGCGTTTTTAATGTCCTAATGTTTTCCACCACTGATCAGCTGTGCTCTGCTTGTTTTCCAGGCAATCCACAGGTGATAGTCATTGTCAAATGAAGTATCAAGGATTAAGGAGAATTGTTTGAAGTAGTTGACCATGCTGAAGGGTGTGTCAAGAGATGCATGAGGCCACTGTAGTATCTGTTCTCAAAGTCAAGATTGTGAGCAGAGCAGTCCCCCCAGGACTAAATTCCTTACCCACAACCTTTCCAGGGTTCATAAAAGCTTTTAGTTTGCTCAGGGGAAATTTGCTTCTTGAGGGCTGAGATCTTCCTTCTGGGTTTTCCTGGCCAGAAGTCTAATGGACTATGCTGTGTCTATATGTATGAGGTTCCCAGTTTAGAAGAGGGTTTTGGAGACCAAGGGAGCAGACCAGACAGGGAATTAGCTGCAGTGGAAGCACCCAGACTCCAACACAGAGTTTCCAGTCACCATGGAAATGGAAACTATATTGGATCAGTAATCCATAGAGGAGGGAGTACTCAGGAGTTGTGTGGATGTTCCCTGGGAATATTTTTGGGCACATCAAAGAATTAGACTAAGTATGGATTGAAGGAGTAATGGGGGAAAGACAGTAAGTCTGGGGAGGAAACCATCTGTGGCTGGTGCGTGCTTACCTTTCCAAGAGAGGCACTTTGGTACAGGCAAGGCTTGGAAGCACCCTGGGACCATTTATCTTCAGCTTGGTGAGATGTAGCTCCCCTATGGAGACGGTAAAGTACAGCCAAGTTCTTACACCCTGTTGGGCCTGAGGGAAGGGTCCTGGCCTTTGGTGCTGCCTCCTGAGCACAGCTGATGAGGTGACAGAGGAGCTTACAGTGGGCCAGGCTGGCTTGCCTGCTGTACATATGAGCCAACATGTGGTGTTAACAACTGCAGAGCTCAGAATTTGCACAAACCCACATTCAGTAATAAAATAGCCTGCAACTAGTCAAAGGCACCAGTAGTCGCCAAGCAAATTTGGAATGTCTAAGCCAACCATTTTTGCGTTATGATGAGCCAAAAAAAATTAGAACATGGTCCAAGACATGGAGAGCACCTCACTTTTCTGGAACTCTCATATCTCCAAGATGCCTTGGCCGATCTACCTCAAACTTTCCAGAGAAGCTTTCCTTGGCACAAGATCATGACTGTGAAGTCTCATGTGACTGGGTTTTACTTTGTTGAAGTTACAAAGGTTAAAACCAGAGTTTGTTACAGAACGCTAATCTTGCCATTAGAAATATTTCTGCATAGTTGATACTCTTTCCATCGTAATTGTTCACTGCTATTTCTTGTTCAGGGTGATTTTTGATAATTACTTCAGTTTTTTTATTTTTTTTTAAGAATAAATTCAGAGCAGTATAGCTTGAAGCCAAATTGTGCATGGCTGTGTATAGGCATCTAGGGTAAGGCAGAAGCATTAGCTTAATACCCACTGGAGAAGGAGTCATAGTTGGGGTCCTACTCCCACCTGACTATCACTGGAGAGCTTTTTGGAGTGTCAGGTTTGAGAGCTTACTGTGTAATACAGCTTTTCCCTCTCTGCTTGGTAGAAGAGAGTATCTCTGTTGGCCTAGTTACACTCTCACCTCCAGGCAAAAAATGTTTGTGGTTTATGGCCATCTTGTCATTCAGGGTTTCCCTAGTGGCAGCTTCTGCTGTGGAAAGCCATAAAGGTGGCAATAGCCTGAGATTGGGATCAGTGTTCTATATGTGTGCTTTTGAGCTGCTCTTCATTGTATCTAAACATCTCTAGCCTAAAATGTCTAGCTGCTAAAATTGCAAAATTTCAGGTAGGCATTAGAAAATACAGAGAAAATGTTTGAAAAGTGCTCTTTATTTTTCAAGTAAGGGACACTTCGGCTGTGGCTTGATTCTGTATGGGAGTGAGACCTAGTTATGCACCAGCCCTTTCCTCTGCTCCCAGTGCTGTTTCCTGAATGGTGTGAGGACCAAAGCATGCCGTTGAAGATACTAGCTATTGTTAGATGGAGCCAAATGAGGAAAGGTGTCTAAATATGCTGTATTTAAAGACATAGAATTAATTTGACTGAGTCACTTTATAGGCAGAGCGAGCAGGGGTGGAACAGATGTCAAGCTGGAATGAGCCCTTATCCCGAGGTTGGGGCTGAGAGTGTTTGAAGTCAATGATCTACTATATTTTATTTTCTGGGGCTCGAGTTTAAAAGCACCAGGAGAGACTTGGCAGAAATCAGGAGATGCTGCTGCTGGAAAAGACAAGGTGCTGTTGATCGGTGTTTGGTAGGACTCTTTCAGGCAGGATCGCCCAACACCTGCTGAGCTCTGCAGCTCATGAGGCCAAGAGGTGCTCCATGTCCATGCAATTCTTCGTCCTGTTTGCCATCTGTACTGGTACTAGCATCTGTAGCAGAGGGAAGGTTACTGCCTTTTGCCTAACACACTCCACACCAAACGATTTTCTGCCAAGATCCAGCGGATTATCATGGGTTAATTCCTGGAAAAGGGTGTCTGCATGAAACACCTATCAAAAGGTTTTCTATTTGCTGAGGCGTTTTATTATTAGGAGCACTAAAAAGACCAACAGAGCTAGCTAAAAATCAATCTGCCACTATGTAGGCAGCCAATGACAAAAGTGTGGGGTGGGTGTAATGTGATCACATCTACTTAAACCACTGATCAGATACACTGCTACAGTCTGCAAAAGCTGCAAGCAGTAGAGAAACCCTGCTGAAAACCCCTGGACCACGGAATTAAAGTAATTAAGCCTTGCAGTCACTGGAACATACGTTGCTTTTGCAAAGCTTTCATGAGATAAATAAGGACACAGCGTATACGTGGAACTCGCTTTTGTCCTGTGTGACGGAGAGGCTCTTTGTTTTTTAAAAACAATAACTACTTGCAGCTGGAAGTGCCCCGAGGGTTCTTCAGATGGGAATAGCACCAAAACCATAGCCATCAAAGAGGAAATGCAAAGCAAAATATATAGATAGGAGGATGCATTTTTTTGATCCCTGAGCTAGCTCAAGCATCGCTGCATAGCACTGTAGTGCTTTGCATCAAGACTCCCTGAATGATTTCTTCAGTAAGCAGGGCCCTGATGGAGGAGATCACCTCAATGAATTTTTATCTTCTTGGCATTTTTAGAAATAGTGCATCTGCGCCTCCAGACTGCAGAACTGCAAAGTGCTGAGTTACTACTGATGCTACTCCAATTCTGTGCTTGCAGATGAAAGTTTCCAAGGAGTCTCATAAACCCATTGCACAAGCTGAGAGAAGGAATAGAAAACTGCATGGCCTGTAATACTGCAATATTATAGCATTGTCTGCTGCTGCAGTAACCCCTGCTGTGTTTGGAAGGTCTTAGGCATACCAGCACCATGTCTAATCAGTCAAGCAACCAATAGCAATTCATAGCCTTGACTGCTGAGATATTCAGCATGGCAAAGATAGATATCTGATCCAGCTCGAGAAAGTGAAGTCCTCTTTCTATAGTAGTTTGCTTTTTGAGAGTGCCAGTTTAACTTTGTTTCGCAATTTGCTAACTTATTTTAGAAAGAATAATTAAAAGGTATGACACTTAAAATACCTCTCATTAAATCCTTCGTATTTTTTCCTTATTTTCTGACTTTTAACATTTTAAGTAAATGAGGCAGGAACATTAACTCACAGCCAGACAATGATACAGCTGTGCAAAGACAAGAAAGCTCTTAGATGGACACTACTGGAGTTTCATGACTCAAAACTGTATTATAAGTGCAGAATGGACCCAGTAAGTATATGTGACAGAGTGTGAAGTCTTCCTTACCTTACCGCTAGGTTCAAGTCAGCCTCTTTATGTATTATACCCCCATTGTCCCCCAGTTGTTTGGAATCAGCTATAAAGTAGAAGTTGTGGTAAGTTACAGCAGAGCAACAAAAGAGCTGCTCATTTCCCCACTGTCCAAGTTTGTCAGAAAGTAATATTTGATACCACATCAGTTCCACTGTGGTTTTGGCATATAAACTGAAGTTGAATTTTTCATTCAAATCCACTAAACAAAACAGTTATATTTTTGCTCTTTTAAATGCAATACCTTTTTAACCAAAAGATTCCCCTTATTTTCCATCTAGCAGAAGTGAGGTTACAAAAGAAGAAATTGCAAATCCCACATATGAGAAGTACTCAGGAAAACGTCAAGTGGCTTGGGAACATGTATGCTGAATGGAAGTGTCATCAAGATAAGGACAGATTGGATCAAGACTTGCGGCAGTGCTGGCTGCTTCATAGGTCTTGGGGGTGTTTTAGGTACTTCTCCTGAGGTTTTGGAAATCAGAAGGGGGTTGTAGTGACATGGTAATGCTGGAGGAAACGTGACTGCAATCTGAAGCCACCAGTGACTGACTGAAATACTGGAGAAAGAGAGAGCGCATAGAGTACGTAACGTATGTATTATATTAACAATATTATATCTTCCAAGAAAGACAGTGCTTTTAGAAAGCAAATGTCATATACTAGAAGTCTGTTTTTTTCCCTGATTCTTTGATGCCCAGGCCAAGTGAAATTGATTTTCTACTAAAGACACCAATGTGCCTGTTTGTTACAACCTTGCGCTTGGCAGAAAAGTGGTATGTTAGAATTCACTTAAACTTTGATTCTCTAGCTCCTGGAAAGGGAACCGTATGTGTTACCCACTGATGGAAATGTGGACTTCTCTGCAGTACCCTTGGGCATGTTATGTTTAAGTGTCTTGAAAATATGTGACTATTCTTCATGTACTTGCCCATACTTGGTTTCATTATGAAGACAGTGGCATTTACAGTATCTGCACTCTGAAGTACTTACAGATCTTGCCATAGGTTTTATTTTTTATCTCCATTTACTAAAAAAAAAATAATAAGCCAGCAGAGATCTTGGCATGATGATGATATGGAAGGTTTAACAGACAAGATTACCTGCACGTGGTGACAAAGTTAGAAAACAATTTATAGAAATCAAGCTTTCAACTTGCTTGATCTGAGCCATAAAGTCTTTTCTCTTCCTTCATGTTATAAAACTATGTAAGTCTGCTCGTTCTTTCATCAAAAATGATTCAGACCTGAGGGACACTTGTAATTTGGAAGTAATTAGTAAATAAGTAAGATAAATACTATCCATTGAGAATTGCAAAAGCACGTTGGACGGGATTCTTAAAGAGCTGTATCAAATTTGAACAATTAAAGCTTAAAAAAATTATCAGTAGTTAGTATGATAAGTCCATTTCATCATAAATTAGTTCACTGTTAATAATTTCCGCTGCTTTCTGAGCAATCTGAGGAGATTTTGCAATCTCAAAAAAGCGGTTAAAGTATGAGAAGGAGAAAATCTTTAGACTAAAACATGGCAGTATCCAGCTGCAGTACAAGCTCGGGGTGAGTGCTGGCAGGTAGTGCTTACGTGCAGGTGTAGTCAGTGGGGTTCTGTGGGGTCCAGAGCTCAACCCCTGTGGTTATTCCCTCCTCCCCATCTAACTGTGTATAGTATTTCTTTTGGTTCTTCAACGTACTGTCTGGTTATTAAGAAAAGCTCAGTGGGGTTTGTTTCTCTGTGCTGAAGATAAAAAAACCCAGCTTTTGTGACTGCTGCTGTTCACAGAATTGGGCTTTTTAAGTGGAAAAGCACAATATGAGGTACAAGATGTGTTTGTATAAATGTGGTTTGTAAGTAGACTAGTCTACTATTGCTTGTAAATTCATCTTAAAAACTTTGCATTCCTCTATTTAAATGTCACTTCAGGATTGTGAGATGCTACTGGATTCTGCTGTAGCTTTGTAGCGGCAAAGGGGTAGGGTAATGGGAACATGTAGGGCTGTGTTGTTCCTCCCTGGGAATAACCTGGTGCCTCTCACAACTCTCCAGGGTCTGTTAGAGGTAGTATCAGATTTCATATTTGGGGTTTTTATATCATACTTTTCACTGTAGTTACTAGAAGTACTATGAAATTGTACAATGCGTTAAAATAAAGTGCAAGTTACAATGAATTAAGGAAATATACTAGTCCTATATAGAGTTTCTTCTGTGTTGTTGCATTGGTAAATTTGGTTTAATCAATTCACCAAGCTAGGTTTAGTGATTGGTAAGTTTACTCATAGTGGCAGATACTGAAAAATCTGAGGCGTTTCAAGTAGATTGAAGACATCTAAAGACCATAACAAGTCTCATCACTGCTTGGCATCATTCATGATTGCTGCCAGCATATCTTTTTGCAGTTTTATACCCATGTTTAGTGTGAACAATGCTGCAATTTCTCCAACAGTTTAAAAAGCCCCAACCTGATGAAAGTAGGAACGCAGTGCTTTGCTTGCAGTCATCCTGTGGAGTACACTTTGTACCTTCTATAGCAGTTTTAACTGTTATAAAACATCTCTTCTAACATATGCTGACTAGATATACAGAAGCAAACCACAAGATACAAGCAAGAATCATGAAAATGTTAGAAATATTAAGCATTAGCTTTTAGATCAGGCTAATTATTTTTTTTTTTTCATTAATTTAGTGTCTGAACAGGATTGAAGCAGGACTGAACCCCATCAACAAAACAGTTTTGACAGGATTGGGTGTTGCTGAGGAATCAATCTATGTTAAAACAAATATTTCTTTTTCAGAACAGTCACTTTTTATGTTGGCAGAAAACCTTCTGATTGATTTAGGGCAGTGAATTGCCTTAACTTCATCATTTGCTCTGTGCCTTTAGCACTTAAAAGCTGTAAACTTGCATCGGGGCTGTATTATGCTACGCAAGTGGCAAAGCCGTATAAAAGTTTGTCTCCATCCTTGCAAACTTTTTTCCTGGTTCTCCATGTGGTTGTCTTCCGTGTTGTCAGTAGCCTTCCGAAGTGGCAGATGGTGCTATGGTGAGGGAAAACTCATGTTTTCTGGAAAGGCCATGAACCTGAAAAGAAGCAAGCACCAGCTCAGCAGAGGCTCCCCAGGAAAGTAAGCAGGCAGGTGTGCTAGGGGAGCATGGGCAGACCCCAGCTAGTCCTTACCGCAGTCAGAAGGGAGTCTGTTCCCATGGATGCTGAGTTGCCAGTGTGCAGCAACTCAGGAGAGGGAGAAAGAGGATTTCAGGTGGGTCTGACAGCTTTCTGAGGGGGCAATTATGCTCTGTGCCAGGCAAGAGGATGCACTTCATCTGCATCTTCTAAGCAGAGCATGCAAAAGATAACCAGGGTTTTTTCGTGTCTTGGCTGCTTAAAGGCTGTCTTAGAAGGAGGATTTTAAATGAAATCAGTGATATTTCAAAGGTCTGCCTGTTGGCTGAAAACCAGAAAAAGATGCAGCCAGCGTTTGAAATTTCAACAAATATCTTCACAAAAATTTAGAGAATCCCATGTGTTGAAGAATTGAAGGAAGGGAATATATTAATTATATATATTCTGATTAGCTTCGGACTAACGCTTCAAAGTCGATGTTTAAATGGGGAGTTTTGTCTAGAGGTAAAGGCATGTCAACAACCTCTGCCAAATTTCTTAGTGAGAAAAGCATTTATTCTTTCACAGATTCATGTGTAGTAACCTGTAGATCTCAAAAGATAAGATTTTAGATTCTGCTCTCTCTTATGATGGTGAAAATTAGCATCAAGTGTTGTATCCAGTGAGGATGGATTTAGAATCTTATACCATCATTTCAGCTTTTATAAAAAAAACAAATAACTAATGCCAATAATATTGCAAACTAGCCAGCTCTGTCTTGCCTCTCACCTCTTCATTGTTTTAATGAAGTCAGAGCTTTCAGAGACCCTATTTTTTTTTATACTACCTTCCACCTTCTAAAGTAATTTGTACTTGGGGTGAGTGAATGACCAGCATTGGGAGAGAGGACTTCTAGTGAGCTGCACGTGGGCAGTAATGGCTGCACAGAGGGGAAAGCTATGAAAAATTCAACAAACCTTCATTAAATTGTCACTATTTTTCATACTGGCTTCATGATTGTAGTTCTTAGAGAACCTGTTTCTCTACAAAATTTCTAGACAGGTAGGATTTAGGTTGCAGTGGCTTGTGTCAGATTACAAACAGCTGTATCCCCCACAGAAGAGATTTCTGTTGATCTAGTTGTAGTTTAATGTTGCCCTGATTCATGCATAAAACAGTGTCAGAATGGAGAAGATTAAAAAAACCAACCAAACAAAAGAAAACCAAAACAAACAAAAACCTTTAAATACTAATACCACTTTATTTTGCTTTATGAAGCCAAAGAAAAAATTCCAGCTAGTGTAGGCTGGTTTATCATCAGCATAGTAATGTTAAGTATTAAGGTATACAAAAAAGGGGGAAAAAATTGTTCCAGTCCAGGAAACTTCAATTTTGGATTGTATTTGCAATGTAAGAAGGGCTGAACTGACTTAATCCTTCAGTTTGGTGGGCCTCCTTCCAGGGTGAAACTTTTCATTCAAGCATTTAGCCTAGAGCAAATAAGCCTAAAGAGGGCATGTTGTTTGTATATATGTGTAAGGGTATATAGAAATGAGACATTAACAATGATAATTTTCTAAATGTTCTCTTACAATTTTGTTGCTAACATAAACAAACAGGAATTGGCCCTGAGAGAGAAGCTGAGAAACAGGGAATGATTTATCTACCATTGTTCTTTTTTAGAGTTTTAAAACAAGGACTTTGTTGCTGTCTGGAACAAATGTAAAAAGGCAAACTAAAATCTAATTTAAAAAGTTACTTACAAAAAGCAAAGCAAAATACAGTGCCTATAGGACTTGCTTTATTGGAAGATACAGTAGAAACTTACTCTCTGGATGTAAAATTTACTGCTGTAGTGAGATATGGATAATCAGTATGTCTCAAACATAGTTGCTTTAGCGTGGAAAATCAAAATTCTCCATCCATTTCTGCCTGGAAGAGTTTGTGTGTTTGGTCAAGTTTTTTGTTACAGGATTGAAATGGACCTTTTGTAACTACACTCTCTGTTCATGCGCGTGTTAGTATAAACGTTTCCTTCTTTCAGGAAGCAATTCAGATTGCCCTTTTTCAGTGCAATTACTGCTCTGTTAAGTTCAAGTAATATAGCATCTAAAAACATTTATGGAGCAAAGAAAAGAAGCCTTTTATTCTAACCTTGCCAAGAGCAGAAATAAAATGAGCTGTTGTGCTGGAAGTGTAGAACTGCATGAGGATTTGTAACGTTCTATTTCTCGTGGTTTAGTCTTGTGTGCAGCCTGAGATTTGTGTGATTTAATGAGACTGTGATTCGTTTATCCTGTCAAGCTTTAAATAAAAAACCCTCAAAGCACTTCCTTCCTTTTTTTGAATTATGTGTTTTTGCAAGTATGGTATCAAAAGCTGAAAGCTGTCCATTAAAAAGAGGGAGGGAAACCAAATACAGTTATGTATCTTGACTGGCTTAGGTGTTTTTTTTCTTGTGCTTTATTAGACACTGAGTAGACTATCCATTTCTCTGCATCTCTTTTTCTTGTTTTGGGGCATTAAGAGATTCCTGCCATCATGTTCAGTTACAGATGACATCAGAACGCGGGTGTGGGCTGCTCCTGAACTGTGTGTTTGCAGGGGGAAAGGGATTGAAGCCTTATTCTGTGGGCAGGGAAGGATCAGTCCCACGGAAAGCTGGGCTGTGCTTAAGATGAGCAATAGCTCCTGCTCGTGTTGTGGGTTCTCAGGCATCAGCCTGTAGTTTGGAGCATCTCTGCAGTGGGTGTGAAACAACATTCCCAGGGTAGAAGAGGGGAAAATATATGCAGCTAATTTTGGGTGCTAATCCATTGCAAAGCTCAGCCCAAGGGTGCCCTGGTGCAGAGGGTGGGAGGGGAGCAAGGACCATGTACCACCTGCGAAGAGTACAGTCGGTGCCCCAGGGTCCACTTTCCCATGCACAGGGGCAGTGGGAAGCAGCACACTGTCCTGGGAAGAGCTGCCCAGAAGTAAGAGGGGAAAGATACAGGTCCTGCTTTTCACCGAGACCTCCCATCTGTTGCAGGAGTGTGGTGGCCTCTTTCCCATCAGTTGCTTGGGAGAAATAGGGTAGGATGCTCTGGGCCAGAGACTGCCCTGAGCAGTTACAGGGCTTACCCGGTGCTTCCCCAGAGGGAAAGATGTGATCATCCTGGTGGGAGGAAGCTTTTGCTTCCAGTTTTCATCCCCTGAGTGCTGGTGCCCCCGCCTCTGGCAGGTGTTGTTTTGCTCTTTCACTAGTGCTATGGCCATCGTTTCTCCTCAGTCTTTCTGCTGCTCTCCCCTGCCTTCCTGCCCTCTGTGCTGCTGCTGTGCAGCTGGGCTTCCTTCCCACATCCCAGCCTCGCCCAGTCCTCGCTTCTTTCTTTCCTTCCCTGTCATCAGCGCACTCACTTCCTCCTTATTGACCTCACTTAAATAAAAGAAAATACATTAAGAAGGTGGTTGTGCATGAATGGAGGATGCACAACTAAGTGATGGCCATTGGTCTGATTACCTTGTTTCCACACCTGGCTTTTATCTGCTGCCAGCTTGCTGTTTCAGCCTGCACGGCCCGTACAAACACGCGGTGTCTGGCTTCCCAGGATCCTGATGCTGATCAGGTCCCCTGGGAACAACTGCAGTTCCTTTATGACTTGGAGTTTATGGGGGGCCACAGAGATGCCCAAAAGTAGTGCAGAAAAAAGCCACGTGGGGCTCTGCGGCCTGGTCTTCAAGGCTTTGCCTGTGCAGAGGAACTGCTGAGGTGCAGGAGTGCAGCCAGCTGGGGTGGTGTTTGTGCAGAGCTGGATCCCTCTGTGATTGTCCAGCAGCATACTGAATTTCACTTTGGAAAAGCAACTTGCAATGTCTTTGAATATTTGCAGTGGTTTTATACAGTTGTAAGGAAGAGTTTATTTCTTTTTCCAGGTGCTTGGATCAAGAGGCAGTGTTGTGGCAGCTGAAATACAACTGATAACTGTCCAAAACAGCCACCTAGTAGTTGTGCAAGGGCAGAAAAGATACCTTAGCTGCTTCTCTACCGTTTGAGTGTGAGGACACGCTAGAGACTATGGCCAAAGTAGTGGTTTCTGCATCCATGTTCCATGGTTGAACCAAGCACTGGTGACATTTTCTGCAACTTGAAACAGCCTTGAATCTTTGCATCTCACTGTGAACAAGGCCAGGGCACAGCAAAGGTATGGCAAGAGCACATGGCAAAAAAAGAGGTCAGAAGTAGGTAAGGCTGAGTGTAGGTAGTACATAGCTGTGTGAGGGGCTCCTTGAGACGCTGTAGGGGCTGATTTGAGTTATGATGTGAACACTGCTTATTTTCAGGACAACTATATGACGCTTCTGTGTCTTTGTAGTTTTGATTGAAGAGCCTTGAAGTGATTTACATGGAATTTGTTCTGAATTTCATGTGCAGCAATATGTAGTACAATTCTATAGAAACCCTAAGTTATGGTAACAAGACTGTGGTCAGCTCATAACCAGTCCATAAAAGACAAAGAAGGTGCCACTGTCTCCTTTGACCTGAAATTTGTGAGGAAATACCGACCAGAGTGTTGAATCTCAGTGTGTATCAGCATGAGAGCTGTTGTCGTGTTTCGTGAGAAAAGATGCTGCAAGTTGGGTAGATGGAGATTGACCCAAGAGGTGCAGTCAGTCACTGTGAATCCAAGTTTTGCCTAGCCTTTGATGCTGTGATGAACATTTCCATTGGCAGTGGGAAGGTCTGCATGTGAAGGCTAAGAGCTGGTATGGTTATTTTTACTTCCCTCCTGTCAGCCCACTCTCACATAACCTGTATGTGGTCTCTGGGCTGTGCAGGTGGCACTGTGGGCTTCAGTGCCAGGCTGCTTGAACTTGATGATGAAGCATGGAGAGTGGGTGTCAGATGCATAAAAGATAGTTTTGACCTCCCACTAAAACCTGGAGATTGATGCATCTAAGCCCCCATGCTCCTACAGAATAATCTAGGACACGTTCCTTGGCAGAAACCCCACTGAGCATTTCTCCAGCTGCCAGGTTGCCAGCTCGAGTGTGTTTTACTGCAAGTCTTGCTATATTTGGTAATTTTCTTAGAGCTTGAGCTCCTGGAAATGGGTCATTAGTAAAAGTATTCTTTTAAAAAAGCCACTTTGCCCTCACCTCCTTTAACTTGAAATCCTAGGTTTTATCAGAGGACCTGAGAACAGGCACACTGCCTGCCTGCATCCCCAGAAGCAAACAAGAACCTGAGACTGCTTTGCAAATGCCCTGACTTGGGAAGCTTGGCTCACATTTAAGGGGTGATTCAGGTTAGCAATACCATCGTTTGTATACCTCCCAAGGAATTTTCCCCAAGAAGTTAACTAAATATAAGTTAAAAAGACACTGAACAACATTGAAATAATAATTTAAAAATCCTATTTCTGAGTTGTTTGGATGCTGCCTGTGTCAGAAGGCATTTTCCTGTATTGCCACAAATAATACTGAATGCAGCTTGACTCCTCTGCAAATAATATTGAAGGAAGAAGCCAGATATATCGGGACTAACAAGGAAGTTGTCCAAAAGAGAGTCATTAATTAGGAGGCCTAATCACAGCCTATAAGACAAATGCCCAGGTCATCAGCAGACTAATATACATCTTCTGGCAGTCACTGCTCCCCACAGGCTTGCCTGTCTGTTGCTGCCTACTGTATGGCTTGCACCGCAGGAATGATGTGATAACGCTAAAACCAATTTGGCACTTCCCACATGAGAGGATGAGTGTGTTTCCCCACCCTGGAAACGCAGCCTCCAGCCATCTTGCCCTATGCCAGAGGTTTCTTAATACCTTGGAATTAGCTGACTAAGAGATGAAGCAAACTAAAGGAGCATTTGCTATCTGTTCAGGCTGCCCAAGCTTTCCATCAAATAAGCCCTGGTCTGATTTTCAGCCCTCTGGGAACGGTTGCCCACAGCTAACATTTGCTACCCCAAATAACCCCGAGGTGACCTTTTCCCTGCAAAGCTGCAGCCAAGAAAAACCCTATTTAACATAACAGTGCACAGCTTAGAACATCAACTTGAACCTTCCTGACCTCTGAGCTGCTGGGGTCTGTGCAAATTAATTTAACAATAGACAGTGTTGAAAGGGAGGAATGTTTCAAAGGAATAAAAAAAATCTCCCTCATCCATCTCTTCTCATTTAAGAAATAGTCAGGAGCCTTCTTTAGAAAAATTAAAGTGCTCCTTGTTGCAAAATGATGGGCTGTAGAAGGGGAGGGGGAACACATTGATTCCTTGCATCTTAAAGTAGTGAAATGAAATTTCCCATAAATGGGTGCTGCTTTTGGAAAATCAGCCTTTAATTTCCAGTGGGAAATTGTCTTAGTTTCCTGGGATGCTTCAAAGATACTCCTTGGGTTTGCCTTTCTTTTTCATAGCTGCTGCTATTAAGCAAATAGATAAGTCTCCCTTTTCCACCCACTTCACTGGTTTGTACCTTGCCTCTTGTTTTCCACGTCTTTCATGGAAACAACCAGACTGGGTAAGAAAAAAGCCCCTCTCTGTATGGTAGCTGAGGCTTAAATCAGTTAATGATTGAAAGAGCCCATCAGAAAGGAGATAAGTAGGAAAATGAGATCTTCAGCCTCTGGGGCAAACAGCCTTATTACATCTGCTGAAGAGGAAGCTGGGTTGGGTCAAGTCTTGGGTGTTTTCTCCAGGTGCAGACTTACTCCTTTGGTCCTCCTTAGCAGAAGCTCTCACTCCAGTGGTCTCGTGTGTAAGTAGGGAGGATTATTACGGCAGGGGTGGTGAAGTTAGAGACAATTAACATTCTTAATGATAATTTTAAAATTTGTGTAGAATTGCTTTGACAGCTTGAAACTGTATGATAAGCATAGATGTGAGAGGTTCAAGTTTCTTCCTGAAGCATCCAGTGGACTTCAATAATTACACTAATGAAACTGCCTCTTTTTTCTTTATTTAGCCAGTGTAATTCATAACTATCAGAATTTCTGGTTTTCTACACAATTTTTTTTCTTTTTGCAATTGAGTTGCACTTCCTTCAGGAACACAGGGCATGAGTCCAAGCCCATCCCCAGGCGGTACCCAGGGAGATTCGCTAGTGAGCAGCAGCAGAGGGGTGTACCACCAGCAAGGGGTTGGGATGCGTGTGGAGGGGCTGCCTTTTCCTCCCAGACATTCCCAAAGCCAGGGACTGAGAGGTGTGAGAAACCACAGGGGCCGAGGAGGGAGAGGACTGGATATTTAGTGCAGAGGGAGATAAGATAAACTGATATTTCTTTGGACTTATGCAGCTTTCTGTGCATTGCCTTCAAGATCCTGTGAGGTTGTAGGGGTCCTCTTGCAACTAATACAGTAATGACCTTGAATTTGCTTCCAGCTCAGCTGTACTGCTGGAGGACAAGGCTTTTCTTGTGAGCAAAAAAACATTAAAGCAGCACAGAGATTTGCCTGCATAGCTCCGGTCTTCAAGAGATTCGAGTATCCTTTCTGAGGCCCCACTTGGAACAAGGGATTGTAGATAAGCTTCTGCAGTAGTTAATGTGTAAAGTTTTTAGATCTGTTCTCTCTCGTGCCTTTCCTTTTGCTTGCAGTGCTGACAAATATACTGTGGTATATCAAATTTTTTTGTTTTACGCAGATAATTTTTTGCTGCATGAAAAAGATAATAATGTGCATGCTCCTGTGTGTATGCCAACCAAGACAAGTGTGCTCTTATTTATGACTTCGTGAGTGTTAGAGAAAAAAATAATTTGCTTTGATTTCAGGATAATTAATAATGCAATTCATTCCTTTTTCAGGTTAAAGCCTGAACATCAAATTTAGGAGTCCAGACTAATTCTTCATGCTGAGGCAGTCTGCTGAATGAAACAGATGTGACTGCAGGATATTAGAAACTTTCATAGTCTCACATCTGAATTAAGACTAAACCCTTTCTGTTACTTATCAACTCCTAGTTATAATAAGATAGACCTTGGAAAAATTTAGAAAAATAATGAAATTTTATTATGGATTTTGTTTAAATTGTGTCTGGACTTGTTGTGTGACTCAGTGGAAAAGATTGGTAACCTCTTCATTTATAGCTTTGACTTTCTCCAAACTTGTCTGTTAAAAAGATTCTGCAAGATGCTTCCTCTGCAGATCCTATAAGAAATGTATATTCAGCAGGAGAAACATCTGACTGAGCAAAGACTAACTTACACAGTGGTTTGGAAGCCACGTGTTGAAAAGTGCTAGGGAAACGCAGCAGGGAAAATGATAAAAAGGGATGAAAGCATTTCAGACGGGTGAAGAATGCTGATTTAAAAATGCAAACCATCTGAACACTGATGAGTGGGCAGGTTGCAATAACTTCAGAGCAGACCTAAGTTGCACAAGTCATGTACTGTAAGTTGATTCCCACAGGACATAGCCTGTAGCGATTTAGAATTGGAAGGGGTTGGGGGGAGAGCTTCGAGGTGCTGCAGAGAGCAATCTTGCACAGTGGCAGAGTGCAAGTAAGAAATGGGTCAGTTGGAGTAATAGCTTTTTTCCCCTGTGTTTTTTTGTGAGCCAAGCCAAACGTGTGTGGAGCACAGGGTTATTGTGCTCCTGTATTTATTTCAGTGTATTAGAAATGAATGTCTTTGCAATGAAATTTGGTCATCCAACTGTGACATGAATCCTCACTCTGTTTGGACACGACATTAAGTCCTGAAGTCATCTTGCTTTTTTTAATGTTCTAGGCTTTGCCTAGATCGTTAAAATAGACTGTGTTTGGAAATGTGATGCTATGGCCTCACATTCCCAGGAGATCAGCAGAAATGCTAGCCTGAAGTATCCCTGCTAATACCACCTGAGGTTTGTTATTGCCTCTGCATTGTGGTTGGCAATCTCCTGTTTGTGCTGAAATAACCGGATGTGTGACCACACTGAAGTAGATAAAGGGACTGACACAGTTTTAAAAAAATCCAAACCAAATCAAAAGAACTCTCTAATGTATATTTCCCCACCCTAACCCCCTGCTATATCATTTTAATTGTCCAGTTTGTAATATGCCAGCCTCATACCCAGGGGTGTTGGTGGCAGCAGAGTCACTGTGCAGGAACGAGTGAGAGCAGAGAACTACTTGCACCAGTGCTATTGCTGCTTTCTTTTTGATATGAACACACAGCCTTAGTTACAGCTTCAGTCTAAACTTTGCACTCAGCTTTGATGTACTTTAGCAGCTTGCAGAAAGGTGATAGCATATGGTGACTGTGTTTTTGGTCCCTCCTGATGGTCAGGTATCAGCAGGCAGTGTGTGACCAGAGGTGTGTAAGCTGTGTGGGCTGTTCAGATATGGTGTAATGAGATGGTGGCTCCTGAGGCTGTTAATGAAATCCAAGCCTGCCCCACACTCTGTTTTTCCCTTTTTTGATCACAGCAGGCTGGTACAAGTGGCTCTTAAGTCATACTATTAAGTGGTCATTGAAACAAATGGGGTTAGAAATAAAAGCCCAGAGGAAGGGGCTTATTTTTAATCCAGATCAGGTAAGTGATCTGTCACTGAGTAGTACACTGAGTTACAGTGTAGCAACAGAGGCTGACAATAACTGTGGTGCAGGGGGGTGAATGATAAGGCCTATGATAAGGGAGGGCTAGACTTTCTTCAGCCAGCTTTGCCACCGATGCCCACACCACTTGATTATAAAGTGAATTAGTGTAAGGGCATTGTGTGTGTGATGCTCCAGGAATACGTTAGTGTATTTTCCTTGGAGAATACCCCCTTCATTCAGACTTTATTTCATTGTGGACCACGTATCTCTCCAATAATGCACAAGCTGTCCAAAATCCTCAGGTATCAGTAGAGAACAGATTTCCAAGTCTCAGTCTGACATTTCCTACCCACCCCCTTCATGTAAATCATTGTCCTAAACACGTGTTTAATTAGTTGTGCCATTCCCCTTTTTAGAAAATGGAAACCCCTCCCGCCTTGGCATGCAAAACTCCTTCAAACCACCTCAGTGTGCATGCAGCATCCATAGCAGAGGTACAACAGTCGCTCTCTTATTTGGGTCTGATCCTAGGCTGCAGCAAATTATGTGGCCTACTGATGCTGTGTCAGTTCATATCAGCTGAGGAAAAGAAAAGGCTCCCCTCTGACTTGCTGATGTGATACTTTTCCCTACTCCCCCTTGATGATATCCATGTAGCACTGCCTTTTCAGGGTTGTGGGCAGAGGAGGGATGTCTAGCTGAGAGTATGTGCTCCCTGCCCTGTCCCTTTGGGGATAGGTTTGCTCACACTCCCACTGTGTAAGGACTTTCAATGGCAAAAGAGAAGACAGCTAATATTGTTCCCACTGTGCATACAGCCAGGCATGGGTTTTGCTTTTGCTCTCTTCATGCTACGCTCTGTATAGCAGAAGCAGGCAGGCACATGATCTCCCTGAAGGCAGGATCCAGTGTTACTGTAGAAACTGGCCACCAGCTTCTTTTGTAGCTAGCAGCTGTCACTGTGTGGTTACAGCCAAAGCGTGTCACTCCTACAGTGTCTGCAGGCTCCAGAGTTTGCTTCTGAATCCTCCGTGCTACAGCTTGGAGATTAATTCTGCACCTTCTATCAAAGCATGTTAATATATTTCTGAATTGTATCTATTTTTAAGACTGTTCTTGATGAATATTTGGTGTTCTTTCCAGGTTTCATTTTCCTTCACCAATACTTCAAGGCACAGAGGAGCTGGTAAAGGCATTGCCATGAAACCTAACTTGAAGCAATGGAAACAACTCATGCTGTTTGGGATCTTTGCGTGGGGTCTGCTTTTTCTGGTGATATTCATCTATTTTACCGATAGCAACACTGCTGAACCAGTTCCCAGTTCCTTTTCTTACATTGAAACTAAGAGGCTTCTGCCCCTTCAGGGCAAGCAGAGAGTCATCATGGGAGCCATACATGATCCATCATTCTCTGAAGCCATTGATGGGAATGAGGTACTTCTTAATGAAGATCTCTTGGGTACATTTAAATCAGGGACTGGAAGTATGAAAAAATGGATGGATTTGGAAGATGCCTTTAGAAGTGAGGATGAGTTTTTTCCATCCCAGATAGGAAGAAAATCAAAAAGTGCATTCTACCAAGTGAATGATGATTATTTATTTGCTGCTGGTCAGCCTCAGTCACACAACCACCTTCATGAGATAGCCAAATTTATCTCAGCTGATGAGGAAAATCCAAAAGTAAATATTTTACAGAACAACTGGAACCATCAGAGAAGAATGAGGAGAAGGAGCGCAAAGCACAGGAGAAGCCAGATGCTTGATGAATTTGATGACTGGGATGGGCTATATTCCACAATGTCGAAATCCTTTCTTTACAAGCTTTGGAAAGGGGATGTCTCTTCCAAGATGCTAAACCCTCGACTGCAGAAGGCGATGAAAGATTATTTGAGCACCAATAAGCATGGGGTGCGGTTCAAGGGGAAGCGAAACTCCAAGTTGACAGGAGACCAGCTATTCTGTGAGCTAAAAGAAAGGGTGAATGTGAAAACAATAGATGGCAAGGAGGCTCCCTTCTCCACTCTTGGATGGGAAAAGCACGTTCCCCAGATTCCGCTGGGCAAATTGTATACACATGGCTTTGGGAGCTGTGCCGTAGTTATGTCTGCTGGTGCGATACTGAACTCTTCTTTAGGGGATGAAATAGGTTGGTGAAATGCATCTGTTTATGTATACGTACATGTGTGTATTCATGTTTGTCTTTCAAAAGGTTCATTCTTAAGCAGACGTCTGTAAAGGCTGCTTGTTCTCTCACCAGTGTGACATGAGTGTGAGCTTATAGATCTCGGTGAATCTGTTCCCTTTCAGGACAGTATAACTGAAAGGAAAATCAGGCCTGAAGATGTAATTTAATTTAAAGAAAACAATGATTCCTACTTATCATATTACAGCTTGTAGTATAAAGGAGGCATTGTTTTCTTCATATGTCATCATGCCACATTTGACATTTTCCTTCAACATTTCTTCAGATTAGCACCATGTTCAGGTTTTGTTTTGCAAAGCTCTGTTGTACTTATATACAGTTTGCGGTGGCTCATGAAGATACTGCTTGTGGTTGCTACCCCAGACTGAACGTTGTCTCCATGCCAAGAAGCAGTAGAGCATCTTCTTCAACTCCTGCATTTTTAGAGTTCATAGACATATAGAAGCCAGACCCTTGAGCAGCCTCATGCACTGAGGTAAAGTCTCTGACCTTTTTTCCAAGAGTGAATTTAAATGAGTTCAAGTACCTCCTCCCATCGATTTTTTTCCATTACCACCCTGAGTCAGTGAGGTTATAGATGTGCTGCAATGTGAACACCACATGGAATTGCCCACTTCAAGGTGGGAGTTTTGTGGTAGCTATTCAGAAAAGGATTGTGGAGCCATAAAACTAATCCAGATCAGTGTTTTTTTTTCTTTTAAAAAATGAATGCTACTACTCATGTTAATGCCTCAGCAGTTCTTTTAGTAGTACATGTGGAGTATGCTAGGGAGTGCTGAAAGGAGGATGAAATGTATGTCCCAAACTTGCTTCTGGAGCAAGAAGAGTTATCTCCCTCAGCTCTCTATAAAAACCTTTTGATGTGCACTCAATAATCCTCCCATCTTCCAGGACTTCACATCCCAATACCTGCTTCCTAGCACTGTATCATTTCTCTCACACAGATGGG
Source organism: Hemiprocne comata (assembly GCA_020745705.1). Classification (NCBI taxonomy): domain Eukaryota; kingdom Metazoa; phylum Chordata; class Aves; order Apodiformes; family Apodidae; genus Hemiprocne; species Hemiprocne comata. Next base: position 150,566,884 of record CM036586.1, on the reverse strand, counting down.
TTTCTTTTAAATCTCTGGAATATATTAGAGCTGCTGTCATTATCAAACTACTCTAATAAGCTTCCAGCACAGCACAGGTGCCCAGCTGACATGCAGCTAAAATCATACCAGGGTAACCCCAAATTTCACAGGAAGTGCCACTGATACGGAAATCTGTGGAGTGAAATAGCTTAACAGTTACTCTCTTCTCCAGTGTGTTATCCTTGACTGAAACAAAATAATCTTCTGTCAGTGTTCCCCAGTACACTTGATTTACACCAGTATACTGGAGAATCCATAGCACACTGTGACATACTTATATGTTTATAAATTACAGTATACAGCATGACATATTTGCAGCCCAGATGTGGACTTTGGTGCTTGACACGGTACCTTGGGCCCATACTCTCCGGTGTGTACCCACAGGAGTACTCCAGGCACAGAAAGCATATGCCATTCTCTGAGGAAGAGCTTTTGATTTAATTGAGGAATTGTCATTTGATTCCACCTAAAGGAGATACTTTTTGGTAAGGCCTACTCTGAAGTTTCAGATTCCCTCCTACCTGTTGTACAAGAAAACGTATGGAGCAGCAGGAGTCACAGAAGGTGTTTTCTTCTGTCTTTCAGGTCATGGGCAGGTACTTGTGAGTGAGCGAGCAGAGAATTTGGTCCAGATTTGGGGGGGCCAACTGGCTGCTTACAGCCATCCCAGAAGGGCTTGGTGCATATCTATGGGTCTTGGTGGTCAGTGCGGCTCCTGGGAAGTGCTCATATACTGGAGACATCATGCCAGTGTTTCCCACTTAAAATAGGAAATGGAAGCTCCAGCATCCATTTTTATTATTATTACCATGGGGAAGAAGTTATGGTTCCCCTGCAGGGTCCAAATAGTACATGTTACAGCTGAGCACTTAGCTGTACCTTTCCACCTCCCCTCTAGTCCTTGACAAAGTGAGAAGAGTCTGAGCAGGAAAAGAAGGAACAGACTGTACAGGATGCTCTTTTTTGCTGTGCATGCACAGCCGTAGTACAATGTTTTTCCCCAGACCTGGTAGCCCCGGGTTCAACCTTTCTGGGTTGAAAATGCAAGCAAACCTACCAGTTTAGAGGCACCTTGGACAGCTGGTGGTACTGCTCTGTGGAGTCAGCCTGGCACCTGTGCTGGCCTCCTCCATGTCCACGGGCATGGCAAAGTCAGCATCATTAGGGAGTGGGGGGAAAACACCCCATGGATGAGTTCTGATTTTTGGGCTATGGGCTGTACAGCCTTGGCTTTTACTGTTTATCCTCCCGAAAGAAAAAAAAAAAAGGCTTAAGACAGCAGCAGCAGAGGACCTTTCTCTTCATAGGCCTTTAGCTCCCTCTTCTGTGCTCCTTTTAGAAACGCAGACAGAAATTATAATTTGTCTTCTGTCTTTTGCCCTCCTCCCTCCCAACCTTCTGTTTTTTGCAAGAAACTATGTGTGGAAATACGGTGCAAATACAGCAAACACTCCCATCGGTATCATCCCATTTAATAAGACACCCAAGTATTTTGGTATCATCGTGATCTGCAATCAAAACCCAAACTTTTTATATCTTTAAAATGGTTATCTCCAAATAGTTAATAAGATTAAAATCAGTTGACTTAAAACTAGCTGTTATCAGTGTTACACACTGTCCTGATTGTATATTTTATGGTGAAGGAAAGGTTTTTACTCTTGATATGAAGAACCAGCATGGCTAATGTTGGAAATGCAACATGCTGTCTCTCAATTAAGTTGTGAACCATACAGTTCCCATTTCCCATCCCAATTCCCAGTACTTAGTCCACAGATTGTCAAAAAGTTGTCAAATGTGGGTCCAAAATTATGTTTGTAAATTAATAAGCAGGTTTCAAATATCAAGGACACTTTTTTCTTTTCCTTGTCCAAAAATATGAAGTACCTTGTCTCTATGGCTTCATGTCCTCTAGCTGCTACGTAGTCAATATGCTTATGTTTAGACAGATGAAGTCTAGGTATTGAGACTAGGTGTCCCTGCATGAGGTCATAATAAGAAAATGTCCACTCCTTAGCTTCTGAGGAGCTGGGCTTAATGGACATTTAGCAACAATCTCTGTTTTCAGACACAACATGTTCAAGCAAGCAAGTATGGCTTCATGTCACACAGTTTTGTGTCTGAAATACAAGAAGTGTGGACTAACAGCGTGAAAGGATGGAGGATCTCAGTTTGATAGGATCAGGCCTGAACTCCATTGAACCATGTTGGCTATCTTTGGAAACTTCTGGCTTCTCCTTTTTTGAGCTACAGACAACCATGGTTGAAGTGACTAGAGATAGACAGCTGTATAAACTACCTATGGGTTAAGGCATTAGATGCCCGTTTTGGCCTGATTCATATTCTCTTCTTTCATCAATAGAAGGGATAGAAGTAGCCCGAATAGGGGGCTACTGACAGGAACTGTGTTTATGGACAATGGGTGTAATGTCTTACTCTCCCTCACACCTTTTTGGGCTTTGAGTTCCTCTTAAAAGCAGCACAGGGAGGGTGATTATCTTTTATCCAGCAGAGGGCTTGTACATAGTGTCTACCCTTGACCTATACTTGACCTATAGGTGCTTTCTATTCTGTATGACTCCAAGGTCAACAGCTTGTGGAAAGACTTTGACAGTTCAGCTCTGTTAGATCTTTGCTGCCAAGGGATCCTTGCATTTATGTGTGTGAGCAAGTTTGTGGGCTGACTTCCCTACATAGACTTGTTAAGACTTGTACTGACCTTGAGATGATTAATAGTTTTGGGTTAGTTTGAGATTTTCAGGTATTATAAAAGCCTGTGGAGCACATGCCTATAGTTAAGTGTTGTTACTCATTCAAATCTGCTATTAGATATACTTGCAATTAATGTGCTTTTGCATGGAGTAATTCTTTGTAAATCTTGCAATAGAAGTAGCGAGTAATTGGGTGTGCTGGATGCAATTATAACCTTCTCACAGTAAGTTTATCCAATTAAGAGAAATATTTAAATTTTGCAAGCTAAATTAATAGAGTCTACTGAACTTTTTTTCTGGTGGATTTTAATAATGTTAATAACATATGGCAGATGCAAGAAGATTTTTGTTTGCACATAGTAGCATGTTTATTATCCCTAGAATATCAAGATTAGGAGAAATGTGTAAGTTTTACGTTAGTTTATATAATTTGTTTTATTTTACTGTTCTATAATCCAAAGAAAAATAAAAATTACCCCCACATTTATGCTTCTAGATTCCCATGATGCTGTTCTAAGATTTAATTCTGCTCCAACACGTGGCTATGAAAAAGATGTTGGAAATAAAACAACCATGCGGATCATTAACTCTCAGGTAAGATCTTCCTTGTGTGAATTCAAGTCAGTGTCACTTTTGTACAATATGCCATTAAATTAATAACTTCTGAGAAAGTGTTTGGTAATCGGGGAAACAGCTAGTGATTTAAAAGTCATGATGTAGACCAGGTAAAAGGTCTCCCTTACATGGATGTTCACACTGCTGTCAGTGTAGAGTGATTGCAATAGTTACTTGATATCTTTGTTTCAGAGAAGTTGTTTGTAAAGTTTCTCATGTCTCCTACATGTGGAAAGGCTTTGCAGGATGCCAGAGCCATCAGCACAGAAGACCTTCACCACACTGCCTCTGGGATCTTCATAAAGCCTGGGCTGTGGGGATCCCAAAGCTCTTTTCTAATATTCCCCAGTTCCCCAATTATTTCCTTGCTGGAAGGTGAAATAAATGGGAACTGAGTTGTCTTAAAACTTAACATTAGGCAAGTCATCGTTCTTTAAAAACTTAGAATGAGCTAGTAAAAACCTTCAATGTACAGTGGATATTACATGTAAGGTGAGTTTTGTTCCTCTGAATGGAAACAGAAAATGGGATTTTCTGCATATGGTTGTCAACAAATTGTACGGTGAGCTATAGTGACACCTTATGGTTGAGAGTAGTTTTTCAGTTTCAAAAGAACTTCCCTGAACTCTGGTCTTGGCCAAACTAAGCCTCTTTCCTCTTTATGAAACACAGCCAAAAAGCAACAACAGAATTGCTGTGAAATTTTATGACATGTTGAAATGGTGAGTTTACTTAGTCAACACCGGTTGTGTGGCTGGTCATGTAGCATGCTCTATACATTCTGATTCTTGCTGAATGAGAGCAAAAAATCCATCTCCTGTTATTCTTATGAATTAATTTTTTCTTGTTCTTTGAGTGACTGTCCATGCAAAGTCTGTCTTTGGTGGTTGTGTTCTCAATGTGTGTAAGTTTGTGTTGTTTGCCACCATGGACTTTTCACTGTCATTCCCTTCACTGTTTTTTTGTAGTTGTTTGTGAGGCTGCAGGGCAGACTAGATCTTTGAATTGATCTGGGTCAAATATGCCCCCTTTCTTTCGTTCAGGGGAAGAAAGCAGAAATATATTACTCTGGCTTTACTGCTGAAATCAGTGTATCAGAGAACATTGATCGTAATGTAATTTAATTTGCTTCTTTTTTTTTTTTTTTCCTTTTCTTTGACTAGTCTTCGGTTTACTGTTAGCCAAAAGGTCCTGGTGCTCACCATGCCTGAACTCCTGTGCCAGGCAAGGAGGAGGGTTTAGAAACTATTTAGTGGACTAGTCTCAGTAGGCTCCCTGTGGGAGAGACAGAAATGCCTCTAGGAAGGGATCTGAGCTTTGTTACTCTCTCTGAATTTGCTGGGAAGCTGAACGGGTAAATTAGCTGCTTTGCACTGTTCATGGCAGGCTGGGGTCCTCCTGGGTCCCAGAGCTGCTGTCGTACCCCTCCTCCGAGGTGGTAATGGAGGGTCTTCTCTGCTGCACTGTACATCGTTTGCCCTCCACAAGGTGTCTGAAGAACAGGGCATGGCTAAAATTCAGGCCTAGTCAGCTCACACACCTTCCTCATAAGTGTTCATATTCTCACCACCTTTTTGCTCCTTCAAAGAGGTCAGAAGTTCCCTGTGATGCTCTGGCCACCTGCTGAGAAACTTCCTTCCCCTCCCTGAGAGAGAAACCTGCAAAGCCCACTTGATAAAGTTGCTTTCCCTACTAATACTGTAGATGGGTTACCCATACAGGTTTACTGACACTCCTTCCTTCCTCCCTCACTGTTGGAAATTCCTGTGTTCAGTTGATTAAAGGTGGCTGTGGGCCGCTTCTTCCCTCATGTTTTCTGCTGTGAAAGCCCAAAGGACATGAAGGAAGCCAGTGCAGCCACAACAGATAATGTTATTCCAGAATAAATTCAGCTCATACATATGAATGCAGGCTCACTAAGAGCAAAGTTTGTGTGGAGGCACCTCCAAAGGACTGTTGCTTACTGAAAAGCAAATAAGAGCTCCTTTGCATGATAACTGTAGAATCAAGGTTTTAAAAGTTTGACATTTTGGTCTGTTTACTCCATACTCTCAAAAAAAGGGTTTACCTTCTCAGGCAAAAACTGCTCTGAGAAATGGAGCTAGGGATGCTGATGGCAGCACAGCTAATTCCATTCTCGTAGAAGGCTGATGGAAAGTCATTAAGCTTAAAGTTTATGGTAGGAAGAATATTGCTATGGCAACAAAATAATTTTTCTAAAGAAAAATATGCATAATCAAATATGGCTCATTGGATCTTAAAGGGAAATGAAAATTAGTATGAATTTATTTGTCTGGAATGTTGATTAGTTTAACAGCTGGAGACAAATTCACACTGTTTCAACCAATGCTGAAGTCATTCAGCTCAATCCTGCCTGAGATTGGATGCACCAGGGATCAGAGATCTGGTTAGGCAGACAGGATCCGGGAAGGGAAGAGCCAGCAGGAGTGAAAAGGAAACTTCCAGTGGGGTCGAATGGTTAGGCAGAGTAACAGCAGATGTGAGAGAGAGTTATATGAGAGCAGTAAGTCAGAATAATATGAAAGTTGCTTCAAAAATGGCCCTGTCACGTGCCTGTTCCTGGAATTATTTTTCTAGGTACACCAGCTTTTACAGTCATGGTCTAATTTGCCTTTTTGGAGTTACTTGAAATGAGACTGTCTTGCTGTTGAAATGAGAAAGCAACCAAAATGGGGAAAGATGGCAGGGAAGGGGCAGGTTAAAAAAAAAAAAAAAAAAACCAGACAAAAAACCCCATTGTCCTTGGAGGCTGTAGCCTTTCAAAGAAGGCTGCTCTGTGTCCAAGAGGAGGATCCTCTGGGCAGTCTGAAATACTGTACCTTTCATTTTCAAATTCCAGAATACACAGTAGTGTTGATAAACAATTATGCACCATCTCAAGTGGTCCCATCACATCCCTTGCAGATGGAGAGTAATTCAGCATACTGCTACTTCAAACTGTCATGAGTGCTGTTTATGTCTAAGCTCCTTCTTTAAATATTTTTTGTAACAAAACAAGATGCTTAAAATCAACCAGAATTAAAATGGAACAAACAGCAGTGTGGGGAGGACTGTTCATTTTAGAGAAGGATTTTTTTTTTTTCTGGATCCCATTTGCTTTTAAAGTTGTGCAATTCTTTGCATCTGTGTTTGCAGATTCTCACAAACCCAAACCATCACTTTGTCGACAGCTCCTTGTACAAAGATGTTACCTTAGTAGCCTGGGATCCTGCCCCCTACTCTGCAAATCTGAACGTGGTAAGATGCCTGCTTGGACCTTTCTTGTCAGTCAGTCTGAAAGCACTGGAGAAAATGAATCTATTTAGTACTGCAGTCTCCTGGTTCTCAGTTGTCACAGTGAACCCCAAAGTCTGTTTTTATCTAAGGAGCAGGGAATGCTCTTTCTGTAGCAATTGGTCGAAATTAGTTTATTGGTCAAAAACTTTTTAGTAGCCAGCACTTGTACTGGAATGGACTGCTCACAGATGCTAGGATAGATGGGATATGTTTGGGTTTTTTTTAATAAAATATTATTGTTTTCACATAACAGTGAGATTTTTTCATGTTTGCCAAGGAGGGAATGTGGCTAGATTTCAGAAGGAGGTTTTATCAGGAAAGGTGAAGCAGTGCATCCATTTTTTTCGGCCTTCCCCACTGCATTCCCAGACAGAAAAGAACACCATAGTGAAAATTTCTCTTGGTGCCTTCCTTATTTCCAGGCCTTCTCCTCACCAGTCTTCCCTTTGTGCCCACTCCTCCACAGCCATCTGTGCCTTACCATCCACCCCCTTGCTGAGAGCATCAGACGTCCATCCATCTGGTTGTCACTGGGGGAGTCTCTTCTTTGGCAGCTCAAGTGGACCATTTCATCTGATGGTTCTTGGCAAGGGGAACTCAGAGCTGAGCAGGCTGCAAAGTAGAAAGTAAACCTTAATCTGCTGAACTCCCTTAGCAACAGATGCCAGAGGCTGCCTGCCTCCTACACAGGCTGCCATCAGGCTGCTTCACGTGCTGGTGCTGCCTCCATCAGGTTCACACCCATGCCTGGATCTTGTGTCAGGCCTCTTTGAACCCCTTTTTAAATACAGGACTGTGAGTAGGAGGTGGGGCTGGCCTGTCCTGCTGCAGTGAATTGCTTATTGGGAGTCTCTGTCTGAAGAGAGGAAGCACAATAGCCCAGAGTGACAACTGGCTTTGTGGGAGATGCATCCACCAATGCAGGCTGCTTTGTGACCTTTCCTTTTGTTCTGAAGAACCTGAATGGAACTAGTTGGCATTATTCTGTATGTAGTGCTCAAAACACACTGGATACCATAAGATTAAAAAAATTCTTATTTTTTTGTTCCCAGTGGTATAAGAAGCCAGACTACAATCTCTTCACTCCATACGTACAGCATCGCAGGAAAAATCCAAACCAGCCGTTTTACATTCTTCATCCAAAGTTTATATGGCAGCTCTGGGATATCATTCAGGAGAACACTAAAGAGAAGATACAACCCAACCCTCCTTCTTCAGGTTTTATTGGTAGGTATATTGAAGATGAGTCCTGATAGACATGTGAGATTTAAAAAATAAAAATTGTAAATGTGTGCACTGCACGAGGATCAAGTCCAGATACATGTATTGTTTGTTCTATACAGAAACAATGACTAGGTAAAATACACAGTATGAAAACTATAAAGTAGTTGGATGAGTTTAATATTCTGCATTCTTGCCGTTCATATGCATAGTATGTATATCATATTTATAAAACATACATCTGTGAGAAATTTGTATTACCCATATTCTTTTACCTATTGAAAAACTACTAGATTCTGAAGGTCTTTGTTGGGATCATGGAGTATAGATGTGTCAGACAAGAAGTGAAAGCATATGGCAGAGCCTGCAGTGAGGATGAAATAACTGATGCAGTCTGACAGGCCAACCTATATTCCTTCCACAGGTCAAGGAATGGAATTTCCCATGTCCTGTCACGTCTTCCAGTGATCAGTCTGAAATCGCCCAGAGCAGCCCCCATTCTTACACTTGGAGGAATAAAGTTTCACTATATTTTTTGTCCTTCCGTAGTATTTTTGGGGGGTAATTTGGCACTGTGCCCACAGATCATACAACATTATGTGATGCATAGCAGGTCCTAATCGTGAATGTCTAAAGGATGAAAGTAGTCAGAGTAGGAAGGCTGGGTCAGGGTCTTCCTAGCTCATGTTGCTAGAGACACAGAGAGCTTCAAATACCATCTTCCGCTTTGAAAAATCCATCCTGTTCTCCTTGACTTTGTAATATTGGTCTATGTATTTGCTGCAGTCAGAAAATGCTGTTATCAGTCTTTCTATCTGAATCTGAAAGCGAAGATACCTGAGATTGCAGCTGACATGGGAAAACCAGTTCTGAGCACTTATCTTGGGCTCTATACATAGTAGTGGCATCCTAGGATATTGTGGAGCCCACCAAAAGCCTTAGAGAGGGTGCTGCAGCTCTCAGAGGGATGCCATAAAGGTGTCTGGTAGATGCCCATCTATGACCTGAGTGGGTTGTGCTTACCTGGAGCATGAGTGGAAAGAAGAGGAGGCCTTGCATGTTGGAGGAGGATGGTTTGGCAGTTGAGTTACTTCCTGAAGTGAGATTTTTGGAGTCGTCTTGTAAAAATTCATAAGAAGTCCGCTCATGTGGAATGATCTCATCAGCAGCATTCACATTTTGCAAAAGCATTTTTACAGAGTAATGAAGTTGTTGATAAAAATAGGTTAACAGCTGCTGATAATAAGAATAGAGAGGAGGATCATTGTGCTGTCAATATGTACTTCTACCATATATAGGAAAAGCTTCAAAAGCTTTCTTTGAAGAAATGTCACTGTAAGAATAGAACAGTAATCTTCAACCCCAAATCTAAATGTTCCTGACAAAAAATACCCTTCAAGCAGAAAATTCTTTGAAAATATCAGTCATTAAACAAGGAAAAACATTGACAACAAAAGCTGCACAGATAAATACTCTGTGTGTACAGATGCAAATTTAGCTCCTCTACCTTTACTGGGAATTTTATTTATATCATCCTTTTTGAAGGAGATGCTTAGACATTGTGGTCTATTATTAGCTATAAGAAAACAAGGAAGTAAGACAAGCTTATTGGGAGTCATATTTGATAACTAGCTACTGTTTGTATAGGTGCATTTTAAATAATTTACTAGAGAGGCTTCCCATTTTAGTAATCTTATTGAATGGATATCTGTGCATTTTACGTGTAATGTAATATGAAGTGAGAGACAGCACAGAAACAGCAACTGCCTATTGTCAAAGGTGGACATAAAGGGAAAGATAGAGCATAAAAATATAATGTAGCTTGGCAGAAACCCAAAAAGTCATGTTGGTCTTCACATGAGGTATCTCTAAAGAACTCATGCAGCAAATACCCAGTTGGAACTGAAGCTGGCAGACACAACTGAGTGCACCTGTATGAAAGGCATATCATGAATGTTAAGCTTCTACCTGATTCTTACAAGAATCTGAAATTATTTCCTATGAAATGAATCAAAAGAATGCCTAAGTGATGGCCATCACTAAATATGAGTGTCTTAATTTCAAGAAGATATGGGAAAATGATTTACTAAATGGCCATACTGCTGATACCATTGTGCTCAAAACAGCCAGATGAGGGAAGATAGGCTGTTGTTAAATAGAAGGTATGAATTTTCATGGTCGGAGGGAGATGTATCCCTGAATCTGAGCTCTTTATAGTATGGATCATAGTAATTCTAATCACTTTATTGGAGTACCTTATTGTCAGTCTGTGTGCAATATGCTGCAAGTAGAACAAATACAGACTGCTCTGTATTTACACCGGCAGAAAGTCAGGAAGCCCCCTGTGAGCTGTGGTTACTTGTGAGGGAAGAGCAGCAGCTCCTCAAATTGCTGTTGCTGCCAGTAATGTGGAAAAGGTAAAAAAAAAAATGTTTCTGGGTAAAGTGAAGCACTTTTGTTTTAAGCTTTTTAACCTTCTTTAGCCCCAGTTTACAAAATTGGACAAACGTATAAATTAAAACATGAAAACATCAGACTCTTTCCTCTCAGGAATGTTTTAGGGGGTCTTAGACTGTTTCTTCAGTAATCACATTTTTTCATCTAACATTTATGTGTTTCTTCTGCTTAGCAGTATTTATAAGAAACAGAGTCTTCCCAAAGGAAGGATGTGTGGCAGAATGTGTTTTCACTGTGGTTTTCTGCAGCAGTGAGTCGGCATCCTTCAGCAACGACTGATGTCAGGAGAATCTTTTAACATTGTTAATAATTGTATTAAAGTACTTAACTCACAATATTATTAAGCCTCTTGGAAAAGGGGCCAGTGGGTCATTTGTGGGGAAGAGGTGAACTTTTGTGTGCTATGACTTTAGGGGAATGTGAAAGTGGGAAGAGGTAGGATCCTTCTTTCCTCATTTCTCCACTGTGGGGGAGCTAGGGAGAAGAAGGCTTTTTGTGCTTCATTTGGGGTGTGGGATGCCCTCTCTCAGCATAACTTCCTCCTGGAGCCAGTGGCTCCCCAGAGCCCTGCATACGTTAGCTCCGAGTCAGCATGTTGCTGAGATGAGGCAATAGCATTGCAAGAGTTGGTGGTTCAGATGAGGGAAGCATATTGCATGTCCCAGCTGTAGAGGAGGGGAGCGGATGGAGAGAGAAGTGTGGCACAGAGCAGGATTGGTTGTGCTCTACAGATTGCATGCAACATGAGACACAAATCTAGAATGCCTTGGCAATACTGCATTTTATGTACTTTCACGTATGGGTTTGAACCTTTTAAATTGCTAGCCCTTGTTCTCATGGGGAACTTTGACTTATCAGATGTCTGCTGGAAATACAATACAGCAGGGAGGAATCCCTCTAGAAGATTCCAGGAGTGTGTAGAAAATAACTTTGTGACACAGCTGGTCAGCAAGTCATCTAGGGAAGGTGCCCCACTGGACCTGCTGCTTGTGAACAGAGAAGGACGTGTGGGTGATGTGACAGTTGGAGGCTGTCATGGGTATAGTGATCACAAAATTAGAGAGTTTTCTAGTAGGAGAAGTAAGGACAGGGGTCACTAGAACTGCCACCTTGCACTTCTGCAGGGCAGACACAGGCCTGTTTCAGACTGGTTGACAGAGTCCCTTAGAAAGCAGTCCTAAAGGGCAAAAGAGTCTGGGAAGGCTGGATGCTCTTTAAGAAGGAAATCTTCAATGAGCAGGCTGTCCCTATGTGCCAAAAGATGAGCTGGCCAAAATGATGATTGGCCTGGCTGAACACCTGTTCCTGGCTGGAACTCAGGGTAAAAAGGAGAGTTTATTGCCTTTGGAAGAAGGGGCAGGCAACTCCGGAGAACTACAAGGATGTCATGAGGTTATGCAGTGAGAAAATCAGAAGGGCCAAAGCCCAACTAGAAGTTAATATGGCTACTGCTGTAAAAGACAATTAAAAAAATGTTTCTACAAATACATTAGCAACAAAAGCAGGGCTAAGGAGAATCTCCATCCAGTATTGCATGTGGGGAGAAGCATAGTGACAAAAGATGAGGAAAAGGCTGAGGTACTTGATGCCTTCTTTGCCTCAGTCTTTAACAGTAAGACCAGTTTGTCTCCAGGTAGTCAGCCCCCTGAGTTAGAAGACAGGAATGGAGAGCAGAATGAAGCCCCCATAACCCAAGGTGAAATTTCTAGTGACCTGCTACACCATTTAGACACACACAAGTCAGTGGACCAGAGGAGAATTACCCAAGGGTACTACTGAGGGAGCTGGCAGAAGTGCAAGCCACTTTCCAATATTTACCAGCAGTCCTGGCTAACTGGGGAGGTCTCAGTTGACTGGAGATTGGCAAATGTGACCCCCACCTACAAGAAGGGCTGGAAGGAGGATCCAAGGAACTACAGGCCTGTCAGTCTGACCTCAGTGCCAGGGAAGGTTATGGAGCTGATAATCTTTGGTTCCATTATGCAGCATGTGCAGGACAACGAGATGATCGGGCCCAGCTAGCATGGGCTTATGAAAGGCAGGTCCTGCTTGATGCACCTGATCTCCTTCTATGACAAGGTGACCTGCTTAGTGGATGAGGGAAAGGCTGTGGTTGTTTTCTACCTAGACTTTAGTAAAGCCTTTGACACTGTTTCTCCTCTTGGAGAAACTGGCTTCTCATGGTTTGGACCAGTGAACTCTTCAACTGGATGAAAAACTGGCTGGCTGGCTGGGTGCAAAGAGTTGTGGTGAATGGAGTTAAAACCAGCTGGAGGCCAGTCAGAAGTGGTGTTCCCCAGGGCTTAGTATTGGGGCCAGTTCTGATACTATCTTTATCAATGATCTGGACAAGGTGATGGAGAGTTTGCAGATGACACCAAGTTGGGATGGAGTGTTGATATGCCTGAGGGTAGGAAGGCTCTGCAGAGGATCTAGACAGGCTGGATTGATGGGCCGAGGTCAATTGTATGAGGTTCAATAAGGCCAAGTACCAGATCCTGCATTTGGTTCTCAACAACCTCATGCAGTGCTCCAGTCTTGGGGAATAGTGGCTGGAAAGCTGCCCAGAGGAAAATGACCTGGGGGTGTTGGTTGACAGCTGGCTTAACGTGAGCCAGCAATGTGCCCAGGTGGCCAAGAAGGCCAACAGTATCCTGGCTTGTATCAGAAATAGTGTGACCAGCAGGACTAGGGCAGTGATCATGCCCCTGTACTCAGCACTGGTGAGGCAACACCTCACATACTGTGTTCAGTTTTGGGCCCCTCACTACAAGAACATTGACATTCTAGAGCATGTCCAAAGAAGGGCAACAGAGCTGGTGAAGGGTCTAGAGCACAATTCCTATGAGAAGTGTCTGAGAAACTGTGGTTGTTAAGCCTGAAGAAAAGGAGGCTGAGGGGAGACCTTATTGCTCTCTACAACTCCCTGAAAGGAGGTTGTAGCGAGGTGGAGGTTGGTCTCTTCTCCCTAGTAGCAAGCAACAGAACAACAGGAAATGCTCTCAAGTTGTGCCAGGGGAGGTTTAGATTGGATATTAGGGAAAAATTATTTACTGAAAGTGTTGTCAGGCACTGGAACAGACTGCCCATGGTTGAGTCACCATCTCTGGATGTATTTAAAAGACAAGTAGATGTGGTGCTTAGAGACATGGTTTATTGGTGGACTTGGCAATGCTAGCCTAATGGTTGGACCTGATGATCTTAAAGGTCTTTTTCAACCTAAATGATTCTATGATTCTAAATGTCACTGCTTCCAGACACTTTTGAAATGACAACATACACACATGACAGAGGTCTAAAACCAGCTGAGATTAATACTACCCAACACTAATAGGCTTCCTCCAAGAACAGAATTTCTCCATTTCTCTCCATCAGGTTCTAACCTGGAGATGTTCTTGTCTTTGGCTTTCCTTTATACAGCATGTCAGTTCACAGCTCCCCATCCATCACTGGTGCCAGGCTGCACTTTAACAGTGCTACATGCAGACCCAAATCTGACCACAGTCTTTTCTGCTAAATTTGTTATTGCTTTAACATTTTTTTCTACCCAACCTGGCAATAGTTCTTAAGTTCAGAACATCATTGAATGTAGGCTGAACTCATTGCCTGTCAAACTGTAAAGTGTTGCTTCTGGAGCTCTGCCATGTCTAGGATGGATTAACTTGGCACAGGTAAGTCATCCTTCTGTGTGGTAATTTCTACTGGATCCATCTCAAAGGCTTTGAATAATGACCAAGAAAAAAGAGATTTGTTGTGTTTTGGGTTTTTTTTCTGGGGAAAGGTTCACCAGGGTAAAAAAAGCCTTTTATCTTAATCTAGAACTCTTTTTTTTGGCTTTTTTTCTGAGACATTGCTGTGGACTTGGACTGGCTTGTAGGTTTACCTTATGTGGCATATCATATCTTAGCTAATGTCACTCCTCATTTTGAATTATTTACTCTTTGTCTCTCTAATCTAATCCTTAGAGAAGCTTTGAGAACCCATTCTTGTGTATTTTTGCATCATTTTTGCAGCTGCCGCTTCCATGCTTTTAAACAAAACTCTGAACAATATTCTCATAATCTTGATTAGCATTAGGCATTTGTGATGGTGGCTTTTTGCAGTTAAATTTGTTAGTTTACATTTGGCTTAGAATTGGGCATTTTAAATGAGTACTGATGTATTTACATCTTGGTTTTGATCTACTGCATTTTTCACAGAAGAAATAGAAGCATCCAACCATGAAATCTGGGATTTGGATTCCAGTAGCAAATCCTGCATTGACAGCTTAAAAAAAAGTGACTGTTATTAGGGAAGGACCATATCTTTTGGCAGCAGAAATAAATGTTACCTGCTCACTTCTTAGTAATACACTTGTCTCTGTGAAATACGAACTAAGTCTTTCTTCCCTCTTTCTGAACATATCAAAGCTCAGTTTTTAATTGAGGCTGATGGTCTATAAATTGGCAGTATCTATTTTTACCATTTAGCTGTAAGAGAACTATCCATATACCTCCTTGGTAGCCAATGTAAAGAACCTAGTTCCAACCTTTAATTGTAGTCAGAAGACCCAAGACTAAAGCTGCTTCTTTGAGTTTCTCAAGAGCAGCATTCCATGTACATTGGCTGGGATGGTATGTTAGCATTCTGAAAGTCTGGGGGCGTTTTAATAATGTCTAGCTTATATACAGGCTTTTCTATGAGGATTTTCCTCCTGTCGCTTGTTCACTAGCTAGATTTGCCATTAATTCCTATTTACTGTAGTCCATCAGTATATTTTGCTAGCTTATGTCTTCTATGGTGACTTTACTTGAAATTCACCTTTACATACCCTTATATAACCAGCAGCTTTTGTCTTTTTAAACAGCTAATTGAAAGCTCTGCCTGTGGTATTCCATTTATTATTTTTTTTCTCCAAAACAAATCATGATCTGTGTAGATTTTTATATTTTAGCTTGTCTGTGTAGGTGGTAGTCTTTGCTATGTGATGTAGCTTTTAGCCTAACGTGTGAACCACTGAACACAAAATGATAACTAAGCCCAGATTATTGTTGGGAGAAAGAAAGGCTTGTTTGAGGCTTCACAGTTGGCATTACAGATTTAACAGTTATGCGTCATTAGTAGTTGCAAACATTATTTTAATCTTCATTTGCATGCATCGAGACAATAGTACAAGCAAGACTATCATTACACTGCAACATTAGCAGATCATTGTATGAGTAAGAACTCATGGCTTCAGAGAACGTGTTGGATAGAGGAATGCAGCTGATCTCCAACTCTGCTTAGAAAAAATACACTTGCATGGACTGAAAGAAACAATTTGACATACTAAGAGTTGCCTTTATTCCTGCTACTTATTCAGCTGTTTGCCAGCAGTTGGTTAAGGAATAGAATAATGCTTACTCTTTTCAGCTCAGTTTTATTCAAGTATTGTCACACAAATAAATAATGCCTCCAAACACATAAGCTTTAAATTCTTCTTCTTCTAATAAGAAGAACTCTGAAATTTGAGCATCTCCTTTTTCCTGAAATACAGAGATAAGAGCAAGCTCTCCTCTTACAGCACCCCAAATCACATAGAAATTTTTTTTCCTACTCTAGTGTATCACCCAAATTTGAATAACACATTTAAATTAGATTATATTACTCATCAGCATTTTCCAGTCTATGCTCACATTACAGCATATATTACTGTGATGATTGTATGGCTTTTTGCATTCAGCATTTAGTGATAAATGTGTCTTTTTCTAGGTCTACTATATAATGCAAATATCTATACATCAAAGATGACAAGTATTGCACAAATTATTAAGCTTAGGCACAGGGCCATTCAATGACAATTAAATTGTTCAATAAATATTTTATTTTCTTGTGTTTAGTATTTCTCATAGTTCACGAACTAAATAGATGTAAGAAGAAACCTTTTTCAGAAATACAGCATTTTAAAAAGCCAGAACTCATTTTAGTACATGCTCCACAGAATAACTGAGGCACATTTGGCCCAGTTTCAAGGAGTGACAGATTTTTCTGTGGTATCTGAAATCCAATCAAGAGAGACTATAGAAATAGACCAACATATACAAAACTATAAACTAACATATAGAAAACCATAGGCTCTAAAGGATTTATATTTATTTGTAATATTTCAAGAGCACATATTGTCAAACAAACTTACTGGTGTGTCTAGCTGAATTCTTTTCTGTAACTACATTTGTAGTGTGTGTGGAATGAGACACATGAGTATAATGATAAAATTATGTGTATTTAAATGTTTTCAGCATCACTTAAATTTCATTGAAATGATGCTGAGTTCTTGTTGGATGTTTGAATTACACTTATTATTCTAGATGCTTTCATACCACATCCATTGTATCCAGGTATATTAAACTATATTTACTTGTAAAACAGGGAACATTCTTTTTAAATTAGTACACTAACCATAAAACCCGATTGTACTATACAGAAGATGCATGTTGGAAATTCAAAACCTCAATTCATTAAAATTGCCAAAAAGAAATAGAAAAATTTTCTCCCTTTGACTAGAATCTATAGTGTATGTTCATTTGTCTAAACCATCCACGCTAGTAATTTAATCTTCATTTAATTGTGATTTAAATGTTTTCAACACAGATTGTAAAAGTTCAAGGAGTTTATTTGTGCCAGCTGCACTAAGTTAAAACTATATTGAACACTTTCTGACACCACAGATACCTGCCAAATAGGAAGAACAACTAACACATCTTCCTGAGGATTTTGGAATACTAATATGTAGTATTTTGAAATACAGAGTACTTTATTAGCATCTAACATTGTATTGCTGTAACAAACTTGTAGGTTGACTGTTTCTCTAACAGCCATATCATTTCTTTGGAGTAATGTATTTTAAAATATTTATAGAAGAATATTCTTTGCTCACAATCACCTTCTTTTATTCAAGAATATTGTAATTCAACTATAAAGCATGCCTTTGAATAATCTACTATAAAACAACTTTTCTCCACACAGGCAGAATTATTTTGCATTTTTCCATTTGCACAGTTATAATCCAAATGGGACTAGTACGGTATGTAGACAAGTATCTGCAATTGTGATTTTGGGTGTATGGTTGCACCAATCATGTTTGCCAAAGCTACAATCCTGCCAGATACCCTGACTTTTTCCTTACTATGAAAGTTAGATTGGATAGTTAAGATCTAAAAGTTTTAAAGCTTAATCATCAGACCTGGTAGAGACAGAGAAGTGATTTTCCCACCTGCTTGCTGGTTTCAGTCATGCCAACAGTATCATTTTTGCATGCTTTAGTAATCTTCTGAAAAGATTCAACAGCTTCATTTCCATCCTTGGAGATACTCAGTATTGGGCTGAACAGGACCCCATGCAACCTGACCTAACTTCAGAGTTGTCCTTGGTCTGAGAGGACTTTTGAGCTACCGCCACAGTTCCTTGCAGACCCTTCCACAGATCTCACGGTGATGTCATCACTCACACTGCCAATATTTCTCCTTGTTTGTACTGGAGCTTTACAGGTTCTTGACCAATTCCCCTAGGTATGATGATACTACTACTATTATTAGATCAATCAAGTTAATCTGTTTTTTACTGAGCTTTGTTAGGGCCCACTGATGAAAAGCAGACTGCATTGTGCCCCATGAACTTCTCTTGGCATTCATTCTAAGGAGTACTTTGCCCTTTATTGATGTTAGCATGCACTAGATAACCTACAGGCTTTCCCTTTCAAGTTTTACTTTTACTTATGTCATGCATGTCCTCTGGCCTTCCCTAAGTACTTTGTAGTTCTCTGCTTTACTCCGATTCTCATACCATAATCCTTAGGAGTATGAAAAAGGCCATCTTCCCTCATCTTAGTCCTTGCACATAAAATTGACTTGTCTTTATGGTTCATAAATAGCTCTGGTGCAGGTCTGTATTTGTGTTAACCTCAGACTTACTAGAGCAAAACATAGGCACCTTTTAAATATGGCTGTGAGACCTCTGTTCCCCTCTATATGTGAAATTTTCGTCTCATACTGGGAGTGCAGGTAAAACACACACAGTACAGGTATCTGTGCTGCCATGCAGGCTTCCCTGACAGGCAACAGAAAGAAACAGGAACTTCTGAGGCATGACTTGTATGATTGATTTTTAAACATCTGCTCTGGGATTAGTAGACATGCTCTGCCTCCTCAGAGCACCCACTTTCTTCTTCTGACAGCAAAGTAGCCTGTGATACCTATCTCAGGTGTGGGTAACTGCACCAGTGGGCACATTTGGTCAGATGAATCACACCATTCAGCTTACTATGCTCCTGGAAAAGCCAATTACATTATTTTTAGCAAAGCTACAAAACTTCTTACCTAGGAGAGTAGAGAAGAAGGTGCTTGATAGCAAGAGCCAGACTCATTTTCAGTTTCTGCCTAGTCACTGGAGAGGAACAATACTTACAGGGGACAGTTCATCCAAGTAGATATCTTAAAATAAGTCAGATGAATTATGCCCTAGAAGTGCCTGTCTCAGCATTGTCTGTAGAGTGCTTTAGACCAGCTAGGTCAGAGATGGGCATGAACATCTAAGTGAGATTAATTCTGTCCAGATTATAAGATTTTGGGACAACAACTATCTCATCATGCTTATTAATGTCTCCTTAGGTCATGTGTAAGCAAGCCAGTCTGTGCTGTTTTCTACGTAGTAATTGTTGCATTGACTGAAACTAACCTCAGGACTGTGAGCAAAGACAAATGTTGAAGTGTATCACGTGGAAATTTTTTACCCTACATGCTATCAAACAATGTGGTTTTCATTCATACTCATGATCATAGAGGGTGCTGAGGTATGAAACAAACTTCAGGATGATATGGAGGTGAGCAGTGATGTGGAAAGTGTGCAGACGAAGGAAAGAAGTAGATAGGCATGCACTGTGCAGGCAATATAGGGAAAGGAAGTAAACTTGGAAACTACAGGTTGATATAGAGAGATGTGCAAAGATGCAAATGGGAAACAAAGTAGGACTTCACAGAGCAGGCTAGCAAACAAAACAGGTTAAGAGAAGTAAGGTCAGGTCCGCAAATAGTGAGGTGCGTATCTCTTCTTTATCTTTTAGATTGCATCCAAAACATAGAAGTTCAGATGTAATGTAAAAAGTATTTTGGGGATCATGTAAGTGCCAAAAATCTATTAGTAATTTCAAAAAGATTTAAGATCACTGAAGGTAACTGGAGAGAGAAGGGAAGATGGGGAGACTGGGTTGAGAGGTAGATGAAAGTATAGGCAGCTTGGCACACTTTAACCTGCTAGCAAAGATGTCAGTAACTCACTGCAATGTTTTTAACACCAAGCAGAGAGAGAAATTGAGTTACAGAGTGGTACTAAAAAACATGGGCTGGAACATTAGACCCAGAGTGCACAGAGCTCTGCTGGCAGCCCTGTTTTAGAGACTTAAGAAAAACAAGCCAGCTATGGCATTATAAAGTAATAGAATAAAAACATTACTATATCCTAGTACACGGACTGGTGTAAATATCCTCATGGTTAAACTGCTGCTGTTCTTTGAAAGATGCTTGATTAAAGTTGTTTGTGAACTTAGATTTCAGTAACGGCTCTACAACACTAGGGCTGTCCCCTGTGGAGCAGGGGGTCGCAGCCTCTAAGGCACCCATTTGCTCACTATTTTAGTGAGGACTCTACAGAGCTTTTTCTGCCCACCCTCCCACCCCCCCGCCCCTTTTGTCTTTAATACAGTGCTACCCCACCTTCTGGTTTTGAATGAAACAGCACAAGCAGATCATTCCATGGGAGAATTTGGGGGTTGTGACAGCTAAGTGGAGGGACCTACCTCCTTAGCTGCATGTGGATTGAGTGTGTAATCCTGAATGCCCTGGGATCTCACCCATAGGTGGTTGGGGTGGGACTGCTGGTCATACTGCACTGTTGGTCTGTAGTGGTCTGTGATGTCAGAGGTGCTAAAAGTGAAAGTCTGGCACTGGCCACTGTTTTTTGCCAGAATAGAGTTTGAGCATTTGAAAGGTGCACCAGATCCAGAAATCTCGGGAGTGCTCCCATTTCTACCAGGACAGATAAGCCTCTGTAGCCCAGGGACACTGCTGTATGTGGTCATCTCTACTTATCTTAACTCATCTTTCAATTTGTTGAACCTAGACTTTAACACAAAGATGTGCTGTAGATTATGTGTCACCACTCATAAATTAGCCTGTCAATTCACTGTTTTTTTCCTCCTTCAAGTCATTGTTGTGCAGCATAAGCAAAACTTGAGCAGATTGTCAGAAATCATGGTTATTTATGAACAACCTAAACTGAAATCTCAAGACATGGACTGGATGGACCAAAGCAGGAAAGGCAAGGAGATAAACAAGGTAGTCCAGCATGCTTTTAAGATTGATTCTGGAGGACGTTGATCCACAGAGCACTAAGAGCTAAAACTACCAGTTCTAAGTTCTCCATTACCTAATTTACAGGAAAGTCAATGACATTACTTAAATTTTAAAACTGTTGTACCATACCTGCAGTCATCTGGCCATCTTTACTGTCATTAAGGGAATTATGAAAGACACAATTTTTGTTCTTGAGTTTTCCTATCCCACAAATGGCAACTTCCTTTACTAATTTTAAGGTTAGCTGGGTAATGCAACAGTAAAACAAAACACTCTGGTTAAGGCTTGTACTTTCTGTCAGAGCCCATTATCCTAGGACAATGGTGCAGCTTTTGAAACTAGCTCCAGGCTTGGCTGTGGGTGCAGGAGAGAAGTCATTTTACTGTCTGTTTCTGGACGTCGTTTGTTATTGCACACAATTCCACCATCCATCCTCTGATTCAGCTGGATTATGGTTACCTTGGAGTGGCAGGTGGGCTCTCCATCAGTGGACAAAGGAGGTTGGCAGTGGAAAAGCTGACGAAAGCATTTGTAAAACTGAAACAAACAAAACAATTGTAGACATAGCTGTTAGGCAGGCTACAAATCACAGCATCTCTGAAACAGCTTGGAGGCAAGGAAGCATGGTTTATTAAGCTCGTAGTTTTTGCTCAAATAGGGCTTTATTTTTTCACTGTTCACTTAAATTTGTGGACTCTTTCTTTGAAATTGATATGCCTTGCTTTGCTGAGACCATAGATTCTGTAGAGTGTAAAGCTGTAGAACAGTCTTAAAACATTTTCAGAACCTTTCATTTATGACAGAAGAAGATTTAATCACAGAAGTAATTGTACTTCAGACATCAGGCAAGAAAAAAATCATTTTGATAATCTAATGATACACAGCAGGGTGAACATAAGGTTCTTTTCATTAGCAAGCCATTAAAATCTCCATGTTCCCAAACTGCAAACAAAACTTCAGAAAATGGCTTTGCTTAATTAACAAAACAAAATAATTTTTATGTTAATTCATGTCACTTGTGAGAATTACCCAAAACACCTTTGATGCTTTATTATTCCAAAGCTGTTGTGCAGAAAAAAAACAACAGTTACGGCAGTTCTCATTTGTAAGTGCAAAGTGAGCAGAATGAGTACAGCTGTCTCCTCTGAGAGCTGACAGTCATATTCAACAGATAGGGATACCAGTGCAACAACTGCTTCAATACATTTTCTATACTTTTTTCTTTCTAATGAAACCTTTAAAAAAAGAAGTGTCCAATGCTTACTCCATCATTTTCCTTTCACATGGCTATGGGAAACGGAAAAGGAACCCGGAAGCTGTGACTGATGGGAAAATACTGCAGTTTAGACAGTGCTGTTGATCAATATCTGACATTAGTCCCTTTGAAAATGTGCAGCCACAACAGTAAGATCTCCCTCATTTCAAAGCTATAAAGACCTTCTGTTAGTACAGATCTACAATTGGGCTGTAGGAAAACAAAGTTTGCATAAGCCCACCTATCTTCCTTCTGAATCTGTCCTGGTCTAGTTTTGATCTTGAGCATGGGATAAGGAGAGTAACAGCATCTCAGGACTGCCCCTAAGATCAAAGCAAACCTTTGCCTGCTTTTAAACAGGACATTGATTTCCTTATGGCCTTTCTTAGCCACTGCTGACGGTGCTGATGATTGACGTGTGGCAGGAAAAAATGGCTTGACATTTTGTGGATGCCTCCTTGCTGGAAGGAAGATGGTCAGGGGCTTTTTCTTGTGATAATGCTGCTGTGAGAAGGAATTCACCTTCCTCATCCTTTTGCTGTGAGACTCCACAAAATAGCTGGAGGCTTGTGGGATTTTGTGCCACCAATACATGGCTGATGCTTCTTTATATGCTCTTCTGTATGTATTTAGGCTGCCTTCTAGGTAATGTCTTCCCGGTAGAGATAAACAAGTGGATAGAAAAAGTGGAATTGGATCAATTCCAGACTGAGAAAGACCAACACTGTGTAATAAGACAAAGATCTTTCAAGGAGTTTCAACTGATACCCTAATATTGCCAATGATCGGAATGAACCATCCAAAAGTTGTCAAGGGAAGAAACATGGGTCATACTGGCCCAACTTTCTATTCTTACTTCCCTTTGCCATTTTATAAAAAAAAAAAAGAAAAAAAAAAAAGGGAAAATCAGTCAGATTTTACATAGCCTTGAAGATGAGTGTGTATGTAAATATTTGTAAGACACAGATGTTTAAAGCACAGCAGAGGATAGAAAGGGCATACTTGTGTGTTTTTTCCAAAAAATTGTGTACAAGGCATGTCAAAGTTTAGCTGTGGAAGTGGTAGGAATACCAGGAAGAGCTCCTTAAAAACACCTGACAGCTGCTTTGTGTGTGTATGTTCTGTATTCTGCAAGTGAATGTAAAGACCTAGTCTGCCTTGCAAAATAACTTCAAAAATGATGATATAAAAGAAAACCAAGAAAAGTGATCAGCTGACTCAAAAGAATGAGCATGCAGCTGCATTAGGTCCCTGATTCCTGTGGACGATATTTTGTGGACAGGATAGGGTAAATGGGGGGAGGTGGGAGAGGGCAGTCTTCTCACTCAAGAAGGCTGATAGTGGTATGCAAGTCCTTCATAGGCTTTTTACTCTTCCCTTATGGTCATTGCCCTACCCCATCAACTACAGGGGTCACAGACTTCATGCATCAATGACAAGTGAAAGCTGCCCTAATAAAATGAACTATTACTTCACTTAATGCTTTTACAGAAGTAGTATTTAAGCTGTGCATTGCTGAAGGAAAGCAGGAAAGAAAAACAGAGTGGATCACTACAGGGAAATTTCTGTGAGAAAGGTGAAATCTGGAGGTCATTTTGGTTTTCTCTTTCTGCTCCAGGTATCCTCATCATGATGTCCATGTGTAACGAAGTGCACGTGTATGAATACATCCCTTCAGTCCGACAGACCGACCTGTGCCACTATCATGAACTCTACTATGATGCAGCTTGTACCTTAGGGGCCTACCACCCATTGCTCTACGAGAAGCTGTTGGTGCAGAGGATGAACAAAGGTTTGCAGGATGATCTGTATCGGAAGGGGAAAGTAATTTTGCCAGGGTTCAAAGCTGTTAAGTGCCCTGAACGAAATAATTTCCCACACTTGTAGAAAAAAGTCCCTCAGAAACAATGTGCAATAAGGTACTACTGTCGTACTATAAACAAGAGAATACTTGAAAATTGTATCTTAGACCAATCTAGTCTTGAGTCTATAAATCGTAATTAAGTAGCAGGCATGAGAAATACTTCTTTTCTGAGCCTGAGTATTTATTAATGCTTTGCAAATAGTTAAAGAAAAAAAAAAAGGCTTAGCTCATAAGAGGTGCAAAGGACATACTTGGGCAGAAATATAATGTATTGTTGTGGGTGTGGCTGTCAGAATTTGTTGGTGGTCTCTTATGCCACATATGCTAAACTGTAACTTCTTTTTTAATGAATTTATTTAACTGTCAAATCTGGCATTGTGAAACAGCCTCTATTGTTCATGTACAGGGCGGCCAGTTGAACAATGCAGCGTTTCTCATGGCTTCATGGGGTTTTCACACTCTCCAAGAATGAAGTAATCGTTACTCTGAGCTGTGTAGTCATTTACTGGAGTAGACTTGAATTTCTGTTCATACGCAGGCTCAATTACAGACCTCCAGCTGTACAGGGGGCCTTACAGTGGCTCTGAAAGCAGTGTAGATGGAGATGGTTTATACACAGCTAAATCAGTTAAACTACTGGATGTATTTCTGATGCCAGACCCTCATGCTCATACTGACTGTGTAGGGCAGAGGGAAAAGAGAAGTGTCTCATTTCTATAGAGAGCAACAAACATATTCATAACCCATTTGGGAAAAAACTCTCCCTGGCAGGCCTGTCAAGAAGGTTAAGTGACATAGAAATGTTGCCTTCCCCTGGTCTGCACAGGTAAAGAAGATCCAGAGAAAGCCAAGGGATGTTGTGCAGCACTTGCATATCACACTGAGAGCAAGCATAAAGAGAGCTCACCTTTCTGCAGCAAAGATAGCATTCAGGATTCCAGACCTCATTTTTAGGTATTTCACTGGGATCTGAGTCAAGCTCACTTGTTCACAATTTACTGCTGTTAAGAAAGTTTAGAGAGTTTTCTGACAAAAGAAGAGAATATCAGCATTTTTTTATTTAACACTGACTAGGGATTGCATATGGAGATAATGTGATGTTTTCCTTCATAACACACAATGAGAATATTCTCTAAGGTGCTTCTAAAAATCTGCCTGGTTGGTAATATATTTAAAACATTATATTCCATGGCAAGACTTCAGTTTCAGATTTTCCAAGTGGCAAGATGTTAATGATGTGGGGGTTTTTGTTGTGGTTTCTGCCCCCCCAACTGTACCCGTTCTTTCAGGATAAGTTCAGCTGAAAAGTATGTACACAAAGGCACACCTATATCCTACTTACGTCCATTCAGTAAAAATCCTGACAGCTCAAAGAGGCACTGAAAAGAACAGCTTAGTGGTTTTGGTGGAAAATATTTTTTGTGTTTTATCGTAAGTAACACAAAAGCAATTGAAGAGTGCAAACAATATTAATTACTATTGTCTCTTCAATATTAACGTAAGTATAATAATAGAATCCTCTTTCTCTCACTCTGCTCTTTGGGTCAGAATATTTTCCTTCCTCAAAAGTTAAGAGTATGTGTCTTACGTAGGATGTAGGCCTTTTTTTCCTACATAGTCTCTTAATTTGGGCTTTATGATCCTCTTAAGATGCCTCTTACTGACAGAAAAGTATGTCCAGATGATCTAAAAACTGTACTTCTGTGTTGTGTGGATAGTTATGTTCATAAATCATTGCAGTACATGACAAAATGAATAGATTTTACTTATATTAGCCTTAGACTCTGGATATATTACATGCTGATTTCTTTGTAATGTTATGTATGGCAGCAACTTTTATTCTTAAAGTTAGTAATACTGTTATTTAATCTTGTGGAGAATAGCTAACCTACATAGAACCAATCTATTTTTTCATATGTTTGATACCCTGTTTTCAAAACATACGAAGTCTGAACAGTGGAATCGAATATGTCTCTTCCCTGGATGCTGGGTTAGCTACTATGTGTTTGCAAAGGATAGGAGTTGATTAGCTTTCTAGGATTAGTGAATATGTTACTTCTCCATAAGCAGGAAAAAGTTCTGAAAAGAAAAAAAAGCTTATCACTTTCACTGGTCTGCAACCACTAACCTTTAACTTTTTTTGTGAAGAAGACAAATAGTAAGTGCATTACTCAACTACCCACAGCAGGATTATGTTGTATTATTCCCTCAGTAATTTATTAGAATAATCAACATAGCTGTTGTATAGAACAAGGCAAATTATGAAGTTTCATGTAATAAGTGTTAAGCATACCTACTTAATACATCCTTTAAATAACAATGCAGAAACAGGGCTGAAATTTATAAAATGAACTGTATACTTTTAATTTGCTGGACTGTGCACACAAGTGCTCCCACCAGAAATTCTTTCTTTGCTGTATCCTGACTCACACAGCCATCACAGAGGAGGAAGACCAATTCGTGATACCCATCTTCTTGAAAAAAAAATAAGGATTCCCTGGTGTGGCTTCCCAACACTGTTTTCCACTGTGATGTTTCACTGCTCTGCCTGCTCAAACACCTTGTAGGTGCTTACAGAGATTTTACTTCCCTACTTTGTCTTGTCCTGCTTCAGTTTTTGACTGAAGTGCAAGTGTAGCCTAATTTAGTAACTGAGGGCTCACCTCCTCTTGCTGCAAGAGAAGGGGCAAAAGTAATGGGAGAATATAAAGGATCTCCAGAGCTGCTCCCCTCACCACTGCTTATACTCTGTGGTATTGGCATTGGTGGCTTTTATAAGCACCCACCAAGTATTATTGCATTTATGGGCATTTCCCCATCCCTCATGAGGGCAGAAAGTTCTTTACAAAGAACTTCAGTAAATCTAAAACTGTGTGTGAGAGTGCTGGTTTTAGATGCATATATTAAATGCAGACAATGTGAAAGGAAATGCATTTTCCCACTCAGATTGTGGGGGTTTTGGGGAAAAAAAAGATGAAAAGGAAAAAAAAGGAAATGAAAAAAAAAAAAGGGAAAAAAAAGGCATGACTTTGTAACTCAGCCTGTCACACCCTAACCAAGTGAAACTGCACCACAAATCAGAGGTTTGCCAGAACCTGGCTCCTGAGGTGTCTCATCAGCCAAGCCAATGCCTCTGCTAGGGAACTCCTGAGCTCCCTTCACACTTGTTGCAATGTTGCAGGTTTTAAACCTTCAGAGTTTACTGACAAGTAGGAATAAGTTGCCTTCAAAGGCTGTTGAGCCTCATTTCTGTGCCCTGGTGCTGTGGACAACAGTTGCACTTACCTGAACAAACCAGAAACGCAGCAGCAGCTTAAGGAAATGTGCTGAGTTTATGCTGAATTTCATTATGCTCTTTTTTCCACTGTGAATTCTGTAGCCTTTCTGACATGTAATGCTCTACCATTTTATGCATTCAGCTTTTGGATGGTTAAATCAAGGTATTCTTCTGTTTATTCAAGAAGAATTTTGCCTCACTTTGAGCCAAAATAATTTTTTCTAGAAAAAGTTATTAATTGTTCCATTCCTTTAAAGTTCTAAAGCTTACCTCAGCATAAACTCGCAGCTCAGTCAGTCATTCCTTAGATTACACTACTAAGGTTTCTTTTCTTACCTTGCTGTGCAGTTTTATGTTGTTAAAAGTCTGGTAAAGTCAGTGAAATCACAATGATATGAGAGATATGTACCTTTGGAGAGAGAGGTGGTGATTTACGCACTCTAATCTACACTCTCTGTGTACAAATTTAGCTAAATAATTGCATGTCTTTGGCCAGGACACTTTCTCTGGTGAAAGCATCCAAATTCTGAACTTGTTGCTGTGATTCTCTTGCCAAAGTCAGCAAAACTGAGACAGTTTTTTTCTTAAATGAAGACAAGAGCTTACACTCAGTGGTCGGAAAGACTGAACCACAGTCATTTTAGAGATGGATTGAATTAAACAGGAGTTCAAAATACATGTAGACCCATCCAATACATAGTGGAGTTTTCCTTTTTAATTTCTTCTTTCTTCAGCAGTTTTTAAGAATGGAAGGTGCCATTTGGACAGTGACACGGATGTACCATGAAAGGAATATTAAATGTATTGACTGCAAAAATAAATGTCTACTATTTTTTCCCTTCATGGTCTCTCAAGTTGGTGTCTATTAAATAAATGAAATGTTTATTTGAAGTAGGTAATTCAGAACACTGTCATTAAAAAGCATCTGAATCCTTCCTGGCAGCAATCCTCTCACACGCAAGGAGGATACCTGATTTAAGTGTTTCACATTTAAAGTAGCTCATGTCTGGGCATACCTGCATCTTTGAATGAATTTTGACATGGCAAATTTCTTCTCTCTGGCTTAGTGATCAGGTTCAGAGTTTTGTTCTTGAAATAAGAGTTGTGTGTAAAAGCCTTACATTTATCCATATCATCTCATCACTCTTATAATATGTAGTCATCAAACTATTCAAATATAGACTGTGTACTTTTTTAATAGCTTTGAGAATTATTTTGTATGATGATTTTTTTAAATGAATGTGTACTCTAATAACAAAGCTTCAGATTTTACAGGAGTCACATTTTTAAGCAGTGTTTGTATACATTTTAACACTTTTTATATTTTCTATTATGATTTTGTATATTTTTATGTATGCACAGTGTACAGATTTTTTCCTGTAAATAAAACATTTGTTTTCATTTGTTTAGGAGTGCTGGTCTTTTCATACTATCTTGAGTGAATGACACCGAGCTGCAATGGCATGAAACAGGGAAGGTACCTGTCGGTTCTGCCCGTAATTGCAATGAATCCAAAATGGAAATGGACAGACAGACTGACAAATAGCTTTCACTGCAAACTATAGGAAAGAGGCAAATATTGTAAAGCCAGATTTATTCTAAAGTGAATATATCTACCCAGGCAGCTGCTCTAGGATTCCCCTGGGAGCATATACCATACTGCTTTATATTTGGCAGTCAAGCCCTCTTAGGAGATCATGCTCTGGTGACTTGATGTTGTACTCAAAATGCTGGTGAACTTAAGCTAAATGGCTGAAGGAATCCAGTGTTGCATCTTAAAGAACAGACTTTTTTATCAATTATTAATTAAAATGAAAAACAACTTACGAAAGGGAAAACATAACTTGCCATTCAGTCTGTGATGAAATACCACATAATTTAACCACTACAAGTCTGCTTACATAGATTAAATGTGATGCATTCTTCTGTTTTTGGTAGTCTTTGAACTACGTAGTGGCTGGAGTTGGGCCAGTGGGGGTGACAGGCACTGTTTTTATCCCCAAGCCTCACTGGGAGTCCATGCCAACCATGAAGCTAGTTACACATTACTGGAATAATGAGAGTTGGATTGCTGTCATGTAAACTCCTTACAGCCAGTAATCATGCAGCTTATCCTGTGTATTCCACCACCTCCTGGAAGGCAGTGTTGAGGGGGTGATCGCTGTGTATCATCATATGCAAGTAACACCTCTCAGAAAACAACAGTAAGCTACACTAGGGAATAAACTGAATGCTGGGATGCAAGAACAAACCAATTAATTGATGCTTTTCAAAACTGTCAACTTTGCTTTTAGTCTGCTTTTTTTCATTTAAAAATACAACAACAACAAAACGTGATCACTCCTATTCTGTATGATAAAATGCCCAGTAAATGTCATTGTCTATAAAACGGGAGAGGGCATTTTTTTGTTGTGTTGCCCAGAATCTCAGTAGAATGTTTAAACCAGTGAACTATATTGTCTCTATTCTTCAGCAGTGACAGTTCTAGAAGGTGTGACATTACCTTTCTGATTACCTCATTACCTCAGGGAAGCCTGGAGACAGCTAATTTTCAGTTTTTTTTCCCAAAATTGGACGGCCCCTTTCTGAACAACATACCTTTGAAGGAGATACCTTTTATCTTTTTACTCACAGAACTCAGCTGTGTTTCACTTGAGCAGCTCTGAAGGGCACAGTTCTCTAAGAGGTTGAACTTAATACAGGCATTTTGGTCTGTTTTTCTGCATTATTAGCTTGCCTGTTGTGATCTGGCTGCAAGACATCTCAGAATGCTTGCTCTATCTTTCTGCCTTGACTGAAGCATGAGCCCACTGAAGAATAGCTAGGCAAGCGAGGGAGGAGCCAGTCTTTTGCTATAATCAAACCCATCACCTTCTGCAGGAAACTGCACCTGCAGCAATAATTAAGCAGTAGCTTACTGTGGGACTACTGCACCAATCAGTATGAACAGTGCACTAACACTTGCAGTTTGGTTGGACTTCTATTCTAGCTCTCCTAACATCTTGATCTTTCCAGGGGACAAGTGGATAATTTTACTGTTTCATCAGAATAGCATGGATTTATCTGCTGCACCCCAAAACCTACCAATATCCACTCCATACATGCATGCATCTTTCCTTATTTTTAATATTTAGGGTCTGCTTTCTTACAGTGGTAAGTTACTCCAGATAGAGCACTTGAAAGAAATTACTGCACTTTTGTGGAAGTGAAGTACGGCCTGACCCCTGAGCTTCATGCCTCAATCCACGGCAAGTTAGAAGTGCATGCTGTTATTTCTTTTTCCTAAAAAATATGCTAATATTCAAGTAAACTCTTATTAAGTTTGATGGAAATGCTAACTGAATATATTAAAATGACAGGAAACTCACTGTAATGCAGTAATCTAGTGAGGGGTTTTCACTGGAGGCAGATTAGGCACCACAGAGCTGGTTGTGGTGTAAGTAGGTTGTGACAAATCACAGAGTGAGCTATTGCTGGTGTGATTGCTGGATTCTTGAAAACTATAAAATTAAAGAAAGGTCCAAGGGAAGGAGAGGGGAGAGACAAAGAATGATGAAACACAGCAAGGAAGGAGAAGGAAACAGCTAGAAAGATGTACCATACCAGATGCAAAGGTAGAACTGCTGCTTTTTCATAGTCACTTAATTGGTTCTGGCTGGGTTTTTTTTCTGCACATACGGAGAGGAACTCAAATCATCTGTTGGTGCTCATCTTGCTGCTGTCAGGTTTAGTGTTCTGGGATGTGATTTTAAAATGAAGAGCTAAGGTAGAGTTAAGAACAGTAATTGACTTCTGCTGAGGCTCAGCTTCTTTGTAAACACATGAATCCCACAAATTAAACTGAGAAAAGACTAATGGGGTTACACTGCTACACTCTGAACAACCTCCTCCATGTGCTTAGAGTCATCTGTATGATAACTGAAATAAAAAAACTCATTTCTTCTGGTGACCTGTTTGTGTGCATAGACAAATATGAACCGAATACCCTCTTGGTTACAGGATGTTGACAGATAAGGGATAATTACTGTCACAACAACTCCTTATACACTTGTGAGAAGACTCCACAAACCCTGAGGGGTTCAGGGGGGGCAAGAAATAGACATCACAGCTGCCTTGATTTTATGGAAGCAGCCAGAGGGGAAAATTGCTACCAGTGCTGACTCCAGGCTGTCAGCTGCTTTTAATTGCCTTGCTCCCAGACAGTCATCTGACTGCGACAGACCTTCTTGATTAAAATAATCTTGCTGTCCCACCTTATAAACTGTTGGTTGTTTTTTTTTTTTCTTGCTCTCAGTCATGGTGTTCTGGTGAATGTGGGGTGCTGGTTAGATCCTGCTCTGGTGCTACCACATGCAGCAGGTATGTCCCCTGTGCAGGTGGGGTCCTAGAGGAAAATTTCCAGAAGAAGTTTGGTGGTTTCTGGATTGTTTTCTATAAAACTAGAAGACTTTTTTTCCACACACCCCCCCCCCATTAAACATAGTTTTGTCATTCTTACAGCCGTTGAAGGAAGCATAACATGAACATGGCTCCAGAAAACTGGAGTTCATGACTCATGAGTTGTCTGATGTTTTGTGGACTATGTGGTGTTCCTGATGCACAGCACCTACACCCTGGATTAAGACAGGGACAGTAGGAAGAATTTTTGGCAAGTTAAGGCAAGGAGTATGAGATGTGTCTCTTGTGCTAACTAAAAGCAGCTGAGGTCTACCTCTAGGCCTAGCCTTGCTGCCTATGAGATGTGTGAGCCAGGAGGCTCATATAAGGTGCTATATCCTGAGCATGAGGAGGATATAGATGTATGGAGAAATGACCAGGAGGGAAAGGTGGGGAAAGTTCTTTTCAGGGCCTGTTTCTGAGCCTACTTTTTCATAAAGGAGAACAGGAGGATTTGCTGAAGCTTCCTACTGGCTCAAGCAACATTATTTTTCTTCCCTAGCAATAGGTGTTGGATGGTTTTTCAGTTACTTTCAGTGCTTGTTTTCTTCTATACAAAGGAAATTCTAAGCCATCTAATGGACCTCATTTAGACTTTACAAATGCATGGGGCTGAATCTAGCCGTCAGGCCATTAGGTATTTTAATGAGCAGCTGGAGCATCCCAAGAACTGTAGAGATGAGAAGAAAAGACATCAATATGCTGTTACCAAAATAATACTAACGAAGTTGTTCCATGGTAGAAGAGCAGGGTAGGCAGAAACAAAAAAGCACGTGCCAATGTCTGAGAAATATTACCCTATTTTCATGGCTGTAGCATACTATTCAGATAATCCTTGATCATTTAAAAGGACTCTTTTTGGATAAGTCCTCATGAAATATGCTGTCTCATATCAAGTGAACAAAGTCAGAGATCAAAGCTTTAGGGATCATAAACTGGCATTAGTTATTTTGTTAGAGGAAGCAAACTGAGAGGAACTTTTCTTTACCCCTACTTCGATGTAGGCAGCACAGCTGCTGAATTTCAAAAACCTTGGCTATGCACATGAAAGTACAATATTAACAACACTACCGTGTCTTCAATATACATTGGTTTAAGACAGCACTGTTGCTTTCAATGGGGCTTATCACTGCAGGAAAAAAAAAGACTAGTTGTCTTATTTATCTCTTGCATGCTCTTCCCTGGCCTTAAAAAGAGCTACTAAAACCCTTACAGTATACAAAAGGGGTATCATATGTAAAGTTAATTTCTCCTGCCTAAAAGAAAGATAAGAAGTTTCCTAAAGCAGTGTGGGGAAAAAGAACAGCCAAAGGACTTCAGTGAACAGCAAGAAAATGAATCCTGCCTCTCTTTCTTATTCCCATTTCATTAAGTCGGAATCGTTTAGGGTTCTGCAGTGTGATTGACTGATCCTGACTGACAGAGGCAGCAGTAAATTTACCAGTCCCTACAGTAACATTTTACTTCATGAGGAGAAATGAAGTGTCTATTACTACTGTAATATGGGATGAGTGATTCCAGATCATTTTGAAATAACTCCCATTTTGCTGAAAGTTCAAAATGTAACAATGAGAAGTATTTTGACACTTGAAAAATGCATGTGTTTGTTTAGTTATAGTCAATAATGTTGTTCTGCCTATCCAGTTTCTTCCTTTTTGATTCTTCCATGGACTCTGGTTCATCCCACAAGGATTAAAAGAAAGAGTCCAGCTGACAGTGATGGGTTTATGCTGATATATTCCTGCCTTTATTCTGCTATTACTAGACTACATTAATAAATACTTGCAGAAACATGATCTTACTGTGTTCTTTTTTTGCTGTGGGTTATGAGCTGCCTATCCTTGGCTGTGTGTGTAACACATGTTTAGGGAAAACAGTTCTTCCAGGTGTTCCTTACAGAGTTTCACTTAGGCTGAGACCAGGAATACTTGCACAAGGAAATCCAAAGCCTTATTTTCATGAGGTTATTTTTGTAGTACAATACCATTGGCTATCTTCCCTTGTGAATTACTCGGTGTCTTTTTGCTTGAGGGTAGGTCACTGTCTTGTACTCTACCAGTACTCGCAAAAAAACTTCAGCAGCTCTTGGGCATTTCATCTGTTGAGTCTTCCTCAACACTATTTTTACTCTGCCTCTGGCTCAAAAACAAATTCTTAAGAGCCCCCCCTTCTGCCAGACTCCTATACCACCTGCCCTGTTGCTACAGCTTCTGTTGTCCAAATGATCTTTCTTCATTTGCTATGAATGACAAACTGGAGGTGCTCTGATATTGGAGTGCTGGAAGATATTCTTGGTCACAGGCATTTGCACAGTATCAAGAGCACTGACTACTTTTGAGCATAAGCTTATGTATAGCACAGTATTACTAAAGATGTTGGTTATTGTGTTTAGATTTGACATCAGTAGAACAGGATAGGATAGGATGGAATTGAGTAGAATTTAATAGTTCCAGTAGGAAGGGACCAATAATCTAGTCCAACTGCCTGACTACTTCAGGACTGACAGAAAGTTAAAGCATTTATTAGGGGCATTGTCCAAATGCCTCTTAAACACTGATGGGCTTGAGGCGTTGATCACCTCTCTTGGAAGCCCATTTCAGTGTTTGACCACCCTCACAGTAAAGAAATGTTTCCTACTATCTAGTCTGATCCTTCTCTCACACAGCTTTGAACCATTCCCACATGCCCTGTCACTGAATACCAGGAAGATCAGCAAAGATGAAGAGCCTAGGCCCGTAGAAGAAAAGAAAGTAACTCAACTAGTTCAGCCTAGCAATATGGAGACAGAAGGTGTTCTGTCTGTGGTGTCCCAGTATGAAGATAAGACAACTACCAGAGAAGAAGGGATCTTTGAGTCAATCAGAAAAAAAAAAAATTATGAACTGGCTACAAATAAACTCGGTTTGAAAGCAGTTACTGTACTAAACATCAGAGGAAAAAGAAGCCTGCTACACATTCTATTTCAAAAGACAAAGAACCTCAAATTTGTTTTCATTTGGACACTGTCAAATTTATGAATTGCATTAAATGAAGCAGTTTATAATGAAAATGGATTTGTTCTAATGAGTTACAGCCCCAGTACAGTTTTATGTCATATTTATCATCTATGTTAACCATTTCCTTTAGTACAGCAGGTTTTTTTTCCCCCTCCAAAAGAAGAAGAAAATAATGAATAAATCATAAAATAAAATTCTACAGACTTGAATTACACTTGTCATGCAAGTTCATGAGGCTTTGAGCAGTAATGTAACCATTGATCCTCAAATTTCTCTTGCTGTAAAACTAGGATGTTGATAATTATTTACTTTACCAGGATAATGGGGATTAAATCAATTAACAATATTTGTTTAGAGGGGGCTACATAAATGCCGAAAAATACTCTTTGACTAGGAAATCTCATTTTGTTTTTCTCTTCATCCACCTAATCTGAAATGATCGTCGCTTAATTGTTAGCTGGATACATGACTGCAAAGATACACCTGGTAGACACAGTAAAACTCTGAGGAGTGATGTCAACTAACACAAAATGTACAAAACCATCCTGCTCTGGATAAAATTGTAGTATTATGTCACTGCCACATGACTAGAGTTTATTCAGTGACTGAACAGGAAAGGAAAATCAGAAGCTCTATGACCTCCAGAATTACACTTCCTTTTTCAAATCTTTTTCATCTGTTACATTTGATTGTCCTCATAAAGCAAACAAATTGTTTATATAATCTGTTGCACTGCATTAGAGATTCTGTTTTGCCTGGCTGACCTATTCTTGCATTCAGCTTTGAAATGGTAAGTTGAAGCAAATACATAGCAGGAGAGTTACCTGTAAAATACGGATATATTCTAGAAAAGCAGAAGCATTAGAATTAAAATGATTTATTCTGAGGCTAAATTAATCCTAGACTTTAGCCAGACCAAGGCGTGGGCTGAAATTCACTCTGATCCCTAACCTGGCGTTGCAGCTGAAATCACTGCAACAGAAGGTCCTGTAACATCTGTTCAGTGTGACTTGGCAATGCCATTTTAAAGAGCAGCACAAGTTTGCTCTACCTGTAGATCCTCTACACCTTTGCAGGACCTTAACTATCCACACCAAACTTGGAAATCAGTCGAGAAAAAAGATACCAGTATGCCAAGTGCTTACACCCAACTCCTAGATCACACCGAATTAATGGCAAGTATGAAACAGCACAGTCATTAATACCTTATCATTTTTTTTCCTGCATTTCTCTTAGCACTGATTGAGCTCTTGACTCTCTCTCAAGGACAGATGTACATGTGAAGACAGTACGGCTTTGATTGAGTTTCTGCTGGTGTTTGCTTGGAAAAGCAAGCAGGATACCAAGGGGCCTTGCATGTAAGAAGTGTAACACCTTATTTTCAGCTGTGAATATACCACAGCTCCTGTAGTGATGTCTGGATACTGGAAACTTCCATTTATCTCTCAATCTACTGTGCAGGTTTAATGTTACAGGTGGAAGTATTTGAAAAATAGCTGATTGTAAATGGTATCATGCAGCTCCCAGCACAACTATGGGCTGATGATGATAGGCGAGTGAAAACAAAGTGACTGAACTGTTTTCTCTGTACTGGAGAAAAGTGGTTATGTGTAACCCTACAAATTCTTTGAATCTTTAAAGAGTTTGTTGTTTTATTGCCTTTTAGATAGCAACAACGATTTTAGAGGTCAACTATTTTCCTACAGATACTTCCCTGTTTGCTCTCAAACAGGTAACAATCTCCTGTCATTCAATCACTGCAGTTAACTCTGATTTCTGTGCCTCTGCTAGGGTAAGTGTGACTATGACCCCTTCTATTGACCAGCATCACCTGTAAGGTTGTCAGGAAACACATAAGGCAGCCCAGGATACAGTTGGCCTTCTGGGTTGCAAGTGCACATTGCTCATGTCCAGCTTTTCAACCCCCAGTGCCCCCAAGTCCTTTTCCACAGGGCTGGTCTCAATTCATTAACTCCTCATTCTAATACTGATACTCCTGATTGCCCTGACAGGTGGGGGCAGGACCTTGCACTTGGCCTTGTTGAACCTCATCACATTCACACAGGACCACTCCTCAAGCCTGTCAAGGTCACTCTGGATGGCATCCCTTCCCTCAAGCATATCAATCACCCCAGTCAGTTTGGTGTTTCTGAGGGTGCACTGAATCCTTCTGTCTTTGATGAAGATATCAAATAATATTGGGCCCAGCATGGACCCTTGGGTGATCCTCTCTCTCTTTTTCTGCACTACTTGTAACTTCAAATTTTACCTCACCTTCCCTCTTTCTGGAGTCTCCTCTTTTCTCCTTCTTTCAGAAATGCCTGTTTTCTTTTGCAGGGTGGATACGAACTACAAAAGTATCCTATTGTCTTTGCTACAAACCCCACTCACTGCATTTTCCCCTAAGGTTTTCTGACCCATTCGTTTCCTTTGTCTAATGTGGAGGTATCTTCCCACTTCTGTGATGCCCCCTGTTTCTCCACTTCTACAAAAAGAGCAATACAGGAAGAGACATAAAGATATTAGATGCTGTTTAAAATGATATATCAAGACATATTGCTGTCCTTCACTTTGCCTTCCAGACAGGAGAATCTTTTAACTGGATGTCATTTCCATTACTGCATTCCCCAGCCATAAGCTGCAAGTCCAAAAGACAAGTGCTTATTTCAGTAATGTATTATTTTCAATGTTTATTTAATATCTTGCTTGCATGAGAAATGGCCTGGCTGCCTGCTTCCTACCTTTGCTAAGGTAGGAAGGCTGCCTGCTTTCCTACCTTTCCTGCCTGACTAATCTCATCTCCTTCTATGACTGGGTGACCCACCTAGTGGATGAGGGGAAGGCTGTGGATGTGGTCTACCTTGACTTCAGCAAGGCCTTTGACAGTGTCTCCC
Source organism: Hemiprocne comata (assembly GCA_020745705.1). Taxonomy (NCBI): domain Eukaryota; kingdom Metazoa; phylum Chordata; class Aves; order Apodiformes; family Apodidae; genus Hemiprocne; species Hemiprocne comata. The sequence continues at coordinate 150,529,478 of CM036586.1, read as the reverse complement.
ACAGCATCCTCCTGGAGAAGCTAGCAATCCATGGCTTCGACAGGTGCACCCTTCGCTGGGTTAAAAACTGGTTGGATGACCAGGCCCAGAGAGTGAGGGTGAATGGAGTTGCATCCAGCTGGCGTCTGGTGACCAGCGGTGTCCCCCAGGGATCAGTACTGGGCCCAGTCCTATTCAGTATCTTTATTGACGACCTGGATGTGGGGATTGAGTCCACCCTCAGTAAATTCGCAGATGACACCAAGCTGGGGGGGAGTGTCGATCTGCCAGAGGGTAGGAAGAGGCTGCAGGAGGACCTGGACATGCTGGATAGATGGGCCGAGGCCAACGGCATGAAATTCAACAAGACCAAGTGCAGGGTCCTGCACTTTGGCCACAATAACCCCAGGCAGGGCTACAGGCTGGGGGAAGAGTGGCTGGAGAGCAGCCCAGCAGAGAGGGACCTGGGAGTGCTGGTGGACAGCTGGTTGAACATGAGCCAGCAGTGTGCCCACGTCGCCCGGAAGGCCAATGGCATCCTGGCTTGTATCAGGAATAGTGTGGCCAGCAGAAGTAGGGATGTAATTCTCCCCCTGTACACAGCACTGGTGAGGCCTCACCTCGAGTACTGTGTCCAGTTCTGGGCCCCTCACTTCAAGAAGGACGCTGAGGTGCTGGAGCAGGTCCAGAGGAGAGCAACAAGGCTGGTGAAAGGACTAGAGGGAAAGTCTTATAGGGAGAGGTTGAGGATGTTGGGGTTGTTTAGCCTGGAGAAGAGGAGACTCAGGGGGGACCTCATCACTCTCTTCAACTACCTGAAGGGAGGTTGTAGTCAGGTGGGGGCTGGGCTCTTTTTCCAGGCAACCAGTGACAGGACAAGAGGGCACAGCCTGAAGTTGCTCCAAGGGAGGTTTAGGCTGGATATTAGGAAGTACTTCCTCACGGAGAGGGTGGTGAGACATTGGAATAGACTTCCCAGGGAAGTGGTGGAGGCACCTTCCCTGGATGTGTTCAAGGCAAGGCTGGATGTGGCACTTAGTGCCATGGTCTAGATGGTGTGGTGGTGTTGGTCATAGGCTGGACTTGATGATCTTAAAGGTCTTTTTCAGCCTTGGTGATTCTGTGATTCTGTGATTCTGTGATTTGCCCTGGGTCTAAAGCAGCCAGTCCTAAATGCTTCTGTGATGTTAATGCCAATCCAGCCCCTAAATACTATCCTCATGGCAGGCAGGACAAGGCTGAGCTCATGTCAAACTACTCAGCCAGGTTGTTCAAGTTATGTGCTTGAAATGATCTTTTTGTCATTAACTGCAAGAGAAATTCCTGAAGTAATTTTGAACTCACAGTGTGAAATGCAGTTATGCCTTATGACAGCAGCAAAGATGCCCTTGAGACCTTTCTTCTCTTTGCCCCTCAACTTTAAAAAGTCATAACAGTGCACATTGGGAGAGAAATGAAGTCAAAACACTTCTTAACTGTACTATAGTATTGTACTTAGTGTGGGTTATTCTGCAGTAAGAGATCATTTTGAGTTTGCCCATTCTCAGCTGAAGAGCTCGGGTGTGCAATTCTATTTAGACAAAAATTCTTGGCATTTCCAGATGACTGAGAAGGTAATGTAGAATCACTTCTTTATGTTGACTATTATTTACTCAAAGTCAGCCCAGCTACCAGTGAAGAGAGGAGATGAAAAAACAGATTGTAGAATCATAGACTCCTAGAATGACACATTAGAAGGGACCTCAAGAATCATCTGGTCCAAACTTCCTTGGCAAAAGCACAGCCTAGACAAGATGGCTTTGGCACTCTGTCAAGCATGAATCTTAAAACTGTCCAATGTTGAGAAATCCACCGCTTCCCTGGGGATATTACTCCAATGGCTGATTGTTTACATCATGAGTATTAACATATCCATGAATTTTAATGAAAAATTATAACAACTTATTCTCTAAGTCTTATGATAAACCTCTAGAAGGGAACGAACTAAACAAACAGGGTCTCTTTTCAGGACTTAATAGGTGTGTTCCAAATGGTTGATAAAATGAGACTTGACACACTTGTCCCTGCATTGTATGCTATTTTCCCAGGTCTGTAGTTTTGTGTCCTCATGCAGCTAAAATATCCTAGTTTTCCAAGTGGGAAAATGAGCAGCTTAAAAAAAAAACAACAAAACCCAAAACAAAATAAAAAAACCAACAACAAAACAAAACAGTGTTAACTTATCCATGAATTCCTGCAGCTTTAAAAATGAAACATTATCTTTTGTTGGAAATACTGAAAACTGTGAAATGCCACATGAAAATTGACTGTGAAAATACAGCTGTTATACAGCCAGCTGGGAAATGTTGAAGTTATTATTTTTTTAAGACTATCATGTGCAGCTCTGTTTCCCAATGAGCCTATGTATGTCTCCCTGCCCAGTGCATAAGGTAAGATCAAGAAGGACTGAAAAGGGTTGCTAGAAAACTGCATGTACAAGGCATAGACATTATCATTAAAGAAAGACAAACTCCTTCTTCCTCATCTGGCAGCAGGGAAGTTCGAGGAAGTTCCTGGAAGAGGGGACTGGCATGGGTAGCTGAGAGGTGGGTGCTGGTGGTACAGCTTCCTGGAGACCACCACAGCCAGTGTGCCTGGGAGGTGTCTGACATGGGTTCTGAGCCAGCACCAGTTCTCTTGATGGTGCATCATCACACATCCTGTTGTAGCAAAACAACATGAGAACACCTTTCATTCACAGTTCTAACCTGCTGGGGAAATTCCACATCCCTGCTGGCTTAATTCCTGTTTATCACACATCAGGCTCCAACACTGCTTTTTCACAGCCTCTCCATAGAGGCTCTCACCTTGGGCTCAGTCAGCTGTTTTACCTTGTGTGTGTGAACAACAAAGATAAATCTGAAGACAATTCAATGTGTGAGCGGTCCTGTTGAAGCAACAGGGCTGTGTGTCTGAGTAAGTGCTCAGCTGTGAGAAGCACAGTTGGACATGCTCAATCCCGGTCTCATTGAGGAACACCCTCTAAGTACATTATTTATATTTGAATCTCATTGTCCACCAGAAAAAAAAAAAAGAAAAAAAGTCTTTGCAGTTGTCTTAGTTTGTTATTTTTTCAATTTAATTTCTTCGTCACCACCACCACCCACCACCAATACATGATAAATTTGGAAAGGTCACAGTATTAAATATTTTCAAGTAAGTAAGTCTATTCTTTTCAGCATTACTTCTCCAAATCCTTGGAGAAAATGACAGGGTCAGCTTCTATTTTTAAAAGTGCAATGATTTTAATACAAGAAGACAGAGACTAGAAATCAATCCGCTAATGAGGGATTTTTACTCGCATCTAACACATCCTTTCCCTCACACTCACCCTCCTTACGTTTGCTCAGAGGCACTTTCTGACACCAGAAATAGCACATTTCTGATCACAGAGTTGGGGTGGACTTTTTTCCCCAGTTGTAACATGTAAAACAGTATTAGATATGCTAACCTGAGTTTCAGAAGCCCTGGGATCTGTAGGTGTATCTGAGTGACTAGATGTGTGTAAGTCCCCAAATCAAGCAATTAGTTGGAAGCCCATGAGCTGCAGGGAAGCAAGGCTATTTTACATCAACAAAGACCATGACTTGTAATCTGATCAGTGGCTTCCAAACAATTGTTTCTGTAGATATTTTAGTGATACAGGTTTAATTTGACTTAAATTTGGCTGTTAGTAACAATGGAGCGAATTCCTGTTTTCTCTGAGTACTAACTTGAAATCATGTGAACTAGAAAGTGCAGACTCACTCAGTCTCACTCTGTCTCATCCATAACCATACCCTCTCAAGCACTCATCTCCTCAACAGCAAGCTCATGGCTACAAGGAAGCTCTGTATCTCTTGGTTGAATGCTTAATACTTGCTTGCATGTAACCTGTGAAAGAGCAGGTTTCTGTCAGCACCATCACAGTGAAAGGTAGGTAGTTGCAGCTGTCATTAAAAATCTGTTTGGGGTGGCTGCATAGGTGGCAGTTTCAAGAGAGACAATGTGAAATGGACAGGCAGCTGTGATGGGAATAAAAGATGTTAGGAGAGGTAAGACAAAACAAAACAGAAAATCTGCATAACTACATTAACTGTGAACCAAAAAATGACTGATGCACTGAAAGCCCTGACCCTGCCCAGCTTGCTCCAGCAAGCAGAGGTAGCAGTGCCAGCCCAGCTGGCACAATACTTGGGTGTGTGCTGCCCTTTCTGGGGCATGCCCTTCATGGAAGGCTGCCCTAGGCACACACGGGGCAAAAGAGCCATTCACAGTAACAGAACAGGGGAAATGGAGTCTCCTTCTCTACTGTCTCCTCCAGCTTCCCCAAAACTTCATTTCCATCTCAGGCAGTTGAGTGCTTTGCAGCTTTGACAGTGAAGCTTCGTGACTGCCTGGCATGATGTTATCAGCCCAGAAACAGTTCATCTTAGATGATGCATCCTTCTCCTCCCACAGGAGAGCAGAGGAAGCAGGCAATCTCTGTGCCCCATGCCATCTTGCCAGAGTCCCTGTGACTGGCATGCAAGTCACCATTTTCCCCAGTGTTTTATCGCCTCAGGTCAGTGCAGATGACAAAGGCAAAGACAAAACTTTTTCTCTGGGGTTCCTGGACCATGAAAGCAACTCACAGCCTGCTTGAGAGTTAATTTAAAGGTGGGCTCTGCAGGATGAGTTTTAAGGCTGACTCAGAGGCTGGTGGTTCCATGGTGTTCCACGTTGATTTATGATAGCTGGAAGCTAACACCACAGCTGCAGCCAACCAATGCCTTTTTGCAATCTTCAGGGCATGTCCCAAAGCAAAAAGGTTAGCTTATGCACAGACAACTATGTTTTCAGTACATTTAAAAAATGCAGGAGTAAGTAGCCTATTGTGGCATCTTCAATTTAAAAAACAGTGCTGTGAAAAATGCAGGTCAGATAACTTCTGCCCTGGGAAGCACCAGCCTCCTGTGACAATTCTCAGCTAAGCACGAAGCCCAGCAAAGCTGAGTGCCAGGAAGAAGACAGTTTTTCCTGAGGTGTTAAATTTACAAAAAAGAGAATGAGAACAACTACAGAGGGTTTGAGGTGCTGTGAACACTGGTGACACATTGGATGAAGGTGTGACTATTGTTCCTGTTCTGAAAGGAGGCAGAATGGGTGGAGGGATGTGTTTCATCCATTTTGAGTGAAGCTTATTCCTCTGCGTCAGATAATTTTTATTTTATTTTAATTTTTTTACTGCTAGTACACAGTGGCACAGCAGGTGAGAGCTGCAGATTAATGCTAGGCATTAGCTATTATTTTGGTTTTATTACAGTGAAAAGTATTTACCCAAATCTGACCGAGCTCCTTTTCAAGAGTGATTTTTGTCTTGATTTCAGCAACAATTAGGAATCTAATAATGAAAAAAACCCAACGCATACAGTGACTTCCAGCTGGCAACTAATGATCCACCCTCCAAGACTGATTTGACTTTGTCCCTTTGCATTTTTTTTGTTAAATGGTGGCGGTGGCAGCTGAGGAACAGTAGGCAGTGGGAAACAAATGAAACTTCCTGAGGGCTCAAAGAGACAAATCTAATACATTGGTCTGTCACGTGACTAGAGACTAAGGAAGGATATTTAAGAAACTGTTTCCAGTTTCCTGCCATGATACTCTCGAATTGTTGCAGCCTTTTCAGTTCCTGCTGCTAAAAAACAGCCTGCCTTGCCTCAAAACTGTCCTAACACATCTTCCTTTTGTACACAGATCATCCCACATTGATCTTTCCTTGTAAGAGATGATAAACTGGATCACAAGTGAACCCCATATTGAGAAAGAAGTTAAGTATTCAGAAGTATTTCCTTTGTAGTTGAAACACACCACTACTGCAAGGAAACAGTGGTTTTAGACAGCTTACTACATTCCTCTGGTGTGCAAGCACCCTGGTTTTATTGTTGCTAATCAACTTATTCTCAACAATGAACCTTTGCTTTTTGCCTCAGCACACCCACAGCAGCATGACTGTCTCATAAGCCCTTGATGATGAAGAATACACAGCTCTATTTTGCTTCAGCATTAGCAATTTTCAAATATATCTATCTCTTTCAACATCAGCTCAAACTAGACTTTGGAAATGAAATTCTGGTCTTGTGGAAAGCAATAGTCCTTTTTCTTTCTGATTTCAGGGAGGTTTCACAGCTTGCCTGAAAACTTTCCTTCAGATTCTAGGAGTAGATTCATTCCTTGTTTAATAACTTTAGGTTAGATGACCCAGACCAAGAATGATCTCAGGCTGTGGCAAAATTGGAATATATTTGGCTGTTACATCCAACTTTTCCCTTGTCTAGGCTCCATACTAATATAATGCTGTTGATTATAAATACTTACAGTAAGCATTCACTGAGCAAGAAAGGATAAAGGGGCTTTATCAGCTTTATAATAGTGTAAGGGACATAATGAAGAAAGGAAATTAAGAACAACCTCTAACACATAATGTAATTAAAAAGATAAGGCTTTTTCATAAACTGCGTATTTTCCAAATTTCTTACTGTCAAACATTTTTAAAACTTCCAGTTCTGGCATTATTAAACTTTAGAGTCAGAGTTGTGAACACAGATAAATTTGGAAGTGCACTTTTGTGTACTGAAAATGCCATTTACAGGAAAAAGGGACTTTAACTGGGTCTAGGTATTTTAGAAGTGTTAGAATTGGCCTCATGAGACAAAAATCATTATCTGTTTTGGCATGTAGCTGAAGTTGGAATTTAAGAGGAAGGATGTAGGAGACCACAAAAACTGTAATTGCAATGACCATTTGTTTTCAAGGGGATCTGTGATGAAAATGATATTTTAAAATGGTCTCCTCCTTTATATTGTTTTTAAGGTCATTAAATTCCTTCCGCTTCTTGTCCCTCTTTTCTCCACCACCCACCCCTCCTCCCCCCTGATGTCTGAATATTCTTCTTTCAAATAGATGCCAAAACCTGCGGCAACTCTGCAGCACACAAATCATCACCCAGCATGTCCTCAGAAGAACACACAAGCCATTTCAGTAAGCAAATGTTTATCCGTTCTTCCTATCTAGCATATGTTGTTTATTGCAAACACTTCCACCTCAAGACTCCAGTAATGTCATTTGAACAAGCCTTGAATATATTTCCTGTAGAGGACTGGTAGTCACAGTGCTCAAGAGTGCCTGACAGACCCTGAAGAAAGTACAATTTTAAAATGTATGTGTCTTACCTGCTTATTCATAAGTATGTAGATAATGGGATTGAAAACAGTGCTGCTTTTTGCTAGGATGGAAGGTATGACGCTTGCAACTGGAGTCACCACACCTGGCTTGCCAAATGTTACAAGTAATGCTATAACTCCATAGGGGATCCAACACACAAGATAACAGATAACTGTAGTGATCACCATGAACAGTACGTGGTATTCTCTCTTGCGGGCAGCATTCTTGTGGATTTTTCCAACCTAGGGGAAAGCGAAAAAAGACAGGATTTAAGAAGCTGAGCTGATGGTTTGATTGTTTCAACTGCCTGGGACTATTGATCTTGGATCAGCAATGGTAATCAACACTGTAGTTCCACAACGAATGCAAACCCACAAACAAACACAGCAGGAGAATTTTCATTGTCTCCACCAGGCATGAGGGGAAGCCCTGCAGAGATCATGCTGCATGCCAGCATAAACCAGAGTCCCAGTGGAGGTTGGAGGAAAAGCAGAAAGGTGATGGAAGTTAGCATCTAATCCTTAATAGATGGTCACTCATCTCCAGCTGTTTTTCAGGTATGGCATTTTGTACAACTGGACAATGTTTTTATAAAGTAATAGAATGGTTTGGATTGGAAGGGAACTTAAAGATCATCTAGTTCCAAACCCCCTGCATGGGCAGGGACACCTCCCACGAGGTTGCTCAAAGCCCCATCCAGCCTGCCCTTGAACACCTCCAGGAATAATTTCCCTGGGCAACCTGTTCCAATGGCTCACCACCCTCACACAGTAAAGAGTTTCCTCCTAATGTCTAATCTAAATCTCCCCTCTTCCAGTTTTAATCCATTCCCGCTTGTCCTCTCATTACAAACCCTTGTAAAAAGTCCCTCCTCAGCTTTCCTGTAGGCCCCTTCAGGTACTGGAAGGCTGCTATAAGGTCTCCTCAGAGCATTCTCTTCTCCAGGCTAAATAACCCCAACTCTCTCAGCCTGTCTTCACAGGGGAGGTGCTCCAGCCCACTGATCATTTTTGTGGCTCTCCTCTGAACTCCCTCCACCAGTTCCATGTCAATCTTCTGTTGGGGGCTCCACAACTGGACAAAGTACTCCAGGTGGCATCTCACAAAAGCAGAGTAGAGGGGGAGAATCACCTCCCTTGACCTCCTGGCCAAGTTTTTACTCAAGTTATTCCAGTACACAGGACTTGCTTGAGATAGAGAAATATTACAATGGACGTGTGAACCACCAGAAGCATTTTCTGTCAGGGATGTGGAAACAGCAGAGGACTGTGTTTAGTATCTCTGTTCTTGGCCTCAGCTGGCCTGGTGTAGTGTTGGCAATGATTGCGCTTGGAGTGGGACACTAGAGAAGCCTTGCAAACAGCACTTTATGAAGTTTTAAGTGGTAGGATTCAGCCTGTCTAGACTAGTTCTTTCAGGTAGTATACCATTTTGACAGAAGAGCTTCACTCCTGATAATCAGCAAACCCAGTTCTTTTTGCTCTTAAAATGTGTGCCAAATACCGATATAGTTCAACTATTGTATCGGATTTTGGGGGGAAATGGAGCAGAACCTAGTGAACAGAATGTGCGGATTTAAATTATCAAAGTGATGATACAACAGCCCATCTTGCTATCATGAATTTACCAGCAGTTACAGTATGTGGGGAAACCAAACTCTGCTGTGGAAATACTTACAGTCTGTGCTGCAAAATATACTTTCCTTTGACCTGTTCTGGACTGAAGCAGTCTAGAACTCTAATATAGAGGTTAAACATTAAAATAACAGCCAGTTTTCATTTTTAAGCTTTGGTGTGAATATGTTTTTCTGCAGACAGCAACAGAATGCTTTTCCAATGTATTTGTAGCACTGAGCACATTGGTGGTAACTGTGAGGAAAGGGTTCATTCCCTACACAGAATGCACATGCAGTCCTATGCACAAGCATTATTTAAAAGCAAGCTTCCCATGCAGTTGCTCTGTGGGATGGCTATCAGTTGATCCAAAGTCCATGGAAGTCAGCACAAGATGGGTTATAGATCAGGTGATCAGGTTTGGGTGCTTAGCCTAATTTTACAGGGAATATGAAAAAGTTCTTAGGGAACATTCAGAAAGATTAACTCCAGAATAAGAAGACTGGTCTCCCTAAGCATCTTTGCAACAAAAACCTAAAAGTAAACTCTGCAAGGAGGCTAATTTTGGAGCCAGTCTCTCTCCACAGGCTCTAGATGGAGCCTCAGCACACTGGTCTCCTGAGGTTGTGGTTAATTCCTCAGCTTCCCCCCAGCGAGTGATTAGCAAACCCAGATGTGCCAGCAGGATTTCAGGAGTACTGAAATGTTTAAACTATATCAATTGAGTCTTGTACTCAGCCAAATGTAATTTATGGCACTTAAAGGTCTTTTTGCCTCTTGAATGTGGTACTTCAGAGTAAACTGCACCCAAGGGAACTAAGGCCCTGTAAAGCTGCAAACATAAATAAGGAAAAAGGCAGTTCCCTCGAGTGCAGCACATCCAAACTTTACCTAACCAAAAAAAAAAAAAAGAAACCAACAAGTTTTAAACAAATGAGTTTAAGCTGATGCGGGAGAACACTGATGTGCACAACTCTGTAAATGAATAGAACAGAGTTAAATGTAGAAGCCACTAATCACCCCAGTCGAATGTCATCTCTGTTGCCTGATGCACAATTTGCACAGGCTAATGCAGTGGAAATAGTCAGAGCTTTACCTACCTGTTTGTGGTGTGGGTGCTTTTGCACAACATAGGTGTTTATGTATTGGCCTGGGAGTTAAAAACACACATAGCAACTGTGTAGGTACATATGGAAGGAAAAAAATGTGGTAACACTATTTGTTTTTTGTTCCTTATGATTCTAGCATTTCAGGTTGGCTGTATGTGGAGTTCCAGTAGAAATGTTCTTGTTGAAAGTAAATAAACACACACTAACACAGTTTGCCAAAAATAACAAGCAAGTATTTTCCCTGTCTAGTCTTTTAGCAATTTTTTGCAAAAAAGGCAATTACAAAATAAAATCCATCCTTTCTGAGAAGTCCCCTTTCTGAGGACTTTTTTTTTCAAGAACAGAACTTGTTTATCTCATAATTACTTTAGCTTGGAAAAAGGATTAATAATAGATAATGGTCCAATCCTGTATTGCTTATTTGAACTAAATTTTTCATGACTAATGGGAATTTTCTCTGATTGAAGAATCCAGGATCCCGTGTCAGCTGCAGCTACGTAAGAAGTCTAATATTAACCAAGGAATGCAAAGCCCCAGATAGCCATGATATCCATAGCTAGAGATCTTCAATAAAGGCAGAGGCATCAGGCAGAACATTTTCTCTCTGTGTTTGTATAGTATCTCTGTCTTGAAGAGTTTGCAAGAGTTTACCCTCTGCAAAGATAAAACACATAAATAAGGGAAGGAGAGATGCACGAAAGTGAAGTGACTTTGGCTGTAATTTGGGTATGTATCCTCGCTTTTCACATCTTTAGCTTGTTTCCTTAGGAGGGGAAGCTGGCATTGTCACTGTGTCTGTGTCAATATGTTAATAAATCTTTCTGTCTGTTGGTCCCAATATCTTCCTTCGAAATCTGACTGAGGCTTTGAAACTTATTATGTGGACAGAGGTCTTTGACACTGAGTTCTCCACATGTCACTAGAGCAGAAGGATCATTATTAATGTTCCCATTAAGAAGAAAAATGCAATGTGAAATGAACTTTAATTAGACACTGGAGAATACAGTCTAGTCCAGGTCCTGTTTTGATTTTGTTCGGGGGTTTTTTTCCTCTCATCTTCCTCTTCTGATAATTAAAAAGAAGAAAGCTCTGATGGCAGCTGTTCCTGAAATAGGACATCCTTAATATGTCTCAAATATCTGTTAAGGGTGACCTTCCTCTGCAGTCTTCTATAATTGAGTTTAAAAACTCATTTGTCATGAGACAAACCTATTGGAAAGCAAACTTAGTTAGCTGTCATTTTCACAGTCATTCACTTCAATGTTTACACCAACATAGCCAATTGTTTTGATTTTTTTTTTTTAATTCTATAATATGATTTACTTACAGTTCAGATCCTGGGAATGAGCAAATTAGAACTTTAGGGTTTTTTGACAGCACTTTTTTTCCTGCAGAAGTACATTTCTATTCCCATTGTTGCAGAGAGGAGATTAGAAGTCCAAAATTGCAGTAAGAAATGCAAGCAATGGACCAGAAGTGAGGAAGGATCATAATGTATGTCCTTCCTCAATAGTTCTAAATCCCAGATGACCTGGATGTCCCAGCTTTCCAGAGGAGAAAGGATGATGAGATGTGTCCAAAGCACAAATGACCTCTAAGCATCCCTTGCAATGAACCCACAATGTATTTAATCCTTTTCTAGAGTTTTATTTTATGTTCAGAGTTGCTGTAGCTGTTAATTATGTTTTATGCTTAAGCAACTCATATGATTCCTCAGCGTCAGTAATCTCACTTTTCCTTGGTGTTCTGGCTGCCACCAAATTTCAGGACACATGAGGTGCTGGAGATGCACGTGCACAACTGAAGGGGTGGGAGAAGAGTCATATTGCTGGATACCTCTGAGCATGTTGCTGGGCTGTTGTGTCACTGTCCTTGTGCCCCATCTTGGGAAACAGCTAAACTGTGTGATCATGTTTGCTATGCTCCTTCTGCCCCTCCAAGCCACTTCAGCCCAACCACAGCTGTTTTGAGAGGGATGAAGGCAAGCAGCAGAGTCTTGGGGTGGTTGTGGTGTCACCCTGGTACACTCTTGGGATATGTCAACAATGCAAGAAATCCCAGGAAATTTCAAGAAGTGTTAGACTGCTTTGTAGGAAGTGCCTCCAGAGTTTTGTTTTTGAAACCAGTGCTCTATTTATCTACACATTCTTGTTTTAATTACCCATGCAGATTTGCAGCCTACCTTTAGAAGGTGTTATCTTTAAAAACTCTCTGCTTATAGGTGCTGGAAGGCCTCCAGCAAAGTATAGCTCAAGTTCATGTAACCTACAGAAGTACTACAGTTTTGCAGGTGAAAAAGCAGTTGACAGTTTTACAGTAAAATGACTCAATTTCTTTTTTTAAAACTACTGGACAATTTAACAAGGCAGTAAAACAGGAGTGCCTTCCAGAAATGTCTAGTGTCTGGACAGCCAGCTGATAGAAGAGCATCAGACAGTGATCAGAAAAGTAGATTCAAATAATGTTCTAGAATAGCCAAGCTTGTAAAGACCAATCTAAATATGAACATACAGAATATATATATATATAATATATAGTTAAAATACATAGACGATCTACACCACATCTTTTAAATGGCACAAGAAATGCTGCCCGCTGGGATCCAAGTGTGTGTATTTAGGATGGCTGGAAAACACACGTATTTGTTGTAAACTCAGCTGTTTTCTCTGGGAAAAATGTCATCTCCTGCCAAATTTAGTGGTCTAAATGTGGGGAAAGCACTGTATGTAAAGAAAAGAAGAGGGTTGGGGGGGCAGGTGTTGAGGATTTTTTTCATGATAAAATGCTGTGTCTCCCCTACTTTCACCCTGGGAAGCAGCAGAAGTGTTTTGGTTTTTCAGAACTCAGCCAGAAGCAGCCACAGGCAAGCTTGTCTAATCTTAGGCACTAAGTGGAAGACTGGCACAATTAGCTCTCATCTGGGTTTGCCCTGATGCAGCCAAGCTGCATCACGTGTACATACCCAAAACACTCTTTCCCACTCAATCTGACATGCAAGACACCACTAGTTAGATGACTAGGGCAGTGTGCTGAGCAGGTACATTAGGTGTGACAGGACAAAGAATGTGGGCGAAACCATGCTGGTATTCATTAAGGAGGATAGCAGTGGTAGAAGTGTCCTCAAAAAGGACCTGAGTGACATGTTGCTTGGTTGACTGCAAAAGCTGCATCCTCTTCCTTCCCAGCTGGCAAGATGTAGCAGATACATCATGCAGCAAGTGATGGGCTGCAGTGCTATTTCATGCATTCGAAAAGAAGAAACTGGCAAGCTCTGGGCAGAGCATGGAGAAATTCAACAGCACTGGTCAAAGCCTGGAAGGGTCATAAACCAATGAAAAGGGAGCTGACAATAGGATATTGAGAGAGTTAGTATAAAAGGATGCAAACAACTCTTGCTTTAACTGTGGAACTTGTTAGGTTGGAGATTCAATAAAAGAACCCCAGATACCTGCCATGGCAGGTACTCTGTCAGGAACCTCAGAGAATAGCCTTAGACTGAGTGCAGGCAAGCCCTATGGGCCTGTTACAATGAGGACCTGGAAAAAAGCCAGGACCTAGAGTAAGCTTGGACCCTCTAAAGTGAATGGGGCTGTCCTTTTCCTTGCAGAATTCTACCCAGCACCTTCCAAACACACGAATGCTGCTGTACAATGGTATGGGATTTTTTCAGGCTAAGCACTGGAGCTTTCCAGCCCATACAATAGAGGACAGCAGCTCCCTGTCTGTAGTGAGGGGTTTACTGCTTTTAGTATTTTTCTTATCCACCATGTGGCTCCCTGTGGGAGAAGAGCCCTGGGCAATGTCCTTGCCCAAGGCGACAGCCTGCTACAGCCAAAAATTTTACCTACTGCAGCCCCTGCTCAGCTCTCCCTGCATTTAGCTGGCCATGAGCTGTGGAACCAAGGGAATACTGGTGGCACGTCACCTGCTCAGAAAGCAGCACAGATGCCAGGAAAGACCTGAGGGACCGTTGTACACAGAGGCTGTGTTACTGATTCTTGCAGGCAACTGCAAGGCCCACAGTGCCAAAGTCACATAACCAGGTCACCCTGTAACACACTAACGTATAAAACTGTGCATACTCCCATCACCCATGGGCAAGATGTTGTGTTTGTTTTTTTTTTCTATATATGAGGCAAGGGAGTTGGGCTAAAGTTAGCTATTAAGAAGGGGAAGCTTCAGTGATGAAGATCTAACCTGATTGTTTTCATTAAATTTCCCTCTGTCTTCTTTTTTTCATTTACCTTAGTCTCTCCTCCTTACTTAATGTAGCTATGTGTTTTCTCTCATAAAGCATTTCCTTCAGCTTTTAACAGCTCCCAGTCATTTTCAGCTGTGAACATCTTGAAAGGTTATGAAGAATATATGGCATCCCATCCATCTAACCATTAGATGGACTATACAGTAAGAATCCAGCATATAGAGCCACTTCAAGTTGGGGACACGTACATCATAGCATCTTAAAAATCAGGGGGGCTGTTTATCCATGTTTTCCTTCAGGTCAGTTTCTCTCCCTCCAACTATTTGTTAAGATGGGAAAAAAAAAAGTCAATGATTATATTATTTGCATCTAAATAGTGGATGCTATATTTATCCTTTACCTAGCTCACTTTAAACAAGCAATATGGAAACAGGGTGCAAAGGGTGTTTTGGTTTGGTTTTTTTTTCACAGTTGATGCATTATTCCTGGATCTGTCTTTGTACATTTCACACTCAAATAACCATATTTTCTTCACTACTTTGGAACTGCACAGTAGAGAAAGTTATTTATGAGCAGCAGTGTTTGTTGCCAGACTCTCTAAGTGTCAGTTTTAAGTGCTTGTTTTGACATGATCAAATATTCAGCAGTACTACCAAAACCACAGACAAATGAAATATTCATAATCATCTGAGGGAAGTCTGCCAGTTTTTGAACACTTAGTCTACTACAGCTTCTTGAAATGAACAGAAAGGAGTTAGACTTTTTAATGCAAAAGCTGCAGTAGAGGAAAAAGCTGGAAAAAGATCATTCTTCTTCTTTCATGAACTGGTTCATGAACAGTCTTCTCTGTTGCGTTTCTAACAAAAGAAAATTAGAAATGCTTTCGATTTATTGGTATGAATAACCCTCTACCAAACCCCAGAGTATCTCAAACTAAGCACTGACTGAAATGTCAGTTATGATGAGCTTTCTACTCTCCCATTTCTATGGATTCTGTCCTCAAGCAAAAAAACAAGGAAAAAAGAAAAAAACCAAAACAAAAAAACCCAAACCTCTCCAAAGCATGAAAAGCTCTAAAAAGCTGTAGGAAGTGTAAGCTCCAAGTAATCTACTTTCCAGTGTGGGTTACCCTAGAACTGATACAGTAAGGATTAATACTAAGACAGATGAAATACTTTGTTTGTTGTTTGAGATAGACAGTCATGGGAAAGGAGGACTCACTGGCTTAAAAATAAATGCCTTCTTTATCAGCATTTATGTGGTGAAGTTCAAAACAAAGATTGAACACTGAAGAGATATATAGTCTCTGTGGAAACAGAGACTAAACAGAAACATCTGCTTCAGATCACCTTAGAATCCAATGGGCCCTGACTCTACAAAGCATCTACATTTATATGTTCACTGATTGAACTGA
This sequence comes from Hemiprocne comata, assembly GCA_020745705.1. Classification (NCBI taxonomy): domain Eukaryota; kingdom Metazoa; phylum Chordata; class Aves; order Apodiformes; family Apodidae; genus Hemiprocne; species Hemiprocne comata. Next base: position 150,513,941 of record CM036586.1, on the reverse strand, counting down.
AATTTAAGCATGCACATGGGCACTTTGCTCATCTGGGGCCAGCTAATTACTCAATAGGAACAAATACAGGAGAAAGACATAAAACCACACAAAGGAATAGTTAATTCTTTTAATGTCACTATTGAGTTTAGGAATTGAAATCCATAGGAAGGATATTTTATCAGCTGAAGTCTGGCTTATTGGGAATTTTTGTTGTGGAAATGGGAATAGTAATCTTAATGCCTTAAGGTGAAAGGAAGCTCTGGCTTAAATACAAAACATGGCTTTGTACACGGCCCTTGAAGCACAACTGGTATTGCTGCTAATTTCAGTGAAGTTGTATTGTGGACTTAAGCAACATTATAATCCTCTTAGTTGCAGAAATTCTTTCACTGCACTACCTAAAAGGCTTTTAGCAGGAATTTTACTTACACAGTGAACACATTCCCATATACTAAATAAGCAGGTCATGGTGTCAGTTCCATCATATACAACTCATGTTTTATCCTGACCTTCTTTCTTGACTGTGGATTTTCTAGCATCAGTATGCAAGAGAAAATTAAAGGTGTACAGCTAGAATTTGGTTTGCATTAACAGCTTGTTTTTAGAAAGAGAAGTAGATTGGATACTCATATCTTACTCAAGTCAGGGATATCTCTTTTTCCTCTATAGCTACAGATGTACCCAGCAAGGACAACAGCTACAAAAACATGAGGATGGGCTTCCCACACACTGAGTTAGCAGGACACGGGCCAATTACAATGCAAGAGCTGAGCATGCTCTGCACTTGGCCGTGAATGACCAGCTCAGCCTGCCCAGTGGTCAGCCTGTGCCCTGGGCTCAGCACTGGGCTCACACAGACATGGGAGATCTGCAGCTGCCTTGCATCTCACCAACCTGGAATACAGGCAAGCGTGCTTACCCCTACAGCAGCCAGGACAGGCAGATCCAAGTGGCTGCCCCCATCTGCTAGGGCTAATGTTTCTGGTATGGGAAGTACAGGGCCAGGAGAAGTGGTCTGTCTCCAAGATGCTGTGAGAAGCCCACACCAAACAACTGGCTCGTGCAAAGGGAATGACGCATTGAATGGTCCAGAGGTATGACAGCAACAAGAAAAGCAATTTGGAAATGTTAAAAGCTATGCCAAATAAAGAAAAAAAGTGCTTCTGAGGTGAAACAGAATCACTGTAAGACTGAAGAGTCACCAGCCCTGGCAGCCCATTGAAGCAGATACATTGTATATGATGATATGCACTTCTCAAAAATGCTATTTGTATGTATGTCCTTCAGTAATTGTGGAACTGCACAGAGCTGCTATCTCTGATATTGTCAGTGACACTTCCATGGCACTTACCTGCCTGAAACAAATCAAAGATGTGTACAAAATAAGATATGTGGAAAATGGAAACTGAAAGGGTAGTGAGGTTGTTGTTGCTATCTGGAAGATGTAGTTAGTTGAAAAAACCTGGAGATGCAAGAAGCATAAAACGTTATGTCCAAAGTTATTTAAACTCAAATTTATTTTCTATCGAAAAAAATGATCAAAAGAAACTATCTGCTATAAAACAATAAGGTTGTTGAGGTTTCATGTGTCTAACATGACTTACCCTATTTTACTCCCTACATAGTTTTGGAGACTGTAATGGATAGTAAGCCGTATTCTTGAAGCTATCAGGTCTGATTTTCCCAAACTGACAGCAATCACAAACCGTAGCACTTGCTTGTATTTGATTGCTTGTCTAAGTCCAGTCCTAGTGAGTAAAACTGGCCTTGACTCATAACAACTGACATCCTTACCAATGGGCTCAGCAAGAACCTGTCGGCCTGAACTAACGTAGAACCAGATTATTTCCTTTGGATGATAAAGAAACTTCGAAGCTATAAAGGCAGGATTCACTACTCTGTTTCCAGCATGTGCTACATGATATGAGTTCACCTTGATCAAGGAAGACACCTATTCTGGCCTGACAAAGCACTGAGTCAAAGCTGGCTGTGGTCCTGGGGGTTGTGAAAGGTACAATGACCCCTACATAGGGGTTCACGTTAAAATTTTAGAGCCCTGGAAGAACTGAATGTTGATGGGCCCTCTTTAATAGTAAATATCAGCTGTTTTTTTCTGTTTCTTTCATTTAAAGTAGCTGAAAGCCAGTCCCAGGGCATAGGTAGTGTTGAGGGATTTAGGTCTATCTGCACTTTTTTCAGGGAGGAAGGAGGTTTTGATACATATTCTGATGGCCAAAAGCCAGAATCCTTACTGACTTGGTGCTGAGCATCCAGACTGCCACCCTCAGGCACCTAGCAGCAAGAACTACAAGGCTTGCACGGATACACTGTTCCCCTTTTGATTGCAGAAGAAGCCTAGAAGAAAAATTTGGCCTAATGTTTTTGGTGGCTAAGCTTATGCAAACTGAACCTCACCCAGAAAAGAGCAGGAAGGGGACAGAGAGGCAGCTACTCCTATTCCCATTGCATAATTCCCAGCGGGTGTTATTTGGTGGAGTGTGTGTGGTGTTTGTGTTTGTTTGGGATTTTGTTGTGTGTGTGTTTTTTTTGTGTTTTGGGGATTTTTTTTTATTGTTGTTTGGGTTTTTTTTGTGATGATGGTTGGATTTGGTGATTGCAGAGGTCCTTTCCAACCATGACTATTCTATGATTCTGTGAAAGTGCTAACATTCACAAAACAAGTATTAAACCAAGAGAAAATGTTATGTTTTTCAGGGGTGGAATAGAAAATTAGAGACTTGGGAAAAGACTGACACTGAACAGGCTCTTGGGATCTAAGCTTGTACATCACACTCCTCTGGGGCTGTGTGCAGAAAGGTGGCCAAAGCTGGTGACCAGATTTATCTATCCTATGATTAGAGAACTCTCATGGTAAGATATATCAACAAGACTGTAGGCTGCTTTTATTGTTATGGCATGGAGCAGGTTTCGTTGTGTGGTTGAATTAAACCAGTTAGTTGATAAAAAGCGTGTTTTGTCAGCAGATACAACACAGACTCCTGAAAGACATTCAGTAGCTGCTAAACCAAGTCAGGACTGGCCTTATACCAATTCTGCATAATACTGCATTCATCTATGAGGGCAAAACTGAGGAATTTCAACTTGGGGAGGGAAAAACTGAAGGTCTGAAGGATGTTATCCAATAAGAAAATAAAAACGCAGCTAGCTTTGTAAAGATAACATGTAAGAATATTACTACAGGTGTTGCTGCTTAGCAACATGACTTGCTTTAATAAAAGTGGAAGGTGCTGAGATCACTTTCAGAAAATCAAGCCAGTAATTTAGTTCAATAAATCTTTTTTTTTAAAAGATTGCCAACAAATTATACCTTTAACAGATTTACTTTTCCAATAACCAAGTATTGGAAAACCAGTAACATGCAGATGGGTTTGTTTTGTTTTGTTTTTTTAATAACTTTTGCAATGGCTTTGACTGACCTAACAGCCCAGCTGAAGTCAAGGGAAAGGAAAAATGAAAATATACTTCTGTTTTTTAAAGCTGACTTCAGTGTATTTTTTTGCATTGAAGAATTTCTGGAGCAGAAGGGGAAAATATCAGACATTATTTCCTTCTTGGTTTCCATGTACATTCTTCCAGAGAAGCACCATGTAGAATATCTGCAAAATCACTAATATGGTTGAAATCTTTGAAAAGAGATGAACTGACAGGTGTAAAATTTCTTTCCAGGTTTCAAACTTACTATTTGATGCTAAGCAGTAAAATACTACCATCTGCATAGGAAATGGAGTGCACAGTGGCCTGCATCTAAAGGAAAAGTGTTTTCAACCAGGGGTGACAAAAAAGACTGGAACACTGATATGGCTAAAAGAGGAAATAACAGCCTGTGTGTTCTAATTGGCAAGGACAAAAAATATAAGTCAGAGTAAATGTCAGCTGAGATCAGAAAACTTATTCAGCTGGAATCGGAGCACAGTAAAGCCCTCTCCCCACCCTTCAGCTGTGTTTACAATTTGGTTTATGACCTCTTCCCTTCTCACTGAAAAAGGCAGTGTATATATAAATGTGTATATATATAGACACACACATGTATATACATGAAAAATGTATACACACCACATACATTATATGCTATAATATGTATATCTACACTATATACATCATAGAATCAAAGAACAGTTTGGGTTGAAAGGAATCCATCAGGTCCAGAGGAGAGCAACAAGGCTGGTGAAAGGACTAGAGGGAAAGTCTTATAGGAACAGGCTAAGGGAGCTGGGGTTGTTTATCCTGGAGAAGAGGAGACTCAGGGGGGACCTTATCACTCTCTTCAACTACCTGAAGGGAGGTTGTAGTCATGGGGGGCTGGGCTCTTTTCCCAGGCAACTAGCAACAAGACAAGAGGGCACAGCCTCAAGCTGCTCCAGGGGAGGTTTAGGTTGGATATTAGGAAGCACTTCCTCACGGAGAGGGTGATTAAACATTGGAATGGACTTCCCAGGGAACTGGTGGAGGCACCATTCCTGTGTGTGTTCAAGGAAAGGCTGAATGTGGCGCTTAGCACCATAGTCTAGCTGATGTGGTGGTGTTGGTCATAGGCTGGACTTGATGATTTTAAAGGTCTTTTCCAGCCTTGGTAATTCTGTGATTCTGTGATTCTGTGAATCTTAAATATCATCTAATTCCAACCACCCTGCATGGGCAGGGACACCTCCCACAAGACCAGGTTGCTCAAAGCCCCATCCAAGCTGGCCTTGAACACTTTCAGACATGGGGCTTACACACACACTCTGTATATTATATATAATATACAAACACATATGTCCATAATTGTGTGAAAAGTCCTACCCGGAACTCACCCAAGGTTGAATAAGAAAGCTATGATGCAAGTATGACTCACTGTCCTCTTCACCTCTGGAATTAGTTTAACAACCACCTTTTCTACACTAAATACAAATACTTCCTCTGAATCTGGGGTGTGAATATAAAAATAAAGTCTCAGGAAAATGTTTGCCCTTAAAATGAAGCTTGGGTATTCCCCTAGATCCATTTGTGCATGCATGTATAAAGCTCTCACATTTAGCACTACTTTTCACCAGGCTAGCACATGTGGGTGAGAAGTTGAGCTTTACTTTCCTTCGGATTGGCAGTTGCTCTCCTTGCAGTGAAGTTAGATGCTAAAATCTCTGAGGCACCAACAGTCTTTCAGTACCTCACCACAATTACCCCTTTTCCTGGGAAGAGGTCAAGTTTTCCCACCCTTACTCCCACCTCCCTGAAAATTTCTCCTGAGATACGCAATAAAGCAAGGCATCCCTAAGGACATGTGGGTATGCCTTTGACATTTAGTATATTTAAATAAGCCTAATATATGTGCTCAGATCTGTCTGTCAAATTCTGTAGACTCTACTCCGAATAAATATCCAAAGTGTTTTCAAAGCTCTCCTCTTATTAGCATCTCTAAAAATACATCATTTAGGCTGAAACTGGCCTGAAAGGATTCTCCCCCATACTCATCACTGACCCTTTCCTTCAAATTATTGTGCACTTATCATGGCACAAGCGTACTCAGTAAAAAGCAAAACAAACCCTGCAAAGTCTGGCAGTCTTCAATCCTTTTCCTCTCAGCAGAAGCCCCGGCACCCTCCTGAATGTTAATCTCACTCTACAGCACATTGTCCTATTTTCAACACAGAATGACAAGTAGGAGGGAGAAAACCATGTAAACTGCTAAGTTAGATGAATTAAATTTAAGCAATGAGACTGAAGCTCAGGTGTACACACTTTTTTTTCCCATGTGTATCCAGGATTGTGTTGCACCTGAAGAAGATAGGTCTCTCTAGCACTCACTTTCATACACCAGAGAGGGTAGGGAAGCAGAAATTGGCTTAGTGAGCTATACCCAGCCTGGGTGTTTATAAACACTTATCTTAGCTCACAGAAAATGAAGATACATTCCTTTGCTGTAGCTTGTGTATTACAGACAGTCCTCTATAAATTATGTATCATTTGAAGACTTCCAGTCCAGAAACTTACACTTAAGCTGTTGTAAAGCTTCATTTTTTTTATATTATTAAAAAAGCAAGATAAGCAGAAACAAACTGTTACGATTTTATGAGTTCGATACATGACTCTGTAAAATAGCCTTTGACTGCGAAGCAATTTGTGCTTGTGATTAAACACAAAATAATCTAGGACTAAACAAGAGTGAAGCACATACTAAATACTCTGTATTCCTCTCCTCAAACTCTCTACCCTTTAGATAGGTGAGGAGGGCAGAGTGTCCCTAGAACACAGTGTGCATGTGAAAACCAGATGGACGCACCACCTGCCAGGCATACCTGGGCTGCAAGCACAGGGACACCACCATGAAGAGGCACTTGTTTTTTAAGGGTTGGGGTTATGAAGTGCATTACAAATATTTCTCTGTATCTGGTCAGTTTGCACCAGCTGATGCTATATCGGATAGATGGATTGGCATGGCAGAACTGCATGCACAGAGATGGCCCCAAACCTGTTTTTTTAATTAATAAATATGGTACAGGTGTAACAAATATGGAAAAGGAGTTTTCAGTTCTTGATTTATTATTCATTAAGAGGTTCCTATACAAGTAAACCAGATCTGCTTTATGAAAAAACCCTCTTCAATAAACTACCCACTCATCATGCCGTGTGAGTTCAGAAGCTGCATCTTCACAGTGGCTATTCTAAATAATTAAAGAGGTACTTTGCATGATTTTTAGTCCTACCTAGAATAAATAACTATTTAAAATTGCCAAACAATTCCTCTTTCTAGTTAGAAGTTTAATTTCAGTCCCCACAACATAAAATAACTCATGCTGGAAATGGGTTATTCATAATATTAGACCAAAGATTTGATGCTACAAGGGGAAGACAGCATACAAAACCTTTGAGGAACAGATCAGGGAATAGGTAAGGAAAGAATATATGATTAGACAACAAGGAAGTAACATCCATTCTCTAGTGCATATTATGTGGTCTCTTCTAGTGATTCCTCCATAGAGGTTTTCCTAGTCTGGTGCTACAGGTAATGCTGCTCTTCCTAATAGCACTTGCATCCTTGTAGGAGAACCACCAAAGGTGCAGTCTGGGAACATCTACTCTGACACTACTTTGCGAGTCACCTCCATGAAGCAGCCCTCTTCTTCACATCAGGACCCACCAAAAAGGGGAGGCAGTGGGCCTGCTAAGCCTCTCAGTCTGATTAAATACCCCCTGCCATAAACCTTTTCTAAGAGGGGAGAATCCTGTTCACTGTGGGCAGCCAGCCATCACTCCACATGAAAACAAGACATAGAAGAGGGTGGGTGGGAGTGAGTTTTCCAAGCTTGCAACACTCATTGTTTTTATACCTTCAGAAAGGCAAGCTTAATTATTTGCGGAACTTCCTACACTTCAACAGGTTTAACAGGAATTTTAAGACATGCTGCCCTTAAAAGAGTCCAGAGGCCACCAGAAAAACAGGTGTAAATGATGGCAAGGATTCTGAAGTTGACAGATATAGAGTAAGGCAGCTGGAGGGCAGCAATATGACATGGAAAGAAAGGGATCAGAAAAACGAGTCCTGGAGTGCTAAATCTGAAAGCAGCCAGCAGAGTCTATCCATATCCAGTTGACCTGGAGACACATGAGATCCAGCATTTATATGTTCTTACCATAGACTTGTGATACACAGTAAAACACGGGTAAGACCAGATTACAGTTCCCACGAAACACAGAAAAGATGGGAAGCTGGATTTTAAATACTATTCCTTGTTAGAATTATGAGCAAGACCAACAAAAATAAGATGCTTTCTTGTATGGTTCAAAACACTCTAGTTTTCCAAATCCTTACAACTTAAAATGATGGGCTTGCTGACAGACTTTCAATTTCCTGCCCAAGCATCCACTCTGATGGAGCTTGTGGAAGCAATGATGCGTGAAATCTTAAGTTATTGATGCATATGGGTGAGGGGGGATACAAATGCCATTTTTTGCTTTGTTTCAGTTTTGTACCAGTTCATGACTTAAAGTGGAGCCATATAGATATCTTTCCTGCAGAGTTAGAAATAACATTACATAGAGCAAATGACTATGACAAAATATAAGTATGTACATTTTTTGAAAGATGTCCCTGAATTATGTATTTACCAGTTGACACGATTTTTCAACTCCAGATTAAGCTAAATTTTGTTCTTTCACATCTTCTAAAGTTGAATATAATACTTGAAAGGAAAACAAAAATGTGTTTTCTAATGCAACTGAAACACTGAAATATGCATCATGAAGTATAACAAACAAAGTATTATCTAATTAACTGAAAACAAATACCAAATGTGACAGAGTCAGCTCTTTCTGCAAAATTTTAGGTTATAGCTGTTGTTGCATATTCACGAATCTGGCATTCTAAAAGATTGTTTTCCTTTCTCAGATACACAGTAAAAGAAACTGCAGCTGGTAGAGGCAAAGGACTGAATTTCTCTGCTTTTCTACTGTTTCATTTTCATATTGTCATATACTACTCTGGTGCTGCAAATTTCCTTTTGCCTTGATGAATTTGTTTTACAATCTTTGCAAACAGATTAATTTTAATGCATTTAAAATCATACAGCCAGAGGGGATTCTAAAGAGATCCGGTGGTGCCCAACACCCTCTCTTCCCCATTATGCACTGAATGCAGGACAAGTGCTCCTCCACCAGCCTGAGAGTTACTAATAGAAAGATATTTCATATCCCTGAACAACCTGCTCCATAATTTCAATAGTTTTATCCTCGCAAACCTTTCAGTAGCATCTGATCTAAACCTTCATTTCTAGAAATTGTTGCCTTTTGTCTTTCTATTAGGGTGTGTCAGCAGAATTAGTCACAACTGCTTTTCTTTAGTAGCAGTGTTTTTACATTGGAAAACTGATTGCATGCCTGTTCTCAATATTTAGGTATCTTGGTTTAACAAAACTAGCACACGGAACTGAGCACACCTAAGGTCGGCTGTTCCACACCTCTGCTCAACTGTCCCACCATAAGATCTATTCTGTTTGCAAAGGTACCATGTTCTCGAACCCACATATAATTTATAACTCACTATTCAAATTAGATCCTTTGGACTGTACCAATTCCCAAAGAAATAAACTAACCCTCCTCTGAAAGCAATAGCCACAATTATTTTATCTTGTGGACACATAATGAATTTTTTCCTCTCAAAGATACTTTTTTGTAACTGCCTACAGAATATTTGCAGCTGACTTTGCAACATGCTGCCTCTGTTCTTCACTGAAACAAAGTTCATCAAGCCCACTTTACGGAAGGTCAGTGATTTCTAGAGAGACACCAGCATCCTTTAGGGAAGAAGTAGCAGTTTTATAGCACGAATAGCCCAGCTAGAGACCTACTGGCATTTCTAGGAGAGAGCCAAGCATTTGTAAAAGTGATGGATGAGCTGTGTTAACTCCACCACACTTAAATAAATCCTTCTCATTTCTCCGCAGAAAGAACATAATACAGAATAGTGCTGAAGTACAATTGTAAAGTATATTGATGCTGAATTACAGTGTTAATAGGGAAGAGAAATGCATTACGAGTTAATTGTAAAAAGTGCAACTTTGCAAAAATTGGCTAGTTGGCAAACTGCATTTCAGTTTTAACTGTGAACTGTAATAACAAGTAAAGTAAAACGTAGGAGACGACTGGTTTCTGATAGGCATACTCACTGAAAGAAAGAAGAAAACAGAAAAACACCAAGAGCCCATCATATTATATTGGCTTTGATACTACTCATCCTTTTGAATCTTGACAGCTCCAACAGCTCTGAAGTTGTAAATTTGCGTTATTATGGCAAAGAAACAATTTCAATAAGAGGAAGACTAAAGTAACCTCTCAGAAGATGACTGGGATATAAGATAGCTGTTATTGGAACTTTGGTTCTAAATAATAAGGGTTTTCCTTCAAATTTGTTTTTAGTTTGTGGAGGGGGAGGAATATAGCAAGTGCATTACTATATTTTTGTTTCTCTGCTGCTGTATATAAGCTATTCTTTCAGGTAGCACAGATTTGTGGGTTACAGGGGAACAAGAAGAAAAACACTGTACTAGTGGCAACTGAAAACAATCAACAGAGATTCTAATTTTTCTATCCAAGCAGAAAAATTGCTACCACACTGTAATGGTTCACTTGAGCTATTTGCCATGCACTGTCACATACCCTGAGGGGACAGTCATAAGGGTACAGTAGTAGACTTTTCTGAATTAGAACTAGATGATGGCTATTTTTAGCATATTGTAATAGTTTTGTGAGGTGGTTAAAATCTTGTAAGAGTGAAGTGGTAGTTTAACAGATAACAAACTTGTCTTCTGCCAGTGAGATCACTGACTATACCTAAGAAGGCATAATTTCATACAGCTGCAGGTTTTGTTCTGGACCAATCTGAGAGAAACCTAATATCGAGGTTAAAGATATTGTGCCATTAGAATGTTTCAGTCATCAAACATAATCAGGTAGCTAGACAAAAACAATTGTTATCAGCAAGCTTTCTGCTGACTAACACTAACAGGAACAGGAAAGAGAAGGAGGGAAAAAGATAAGAGAAAATGGAGGAAGATGGGGAAATAAAAGGGGGGAGGAGGGGGAAAGAAGGAGAAAAGGAAAAAAAAAAAAAGGAAAAGGAAAAGGGAACAAGGGGAAGCAGAAGGACTTGGTGTGACACAGTCAGCTCTTGCTTATGGAGGTTTACATGGAAATTCAGAGCTGATACCCTGCTTTGGAAAAATTATCTATACACACGGGGAATTCAGTGGGACTGTACACGGGCCAGGCTGCCTTCCAGCTAGGATCATATTATGATCTTGGAGTCTGGGATTTCAGCTTGAAGGAGTTTAGTGTCCCTTAATAAGCTTCTCTTGCCAATTTTTATTTTTTTTTTTGGTCCCAATTAGTTATTCTCAGTAAGAGACGGACCAGCTCAGTGATCAGTTTCTCAACAGCAGTTACTCCTGTTACCTTTTCCTCTACAAAGGGCAGACTAAAAAAGCAGAATGTAGTAGTATAAGTCTGCATCCTTTTTCCTGCTTCATTTTTTTATTTAAAACATCTCAAAAAATTAATCATAGGTTTTACTTTAAAGATAAAGGAATCGCTAAGCCATATTTCTGCCTTTTTCCTAAACAGCTGACTACATTAATTTTGGAATTAATTTTCTCTCCTGAGATGAAAAGGTCAGGGCACTAAATCCTTCACAGAAAAATCTTTTCTCTTAAATATTTTAATAAACAGGCTTTGTCACAAAGAACTGATTATAAAATAAATAGTAAGTTTGAGTAAATAAATACCGTTTTCCATCATATTTAATCTGCAATCAAATTGCTACTTAGCAGTGTCATAATTTTCCAGTTGGTTTCATTCAGTACTTGGTATCCAATGTCATGAAACTAAAGTGAGAAAAATTTTAAAAATTTGCAAAATAAAGCTTGTCCTTTTGATCAGCTGGAGTGATCAACCTCTGAAACAGATTTTCCAGGAAAGTAGTAGAAACTTTCTTAATTTCCTTACATCAAGGATGGATGCATTACTGAACGATGGACTTGTGCTTTGTCAAACATATTAGTTTGAATGTGGAGGAAGGAACTCAGAGAAACATTTTGGCCACAGGTTGGAAGACTAGATAATCTAAGAGTCCTTTCTGGAGCTGAATTCTTATAAATCTGTATGTAAGATTGCTAAAGTAAACAGGATCTGTGAGTATAATGTGAAATTAATGTGAATTAAAGAAAAACAACAACAAAAGTAACATAGAAAACCCATCTTAAAGAAGCAGATCTTTGTTTTCTTTTACAGGTTACTTCTCAGAAAGTGAAACCACCTTCAGTGAAAATAATTTATTATGTTTAGAATCCCAAATACAGCTAATTATGAATACTGGTTAACTGCTATGATTTAATCTGTAAGGTGAGTGAGACCAGTGAATCTTATCACCACAAATCTCTGCACATGACAATCCCTTTATTTACTTATATGGCAGAGTCTGACATGTAGCTTGTCCAGGAGGATTATCAGCATAACACAGCTCACTAAAAACTAGTTTTTCATAGCAGCTATTGCAGCTTAATGAGCAATCTTTTCATCTTGTATTTCCTAGCAACTTCTCTTTATATGTACAACTATGTTACAAGCACCAGATTGAAGGACAAAGTGTCAAAATGTGGAGCTACTTTGCAATGCATCATCACAACTGGAAGACGATAATGTTTGCACGCTGGTTTCTAAGGGTATTTCTCTTGCTGTTTAATTTCTCCTTGAAAGCTACTTTTGCAGCTCTGATTGCACTTGTTATCTCTTTATACTTTTCTGTTTCTCTTATATTCTTTTCAAATAGATTACCAAAATTCCTTGCAATATTTAAGCTTACACAATGATATAACAACATTGGGGACGTTTCAGTCTCTTTCCTAGTACTTTCTGACATCATACTTACTCTTTTGATTTCCTGAATAGATAACTGAATTTTTCATGAAATTACTCAAACTGACTCCACGATCTCTTTTAAGAGTGATAACTGAGAGTCCTCCGTAGTATATATATGTCATGGACCTTCTGGAGTGAATCCAGAGAAGGACCACAAAGATGATCAAAGGGCTGGAGCACCTCTCCTGTGAAGGCAGGCTGAGAGAGCCCCAAAAAGAGAAGGCTCTAGGGACACCTTATAGTGGGCTTCCAGTACCTGAAGGAGCCTACAGGAAAGCTGGGGAGGGACTTTTTACAAGGCCTTGTAGCAATAGGACAAGAGGGAACCATTTCAAACTGAAATAGGTAGATTTAGATTAGACATTAGGAAGGAATCCTTTCCTGTGAGAGTAGTGAGACATTGGAAGAGGTTGCCTGGAGAACTTACGGATGGTCCCTCCCTGAAAGTGTTCAAGGTCAGGTTGGATGGGGCTCTGAGCAACCTGGTCTCACAGGAGGTGTCCCTATGCCTGCACAGGGGGATCGTAACTAGATGAACTTTAAGGTCCCTTCCAACCCAAACTATTCTGTGATTCTATGTTTCTGTGTACGATATATACTACAGTTACTTTTCTCCACACAAATCGCTGCACCTTAGGTGCTGTTATCATCTACTGCCCTCTTAAGCCTTGCAGACTCTGTTCTTCTCCTCTAGCAGCACCACGAACAGTGTTGCCCACCCACCCCTTGATCTGTGACCCCACTGCTAAAGCTTCCCTTGTTCCCAGAGTTCTTGCTTCAGACAATCACCGTTGCTTTCCTAATGAACTGCACTCATCTCCCAGCAGATGATCTCCATGATATTTACTATAACTGTTTGGTTTCACATCTGCTAAAGGGGGCTGTAACAGAACTACTGAAGATGTCACACACTGAGGGCTTTGCATCCCTACATACAGCAAGTGGCCAGATCCTTGTTTCACTCTCTCACTCTGCAAATTAATGCTACTCCTAATTGCAAAACGAATCCTTCTTCTTCCAAGGAAGAGGTTGGTACTAGTATAACATTCTTTCACAGGCTAATTTTGCTCTAGATATGCAGTTTTTGACAATTACATCCAGGAAAAGCAACACAAGTATTCTAAATAATTCTCTAGATTTCCTTCTAATTCCAGTTTCAAGAGGTCCAACACATGTCTGGGACAGTTAGTACCAAGATACAACCCATTTTAGCAATGATTCACTAAAAAGCTCAGGCCATTTCAAGTTAGTTTTTGTTAAATATGGATATTCCAAATTCAGCTCACTTTTGAGCAACACTTTGATTTCTGAGTTTTGTGACAGAAGAATCCTTCAGCTATAAGTAGGGATGGACAGAGTCAAAGCCAGTGGGAATTTTATCACCTCTGAGAGAGAGAACAATGATGTAGCCTTAAAAATTTCCACCATTCTTCTGGAAAGACCAAAACTAATCGAGCAATACCTTTACCTCCCTAAGGAAAGGTCAAAGTAAAAAGAATACTGAGTTAACAAGATGATTCAGCAGGCTGGAATCATATTTCTTTTAACTTGACATTTAGACTGAATTTACATCCTGAACTTACTCAGCAAGCAATGGAGCTCAAAGCAAATCCATTTAGTTTTATATTGAGAAAATCCAAAATGTGCCAGTCTGATTTCACTAAGCACCTACTGAACCTTGACCATCCTGGAGCACAGAAGCATGAGCAGCGCAGAAGAGCCTTTTCACTACCGAATAGTGAAAGAAAACATGCAAAAAGAAAAGACTCCCAGGAGCAGCATGCAATTAATAAAAGGCCAGGGCCAGACTGCCAACCACAGTTATAAGGGATTGCCCCAACCCAGGTGCAGGACCTTGTGCTTGGCTTTATTGAACTTCATTGGGTTGGCAGGGGCCCACAACTCAAGCCCATCAAGGTCCCTCTGGATGGACTCCCTTCCCTCTAGCATGTTGACTGTACCACACAGCTTGGTGTCATCAGCAAACCTGCTGAGGGTGCTCTCAATTCCACTGTCCATGTTGCCAACAAAGATGTTGAACAGCACCGGTCCAAGTACTGACCCTTGAGGAATGCCACTCATCACTGGTCTCCATTTGGACATCAAGTCATTGATCACTACTCTTTGAGTGCAACCATCAGCCAATTCCTTATCCACTGAGTGGTCTACCAATCAAATCTGTATCTTTCCAATGTAGAGACCAGGATGTTGCGCGGGTCAGTGTAGAACACTTTGCACAAGTCCAGGTAGGAGCAAGTCCAGAGGAGGGCCATCAAGATGATCAGAGGGCTGGAGCACCTCTCCTATGAAGACAGGCTGAGACAGTTGGGGTTGCTCAGCCTGGAGAAGAGAAGGCTCCAGGGAGACCTTATAGCAGCCTTCCAGTACCTGAAGGGCCTACAGCAAAGATGGGGAGGGACTTCTTACAAGGCCTTGTAAGGGAGAGAACAATGGGTAATGGCTTAAAACTCAAAGAGGGTAGATTTAGATTAGACATTAGGAGGAAATTCTTCACTATGAGGGTGACACTGGAAGAAGTTGCTTAAAGAAGCTGTGACTTCCTCCTCCCTGGAATCCTGGAAGTGTTCAAGACCAGGTTGGATGGGGCTTTGAGCAACCTGGTCTCGTGGGAGGTGTCATCCAACCCAAACCATTCTATGACTCCAAATTTTCTTCATAAAGGTCGTCAAGATTGATGCAGAAAGGCCATGCTGAAAGGATGTGAAAGTCAGTTCTTTCAACTTGACATTTAGACTGAACCAATATCCTGAACTTTCTCAGCAAGCAAGAGAGAGAAAAGTATAAGGTAAGGCCTTTAAAGACTTTTAATGTGTGTTTGCAAGTCATACCAATAGAGAAACTAGAAAGGAATATTCAGGTGAATTAGTTGAGAGAACTTTCCCAGAGAGAGGTGTTTTTAAAGGCCCAGCTCCTACTGAAGCCATCAGAGCAGAGCAGAGTGCTACTGGTGTTTAAGTAGGGATAGCCATAAACAGAAACTAATGGCAACAGTCCTATTTTCTATGCAAGGCAATGGCTTGTATGCAGTGTTTTACAGACTTGTAACCAACCTTTAAGCATGTTCAGTGGGATTGCTAATAGGAATACAAAATGCATATACTTCAGTGTTTGCTGGGTAGAGAAAGCTCCATTCATCCTAAGGGTGTTTGTTCCTTTTATTTATTTATTCATTTTTAGATTAGGCTCCAAATATTTGTTAATTTATTTATTTTTTTTACTGCTGTCCAGGTTGGGTTTATTCACACTTTGTTTATATTTAATCTTTAATAGGCCAGATACAAGTAGCAAGGTCTCAGCTAAATGGGAATTTCTCTTTCCACAAATTTGGAGCAATTTCAGGCAAAGTGTTACGTTAATAACAATTGATAAAAATTGACATTACAGCCTTCTGAAACACTGAGATGTTGTTCCTCTTCTGCCATGTATGTAATCAGAAACAAAACAGCTCAATATTACTGAGATCCCCTTAGTAAACACCTTACATGCCTTTTATTATCTGAGAAACTGTTTAGTTGGCAGATCTCCCATTTGACTTTAGATAACCACTCAAGTACAGCAGAAGATCTGGAATATAACCTCAAGGCATTCCTAGCACATACTTGGCCATGATTAATCTAGCTGCTTAGCAGTTGTCAGTTGTACTACTGAAAGTCAATCATTAATCACCCATTCACTGTGAGCTCAGATGACTCCACCTCAAGCCAGAGACTGTTATTCAGTGTTTTAAGGTGCATCTGGGGTAGATGTTTTAAAAGAAGAACCATAGAAAGAAGATGATTAGCAAATAGAAGAGTAAAGCCTCAGACACCTAAATCTTAAAAATTAAGAGTGAATGTTCATTCTTTTTATTTTTGTATGTTGTAATAACAAAGGAATAATGAGTTAAGGTCACAAAGGGGACAGTAGTTCAGTTGCAATGAAAACTATATGAAATAGAAAAGTTGGAGAGTCAACAGATTAATAGTCATCTTCTTAAAAACAACTGGAGAAACAGAGTAATACACTTTGTGCATATTTCTCTAAAGGAAATATTGGCTACTTACAATCATATCTTTTCTTTCCTATCATTCACCTGTCCAGAGGGATATTGATTTACTGCATAAGGATTCACAAGGTTTTGAAGTTGAAGATCTCTATAATTAAACAGCTGAAGAGTTCATTTGACAACTGCATTACTGGTGAAGAGAAATTCAAGTAAAACAAAGAAGAGATGTAAAGCTCTCTATGTGGTGTGATAGATCAGTATAGTTTCTCCTGGGAAGGTTTGAACAAACGCTCCTTTGGTGAAGGAGGCTTTCCTGTACATCTGAGGTGTCAGGTGCAAACTGGAAAATGCCTGAACAGGATCTCTTCCAGCAGGACCAGATGTTTGAAAGAGCCATGTGTTAGTACCTAATTAAAAAGAAAAAAAAAAAAGCCTCAGAAGCCTCTACTCAAAATGCTTCACGGGGACTCTGCGGGAAGCTGCTCTCTGTTGGGACAGTGTCTTTGCTCCAAACCTGCCCAGGCACAGCTGTCTGGTCTGCACCAGCTGCTCCAGGTCTTTGCTGCTGTCCAGGCAGTGGCACCACTCCCTTCCTCCCACTCCAGTCTTGTCTTCCCACCTTATCCCCTTCCATGCATGCAAAAACAAGATTAATTTTCAGCCAGATGATTGCCCCAGTGTTTTATCCAACAGGGTACTGAGTCCTGTAAGATTTTGTTCTATCAAGGCTAGTAATTAAAGGCACTCAGAGTATTGCCAATCTATTTGCATTGACTCAGATTAATAAAATGCTGCCTGAAAGAGAAGTCTGTGTGTTTAAAATATATTTTGCCCTATTTTTGCCATCATTTTTCCCTTGTGATAGGTGGCTCTCGCTTGACCATCAGGCCCACTGAAATAATTAGAGACAGATGCATAGTGAGATACTTTAAATTGAAGTGTGACCCCATTTTTAATTTATTACAAAACACAGAAGCTAATTTCCACTGAATCACCATGAGATAGAGCCAAGTAGTGTGCAAAGCAGCAGCAATTTAGTAAAGGGGAAGAATTCCATAAAATATTCCGGCTGTTTAATAACAAAGGAAAAACAAGTACAGACCCAAAGAAACCCAAACCTGTAATAGTACTGATCTTGATTGACTGTATGAATGTGACATAATGCATAATTAGAATGTGAAAATTAGTGTGATTTTTCAATGCTTCTTTGCCATACTGATGAGGCTCAGTAAGCTGGATACCAGCATTTGCACCTTTACCCTCGTCAAACCTCAAGGGCAATGAACTATTATGTGATTGTGAGAGCTGCACATTTATTACCCTATAATGTCATGCATACTGAACAAGGTGGTGAAGATGGAGAAGGTGGAAAAGGTTTCTGTAGAACCACAGAAACACTCTTGGCACTTTATAAGCAGGCTGCACTGCAACAACAGAAGTGTTTCATTTGCAAAGAGGCAAATTAGAGATCAGTTAAGGTCAAAATTATTCCTAGTGTGATAATTTTGCACTGGGAAACGCATTCACAAAAATGAAAACATCCTGTGGGAACAGGCAGATTTGAGACAGTTTTGGTTGTACCTAAGTTTCCCTGGGCTTTTCTCTTGTTCCTTGACAATATGCCTGACAGACACCTAAAATGCCTGGGCTTTTAGCACCTGGTTACCTCACAGGTCTATTTTATTCAGGATGCTGGATCTCACAGGCATTTTAGCTCATCAGCTCCAAGCATTTCCAGACCTTTTTGTTCCATATAATTTTGGCTAAGCAACAGCTGTACAGGGGCACCAGGACCCTGAGTGGTTTCAGGGTCAATAGGAGATTATTTTATTTTTAACATCTAAATGTCTGAGTGGAGGATTATGTCAAAATAAAATACCACTGATTTCCCAATCTGTGAAAAATATCAAAGTTAGTATTTGTGTGCAACCCGCATTATTCAAGACTAGAATTCTCTCCCTCAAAAACCTCTAACTGGAAAAAGACCAGATAGTCTATTTCCTAAACAACTCTCTATAAAATCATATCCACATTTGCCTGAAGTCAGGGAAGACTTTGGTCTGTTGAGGGGACTGATTGACAAAATCCTCTGGGAGGCAGTTCTGAAGGGTAAAGGAGTCCAGAAAGGCTGGACATACTTCAAAAAAGAAGTCTTAAAGGTGCAGGAGCAGGCTGTCCCCATGTGCCAAAAGACAAGTCTGCGAGGAAGACGACTGGCCTGGCTGAATAGAGAGCTTTGGCTGGAATTCAGGAACAAAAGGAGAGTTTATGGCCTTTGGAAGAGGGGCAGGCCTCTCATGAGGACTAGAAAGACACAGTGAGGTTATGCAGGGAGAAAATTAGGAGAGCCAAAGCCCAACTAGAACTCAAATTAGCTACAGCTATTAAAAACAACAAAAAATGTTTCTATAAATACATTTACAACAAAAGGAGAACTAGGGAAAATCTCCATCCTTTATTGCATACGGGGGGAAACTTAGTGACAAAGGATGACGAAAAGGCGGAGGTGGTTAATGCCTTCTTTGCCTCAGTCTTCAGCAGTAGAACTAGTTGTTCCCTAGACACCCAGGCTCCTGAGTGTGAGGACAGGGACAGGGGACAGGATGATGCCTTCTCAATCAAAGAAGAAATCGTCAGGGACCTGCTGCAACACTTAAACATACACAAATCTACGGGGCTGGATGAGAGGGACTTAGACTGGATTGATGGGCTGAGGCAAATTGTATGAGCTTCAACAAGGCCAAATGGCAACCCTACAGGCTGGAGGAAGAGCGGCTGGAAAGCTGCCCAGAGGAAAGGAACCTGGGGGTTCTGATTGATAGGCAGCTGAATATGAGCCAGCAGTGTGCCCAGGTGGCCAAGAAGGCCAATGGCATCCTGGCCTGTGTCAGAAATTGTGTGGCCAGCAGGTCTAGGGAAGTGATCCTCCCCCTGTCCTCGGCACTGGTGAGGCCCCACCTCGAGTACTGTGTTCACTTTTGGGCACCTCAGTACAAGAAGGACATCAAGGTGCTGGAGCAGGTGCAGAGAAGAGCAACTAGGCTGGTGAGAGGCCTAGAGCACAAGTCTTATGAAGAGCAGCTGAGGGAACTGAGACTATTTAGTCTAAAGAAAAGGAGGCTGAGGGGAGGCCTCAAAGCTCTCTGTAACTACCTGAAAGGACATTGTAGAGAAGTTAGGTGCTGATCTCTTCTCACAAGTAAAAATTGATAGAACAAGAGGGAACGGCCTAAAGCTACACCAGGGGAGGTTTAGGCTGGATATTATGATATCTTTTTTCTCTGAAAGGGTTGTCAGACATTGGAACATGCTGCCCAGAGAGGTGGTTGAGTCACCATACCCGGATGTGTTTAAAAGTTGTACAGATGTGGTGCTTGGGAATATGATTTAGGGGTGAACATGGTAGAGCAGGGCTAAAGGTTGGACTTGATGATGTTGGACTTTAAGGAATAAAAAAAAAATCTAGTTTTCTTAACACGCACATTAAAATTAAATCTCTATGGAAAAGACAGACATGAAATAGGACCATATCTTTAAAAGCATGAATAGCTATCTGCACTACTAAATAAATCACTCCATGAAGTGAGAAAAAACTCTTGTCCATGGTCATCCATCCTTCCTAACTGTTGGCATCCTTGGCTCCCTAGCACAGATTTGCCTTAGCACTCTCTAAGACAAGTCCCTCAAGCCACTAAGCGAAAGACAGAAATAATCAGTGACAGCTCCCAGTAGGTGGCATAGACAAGGCTGCACCAGGTTTGGCTCCCTCCCTTCTACATAGTCCTCTGATTTGTGCTGCAGACTTTGCACTCACCAGCACTTCTGCTATATGGATCAGGGCACAGCACATCAACTCTCAGCTCCACACTGCCAGAGGTCCACACTGTATGAGCTGGAAGGCAGCCCTCACATCATTTCAGACACTCTGATTTGAGCAAATAAAGAAAATGCCATGTTTGAGGTCTACAGGGACATTACATAAGGTCCAGAGGATGCTCAAGGCCAAACATCATGCAGTATGCATGTAGGCAGCTTGTATGATTTGCTTCAAGGTCCCTGACCATGTAAAAAACATGTCAAGATTGAATATGCACAGTTATCTGCATGCATGCTTGTGGGTGTGGACTCCACACTAGCACAAAACAACAATTTCTTCTGCTTCTTGGGTGTGTACAATTTGAAAGAGTGACCTGCCCACTTCACATAAACATTGAGTATTCTATACTGTGAAAACAGCATAATCTCACATCACTACCAAAATGTTGCACTCATTTAATCTGTTATATTTATATTACACATGGCTTTGCCTCCACTGAAAATAAACACAGATTTCATAGAGGAAGAATGCATGTACCATTTAAGTCTAGCTTTTTAGCAGGGTATAATATTAACCATAAAAAAAAAATGGGATATAGTAGGTGATAAAAAACTAGAATATGAGTAGTAGTTAAGCAAAATTAATATCTATTACAGGTAAATTAGACCACGTTAGCTTTCAGTTGGGTTAAGCTGAAGTTATAGGATCAGAAAACATTGGAGACATAAGGCAGAGACGAACTGCACTTTCTCACCTTTTGTTTGGGGATGAAACAGCTTTAGTGCCAAGTACCTAGGGAGTTTAAATTTTACCTGATTTTAATCATGATAAAGAAGTAACGATAAGTCTTGTAACTTTAATATATTTCTATTAGTTTAGTTTATTTAGTTATTAGTTTAATATATTTCTATTATTAAGATAATAAAAGCCTGACAGCTTGATTGCATTCCTCTGGCCATAAACTTTGAATCCATGCTTATGCAGAGGTTCTCATGCAGATGTGCAAGTTATTCACCTGAGCTAGCCAGAAAGTCCTACCTAGGACTGGAAACTGATGAAACAAGGATTAGAAACTAGGATTTCTAGGATTAGAAACGTTGAAACAATGTCTGGTCTAGATTTTGTTTATTTATGTTTCTTCATTTACATGCTACAATTTTCATATTGTAAGCACATAATTATTGTTTGTATTCATTTCCTACCTCTGTAGCATGTGGATTTGTCATGTCATACTGGCATGCCATTGTTCTTCACTACATGATTAAGTTATTGGGTAAAATTCTTTCCCTCTATTACTGCCAATGTATAATGCCTCAGGCACTATAACTTGAGCTCTCAGGACTGTCAGCAGTGGAGGAGGGCTAAAACAAGGAATAAATGAATGGTGATAGCTATTATATACATCCATGGCCAAATCTTGTAGTTGCAAGTGACCTAGGATGAGTAACGTGGAGGTGGAATAAGGATGGAAAAAGTAAAAGCAAACATCTGTGTTAACCCTCTACTCTCCAGCAGGAAAAAAAGTAGAACTACATTTTAGACTGTGACTGCAAACTTTGCTATACACCTTATGGTTTCCATGCAGTGAACCAAGGCCCTTTGCTTTGACTTCCCACCCAGACAGCGCGGGCTGGGAACTGACATGAGGATGCTCACAGAGTAGAACAGTTAATGTGATATCAAGCGCGTGGTGGTCACCAGAGAAGGAAGCCCTTGGGCATTGCACATTTGTTCTTTTATCACTGCACAGCGGCATCTTTTTGCAGATACACCCTGAGAAGTGTTTCTCTGGGGGCCAATGTCACAGTGCTACGTGCAGGAGAATTTCTTTCACTCCAAGTTCTGTCAGAGATTCTGTCTGTGGTCGCAAGCTGGTCTCTTAAGTGGAGTTAAACTACAGGAGAGTAAGTAAATGTGACTCAGTTCTAAGTGCTGAAAAGTAAGCACACAAACCCACATTCTTTACCCTGCAGAACACCCTTCTGTATATTTAACCTTTCCAGTTTTATCATTGGTGAACAAACAAAAAATCTTATGCTTATTGGGAAAAGCCTTTACTAAACCACCCCCTGAACTGAGACATTGTTGAGTGCTCAGTATTGATGTACACCATTTGCTGTAAACGGAAAGACTTGGGAGACTGCAGCCTATTCTTTATGGACATAATGCATCCAGAGATAAAAGCATCAGATCTTAAATTCTTATTAGCTCATTATTAAAGATTGTGACAGGCTTATTTCCTCCCTAGTTTATCTAAAGAATGAAAAATGGCAAACACAATGAAATCCTATTTTCTGGCCAGCCATTAACTTGATTTACAATGAATTTCTATAGTACCTGATTTATGCCAACCTTGTATTACTACTTCTCTGCAAATTACAAACAATTAGCTAATGATTTACCCTTGTGCAAGCACAGGGGAAAGAAGATCATAATCTTTTCTCATGCCTGTTTCCCTTCCAGCATACTCAGACCTAAAAAATGAAGACTAATCTGGTCACATGTGCTTCAACAGTCAGTTGAGACTTTTTAATTAGAAATACAGAGAACAACCCTGAGTGAACATACTCATCACCCATGAGTTAGACATGTGTCTACGCAAGACCTGACAGCAGCTCAAGTCTCTAAACACTTTGAAAAGTATTTTACATTGGATTGACTCACCATAGCCTTACTCTCTTAAAAGCTGAGGTGGTGAACTTACAAGCCTTGCAGCTATTCACAAAGAAAAAATGTTAGCTAGACCTCCTTAATTTCTCAGGGTTTCATATTTTTCTCCACTGTTACAGAAAAAACTGAATTTTATGCCCTTGGGACAGACTCCTTCAATAAAAACTTGTACTAATATAGTGTGCCAACTGAAATATTTTTACAGTTGAAGGCAGTGAATTCCCAAAATCAGTGCTGTATTTATAGTGTCCTCATAATAGCTACATAACAATCTTTTCAACTCCTGGGTAAAACCTAATAGTTATGAAAAAGTACTAGAATAAGTTAGCTCTTAAAAATTAAGCATGCTATTAAATCTTCCTCTGAGCTAATCAAAGCAGCTTTTTATTCCAGCAGGCTTCCCATTTGAAAAAAAAAAAATTAAATCAGCTAACAGGAATAATCACTGCTTGCTTCACTAGCAATATCCTTGAACAGAAATGTAAGGATAGAACCCTCTGAAATGTGAAATGCTGACATCTGAAAATTCGTGTTTATGAAAGTGAAAATAAGTATTTGTAAAATCCTTATTAAATTAATACCAAAGTTCAGTGTCAAAATCTTACAGATTTTGCTTCAAAAGTTATGTTATGCTTGTATTTTATATGATGACCTGGTATTAAACAACGATATAATGGCACAATGGTTACACTATCATATCACTGTTTTGAAAATCATTGAAAAGAAGACCCTCTTTTTAAGGTCCTTGTTTCCTTGTTGTGTTTAATACTATTTTCTTTTTTTTAGTGGGACTCATCTTACATGTTGGCAGATGACAAAAGTTACCTGTTTGTGGAATAACCTCCTTGGATGTGACCTTATTTCTGTATTGACTAGAGAGGGAACTGAGACAAAAATGTAGGCTAGATAGATGCTGAAAATGCCTTCAGTTCTCACAGTTGGCTTCTCAATAGCACATTCTTTCCTGCTGCAGAGTAGGAATAGTAGTATCAGCTTTATAAAGCATTGGAAAATCTTTGAATATTCACTGCATTTTCAAACTGTCCCAGTAAAAATGTATGGAACTCTCTTCACTGGAAGAAGGAAGGAGGAGATCTAGGCATGCAAAAAATGGCACCAGGGTAAAGGAGAAAAAGGAGGCAATGGGACTCATGGTCTTTGAAAGATGAGAGTGGTTATAGAAAGTATCAGAAAAATTTTAAACAGAGAGAGTTGATATGTTAAAATGTTATATTTATGTAAGACCATTTACTGATTGTGAGTTTATTATAAAAAAGTATATATTCTAAATAAAAATACAAATTCTAAAAAATACAAATTCTAAACAAAAATTACATATTCTAAATACAGTACATACACATATATTCTAAACAAAGTAAAAAGTGCAAGGTTCTGCACCTGGGTCGAGGCAATCCCATGCACGAATACAGGTTGGGAGGAGTAAGGATTGAGGACAGCCCAGAGGAGAAGGACTTGGGAGTAGTGGTCGACCAGAAGTTTAACATGAACCTCCAATGTGCACTTGCAGCCCAGAGAGTGCACTTGCAGCCAACCATATCCTGGGCTGCATCAAAAGAAGAATAACCAGCCGGTTGAGAGAGGTGATTCTCCCCCTCTACTCTGCTCTGGTGAGACCCCACCTGGAGTACTGTGTCCAATACTGGAGTCCCCTGCATAAGAAGGACATAGAACTCCTTGAGTGTGTCCAGAGGAGAGCCACGAAGATGATCAGAGGGCTGGAGCACCTCCCCTGTGAAGATAGGCTGAGGAAGTTGGGGTTGTTTAGCCTAGAGAAGAGAAGGCTCCAGGGTGACCTCATAGCAACTTTCCAGTATCTGAAGGGGGCCTACAAGAAAGCTGGGGTTGGGCTTTTTACACGGGTGTGTAGTGAGAGGACCAGGGGCAATCGTTTGAAACTTAAAGAGAGGAAATTCAGGCTAGACATTAGGAAGAAGTTCTTTCCTGTGAGGGTGGTGAGATGCTGGAACAGGTTGCCCAGGGTGGTTGTGGGTGCCCCCTCCCTGGTGGTGTTCAAGGCCAGATTGGATGAGGCCTTAAGCAACCTGGTCTAGTGGGAGGTGTTCCTACCCATGCAGGGGGGTTGGAACTAGATGATCTTTAAGATTCCTTCCAACCCTAGACATTCTATGATTTTATGATTCTGTGATATTCAAGAGAATTAACTTCTTGTGAAATGCCAAGTGTGATGATTTTCTGCCTGTTTTCCAAGTATTCTATGACATTTTAGGAATAAATTTTCAAGATAGCTGTCTCAGATATCACCTCATCTACAGGATTCTGAGAAATTTCATCATGACAGAAGCCAAGAAAACTTGAGAATAACCAGACCTTCAAAGAACTGTTCACTGATACATATTATATGCAGCCCAAGTAATTTCAGTGCTCCTCTATGAGAAAACAAAAAAAAAATGTCAGCTGCTTTGCTTTTTTACTTGAGAAATGAGCTAGAAATTCAGATATGTCAGGAATGTCAATTGGTCTCATAATTTAGAGCCTATTTTCCTACCAAAAATGCCAAATCAAACAACAAAACTGCATGTCCTGAGTGTCACCACAGAATGTTCCTGTTACCACAGAATCAAAAAAATTGGCCTGTTATCAGCTCCGTGTTTTAGCTGCTCAATGTCTTCTTGCTCATGCAGAATTCAGTAAAGGTCAAACAACTACCCAGGAAGGAGATGCTGAATATTGACTGCTGTGTGTCAGTTGAAGTCTGTACAAAAACCCTGGAAATACTGATTTTTATTATTTTCTTGATCACAGAATCACAGAATCACAGCATCACAGAATGTTAGGGGTTTGGAAGGGACCTCTGGAGATTGAGTCCAACACCCCTGCCAGAGCAGGACCACCACAGAATCTAGGGCAGGTCACAGAGAAATGCACCCAGATGGGTCTTGAAAGTCTCTAGAGAAGAAGACTCCACCTCTCTGGACAGCCTGTTTCAGTAACCCTTACAGTAAAGAAGTTCTTCCTCATTTTGAGGTGGAACTTCCTGTCTTCTAGTTTGTATCCATTGCCCCTTGTCCAATCGCAGGGAATGACTGAAAAGAGATTGGCCCCTCCTTCTTGACACCCACATTCCAGATATTTATATACATTACTAAGATCCCCTCTCAGTCTTCTCTTCTCTAGACTAAACAGCTCCAGGTCCCTCCACCTTTCCTCATAAAATAGGTGTTCCAGGCCCTTAATCATCCTCGTCACCCTCTGTTGGACTCTCTCAAGTAATGATGCTGGCTATAAGCTATATGATTACTCCGTAACACTTGGTCCAGCAGATCCCTTTCATTATGCTTTGAAAAGATTTATTCCAATTCTCTCAGGCTAGCATGAGACATGTTTTAATTAAGTTCCCATATCCTCATAATGATGTGACAGAAAGCAACTATCCATCTGTATGCAAATTGAATCTCTTTTTGCTTGTGAATTATATGTAATTATTATAGCTTTATGGCAAGGTTTAAAAAGGAAAGGAAAAATTATTTATCATTCGTCTTCTATACCACCAGAATCTAGGAGAGAAAGTATATATGAAGATCCAAAGGGAAGAAATAAAACTTCTGAACCTAGAGTAAAAAAATAGTAAGATATGGTTGTCTAATGAGTATAGCTGACTGTCTGAGCATAGATGCAATTAGGTTCAAACATAGTTGAAATTAAGTCAAATCCTAAATGTACTTAATCACATTTGAAAGGGATGAGCTACGGGAACCAAAGGACCAGATCTACATCATCTTCACCCGAATAGCATTTCTTAGGACTTCTTTATTTCATTAAATACTTAGAAAGATTTCGAGTTTTGCTTCTAAAAGAAGGCCTATGACTACAAACCTGCTTTTATTTAGGGCTTTTAGAAGATAGATGTAATGGTACATAAGTGCTTTATCGGTTTTCTCAACATAAGACATAACTTTAGTGCCATCAAAAATAAAGTTTTAGAAAATTGAGTTTCTCTATAAATAGCATATGAAGCATATGAAGAAATGATGGAACAATTACTTCTTTTCCATCCTAATCTTTGTATTATGTGAAGATAATTTCTTTTCAGTTTCAATAATTGAGCATTCTGCCCTAATGTGTTGCCTTCCTACAAACAATCATTTTGAAATGAGCTGGAGAACTCTAAACAGTCACAGGAGTGATCCTTCTACTATATAATTCTTTCCCGACTTCTTTAATGAACAATGATGCAATGATTGCTTTAACACATATTTTTACCTGTTCCAAAAAGTATAGACATAAAACAAGATTAAGAAATCAGAAGTCATAAAAATCTACACTTCTTGTTTCCTTTTTCTCTGTCTTTCTTTGCAGGCATGGGAGATTTCAAAACCCCCATTGTCATTTATGTCCAATGCTTTAAAAATATACTAGAGTCAAAATCTCACCACACAGAACTCAAAACTAGTCTCTTCAGGTTTATAATTGAGTCATAATTACACTCTAGGGCATTTCTTCTTAAATAAGAGACAGAATTCTGCATTTTTCCTCCACTAAATTTGGTAATGTTAAGTCTGGAAGAGGAATAAAACAGGGAGGACCAGGCAGCTCTCTGCAGCATAACCCTGACTGTCCCCATTCCCCTTCAAGGTAGCAAGACTCAGAAAGGTTCAGGGAATGAGATAAAAAAAGGTCATCTAGTTCTCCTGCAACACATGGAAGTCAGAAATAATGTTGGCATTTATGTGCACAAGTCTATGGGACTGACCCTTGAGGAAAGCCACTTGACACTGGTCTCCATTTGGACATCAAGCCATTGACCATTATTCTTTGCATGTAACCATCCAGCCAATTCCTTATCCACTGAGTGGTCCATCCATCGAATCCATACCTTCCCAGTGTAGAGACCAGGATGTTGTGCGAGACAGTGTAGAACACTTTGCACAAGTCCAGGTGGATTACAACAGTTGCTCTCCCTTTTTTCACCAACACTGTAAACATACCACAAATGGCCACCAAATTTGTCAAGCATGATTTGCCCTTGGTGAAGCCATGCTGGTTGCCACAAAACACCTCCGCATTCCACTATGCAAACCCACATTTTGGTCACTAGTTAAACTAGCAGTTTATGAGTAATTAAGCATTATTAGGTGCACCACGGGGTCAAGGACAAGGCATGCTGGTAAACCAACTTCTATTTCATATGGGCTAGTCTTAAAATTGTAATTGAATTATTTATTTATTTGTCAAAAAACAAAGTCAAAGTAGAAATGGAGTAATGACATGAAAGAATGTAATAAAAGTTTTCCATCTCTGTTTTTTCCTCACTATTCTCAAGTAAAAAGAAAAAACCCAACACAGTAGTAGTATCAGGTCAGGTCACAAGTTCATCTACTTCATAAACCCATGAGACAGGGTGATCCCTAGCCCTTTTCCCACTTAAACACATGACCTGTTGCAATGACCAAAATTGCATGGTCAGATGTGTATTACACTATGGGTTTAAGTCTTTGTGTTCTGCTTACAATCCTTTTTATTGTTTTCCATGTCCTAGCTACATGCCATAAATCGCTGCTGAGCTGTGTTGAGGCACAGCTTTTGGTGAAAGAAGACTGGCAATGAGATGAGCCAAGACGAGAGTCTCCACAAAACTGATCTGAAAACATACATTTAAAAAAGTTCTGGATTTTTTTTTGTCCTTGGATTTCTATGTGCAAGTGGGAGGTAAGGCAGACTGAAGAGATTTCCTTTAAAAGTTTTACTAATTTTCATTAGACTGGTTCATACAAGTTCTCTGAGCCCCTCAGTGGAGTATTTTAATCATATTGTGCCTTCTGCGCTACAGTGATCACAATGCTAATCTCTGTAATTCCACATTTGGGAGCCCACTTTTCAAAGCGTAAACAACTGACACTGACTTCATAAAGAACATTTTTCCAGAGGGAACACCATGGTACAGGCATAGAGAAGCATCATAAGCCAAAAACTCAAAAAAAAGTAAATAAATCTAGTTGCACGAGGAGAAATTAAACATTCTGTTTCCTTCCCCCATTCTATAGAATGGGCACGAATAAAATACATGTGAATAATATTTTGTGAGGGAGAAAACTGTCTCTTTCTATTTACAGGTAACAGACACATCATCTCTAATGGAAAACTTAAAGAAGAAACTGAATTTCAGCATCTGCAGGAAAAGAAGAACAGGTTTCATAAAAACAGGAAACAAGATCAACATGAGTGAAAAGATGGACTCAGAAGGGAGAAAAGTCTGATACAGTATTTGTGTTTCTCTGTGTCTTAGAATCTGATGCACTGCCAAGTTCCCTAACAGCTTCTGAAACCATGGGTTTTTTTCTTCTGCTCTCTGTTTTAAGCATTATTTTGCTTAACACTTCTGAAATGCTCTCACTAGTCAGAGACAACGTTTCCCTGGGACTTGTTCAACCTGTCTCACCTGTCTGGCTGGGCTGAGCTCGGCTCCTCTGAGCATGTTGCACAAGGACGGCAGCAGAGGCCATCTGCAGAAACAAACTCAACTGTCCAGATGAAGTCATTCTGGAAAAAAACTCCATACCTTTAAAGAAAATAACTTGAACAATTTCTAAGGGTCTTCAAGCTTGATAAATGGCAGGAGCTCCAAGATAATAGTACAGTTATGTTGTAATACTGTTTAATGGCATTTGCTGTTAACATTATTCATACAGGGATGCTATTGACTTGTAATTCCTTAAAAAGACAATCTTTTATAAAACCTGTATTATTGTAATCCTTGAGCCTTTTACCATTACACAGATTGCAGCTGACTTCATAGGATCTACTAATGCCTCGAGTGACAGAATGCTACAGCACCTGACTAAATTTAGAGAAGAAAAAGAGAAAAGTAGACCTATAATTACTGTCCCTGCAAAGAGGAAATGCAGGCTCTGTGCCAATTCTTACATTAACTATCCCAAATCTATTAAGATCTTTCTTCCACCTCAATTAATTTACATTGCAATATTAATAACAGCGTAACTTCTGCACTCTTGATCTCAGGGTGCAACACCATTAATGCTTCAATGCTCTAACGTAAACACTTCCATGTATCTTGCAAAAATAAGAAATGCACGTTTTAGAAAATTTACCAAGCAGCTGAAGCTGGGATAATGCACTTAGTATATTTGCAATGCTCCCACATTTCTTCTAATATATTACACAGAGGGTCACAGAAGGACTTTACGTTTGAGACCAGAATATTGCAAGATAATGATTTGTTTTGTCCACATCAGAAAGTAACAACACTACAATGGATGTATTAACCTCTCTTTTTTTGTACCAGCCTACCTACTCTTCATAGTTTTATATTAGAACTACTGTACTTTTATTTGCTTATTGCTCATCTCTTCCTCCAGTTTGAAACATGACATACTTTAGCATTTTATAAAATATCCTGCTTATTTCAGAATAGTTAGAGCACCTCAGATTGAAGGGAAAAAAGTCTGTATTTCAGTGACTGTGTCATGATATGGCCTTTGGAAATTTATAAAATGCAAGATTTCAGGATTATGGTATTGGAGGTATATAGACTACAGAAAGCTGATGACTGATAAATTTTCTGATTGAGATCCTTTTTGCTGAAATATAACTTAGCAAGGAAATCTTTTACAAATGCCAAGAAAGCATTAGATTTTTTGTGTAAGAATTTAGGGTTTAGCTATTGCACAATACAGTTTAAATATTTCACAAATGCTCAGGCAGCTGTTACAACCCTAAGTCATAACAACTTTA
This sequence comes from Hemiprocne comata, assembly GCA_020745705.1. Lineage (NCBI taxonomy): Eukaryota > Metazoa > Chordata > Aves > Apodiformes > Apodidae > Hemiprocne > Hemiprocne comata. The sequence continues at coordinate 150,483,327 of CM036586.1, read as the reverse complement.
GAGAGGAGATGCGATCTAATCCTCACGGGAGATCTTTTGCATTTAACAATCATTAGTTCCTTAAGACCTGCCCTCCAGCAGGTTATGCGAGACCAGATTCCATTCTCTTTCACTTCCACCACTTACAAAATTTCTCAGGGCTCTCTAACCTCAGCATCCCAAAGGCTTCCTGATCACTCTCAAAAGCACACTGATGACGGAGGAGAGAGGATTGTGGAAAATGCTATTCCTTCTCCCATTTTTTTCTCTGGTGTGCTGGTTTTGTCTGGGGTAGAGTTAATTTCCTTCACAGTAGCTGGGATGGGGCTATGTTTTGGGTTTGTGCTGAAAACAGCATTGGTAATGCAGAGATTTTTCTGTTATTGCTGAGCAGTGCTCACACAGAGCCAAGGCCTTTTCTGCTCCTCACACCACCTCCAACAGCGAGCAGTCTGGGGAGACCACAAGGGGTTTGGAGAGGACAGAGCTGGGACAGCTGATCCCAGCTAACCAAAGGAATATTCCACACCATATCAGATCCTGCTTAATACATAAAGTTGGGGAAAGAAAAAGGAGGGTGAGATGTTTGGAGTGATGGCATTTGTCATCCCAAGTAGCCATTACACATGACGGAGCCTGGCCTTTCAGGGGGTGGCTGAACACCTGCCTGCCAATGGAAAGTAGTGAATGATTCCTTTTTTTTGCTTTGATCACGTGCACTTGGCTTTTGCTTTACCTGTTAAACTGTCTTTATCTCAACCCATGAGTTTTCTCACTTTTGCTCTTCTGATGCTCTCCTCCATCCCTCCTGGGGGAAGTGAGTGAGGGGCTGTGTGGGGCTTAGTTGCTGGCTGGGGTTAAACCATGACATCTGGACAGTCAATTGAGCAATCGACCTAGTCTTCCACCCAGCTTAGCCAGTCTTCACTTCTAAATACAAAATGGTTATAGATTGCACATGTCATTTCCATGAAACTTTCTTTCCTTAGTCTGTTTGCCACAACTTCTTGAGATCCATCAGGCAGAGCAGTGAGATCTACTACTACTACTTTTAATAGAACTGATTTTTTATTTTTTTTTTAAAAAGGTGACTAAAATAACACAAGTCTACATTTAGAACTAGAAGCTAAAGCACATGCTACAGAAGCTTCATCCAAGCGAGTATTTGTGTGTTGTGGGTGATGTCTGTTGTTAGGAATGACAGTGAAGGCTGAAAGAACCAAGTTTAAGAAAGTTGCATTTTTTGCGTATTAGTAGTTGCTCTGCTTCATTCTTTAAGGTGGTACTAAAGGATACTGCTGCCCAGGGTCCAGATACAATCTGCAACTTCACTTTAGTGGTTTATGATCAAGAGAATTTTTTTCCATATTACTACTGCACAGCATTAAGAGAAGCACTAATGTGTGATTCATCAAAGGGATTTTATTGTCCCGCTCAGCACACAACCAGGAAAAAAATTCCCATTTGCATTTCAAGCATTCTAAAATGTTTTGACAAATGATATGAAAGGCACGACCTTAATTCCTTATGACTAATCAAAAGTAAACTGCATCCACTTTAGTTCTGTATAAAAGCTTCTAGTCAGGGTTTTACTACTTTTTTTCCCCCATTTAACACCTTTAGTTAATTCATCTGAACACTTTAGAGAATTGCTTTTTAGAGAACACCTATATACTCGTTCCTTTCTCATTATTCATTATTAAACCATTTCATTACTGTCCCAGGAGTGTTCAAACATCACAATATCATACCCCCTGGCAGGGTCTTATGGAATATTAATTTTTGAATATTTGCAGTACCCCTTAAACCAGTCAGAGGAGTGTCGATATAGTAGCAGTCATAGTAGTAGTGGTGTTAGTTGTATTTAAGGTAACTTTTATAGGTGACATCGAATTAAAAGCAGAAGATGATCCCTGGGATAATTCTGCAAATTGCAGTAGAATTGCATTACTGTAAAGTCTGGTGTCCACAGATTAAGAAGCAGAAACTATTAAGATGTCATGATCCAAAACCAGGAAGACATTTGCACGGATGTCTTATTTATAGACAGGTAAGTGTCAGTTTCATTACAAATACAGCTTTCACCCAGATGTGCTGTTTTTCCCAGAACACAGTATTTCCAAACCACAAGGGCAGTATCTATATGGATTTTATGTGGTTGTTCTGCCTGAAGCTTCAGGAGTATGAAGAAGCTTGGTGAAGATCTCCTGCCCTTTCCCTGTGTGCTTTCTGTGGTCTTTTTTAATTCCTTTGTTGTTTTGCTGTCTATCACCAGTACACCCAAACTCGACAGAAGAGAAATGCAACATATGTCTCAGAGCAGTTTGCACACAGCAGCTTACCTGTTTAACAGCGTAAAGGAGGCGGCTGTAGCAGTATATCATGACCATCACAGGGATGACCAAGCAGAATATGAAGAGACAGATGATATAGGATGTGGATTCGGCTGACTCTGAGGACCAGCGTACCGAACAGCTTGTACCCGCACCTTCTATCCCGTAACTGCTCCAGCCGATCAGAGGTGGCACAGTCCAGATCAGGGAATAAATCCAGGAACCGCCGACTGCCAGCAACGCCTTCCGGTAGTCAGCGCTGCGCTTGTTGCACAGGGTGAGAGTGTTGTAGCGTTCGTAGGACAGGACAGCCAGGGAGATCAGGGACACAATGCCTGCAATGAAGCAAGCAGTTTAAACGCTTACTTTCATCATTTTGCGTGGTATCTGCTTTAAATCCCAAGAAAAAAAGATGTTTTTCCATGTTATTACATGTTTGAAGCAACAGCAAAAATTATTTCCATTACTCCCTATGCTTAAGTCCTCGCTGAACCTGGTTGCTCGGTCCATCACATCAAATTTTCTATCTTGTATTGGAAAAATGTTATACTTGACAGCTATTCCTCTTCTAGGCAGATTTTCAGATTCAGCTGTTTCAGTATTGCCCAGGGAAATCCATTTTCTGTATGAACTAACAAAATGTTGAAAGATCCCCTTGCTAAGAAATATTCCATTTTTAACATTCATGAGCATTTTCAAATATTGCATTGACTTTAATACATGCAAAAATTATTATATTCCAGATTGGGAACCCAAAAATCAAAGAAGCTTTTGCACTTCTGACCCATCAGCTGGATACATCTTCATTTCTGACCACTCATATATTGAAACAACAGACAACCCTTGGCATGCCTGTGATAAGGCAGGTCATAACTTTATTTACAGGCACAACACATAACCAAGTTTAAAAATTATTTAGGTTAATATTGAGCCCTGGGTGTCAGAGCCCAGTTACATCTTCCAGTAGAAGACTAAAAAATCTGGGCTGACATTTCAACTCTCTTTTTCAAGGTTCAGGGTCCCAACCCCCTCTACAAATCTTCATGGATTTGCATGGCAGGTTTTCAGTCATGACTCAGTGGGGGTTTTTTTGCTATTTCCTATGTTTTTGTTCTCCTTGCAGCTTCCTCACAGTTCTTGCTGACACAACACTGGATACCACTTCCCAGTATTTATGACCAAAGGAACTCGTTGGAAGAAATTTATCACCATCTTTTCCCCACGGTTTCCAGGCCCCTTTTTTTGGTCCTGAAAAACCTGAATAGACCCATGTCAGTCCAGCTCTTTCCAGGATTTCTTTTTTTCTTGGTCCTTGACATTAGTAACAGCCAATTACACAGTAGCATTGACATATACCCTGCCAAAATTCTCTGGTATCGAGTGGAACCCACATCCAGCAAAAAGTTACCATTTAACTGTCAGCTTTTCCTACAGCTCCTTCCCAGGCCTGGCATGGAGGTGATTCAGAGACTCCCCTGGGGATAGCACTAGTATATCCTGTACCTGGGCAAAACACCCCACACACATACCCATGCAGGGCACAGTAGAATGCTCTCTCCCCAGGCACAGCATTTTGCTACTCTTTCCCTACAATGCAGTGGCTAACTTCCTACTTAGCTGGATGCAGGCACAGATATTCCCGCCATCCGGACAATAATTTGCAGACACGCTGTGCAGAGCTGGGTATGGCAAAGGACCCAGAGGGAACCCAAACACAGGTTGCTGCAATAGGATGCCATATTCCTCAGGGGAAGAGAAGGCAAAAGGGTGTGAGGAGAAGGCAACTTTTGATGAAGAAAACTTATTTCTTGTTACAAGAGCTTACTAAATTACTTTCTGTATATTACTGAGAAGTCAGACCTAAAAAGCAGACACACTTACAGCTATAAAATGACACAGCTCCACTACATTCAACTGAATTATATAGTTTAAGAGTCTAATTTTGAACCTGTTTTAAGGCTAGACTATTTTAGAGGTAGTGGAAACTTTCTGATCATCCCTTATCTAATCTATTTCCTACATAACACAGCTCTTGAAAGCCCTTGGCCATAATTCCTGCATTAAATATAGATGTCAATATAGAAAAAAATAAATAGCAAGTTCTGAATTACAGACTCAAGAGCAACGGATCTACTGCTCTCTTCTCACTTCCAGCCTACTCTTATTTATCTTCACTTTCTTAGCATTGCCTCTTTCCATGCTTTTATCCGGTTGACTAAAGAGCTTCTTGCTATCAAAAACATTTAGCTCATGTAGGTACCAAAGGCAAAAATCCAGATTGCATATTTGAAACTTAGGCCTCAGTATGCTGATACAGGTGTGTTTCTGCATTTTGGATTAGACCATAACTGACTTACAGAAAACAGTCTTGAGAACATGAAATCTCTTGCCTCCCAGTAAAGTGCTGTACAGCAAGGCAATATTATTCTTGCTCTACCTCTGATGGCAACTGAGGGCATAATGTCCTTATTTTGATGAGACAGCAGGTGAGACGTACTTTTGTTGAGTCCTGTGGGTGCAGTGGTGCGTAGAAAACCCAAAAGGGGTGTTCAAACTTCCCTAGCTCAGGGCTCTGTGCTGCTTTAGCCATAGGGCTCTCAGGTCAGGTCTGGCTGCCAGCTCTGCCTGCTCTTCCCTGTGGCTCTGCTACTGCCCAGCAGCTTCCTTCGGTGTGTGTTGTCACAATTTACAGCATTGGTTTCCACTCATATTTTTCCCTATTGCCTCATACAAGAAAGATGCTCAGCTTTTCTCACACTGGTATTTATGATGTATGGCTTGACGGAGCAGATCTGAAGACAACTGGCCATGAATGGAGGATTGCTTGCTTTCAGTGGAGAAAAGTCCTGTCTTTAACTGGCATAGAATTAATGCTCAGTTATTAAACCAGGACCATGGTGATATCAGTCAAGAATAACCCAAATACTTGCAATCAGACAAAACCACAAAAGTTGCCTTTAAATTATAGCAAATCATTTTTCTTCTTTCTGCAGAAGAAAATTGAAGACTCTTCATCACATGTCTTGGTAGGAACCATTTCATCTTTACTCACCTTTTATTATTGAGTTCCACTGACATGACACAAACTACATTTTTCTTTGGAGGACAAGAACGGTGATATATGGAATTCCAAACCACAAAATTCCAGAAAAAAAATCAATATTTTTCTTTTTGTCACAGTAAGACTTCAAGGTCTGTGTTATACCTGAACTTTTTAACAGCACTGAAATTAACACCACTGTGCATTGATTTCTAATGCTTTCAAGACAACAAGGGGAAAAGTAAAGCACTGAAGGGGTATTTTGTGAGAGAGATTAAAATAATTCAACATTCTTCATGTGGTTAAAATTTACTAAGCCCAGCTAACTTTTTAGAAAAATTACAAAGACTTTGAAAGAGTGAAACTGGTGCTTAGGAAGACAAAAAAAAAGATAAAATTAAGAGCCAAAACCAAAATAAAAATTAAATAACTAGCTTTTTGCCAGCAGTGAGATACATTCAATTGAACTGGCTGCAAGTAATGAAAACACCTGTTACCCAGGTGAAGAAGAAACAGATACAACAGAGGCCACTACATCCCTCTCTCAGTCCACTTTGTGTGACCTCGAGCAATGTACACAAACTCACAAGACATGCCCTGACCCTCTACGGCTCAGCACTGCAGCACCATCCAACCTTGCTGATGAATGGTCTTTCACCTTAGCACAGAAGTCCAGACTGAACAAAACAAAAACAGGATGCACATCAAGAAATAACCCAGTTCCAATATTGGGGTAGATTAGCAGCTCCAATATCTCTGATTGCTAAGAATATCCACAGCTTTATAATTTAAAAAAAGTTATCTATTTTTAAAATCTTCTTTATCAGTTCAATAGATGAATCCTGGGAATATACCACTAACATTTGATCAAATTTATCAGATATACAGGCCTAATCTGTTGGATTGAAACAACTTAATTTCATAACAAAGGCAAAACCAGGTTTTGTGTTCAGTATTTAGTTTGTCCCTGGGTGGAAGTGAAAAACAGGAATCCAGTGTATAACAGTTAGAGAACGAGCTGCCAGCAATAAACTGATTATTGTCTTGTCCTTTACATGCCTTTCAATAAGACCCAGTATGATGATCTCTGTAATTTTTCTAGGTACTGAGGTTAGACTAACAGGTGCATAGTTTCCTCAGTCTTCCCTCATGCCCTTCTTGTAATCCAGTTTGGATAAAGTAGAATAAAGCTTCTCACTTTTCATTGTGTCTCCTATTTTTGTAGATCAGAGTTTTCTAAATGTCATATATATTCAATGGTTGTGGCCTTTGCCAAAAATCCTGCAGTTATCTGGCATTCTGTTTCACACTCTGTCTATTGGAGTCATAACAATTAGTGAGAATTTCAGCTTTAAAGCAAAAAGCAATTAAATACTTCAAAATCGTGGCGGAGAAAAAGACTTGAATGTATCTCAATAGTCTTAATAACCAGAAAACAAATAATAAAAAAAAAAGTTATAAAAAGAAGAAAATAATTATAATTTTAAAGCTAATCATAATGCTTTATGCCAACATTTCATTCTTATTTTCCAGTCACATTTATGATAGGGTAGACTGCGTATATTAATTCTAAATGAGGAATGTTTGCTAAAATTGTAACAAAATTAAGTTCAGGAATTGCAAATCTAAATAAAATTTGCCTCCAACAAATATGTAGGGTCTCAAGCTAGTAACTAGCCAAATAACTCCACCGGAGTCAGTCATGGTGGGAAATGTAATTTGTTCCCCCATAATTTCATGCATATACAGGAACAAAGCTGAGGTTCTCACTCAACAGTGCTGAAAGATGACATAAAATCCATTGCAGATTGCATTACAGGAACAAGTAATTATTCAAAAATTAGCCATGGAAATAAGTCACTTTGAGACAAGAGACAAGCTGAGTCTGAGGCATAAGCCTTTTTTACTCAGCAATTTGTTGCAGTGAGCAGAGTGCAAGAAATTCAATTTCAAGTCATAAACCAGGACAGGCATCCATTTATAGGATTACCATCTAAGACATTATCTATTATTTACTTTTATTTAAAGATCTGTACATTTATTCCTGGCACCACAGCACAGACTATGGTGTGAAGGACATAGCAAATCATTATATTTGATTCCCCTGAGTCCCAACTAAGAGTGTTACATTTTTGTATTAGTTTTTCCTGGTTTATGCTGGTCACCGATGTAGTAACTGGAAATGGAATGCAGGCTGCTGATTGTCTGTAGGTTATGAAAAACTGAGAATCCCAGAGATTCAGCCTACACTGGGTAAATTATTCCAGTACTAACTTATATATATTTGCCCTCTTAAAGCTCCTGAAGGTCATTATCCTACGTCATGATTAGAGTCCTGGAGCATCATGGTTGCATGATGTAATATACATCCTGCGCTGTACTTTGGTTATCGAGGACTACTGGAAATTAAAAGAAGCCACAGGTAAGCTTAGGAAGATTGAGCTTGGAGGAATGCAATAGTACCTTCTTTGACAAGACATTAACGGATCAAAACTAAATGCAAACTCTCAAAAAAGGCCAGGATTATTTTTTCACAGCCAACCTCCACACAGGTTTATTTTACCCACTCACAGTCATCCCCGCATAACTTTCATTCATTCACACCCGCAAGCACAAAGGTCTGTGTTCAAGAGGTCTGCCCAGGATCTCTTTTGTGCAATAGGGATAACAAAGGATTCTGGCTAGAAGTTTTTCTAACCTCTTCTTTATAGATACCTCCCTGGCAACAGATTGGGGTTTGGACAAAGCTTTCATACACTCTGAGTCCACTGTCATTATGGTGTGATCCATTGCTTATGAATCCTACCCACACAAACCTTAGTATGTCTCAGGCAAAGCTGCTGCTCCCTGTTTGCATCTCCTCACGTGGCAAGTACATATGCCTGGAACTTACTCACCTGCATGGGCACCCCCTCTTTCATGATGAGGAACCAGGAAAAGAAATGGCAGGTGTGATGTGCAGTACCCTTGAAGCCATGCTCACTGGCTTGGGTTGCCATGTTTGTTGGGTGCAAGGGCCTCTGCCAATGAATTGCTGCTGTGCTGTGCTCTTATTAGCTGGGAACATCATTATTTGTTACCAGCACAGACCATTCTTCTAACTCTTCTTCTGCAGTTTCCTCTGACCTTTACACACCTTTCCTTCACACATTGGCCGTACCAACCTCAGTAAGTCCACAGCAAGTCCCTACACTTCCCAACACCACTGCAGCCCATAGCGAGGCCAAACTCAGCTGCTGAGACCAAGCTGGGGTGAGACCTGGCTGTGAGGTTGGTGCAAGGCAGGGAACCCAGAGTCCACCTGGCTGTGCTGATGCTGAGACCCAAGGCATGATGGAGGCAGCTTAGCACTCCCAGGCATGCAACAGGCCATCTGCCAGCCACATACAAAATGCAGAGGGGAAATCAAGGGGATAGTAAATGTTGGGGTTCCCATGTGCCATCTACAGACCCTGCGCTAACCCCAGAGGGACGTGCCAGCAGCAGAGGTTAGCCAACTGCAACTCCAGCCACTGCTGCTTAAAGGTGCTGCCGAAGGAAAACCATGACATTTCATACATGTACCAGGCTCCATACATATACATGTGTGTATGCAATACCTATTCCTATGAGGCAGCTTTAACATAATATCCTGGTAACGATATCATGCACCTGGAAGTGGAAGAGGAGTGTGAACCAGCAGCTGGTGAGCTGGGACTCATCAGAAGTTATCCCTTGCACATCTCCTTCTGAAGCCAGGCCACTGTGCAGTGGTGAATAGGGAACTTGGAGAGGCAGCAAGCAAGAAAGAGCACAGTGTGGTAAAGACATTTGCAAGGATAGAAGAAGCATGCTCTGGTCTCCACTTAGAAATGCTAAGTGGGTAAACACCTAACATGAGCAGCAGGTACATTTCTCAGAAAGGTGTCCTAACACAGCTATATTACCTTCCCTCCAGTCTCTCAAGTTTCATCTGCTAAATCTGCTGCTCTATTTGCTGAAGAATACGCTAGAATGCTCTGTGGCACTATGAGATGGATAAAAGACATAAAAGGAAGAAAAGGTTTTTGTGACTAAATGCACCCCAAGGTGGGAATATTGGGGAATCCAGCACCGAGGTATTCTTCTGCTGTTTCTTCTAGCTGACATCTTTCACTGTGCATGCCAAAGGAATTAGAGGTAAACACAGAACGGCAGCAGTAAGAAACAGCCCTGTTCAAATGAAGGCTCTTATTACCTCAATTTTAAGGTTTCAAGTTTAATTCCAGCTTGTGCTACCAAATGGTATTACATAAATATGCTATTGAGTTATACAAAACTCATTTGATCAGTGACTCAGTGCTGCTTTCAAGGGAAATAACTTTCCTGAATTTAAATGAGAGCATTTCTATTAGTTCTCTACGGAAATAAACCACCCCACGCACGGAAATCAAACATAGACTATTTAAGCAAGAGAAAATACATGACCTTTCCAACATATTTGTACTTCTATATCTCCTTAGAAGCCTTTCTGAAAACAAATCTTAGTATCAGTGCTCAGGGACTGTGCATGAAATACAATTTGTAGGTCTAGTACTCAGAAGAGAGGTTTGGATGCAGCAAGACAGAAAAAGGCAATAAGCTCTCTTTCTAAAGGTAGCTTAATCTTCAGGTGAAATTTGGCAACTTTGGGCCAAAGTACGTTTTTTAACACTTGCCACAGCATCAGAGACTTTGTGAGAGTGCACATGGAGCAATCCATTCTATCAACAGCTTTGTTTCCATCTTTTATGTACTAAGAATACAATACCACAGCAGTTGCTGCCATCAGAGATGTCCTTATTGGTGAGGAGGCAAGAATATTATAATGATAAGAGCAGAAACTTGCAAAAGCTGACTCACTGGCCAGGAGGGGAGGAGCATTTCTATGATTTGTTGACCCTATCACTGACCTCCTGACAGCACATGCACTTTTGCAAAAAATCAGAAACTATTAAGGCACAGCAGCACAGGGGAAGAAAGAAAAAAACTTGTTAATGGTTTAGAAAAAAAGCAACCATATTCCATTTTGCTTTCTAAGTCTTTTAACACGCACTGCACTCCTACGATCAAGATAAGGAAAAACCTATTTCATACACAGTCTCCAATGATGTTCTGAAGGTTACATCTCCTCTTCTTGCATGATAGTGGAATTGCCAGAAGTGGCAATGAGAATATTGATCAGTCTGCAAAATCTGTGATAAGCAGCCTAGAATGAAACAAACTCAGCTAAATTAACAGAACACTGTTAAGTTAGTTAAGTTAAACAACTTCCACAGCCACCGGTGCTGGTGGAAAAGTAGCATAAAATGAGCGAATCTGAGAGAGAAACAAGTGAGAGATTGCGAATATGAAATGTCACAAAATTATTTTTATCAAGGCTGTTTGTCTTTTTAAATCTTTTTTCTTTCTTTTTTTCTTTTTTTTTTAGATAAGAAGCACAAATAAATGCTCAGAAGGCATATAAACAGTTCTGGAGAGTACCAGACATATCCTTCCTCTCTAGCCCCAAAAATACTATCCATTTTTTCATTTTCTCTCCCAAACAAAAAAGAGATACATATTTTACAAGCTAAAATCCAGCTACCAATAGATTTTGGTGGAAGATCCAGAGTTAAAAAGAAAGCCCGCTGAACACAGAAGACTTTCCAGATTTAAGATTTATGAGACTCGAAGTGAGCATTGGCCTTGGTGAATAACCAGTCAGCACTAGTTTGACATACCTGAACCTTACAGCTCAGTATCTACACTTCAGTGAATAAACAAATACCAATAAATCATTTTATGACATAGTAAAATCACAATGTGAATATATCAACTCCTAATAAGTTCAGTACTAAACCGAGAATCATAGAATTATAGAATTGCTTAGGTTGGAAAAGACCTTTAAGATCATCAAGTCCAACCATTAACCTAACTTTACCAAGTCTACTGCTAAACCATGTACCTAAGCACCATATCTACATGACTCTTAAACAAATCCATCACTTTCCTGGGCAGCCTGTTCTAGTGCTTGAGAATCCTTTCTGTGAAGAATTTTTTCTTAATATCCAGCTTAAACCTCCCCTGGTACTATAAATGATACAAACTGCAGGAGAGTGTATAGATGCCTCAAAAACTGACAAAAGCAGCTGAGAAAGGGACATGCTTCTAAATCACTATTGCCTGTATTTGGATATGCGTGTTAAATATTTATATAATAAATACAGAATAAATGGTCAAAGCAATAAAATATTTTGCATTTGGTGACTCTTACTCTTGAATGCTCCCATGTTAGTCATCAGATAACCATTTCCTTTTGATTTTTAAGGCATTGAAAGCACTTCTACTGCTTTGACTTTGAGAAAGTATTTTCCATAGTCATTTGTTACACATTAGCAGTTACAACCAGTTTTTAAATGCTGGCAGTCTAGGCTTTAAAAACACAGGCTATTTAAAATATCAACAATTTACTTCGAATAGAAGCAAATACACCAGTTGCTAATGCCTGTAATTGTTTAGTTTTTTTCACTTAGATGGCTTGTAGTCCATTAGAGCAGGCAATCATTCTTTTCCCTAAAGAATTTGCTTCCTGCTTAACTCTAATGGGAGTCATAGTTTAACTCTGCACTTGAAAGAAATCCCCACGAAATCCCTGTTTCATTGGAGCCTTCTGGGACAAATCTGACAGCAAACATTACCAGTCCTGTTCAGTACATCTTTTGTGCTTTTTTATCAACAGTAAATTATTTGTTTCTTCCTTTGTATGACTTACCCTTCCTTTTCTGTTTGGTGATCTCATCAATACAGACAGTGTGCATTATTTTTAGTAGTAAAGAATCCTAATTTTTCTTCTTTCTTTCCTCTCTTACTGATTTTTTAAATGTCTATACATTGTGCTTTAAAAGTGATCTTAATTCTTAGCTGTATCTTGGGACATAATGTGCATCACTGAGTAGTACTATGCTTTTCTGCTACGTTATTAATATGCCTGTTCATCAACCAACCACTATTCCTAGCAGCATAAATACAGTAAAGAATTCCCTTTTGCATCTCAATGATACCAGCACAGTACAAAAAAAAACACACCCGAATAATAATTTCAGTCTCCCTTTCCATATGTTATGCAGGATCCCTTTGCATTCTGGCAAGCAGGCCAGCACTTGCAAATTCAGCCTCTTAAATTGTCTGCCTCCATATCAGTGGATGTATCCAGCCGACTTAGGGAGTCAGAATAAGAAATAATGTCAGCACTAGGTGGAGCTCCTGTACAATAACATCTCAGGAGGAAGTTTTAGGGCTTGAGTGCATGTGGAAAGCAGGGATGGATGCACAGTGGTGGCATAGCAGGGGGATGCTCTCAAGGCGGTCAGGGTCACTGCAGCATCCCCATGTCCATGCCCACACTGTTCTGCAGGACCCCCACCTCCTGCCATGGCTGCTCCGCTGTTTTCCAAACGGGGAGGAAGGTCCCTGGGACTTTCCTTCATGTTGAGCATCTATCTGCACAGATGCAAAACATAACATGTAGTCTCAGGATTTGCCTGCATACAGGATATAGCACCAAGTAAGCTACGAGGTGAAATTACAGTGTATTATGATCTGCTAGCCAGGTAGCTGAGTTTCCACCAGAGCACACCTAGCTAACTTCCTTCCTATGAATCTGTGCTTTTTCATTGGATGCAATTGCTGATTTTTAAAAATAAAGGTGTATTTCTGGATATTTTGAAATCATTCTGTAATGTGCTTTTTTCAGCAGTTATCATTCCTAGAGATGGAACACACTACAAACATTTACTCCTCTGAGTCAAGTTTGTGTCATAAGGTCTAGTGATCAAATGGTTCTTACAATAACTAGCTATTAGTAGGTCAATATCTAGCCATATTTGATAATGTGAGTGCAATGTCAAAATATGTAGACCAGTCTTCACACTGCTGCTGGGACAAGAGTTTCTTGTGCAGTTTCACATACCAGCAACCTCACATGCTATGGAGGTAGGATGAAAGACTAGAGAAGGCTGCTTCTATATCTAACCAAGATCACTTTGCTGACTAAAGGATGTGCAGTAAGAAAAAGTGGTATTCTCCATTATTTAACCCATCAGAAGGATCTCAGTTGAGGAGATCTTTTGCTACATCAGTTAAGAAATTATTTGTAACTGATGCAAACACAAATCTTTTGCAGTCGATTTCATCCAACCAATGAGACTAATCTGCAACACTGGACAGAATGGTGGAAAACTGGCACTCAGCAATATAGTGGTGGATGTACAAGGAGGTATGGCATACTGGGACAAGCCAGCATGGCTACCGTGGAGGGAAGCCATCCCTCGCTAATTCATTAGAGGTCCTTGCAATGCTATGCAGATGAGTGATACATTTGATAAAGCCTACTTGGATTCTCAGACAGCTTTGACTAGCCCAAAGGCTCTTAAGAACAGTAAGTTACCTTGCAATAACAGAGATCTTCATGTGGATAAATAATTGATTAGAGACAGGAAATAAAGAACAGGAGAAAACAATTCATTTTCTCAGCGGAAATTGTGGCCAGCAAAGTCCCCTATGGATCAGTTAGTTCTAAGCCCTTCGTTATTCATCGCATTAATAAATGATCTGGAAAAGATGGTAAAGAGTGAAGTTTGCTGATTATACTACTGTAAATAACTCAAAATCAACAAAAGCTGACTGCGAAGTACTGCAGAACAACTGCATGAATCTGAGTCACAGAGTGGATGAAATGCAATAGTGATGTAGAAAGCCATATGTGGCAAAAACATTCCTAGCCTTAAATACACAGCGATTGTTTCTGACTGACTTACTGCTCTGCAAAGAGAGTTATGATAGATAGCTTTATGCAAACCATTTCCACCAAGCAGCAGTGCTCAGCAGCATTTAGAAAAGCAAACATCAGGGCTTATTAGAAAAGGAAAACAGAGGAAAGAAGAGAAAATGTGAAAAGGTGGATGGGGAAGATTATTTAGTGTTTCTGATAATACAAGAACTGGGTTTTCAAATGAAATCATCACGTTGCAGACTCAGAATTAACAAACAGGAGAAAGTACTCTTCTTTATATAGTACATAGAAAGTAGAACTCCTTGGCATATTATATTTTGCATACCAAAATTTTCAGGGTTCTTGAGAGCAAGGGGCTTGGGAAATGAATCCAGGAAGACCTATTAGACTCAACAAAACTACTTCCTGGATGAAGTCCCTACACCACAAATCACAGGCTACTGGGATTAGATACTGAAAAACATATAATTGGATAGTGAAAGTTATCCTAACTTTAATTTTAGCATTTTAGAAGCTGAGCAAAACTTTGGATGGCAAAAATTCGGTATGGATATACACACCCCTTTAAAAGGCACAATTATTATTTAGTTACTAAAATGATAAGAAAAAATAATTACAGCACAGTAAGAGGACATTACCTGCTTGTATCTACTATCAATATTTCTTTCCAAAAGGTCTGAGTGCCTCCTACCCCAGGAAAGGTATCAACATTTGCAAAACTTCACTCATTCTCATCCTTAAATTCCTTGTTAAATGCCCCTTGACGCACTGACCAACAGGGAAAAATTGTTACACAGAGCAAACCAGATGGTGGCATGCCTATTGCTCTTATCACAAAGAATATTAAGCTATGGCTTTGTCTTGCCTCGTAGCCTGCTTTCTACCCATTAGAAAAAGCCCATTTAAATCCTGACTGGCGTATTTATCTGGCAGCCCTTCATCCTACTCCTCTGATGCAGTTGCTCCCTCTCACAAGGATATTAAACAAATACACTTTCAGTTTTAAAAAATACACACAGTAAAGCAATCCTTGACATCTTCAACGCAGCCGTTGCTTGACCTTGGCTGTCTTGCACTGCCACACGCTCTTTCTCTGAAAACTGAGCAGACCAAAAACTGAGCAAAATTGGATAGTTTGAATAAATTAAGGCAAAGTCCTGCCATTTGCTACAAGGACTTACATGGAGATGAGCTGCTTTGTGCATTACAGCCAGTGTACAGAACATATACGCAACACATGCCCAAATACCATGTAGATACTCCACCCTTTCATAACAAGGCAGAAGCTGTAACTCCTCATCTCTACTATATTACTTCCTCCCATAGAACTATTTCTAATTAACTCCTGCTGAACTCACACAAGGGCAGAGGGATGGCCACCAGCCTTCCGTGCAGGGCTCACTCTGCTGATGGAGTCAGCGGGGAAGGAAGGTGGTGCTTCCGACCACCGCACAAGACCTCTGCTCCAGGATACTCTGCCTTGTGCTACCTGCTGGGCAGTGCGCTAGCAGCTTGCATCATTTCATTCGGGTGATTAAATGTGTCAGTGTAAAAGGTCCCTTGGTAGCTTCATAAACAGCCTGAACACACAACAGAAATTACCCATGAACTGTAAAGTTGGCAGACAACAGCACTTCACTGAGCATAGGCACGTAAGAAATAGGATGAGGAAGTTGATGAGGCCTTCTACAGGCAGCTGAAAGCAGCCTTGCAATTACTAGGCCCTGGTTCTCATGGGGGATTTTAACTACCCAGATATTTGCTGGAAGGCCTGCTTGGCCCACCATTCACAGTCCAGGAGGTTCCTCCTGTGCATTGATGATGACTTCTTGATGCAAATGGTGGATAAGCCAACTAGGAGGGGAGCACTGCTGGATCTTACACTCACTAACAAGGAGGGCCTGGTTGAAGCAGTGAAGGTTGAGGGCAGCCTTGGCTGCAGTGACCATGAGATGGTGGAGTTCAGGATCTTGTGCAATAGGAACAGAATACCAAGCAGGATGATGACCCTGGACTTCAGCAGGGCCAACTTTGGCCTTTTCAAGCAATTGCTAGGGGAAATCCCATGGGACAGGGTACTAGAAGGTAAAGGAGCCCAAGATAGTTGGTTAACATTCAAGGACCACTTCTTCTGAGCTCAAGATCAGAGCATTCCAACGGGTAGGAAATCAAGAAAGGGAGCCAGGAGACCCGCATGGTTAAAGAGGGAACTGCTGGGCAAAGTCAAGTGGAAGAAGAGAGTTTACAGATCATGGATGGAGGGGCTGGAAACTTGGGAGGAATATAAGACTGTTGTCAGAGGATGTAGGGAGGCAACTAGGAAAGCTAAGGCCTCCTTGGAATTAAGCCTTGCAAGAGAGGCCAAGGACAACAGAAAGGGCTTCTTCAAATACATTGCAGACAAAACTAACACTAGAGGCAACGTAGGCCCATTGCTGAATGAGGTGGGTGCTCTGGTGACAGAGGATACAAAGAAGGCAGAGCTACTGATGCCTTCTTTGTCTCTGTCTTTACTGCTGAAGACTGTCCTCAAGAGCCCCAGACCCCTGAGGCCCCAGAGGAAGTCAGGAAAAAGGGGGAGTTTGCCTTGACTGATGAGGACTGGCTTAGGGATCAATTAAGCAATCTGGACATCCATAAATCCATCCGTCCTGATGGGATACACCGGCGGGTTCTGAGGGAGCTGGCAGAAGTCATTGCTAGGCCACTCTCCATCATCTTTGGTAAGTCATGGGGAACGGGAGAGGTGCCTGAGGATTGGAGGAAAGCAATTGTCACTCCAGTCTTCAAAAAGAGTAAGAAGGAGGACCTGGGTAACTATAGACCAGTCAGCCTCACCTCCATCCCTGGAAAGGTGACGGACCAACTTATCCCTGGCCCTTGGCCTTGTTGAATCTCATACAATTGGCCTTGGCCCATCTATCTAGCCCATCTGTGAAATAGGTTTAAGAAACCACTAACAGAAGAAGTAACATAATTGTACCACATTTTGGGAAGAGCTGTTGGCTGAAATTGCCCAGAGCAACTGAGCCTGATGCTGACAGCTGCCATGAGGAACCCTCAGCTGAAGCACGTAAAGTCTGGAATGGTTTTAACACAGTAGTTTTAAAGATGGTGCCCTTAACTAGGGGCATTACCATCCAGACCACTGACAGATGGGAGAAGAGTCAGGCATCCCCAGGGAACTTGAGGCCTCACCCTTGTGTGAGGTGAACGCTTGCTCATCTGCCTCCCCTGATGTGTGCTGAGCCAGCACAGCATGGGGAGAGATAGGAGTAACCAGGTCCCAAACCACTCAGGAGTGAAAGTACAGGGATACTTCACAGGTCAGCAATGGTGGGATGTCAGGGGAATGAAGCAGATACCTGGAGTGGTGCTCCCCTGCATTCATTGTCTACTGATATCAATGTTCCTCCTGTCTGTATCAATGATGGAAAAATTTACAGCAGCCACAGGTCATTTTGACTTAGTATTGGAAAAAAACCTGAAACAACTCACAACAAAACCAAACCCATAAACCTTCCAGTAATAGGAGGCATTAGAATTATTTTAAGTAGTGAATCATGTTAGCTGTGAAATCAACAGGAACAATAAGTGGTCTGTGAATCAATCGATGTTGTAGTTTATTAACTTATTAGACATTTACTGAATCTCCAGATTCAGAAACAGTATCTCAGCTGGCATTAATACCTAGAAAAATACAAATATAAATAGGGTAGCTCCAGCTTTAAAAGAAACTTTATTTTTCCATGTCAGCACACTTTTCTAAAGAACTACTGCGAATTATTTTCTCATCTTAATAGACATTTCTAGGCAGAAAAGTGGCAGACACACTAGCAGAAAACAAAACAAAACCCCTGATTACTTTAAGTGTGAAGCGCTGGCCAAAGATGAGAAAAAGGGGAAAAATCATATTGTTACTATCTATTATTGTGTCATTATTTGGAACTATGCCAATGGTTCTGTATCCCTTTTCTCACTGAAAAGCCTGTGAGTATTCAGTTGCTTACTAGACTGGAAGATGTAGCATTCTGCTTAAATGCTTCCTAAAAAGAACTGGACCTAGCAAATGAATGTCATCATTAAGAAAAAAAAAAAAAGCCACTAGTTATATAACTTGGATTGAAATAGCTTGAGATAATATCTGCTCTCTGGTACACATTAGGGATGTTCAACATTTTTTCAAAAAATTATCAAATTCTGTTCAGATGTAGAACAGAAGATGGTCTTAAGAGTTACTAAAGATTATTATTAATATAGTTAAATAGAATATGGTTTTATAGCCTTTCTCAAACAAAGCCCATTGCTCTCTAATATACTTTTTTGATTGAATATTGCTTATTTACAGGTCTCTAGTTTATTTCGTTTTACCCACTGATGGACCAGAAATACAGCTACATTTTAATAGCGTATTTTTTCACTTGTGTGGCTTAACTACTGGCACAGCTGGTTTCTGCTTTTTTTTCCTAAAGTAATACAAAACTGGTATCAGGCATAGTGTTGTCTGGGTTAATACTGTGACCCAGGATTAGGGAAAAGGGCCTGCAAATGCAAATGATCAAACTTAACTCCGACAGAAATGCTGTTCCATCATCTCAAACACAGCTTACAGCCATGACCTTTTAGACTCAATTTACAGTCAGGATAATTTTGCAATATATCTGATGTAGTCTCTGCCTTTAAGCTCCCATTCCAGGTCTCTATGTAAAGTTATGTTATTTGTGCACCCCCATGCATAAAGTCTTCAGCATTCTGCAACACGTCACTGTAATGTAGAGTGATGTCCCAGAACCAAAAGTATACAACTGAACTTCAGGTGTGGCTGAAGCATCAAACTTGGGCAGAAATTTGTAGTCATAGAATCATCAACTGGTTTGGGTTGGATGGGACCTTAAAGATCACCTAGATCCAACCCCTCTGCATGGGCAGGGACACCTCCCACTAGTTCAGGTTGCTCAGAGCCCCATCCAACCTGGTCTTGAACTCTTCCAGGGAGGGGGCAACCACAACTTCTCTGGGCAACCTGTGCCAGTGTCTCACCACCCTCACAGTAAAGAATTTCCTCCTAATGCCTAATCTAAATCTCCCCTCTTCCAGTTTTAAGCCATTACCCCTTGTTCTCTCACTACACGCTCTTGTAAAAAGTCCCTTGCAAGCTTTCTCAAAGGCCCTTTCAGGTGCTGGCAGGCTGTTATAAGGTGTCCCCGGAGTCTTCTCTTCTCCAGGCTGAACAACCCCCACTCTCTCAGCCTGTCTTATAGGTGTTCCAGACCTCTGATCATCTTCTTGGCCCTCCTCTGGACTCTCTCCAAGAGCTTCATGGCCTTCTTTTGGGGACTCCAGAACAGAATGCACTACTCCACATGCGGTGTTGCAAGGGCAAAGTAGAGGGGGAGAATCAGCTCACTTGACTTGCTGGCCATGCTTCTTTTGAAGCAGCCTAGGACACAGTTGATCACTTGTACATGCACAAAAGCAGACTTTAGGCATGAGCAGAGCATTTTTTTTACATGGACAGCTGACAACTATGCACAAAGTAGTTATCGATTTTCTTACAGAATTCTTCCATTCCTCTTTCCAGGAACAGATGCATAAGCTGCTGTCCACCCTTCATTGTTGGTGTCTCTATATGGTTTTTGTTGGTTTATTTTGGTCAAACATTAGGAAAATAGATTCTATATTATTGTACAAGAAAACACAGCAGCAAACATTAGGATGGCAGCCAAGGGAAAATATGATGACTCAATCTACACGCGGCTGTTGGTGCACACTGAGGACACCTGGGGATCAGCGACCTGTTCAGAGCACGCTCCAGCTCCTTCTCGAGCCATGTGCTTGAATTTCCTCTGTGCTGAAAGCTGGGAGAGGTAAGGAGGAGGGAAGTGTGGGGGTTCTGCTGCACCCCAGAGTCCCACTGCAGTGTGGTATGGAAATGGGGCTCAGCTAGGGCTGCCCAGAACAGAGGAGGGAGAAGCAACCATGCCTGGTAATACAGAGCCCAGGATCTGACCTAACACTTAGCATCACCACCCATGGCCTGCAACAACTTAAAAACATGGGCAAATTGAACAAGACTTGCAATTATGCTCTGCCATAACAAAGGCAAAACCTTCTTTTATCCTAAACCAGTGTTAAAACATCTACCAGAGTGAAGTCTCTGATTTCAGGTATAATGTTCAAAGCACCACTTTCTCTACATAGCATCATTCCTTCTTTATCTGGTTTTTCAAAACTTCTGCCCAAGCTGACTGCCTGCTTCAAGCACTCAAATTGCACACAAAAGTTCAAGACTTGTGCTCTACAAAATACCTGTAGGAAGAGCAGACAGCATTTTCCCTACATGATGAATATGGGATCGCAAGCTCAGAAAGAGGACTTGGGCACCTTTTCATGGA
Organism: Hemiprocne comata; assembly: GCA_020745705.1. NCBI lineage: Eukaryota > Metazoa > Chordata > Aves > Apodiformes > Apodidae > Hemiprocne > Hemiprocne comata. The sequence continues at coordinate 150,462,810 of CM036586.1, read as the reverse complement.
AAAGCAGCAGACGTCTGCCAAATACTCTTGGACAACTATTCCAAGTGATTTCAACATTGTACAGCATTTAATGCCTATAGAAACTAAAAATAAACTAAGAAATAAACCAAATATCCAGAAAGAGGACACTGAACTGGGGAGAGAACTTCAAGCACAAGTCAGAAAATGGCAGAAGGTCAAAAGGAGCAACAAGCACCCTGGCTGTGAGGGTCAGTCATCTCATGACTCTGGAGAGGTACAGAACAATTATCTATGGCTGAGTGTGGGCTCCTTTCATAGCCAGTGGAGATACAGGGACGCTTGTAGGGCACAGCTCATATCACCCTGAAGAGAACGTCTCAAATACGTCAGACAATTTGCATGCTGTCAGTACAAATTTGTTTTTCTATTGATTATAAAAGAAGCCTGAGGGATTGGAAAGTGTCACTTTTTAGTTAGATGATTCCCATCTCTCTCTAACGGGTCCAGCATTTCATTTTTCCGTGTAAATACGGCCCTCAGAAGTGTATTTAATAATATAACACTAGCTTAATGATTAATTATTTGAATAAAAACAATAGCTGACTAACTTCTGTTTCCCCAGAAAGGGGATGCCAAAGAGGAATTCAGATTACATATGTCCTGAATAAGTACTTTAATCTTTCCATTTGCTATGCAATCTAACGGATATCAGGTGTTTGAGATTAAGTGGAAAAATTCAGGACAAAAAAAAAAAAAAGGACAAACCATCAGTTGTAACACTGTATTAAAATAAGTAAAGCCCTCTAGGCAATGACAAAGTTTCTCCTTTTTTAGACAAAGGAACTGTAAACACCTTTGATATATTCCCATTAGCCAGGCCCTTGCCCCCCCTCCCCCATTCCCTCTTCCTCTTTGAACCAGCAGAGTATTTCTGGTACTAAACAACTACCTAAGAAAGCTTGCATGGCTCATGTAGACCACACGAATAACAGAGTCTATGCCCTTCAAACAGAGAATAGTCTTGGTGCCTGATGCAGAACTACATTTTCCTAAACATGACTGATGATTAGTTGCGCTTTCTGTGCACTTTATTTGTGTGTATATAACTTTTAATCCCATCCCAAGCTCACTGGAAAAGTAGCTACCCATGTTCAGAGAGCAGGCGAGGAGCTGCCAAGAGTGGTTTTGCACTGGGAGGTACTTTCGGTGTCAGGTCACAGAAAACTTCAGACTTGAGCTCTTGCAGAATCAAGCCAAGGGGAGATTATGTCTTTACTCCAATAAACAAATTTATCTTCTCACAGAAGAGCCATTCATTTCAGCTGAGGTCTCAACTCCATCTCATAAGCCAAACACTACCAGCATGTTAGAAGTCTGTACTCTGAAGTACCTTAGTTTAGTGCAGTGAGTCTAACCACAGCATTAAAAATCAAGGTAATAGATTAAGAAGAATATAATCTGTTTAAGGCCACAAGGCAGCTGAACTCAAAAATGAAATAATGAGCAGCTTGTTTCTCATTCAGTGTGTGTTCTCTGGCAGTTTGCAAGAGAATAGATCAAGCACTGCTTTAACATGACTGAAAAGATTATCTACCCACATATATCACTACTATGTAGTTCCTGAAAATAGTGGGGTTTAAGTCCTCATTTAGATAGAACTTTGGTTTATCAATAGATACAACAACACATATATGTGCCTTACTTCAGTTAGAACAGGTTTAAGAATACAGCCCTCTCCTACATCCAGGACAAAGGCTGTGTGGGAAAACACAGCCTCGAATCACACAGCTTTCACATGGCATAGGCATCTCCATGTCATCTTGCTTAGTGATGTTCACTTACACAACACTAATCTGAATTAATTTTTTTAAAAATCAAGTATTGGAATCAAGTTCTCAGGCAAACTGCCAGGTATTTTAATTACCATGGAGGCTGAGGAACAACCAGAAGACACCTGAAAACATGAGTTAAGAGTTCAACAGTCACAACAATATCCTCGCTAGTGATGTGCCTTGAAACTTTTCCAGCATTAGAATCTAGTGGTGTATTTCCTGAGCCAGAGAAATCCTTATCTTTCCCATATAGATCAATCTATTTAATATTTAATCCTGATACAGACTGGCAGAAATTAGCAGTTCTGAAAATGAACTCTAGAAGTCATCTGAGCCCAAATTTTGCCTGTCCTATATGCTCAAGAAGTCTACATTAGTGCAAGTATCTTGGGAAAATATTAAATGTTTCTGAAAGTTCTCATCCGTCCAGAGATATGAAGTGTTTAACAGGGCACTGCAGAGATTACATGTGAGATGGTTAAAGTGGCATGACAAACTTCATCTTAGGATGTCATGTTACTTTGTGTATATATGGTCTCTATGGGAATGTGTTACTAAACAATTTATTTTTCCTAAATTAAAATCTAATGTTTAATCATTTCAATATATATTTAACAGTACCTATCTCAGCTTGCTTGCCAAGTTTACTCAGAGTTCATCTGGGAAAATGCGTCCTGTCCCTGTGCCCCTTTCCATGTTTGCTTAAATGTATAATCATGAGCCTGTCAAACCATGGCTAAGTGGTAGGTAATGAGACCAAATTTAGCAAATCCATCCATTTTCCCAATGCAGCCACATGTGCAGTTTTCACTGCAATGATCTACTTGACAGAGCTGCAAACATGCACAGGGCTAGAGTAAAAGCATTTATGTTGGGAGTAGCCTGTGCTGTTCCTCCTCCATCTCCATCCCTAATGCTCCCCAGGATCAAGACCAAACAGCTCTTACACTCCTATAGCAGGTCTCATGATAGTTAATGTTCTCCTTAAAATCCCCATTACATGCTTATTGTTCAGCATCTGCATGTCCATTAGCATCTAAACCTTCTACTGCCAATGAATGGCCTGAAATCACAAAGCAGATGTGTGGAAACAAGAAAGGAAACACCCACAATTTGTCCATATTTTTTTCCATTGTGCACATGGCAATCCCCTGCTGCTGGTTCTTGGGTCATGATTTGGGTAGGCAATGGATTGCCCAGTAAAGAACTTACAGCTCGATTCCACAGTAACTGATGTCAATGTATATCACACAGTCGATTTTGCTGGGAGGAGAATCAGATCTGCTCTCCAGATCACCTCCCAGTGCAACAGTTCTGTGATTTTAAAAAAAGTAAGACACTCTAGAGAAAAAAAAAAAAAAGAGCAATCTCTCTCCATGCATTTGTGCATTTATATCTGAAACAAATCTCAGCTTCCTGCTTTCACAGATCTGGGCGATGAAACCTCCTCTCTCAATTTGGTTTGAAATAGGAAGAAGTCATCTTCATAGCATCACAAAAACAAAGTGAGAGGGAACAAAATAATGACTAAAATACAGTCCTTCGCAGAAGCCTTTTAAAAATTAATTGCATTTTAAAATATTTTAACAGTTTTAAGTCAGACTAGGTGTGTTATACACATCATCAAATACTCACCAGGTCTAGACAATTAGTTGCCCAATTCAAATTTCTTAAAGATTCAGAAAAATTCTGCACTTTAAAGGAAAGGTAGATATCCTCATTTGGTACAGGGAAGTTAAATTCTGCTGAAGCCAGTGAACTTTACAGTAAGACCATCTGAAATTCTGGCCCTATACTGATGTTTATCCTAGTAGGATAGGATCTACCTCATAAGAAAAAGGAACAGGTAAGAATACTGAAGCATTTATTCTCACAAAGATTGATGTTCAACTTCAGTTCTTTTTAATTACCCTTCCTACTATGCATCTCTATTCTGGACCCTGAGCACCAAGACCATTCTTCTTGACCTTGATGGGCCAACATCAGACATGAGGCACAAAGGAGGGTAAATGAATTTTTAGCAAATAAAAAGTATTTAATTTTTATTTAATAGCTAAGGGGTTGCAAGAAAATGTAAATAACAAAGAAATGTTCTCCTCCCAATCTATACAGTTTTGCCATTTCTGTGTGCTTACATGCTCCTTTTATACCATAGCCTCATACAGTATTTTGTAGTCTTTATGGCTCTTGTATTTATGTTTATAAATCTAATCAGCTTTGTCACTCACAAGGTAGTCACAGTGATCAGATCAAAGGCTGTGATCTAAACTGGACTACTCAGGTGTCAAAAAATCCTCTTGCTGACAAAATCTTTCTTATCCTCAGTAACTACACTGCACCACTGAGCGAGATCTTAAAACACCAGCTTATGACACAGAATATACATTATTTTCCACCTCTTGAGTTTCTGAATCACTTTGATAAGTTCTATACAATTTCTCCAAAGTCCACAGAAGAGGAGGAAAATAATCTTACAATGAATTAGGTGCTATTTGTTTTTTTTTCTTTTAGCAATAATACCTGCAAGTCTCAATAAAAAGCTCTCAACTCTCTCATGTCACTTTACAATACCTGTAAAAAAAATAAGCCGTTACATTCGATGGATCCTTGTTCAGTCTGTGATACTTACAGTAAACACTGAATGCAAAAGAAAAAAATAGATAAATTATATACCTAGGCATTTCATTTTCCAGTGCTATGCCGTCAACACACTGTAGCTCTTTCATAGCACACTTCAGAGTACAAAAAAATTAAAAAACCTCATGAATAATAGTATTTATCAGCAGATATGATCTGTCCATAGAGAGATATAAACATTAAGCAACCTGCAACTAGTATTTGCTTCTACTCATACTATTTTCCAGTTAACATTTTTAATTATAACTCTGCAAGCAAACTTCTTCACTATGCCCTTTAGATGTACTAGTGAAAGAAAAATGTTGTGAGTGCTACAAGACTTGGAGACGAGAATCGGAAAATAATTTTTTCTGACACTGTCACAAAAAGTTTCCACATTCACAGTTCAACACCTGCTTTCAGGCTGCCTCAGCCACCCAGGACACTCTGGTGACAGCACCAACACTGCTCCAAGGAGTGGAGGTCACCTTTGCCATTCTGGGGTTTGTGGTTTTGTCTGCTTGCTTGTTCCTTGATGACCTAATCCGTTTTAAGAATTGTACTAGAAGCTCTCACACAGACACAGGTATCACAATAGCACGGAAATCTGCACTCCTGCCATCCAGCTGATATATACAGAAGATCTGCCTTAGAAGAAGCATTCCATAAGCAAGCTGCCCCAGGAGAAACTTAGCCATTTGCTGATTTAATTCCAGTTATCAGGGTAGTAACACACAGGTATCCTGATAAAAGCCAGAAGGCTCAAATGGCACCTTCAACATAGTTCTTTTATAATCCCTTAAACATATTCCTTTTTTCCCCTCCCTTCAAACATTATTTTCCCATCCCCTCCCTAAATAATAAAAAGGAAGTTAAATCAAGGGATGGAGAAAACCCAGTCCTAACCTCTTTCTCCCTTAGAAGACTGGTTACTGAAATATTGGAATTCATAAAATTCACAAAAATGGGAACAAAACGTGGAAGGAGAGGACACGTTGATCTGCTCGGCACGGACTAAACCAAAACCAGCATGCCCAAACAAGCCAAGGTATTGTTGATAATGGGGGTCTATTTTTGGATGGCCAAAGACAGTGCTTTTATATTATACAACACTGGTAAATCCTGAGAGCTCACTGCGGGCAAAGCAGCTGTTTCCCAGGGGAAGCTCCCAGGCTGAGTTAACTATCATCAGTGGAGCGCATGTTTGAGGAAGGGAAGGGTACCAGAGACCTTACCACTAGAAACATTAAGAGCTTACAATTCAGGTAGAAAACAGTGATTTGGATCCATAGTCTGACTCTACATCAAGGGCTGCAGGAACACCTCTCAGGCCAAAGCGCCTTCACGAGATGCACCGGAACTCCAGGGTGGGAGAGGAGCCAGGGATGCATTTGGTCCTGTCCTCGTGACCCGGATGCACGAAAGCAAGGACATACAGCAAGAAGGAGCTATGCCAGGTTCCCCAGTTTGGGTGAGATAAGGCTCATGTCTACATGTGCATCCACAAGCCAGTTTACACTTTAGTGGACCTTTTTCTGAACATAGGAATACATGCAGAAGGGTTACCTCTTGATCACGTAGTTCTTAAAGGAACAGGCCACCTTGGAGGGATGAAGGCAACCCTCTGACCATGTTTTTTCCTTTATCTTTTTTTTAGAAATTAAAATAATTTTCAGTCAAACCACTTAAATCCAGCAGTGCAAAAGCTGGTTGTAGGAAAAGTTTTGTTTGGACGGAACGCTAAACACTGTTTCACCACAGCTCACAGCTTTGATGCACACTTTGACCATTTGCAACAAATCTATTCCTATGACTTAATTTGCTATTGAATCTGCAAGCATGTAATTTTAAAATCAAGATTTTGCTTTAAGGGAGAACAGAAAGCACTTGAAAACTGTCATTATCTGGTACATGAGGGAATTCATAATATAGGTTAACAGATAATTACAAACGGTAAATGGAGTACTTTCAGGATGCTTTGTTGATGACAGAAGCAGCATTGAGGGGCCTGTAGTTCAGCATTGGCACAGAATTTCCTGAAAAAGAGGCAAGTATTATATATGTTCATAGTCAAACTCCTTCCAGTGCCTTGCCTCTTCCTAGATGCCATTTTAGCTCTTAAAAAAAGAAGTTTCAAAAAATGGGATATGTTGGGAAATATTCATCAGATCTGTGCTACTCCTTCATTAAGTCTTTTGTTAAAATGTTTAAACTGTACATTTCACTTGTGCTTGACCATAAGAAGGCAATCTAAGCACCCTTCTGTTTACCATAGAGCAGCAGTGATCTCACTGATCAAGTTGCTTCACATACTAACATTAAAAAGAACAAGTTAAGAGAATTATAATTGAATTCTTACCAAAGCAGGAATTGACGAAGCCATACCACCTACAACCATGCTCCCCTCCAATCCATTTGCCATGGATGTTAGATGCAAAACTGAGGGTTGTGCCTGAGATGCACACTAACATGTCGCTGATACTGATGTTCAGGAGAAGCATGTTGACTGGGTTACGGAGGGCTTTAAACTTACAGAAGAGGATGAGGACAATCAAGTTATTCATGAAACCAAAAAACAAGATAAATCCAAGAAAAATAGCCACTACTGTGTGCCCATTTCGTGAGAGTCCAGCCCTTGGCTCAACAGGATCTGTAGGTGCACCAAAGCTCAGGTTGTGTGCCCAAGTGTGGTTCATTTCGGACTTTGACATGGATGGGTGAGAGCAGAGACACCAGATGCCCTATGCTGAAGTCCTCTAGCAGATTCCCAGAAGCATCCTTCCATCACAGGTCAAATCATCTCAGGAGTCTTGTGATCTTCACTCAGCTGAGATATCTCATGTAGGTGTGAAATACTGCAGCACAGGAGTGTTTTTCTGCACTGTGCCTTTCCAGTGGTCAGCTCTCCAGCTAACTCCAGGGCAGCAGAACCAAGAAAACAATCACTTCAAATTCATCTTTGTTATTTAAACCCAGGATCAAGTTAAATAATCTTTTTTGAAGATCAGAATGGAAAATGTCTTCAAAAGCTCCTTCAGCATGGTATCTTCCTTCAGAGCAAATGGGCAGCCCTTCTACCAAAGGGCAGCTACTGCTCTTTCTTCTGACAATGACTGTCCTTCTGAAAAAAAGAGGGGGAAAAAAAAAAGATAAAGAAGTGCAACCTTTTCCATACCAAGACCAAAAGGTAGGTTCATAACTTACTAACAGTTCCTCCCTTTTTGAATTGCAAAAAGTATTTCTCAGTCTTTTTGGTTTTCTCTCTGATTTTCAACAGAAAAATTAGTTTGTTGATGTTTCCTTGGCTGTTCTAATCAATTTTTCCCTAGCTCACAGTTTAGGATGGAGGAGGCTATTTGCACCTTGCTAGCAAAGCTGACCAGGTGAGAAAATGCACGGGAAGACATCTCTTTTGCAACAGCTTCGCAGAACTGTATCTTCCTCTACATTAAGTCAATCCATACCAAGTGAAGCTTCAGTCTTGGCTAGAGCTTGACTAAAACTATGAGAATTTTAAGAAGAGGAGAAAGTATTTCTTTACCCAGAAAGGCATCAAACGCAGTCTCTGAAGCTTTCGTGTGCTTACAAAGGCCGGCAGAGCCGTGATATCCATTTCACCTCTCCCACATTTACCAGCTGACACATGTTCTCCTTCATTATTTATAAAGCAGACAAACACCCAAAGCCTCACATCTCTCTGCCACTGCAGACATGAATTTGTATACCCGCATGCAGTGACTACAATGTGCGTTTATGTTGTGAAGCGATAGCAGAGAGCTTAATGTGGATGCGTAACTGCTTAGCCAGCCTTCTGCATGGCTGCAGACAAATTCTGCACTGACATTTCTATAAAAAGAGATGGATATATAGATGGATGGATATATCATAGAATCATGTAATGGTTTGAGTTGGAAGGGACTTTAAAGATCACCTAGTTCCAAAACCCCTGCATGGGCAGGGACACCTCTCACTAGACCAGGCTGCTCAAGGTCCCATCCAACCTAGCCTGGACACTTCCAAGGAGGGGTCATCCACAACTTCTCTGGGCAACCTGTGCCAGTGTCTCACCACTCTCACACTAAATAATTTCTTCCTAATGCCTAATCTAAATCTACTCTCTTTCAGTTTGAAACCATTCCCACTCCTCCTATTGCTACATGTCCTTGCAAAAAGTCCCTCCCCATCTTTCCTGTAGGCCCCTTCAGATACTGGAAGGCCACTATAAGGTCTCACTGGAGCCTTCTCTTCTCCAGGCTGAACAACCCCAAATCTGTCAGCCTGTCTTCATAGGAGAGGTGTATATATAAAGTGAATATATATATATATATGTAGGTATTTCCACTCCTTGGTGCAAAATGAATGACACTCACAGCTTGCTGAACTAAAAAATATGGAAACTTTTATTTCATGAGTCATGTGCTCCTAGAATGATCACATACATTTTAAAATGGAGCATAGGCTATATTAATCCTAACCACTGCTTTTTGGAAGTTGTCTTGTGGGTAAAGATGTGTCAACCAACTGAAAAGATGAATTTAGAGTTTACTGAAGATAGAGAGGTTGGCTGGAAGCTTTTTTTGATCATATCTTGGTGTCATGGCAAATGTTTATAGCAAGTATTTCTTCTTTTTATTTCCCTACTTTCACAAAGTCACTGTGCTAAATACGTCTCATTGTTGCAGTGGGTTTGAACACTAATGTATACAGTCTGTCTCTACTTTCACTTGTAAATTGTGCACTTTGCTTTTTGGTCATTGACAATCTGAGACTCTGATGCTTTCTGCATTTTCCCCACTTAGAAGGTACTCGGTAATTTAGATTAGTAAGAGCCTCAGGTGGCATAGCTATGAGAAAGAACATCTGAAGTCCTCTTTTTGCCATTTTCAAAAAAAAAAATATCCTCTGTCCAACTCTGGTTACAGATTACAGAAGGAAACTAACTTGGACTAACCATCAATATACTTTAAATTTACTCATAACTGTGTTTAAAATAACAGAGTTAATGTTTAGTGGAACAAAGCACAAATGAAATAACTAAAAATATGAAACTGAGAGTTTCTCAGTCACTAACGTATGACTGAAAAGCATGTTTTTGGGGGAGGAAAAAAACATGGTGACATTGTGCTGAAGGAGAGCTTTAGAAGGAAGAATTCCCGGGGGAAAAAAAAAGCTATACAGTGAAATAAACTCAGTAAGTATTCATTTGTAGATTTTTTTTTTTTTTAATAATTCTGCTTACACTCCAGCTTCTACCAAACTGATCTGTTCTTTTTCCATCACTTTGAAGACAGTTTTGTCAAATCTGTTTTCATGTGCCGGTTCACTGAGGAATACAACTACGGTCAGTTCTATCTGCTCCTTCCTTCTGCAAAGCATAGTGCAGAATCCAGCTTCAACATCTGAGGAGACTTAAGTCTGATTTAAATGCAGATTAATTTCAGTTACAGACACATATTTTTTTCCAAGTTGAACTGCTTACACCTAGATAATCTGTAGCAAACTTTATAGTACACCATCATGAATGTTTCCATGTGGGAATTAACCTCACCCAAATAATCATAATGAAGGGGTCTGAATAGTATTACTGTTAAAGCACCACAGCCTTGGTGTTAGACAAAGCCAAAGGTTATAATCCCCTTAGCAAATATGACTAACTTTATATATGTATCTCTATTGAGATCAAAATATAAATAATAAAATGTAGATCTTTTATACACAGTCATATACACCCTGCATTCTATATTAAGAGTTCATATTGACAGTGCTTGTAAAAGGACATTTACTCCCTGGATAGGATTCAGCTGATTGAAATTTAGCAGTCTGACAGCAGTTGTGCAGGTACAGCCCAGTACCCAAGTTTCTCCACTGGCCACAATCCATCTGGCTTCAGTGGGATGAGTTCTGCCCTGGGAAAGATGCCTTAATGCTGAGGCAAGAGGAGCAGGCCCTGGAAATTCCATGTAAGATGCATTTTAAGAAGTTACTAGACACAATCTGAAGGTCAAGTCATAAAACCATTTAAAATTAAAAGATGACAGAAAGGACTCACTAAGATGTGCTTCAAAAAGTTTGGGGTGAAGTACAGGGTCTCTGGGCTGTGCTGGAGTAAGTCTTTTATTAGTAGCTCATGTATAAAGTGCAAAGGTTTTTGTTACACCTGTGGATGAAGTACAAGCCATAATTCAGATTTCAATCAAGCTTCTCAACTCCTCTACCAACCCCTTGAAAGAATGGGTCTAATTCTTACTTAATGTTAGAATTTAACTCAATAATATACATTATTGCTGAAAAACACCTGAAAATGGGCTTGTGTGCTCAAAGGTTCACTTGATTTTTTGATTCTTTATTTTTTCTTGAGATAGCTTGGTCTAATAGAGGTTACTCTGCAACTCTGACAGCCCTGTCTTACAGGTGACCAACACTCTGTACTCCCCAGGTCTCCATAATCTAGCAGAGCATCCTGAACCCTCCTAATTTCTAGCAACTTCAGGAACTTGCATGACCAAATTCTATCTAATTCTGCCAATGCTACTTCTCAAAGAATGTTAAGCAAAACACAATGAAACCTACAATTGCATTCAAAACAAATAAATGAACATTCACTTTGTCTCCTTGAGTTTGTTTGAGTTGATATGGAAAGGAAAACACACCTAAAGTGATACAAAAAATATGGCCAGGTGAAACAGGCCAAAAGTCTGTTTAATGTCACCAGTTATTAAATGCTTCATCTGTTAACCAGTTCTGACAGTAGTAATCTAAAGATACAGCAAAACAGACACCCATCACTGCTTGCACTTTTCTCTGAAGCAGTCTGTTGGAAAAAAAGGCTTCAAAAGATGTTATATCAGCTTCTGGGAAGACAGGCATTAACACTGAGAGTGTAAGGCTTCTTTTTGCACTTGCCACCACTTATTAGTTGGAGCAGTATCCTACACCAGTGAAGCTGGGTTCTCTCATTTTGCCCCAAAATAAATACTAACTCTTTGACCATATTAGCTTTAAAGGTTCAGGATTGTTCTGGGTTGTTTTGTTGTTTTTTGTTGTGTTTTTTTTTCCTTGAATGAACTCATTCATTATTTCTAATTGAAGATTATGTGTCATCTTTCCTTGCAAAGTTGTGCAACATACCAAAAATGATGCTTAGTTCACTTTAAATATTTAACAACAAACAAAAACGCATTTTATACACTAAACCTTGTCTTCCACGTGAGAAACTGAATTATTTTTCACAGGAATCATCCACAGCCAGAGCTATCAGCCAAAATAATTTTTTCAAACACAGCCGAAAGATGGGGGACTGTGTGGGAGTTCATAGAATCACAGAATGGTTAGGGTTAGAAGGGACTATAGAGATCATCTAGCTGCAACCCCCCTGCCATGGGCAAGAACACCTTCAACTACACCATGTTGCTCAAAGCCCCCTCCAACCTGGCCATGAGTTCCCAACACTGAAACAAGATTACCATCTGTTTTGGGCTTCCTGCATGTGAAGAGGAATTTTTTTGCACGGAAATGTCTGTGCTAACAGCAAAGGAGACAGACCCATTCATGGGCTGCGCTGAAGAGAGAAGAGTCTCTCACAGCCTCAGCCGGGATAGCTGCATCAGAGGGATCAGCGAGCACCTTCTCAGCGCCTCGGCTCTCCCCGGGCTTTTAAACCTGGCATCAAGCAAAAGCCTCTTCAGCCAATCTCAGTTTATGATTTCTCCTTCACAAACTTTTCCACGCTTATTTGGGAGGCATAGAAAACTGGAAGAAAAACCCACCTGCATCTCTCACCCACAGCAACCCAAGGTAAAAAACGCCAGTCCGACCGAGGCATCCTGAGGGGCGATGGGGAGGAGCCTCAGCTTGGGCACCCTCCATGCAGCCCCTTTGACGGCGCGGCTGGGCTCTGGGCTCCGCAGCGGCGGGGACCATGTCCAGCGGCATCCAGGACCACCACCCGCCTTCTCCCTCCCGAGGATCCTCCACGCCATGCCCTGCCCTGCCCTGCCCTCCCCTCCGCGCCCGCGAAGCCGCGGCTCCCCGCCAGCAGGGCTCTTACTTTCCGCGGGATGGATGGGTTGGGCTTGCCCTGCTCGCTCCCTTCTCCTTCTCCCTTCCCAGACGGGCTGAGCAAGCATCCAACCTCGGCCGGGGCGGGGGAGAATAAATAGATTTAAAACAAAAATAAATAAATAAAAATTAAAATTAGAGTGCCGAGGCAGGGCTTGCGCCGCTCCCGCCCGCGCAGCCCCCGCAGCGCTCCGCCCGCGTCGGGGCGGTGCTGCAGCCCTGGCCGCCCCCGCCCGGGACGAGGCACCAGAGTTGGCGGGGGCGGTGCGGGGGCACTGAGCACCACGCAGTGCGGGAGCACGCCCCGCCTGTCCCCTTTCCTGCTGCAAGGGAAGCAGGAGTCCCCCTCCCATGCCCCCACCCCCGAGGGTCTGCCAGGGCGAGGGGCACATCTGCGCGGGGAGGTTGGGCTATTGGCACGCTGCCTGCTCTTGTTGCTGTGAGAGGCTGCTTTTTGTCAGTAGAGCAGGTATAAATACCTGTTTGGCAGCAGATCGGCAATGCACTTTCAAAAATGTGTCAAAAGCGGAACAGATGTGTGTGATTTATAAGTCGTCTGCTTTGTTTGTATTTTCCACGAACGTGTTTAGCGTTTACGGATCAAACAAGCATTATGATTACTCTGTGCTGAAACCTCTGTTTTCAGAAGTACATCTATCACAGAAATAGCACATAGCTTGAAAACGATGCAATACTTTTTGTGTCTTTTTGTTCCTACTACTACCTACTACTACTCCCTTAGACTTCTGCTGCTCCGATCTTTCCACAGGAGAAAAAAGTCCACGGGGAGTTAATCACTACATAAAAATACTATAGGAAAAATATTCTGAAGTATATCTTGCTCTGTTGAACATCTCTTAGCTCTGGTTCTTGCTGAACGTCTCGAAAGAGTCTTTTACATTTGTAGATCACAGTTAAAACTTGTAAGTCATAGTCATATTATTCCACCTCAGGTAGATTTAACCTTTTACCTGATCACACTTGGCTTTTTCACCTTCTCTGGCTTAGAGACAGACAAACCAAGGCACCTGTCATTATAGCAAAACAACAGCCCAGCAAAAAAGATGCTGTCGAATCTCTTCTCAAAATCCGTTCCCCAGTGGAAGCCTAAAGGCAGTCCTCCTAGGTGTTATTTGTTGTACTAATAACAAGATTTTGTTCCAAAATTCAGCTTAAGTAAAACTATTTCATTAAATAACCTAAGAATTTTCTGAAGAAATAATCCAGGAATACACCTAATGCCACCATCTTCAGAAAATACACCATATCACAATTTTGCTGATTTTAGACCTCAACTGTAAACTGCTTCTTCCAGAATACAAAAACAAAACAAAAAATAATGTGCTAATGCCATATTCAGAGACAGAGTAGGAGTGTACCTCCTTTAGAGATACTCAACTAAACATAAAAATAAAGGATAATTTTTTCAATGTCGCTTATAAAATGTGTACTACTGAAATTCTCCATTATGGTGTCTAGTTACAAAAGCAACAGTTACCAAATGCACATACTTCTAATACTTTTTCAGCCACATGAAAATGTGCCTGTATTTGTTTTACATTGTACTTCGTTACTTGGTGCAAAGTCAGGTGAAACTGCTTACTAAAGATAACTTGGTTAACTGTTTGACATTCATTTACCTTTTATGAACTTGAAAGTTTTAAAAAAGTAGTTTGTACAAGAAAAAAACTTATCAACAGTGAGGTTACATACGTGATTCATTGAATCTCCTTTGGTTTCACAGATCATGATTCAGAGCAGTTTGGCAGCATTAGTAATTGCTGGTGTGTGTCAGTGAAGAGGAGGCAGGCTGTCATGCTCTGGATTGGTGTCCATTTGGGGTTGTAATTCTGAAGTTCTGGTGATGCTTCAGAAATCAGACTGGGAGATTTGAAGTCCTTGTTTCATTTGACAAAAATAGAAGTTGCTAGGGAATTCCAGCATCTCCCATGAATTTCCTGCTTACCTCTTGCTTCCAAACAAATTTTAGTTTTAGTTTTAGTGGGGAGCAATACTGAGAACACTTGCTGTTGTGCTCCCGCTTTGCAGCAGTTAACAGCTGCATCTGTACTGTCCTTCTCAGCAACACCCAAGAGCTCTCCACCCCAGTTCCCTGGCTGCAGCAGCTCAAGTTGCACAGCAAGGTGGAGCATTGGGTGTACACCAAGACGTAAGCCAGGTGGGCAGACAAGGCATGAGGATTCATGTGTGAAACTGAAATTGTGTCCATATGCTAGTTAGATCCTGGTTTCAGAAGCGGTCCTTAAATTTGAAAGAACGTAAGAGATCTTTCTTATGTTCCTATGGGAAATGCTTCTAGTGCTCTCATTTATAATCTCTCTAACTTTCCCAGTGCTCTTTGAGAAAACCCTATTAGTTCAGCTTAGCACTAGGGATAAGACCCGTTCTGATGTTCTCAAAAGAAAAAAAAATAAGTTTCTAGACTCTTTCACTGGTTTGGATAAAAAGACTTCAAATTTTCATCAGTCATCATAATTCCATTGGCTGAGCATATGATATTGAGTGGTTTCTCAGTGACATACTGTGCATACCCTGAGATACTGAAGAGTGGTGGCACGATACATGGGTTCACCAAGTGGCTGTTTCATTAACAGTGTAACTTTGTTGTTTTTTCTGTTTTGTTTTTTGTTTGTGGTGGGTTTTTTGTTTTTGTTTGTTGTTTTTTGGGGGGTTTTTTGTTGTTGTTTTTTTTTTTGTTTTTTGTTTGGTTTTTTTTTGCATGACAGTGATAAAATAAGGAGAAACTATAAGGCAAAGGAAGGCAAACTCTTTCCTTCTACCTGTCCACAGCTGCAAACCTTTATAATTCTTTCAATCGATACTGCAAAGGTGTTTACCAATGAATACTGGATGCAAAACCAAAGTATCCTCAGGTTTATCAAAATAGCCTATAGCTTGAAACCAAACTAGTCGATTACTTACAAAAAATAGCAGCAGATAACAAGTGTATTGGCCTCAATTCTGTATTTAGATGTTTTGGATGGCACATATTTCACAGTTTGTGAGTCTGGAGAGAGAACAGCTGATGTGAGTCCAAGATTGAAATTGCTCATAATCTCCTTATTCTGCACAAAGAATATGATGAGAAGGCTCTGAAAGCAGCTACTAAAATTTAGGGTTAGATACAAAAATTTAGTCATTCCTGTTTTGGAATTAAGAGGTAAGACTATATATTGCATCATAAAAAACCTCACTGTCAGAACATTTTTAAATGCCTTCTGAACAATGTGGAGGAAGATTATTTCTTGCAAACAAAAGCAAATTTGTAAGTCAAACACAATTTTCTCTACCTAGAAACAACTTTTAGGTTCTGTTACCCACGTTACACAGTATCTAATGTGCTTTGAGATAGTCTTGAGAATCCCATCCAACCCTTCTGTGCTACACCAGAGTAGTGTCAGTCTCCAAAAGGCTGTCTACTAGAAGATATTTTCTGTATTTGAGACAAGAACTTGGGTGCATAAGGCTTATCTGATTTTCCAAGTATACTATCTGGCCTAATAAAAAATGCTACCTCTGTCCAGAAACCTTGTCTTACTTCTCCTTTGACTATCACAGCAACAGCAACATTACCATTTAGTGAGCCAGTTCTTTCAGTTGGTGCCTTGTTTCTGGGGGATGATCTTGCTTAGGTTTCTGCAAGGCTTTGAAATGCCTACATGAACTTCTTTCTCGTTTTGTACTTCATCTGAATTTTGAATTCACAATCATTTGCTGCTTAATTTACCTACAATTCCAAAGTTGCATATAAGTTGTGAGAGAGAAAAGCATCTCCATGGGTCTGGATCCAGACAGCAGATCCCAGCTGCTCCTTGACTTCATGGTGTGTGAATGCTAGTTGTGGTCACATCCCCTCTTCTTTCTCCAGCCAGTCCCAGTGACTCCCCTGGGGTGACTGAGGGATACTCCAACTTCAAGGGCACCACACAGCATATACAGGCAGACAGCAGGACTAGAATTTTTCTCTTTCCAGTAGATTTCTTCCTGAAGGCTCTAGTAAATTTAAACCATTCTTTCTTTGCACTTTAATAAATGCTTACTCCAGGTTATTTTGAAGTTGCCAAAGGAGATCCTATGCCTTTTCTGTTTACAGTTCATGCCCAGAGTCTTCTGCCATCAGCAGGTAAGGGGAAGGCAAGAGAAAAGCTTTCAGAAATCCAGGCACAACGTTAGAATTGCCCTCAGAAGGCATGAGACTTCAAACATCTGCATTGTAATGGGAATATATGAGGAACGTCTTTTTCTGCTGCAGTAAAGGGGAAACCAAGGCAGCAGAAGGAACTTTTTGTTCAAAATGGCAGAGTAGGAACTATGAAGGAAGCTCAGATTGTTATTTGAGCTTTATCCAACTTTCTTTATTTTTGTGCAAGATGAGAGTTAGCTTATTTTCTTGTTCCCTCTGGGGCTCATGTGTTTCTCTGATCTGCTGCCACTCAGAAAGAATAGGGCTGACCAGAGCCAAACCAGGGGTGGGAAAGCTACACGGCTGGTCCCGCGTATACAGCACAGTTTCATCTTCCAAACCATTAGTAGCATCACTCTCACTCTTCCCCTTGGGTAACCAAGGGAGGGGGGGAGGGCACATGCATTGCTGACACCCAGGAGGACATGTCCTGTGAAGTTGCAAAGTGAAAATAAAAGATGTCAGAGAAAAAAAGATGGAACGACTACAGAAGACAGGTCAGGCACTCTTCATATTTGCATTTGGCTGGCAGAGTCTTTCCCCAGCATAAGTCCCTTGAAGATGTTCTCCATCATGCTTCATTGACAGGGTGTACCCTAGAAAAACAGATCAGAGGCATTTCTCTTTCCTTCCACACTCTGCCAGCTCCATCTATCCTAGTGCTCCCACTGGAAATGAGATGGGTCACTGGAAATGAGATGGGTCACTGGAAATCACAGCCTCACCCAGAGGCACCTTCTCTTCTTTCTCTTGTTGCCTAGCCACATTAATGGTGGTTTGGAGATGAGCAGGGTTTTGGATTGTTATTTTGCAGTGTGCCAAATTATAAAGGCTCAAAACTCACATCAGACTCCCTCTGACAGAAAGGACTTTTTGAACAAAGGCTGGGTTATTTGAGGCCTCAGCTTGCCTTGCCTATCTGGAGATAGGTGTGTGCCTGTGTATGCATGCAAGCAACAGAGAGAGTAGTATTTCTGATGCTCACTGTTCCATATTTAGCTCCTGCAAGAACATCTGTTCACTGTGTACCCAGTAATTAATGTTACCTCTAAACAGCCTCCTTAACAGCCTCTACAACTGCTGCTTCTTCAGACTGATCCTAAAACCCAACAGTTCTCCTCATCAACCATGCATCCTTCCCAAATTCTCTCTCTTGCACCTCCAGGAGGTTTTCATCCACCTTAGCAAAG
Organism: Hemiprocne comata; assembly: GCA_020745705.1. Classification (NCBI taxonomy): domain Eukaryota; kingdom Metazoa; phylum Chordata; class Aves; order Apodiformes; family Apodidae; genus Hemiprocne; species Hemiprocne comata. The sequence goes on along the minus strand of CM036586.1, from coordinate 150,444,949 downwards.
TCCTTGGGACTGCAGGAGGCTAAGACATAGACCCAGATTTCTTTAGCCTTGCATCATTTTCTGATATGATGTTTCTTTGAGGAAAGATTTTCTACTGGACAAAAGGGAACTAAACTAATGAGTTTCCTGATTCCTATTCAGAAACAATTTCTTGAGATGAAGTTAAGGGGAAGTGCTATTTTTGTATAGCTTTGCCCTACCTGGCCATCCTGCTCCCCCACCATTGGCTGAGATGACAGGGTCAGAACTTGCCTGTAATTTGGTAGGTGGCTGGGTAGCTTGCTTTCTTGACATTATCTCCAGGTCAGCTGATAACTGGTATCTCCTTACTTTTTATGATGCCTGGCATCACAGAAGTTAATGAAAAATACTGGGTAATTTCTCAGTCCAAGCCAGCAATGCACACAAATGTCAGATCTGCCACAGGGAGAATCACAGAATCACCAAGGCTGGAAAAGACCTTTAAGATCATCAAGTCCAGCCTATGACCTAACACCACCACATCAGCTAGACTATGGTGCTAAGCGCCACATTCAGCCTTTCCTTGAACACATCCAGGGACGGTGCCTCCACCACTTCCCTGGGAAGTCCATTCCAATGTCTAATCACCCTCTCCGTGAGGAAGTGCTTCCTAATATCCAACCTAAACCTCCCCTGGAGCAGCTTGAGGCTATGCCCTCTTGTCTTGTCTCTAGTTGCCTGGGAGAAGAGCCCAGCCCCAACCTGACTACAATCTCCCTTCAGGTAGTTGAAGAGAGTGATAAGGTCCCCCCTGAGTGTCCTCTTCTCCAGGCTAAACAACCCCAACATCCTCAACCTCTCCCTAGAAGACTTTCCCTCTAGTCCTTTCACCAGCCTTGTTGCTCTCCTCTGGACCCGCTCCAGCACCTCAACGTCCTTCTTGAAGTGAGGGGCCCAGAACTGGACACAGTACTCAAGGTGAGGCCTCACCAGTGCTGTGTACAGGGGCAGAATTACATCCCTACTCCTGCTGGCCACACTATTCCTGATACAAGTCAGGATGCCATTGGCCTTCCGGGCCACCTGGGCACACTGCTGGCTCATGTTCAACTGGCTGTCAACCAGTACTCCCAGGTCCCTCTCTGCTGGGCTGCTCTCCAGCCACTCTTCCCCCAGCCTGTAGCCCTGCCTGGGGTTATTGTGGCCAAAGTGCAGGACCCTGCACTTGGTCTTGTTGAATTTCATGCCGTTGGCCCCAGCCCATCGACCCAGTCTGTCCAGGTCCCCCTGCAGCTTCTTCCTTCCCTCCAGCAGATCAACACTCCCCCCCCCCAACCTGGTGTCATCTGCAAACTTACTGAGGGTGGACTCAATCCTCACATCCAGGTCATCAATAAAGATATTGAATAGGACTGGGCCCAGTACTGATCCCTGGGGGACACCGCTGGTCACCGGATGCCAGCTGGATGCAGCTCCATTCACCATCACTCTCTGGGCCTGGTCATCCAACCGGTTTTTAACCCAGGGAAGGGTGCACCTGTCCAAACCATGGATTGCTAGCTTCTCCAGGAGGATGCTGTGGGAGACACTGTCAAAGGCTTTACTGAAGCCGAGGTAGACCACATCCGCAGCCTTCTGCTCATCCACTAGGCAGATCACCCAGTCATAGGAGATGAGATTGGTCAGGCAGGACCTTCCCTTCCCAAACCCATGTTTGCTGAACATGTTCCCCTGGTTGTCTTCTACATGCTGCTTGATGGCACTCAGGATGTTCCTCAGCCAGGCTGGTCTTCTTCCCCGCTGGCTCCTTTTTCGGCACACAGGGACAGCCTGCTCCTGCGCCCTCATAATTTCATTCTTAAAGTAAGCCCAGCCTTCCTGGGCTCCTTTGTTTTTGAGGGCTGCTTCCCAAGGGACTCTCCCAACCAGCGTCCTGAATAGACCGAAGTCAGCCCTCCAGAAGTCCAAGGTAGAGGTTTTGCTGATGACCTTCCTAACTTCACCACATATTGAAAATTCTATCACATCATGGTTGCTGTGCCCAAGATGACCTCCAACCACTACATCTTCCACCAGCCCTTCCCTGTTCGTAAACAGTAGGTCCAGCATGGCACTACCCCTGGTAGGCTCACTTACCAGTTGTAGCAGGAAATTATCTTCCATACATTCCAGAAGCCTCCTGGAGTGCCCCCTTTCTGCTGTGTTGTACTTCTAGCAGACATCTGGTAAGCTGAAGTCCCCCATGAGAACAAGGGTTAGTGAATGTGAGACATCTCCAAGTTGTTGAAAGAATGGCTTCATCAGTGTCTATCCTGGTCATGTGGTCTGTAGCAGAGTGCCACTAGGATATCAGCCCCATTGGCCTTCCCCTTTATCCTCACCCATATACATTCTGCCTCGGTGTGTCTAGCATTGAATTCTAGGCAGTCAAAGCACTCTTTAACATATAACACCACCCCACCACCTCTCTTACCTTGCCTGTCCCTTCTAAAGAGCCTATAGCCAACCATTGCAGCACTCCAACCATGCGACCCATCCCACCACGTTTCTGTGATGGCAATTATATCATGGTCTCCCTGGTGCACAATAGCTTCTAACTCCTCTTGTTTATTTCCCATGCTTTGGGCATTGGCACATATACACTTGAGCTGTGGTACGGGTATCCCAAACACTTGCATGGTTACCAACCTATTAGTGAGCCCTGTGTTTTTGTTGCCGCATTTATCCCCATTTCCCACCTCAAGTGGGATGGCAGGCTGACAGCCATCCTCAGGCTCATCTCTGGTGAGCCTGGTTTCATCCCTATCCCCCTTCAAACCTAGTTTAAAGCCCTTTTGATGAGCCCTGCAAACTCGTGCCCCAAGAAGGTAGGGCACCGAGCTGTTTCATAGTTCTGAATGTGCTCTTGCCAAAGTGCTACATCTTACTTGTCTTAGTAACCACTTGGCAGTTCCTTTGAATCAAAGATGAATTTTTTTCGCAGCAGTTAAATTTCATACTGGATGCAAAACTTTATGCTTCCTTCAACCAACAGTCTGTTTTCAGCAGGAGGGAGGCAGCTATAAAGCTCACCAAAAGCTAAATTAGATGTACAGAAGAATGGACTAGGATGAAGAAAAGGATCAGAGTATGAAATAATACATCTTACGACATTACCTAGTAGTAGCTAGAAGGTTACGTCTATATTACAGTGGGAAATTTAGTTGCAACCTGTGGACACTTGCTTTTGTTCTCATCATCCCGGCTGTCCTAGCTAACAGCTTTTTGTAAGGGACACTGACTTGGGCATCAACCACCTGAGCCTGGCTGCTTCTGTACAAGCCCTGAAATATTTGCTGCCATAGTTTCACTGCTAAAAGTCCTCACGATAAGTCAACTAAAGCCAGCTCCATTGTTTCTCAACAATGGTCAGGTGCATTTTACAGCAGAGAGCTGTTCGCTTTGATTTCTCTAGGTTTTCTCACATGAGTAGGACTTTCTGGGTTTTTCTAAGCTACAGAACCACAGACACCTTCCAGGCTCTCAGGTCCACAAGTTTATGCTTTTCAAGTCCCAGCTCCACTCCATGGGGAGGCTCAGCCCACAGCATTTCTGCCTTCTCCTGTACCTTGGTTTTAGAGGAGAACAGAGATATATAAGCTGCTTATCCTGAATTATCCCATCCATGTCCCTGAGCTGGACCACCAGAAGCTACAAGGCAAGCAACAATCAGCTGAGACATTTGATAGTACATGGCAACACCATGACTGAATAGTATTTGTATAATAGAGATGATGCGAACCAGGGCACAAGGGGGTTGGGTTCTGTCTTTCAAAATTTACTAGCTGCTGTTATTGCTTATTTTCTGGGTGATATAAAGGGTCACATCCATGATCAGGACTTTGGTGCAAAGCTGCAACTTTTTCCCTTGTGTTCTTGATGATGAGTATCATATTTTTTTATCATTGTTTCCCTAGTAAGAGGAGAAGAGTATTGTTGGGCTTTGTTTTTCACTTACCTAAATCTCTAGTATCTAGATTAATTTGGTCCTGTGAGAATCAAAATTTTCGTTCATCTAAGCTTTCATTTATTTAGAGTTGTTTCATACATTACCTGTTAAAACTGAAATAAGAAAAGTACAGAAGAAGAACTTCAAAGTCATTAGTTTTACGTATTACTATTTTTTCCTAAAAAGTTAACTGAAAAAAGTCACCTAAAAAAAAGTCAAATAATATAATTAAATCTGGAAGACCCAGAAATTAAATGAAGTTGAAGTAACTATAGGTTTTTTAATGGAATAATGTGCAACAAGCCCAACAGTGGATATACCAATTTGATTTATACACACACTAAAAAAATCAAACAAACAACATATTTTGTGTCATTCCAAGAATTTCATTATTAATTAGAGAATATGGCTAGGAACTCAAAATTACAAGCTAGTGAATTTCTGCTTCTATGTAAGTCAGGAGCAGAATCTATATTTCTGAAGTGCTGTCCCATTCTTCTTCTTTCTTAGCAATTGGTCCTGGAGGAGTAGTTTTTCCATGACCATATTCTGTTTTCTGGAGAATGAAAATTATTTCCATCCATTTTAAAGCAAAGCAGTCTGTCAAAGCATAGTAACAAGATCTCCCAGGTCACACAAACTGAACTTCTTTAGAGCAGGAATCTCAGAGAATTTAAAATGAGCATTCCTGACACCACTGTTGTTTCAATCACATCCAAACCCCATACTGAGTACTCTAGCCTATCATTGTGGGAAAAGGAGACCATCCTTCTCCCTTGCTTACAAGTCAGTCCAGCAAAATGCTTCTCTGCTAGAAAATATGTTGTGTCCTAGTTGGACACAAATTCCATTTTTGTCAAAAATAAAAGTGGAAGATGGATAACACATCTCTCCTGTGTCTGTTGCTTTAGCTCCACTTTTTTCTGTAGGGACTCTCCTAAATTTCCCATTTCTTAGTCTTTCTGTATAACCCTTCTTCAGGAAAAATCTCACGTCTTCTAAGTCTGTCATGATGGAGTGGGACTAAAATATAACTTTTGATTTTAAGAATAAGCTTTCATGTAAGCTTAGTTAAAACTAAACCTTTTGAAGCTTTTTGCTGAAAGTTTAAAAAATAAAGCTGGTGCAAATGGAGGAGGAGGACGGTTTTCTTCTCAGAATGAGAAGAAAATATCTCAGAATGAGAAGAAAATATCTCAGAAAAGTGTATCAGGTGATGTTCCACAAAAATATCAGCTCCATGACATTTTTCACCACACAGGAAAAGCAATATTTGCTGTATTTCTGAATTACCTGTTTGTGAACCTGTAGTAGATGGTGGCTCTGCAGCTGGTCTGTGAGGACATGCTGAGCAGTGAAACTCATGATCTCCTTATTTTAATTTAATTAAAAGTCAGCTATAAACATGCATGTTGTTCTATAAGACAATTAGAGAGTTATTTCTTAGATTCTAGAATTAGGAATCTATAGTCTCCTACAATTTAATTAAATAGCAACTAAAACTAACATGGAATTTTCACTAACATTCTTAATCTTTTATATGAACAGCCCATCAACATTTCTCCATCCAGTTCATGTCTGCCACTCACATGTATCCAAAGCAAGATTTGTGCTTTAATTATAGGAAAAAAAAAGTTACATAACTACATTTCAGGTATTACAGGGATTTCAGAGTGTTACAAATTCAGAAGCATGTTTTCACCAGGAATTATTTGTGAAACTTACATTTACGTTCTATTTGCTATTTTAAATTTAGTTGTAGAACAAGATTTTGCAACAGATGTAATACATGCTGCCAACAAGAGCAGCCATGGTATAGAAGATGAGGGTTTGTTACAAAATTTAGTAGACTTTTTAGCAAGATGATGGCAGGTTTTTTTCTTGGCATTAGGAATTACAAAGCCCTCAGAGGACACTTTTAAGGCTTTATGACAATCCTGGCCAAAAGTGTAGTTGAATGAGGAGATCAACATTCACATTCTGCAAAAAACCAATTTGCCAAATACTTGTCATGTTCCATAGTTAGCATCACCACCTTCTGAAAACAAGAACAGACAACACAGTCAAATGGCTGCTGGGCATGTGTCATAATTTTAACAGCAACCAGCAAATCCATAGCAGAATTGCCTGGCTGATTGGAAATGTGAATGCTCATGGGGTAAACACCAGGTGTTTCTTTGCCAAGTGTAAAGACTGAGGTGAGCAGTAGAGCAAGGGCTGCTGAGGTGTTTACTTGTATTATGCACAAGTTTGTTTAAGGGGAGTATGTGTGAAAATTGCAAATGCCCAGTCTTTCCTTCCTTCTCTCCTCAGTGAATTAGTGGGAGACCAGGACACACTTCTCTTGTACTGGGATCTGCTGGAAGATGTGATGGTAGGATCACCCTGATGTTTCAGGATGTGTCCTTACGCACCATCTCCTCTCCTAATCCAGAGCCATGATCCAGATTTCAAGGATTAAATGGGTACTCAGGCACCATGGTTTGGGACTCAGAGGCTTCTGAAGGTCAGCTCTGCTTAAATTGCTTTCTTGTGTCCCACCTGTGATAGAAATCCATGTGTCTTAACTCCTGTAGGTCAATGGGCTATAGAGACTGAGACTATGCAAGTGGAAGGTATTACTACTATGCAAACCACTACAGCTTCTGTGATTAATTTCAATAGCAGGGCTTCAGAGCAGCAGAGCATTAAAATATTGCTGTCCTTAGTTTTTGCAAGTCAATGAGAAGATACTTCCTTGGAGTTTGATTTAGAGTCATTCTCCCAGGACTGGGTTTATCTTCTCTTTGCTGTTACCCTAGAAACTAAGCAGTGCTCAAGGAGGTAAATGGGATCAGGCTCTGGAGCTCGAAAGAACATTTTCGCTCAGTCAGGTTTCTGGCAGGAACCTGGAAGCACAACACAGTAGCTGTTTCCCCCTGAAATAGGTCTTTCCTCAAATGCAGCTGCCTCCATGGGCTGAGAGGGCACATCTGTCTCTGATTTGCAAATTCAGTGATGGGAAAGTTGACCTTTAGCTTTTGTGGTTAATATTAGGCTAAGTTTGGTAAAAATGTGGATAAGACAAACATATACCTGTGGAATAATACCTGTGATAACGGTTAGTACATTTAATCTGAGCTGTGTGTATTTGATATGAGTACATTTTCCAGGTGGATGTCATTTTCAGTCTGTCTCAAAAAATACTAGCCTACCTTACAGGGCTCCTGAACACTTGCAGAAGGCCAATCAGTGTTAATTTTTCAATGTCTAATGGCATACAACCCAAAAACTAGCAAGCTAAATCCTGAGCTGCATCAAAAGAAGCATAGCCAGCAGGTCAAAGGAGGTGATTCTCCCCCTTTACTCAGCTCTTGTGAGACCCCACTTGGAGTACTGTGTCCAGTTCTGGAGCCCCCAACGTAAGAAGAACATGCAGCTCATGGAGAAAGTCCAGAGAAGGGCCATGAAGATGATCAGAGGGCTGGAGCACCTCTCCTGCAAGGACAGGTTGAGAGAGTTGGGGCTGTTCAGCCTGAAGAAGAGAAGGCTCCAGGAGGACCTCATAGCAGACTTCCAGTGCCTGAAGGGGCCTACAGGAAAGCAGGGGAGGGGCTTGTAGTGAGAGGACAGAGGGTAATGGATCAGAACTGGAAAAGGGGAGATTTAGGTTGGATGTTAGCAGGAAATTCTTTACTGTGAGGGTGGTGAGACACTGGCACAGGTTGCTCAGAGAAGTTGTGGAAGCCCCATCCCTGGAAGTGTTCAAGGGCAGATTGGATGGGGCTCTGAGCAACCTGGTCTGGTGGGAGGTATCCCTGCCCATGCAGGGGGTTGGAACTAGATGACCTTTAAGGCCCCATCCAACCCAAACCATTCTATGATTCCATGATTCTACGAAAAGCCTCAAATACAGGTGTAGGCATGCAGGAGTAATCCTCAGCCTAATAAGCGATGTTCATGGTAAAGAACAGGCACTAGTTTTTTCTGGCAGAGTGAGTCTCTGGACAGCATTAGAATGTAAAAGGGGAGTTGAGAAATATTTATGTGCTGGGCAGATGCTAACTGCTGCTGGGCATAAAACTGGCAATTATATTTTAACAAAATAACAAGCAATTTGGTTTTTTTTTATTCATTACTGTGCAAAAGGATAACAAATATTTGAATGATAATGCTTAATCACCAGCTGGATTTATGGATTATTGTGTTTTGAAAGCAGGTATTTTTGGTGTAGCATGCTGCAGATCTCTGTACATGAGAGGTGTCATTTTTGTACAGTAGGAAAGGGGAAGAGCTCAGGGCCATACTTAACATAAAAGACAAAAATGTTGAATTCCAAAATAGAAAGAGTGAAAAAAACAAAAACCCTTGTATTTTTGCTTGTATCCTTAGGGGTTTCTGTCGTTGCACGGCTTCACCTGTGAAAGGTACTATTGGGTCATTTAAATTAATGTAGTAGAAGGTAATTTCCTGAAAGAGGAAAGGTATCAAACTGTTAATTTTCACAAGGGCAAGTGCACATGAGTGACTCCAGTTGTAGAAACAGTCCTGGGCAAGGAGCTCCTTTCAGTAGCCCCATGGCTCAATGTCCGTGATGACTTCAGGAGGAAAAAAGGCTCTTTTCAAGGAATCTCATTTCCAAGGTAAGGTCTGTGTTTTGTACTACTCTTGCTTTACCTGTAAAGCAACTAGTAAGAAGGTGAAGAGAAAACAATTAATCTAATGGTGGTATTTAGAATTTCAATATATGCTTTCCTCCAAATGATTCCTGTTAAAACAAGTTATGCTCCTTCTACTGCTTATTTAATGTGGTTTTTTTCTTTTTCTTTTTTTTTTTTTAATAAAGACCATGAAAAAGCAAGCTCCATGGAGCTTAATTTTAGAGCTGAGAGAACCCATTTAGAGTCTAGAAACCTTTCCTCAACCCTGCAGGTATGGTAAAACCACTGCTTGTTATCCCTATACGGTTGCTTCACAGGTTTGCTGTGCTTCCACATTTGTCTGTCTGGTTTTTTGTTTTGTTGTTTTGGGTTTGGTTTGTTGTTTTTTTTTTTCTTTTTCATTATTTTGGAGCAGGACCACTTTTTGTTCAGGGTTTATACAGCACCTGTGGAGTTGCAGTCCATGACTGAGGACAAGGATAACGGTGTTATAGCCAATGACTACAGTCTTAGGAGCATCTGCTGCAGAGGTAGCAACTGCTGCTTGGCTTTCTGAAGATAAAATCTGGGTCTTTTCTACCTGTTTCTGTTGACTACAGCCAAAAGATGGCAGCATTTTACTCAGCATCGGTTTGTGAGCCTTGCAACCGCTTAGAGGCTACACCCTCTCTGAGATGCGAAAAATGCAACTTCTAATTGAGTAGTAAGGATTTCGTTATAATCCCTATTAAATAGAAACCATTCCAAAATGTTTTTATACCATAAGTATGAATAATTACTATATTGGAATAATTTTTTCAGTAATTTTACTTAAAACCGTTTAACTTTTTTTGGTTTTTTTGGAGGTTAGGAACATGATGAGGGGTTTTTTAGTGTAGCCAGGTTTATTCTCTGCCTACCCTTGTGTTTCCCACTAACTCCCAGCTGTAGTAAGACCTGAAACTCAGGTGTTTTTTTTAATTTTGAACATGTGAAAGGAAAGCCATGGGAGACCTTGACAAATCTATAGGAGCTTTCTCTGCAGTGAAAACTTTAGAGATTATTTGTGTAATACCACTTCCAGCAAACTTTCCATTCCTATGAGATGAAGATCAGCGCGATTTCAGTCACAGGTGTAGAAAGTGAGGCAAATAGAGGTATCTGGCTTCTTAACAGGTGCCTTCTTGGGTATTTGAAGACATTTTACAAATGCCACAAAGCACCTGGGCATCTGCAGGTATTAAACACCTTTGAAAACCCAGCCTGAAGTGACTCGTGGTGCTGTGCTAAAAGTTTATGCATATACTTGCCTTTGCTTCTGGACCACATTATAAAGGCAGCTCTCAGAACCTTGCAAATGTCTTTGAAAAATAGATAACTTGGCTGACACTATTAAAAAACACCGGATTATTTATACCTTATTTTTAAACATAATGAGCTGGGTTTTTTAGGTTTCTCCCCCACGTTTCTGAACGTTAATGTATTTGCTGAAGTGCTTGTAGTTGATTTTCTAGTCAGATGATACCTTGCAACCTCATGTAGGTAAAATAGCTAACCAGTGCCTGAAATACCTGCACTTGGTTAAGTGTATCTGGGTTTAAGGTGTGCAATAGAGGTAACATTAACACTTTCTCTGAATTTTTTTTCCAGACACTCAGCTAATTCAGATGAAGGGACAGAAATCATTTTTCTGAAGTCTATTGTCTGTTTGTCTTTAGACTCAAAAAGCCTCCTGAATACTGGTTGACATTTTGAGGCCTATCAGCCTAATTATAAGGGTTGAAATTTAAATTTGTAAATGCAGCCTGCGTGATGTGAGCTGAATACTTCATCTCTGATGCCTGGTAGATGTCCACGCTTGCTGCTGTTGGATCAATGCACCAGTGCCTGCTCTCAGCACATGTGAGTGTGTGTGTATGCTTGCAGCAAAGGCAATCAGATGAAAACTGTTCAAGGAGCCTGGGAGCCACAGGTTATCCACCATTATCACTACAGAGTCCCCACAGGGGCTGCGGGTAAAACGTTGTCACCAGCACCCTCCAGTAAGTCTTTTTGTTTCCTGGTTTTCATTATTTTTAACACCATAGCTGGGAAAAATGTTTGTAGCTTTAAACAAATAGCAGGCTGTTTTGCACTGGAGAACAAAATTACTGTGTGGAAGTTTAAAGGTGGGCAGTTAATCCAGCCTGAGTGTGAGAGACCAGCTGGAGATTCTGACCTTAGGAATGGGTTTCATGCTTTTCAGGAAATAATTTCACAAGATGTTACAAAGAGAGCTTACCCTAACAAAAAGTTTCTTCATACTTTATTTATGGCTGAACTTCATTGAAAATTATAACCACGTGTAAGAGAGTGCTCAATGCCTATAGTCTGGTAAAACTTGCTCAAGGTTGCTTGATCTTTACACCTTTGCTATAGGGAAACTGAACAGAGGTATTGTCAAAGCAGATGGGATGGATTGTGTGAGTAATCGCTGCCCTATGGAGTAGATGAATAAAGGGCATCTGGAAGTCCTCATCCCCTACTCTGTGACATAGCCAAGATAAGATTACTGCCTGCTTTTCACTCCTCAGGGGCCTGACTGCACCCTCACTTATCTTTGAGATGGTGGGAAATTATATCACTGGTGTGTGAAGCTTTGGCCATGTGAGCTTGAGTAGTCAAGCCATGGGCTGCTGAGGGGATGCTGGGGAAAATAAGCAAGGTTCTGTGTTCTGAAAGGGTTAATAAATCAAACTCACACAAACAGATGTGAGGCAGTTTCCTAAGCCACCCATTGCTTTTAATTTAGTTTTTTTTTAACTATCCAAATAAAGCTGAGAGTAACTGTGCCTGTTAGTTACACTGAAATCACAATCTCATGAAATAAGGTCTTGGCACACAGAATCAGTTAATCCATTTGAAAATAATTATCAACACAGAAAGAATTGTCTAGAGACTAGTTCATGGCCAGTATTGCTTATAGAGCTTGTCCATTCTGCCAGCCACAGTCTCCTCTGGGAATGGAAATGAAACTGTGGATTAGGACTGTTAGATCTCCTGCCACAAAAGGTTGCATCCACCTCTTTCTGCAAAGTTAGTTTGAAGACACACATTATTCTTGCTGGAGACTGTAGGATGTTTCTTCCCCAGTGTGTTTTTTTCTTCTATTAGTAATGTAATCCCACCCTGTCCTGAATATGAATCACACCAGAGTTGATGGAGAATGCATACATGCTGGACACAATTTGCCTCCGTTTTTCTGCACCCACAGTTATTGGCACCCTACCTCCTAGGATCCATTGGGCAGGGGGCAATCTGAGAAGGTAAAAAAAGGAAAATAAAATCATTCTGAAACATTTCTTATGCCACAGTTTTTGCCTGTATATTTCTACTGAGTTGTATCACTTTGATTGGGACCCAAAGTCCTATCAAATGTCATTCATCTGAAAAACTAGTTATTTTTAGGTACAATTCCAAGTCTGACATGAAGGCAACTGGGCAGGATAATGAATGAATTAACATCTCTTTTCCTAGTTTGTGTCTCACTCAGGTGTTGATTTAAGTTCTGGATTTTCTTCCATCTAGAAAAAGAAAACTAGGTTGATGATGTTTTTTTCATACCCAAAGTTCATAGCAGAAGTTCCAAATGTCACAAGTGTTTCTATTTTTTATAGACCTATCTACACAGTTTCAGAACTACTGGAGAAAAGCAACAGGTAGTTTTGAAGGTACATGAAGTTCAGTAGATTTAATATAAGATTTTCAGTGCTTACAAAGTTCATTCCTCATTTGCAGCTTATTGCATCTAGAGTTTTTTCACCACTAGAGCAGAAGGAAAGCCATCTTTTTTGTGTGTCAAAATCAATGTACAGGGTGTTGTATGTGTTAAAGAGCTTCACTGTGGTCATTTCTCTGTTACTCCACCCATAATTATATTTGGCTTCCAAAAAGGTGTTAAAACTCTACCTGAAAATTCTGCTGACTTCACTAGGAGACTTGATTATCCACCAAGGATAAGCTTTCCATTTATCATAAAGATTAATAGTTACTTTCTCTTGGTCTTCTCAAGAGGACTATCAGAAAGATATCTGCAGTTCCTAGTGAAAAGTGAAAGAATACTGCTCCACTTAAGTGGCTGAGAAGTAAAAGCTGGTAAAAATCTGACACAGATTGCTGAATCCCATCTGATTAGCAGGAGATCACATTTTCTTTTGCTGTCTCCATATAGCTTTCTTCCCAGTACTTTCATTAACAATACAGCTAAAACAGACTCTAAACCTAATTAACTACATACTTCAGTCATACATTTGTATTAAGATGAATTTTTTGTAAATTAGTCAGATGTACTCCGGATTTTGTGTGACTCCAGCTGCTAATTAAAAGTGGCACTGGTCAGCAGAGCAGGGTGAGCTCATGACACCTGCAACAATTGATGTCCTCCTCCACAAGTATTTTGCTGCTCCAAGCTTCTGTTGGGGAGAGTGCTGCCACTTCCATTGAACTACATGGGGCCAGTTGAGTATGCTTTAAGAAATAAGGTTTCTATCCAAAGAAAGGCTTGGCAGGATTTTGGCTGCAACATTCGAATGTGTGAATCGAAGAGCTTTGCTCCATATCCACCAATATCAAAAGGTTTCCGAAAGGATCTTAGACATTGGTGTTTGATGGGAAGTTGCTTGAGTCCTCTGTGGCTTTGTTTCTGCATCCACCCAGAAGAGTACCAGTCTAAGCAGCGAGTGGCCCACGACAGCTGGTGTCTCAGAAGCTTGCAGTCACTTCACACAGTGCAGCAAAGGGCAGGGCAGAGATGCCAGAGCTAGTTCTCATACTGGTAACGCTATCATAGCCACACTAGCACCACTGAGCTAGTTAGCCCTGTTAACACCTCACTGCTCTGGAGGCTGTCACGTAGAAGCCAGATCCCATCTCAATGCATTCAACTAGAGGAGCCTTCATTCATGCTGGATCCATCCTCGGATTCTTGGATTAATCCTTCAGGGCATATTTGTCTTTTACAGGCTCATAGAACTGTTTTGGTTGGAAAAGAACCTTAAGATCAACAAGTCCAAATGTTAACTTAGCACTGCCAATTCTACCACTAAACCATGTCCCTAAGCACCACATCTATATGTCTTTTAAATCCCCCTCCAGGGATGCTGACTCCACCACTTCCCTAGGCAGCCTGTTCCAGTGCCTGACAACCCTTTTGTTGAATAAATGTTCCCTAACATCCAATCTAAACCTCTCCTGACAGAACTTTTTTACATTTAATACAGTGCGGTTTAAAACAAAAGCAGAATCTCAAACCCCTCCTCCATGAAATGTGCATCCTCCATTTGCCCTCTCCTCACATGCCATGCACCTCAGATTCCCTCAGCACAGAGGCAGAGCTTCAGTGGGAAGGTGCAGGTATATGGTGTGGTAATGAGTTATTTGCACACTCCTTGGTGATGGAGAGCTCAACTCCAAGTGCTGTAAGTGTCAAGATGGAGCTTCTCACACCTTCTTTCCTGTGATTCCTTTTTGTTAAATAAATAAAATTGAATGAGGTCATGCCTGAAGCAGGTGAAAAAGGGGGAGTAGTTCCTAAGTCGGTACCACTACCTTTTCTCACATGGGCTGGAGATGTTGCCTTGAGCAGAGGCACACTAGCCTCTTGCTTCCGTGCCACTTCTCACTCTGCTGGCAATATCACCTATTTGGCAGCATCCTGGCACTGTGACAAAGCAGCTCCTGCCAGGTGCCTTCCTTATATATGCTTGATGCTCACTCCAAGGCACAGCAGAGAATCATGGACCACTGCTTGCAAAATTTCTACACCTCTGCCATAATATGGACATTCAGAATATGGATAACACACAGAATATGAGGCAAAGAGAAATGGGATGCAAACACTTTATCTTCTCTGGACTCGAAAAGAAAGCTTCAGACATTCCTCAGTTTCTTCAAATGACAGTAGTGGGTACCAGCCTGCAGAAGGCTGGACTCTGAAGCCAAAGCAGGCAATGGTTGCCCCGTGTTTGTGCTTCATTTCACAGCAGGAGTGCTCTTTCTGAGTAAGTAGCTCAATTGTCACTACTTAACTACACTTTGGTTTGTATTGCAGGGGAATGTCTCAAAGCAGACTCTCTCAGATGACACAAAGCTGAAAGACACTGCCAGAGCACACCTAGCATGCCTGGTCCACTGTAGCCCCCCAAAAATGCAAATGGTCTGAATACGGGGTATTCAAATCCAGCTGTTTCATTCTTCAGGACTCTTCTTGCTGTGCCATACATTGTCTTTGTTAATGTACCTGCTGCCAGCCCTCACCTGGGCACCTGAAGTGCAGAGGGGACATGGGTCTTCATCCACCCCTGGGCACAGCCTCCCTGCCAACAAGCTCTGCTCCTTTATGTATATGACACAGGTACTGAATGGAGACTTCACACTTGGGTTCTGCTGGAGCTAGCCCTGCATGAGACCATTTACAGCCCTTAAAATACAATTAAAAATAAGTGTTACAAACTCTTTCATCCTAAAAATTTTTGGAAAATTCTCAAATCAGGCAGGAACTCTGTATAGGTTGCAAACTGTGTAAGAAGCAGTCATCTGATGCACAAGGGACTTCAGCAGCCAAAGTTTTATCCATAAGTTAAGTCATGGAATTTTCTGTGTTTGTACAGAAAAGGCAAACTTCTGCTTAGGAGCCCTGTTTAGTCTTTACTTTTAGAGGGGTTTTTTTTAATCTAAATAGCCAATCTCACAGCTACTTGTTGAACTAATACACACTTACGTCTTTTGGTTCTAAAATAAAGGAAAAAGAATATGAATCTCTGAAAATCTGATAAACTGTAGATATTTTTTCTCTCTCTTCTATGTAGCAGCCAAAAGGATTTTTGTTTTTTAAAACAATGAAACACTGCTGTTAATTTCATTCATCTAAAATAAGCCTCCTGAACTGAGTCATGATATTTTCCCACTAAACAGTGGGAAACCATTTAGAACACAAGATGACAAATAATGCTGGAGAGACAGAGAAAATTAATCACTGGCACCAGAACCATCTAAAAACATCAGTCTGAAAGGAATCTATTATGTTATTGAGTCCATTTCCTGTTTTCCTCAGAAAATCTATTGTTTTTGTCTCTCTCATAATCTGGTATAACTCTAACTGGTTGTTTTGCTCCTTTCAAAAGGCCGAATGGAAACCCGCTTCATGACTAGGGGTCTGTGAATTTGATCTTATGCCAGCTCACCACTTTTACATAAATATTTCATCTTCTTATAATATCTACTCCATTTGAAGCAGTTTAGCAGAGCAATCATGTCCTTTCCCAGCTTTTGTTTTGGAGAGTATATAAACTATGGATATTCAAGGGTTATCTATCCCTGCAGTGGAGCTGCTCCTGGATGGCTTTTAGTGCTGACTGCAGAAAGTAAACTCACAAACTGTTTAGGACAAAGACTGCTGGAACCCAAGAGCAGTACAGATGCATCTATGGCTTGCTGTGCCTGACCTAATAAGTCTCACAGCTGGCACTATTTCCCTTGCCAGACTAATTTCTGCCATGTTCTTATGACAACATCTTTCAAAGAGTTTATAAATTCTCCTCTTTAACAATTTGCAGTAGTAACATGATAGCTTTGGTGTCTCCCTCCCAGTCACCTTCCTGGCACCATCCAGATTTGGAATATGGCTGCAGATATGGGTGGGTCTCAGGATGGACTTTAATGAAAATGATCTCTGAAATGAGACTAGGTGTGCACCTGGAGCTTCTGAAGTTGTGTGAACTCTCATCTCCTGTGGGAAATGTGTGAACACACATATTCTATTCTAGAAGGTTGAACAGAAGGCCTTTTTTACCACATAGCTCCATCAGTATGAACTTAATGCTTCAAACGTGCAATAAAAATGTGTCTGCACTGTAAAACACACACAAAAAAATACCAGGATTATGTAAATAAGGGAAGTGATAACAGATGCATAAATAAACATGGTATCATGACTTCAATTTTCATTTGGCAGTGATCTCAAAAGCTGTTCCTGTGGGAAAGTTATCACACATAAGAAGTCTTTACTAACTCATAGAAATAAATCTGTCTGGTTCCAATTTTCCTTGTTACTGATGTAAGTTGGAAAATTGCCATCTTGGAGAGCAGACTTGAGCTCTCAGCATTATTACAGAGTCTGCTGCTTTGCACTGAGGTGTCTGGTGGCTCTTGAGAGGGCAGGGTCTGTCCATTTGGATACCAACAGCAGGGAGTTGATGCCTGAAATTCATAGCAAGTCCCTTTCTGACTGTCAGCTGTTTTTTTTAAAAAAAAACATCTTTCTGTACCATATCTTGTCTCTTTGCCTCAGATGAATATATACACGTTAAATTGAGCATATTATTTCAATTAGCTCTCTCTGTTTAGAATACTAGATGGTTTCCTGCAAGACAACTTAATTAACATGCAAATGCAACGCCAAAAGTAACTCCAATAAACACACAAAAAAGAACACTTCTCACATTGTAGAAAAGTGAAAAAAAAAAGTAACAAATACAAAAGAACAGTCACGACTTCTTTGTATTAGCATCATTTGTGGTCAGGTTTTGCAATTTTTAGTTTCTTCCAACAATTAAGCGCTTTAGAAGAGAGTCTGCAGATATGACCTTGCATGAGCAGAGAGACTGAAATATTGAGTTTTTTGTCTCCCTGGGGAAGGAGGGAAAGGAACAGAGAAAATAATATCTTTCCTTACTAGAAAGGCACTCGGCACTCATGAAACTGTAGCTTATAGACTCTAACAGGACCATATATGCTTGAGAGTACCACAAATGGTGACTGGAAGAGACATTACTTGAAAGTCCTTTTTATGAGGGTTACAAAAGCCTGGAGTCAGAAAAGAGACAGGAGGTCGTAGAGCATATCTGGTTATCTAACAGCTATAAGCTGCATATTGATTTGGTTTTGGGCAGCAGTAAACAAAGTCATGAACCCAGTTAAAGCAGATTGCAGAGCTTGGCACAAACATGCATCAGTCATTTTTTGGGATCTTACGTTAGCGGCACAATCCCAGTTAAGAGGGAGCTGTGGGAAGCTGGAGGTTTGGGTATCTATCATAGAAACAAATTTGGGAAGCTGCTTGGAAATCCATCCCAAGAGATTACCTTTTAGAGAATTTTGGACAAACATGCAGAAGGCCACAAAAACACAAAGTGGCTTAGGCAAAAAAAGGAGAGACATTTTGAGGCAAAAAGAATTCAGAAATAATTTTAAAATATTTTACCTTTTTAAAATAATATCTTTTCTTCTTTCCTTTTCATTCAATTTTTACATTATTTTACTTTACTTTCCTCTACAGTCCTCTCTTCGCTGGATGAGCTCATTACAAAGGTTCATTAGGGCAGTCAAAAGCTAGTGGATATTCAGACTTTGTCATCTGTCAGAGTGAAGTCAGGGTATGAAATCTCATGAAAGGTAAGATCATTTATTGGTGTTACATGTTGCAAAGAACTTTCTGCAAAGTTTGTCTTTCTGATACCAGACTGAGAGAAGCACATAGAAGAAAGGGAGAGCAGGATGAAAAATAACTTGTAGACAGAATTTCAGATATGTAAAGTAGAAAGCAAAATTCTGTAAAGCCCTTTTAAATTCAGGCTACTCTTTGTGTCAGACATCAGAAAAGTCATACTTTGTAATTCATCGGATGTGCATAGCCTAAGGGGTTTATGTTCAGCTAAAATAAAGGAGAACAGATGCTAACTCACACGTAAACACTGGCATCAACAGCACAAATTCTAAAGGCTATTTGTATCCTTTGCTTCTCTTTCAAGTGTATTTTTCTTGGTTGCTTTATAATGTAGCTGGGACCACATGAGGGTCAGATTCAACAAAAGTATATTGGTTACTTATGCTTAACTTCCCCTGCAGTGTCCCCTACCCTGGCTGCATTGCTTGCAGCACCTAAAAACTATCACCTTAACTAGGAAGTTTGGGGTTATTAAAATGATGATCTACACAAGTGTAGCCAGAGAGGGTGGCACACTTCATCTGAGGAAATCTTTTACAGGGAAGTCTAAGAAAATATCTTACAAGTAATCCTGCAAAGCTCAGCAAAGTACCTTGAGAAACTCCTACAGTGATAGATAGCCTGGTACTCACTGTAGTATTTGAACAAAGAGTCTTTTCTGTTACTTCTATAAACCACCTTTACTCTAATGTGAACTCCCAAGGTAGGTTATATCTCATCTCACTTTACACATCTACAATAAACGCAGTAGTAACAACTGTAGTTGTAATTAATTATTTTTTTTAGTCTGAGATTTATCTACAATGGAAAAACTATGTTCTAGAAAAGCCTTTTTTTTCCCATTTATCATGGGGAATACTCTCATGTGAGGATGTTAATACAGCAGACACCTAGCATGAGCTAAGATGAGTCTCATCCCACATGTCCGCCAACTCCTCTCCAGTCTAATATTTTAGATCCTTATCTCTTTTGTCTAGACATCTGATCAGGGTTGCTGATTTTCTCCTGGAACTGTCTTATTGTCATTTGAGATTTGAACTCACACAATCTTTAGTTTGTTAGTCTGATATGAGTATTGCAGAAGTTGAAGCCACCAGCCTTTCAGAACTCTTCCTGGTGGTCTGTACTGGTTAACATCTGATGCTTGCAAATGTAATTTTTACTTATATCAGGGTTAATGCGAGGCAATTAATTAAGCCAAATTAAACCCAAAGTCAGCCTCCTGGTTTCTAATTATTTGAGGCAGCTGAATAAGGAGCCATGTTTGAATCAACACACATTTTTTCACTGTAGACAAGGCTGATAATAGGTAGATTTAATAACTTTTGCTACATTAAAAATCTTATTTGAAAAAGCAAGGTGTACTTTTCAAGGTCACTGTAAGCACCACTCAGTTTTTTAAAAAGAGATTTGAAATCACAGAATCATAAGGGTTGGGAAAGATCTCTAAGATCACCGAGTCAAGCCGTCCACCCAGGGAAAAAAAAACAACAACAAAAACAAAAATAAAAATAAAAAACCCCACACAAAGCCAGAACTAAACACCCCACAAAAACAACAACAACACACAACCCACAAAAATCCCACCTGAGGTGCCACACCTACAGCCTTCTTGAATACCTGCAGCAATGGTGACTCCATCCCTGCCCTGGGCAACCTGTTCCAGTGCCTGGCTACTCCTTTATTAGAGAAATTCTTCCTAATATCTAGTCTAAACCTCCCCTGGCACAACTTTAGGCTTTGGCTTATCTCACACATTTAAATCTTTGCATCCTGTGATGTGTGCTGCAGCACCACAAAAGTGTCAGAAGTAGTTTAGAAGTGGTAGCATCCATGAGCTGATGCGAGAATTGCTTTGCTACTATTGTGTTGACAATGCTTTGTTCTGTCTAGAGATCCTGGAAAACTGGAAATTAATCCCTTGAAAGACTACACATTCAAAAAGTATGGCTCAGTCCTAAACTGGAACTTTTGGGGCTTGAGAGCTGCATGATTGAAAAGATTTTTCCAATTTTTGTAGAAGATTTTAGCAAAAAAAAAAAGATGTACTGATTTTACCAGATTTTAGTAAAAAGTGCATGGCCATTACAAGGCAGCAGCTGCTTTCCAGTTGGAAAATTAATTTTGTCTTTCTTTTCAAATGGCAAATAGAAAACCCCTAAGGTAAATTTTACTTTTTCTTCCACAAAATTGTTCTGATGGAAAAATTCTGAGCAGCTCTAAAAGAAACAGTGCACAGTCAGCCATCATTCAAGTTAAGAATGCTATCTGACATGGTGGCCTTTCTGTTCAATTTTCATATTTGTATTCAGAAGCTATTTATTTAACATTCCAAGATTTCTTTGAGAGTTCCTGTTTAATATTTATTATTCTACTATCAGATACATCCAGAACTGGAAATTCCTCCATGTCTTGCTGCTTCCCAGTATTGCTCTGGGATATCCATACATTTTCTTTTTCAAGAAAAAAATGAGTGGCAGCTAGGGAAATAACAGGCTTAGAGGGTTCCCATGCTGCAATCCCAAGTTTTCATGCTATATTCTGCTTTTCAGATGGCACTGGTTGAAATAGGAGTGGAACATCTCCCTTATGAGGAAAGGCTGAGGGAGCTGGGTCTCTTTAGCTTGGAAAAAAGGAGGCTGAGGGGTGACCTCATCAATGTTTACAAATATGTAAGGGGTGAGTGTCAGGGAGATGGAGTTAGGCTCTTCTCAGTGATGACCAGTGATAGGACAAGGGGTAATGGGTGCAAATTGGAGCATAGGAGGTTCAAGGTGAATATCCGAAAAAATTTTTTTACTGTAAGAGTGACAGAGCACTGGAACAGGCTGCCCAGAGAGGTTGTGGAGTCTCCTTCACTGGAGACATTCAAAACCCGCCTGGATGCGTTCCTGTGTGATGTGCTCTAGGTGACCCTGCCTGGCAGGGGGGGTTGGACTAGATGATCTTTCGAGGTCCCTTCCAACCCCTAGGATTCTATGATTCTATGATTCTATGAAATAGCCAAACACCAACTTATTCCAGTCTTGCTTTGTGTTTCCCAGGACCTTTAAATTGTTGCCTATTCTTAACCTCATGTGAAACAGATTATCTGTAATTAAAAGACCAGTTCCAAAAATATGCTCACTGCTTCTATTGCACCTGTGCAGCAAAAAGCCTTCTTGTGATAATACCCTGGAAGTCTTTTTGCTCAAATATTTCTGTGATACCATTCACAGGTATGTTCAGGTGATATTTTTTAAGAGTAGCTGGTTTTCTGCTTTCCTGAGAGTGGCACTTGTACAAACTGTCAGCTTTATTTTTTATTTATTTGTATCACACCTTAGCTCCCACAGCTCCCACTTCAGAAATGTTGTAATTCATCTTGCTTCATGTGAGCCGTTAAGCAAAGCAGGACATCATTCAACAAATACCTGCAATGAAGACATAATGGCCCTCGAGAGCAGAAATTTTGTCAAGTATGGCAATAAATTCTTACTGATGCTGTGGAATACAAGAATTATCATGCTGTTGAATTTGTTAATTGATTTATCTGCAGACTTAATAATGAAGCTATTTCGCAGGCTAAGGACACATACTAGTACCCCCAAAGAGTTGCACTTTTTTATTTTAAACAAAAATAAAATACATTCTGAGGTGTATATGACTTTACACTTATTCCTTTTCTTTACATTTATGTGCTTAATTTCTTCAGACCTTGGTTCCAGGCTTCTTGTGATTAAGATTTTGTACCAAACTTAAGGCTGTACCTTCATGCTTTGACTTTAAATAGATTTGAAGTTCTCTTCATACTGGCTGGGTTTGGTCCATTTTTTTTCCTACTTAACAATTTAATAAATGCAATTACAGCACTTAGCTCTGGGTTAGCATATGCTGGGTCTTCAACCCAGGAACTAGCATTATGGCTGGCATCTGCACCCCTCCTCCCAAAGTGACAGCTCACCCTGCCCACCAGCAGCAGCCCCTCCAGCTGTACTGGTAAGCTCTGCAGTGCTGTGGTGGGGACTGGAGCAGTTCTGCAAGCCCCTGCTCCTGTGCTGCAGATGCTGCCTGGATTTGGCCAAGTCTGGGGTGCTTTTCCCTAGTCCAGCCCTGTCCTGTGCAGGTCCCAGCACAAAGCCTGCTCTGTTAGTGCAGCCATCCAGGAAAAGACTCATAGAATCATAGAATGGTTTGGGTTGGAAGGGATCTTAAAGATTATGTAGTTCCAACTCCTCTGCCATAAGCAGGGACACCTCCCACTAGACCAAGTTGCTCAAAGCCCCATCCAGCCTGGCCTTGACTTCCCAACAATGAACCAAAATTCCTCTCTGTTCTGGGCTATTTTTTCCATGCCCTAAGTCACACTGTGAGGTGTCAAGAGACTCAGAGGTAGGTGGTAAGAAGTAATGTAGAAGGAGAGGAGGCCTTGAACACTTCCAGGGAGGGGGCAGCCACAGCTTCCCTGAGCAACCTGTGCCAGTGTCTCACCACACTCACAGGAAATAATTTCTTCCTAACACCTAATCTAAATCTAATTTCTAATGGAAAGCTCATGCTTGCCACTCCCAGCTGTCAGAATAGATGAGAGAAATAGAAGAGTGGCACCAAGGATGATGGTCATCCCCAGGAGCTGAAGGATGGGCTTGGCAGCATGGCACCACACCCCAGAGGCAGCCCCAGGACTAGGGAGCCTCCCCCATGAACAGCAGAGCCCATGCTCACACCAGTGGCTGCTCCAGGGGTGTGAGGAGTAGGACTGTCTTGATGTGGCTGAAGATGTTGCTGGACCCCAGTGTCTTTTAAAAACAGATTGTCCAGGCTAAGCCAAAATGCATTTGTTTTAGCTGGGCTGCGAGCCTCCCCACATAGAAATGTCCCCACGGATACAAGAGGGAACTGCCCTGCTGGCCAGGGAGAGCTGTACCACAGCCGTGGGTCTGCCTAAATTTAGCAGCCACCTGATTATGCTTTGGATGGTAAGTGCATCGCATGGAGGATAGATGCTGCATCCTAAGCTGTGGCAGCTGTCAGGAACAAAGCCTTGGACAAATTTCTCTAGGTCTGTCACCCTCCAAGATAAATTTGGGCAGCTGAACCTGCACATATTCACTTGCAAGTGACAGATGACATTTCCTAACACCATTACATAGAAAAACTATGCCAGATGGACAACTTTGTCAGGAGCAGTATTTGCTCATTTTCTTTCTCTGCTACTGTGCTGAAATTCAAGATGAAAAAAATTAAAGCTGTATTTAAAAAAGTGCAACTTGCAAAGCTGCACACTTAAAAAATGTCTAAAACATCCTTATGGCTCCTTCTACATGTGAACAACTAAAAATCTTTAATTACATGCTCAAACACTGTTTTTCACTGAACCTTGTCTGGGGCAGTCACTGGATATTCAGTGTTTCTCTTCTTGTCAGTCAGAGGGACCTAGTTTAGCACATTTCACCCAAATTAAACACAGAAGATTGTACTTGATGAACCTGCAATGTTCCCACTGTAGTAACTGAATGTGTCATAAGCCTTAATCATGTTTCAATGATATTTTTCCTTATCTAAAATGGGGAAAATGAGTTACAGATGGAGAGTGACTGAAGTTGGCAAATATCCATCAACTGCAAGAGCCAAATTTCAGGGTGAGGTTTTTTCAAAATATTTTATTAGTAAGCTTAACTCCCTTTTCACCCCTCCTGGTACTGCTGATGTGTCTTGGCTTCTGTGCTGTGGTTCCCAGGACACTTTAGTTATGCTTTGTGGGACTGGATTTATTAATTATCTTGTATCAGCAGTTAGAAGTTTCCTCTTCTGTAATTCTTCACTGGTAAGTGTGAAACATGTAAGATTCTTATCATAGAATATGCTGAGTTGGAAGGGACCCATCAGGATCATTGAGTCCAACTCGTGTCCCTGTGTGGGGCACCCCTATAATCACACCATGTGCCTGAGAGCATCATCCAAATACTTCTTGAACTCAGGCAGGCTTGGTGCAGTGATTACTTCCCTAAGGAGCTTGTTCAAGTGCACAACCACCCTCTGGGCGAAAAACCTTTCCCTGATATCTAACCTAAACCTCCCCTGATTCAGCTTCCTGCCATTTCCCCGAGTCCTGTCATGGGGGCCACAGGAGTGAAAAAGTCAGTAACTGCCCCACCTCTTCCCCTCGTGAGGAAGCCATAGACTGCAATGAGGTCACTCCTCAGCCTCCTCTTCTCCAAGCTGAATAATCCAAGTGACCTCGGCTGCTCCTCATAAATCATCCCATCCAGACACTTCACCTTACTCGTGGCCCTCCTTTGGACACTCTCCAATAGTTTGATGTCTTTTTTACATTGTGTATATATAGTCTTCCTAACACTGCTTTGCACTAGGAGGTCTGTACCACCTCCTTCCTCAGAAGTTGATGGCCTAATGATGACTTGTGTGAAGGGCTAAGAAAAAAGTTTGGGCTGCCTTTCACAAGGCTGTCACCCTCTAGAATGACAGCAAAGAAGAGCAAGCATGGCATGCTTCATTGCCACTACCTGTGCCAGATCTGCTATGGACACATGTAATCTGAGGCTGTCAGAGTATTGTTTTGACAGTACAAAAATCTCTTAATGTGATGCTTTGCCATACATTCATGATTAGTCTTGCCTGAGATTTAGAATTTCAGTTTTTTGAAAGTATGTGTGGAGGACTGGCCTCCACAAAAGGTATGTCTCTCACACAAATTGATTACAATAGAGAGACGTAAAAGTCGAAGGAAAGAAAAAAAAAAACGTAGCGGCGACAACCCGGGGCGGGGGGAGGTGCGGCTGGGACTTACACAAGGAAGGGCAGAGACCCCTGCCTCCCTTGCTGTGTGTGCAGCCAGGACCCAGCCTTTGACTGGAGCATGGCAATATTGTTCCAGGAGCCACAGGTAGCAGCTAAGGACTGAGCAGAAAAAAGGCCAGACCAGCCTGCATAAGCATGTAAATAGGACGACCATTATAGGTCGTTATCGGTCGTCGGCGTCCATTGTTGCTGCTGGGAGAAAAGACACAGAAGAAGAGAAGATAGAAGGAAAAGGAATAGGATACAGAATCACAAAAAGCCTTCGGTGGTTTGGGTGGGACTCCTGCTATACTCCCTGCACACCTGAACTCCGGGACTGCTGCTATTCCCTGCTTCCCCTGCACTCCTGCCTCTTCTCTTGTGGAGCCTGCTCGCCGAGGAGCTGCGTGAAAGGAGCTGAAGAAACGGAGAAGAGAGCTAGAGCACACAGGAAAAAAAGCTAAAAAAGCTGGAATCACTGCTCACTCTCCAAACCCTCCGCGTCATCAGTGCTCCCAGGCCAGTCGGTGCAGCTCCAGCCGGTTGTAGCCTTTTGCCACAGCCACTGCCTGCCCAGGCCGAGGCAGCCACCACGGGCCGTCGTCAGCAGGTGCCGCAGCCGCCTGTGCCGGAGCTCCAGCGTGTGGCCGCTCCTCGCCGTGTCTCGCTGCAGCTAAAGCCGCGCTCACCGCCGAAGCCCCCTGCCCGAGCCCCGCTCACCAAAAACTGCGCTCACTGAAAGCCCGCTCTTAAAGCCACAGACGCCGCCAAACCTGTCATTGCTTCTGAGCCTGTAAGAGAGATCCACGAACCGAGAAATCTTTCCTTTCTTTGCGTTCTTTTCCCCAGGCAAAAGTAATCGGCCACATTCACACACGCACCTAGTCTACCCTATACAAGAAACTCGCCGGACACGCTACCCCCAACTATAATAGTGTTTCTTTCTTTCTCTTTACCTATCACAAGTACCAGCGTTACACACCCCGAGTTTGTCTCCTGTAACTACATTTGCATATCCAGCTCCGCCCCCCCCCCCCCCCCCCCCCACACACACACACACACTTCCTCTGCTCCAAAGCTGTTACAGTAAAGGGGTATTTTAAGCACAGTCTCTGTGTTTGTGCCGGTGCAGGCGCGCGTCTGGGCAGGGTTTGTGTTCTATAGAAATACCCGGTGCAGCCAGCCGGTCCCTAGCTTGGGACCGGCTCACTGGGAAATTAAAACCAGCCAATTAGGGGCTATTCCTCCTCTAATTGACGAGAAGAGAAGGGGCGATCCGTGTTTCAACTCGAGTTTTCCAGCTCGGGTTGAACTCGGACCGCGACAGTCTGCCAGTACAAACTGCATACAATCCAAGTATTAGCCAACATTTTAAACTGAAATAGTTAAAATTTTTCTCTTGCCAACAATGGTATGACACTCTCATGAAAGAAAACATAGTGAGCATTGTGAAAACAAAGCTTTGACATGAAAATCTTCATTTTTTTTGTTCCTACAAAGCATGCTGCCTGGATCACCTACGTTTCCCATCATGTACCATCAGAGGAGAGGAGAGAGCATGACATGAAGTCCAGAACTGAGTCTGCCTAGAAGCCAGCCTTTGAAGCACCGTTTCCCAGAGATGCTGTAGCAGCATAATACCATAGTGTGCTTTGTGTTCTACACAGTAAACCCAAAAATCTTGATTCGGGCTTCACTTATTCAAAATATAGTGTTACGTTTCACCTTTCCTGCTAGAATCCCAAACCTTTCCATGTGGAAACTGTAGCCCTAGTGTAATCTTTTCAATTTAGCATTTTTTACCAAATCATTTAAAAGGAATTAACGCTCCCATTACTAATATTTATAAGCTTTCAAGGTTTTTTTCTTCTAAAAAGTCTTGTAGTCTTGTAGGGTATCATTTTCCAGTCTCCCAAGAAACTCCAGTATCTTCTGGGTACATCTGTTTCCCATTCTTTTCCTCTCCTGTATTTGCATACCAAAGCCTTCTAGCCTTAGAATGAGAAAAAAATAACATATGTGAAGGTTTTGCTCTTACCTTCTAGGTTCTGGTAGAAAGGTAACTGTATACTTCCATTTAAAAGTACTCATACTCTTTATTTCCAGGTAATCTTGTGGGTATTCTTTAGTCTCCTGGATACTTCTTTTTCCTCACCTACCATTTGAGGAGGGAAAGTCAGATTGGTTAAGGAAAACTTGAAGCTAGCAGTGACTCAGTGAGAGGTTAAAGAGTGAATAACTGCCTGAGGCCTGGTAAGTTATTACTTCAAAACACACCTCCATCTGGTAACCTGCTGAGTGTCCTGATATTCCTCCTCTGCCAAGCAGTGGAATGCGGTGGGAATGGGTCTGTAGATCAAAGCATCTGGTGCAGAGCACTCAGCATTGGCATGGTACCTGCTCAGGGAAGTTCACTTTTGACTCGTGCTCATCCGAGACAAAGAGCTGAAGCCCACCTGCAGCTGCAGTTTGTTATGGGCTGTCTCCTAGAGGACATTTGGCAGCTCGGCTTGTCTGCAAAGGGATCCATGTCATAGGCATTGATGTCAGTCTGTGGTGGGAACTGAGGCACAGCAAGGAGGGCACTTAGGGGGTTTGCTTCAAAGGTATACTGCTGATCCACACTGGAAGATCCTTGTAGATGCACCGAAGGCTGACTTCCTGGCACAACAAAGCCTCAGAAAGTCCACAGATATTCACGTTATAATTGTGTGACACTTCCAGCATAAAATATCCAGATGATTGTTGAATCTCATTCAGCACACCTTGGTTCACAACCCCAGCAAACAGACCTGGCCATCTCATGCCAGTATTGCTGATTATAACATATGAAACGAAATAAACAGCCCACTTGCTTTTGTAACAGTTTCTACCTATATATTGCAGTTTAACCTCAGCCAGCAGCTCAGCCCCACTGATCCACTCACTCACTCCCCCCAGTGGGAAGGGGGAGAGAATCGGAAGGGTAAAAGTGAGAAAACTTGTGGGCTGAGATAAAAGCAGTTTAATAGGTAAAGCAAAAGCCACATGCACAAACAAAGCAAAGAAGGAATTAATTCACTGCTTCCCATCATCAGGCAGGTGTTCAACCATCTCCAGGTGAGCCATGCTCCATCACATCTAACAGTTCCTTGGGAAGACAAATGCCATCACCCCAAACATCCTCCCCTTTCTTATTCCCCCAGTTTTATACATTTAGCATGACATCATATGGTGTGGGATATCCCTCTGGTCAGTTGGGCTCAGTATGTGAGCTGTGTCCTCTCCCAACTCCTTGTGGCCCCCAGCCTGCTCACTGGTGGGGTAGTGTGAGGAGCAGAAAAGGCTTTGGCTCGGTGTGAGCACTGCTCAGCAGTAAAAAAAAAACACCTTCTCTGCATTATCAACACTGTGTTCAGCACAAATTCAAAATACAGCACCATCCCAGGTACTATAAACAAAATCAACTCTCTCCCGGCCAAAAGCAGCACAATGTAATACCTTCTTAAATTCACATCTGATTTTGAAAAAAAAATCAGAATAGAAAAAGCAACACAAGTATTATGAATTCTTTTGCACATCTTTAATTTTTCTGAATAGGCATGTGGAATCACTTTACACTGACTTCTGCGGAGGCACCGAGGAACTATGGTGCCTCTCAGAGGAGAATCTGGGTCAGTGTTCCCTTTTTAGCTGGGCTGTAATAACAGCTGTCTAGTGCTGCTTAGCTGTATTCTAGTAGATTCCTGTTCCCTGCCTATTTTTCTCCCCTAGTGCTATGTAGATTTAACAGGACAAAAAGCTATGGTATACTAATGCTGAATTGTTTCATTATTCGTGAAACAAAAACAGCAGACCTGGGAGACAGGCTACCTTACAAAAAGCACCTGATCTCCTGATACAGCATTCCTACAAATATTTTCTAGGACATCTCCTTCAACCAGTCTTACAGATTACTATTCCCTAAACACAAGGTGACATTTTCCCCTCAGGAAATCATTAAACAATTATGTATCAAAGTCGTGATGGAATTCAAAATGTCTGAGGGATTTCCATTTTCATCCATCCTCACTCCTTATATATAAGAAAATTACATTTTACCCTCAGGAATTGGACATGCTTCCCAGCTCTATCTCAGTTTCAACTAAGCTGTAAACTTGACATGTTATCTCAATATGCCAGACAAATAAAGTTGTATCATATATTTGTGTAATTGTGCTGTACATCACAAGAAAATCTGCTGTCATTTGAAGTGTTTTTTGCAGGGTTTAAAGAGATGTTGACCTTTAAGTAAGTGTTTAAATCTTATATTTGGAGTTGTAGAGTATGACATTTGATCAGCCATTTGTGCTGAGCTGATCTTATATTCATTCCTGTGCATTTGCAAAACACTGGTGCAATATTTAATTCCTACTTTTCTTTCACCCTCTGCTATTGACACCAATTTTAAAACTCAAGTTGTAAAATGTTGCAAACTGGTAATCTTGCTGTGGTTTTTATCCAATTAGTATCTTGATTTGAACTATTACATTTATACTGCACACCTCTGTGACTAATTGAGAGAGAATTTCACAGTCTTTAATTTGGCAAGGTCCTTGGAGATCCAGTTCTATAAAAACAAAGCCCTCACTAGGAAATAATTGTTAAAAAAAAACCCTTTTCATGTCCAGAGCCCGCTTTCCTGGTATTCTTGTTCTTGAAGTCAAAAGACTTAATGGATGTAATCTCACAGGTATGTTCCCTAAAACTATGACCTAGACTGGGCTATGCTTAAAATAACTAAGTAGAAGATGGCTTCAACATTTTAAAAGCTTAATGTAACATTATGACACAGTGAATGTCACCCATGCAAACTCATTTTCAGCCCTTTGTACTGTGAAGAAAATCTTAACTGAATCTTTCAATACTATTTTTGTTGCAGAAGTCTTGCTTTACGCAGTGTTCTGGGGACCTGTCAGGACACAATGAATGGATTTGTTTTCTGTCAGATCTGTATTTAACTGATTGCAGAATTCATCTTTTATTGTGTTTTATTTTTCTAAGTAATTGTAAACAATGAGCCAACAGTCAAATTACAGACTTTACATATGTGCTATGTGCTGAAATTTATCATGCTCGATGTTCATTTCATAATTATGGGAAGTATGTAGCACATTCACAGTGATCAGGTTTTGCAAGGTTCAGTTCAACCAAATCTAAAGAAGGGCTGACATGAATGCTACATTTTTAAAGAAACTCAGAATGGAAAACACAGTTTTACTTTAGATTGTTTTTAAACACAGAATTCAGCTATACCTCAGTACATCAGCTTGAAAGCAAAATGGAGTGAGTTCACAGCATCTAAATTGCATTCTTACGCTGCTGGTCTCTGCTGCTGTCTGGCTACCTCGTTTACAACTGAGAGTGGATTATGGTTTTAAAGGATCAGGAGGTTCAGTGAATAATTTGAAAATTGGTGTTAGAAGGAACTGTAAAAGGGACACATTCTTTGAGCCACTTGGATCACAGTCAACAACACTCTTGAGTGCTCCTCAGAGGAAGTCATAACCATAGAGCACACAAAACCACCCAGGTGCATCTATTTTAGATACTTTCTAGCTTCTCAGAAGGGTAATTTTTTACTTTGAAAGATGTTGACTTAAACAAAAGGTCAGTACCTGCTGTCTCCACTTAGACATTAAGTGACACCTTAGATGCTGACTGAGGCATAAGAAGGCTATAGCCACAGTTTATGTTAGTATCTAAAGTTCATCCTTGTGTGATAAAGGCTGTGGAGACAATGAGAAATTAGCCCAGCAACAGCAGTCTCTGCAAGCAAATGCAAAATTTGAACTCTGGCACAGTGGTTCCAGAGATACATTTAGCTCATCACTTGTTAAAAACTGTTAATTCAATGGATAACCTGAAGAAATATTCTCTGCAACCACCATAAGTAGCCACTGTTTTATTTTTCTGACCAGCTTTTCTCAGCATCAGGTCAATCATCCCAGGCTAAGTGAGGCAGAAATTATTATTTTTAAAATAATACAGCTAGGCAGGCTTTGTAACCACTTTCTGACAGTGAATTCAGTTGCAAAAATAAGCAGAGAAAATTCCCATCATGTCCTGCCTGTGCTAACACAGGAAGACATTCTGCAGCTCTGCTGGCACGGGTGACACAACTCTTGCACACAAACATGTCCATCACCTTCTGCACATTTCTTCTGGAGCCTGATTGCCAAAGGGACTCCCGGCCCCCTGCTGGGAAAAAAAAATCCCAAACCTTCTTCCTTCTAATAGAACATGTCTTTCAAGATTTACAAAAATAATTGCCTCTGCTAGATAAACTATCTGAGGGATGAACAGATCCTTCTGTGCCTTTTGTTCCTCTAGCAGTGGAAATAAAGTGTTTTAAATGTGTTTCTATATATTGTTGTATGGGCTTGTCACATGTGGCCACCATGATTTTCCAGGTCCCTCGTACTGAGGCTATTAAAACATAATTGCAAGATAATTAATATTGGCTATTCTGGATGTGGTCTTAGGAATTTTTTCCCAAAATAACTGTTATTTTCTGTGTTTTCTTCTGGTATAAAAAAAAATATTTTTTAAAAAAAGGATCAATACAAATTTTAATCCAGATCCAGGTTCCCTCTATTTAGTCCAACATTCAAACCTACTGGTAAAAAGAAGTACTGGATTTCTGCCTAATTCTTTGTCAGTGCTCAGGCAGAAAAGAAAGGCAAGACAGTACTGGGGGGCCTTGGGCTCAGCCTTATCAGTAGAAACAGAGAAATTTACTCATTGATTGGCCAAAAATGTGCAAGAAAAGTGTTTACACCAAAAATGCGCAAGGTGTTTACCTGATACAAGCTTATATCCATCACATACTTGCAGGGATTTATTTCTGCTCTTGACATACTTATTTCACTCGCTCTACTGTTATCATTTATTGAAATGATTCACACTAAAGATTATGCCTTTTTATAGAGGTAGGCAGCTGTATGATTTATTTATACTATAGGTACGATAAAGATTAAATACTTCCTAATACTACTACAGAATTACATGGCACTTGGGAAAGGACTTAAGAAAGATATAACTGCCTCAGTTGAAATTTGTTTCCACCCTGGACCATTTTACCATTAAGTATGTTTTATAAAGCAATGAGCTTGAACTAGGTCTGGAAAAAAATTATATATGAGCTTGTATAAAACAAGAGCATTGGGAACTTCATGGAAATAATCTTGTTAAAATATACTGAACAAATGTCATCATGCTTTACATAAAAACTGGAAAGTATTTAAATTCAGAAGAATTTCAGCTTTCTTCAGAGAAATATGGGAGAAAGATTACTTAAAGGGGAAGAAGGCAAAGGGAGAAACAGATACGCAAATCTGCAGTTGAGAGTAACAGGCTATTAAACTTTCCAGTATGTGGATTCAAGCTGAAGGCAAGACCTACAGGTTAGAAGTTGAAGTTTCTTCAAGACCTTGTTTTGCTGACACTGAAAACAGACTTATCAGTATGCTAGGAAGTGGCAATAAGAATATAAGGTGTCAGGAAAATGTTATTTTTGTGCCCTAGGAGAGCAATTTGAGATATCTGATAATGTTTACCAGTTTCTGTGGAGTCCGAGGGTCCTACCCAAAGGGAGAATCACCACAGTTGCTGTTTGAGAACAGGCTCTGGGGAGACAAAGTATCAAGTCACATGTGTGAAATGGAAAAGGTTCAAATTGCATTTATTAAGTTTTTAACCACTGTTAAACATGAAAGTAGATGGAGGTTAGTGGCTGAATGATCTGCCTAATCAGTGGCTTTGTAAGTTGTAGTTATAGAAATGTACCTTGGATAGTATGTGTATGATTTGTGTGGAAATAGGGAAATCTTTCAGTTCTAAAGCATAGAACAATAGCAGCTTTCTTGTGAGAAAAATGAGAGTAAGATTAATAAGTATTTTTGGACTGTCCTGGTTTGAGCCAGGGTAAAGCAAACTTTCACTTTGCTGATTTTTTTTTCTTTCAGTGAACTTTTTTAGCAGCCCCAGTGGACTGATAACAACCAAGGTCACTTCTGACTGTCTGCAACCTCCCCCCCCCGTGGGGGAGCAGATTAGACCGAAGGCAGGATCAGCAAATCAAAATATTCCCTTCTCATAATATTTTCTCTATTTGGCTTTCAGTATAGGTTAAGACATCACGGAAGTCAAGCCTTTTGTTTCCTTTTTCTCTCACTTTCCTGCTTACTGTCGCTTCTATCACCCTCTCTTTGTCTCCGTCTCTTTTTTTTCATTTTTTTTCTTCACAGCCGACACCCGAGGGCCCCGTCCGTGCACCCGGACACTCCCCCCTTCAGCTGGGAGTCACCAGGGAGAAGAGTTGCTGTGAGAGTCGCTGGGGGAGGAGGGAGGGGATGGGGTGTTGCACATCCCTTTACAAACATATATATATTCCCTTATTGCTAATAATTAAAACCAATCTGTTTCACTTTTCAACCCAGAAAGCCTCTCTTCTCATTTTTTTCTCCCTCTTTCCCTACTTTGGGGGAGGGGGGTGGGACTGAGATCATTATTGTTATTGGTTTGACTGCCAACCCGGAGCCAAACCATGACATGGACATAGAATAAGACACTTATTTTTATTACTACAGTTAGTATTTAGCAATAAAAATATAACTTAGCGACACGTGATTATGTTGGAAGGTGTTTGGGGAACAGATAACAGTAATCCCATCACCAAGCACCCTGAGAAGGCATCTATGAGATCAGGTAACTGTGATGTAAATATTTTTAGGAGACTGATTCAGTCAGATAGTATTATGACCAGAGAGTTGCTGTTCAGATAGAGGTGATAGGAATCGTGTTCTAACAAAGGAATAAAATTCCTCAAGTATAGTGTGGGATACCTGCCTACATTTAATGTACAAGGCATTAATAAATTAGCTGATCTTGGGGAAAGCATGGACCACCATCTGTTTCTAGTGGACAGTACGGAGGAAACCGTCCAGTAAGATTAATACAAGTCATGGTCTGTTTTATGTACTTGTAAAAAAACAATCTTAACGTGCACTCTGCTATTTGATTTTACATCTACAGCCTTAAAACTTGCAATGAGACATGAAGATTGTTATTAAGTGTATTTTCA
This sequence comes from Hemiprocne comata, assembly GCA_020745705.1. Taxonomy (NCBI): domain Eukaryota; kingdom Metazoa; phylum Chordata; class Aves; order Apodiformes; family Apodidae; genus Hemiprocne; species Hemiprocne comata. The sequence goes on along the minus strand of CM036586.1, from coordinate 150,411,017 downwards.
GTGTTTTGCTGCTGCACCTAGTAACATAGTAAGAAACAGTCACCTGTGCTGAGATTGTTACTTCTGTAGCCACGAATGAACCTTGTTGATGTAATGAAATGCAGGTGCTTGATAGCTTGGGTTGATGTGTCAGTGCATGTTATACTGTGCAGAATCACATGATATTAAGAGACATGTAACACTGAGCTGCAAGTAGGTATGAGAGATATAAGATAAAATGAGAGGAAAAACCTTTTCTAAAGGTATGTTCCCACCAGGAATTATAACAAAGTCCAGCCAACTGAGTGACTGAGCCAATACCTTGTAACCAACAAGGCAAACTGAGCAGGGAGGACGTTAGTTAAGACACTGCTCCTTGCTTAGGCTTGGCAGCTTCTGGGAATTTTCAGCTCCCAAAACCTGACCAAAAAAATACTGAGTTGTCATCCCAAAGAGATTATCAGCATGCTGCAGTCTCTGCATACCTCATGAAGTAAACCAGCAGAGATGGCATTTTGATCCAGTGCCCTGAGTGATTTGCAGCAATGAACCATCAAGGAAGAATAGGGAAAATGTGGGCCCACTGCTGAGTGAGGTGGGAGCCCTGATAGCAGAGGATGCAGAGAAGGCAGAGTTGCTGAACACCTTCTTTGCCTCAGCCTTTACTAAGACCAGCCCTCATGAACTTCAGACCCTGGATACAGGAGAGGAAGCCTGGAGGAGGGAAGACTCTCCACTAGTCAATGAAGAGTGGGTCAGAGATCAGTTATGCAACAAATTGAATGTACACAAGTCCATGGGCCTGATGGGATGCACCCGAGAGTGTTGAGAGAGCTGGCTGATGTTATTGCCCTACCACTCTCCATCAGTTTTGAAAGATCCTGGCAAACAGGAGAGGTGCCTGAGGACTGGAGGAAAGCCAATGTCACTCCAGTCTTCAGAAAGGGCAAGAAGGAGGATCCAGGAAATTACAGACCAGTCAGCCTCACCTACATTCCTGGAAAAATGATGGAGTGGCTCATTCTGGAGGTCATCTCGAAGCACATGGAAGAGAAGAAGGTTATCAGGAATAGTCAGCATGGATTTACCAAGGGGAAATCATGTCTAACTAATCTGATAGCCTTCTATGATGTTGTGACTAAATGGGTGCATGAAGGGAGACCAGTGGATGTAGTCTACCTTGAACTTACCAAGGCTTTTGACACTGTCTCCCATAACATCCTCATGAGCAAGCTCAGGATATGTGGGATAAAAGAATGGACAGTGAGAAAGATTAAGAACTGGCTACACAATAGAGCCCAACGAGTGGTGATCAACAGTGCAGAGTCCAGCTGGAGACCTGTAACAAATGGAGTCCCTCAGGGATCAGTGCTGGGTCCAGTCCTGTTCAACATCTTTATCAATGACCTTGATCTTGGGACAGAGTGTTTTCTCAGCAAGTTTGCTGATGACACAAAGCTGGGAGGATTGGCTGATTCACCTGAAGGCTGTGCAGCCATTCAGCAAGATTTGGACAGGCTGGAGAGCTGGGCAAGGAGGAATTTAATGAGGTTCAACAAGAGCAAATGCAGAGTCCTGCACCTGGGAAGGAACAACGAAATGTACCAATACAGGTTAGGAGGTGATCTGCTAGAGAGCAGCTCCATGGAGAAGGACCTTGGAGTCCTGTAGACAACAAGTTATCCATGGGACAACAATGTGCACTTGTGGCCAAGAAGGCCAATGGTATCTTGGGGTGCTTTAGGAAGAGTGTGTCCAGCAGATTGAGGGAGGTTCTCCTTCCACTCTACTCAGCCCTGGTGAGACCTCACTTGGAGTATTGTGTCCAGTTCTGGGCTCCCCAGTTGAAGAGGGACAGGGATCTACTTGAGAGAGTCCAATGAAGGGCTACGAGGATGATTAAGGGACTGCAACACCTGTCTTATGAGGAAAGGCTAAGAGACCTGGGGCTTTTCAGTCTAGAGAGAAGACTGAGGGGGGATCTAATTAATGTCTATAAATACATGAGGGCTGGGTGTCAAGAAGGCAGGGACAACCTCTTTTCACTTGTGCCTGGTGATAGGATGAGAGGCAATGGATTCAAAATCAAGCACAGGAATTTCGACCTCAACATGAGGAAGAACTTCTCTACTGGGAGGGTTACAGAGCACTGGAACAGGCTTCCCAGAGAGGTTGTGGAGTCTCCTTCTCTGGAAACTTTCAAGACCTGTCTGGATGCCTTTCTGAGTGATCTGCCCTAGTTTTTCGTCCTGCTCTGGAAGGGCGCTGGACTCGATGATCTTCAGAGGTCCTTTCCAACCCTTAACATTCTGTGATTCTGTGAGTCTGTGATTCTGTGATTCTGTGATTCTGTGATCAAACACCCTGCCCACAGACTGGCACAAGTATGGGCAGCAGTGAACTCCCAGCAGCATGGCACTGTGTCTTTCACTATCATTAAGAAAACCACCAAATTGGAACACCAGGCAAACAGATCATCAAATGTCATCAAAGATTATTTTGATTGACCAAACAATGTGAAAATTGCTAAATGAAAATAAATCAACAGAACATTGAATTCCAAGACTGAATAATACTCACTGGGGGACTCACACTGGGATTAAAAACAATGAAGCTTCATCAGGAATTATCATGGTTAGAGATGCCATTTATTAAAGCTGCTGGTGAAACAAATGTCTATTGAGAAGTCAAAATTATCTTAATGCACTGTATATTCCCTTTACATTAATCAACAGGAGACAGCCCTTTTGGGACACAAAACTTCTTCCCTAAGGTAGGCATCTAAAATAGGTCCCAATGTCTTTCCTGTGCATTGATGATGAAGGGAGCCTAGAGCTGAGGAGCTATGATGTAGGCAATATTCTCTTTTCAACAACCATTGACACCTATGTGGCAAATGCCTTAAGATCAATAAGGCTAATCCCAATCCCTGTGCTCTAATGATCCAGCTAATTTGGTAGACCCTGAGATACTCATTGGCAGTTTCAGGAGGGAAGGAAAGGGTAGGTCACAGTTAAGGAAATACTATTGATATATGGAGAATATTCCAAGAAACATGGAAGGATGGTGAGGAAAACCAAATTAGAAGGATCAACAGCCCATAATTCTGCAAGCAGCCCCCACTACTGCAAAGAAACAAGCTGACTGTGTCTTGGCATTTACATGTGGCTGTTCACAGGGGATGTTCACAGGGGATTCAGATTCTCTTGTAAGCACCCTGTAGGTGACAACACTTCAAAATAGGCATGCCTTTAATTACCCAATGCATTCTGGCAAGATTATTGGGATATATTCTGCCATAAAATAGTGTACCTGCACACTAGGTCCAAAAGCCTTTGCATCTTACTATGAGGGTGCATGTCTTGTGATTGTAAAACAGGCCCAGTCTTTAGATCCAGCCACCAGGTGGATGAAAATCATCTGTCTGAGATCAAAATGCCCAAGAAAAATTATAAATAACTTAATCTGAATCCTGTAAAAGAGATTGGTGACTCAGGTTGTTCTCCTAGATGATTTATGATCTACTGTAGCTGGAAGACAGGAAGATTTTTTATATGTATGCAACAGCTACTTAATGCAGGAGCTGAGGTACTTTTTTTGTATCCTATCTAGTTGTTAGACAAGGCCTAGTCTGTGCATTTAATTTCTGCTGAATTAATATAAATACATTGATTACATCAGACTTCTCTTGAAGAGCTGTTTTTTTCTCAAAACACTAATTCTTTTTAAATATACAGGAACTGATGCAGAGACAAGACAGGGTTTTTTTTCTCTGCTAGAAAAATGGAAGGTTCCTGAAATGAACTGAACCAAGGAAATGTCATTATTACAAGGGAATTAATGAGACATACAGGATAAACCATAGACATAAAGGACTAACAGCCTGGATAGAGAATTGTTCCTCATAGATGTAGCCTGTCAAGCTGTTGAAGAAAATTATGAAAAGTTGAGACCAAGTCTCACCAACTTCAGTGCCCTTTTTCTTTTCAAAGAAATCCACAATTAATATATTTTCAAGTCCTATCACACATTTTCCAGGGTTTATTTTGCCATAGGCAGACATAATGTGATGCAACTTGACAATAGGCACAATGCCTGAAAAGATGCAGCACGTCAATGGCAAGGCATCCCATCAAGGACTAGAAATAAATATCTGCAAGGGGTTGTCTGTGTGTGTGTGCTTTTTCAATTTAAAAATATGCTGCAAGGGATGTCCTCATTATAAGTCATGTTCTGCCTTCAAATATGTGAAATTAATTGGAGACAAAGAAAGAGGCTGAGGACCTTTGATACCTAGCAACTACATCAGAAGGCTTGTCCCTGAATCACTGGCAACTGGCATGTGCCACAGATGGAGGGTTATGTATCTGAGAAACACACAACCAGGAATCGAAGCTGCCACTTCGACCCCCTCTGCAGTGTCCAATACTACAGTATTTAGTGCTCTGTGGGCTGCCTGAAATGTCATTGAATGAAAAACTTCCCATTTCTTGAAAGCCAATTCTTGCTTGAGACAGCTCTAGGTAGAGCATCAGTATAGCAGGACAAGAAATCCTCCTTAAAAATGCACGGATTTCCTCAGGCAAGAAATGCAGCAATCTGAACCAAATAGAAAAGAACTCAGTAGCAGTGAAAATCAAGGCACTAACTGGGCCTCCAACATCCTGTAGGAAACCTGGGGTTTTAGTCCTGCAGTCACAGAAGGAGCTTCATTATGTATGAGCCACTGAAGATAAAGTGGTGCTTGAAAAAAAACGTTCCTGCCATACTCTCATTGCCAAATCTCTGCCAAGTAATGTTCATCCCAAAATAGTGATCCTGAAGCTGGGCAGGTCATCAGAAACATTCCCTATCTGTGCAAAATGGCAAGTGTGTGATGAAGCCCTGACTCTGCCCCCAAATACTGACACAGGGAAATAGATTTGACTATGGATAGACTGCAATAGAAAGCAGATTCTCAAAGGGCTGCACAATATAATGAATCTGCCAGCTGTGGGCTCTGTAGAGTACCCATCTCCATTGCTCTTCTGGATATTCCTGTTACACACATACATACTTTCCTTAGTAATCATCACTCCTAAAGTGACACAAGTCAGCCTTTTGTATTATTTAAATAAAATGGAATTTCTTTCCTCCAAAGACAGATTTTCCTTCCCTTGTATTGCCCTGAGTTCTTCAAACATGGTTTGGCTGGTTTGCTCCTCTTCTCTGGTTCTAGGAAGAAGGAAATCAATTAGTCAGCTGGCTGGCATTGCTTTCCAGCTCTCAGCAACTTATGCATTTTAAAAATATAATAATAAACACAAATATTTGAATTCTTTTCACACAGCTGACCAAGCAGAAGTGGCAGGAGCTGGATGTCTCTGTCTGCAAAGGGCAAGGTAGCTCATGGGAGCAGAGCACAGCCCAGAGCCAGCACTTCTTATCACTGGGATTAGGGGAGGTGAGAAGAAAGGTGCTTGCTCAGCATGATTTGCAACCAGATCTGGGGGCAGGACAGTTGTTCTGTTGGCCTCTCCCCTGCTCTGATAATCATCTGCCTGCTTGTAAGAACTAAGCTAAATGCATTCCTGTTCTCTAAGGTACAGAAAATCTAATCTGTTGTTACTGCTCATGTGCTCTTCTGGCATATTTGGAGGCAATTCTGCTTAAAACTGCTTACATAAAGCCAGCTGCATTTGATGGATATTATGGAAAAAAATCTTCTTTAACTCTTTCAAGATAAGGCTGTGGTTTTTATGCCTGTGTTTGGTCGCTTATAACATTCCTTAAAACTTAGTGGAATTCGAAAAGTTTATACCTTGTAATTTCAACTCTCAGATACTTTGAAGTGAATTAGAGCTAAAAGCATATCCAGGAGGATCCTATCAGGAGGAGAGGACCCGGAAGAAAAGGAAACAGATGGACCATGGCTATACGTTGTCCTATGTTGTTAATGATGCACAGTTGTATCAGGAAAGTACTCAGAAATGGTAAGTGCTTCTTTCATTGGTATGCAACAGCTGAAAATACAGATACATATTAATGAGCCACCAGGGAGTGCTGGAGAAAAACTCAATATCCAAGAACATGATTCAATTTTCCCTGTCACAGAAGTACTGTTTTTTGCTCTTTGTTTTTTTGGGGTTTTTTTTGTTTATTTGTTTGGTTTTGTTGTGTTTTGGGGGGAGGGCGTGTGGGATTTTTTCTTACCCAAACCTAGATTAATTAGCTTGACATAAGTTACCTGAGCAATTTCCTGCACAGCAATAAATGGGTAATGTATTACTTTCTCAGAATGATGCTGCTGTAACACATCTGTCATTTATAATGACCACAACTGCAAATAACATCACAGAGATTATTGTTATTACACCACAATTTATAATGAATGGTTGTTCCAGTTTTATACATTTGAAAGCCTATCAGGTAGAGGACATATGTATAGGAAAAGAGATTTATTTACTTAAGTGCTAATTGTTTTGATGCAAACACCTGTAACAGACCAACAGTGTGGCATTCTTATGGTTCATTTGTTTCAGAGGTTATTCATCAGGGAAAACAATCCTTAATGCCTTGTATCTTCATATGCATATCCTTCATCTGCTGAAGCCAGCACTGGCTTTCAGTCTTAAAACTAAACATGTGATTTAACTGGTTACTCAGATGCAGCCAGAAATATTTTACTGCCTCTCATTATCTTTTAAGCTTTATAAAGCATTGATCATTCCTCAGGACAAACAAAGAGGAAGCTGTTTTTGGCAAGCTGGGAGCAATGAATAGCACCAAGCACATTGTTTCCTGGGTTGGCCACTACCATCAACTGTGGGAGAGCAGTGCTTCTGTTCCCTCACACACTGACATCCAAGCCCCAGTTTGCCCTCTGAAACCACCTATAGTGTCTACTGTGCTGCTTATCCTTACAGGGCATGTATGCTGCCCCGAATGCACAATCCCATCTCTTTCCCTCACTCCAGGCTGCTCCACTGTAGGCATCTCTAGAGACCACAAGCACTCTCAGTGTACAATGCCTTTTTCCTTTGAAGGTTCTGGTGTGTTGCTCCAGGTATCAAGTGGGGAAAGCAAAAGCAGTGTAGGGCCACCAACTGTTGACATGCAATTTTTCCAGAGAGAAGTTTTAGAAGCCTTTAATGACATTATGTTTTCAGTATTTTCAGCCCTGTGTTCCACACAAATGTTCTATAATTTTCTAGTTTTTATCTAAGTGATTCAAATCAACTTTAAATATCAGTATCCAAATGTAATAACACTCATCTGGAGTTAATAGCACAGTGTAAGAACAAGCCTATTGAAATCCATAGAGTTTAAGCTATTTTAAACTGATGTAAATGTCATATCATCTCATTTAGAAATGACATTTCTCAAATAAATGTATTTATTTACATGACATTAGTTAAGTGCAGGTGGGAAGTCCTGTGTTTTTTCTGGCAACAAAACTGAGTTTTGCAATGGCATTCAGGGAGATCATAGTCATACAACTGGTATCAAGTAGCTAATGATCCAAAGAACAGCATGGCAGAGAACTTAGATGGTTTAATTGTAGCCCCCAAACTAAGTTGTAATGCATTGCAATTACTTTACTTCATTAGTGGTGTTCGACATACCATTTTTCTTAATCTTCATGTCTACCATATATGCCTGAAAGAAATCAGACTGAAAAACATTATTTAAATGGATGTTTAAATATTGTTTAATATTTTTACATAGATAAGTGTTGCCTTGCAAGGGACTTAACAAAAGGTAATAAGTGATTGATTAGTGATTGTCAACATATTGTCATGGGCCTCCAAATACATAATAAGGTCTAGATTTTGTTTCATGCATGTGGTTTCTTTTTTCAGAGTGTTTGTGCATTATGTTTCTGGATGACGTGTGTGGGCAAAGGATTGTGTACTGCATTTTGCTGTGTTTTATTGCCAGGAGATTGTTCCAGATTTGTGGACAGCTGCTAAGGATGCTCCAGCTCCTTCCACATGTGGAAACCTTTTTCCAGACAGCAGCTGCTGGCAGTCAGGACTAAACCCTCTCTCCAGATGTCCTAAAACACTTGGACAAGGCAGCTGGAGTTCTGCCTTGCCTCTTGTCTTCCTTTTTTTCTCTTCCCTGCTGCCAAGCCTAGGAAACAAACTCTCACGGAAGCCCATATGTGGACTCACCCTAAAAAAACATGAAAAGGAAAAAGAAAACACAAGGACAAGTCAGCCTGTCAATGTGAAGTTTTCCCAAGCAAAATGAGCAGCACACAGCCTTTGTCCCCCCGTGGCAAGTAGAGTAGCCATTGTGCAGCCCACAGCAGGTTCTATACATGGCTGGACACACTGAGCTTCTGTATCCCAGAGAAGGGAAGCTGTCTGGGTTTCATGAGCTAGGGCTCAAGAGAAAGTTCTGTACAGGCAGGTCCCCATCATGAAATGTGCATAGCTTGAATATAGCTATTGCTAGAAGGGTAGGAATCAATCAAGGTTAAAACCTAACCTAGGATTATAAAAATGTGGTCTACAGCACACTAGGGGATTTCTTCAGTTGCTTATATTGGCTTCTACAGATATTTCATTTCATAGCTGCCAGTCTAGAAGAGCATGGGTTTCCTACATGTCCCATGTCATATCCTTGGGCATCTCAAATGACTATGTTCCTACATGTTGTGAACAAAACTAAGACCCTAATCACCAGAGTCAATGGAGAAGGCATCCAGTGAGGAGATATGAGTCTACTTCAGGGTGAATTCAGTCATGCTCCAGGCTTCACTGGCTGGATTGACCAGATCTCCACTGCTGTAAGGACAGATCCGGAACAGTGTGCTTGCAGCTGCCCTGCACAGAGGCTTTTACTGACAAATGTGTTAATCTCAAACCTAATTTGCTGGACTTTGCTAGCTCTGTCAATACTAGTAATGCAATCAACTATGCATACAGCTGAGGTCAGGTTGAGATATGTGACTGTGGACTCTGGAAGTTAAATTTTAACATGTGCATTTTCTTATAGCTTCCTTTTCACTTGCTGCTCATGACATGAATATTATCTAGGAAGTGTGAAAGTAACTCACATACAGTGAGGACAGAACATAGATGCTAGTTTATAGAATGCAGAGCAATAGTATGATTTTTAATATAATCTTAATGGCACTTAGTGAAATAAAACCTCAAATCTTAGATTAGCTTTCAAGTGTTTCAGGATGACAGATTGGTACCGTCAACACCTGATATTCTAGCATTTTATAAAAATATTAAGTGTTTTTTATAAACAGTGAAAAATGAACTAAATTAATAGGAAGACCATGACAATGAGTTTCCTTTTCTGCACAGTATTTTCATGCAATCAAGACCACAAACAAAAGTCCTTTGTGAAACTTATTAGAAATTTGAACGATTTTGGTGATGGTCTCCTTCGAGCTACCAGGGCAAGTGCTGTCAAGCATATTTCAATTGCAAATTGCAAATCTGCAAAGCCAAGAAAAAAATTTTGTAACATACAACAGTGAAACAGTGCTGTACACTTTAATAGTCATAGGATTTATTTCCTCTCTGTCTAATAGCACTTATAAAAATTTTGTCTATAATCCTCCTTTTTTGGGCACCTATGTTTGATGGGATAAGCCCATAATGCATTTGTCCAGCCACATGATGTTAAGACTCTAAGACTTAATTTATATAAGACTGTTTGATGCAGATCCTATACAAATGTGTGAACCACAAGATGGAATATATACAGATTGTATTTCAGTCATGCTAGAAGGATGATGAGTTTAGGAGTGTGCTCTGTATTTCTGACTGTTCATTCTAAATGCAAATGGATTTTAGTCTGGCAAAGGAATGGTATCTCCACCAGAAAAGCATTTTAGCATTAGTATCCAGATGCAATGTTTCACTTCTTACAAAATTATCAAATCTCTTGGATATGGTCTTCCATGGGAACAATCACTATGAGCTTTTTCAGGCTGATAGGGATTATATTATGCAGGCACTTACAGGAAGTTACTAAGAAACAATATAAGCCTACCTAGTAGATTATTATTATAATCAATGCCCCATGGCTCTGGATCATCTAAAAGGACTGAAAAGCCCCAGGTTCACATCCTGTGTAGGTACCTGTACAAAGAACAATCTGCTGGACAGCTGATACAACCTCTGAGAATGGGGGATCCTTCATACAGGCACCGTCAGCCCTGCCATGTGTACACAGGCAATTCTGACTATTTGGCCTTTTCATTTGGCCAGTGAAGTGAGAACATACCTCTAAGACTAGCTTGTAGGATGCAACAGGACAGCAAAAATCAATTAAAATTGATACTGAATACGGTGTCCCCATGCAAGAAACAAAAATGCATGAGACAGCAATCCAAATTACCAAATTTGGTGGAGGACATGCTTGAGCCAACACCCTGTTTTCCATGGGTGTCTAATTCCCCATCAGTTTTCATCATCCTTCTTGGTCTGTGTGTGGACAACACCAAATAACTGGGTGTCTGTCTTCATTGGTGTGCCTGGGTGCCATGGAAAGATAGCTCAATCTAAATCCAAAACTCAGCAAACTTCCTGCCATGGAAACAAAAGCCCTGGTCTTCATTTGTAATAGTATTTAAGCAGTAGAAAACATATTTTGATTTAGAAAGGGTATTTTTGAGGTGCAGGAGCTAAATATTGTCGCATCCAACCAGGGATCCCTCTGGTTCAGTGATCCTTAAGGCTTTGCTGTATGAATAGCCACCCTTATATAGTCCCTACTGTAATTGCTTTGATTCTTTCATTTGCTCTGAAATAAACCTGTCTTCCAAAATGAAATACAAACCTCTCCTATGATCTCCCAGATTAATACAGTTGTCCAAACAATTTGTAATCCTAACTAGCAGAAATACAGTCTCTGCCATGAAATTCTTCCCAAAGGACCCAACTTGTTTTCTATCTGTTCCTCATTCAAGTGTACAGTGACACTTTCTTGTGCCTTGCTGGTGTATGAAATATTAGAAAGGTTTTCCGTAAGTGAAAGAAAAAAAAAAAGGAAAATAAACATTATCATACATTTCATTGCATAAGAGAAACCATATTGCCATATCAATACAAATAAGTTATTTTTTACATATCAGTGAGAAAATATAACCAATATCAACACAGTCTGAACAGAAACAATGTTTTGTTCAAGTTATTATGATTACCTGCAGCTGTAATAAAACTCCTGCCTGATTAAATAAACTTCTTACAGATTCCAGCCTAAGTAACACGCTATTTTCTGCTCTACAGGCTCTTTCAGAAGCAATCCAGCATGTCCTAACCAGCTCCATCTTCCTTGCCTGAGCTTCAGATAACATCAGTCTCAGCAGCAGAGCAGGGCACAAGATTCAAGAGTCACAGAATCATAGAATGGTTTGGGTTGGAAGGGACTTTAAAGATCATCTAGTTCTAACTCCCCTACATGGTCAGGGACACCTCCCACTAGACCAGGTTGCTCAAAGCCCCATCCAGCCTGGCCTTAAACACTTCCAGGGATGAGGCATCCAGAGCTTCTTTGGGCAACCTGTTCCAGTGTCTCACCACCCTCACACTACAGAATTTCTTCCTAATAGCCAGTCTAAATCTACCCTCTTCCAATTTAAAACTGTTGCCCCCTCATTCTGTCACTACATGCCATTGTAAAAAGTCCTTCCCCAGCTTTCCCGTAGCCCCTTCAGGTACTGAAAGGTCACTATAAGGTCTCCTTGGAGCCTTCTCTTCTCCAGGCTGAACAACCCCAACTTTCTCAGCCTGTCTTCATAGGAGAGGTGCTCCAGCCCTCTGACCCTCTTTGTGGCAGTGGCAGAGCACTCATGCCTTCCTCTGCTTCCCAGTCCTGGTGCTGGGGTCTGTTATATTATCTGTTAAGCTCTCTGGATCTGGCAGAAGCAGCTCCACCTTAACCCCTAATGGGCCAGGCGTTGTGTCACCTTTGTTGGGTTAGACTTGGTGGTACTGTGACCGATTTCTGGTCTTACTCCCTGCTGAGCTGCGCAACTTTCAGCAAACACAGTGGCACCTGGTTTTCTCAGGCAATTTGGAGGTGAGACCCTCTGTCCCACCTGAGAGGGTCCCCAGCCAATGGGGTGTCTTGGCCCAGGTGGACCAATGAATGACTACAGGTCAGATCTGACTTAGCCCATAAAAATGGAGTTCCTGCTGGGAAGTCCTTGGTTAGGTTTTCCTTTGGAGTAGTGGGTCTGTGAGGAAGCCTATCCCATAGGCTGGGGTGCCACCTAAGGAGACTTCTTGAGATTGAGTGACCTCATCTTCGATGAGTGATAATTCTTGTAGCTATATCTTTGAGTGAGCCTTGCCCCTATTGGGCAAGTGATTCCAGCTACCTGAGGGGGAGGCTTTCCCTTTGTCTGAGTGCATGTGCACATGTGGGATTATTATTGTCCATGTTAAGACTATTAAAAAAAACCCTTAGGAATGCTTAAATAGTTGTTCTGTAGCATATTCCCAACTGACATCTGAATCTGTGACATTATTTTTTTTTATTGGAGTGCTAAATAGTGTTGATTAGAATAAATATGCATTCCTAGTAAACCCCTGTGTGTTTGTAGGTCCCTCCATTAAAGTGGCCCTCCTCTGGACTCACTCCAGGATGAGATGTTACTTCAGAGCCTTCATTCTCCATGCTCACTTCTCTATCACAGATAAAGGTCATTACAGTTTGCTCAGTTCTTGGAGATGATTCCAAAAGCAACACTGTGGTCCCTGAGAGTCCCCATAGAGCTTGATGGGGCTAATGTGCTCCCACCCCTGGAGGAGCAAGGAAACAATGGCCAGCCTTTCTATGGGAGGAGCTGGTAGACAGATGTCCAGCCATCCTTCACAGGAGTGTGAAAGCTTTCATGCATCCAGGAGGAGCACAGGCCAGCACAGGGTAGGTGGGCAGCAAGGGAGGACCTCTGGGACAACATGAGGATCAATCTCATCCCCACCAAGGGCAATGCAAATCAAAGGGGGCTACTTTCTTCTTTAAGGAGCTACTCAAGAAAGTCAGAGGCACCCACTGCACTGGCCCAGGGCTAGTAACATTGTAAGAGAGCAGAGGGAGGAAATATCTGACACTTCCTTTCAAAAATTTTCCAGAAGAATTTACCAGCTCCTGTTTGCTCTGCTCCACTGAGCAATCTAGATGAAGTCTGGGGAAGTTGCAGGATTTTCTTTTTTCTCAAGTAACCTTCCTTCAGCCTCTGTGTGCAGAGGTTCAGAGACTGATGGCAGTAAGTGGAGGATAGAAAGGGGAAGCTGCTGAATATGAGAGCTATTGCTCAGGCAGTGATGATTACAAGAGCTACACTAATGGTTTTCAGAGGAGGCAGGATGGTGGCTTTTATCCTGAGGAATATAAACCAGCATAATCTCATCTGAATTGCTTCCCTGCTGCAGATAGGCAATTAAACATCTTCATCTGCAGCTTGCACTAAGAAGCTGTAAGTGGATCTAAAGCTGCAGAACCAAAATAAGGCCTGTGAACTGCAGCAGATGTGCCAGTCATTGTGTTGTTCATCTAAATTTGTGAGGGAGTTGGATGCATTTTGATCTGATACTTTAATACATTGAGGTTGTTTGGGGTTTATGGTTACAGGAAAAGACATAAAATGGCAGAGCATGAATAATCTGATTCAGAAGGAGGTTGAGTTTTAGCATCCTACCTGTGTGTCTGTATCTGGACATTTTTGCACTTAGAGGAAGGTTTTTATCTCAGTTGTCTTTAGCCATCTGAGTTACGTGCTCAGAACAATGAAGTAACCCAACTACCTTCATAGTAATTAAGAAAAACAGTATCTCCAGGTTCAGCTACTCATCTTAGGATGTGTCTTTTAATTACTCTGCAAATCAGCCTTTCTTTTTCTTTTCATTGGAAATGAGATTAATCAGATATCAAGTGAAAAAGTCCTTCCCTAGGATTTCCCTAGTCCTTCCCCTTCCTTCCAACGGAAGTTTGCTCCTGAAGCTGCTCCATGAACGGTTAAAATTTTGCTCCTGAAAGGGTTATTTATTCACTGAAAAAGATAAAATCTATGCTGAGTCTAGCTTTTCTTTCACTAAACATCCACTGTGTTCTGCCACTGCTTCAGGCATCCTCTGCTGTCACACGGTTGCTGGGGTGAGTGGTGGCATTCCTATAAATTATTTCAACACCTAGAGAAGACAGCTCTGCTATCTCCAAATGCAGCACTGAGATGTCTCCAAAAAGAAGGGAAGAGAGAAACAATATAAACAGACACTTTTACAAATTACATACAAGTTTTTCCTGCTCTGACTGCAAAGAACCAATATAGCACTTGATCAACCCAGCTGGAGCCTTCATTCACCTCTCCCACAAACAGCATGTGTGCATGCCACTTTCTGAGGTCCCATAGAACAGCAGTTCTCTAAGGATGTGAGAGGACACAGCAACTGTGACACAAGCTGGGGACAGGAGGGATGCATAAGCTGCCCTTCAGCCAACACCCATTCCTAACTTCTCCCTCTCCTGTATGCCTCAGCTGCCCACCATGAGCAATGTTCTCACCTGCAATAAACATCCTTGGCTTCAGGATCCTCTTTCCAGCCCAATAACCTGATGGTGGTAATGCAGGAACAATTGCTCTGCCTCTAGCCTGTGCATTAGCTCCCATATCTGAGTCTCAATCTGAACCAGGACACCAGTGTGTGGCGGCTCCCTCCACCCTGGTTGGCAATAGCAGAGCTGCAGGACTCCCCTGATGGCTGATCTATCAAACTCTAAGAACAGGACAGTTTCATACAACAGTACCCTGAGTGTTGTTTTTCTCTATTCTCTCATTTGTGCCTCTTTCCCATCCTTCCTATCTCTCCCCAATTTGACTAGGAGTTTCATCTATCCAACTATACTTTTAAGTTACATAAATACATATACAATATGTGTAGCATTTAAAAACACCGTATGAATTATATATGTACACATTATCTAATGAGGTATGATGTGACTTGGGTTTTTTCCCTTAAAAGCACAAATACAAATAATTAGGTCTTTAATCTTCCCTTCATGTTACAGATGTGTTCACTGGGTGCTTTACCCAAGCTATAAGAATGTTTTAAGAGATCCCTCACTGTGTATTATTCAGTTTCCCATTTTATACGAGATGTCAGGGTCTTTTTAAGGTGATCAGGTAGTATGCATCTGAAAAAATATAAATCTTGAATATTCTTGGCTTTTAAAATCCATTAGAAAGTCATATTTTTAAAGGCTTTTTACATTTGAAGATAGGTAAGTAAACTGGCAGATAAACTCTAGAGGCCTGCAGAATGCATTTTAATTAGTCATGAAATGTCACGCTTCTACAGAGAAATTATTTTATATTTGAAAATACAAGCACAGCCTCTAGGAGCTAAAATAACTTTGATGGCTGCACATTGGTTTCAGTTCTCCTGCTTGCCTGTAGCTCTGTACTATCCCTGATCCACAGAGACTTTTAATCTCTTGGACATAAACACAGTAAGAATGATGGTAATTCAGCAGCTGTTATTCGTGAAGTAAGGAGGAAGTTCTATGCAATATGTGAGAGTAATATTGCAGTTACACACACACACAAACTAAAAGTAATACAAAAATGTAATTAAAGAAGAGAAAGGCAGAACTCCATCGACTTCAGAAAATCATGGCAAAACTGGATTTGTTTTTCAAGAATGGTTGCCCTTTTTGTTGTTTCATAATTAAATAAATGGTAAATGTCTCAATAATAAAATAATAAAGAACATTGACTCTCTTTTGAAGGGACTGCATGGTAAGGGGTAAGGGGTGTAATGGAGTGTCTAAGAAACTTCACTGCCATCTGGGGTATTTGGTAATTTTTTTCTTGATTAGGTAAACATTATTTAGAATATTATTTTGGTTGCAGATACAGAATTTATCATATTTAGGAATCTTATTAGTTCTCTTCAATAAAATTCTTTATCCTCTGTTCTATGCAGACTTCTGTGTGACATGTAATCCTATGTATTTAATTGTATTTTATAACAAGATGTGCATTTTTGCTAGTACCCATATATTGCATTTAGCCTTTCTGGCAGTTGGAAGAGGAAGAGGGAACATGGTGAGGGGGCGTCACAGTTTAACGCAGGATTCGCAATTAAACAAATTACAATAATGCTCTCTATCCCCTCCCACCCAGATAGGGAAAGGAGAGAGAGACAGTAAGGAGAGGCTTTCCGGATTGAAAACTAAACTAAATAGCTTTAATGAAATACTAATGATGAAATAAAATATGTACAAATATGTACAAATATGTGCAGGAATGTGCAAAACCCTATTGCCTCCCTCCACCCCCAGCAACTCCCACAGCATCTCCTGAGCTGTGAGCAGTTCTGAAATGTCCTGGAGCGCTGCCGGAGAGCAGCAGAGCAGACAGGAGCTGAGGGGAGAGTTATGGGGGTCAGGAATGTACAGGCCTAGGGATCAACGGTGGTGGATAAATGGACAGAAGAGGAGGGAAGAAGGGACTTAACTTCTGTGGTCCCAGAATTTATACTGAGTGTGACATACATAAGGATGGAAGAATCTGTCTGGCCAGTTTTGCCACCTGTCTAGTCTGCTTCTCCCTACAGGAGGGTTGTATCTGACTCCTCCACTCGTTTAGTGTCCAAAGCAGCAGACTGAACAAGCGGACCAAAGTGTCCTTGGTCTCTCAGCAGTAACTATAAACATTTGGGCACTATCAATCCACTGGCTGGAAAACTTGCTGCTCGTTTCAGCAAGTGTGCTGCTTAAAAGAGAGTTCACTGAAGAAAAAAAAATCCTTAAAACAAAAATTGGCTTCATCCTGGCTCAAACCAGGACAGAAGGTAGAGTCAATTCCATGTTTTTATTAATATTAAAAATATGTATTACCTGTCAGTTGGGCAAATTGTATTATATACTTCACCTGTACTGTACCTAGCCAAATACTTTTCTCATTTCATTTGTTTAGATTTGTCAGCAGATACAAATGAATAACACTTTCAATCAGGAGTATATCATTTTCAAATTTTGGAAAATTAAATTTACCTTAGCTGTGTCTCTGAAATCCCCTTTACTGTGAGCAGAAGCCCTGTGCTCCTCTTCAGGGAGAACATGACCAGAAGTCAGAAGGACTCTATAATTGAGTTGGAGAGAAAGGAGTTTAGAGCTAATTTTATTAGAATGAGCTTCTCTGCAGGAATGTGTTTTAGCCTGAGATATCTGCTACTAAAAGTCAGAGCTAAGTACTCCTCGTACTTGACTTAATTAATCATTCTAATTATCTTCCAGACATGTTTTTCCTTTTTTTTTTGAACAGCATTTCCTGTTTTTCTTGGCTAATAAAAATATCATAGTTCAAGTTTATAAACTGCCACAATTACTCTGTGTGAAGAAGAAATGTGATAAACAAGGCCAAAATAGTTTGGGTAGAACCAAAAATAATGTCTACTGGTATGGAGACATAGAGAGGAGTTAAATTAATTTTATGGACAGATCATAATAGGAAGTGTTGGATAAAAATAAGTTTCTAGCCATAAAAGTGTAAGCCAAAATGTTCTTCTGGTTCTTTGAATATTCTCACAGATTTCTTACCAACTCTGCACAGTTTACAAATACAAATCTACTTTCTGACTACCAGCCCTACAAACTCAGAATAGAATTTGAAAGTCAAGCTGTGGTATTTTTGGCCTATATACTGTCAGGACTGAAATTATTTTCATTAAATTGATATTTTGCATTCATGCACAGATCAGCATCTCCAAAAATCCAACATGACTTTTTGAGTCCATTTGTGGCCCTGGCTTAGTAATACTAAAAGGACTAAAATGCTACTGTTAATGCTGCACTGTAAGCTGGTTATAACATACTTAGAATTTCTACTCACCCTTTCTCATGCAATTTTTTAAAACTATTTTTGTTATTAACAGGCACATTATACCATCTCGCACTGCTGACAGGAGTAGAGCTCCGCTAAAGTGAAACCAGCCAGCCCTGTTGAGGCCCCGACAAACAGCATAACACTTGTCCAAATCTTCTGGTTTCACTGCCCAGGCTGCACCTTGGATGTATGGTGGACAGTGTCCCTGACAGTGCCTTGGGTCTGCCCTCTTACAGGGAGATGCTGCCTGAGAAATGTCCTGTACACACCCCTTGCTCAGTACAAACTCCTCCAGGATCAGGTGGCTGAGGGTTTGGATGTGAAAAAGAGCTTTGTATCTACCTTCCTCTGCCATCACCAGCATGCCCTGGCTGGAAAGGAAATATCTTTTCTTCTCTGGAGAAGATACCAGATGAGAAGGATGCACATTCTCCAAGAACTGTTCAGGCACAGGTTTAACATAGCTGATCTGAGAGGGGAAGGCTGATGAAGGACATGGAGCGGTGGGACTTCCCCTGAAGTAATCATGATAAACACATGATTGTTTTCCATTAAGTGCACAGAAGCGAAGCCACATCTCTTATATAAAGGAAGCATGAAATTAGTTTGACTTGGCTGTAACTGTTCCATGTCATGATCTGTAGCCAAGTTATATATTCTGCTCTATGTTTTGCTTTCTGTTACTATTTCAAAACTGCACAGACATACTTATTATTGGCACTTCTAATCTTATGTCCAGGCACTTTTTTTCTGTGCTAATGCCTGTACATTCATATGACTAAGAAAACTACGTAGGTTTTATGAAATGGATAAGGTATGATGAAGCTAGCAGGTTATTATTTCAACAAAAACAGTACTAAACTGTATTTACTACCTTGAAAATTCTTCTTTTTTATTATTTCTCTCACACTAGGTTGCAGAAAAAGACATTCAAAGATCTTTCATGAGTAGATATAGCATTTTGTGTAATTTGAATAGGGTTAGATTGCTCTGTTTAGTTTTGCTATGATCAATATTTGCATTTTTGCGTGGAAAAGACCAAGCTAGTTGATATGATGGTTTAGAATTGCGAATTGCCTTGCATAACTAACTGATCCACCACTCTGACAACAGCCTGTCTTTTGTGACTATGCTCCTTCTGCCACTAAAACACATCTATCCTTTTATTGCTAAATGCCCTGTACGAAGATATCTAATCTAAAGCAGTTAACTTTAAATATGTTCTTAAAAATCCTACCTTTCAATTCATGCCATGAATATTTATGCAAGTCATAAGCTTTGGATGGGTTTGACATAGCTTGTTCCCAGAGCTATAAAATATGCAAGAAAGATGTTCTGTATTCAGAAACCACTGTTCCAGCTTTTAACCCAAAATGTCATAATCTCTCTTGTTGGCACCTACCCAAGCTTCCCAGATGCTGCTATATTATTAATAATTAGGACTATATATTTTTTCAGTTATTTAGTTATAATACTGTAATTCACATGCAGAGTAACACAAACACAAAGGTAAATTAATTCCTAAATATCTCTTCATTTCTCTATATACAATTGTAAATGGATTTTGCACCTGCATTTACAATTGCAATCTCAAAAAATTCGAGATAGCTGGAGGTTTCTAGCTTTTCTTTTTCTCCTCATGAGAGAATAAGAACAATGAATTGCACTCAGAAACAGTAGCACAAAGGTTGTGTGTGTGCCACATAGTTGTCAAATCATTGACCATATTGTTTATCAATACTATGCAGTGCTCAGTGTAATGGCTGAATGTGCATCCTAGCTGTTTCCATTCTCAAGAATAATCAAGATACTACCAGAGTGTAAGATTGGGGACCTGATTTATGAAAGCAAACCTGGGGGGAAGGGAGTCAACCGTGACCATTGCTCACACCAGTATGATAATACAGTTGATTCTGCAAATTTAGCCTGTCGGGGTGGAGAAAATTTCCTGACACTCAGAGATGGCTCAGCAAACCTTCTTCTAAGCTTCAAAAATTGTGGCTGCTTCCTATAGGAGCTATGTCAGTACAGTGGATTTAAGCCTAAAAGGCTTATGAGGATGTGAAAGCAAGATAGAAGTTGTTCTGTCCCCTTAACTACAGAAACATCTTTGATGCCTGCAGTAATAAAAGAGAGTTAGCCCGGGCTGCTCATCTGGCTTTGCTCTGGACTCACTCTTACTTCACCTGCACATTACAGCTGAGGAGGTGGATCAGTCCCCCCATGCACAGCTCCAGAAAGGATCTGATCTGCTCCCTGCTTTTTTAAGCTGAGTCACTCACTGAACTCACTAAAACTAGCAAGGTTTCTTGACCCTTCTACTCCCAATAGGATACCAATTCCAGCCCCTCCTTACCTTAGACCCTCATTTCGCTTATGTTAATATTATCCATTCAATAGCATTCTTTTGAATATGGCCTTCATTGTATTTAGCATTTAGGATGGGATAGAACCACTTTCTGCTCTGGAGAAGCACGAAAACACTCCTTATCATCTTTCCCACAAAGAGGAAAAAACATGATTCCACAGAAAGATCTGAAGAACTCACATGACCTTGCTTTCATCAAGCTGGCTTAGGAATGAAATCATATCTGCATAGACCAGCTTTGGCTAAATAAGCCAGCAGTGCATCAGGCTGACAGCAACACTGCCAGAGCCAGTACTCACTGCATTACAGCTGTCATGCCTCCAGATGCAGCGCGTGGCAGCCCATGGGAACTGGGTCTAGGGCAACGCTTGGTGCTCAATCCATGATGCCTTGCAGAGATCTAGTGTTTGCAGTTACTCTGTTAGATGCTGCCTGGCAGCTGAAAGAATAAATTCCACTTTTACAGGTTACTAACAAAAATACCACAGGTGTGACATCACAAGCATATTCACCACCACTCTTCTCCACAGCCCCATGACACCTCCTGCTCTCTGCTGTGTCACAAACTAGAGCAGAAAAATGGCTGAGCTGAAGAAAAACTCTGCAGAAAGAAGACTTGATTTCCTCCCTCCAACAGATGAGCTTCTTGACTCAGCCCATTGACCAACAACACAAATGTTGGTGTCAGCACAGCCCAAGGGCCATGATGGGGCTGGACTGGTCCAGGAGGAGAAGTTGATAGCTGACAATAGAAATGACAGCATTAAGGTGTTTGCGAAGTTCCTCCCTGTTGAACAAGAAACAAGTGTGCATAAAGTGATTTCAACAGAAGAGACAAGGGCAAGTGCAGAGAGTTGCAAAATAATTAACAGGAACCAAGACTACCACTTCTCCAGAGCACACTGTCACCCCTCGTCCCTTCCTGAGACAAGTGGCAACAAGGCTCCACTTTGGCACTCAGTTATGACAGACTCCCTGGCAGAGTGTCCAGGGTCCAGATTTTGGGCACATCTAGCTCACAGATGTAAAGGATGCATTCTGCCAGCAAAAGTGATCATAGCTTCCTAAGTGGTGAGCCCCCACCATACCCACCATGTCACCACATGCAGTGCCCCACTCCCTGTCCCTTCCCTGACCATTTCCCACCACAGCTGACCCAATGGTCAGTTTGAAAACAGCCCAAAGCTCCTTCAAAAATTTGGATTAGGGACAAGAGATGAGGAAAGGAACTGTATTTCTGGATGAAAGATCCATTTTTCTACCTCACAGCATCGATGATAAAATTTAGCTAAGTCATAACGATATCTCTGTACATGGCTTACTACCTACTGTCATGCTGGGTGCGTTCTGCAAACCATCCTCTACGTTCCACCAGAAAAGCCACACAGGGGAAAGGAGATTGATCCAGAATTAGAGGAGAAATCCGGAGGAGAGACTCTTTCTTCCTGAATACCAGGGGCTGTAAGAAGACTTTGCAACTTTTTCAAGGCAGAAAATCTTTGCTCTTTTCAAAAAAATGTTGATGAATTGCCATGCAGTTCCAATGTCTTCATTATAGTTTTCTGAACACAATCGTAATTCAACTGAATGCAACTCTAGGTATTATAAGGAAGTGTGGGGAAAACTTATATCCTCAGGGGGAAGCACAAAATTTAATCTTTAATTCAGAGCTTCACAAAATTGCCCTTATCAGGTTTTATCACTGTGGCTTAGTCTTCCAGCACCTGTGTGTCCCTTACTGCCAGGTGAATGAGTAAGCATTAGCTCAAGGGAAGTTTAGAAAATGAGTTGTGAATTATCAATGGGAGGAAACACTTTTACATAGGAATATATAATGAATATAAACTACAGAGATGGGGTCCTTCTTACAGCTGTCTACATAATGGGGGTAAATATGTCTGAGTATACAGTATGTGAAGACATAATAATTAAATCTGTAGGCGATGGAATCTCCATGCTTTAAAACCTGGCATAGGAAAATAAATGAAATGTGAAGATCCTGAACCTTAATGCAGAATCACAGAGTCACAGAATGTTAGGTGTTTGAAGAGACCTTGAAAGATCATCTAGTCCAACCCCCCTACCAGAGCAGGATCCCCTAGAGTAGGTTAGACAGGAACATGTCCAGGTGGGTTTTGAATGTCTCCAGAGAATCAGAGAATCATAGAATACTCATGGTTGGAAAGAGGCTGTGGATTCCACAACCTCTCTGGGCAGTCTGTTCCCCTGTTCTGTCACCCTCACAGTGAAAAAAGTTTTCCTCATGTTTACATGGAACCTCCTATGCTCCAGCTTGCACCTGTTGCCCCTTGTCCTATCACTGGACATCACTGAGAAGGGCCTGGCTCTGTCCTGACACTCGCCCTTTACAGATTTGTGAACATTAATGTGGTCACCCCTCAGTCTCCTCTTCTCCAAGCTAAAGAGACCCAGGTTCCTCAGCTTTTCCTCATAAGGAAGATGTTCCCTTAACCTTCTTGGCTCTGTGCTGTGGACTCTATCAAGCAGTTCCCTATGCTTCTTGGACTGAGGGCCCCAGAACTGGACACAATACTCCATATGTGGCCTCACCAAGGCAGAGTAGAGGGGGAGGAGTGCCTCTCTCAACCTACTAACCACACCCCTTCTAATACATCCCAGGATGCCATTGGCCTTCTTGGCCACAAGGGCACATCGCTGGCTCATGGTCATCCTCCTGTCCACCAGAACGTCCAGGTCCCTTTCTCCTACACTGCTCTCCAGCAGGTCAGCTCCCAATCTGTACTGGTACATGGGGTTGTTCTTCTCCAGATGCAAGACTCTACACTTGCCCTTGTTGTATTTCATTACATTTCTCCCCACCCAACTCTCCAGCCTGTCCAGGCCTCACTGAATGGCAACACAGCCTTCTGGTGTGTCAGCCACTCCTCCCAGTTTAGTGTCATCAGCAAACTTGGTGACAGTCCACTCTGTTCTCTCATCCAGGTTCTTGATTAACATATTGAATAGTACTGGTCCCAGTACTGACCCCTGAGGGACTCCCCTACACAAAGGCCTCCAACTAGACTCTGTCCCCTTGACCACAGCTCTCTGACTTCTTTCCTTTAACCAGTTCATAATCCACCTCATGACTGGATCATCCAGACCACACTTCCTCAGTTTAGCTGCGAGGATGCTGTGGGAGAAGGTGTCAAATGCTTTACTGAAATCAAGAGAAACGACATCCACTGCTCTACCATCATCTATCCACCTGCTTATGTCCTCCTGAAAGGTGGTTAAACACAACTTCCCCTTGGTAAAACCATGTTGACGGCTCCTAATGACCCTCTTATCCTTGATATGCCTAGAGACAGCGCTGGGATAAGTTGTTCCATCACCTTTCCCGGGATGGAGGTGAGGCTGACTGGTCTATAGTTACCTGGGTTCTCCTTCTTACTCTTTTTGAAGACTGGAATGATATTTGCTTTCCTCCAATCCTCAGGCACTTCTCCTGTTCCCCATGCCTTACCAAAGATGATGGAGAGTGGCCTAGCAATGACTTCTGCCAGCTCCCTCAGAACCCGCAGGTGCATCCCATCAGAATGGATGGATTTATGGATGTCCAGATTGCTTAATTGATCCCTAAGCCAGTCCTCATCAATCAAGGCAAACTCCCCCTTTTTCCTGACTTCCTCTGGGGCCTCAGGGGTCTGGGGCTCTTGAGGACAGTCTTCAGCAGTAAAGACAGAGACAAAGAAGGCATCAGTAGCTCTGCCTTCTTTGTATCCTCTGTCACCAGGGCACCCACCTCATTCAGCAATGGGCCTACGTTGCCTCTAGTGTTAGTTTTGTCTGCAATGTATTTGAAGAAGCCCTTCCTGTTGTCCTTGGCCTCTCTTGCAAGGTTTAATTCCAAGGAGGCCTTAGCTTTCCTAGTTGCCTCCCTACCTCCTCTGACAACAGTCTTATATTCCTCCCAAGTTTCCAGCCCCTCCATCCATGATCTGTAAACTCTCTTCTTCCACTTGACTTTGCTCAGCAGTTCCCTCTTTAACCATGCGGGTCTCCTGGCTCCCTTTCTTGATTTCCTACCCGTTGGAATGCTCTGATCTTGAGCTCAGAAGAAGTGGTCCTTGAATGTTAACCAACTATCTTGGGCTCCTTTACCTTCTAGTACCCTGTCCCATGGGATTTCCCCTAGCAATTGCTTGAAAAGGCCAAAGTTGGCCCTGCTGAAGTCCAGGGTCATCATCCTGCTTGGTATTTTGTTCCTATTGCACAAGATCCTGAACTCCACCATCTCATGGTCACTGCAGCCAAGGCTGCCCTCAACCTTCACTGCTTCAATCAGGCCCTCCTTGTTAGTGAGTGTAAGATCCAGCAGTGCTCCCCTCCTAGTTGGCTCATCCACCATTTGCATCAAGAAGTCATCATCAATGCACTGGAGGAACCTCCTGGATTGTGAATGGCTGGCTGAGTAGGCCTTCCAGCAAATATCAAATATCTGGGTTTTTAAAATCCCCCATGAGAACCAGGGCCTGTAATTGTGAGGCTGCTTTCAGCTGCCTGTAGAAGGCCACATCAACTTCATTGTCTTGATCAGGTGTCCTGTAATAGACACCTACAACAGTATCACCCATGCTAGCCTGCCCCTTAATTCACACCCACAAACTCTCAGCTGGCTTCTCATCCGCCCCTGGACAAAACGTTCTAGTTGCTCTCTCACGTAAAGAGCAACTCCACCACCTCGCCTTGTTGACCTGTCTTTCCTGAAAAGGACATAGCCATCCATGACCACATTCCAGTCATGTGAGCTGTCCCACCATGTGTCTGTAATTGCTACCAGATCATAACCCCTTGTCCACACACAGATCTCTAACTCCTCCTGCTTATTCCCCATACTGCAGGCATTGGTGTGTAAGCGTTTCAGATAGGGAGTTGAACACCTGGTTTTTGCTCTGAAGGGGTGGTAGGCCTTCTGATTCTCAAAAATGCTAGCACACTACCCCACAAATGCTGGGCTACAACATCCAAGGGCCTCACTTGCATGTCCAGTTACATCCCCCTCCCCCTTCAAACCTAGTCAATCAGCCCCACAAAATCTTGTGCAAAGACCCTCTTCCCCCTCTGAGAAAGGTGTTTCCCATGAGGTGCCAGCAAGCCTGCTCCTGTAGAGGCCATCCTGTTGTCAAAAAAGCCAAAATTGTTGCGGTGACACCAGCTACAAAGCCACCTCTTGACAGACTGTATTCATCTGTTCATCCTGTCATTGTCTGCAACTGGAAGAAGAGATGAAAAGATAACCTGTGCCCCAGAATCTCTCACAACCCGTCCCAGTGCTCTAAAGTCTCTTTTGATTGATCTTAGACTGCAAGTCTCAGCTGGTTCTCCATCTACATGGAAGCTCAACAGTGGGTAATAATCTGAGGACTGTACTAAACTAGGAAGTTTCCTAGTGGCATCCTTAACCCAGGCTCTAGGCAGACAGCTGACTAGTTAGGAGGGTCTACCCTGCATATGGGATCCTCTGTTCCCTTCAGAAGGGAGTTATCTACAATTATATATCTACAATTATAACCCTTCTTTTCTTCCTTGTGGATGTCATCATAATGTGGATGGTAGATCTTCCAACTGCTGGCATACCTCTGGTGTAGGCTGCCCAATATCCACGTCTTCATTTGGCTGGTCTTTCTCAACCAGAGCCTCATATCTGTTTTTCAGTGGCACCTGGGGTGGTGAGGTGGGCAAGGAAGGAGTTCTGTTGCCACAACCATGAACTTGCTTCCATTCACTCCCCTCGTCCAGGCTACTGCCTCTTCTCTGGCAGGGGCAGGATACAGGGGCTCCCAGGTCCTGCATAATTTCTGATGGGTGCTCCCATTTCTGTTTCAAAGAGAGCAGAGCCTGGCTCCACCAGCCTATCTCCATTGTAGCTTCTCTGATGCTCCTTAGTCTTTCAACTTCTTGCAACTCTGCCACTTGGCAGAGGAGATCATCCACCTGCTTGCAGCACACACAGCAGTTGTTATAACTGCCACTTGTTGCCAGCAAAAGACTCTGACACTCCCTACAGCCTGTGGCCTGCACAGCTGCGTGTGTCCATGGGTACTCTGGGTTCCCACATCCATCCTGACTGGTGTTGAGCGTATGGCCTTCTGCCAGGTGGAGACGTAGTAGATGTCTTTCTAAGAGGCTGACAACCACCAATAGGGCTCAACTGTCGAGCAGGCAGAGCTGCTGGTCCTCCCCTCATGCTCACCTGTGCACCAAGCTTGCGCCACATCTCTGCGACGACCGCCCCCAGCTACGTCAGCCTCTCGGCTCCGTCACGAGATACTTGACTCCTTTTGGGTCTCTCCACACTCCCTTGAGCTTTCCATCTTCAGGAACCCCCTTGACCATTTTAAGATAGCTCAATGCAGAACATGTTCCTCAGATCCCTGCCTTAAAGCATTCACCCACCTGCCCCTTCTGCTTGGACTAAGGCTGGGTGCACTTCAGATGAATGCTTAATCTGGCAGTGGGTTTACAAAATGGCAGGAGTACTATCCAAAACACTGAAGACTTTCTTCAGACATGAAAAGGTGATGTTCCGATTTTCAGCTCCCATTTGGCAGAAAATGTGAGTCTCACATGCTCCTGCTGAGATACTTTATTGACTGCCACATTCCAAAACAGGCTATCCTGAAGGTTGCCTCACTTGATTTAAGGGCACTGCAATAATTTAACATCAAGGAAATCTCTAGGAGAAAAAGACCCATCCTTCTTTCTCCGCAACCTTCCCAAACTCCGTTATTCCTCTCATTTGCTCCCAGCTTCCCCTTCTCCTTTTCCCATCCATCTTTTTTTCTCCCAAACAGCTTCCTTCTGAGAATAACTGATTTCCTTCCAGTGTAAGCATAACATATTCATAGAGATCACCACTTCATCAATCTCAAGCTTCCTGCAGAAAACCTCAGCCATGGTAGAGACATGTAGGGTTAAATGCATTCCTGTGAAAGATCCCTTTAAGTCAAAATAAGTTACACTGTGGTGGAATTTGTCTAACAATAATGAAAGATGAAAGTGTGTGTCAATAAGCCAGAAAAGCACAGGACCGCTGCAGTTTATTTAAATTTAACTTTTAAAGCTAGACATTTTAAAGATTTTACTGTTTTCTTTACATTCAGAAAGCTCTATGTCTAGTGTAGTATTCCTTAAGAAAGAATTCAAAAAGCTACCTACAAATGTCAACAAAAAAATTAGGCTGGGAACTAAAACCCATAATGTCATATGACCACTAATAGACTTATTCTTTAAGTAGATTTAAGACAATCTGTAACAATGTAGAAAATAAAGGATATTTTCTGGCCATAGGTAAGCTGACAGCTGGCCAGAAGTTGGGGAAGAGCAAGGCATTTGCCTCCTGTAAGCCTGCTTCTGCTACTGAGCTGTCAACAGCCTGAAGTAAGCCCATGAGGCACCTATGTACCCTGATATTCCAGGGGTCAGACAAATGTGAATCACTGTAACTGTCATTCATTTGTTTGCACAAAAACTAGCTCTTGGGGGAAAGAGGAGAGAGAGGCATTAACATTTCTATCTTAGTCTATAGTCCACTCTCATATGAACCATACTTTCAAAGCATTGCTGCTGCTGTACTGTAACTTCTGCCCTTCTGCCTCTGTGTTCCCCCAGCTCTCTCATCTGAAGTGTCTGATTTTTAAAGTGAAAAAATCATCTCTTCTTTATACAGAAGCTGGAGCACGAACTTTTTAGATGGAATTTATGACTTCTAGTTCTTCCTGTCACTGAGACCAGGTCTACCTACTGCTGTGGAGACCCTTTTCTTAACATTTCAGGGTCCTTCTTTCTTCTCTCTTTTTACCTCGGTTGAGCAAACATCTTCTAGGGAACTCTGTATTGTTATAAGAGGTATTTCTCTCTCTTTCTGGCTTCTTCCACACATACATTTTTTTACTAACAGACTTCTCAGGAAGTTACAGATGAAACTACATTTCAGTGCCACACATCTGATTTCCCTTTGGCAGTATCTTGCCATCTCTGTTTTTTTGAGACTATTCATTACATGTCTTCCATTTGGAAATTCATAATACATCGAGAAGAGAGGAAAACCATACCACAAGGAAATTGGGATGACAGATGAAAGTGGCATAAGCACACTTCTTTTTCCAGATTTTCATATCTTACATTTTCCTATTCACCTGAACAATCAGTGTTTCACTTTAATTAGGTACAGCAGTTCAGTACTTTATAATATGCACATTTGAATACGGCTATTTAGATTCTGTGTTTCTGACCTAAAACACACTAGGCAATGGGCTTTATTAGCATACCATTGCATACATTATATAAAACTCTTTCCGTCTGTATTGGATAATAGTTTATTGTGAACTGCAGACAACAAAGATTATGCTTTCTTTTTCTTGAAAAGTGCTTTACTAAGCACCTTTATTTGCTTTGGTTGCCACCATAAACAGCAAAATAATAATAATCATCTCTTGCCTTTCTCTCCAGCTCTTTAGTCTAACATATTTTCTCCTCCTGATACACTATTATGTCTTACCAAACTAAGGAAATAATTGTTTTGCTTGTTATATATTTGGCATTGAAAAGTCTAAAATTCTGAGTGACCAATGGGTGGTTTCCAACAGAAAATCTGAATTAAAAAAGGAAGCAAGAATCACAGAATCACAGAATCACAGAATCGTCATGCTTGGAAAGGACCTCTGAGATCATTGAGTCCAACCACCAACATAAAAAAACCCAAACAAACACAAACAACCACACACACTCCACCAAAGAACACCTAAAAAAACCCCACAACCTCGGCCACTGGAGCATGCCCTGAAGTGCCACATCTAGACATCTCTTGAATACCTCCAAAGACAGCGACTCAATCACCTCGCTAGACAGGCTCTTCCAGAGCCTGTCCAGTCTTTCAGTATAGAAATTCCTCTTAATATCCAATCTAAACCTCCTCTGCTTCAACATCAGGCCATTTCCTCTGGTCCTATTATTATTTACTTCAGAGAAGAGGCCAACACCCACCTTCTTGCAACCTCCTTTCAGATAGTTGTAGAGGGCAATGAGGTCTCCCCTCAGCCTCCTTTTATTCAGACTAAACAAACCCAGTTCCCTCAGCTGCTCCTCGTATGACTTGTTCCCTAGCCCTTTCACTAGCTTGGTTGCTCTCCTCTGGACATCCTCCAGCACCTCAATGTCCTTCTTATAGTGAGGGGCCCAGAACTGAACACAGTACTCGAGCTGCAGCCTCACCAGTTCAGGGCCATGATCACTTCCGTAGTCCTGCTGGCCATGCTATTCCTGACGCAGGCCAGGATGCTATTGTCCTTCTTGGCCAGCTGGGCAAGCTGCTGGCTCATGTTCATCTGGCTGTCAACCAGCACCCCCAGGTCCTTTTCTGCTGGGCAGCTTTCCAGTAACTCTTCCCCAAGCCTGTAGCATTGCCTGGGGTTGTTGTGACCAAAATGCAAGACTCAACACTTGGCCTTATTGAACCTCACATAATTGGCCTCAGCCCATTGATCCAGCCTGTCCAGGTCCCTCTGTAGAGCCTTCCTACCCTCAAAGCAGATCAACACTTCTACCCAATTTGGTGTCATCTGCAAACTTACTGAGGGTGCACTCAATCCCCTCATCCAGATCATTGATAAAGATATTGAACAAGACTGGCCCCAAAACTGAGCCCTGAGGGACACCACTGGTAACTGGCCACCAATTAGATTTGACCCCATTTACCACAACTCTCTGGGCTCGGCCATCCAGCCAGTTTTTTAGCCAGTGAAGACTACACTTGTCTATACCATGATTCACCAGCTTCTCCAGGAGTATGCTGTAGGAGATAATGTCAAAGGCCTTAACAAAGTCCCAGTAGACAACATCCACAGCCTTCCCCCAGTCCACAAGGCAGGTCACATGGTCATAGGAAGAGATCAGGTTGGTCAAGCAAGACCTCCCTTTCATAAACCCATGCTGGCTGGCCTCGATCCCCTGGCTGCCCTGCACTTGCCATGTGAGCTCACTCAAGATGAGCCTTTCCATGATCTTTCCCATACTGAGGTCAGGCTGACAGGCCTGTAGTTCCCCAGATTCTCCTTCCAGCCCTTCTTGTAGATTGGCGTCACATTAGCCAGCCTCCAGTCATCTGGGACCTCCCCTGTTGACCAAGATTGTTGATAAATGATAGAGAAAGGCTTAGAGAGCTCCCCGGCCTGCTCCCTCAGTACAGAAGGACCTTTTCAGAATCACTTGCATTCAAAGCCATGAGACAACTACAGATGGATGTTTGCTTCAAAAGACTACCAAGTATTCGAGCTTATGGCATCACATAATTCTTTCCCAATTATACCACTGAGTTTCCTCTCTGATTACTTTAACCACTTTAAAATTGCACATGTGAATGGAACCACCTCTCTAGAAGCAATAGGAACAGATAAATACTTCCAAGATCTTTTCATTTCACATTAAGATGGGTATCTAAACTGAAAAACTTCAGTCACCCTCTTCAGATGTTTTAGCTTTCATCACTGATTGAAACTTTAAAAAGCTCAAAAGAGTTAAAAGAAATTTCTATGTTTAAATGTCCTATAAAGAAGTTTTTTCTCACATGTAGCACTAAGGAATGGCTTTCTTCTGTGCAGGAAGAAAGATTTCCAAATAATGGGTACCCTTAGAAATGGAAAATATTGTTCCCAGGAAACTCCATTTGTTTATACCACTTCCAAATGGAAAACCTGCAAAACTATTTTCCATTATTGCATTAATCAGGGCTTGAAGGCTGGATAAGGACTTTTACCCATCATAGAATCATAGAATCATTTTGGCTGGAAAAGACAAAGCTTAAAGATCACCAAGTCCAACTGTTAACCTAATGTATCACTGCTGTTTATTTTTACCATAACAACTGCCCTCTCAGCCTCTGTGAGGTAGACAAAAAGCTGCCCATGTGTGGGCAGAAGGAGTAGGAATCAAGGTTGTGGTACTCATGCCAAAACCACCCTACAAACAAACCAGAGTCTGAGTCTTCATTAAAGCTTCACTGCCTGGTGTTTAATAAACCATGAGATAAAACCTAACACTGGATCAAAAGAGTATTTATAGGGTTGCAAGATTATTTACTTGGGTCAGTTCATCATGGCCATAAATCTTGTCAGGTGATCTTAGCAACTTCCAGGGTGGATTGTGATCCAGGCAGGAGAGGTCTCGGGTACATTTCCAAGGCAACAGGAGTTCCAGGTGCAATTCAGGTAGTGCCTGATCATCCCACCCCACTGTGCTTGTACCCAGGACAAGAAGGTACCAGATTGTCTCAACTCACTGCTCCAGTAAGCAAGACAAGAAAGTGCCAGATTGTCCCAGCCCACTGCACTTGTAATTAAAACAAGAACAATGTTGGCTGGTATTGACATCACAGTGTGGCTGGGGGGCCTGTGGGGCTGTGGGTCTCCAGCACTGCAATGAGGGGAAGCAAAAGATTAGTTGGGTTGACTAACCCAATGTAATATCCTTTTCCTCCTCTGTTAATTCTCAGTACAAGAGACTTCATGACACTACCAACTGCAGGGCTGACTACTGCTTGTATATGATTTTACGGCTCTACAGCAAAATGCCACATGTCTTTATTTTTTTCCATAAAGTAGGTTTGGTGCCAGTAATGTCAGGTGGATGTTAAGTAAATATAAATATATTCACTGTCCTAAAACAGTGGCAGTAACTTCATTTATGCAGATATAACTTTACAGACATGCCATTTTAGATACTTACAGAGTAACATTTTCCAACAATAGTTTGTTTTGTTACTATGCTACAAGTCTGTGAACTATTACACATTTAATTTACCTGTAGTAGCATATAACTTGTTCCCACCTGCTGTTTTTATTAAACAGATGCACTTAATATTTTCTTTTTGCCAGAGCATTTATATCCATAAAAGCTGATATTTCAAACCTGAGGAGGAGCATTATTTGATTTTAGCTGATCGTTAGGTGTGGGTTTTTTTCTGGAATATTATGAACTCTTCAGAAATTCAGAGAGATTCTTCTTGGTAATTTTAAATTGTTCATTTCTCTCAAAAAAATGAGAGCTGATGCTATTAGGTTTCTTAAAAACATGCTGTTAATACCCACAAACTAGCACAAAAGGCCAAGCTGTGCCCACTGTAATGTTCTGATTTTTCCTGGTGGCTTGTAAAGTACAGTACAATGAGCAGCAGTAAAAAGTGTACATGGTATTCTGAGATCTTGTATCTCTGCACTGTTTTCACAGTCATGTTAAACTGTAAACATTTACAAGAATTATATGTTTGATGTGCAAAAATTGCCTTGCATTTCACTGAATTATTGTCATGCTGTATACTGTAAAGTAGTCAAGATGCATGATTGTGGACCTACATTATAAACACCTGAATGGAATAAATTTCCATTACCTTCTTTAGGCTATAACCTTACAGATGCATGTTGCATTTCACTAGTCCACACAGGCTCAATCCTTTTCCCATTGGCAGCCAATAAATCTTCCCAAAGGATGTTGCTGTTGTGGAAGGCTTGCAGAGCATTTGTCTGACAGATGTTTAAAAGACTGAGTTGTAAATATGACTACTTCCACAATAGCAAAAGAAAAAAAATAAACAATTTTTGAACTTTGCAATGAGCATTGTCAGTCTGGGTCAGCATTTATGCCAGTTAAGAAGCTCTATTCAATACAAAGGGTTGAGGTTTCTCTTCTTTCTCAGAAGAGAAAAAGGAAAGTACAGTGGGGGGAAAAAAACAGATGTCTGAAGACTTGCTTTTGTAAAATGACACATGAACAGAATAGGCAGTATTGTGCCTAGTAGAATTGACATCATTTTGCCAAAACACAATTCCTGAGGCAACTTCACCCACATTCTCAAAGCATCTGCCTGGAAGTACTATCTTCTCAGCATCTTCTGGATAGAGTGATGTTTACAGACACATAAAGCATTCCCTCAAGTGGTGGTTAAACACTAGCACTCTGTTAAGAAGATGCACTGACTGTTAGCACCACTCACTTAGCCTCTAAAAGATGCTTGAAGGAGTACTCAAGATTCACTGTGTCCAGCAGAAATGTTTCAAAGCAAGGAAAGAGGAAAACTCGCTCAAAATTTCTGCAGCACAGAGTGGTTTTTAGTCTCTGCTTTCACAGCTCTACAGCAAGAATTTGGAAATTGCACAGGGACAAGGCAGCCATAAAATCTTTCAGGGTGGTCTCAGAGACTTAGGGAAACCAAATATACGAGGATGTCTGTCACATATCTAGCTTCATATCAGCTTCTCTAGAGATCTCATTAGAAGGGCAAAAGAGCACAGCAGAATGGGGGCAGATCTTCATGGTATAATGCAGTAGAAGCAGAGGGCCCAAAAAACAGCTTGAGAACCAGAATCTGAGAAGCTGGTTTATGAACCAAGGTATGATACTGGTCGATGTTAGATTATAAACTCATGCTGCTGAACAGTGCTGAACAGTGCCATGTTACCAATTTGAGCTCATATCCAGTGATGGTGACATAGCTTCTTTCAGAAGAAGAAAGAACTTAAAGAACCAAGCCACACGGAATCCTATTTATGCTTTTTTGCAAAAGTCCTTTTAGCTTTAAGGGTCCTGCCTTATGAACACTGGTGAAGAGATGACACCATTTGTCCTTCTTTTTCACTTTGTGTTGCTCAGCATCTCTGAGATGCTGCCACATTGAGGCTTCCTGTAAGAGGAGCAGTTTTATCTCCATCTGAATATGTGTAAGGGTGACACTGGTAGAAAACATTTCTCTGATTTGCCACCAGCATCTTTTGCATCTCTTGCATCTCTTCTTTCTAATATCTTCTGAGGTACTACACTTACTGTGTTTGTGAGGTTTTTTCTCACAATCTCATACTGACAGACCTTCTGCTTGAGACTTCCCATCAGGAAGAAGAGGATTCACAACATTTAATCGATGCCTCCCCTAGTAGGGTTTTTGTCTACATTTTTTTTACTATGCACTGTGTAATCTTTCCGGGTGAATAGATAATTTTTCCAACATGGGTATCCTGCATTTTAGGACAGAATTAGAACACATCTCACATATTATGATTTGTAGTGTAATTTTGCACCATGAAAAGGCTATTATTTGTCATACAAAGAAGAAGCATTTGCAGCTGGAAATGTTTAATTATTTCTTCTTGGAATGACCTGATCATTCAGCGTCTCACATTATCTTTGCCTATTTGATAGAAGGAAATAAATAACATAAATAAGATCCTAGGAAGTTAGATAAGGAGGTGTCTAGGTATGAACTCTTTAGTTATACTCATCTTACAATTTGTAGTTTAATGTTTAAAGCTCATCAGTTGGTCTCACTTCAATATCTCTGTTTGTAGAAGATAATAAATGGAACTTCAGTCTTAAAATGAAAGATGCTGAGTACATCTCTACATCTATTTTAATAGGTCTCAGGACATTTGCATGGGAATAATTGAAGGCTATGAAAACTCCTACAGAAATGAAAAAACTATGACTAGATTCATTAACTTCTCTGTTACAGATGGGTTGCTGCATCTCTGCTTAGTACTGTCACTATATATATATATATATATATATATATAGTAATTACTGAGCATTTCTGTCCCACAGTGCTACTGATCTCTCTTCTTTCTTTTCAGGTCTGCAGACTCATTGTCTCATTTCTTGTCTTTTTTCAAAGCTGGCTAAAAAACTCTGACTCTCTGACAATTCTGACTGTTCTTCTGGCATTTTTTTATCTTAATCTCGTCAGTTCACTACAAAAACTAAGGTGAACAAGCATTAACGGGCAATCAAGTAGTGGAAACTACAGTTTAGAGTATCTTCACAGTCCTGGATTGGATTATTTTTTTCTCCTCTTCCATTTTCTTCGTAAGATATTTCCATGCTTTTCATTTGAAACTAAATCTGAGTAAGTTCTCATGGAGGTAAGGGCTGGAAATTGGCTTCAGACATACCCTGCAGTCTGCAGAAATGTCGTGACAGGCCATTCCCAGTGCCACCAAGCCACCTGTAGCTCAGACTTGCATGTGAGTCCAGATTCCCCAACTGAAGCTGGAGAAAGGAGCCATGGATTGATCCTGGCATGGTAGCATAATGCCCAACCACAAGACCTGCTCTTCTCTGCAATAATCCACAGCCACATCTTGAAACATTTCTCCCTGCACATTTAACCCCAAACTTCAGCACAGTTGTCAAATGTGCTGTTCTCATACAAGGTATAGAGCCAGGCGAGAGCAGCACTTTGTGTCCCCTGGAGCCTATGCAATTGTCAGTCAGCCTGCAGGTAACATCTAGGGGTATCAACATCCAGGTATCTTTGTAAGAGAGTCAGCTATGAATCTCTTAAATAACTACAATTGACAGGGAAAAGATTACTTTGGTCACTGTTTCTGTCCATCTGTCCAGGATTCTGGTTGTTCCTCTGGTATTTGCATAGTGTCTAGTGCAAGGAAGCCCTGGTCCTTCAGTGGAATCCCTAATTTTTTTGCAGTTGAAATACCAGTACTGTGCACAAGTGAGCCAAAGGCTTCACACTGCATCCCACTACTGGTTTCTTCAAATGTTGTAACAGCTTTTCATTCTTCAGTTGCTCTCTCTTCACTGCCGACTTTTTTCCTTGAAGAAAAATTCACTAAGGAGACTATTTGAACAGGCATATCAGATATGAAAGTATAAAATATTAATGTTTTCATTTCAATTTCTGACTGTCAATTTGCTTTCCCTAGTGGGGTTCCAACAGTCAACTGCTACTTTTTTCTTTTCCTAGAGGAAGATTTATATTCGTGTAGCAGAGATTGATGAGTCAAGTTTAACACCGGGGGAGGAATAACAGCCTGCAAACAATGAAGAGCAGAATGGGTATATTTATCTGAACTATTACAGCACTTAATATTATTAATATGACCATTCAAAAAAATATCTGAGCCTCAAAAAAAATAATAATGCTATAGATAGGATGCGACCTTTCCCAGAAAATATTTATGCAATAAGATGTTAAATCCCAGTTCTCTTTTCTATAACTCTGAGAGGCATTTCCAAGTGCCTCTCACCCAGAAGTGATGGGCTGGTATCAGTGACCAGGGCAACAGCAGAGATGGGAAGCTGCGGTCGCCGTGTGACCCCTGCTGGCAGGAAATAATTGATCAAAAAATGCGAGAGGAAAGGATTTTTGCTTGCAATGAATGACATGCTGTGACTGAATCAGTAAACTACATAAATTACACTGTTGCAGCAGCAATAGAAGTAACAAAAAAAAAAAAAAAAAAAAGGTCCTGTCGTGGAACAGAAGACACAGCTGAGTAAAAATTGTTAATTTAAACTTATAATTAATTGATAACTGGATTTTACCAAGAAAGGACTAAAGCCTCTGCTAACCCACCTGTGCTCTAGGCTTTTCCTGACGCAGTGTGCCTCATACACACCCCGAAGAGCCAAACCCTCCTGTATTTGGCACATGCTCACAAACTGCCTCCTTATGCAGCTAAGCCCAGTGCACAGCCAAAAGCAGGATACAGTGTATTTCATGATGCACATTTGCTTGAAGCCCAGTAAAACTTATGAGCCACACACTGTAGAAAGCTCCAACAAACTATCTGTGATTTTGTTATTCATTCCTCTTAGTGTATAATACATATCTTAATTTGGATTACATGCTATTCCCCTTTCAAAATGCAGTTGGTTTCCAACATGCTATTAGACTAGTTGCACATTAATAAGCTGTTATGCATTTTATTGGTAACCTGTGCTACTAAAACTGGAACTGACTCATGACCCATCACCCCAGTGCTTCTCTTTGGTGCTCAAGTCTCTCCTTGTTCTCTGGGTCAGCCACTGAGACACAGCCCCTGGCTGGAAGGCTTTCCCATGGAGCAGTCAGATGAGATCTCCACTGTGACTCACAGTTATTTTCTTCTATGTCTGAAACACCTGCAAGATTATGACATTCATTCAAAAAAGATGGATGCAGCTGAAATAGAAAAGAATAGATGTTAATGGGTTAGTGTACCTAGGTTACATCTGCTGTTTACCTGGGGAGGAACAACTCCAGGCACCAGTATATGCTGGGGGGCCATCCAGTGCTGGAAAGCAGATTTGCGGGAAATTACCTGATGTCCTGGTAGACAGCAAGCTGAACACGAGACAGCCATGTGCCCTTGCCGCAGAGAAGGTGAATTATACCCTGAGCTGCATTAGACAAAGAATTGCCAGCAGGTGAGGGAGCTGATCTCTGCTCTCAACTCAGCACTGGTAGGACCACACCTGGAAGGCTGGGCCCAGTTCTGGGCTTCCCAGTACAAGACAGACATGGACATAGTGGAGAGAGTGTAGTGAATGGTTACTAAGATGGTGAAGGGATTGGAGCATCTCTACTATGAGACAAACTGAGAGAGCTGGGACTATTCTGCCTGGAGAAGAGAAGGCTCAGGAGGGATCTCATCCAGGTGTATAAATAACTGAAGGGAGGATACAAAGAGGATATAAAAAGGACAGAGCCAGGCTGCTTCTAGTGGTGCCCAGTGACAGGACTAGAAGCAACGAATACAAACTTAAACTTCTGAACATCAGGAAATACTTTTTTCCTGTGAGAGTCACCCAGCACTGCCACAGGTTGCCGAGCAAGGTTGTGGAGTCTCCATCCCAGGAGATATTTAACAGACGCCTTCCACTGGCTGTCGGTGACCCTGCTGGAGCAGGAGGCTTGGGTTAGATGACCTCCAGAGGTCCCTTCCAGCTTCAGCCATTCTGTGATTCTATTATGAGCTACACCATGAAGGACACTGGGGGTCTTGATCTGCGATCAACTTAATTGAACTAATTTCCATTTTTCAGCTGATTTATGGTGATGCCCCAAAGATGAACACCCACAGTGTGTAGAAAATGCTTGCAATTCCTGTATTGCTCATTTAACTAATTAAAATTACTATGTATTTGCCAGTAAATGCATATAAACAACCTGCAACCACCCCCACCCCCCCTTCCTCCAGATAGGGATTCTGCCCATTTACGCATCATGAAGGTAAATTTACTCTGGTTATCTGCTTGATTCATTGAACAGGCTTGCCCTTTCCAAAACTCCATGTTACATACCAGCATACAAACAGTTTTACACATCTTGCAAACCTAACTCATAAAGAGTGTTTCCCCACCAGGTACATGTTCCCAACTGCCATGGAGATGTGGAAGAAGTATTTCCTAAAGAAGATGTCCACAGCCACAAGCTGAAACCAGTTACATTGGTGTTATCAAGCAAGACTGCAGAGGAGAGGAGAGAATAAGCTAAAGGTGTTCCATACATGAAGAAGACCCAACAGTGCTTTGGCTTCTAGTGGAGATATGAGCAAACATCTTTAACTCATTATCAAAGGGCTGAACTCAGATTAGCATTTTCGTCTAGAAATGCTACTTTTCCATTAACTTTCCCAAGTTTAGGGAAACTCTGGTATGTCATAGGCACTGCAAGGCAGAGGACATACTGCAAGGCTGGTGAAGGGTCTAATTGGAGACACCACTCCTCAGGTGAGTTCCAACAGCTGGAGTAGCAATTTGGATGCAGTAATTGCATTGCAAATGGAGCTATCCCTCCCCTCAGAGAGCTGGAGAGATAGTTTTGATTTACTTCTCACATGCTCCTCTGCCTCTACATCTCCCGGTTAGAACTAGGGACATTGAGTATGTACTTTCCCTGTGCAAACCAGACTCTTAAGAAGGATGGCTGTGGAGAATTATTTTTATAATGGATGCAAATGCATGCCTGGAAATCGCTGTTCTTCAGTGGCTAGCTAAGGGTCTTAGAAGTATTATAGCATTTGTATTTGATTGTGTGTTTAACCAGCTGCTGAATACTATTCTGACACACTATTTGCAGAGTAAATATTTCTTTTTCTTAAACACAGAGGCAAATATTTTGCAAATTTGTGGGATTGCATGTTATGATTATTGATTAACTTCTGTGTAACTTTTAGCACTGAGGTTCTTAAATATTTTAGTCAACAAAAACAGGCAAGCAGAATTTGTTTATTTTTTATCAAAACCAATAAGAAAGTTGAACTCAGGACAGGTGTGGCTTGGCCACCCATATCAGGTAAGAGTAGATTCATTTTATAGAGTTTATAAAGGAAACATTAATTTCCTTTTTTTAACAAATTTTTGCTGAATAAATTATTGTTCTCAATCTACAATATCCCAGAAGAACAAAAACACATGTAAAAATGACATGCATATGGGTGGGCAGAAATAAACTAACAGCTGAGGTCACGAGACAAAACTGTAGTCCACCAAAAGGAAGGTTGCAAGTTCTCCCACATGATGCTATGGTGGGGTCACAACTAGTGTACAGCATGGACACAGGTGACCGTAAAAGCCCTGACAAGAACCAGCCAGCCATGGTTTCTTTTGTCTCTTTTCACAGTTTGCATATTGTGCTTTTACAAATGCTTCAACCCTTTTAGCTGGTTTTGATGGTTTTAGCACTTTTCCTATCACAACATTTCATGTTGCCATTCCAAATCAATTCCACTCCTCTATGATGGATTGTCTTCTTTTCTGATCTTTTCAGAATGAAAACAGGCATATTACTCTAGGAAAGTGTGTCCCCATGTACAGCTAATCAGCAATAGCTGCAGTACATTGAATTCACACTTGAAAGAAAAAACTTAATTTAAATTAATTTTAAATAATGCTAGGCTTGGAAAACATTTTCATTTTATTTTCAAGGATAAAATAAAGTACTCACTACCACAGCTCTAGGATCCTTTCTCTCTAAAAATAAAAACTAAAAGGTGCATCGAAGCAACCATCAGAGGGTGCATACACATCATCATTTTGGCTTGATCCCTATTTCAGTCTTAGATCCTGGTACCCTAGCTGCCCATACAAGCTCCTGAACACCAAGCTCCCACCTCACTCTACTTGCTCCCCCTGAGGATTCAGCTCCAGCTCAAGGGATGTGGCCAGATCACATTAATTATTCTGAAGGGGC
This sequence comes from Hemiprocne comata, assembly GCA_020745705.1. Classification (NCBI taxonomy): domain Eukaryota; kingdom Metazoa; phylum Chordata; class Aves; order Apodiformes; family Apodidae; genus Hemiprocne; species Hemiprocne comata. The sequence goes on along the minus strand of CM036586.1, from coordinate 150,370,850 downwards.
AGGGCTTCCAGCTCAAAAAATTGTATAGATACAATCAAAATCTTTGTTTCCTAAAAGAGGAGGACTTATCCTTAAAATTTATAGATTGATCCAAATGCAAAGGATGTTTCCATCTCTAGTGATAGATGCTTTGTGATAAGAATGGACTTGCAAAGTGTAATTTTTTACTTGCTACTACAAAACCCATTAAAAAATCAGAGGAGAAGAATTTAAAATATAAATGTGCTGATGCTCTAAATTGCTGTGGTACCAATGCAGGAAGTAGTCAAGGCTAGAGGTAGAATCTCAGTATAAGGAAAGAAAGAACCCAAAGAAATCCAAAATAAAAATAAGGACAATATCCTCAAGAAGGGCTTGTGATTTCTTATGCCATCATTACTGCTGGGCTGATTAGATTGATAGTGAGCCCTTGGTTTCCTGGCTCTAAAGCAGGTACTGAGTCTCACATTGTATGACATCAGGCTGATGCAGAGCCAGGGGCTACAACAGCTAGAGAACAGGAAACCCTGTCTGAAGTCTCCTATGCTTTACATGCTTATGCACCTACCTGAGCCCAGGTTGCAGGTAGGCACATGCATAAGAACATGTTTCCTGGCCTATGTATCTCACTGTCTGAAAGAAGGCATTGGTCATAAAATGCCAGGACCTTCTTTTGAGTACTTGTATTGCCTGGAAGACCAGACTGAGAGTCCATTTCTAACACTGTACTTCAGTATGTGACTTGCCAAACCACTCCCCATGCCTGGCTGTTAGCTGTTCTGAGCAGAGCTGAAGTTGGGGGAGATCTGTGGCATACTCAGGACATACTCAGTTCAGCTGCAAATCCAGCATTGGTAGTTTTTAATCCTAAGAACTAGGATTTGTTTCCTTCCTTTTTTTTTCCTTTTTTCCCCCCCTGCTCTCAGGGCAAGCAGCCACCAGGAAATACTTAAATTTCCTCACAGCCTGGAACTCATTGCTGGGAAGCAGAAGACTATAAATGTGTCATATGCAGATTTATATGTGCAAAGGTCCACATACATCTCCCAGACATGTTTCCACCTACAAATATCGAAAGTGGCCATATGAAAATTGAACAAAAACTTCAAAGTATTAACAAGAAGCAATCAACCAGGAGAAAACCAAGAATTCATGCAAGTTACAATGACAGATTCATGATTTTCTGGCTGTGGTGACTCCCACAATTACTGATCTAGCCATGACTGTATTTCTATGGCTATTAAAGAAAGAAACTCAAACTTGTCTTGCTTTGTAGACTTCATTAAGAAGGTGCTTTGTCCAGCTACAAAAGAAATAGGTACAAGCTCTCCTATCACATAAAAACAAGACAGATATAATTTTTTTCTTGGACAAACTCACTGGCATGTATGTGGATTTATTTCACAATCCTTTTTCCCACGATTCAAAATGCTGTTCTGAGGTCAACGGGGAAGTGACAGACCCAGCTTCATCTTCAAAATTTGGCTGTCTGTCATTTATGGCTGCCAAAAGTCAGTGAAAACAATAATGTTATGCTAGAGGGGGAAAATAATTTTTCCACTCCCCTCTTAATTAAAAAACCAATAATAAATTAAGAGTTAGTCATGTCTTTCTAAAGCAAACTACTGTTGGACTGAAACCAAGACAGAATGCAATAAACTATAAAGTAGCAATCTGATAACCAAGGGTTTGATCTTTCACTCTTAATGTTGGTAGAAATTCCACACTTTTACTCCCAGATATGTTCTGTGAGCCCAGTTCAAGGCAACATGCAGGACAGCACTTGAAGATGTATTTGTTCTGAAGTGTTCTGCTGAATAGAGGCAGTTTCATGGCTTTAGCCTATACACACATCACCACTGCTTTCTCTTGTGTATCACATCCATAGATCCATACCCACAGATGTGCTAAGCATCCATAGGTAGAGCAATGCTTATAAGTATAGTCCAATCACAGGAGATGCCTCTTTTATAGAAAATATTAAATGCAGTAAATTGTAATAATGGGTTAGGTTAAAGAATTTGAATACAGAATCACTGAATTTTTGAGGTTGGATGGCACTACTAGAAACCATCTAGTCTAACCCCCTGCTCAGAGCAGGGTCAGCTAAAGCAAGTTGCTCTGAACCCTGACCAGGAAGAGTTTTAATATTACTGAGGATGCAGACTCCAGAATGTCTCAGAGCAACTTGTGCCAGTGTTTGATAACCTTAGAAAAAAAGGTTTTCTTATGTTTAAATGAAATTTCCTGTATTGTAATATTTGTCCATTACCTCTTGTCCTGTCACTGGACATCACTAAGAAGTATCCAGCTCTGACTGCTTTACTCATCCCCTCAGATTTTTTATTTGAACAAGATCTCCCTGAGCCTTCTCTTCTCCAGGCTGAGCAGCCCCAGCCCTCTCAGCCTCTCCTCACATAAGAGATGCACCAGAACCTTAACCATCTTAGTGGCCCTTCACTGGGCTCACTCCAGTAAGTTCATACCTTTCTTTTATTGGCTATCCCAGAACTCCAGATGTCTCTCACCAGTGCTGAGTAAAGGGCAAGGACCACCTCCCTAAATCTGCTAGCAATGCCCTTCCCAATGCAACCTGGGATGCAGGAACTATTGCAAAACTTTCTAACATTTGCAGTATTAACATCTTACAGAAGTTGTTCAAAAAGTTGGTGTCTTCACATGCCTTTGACTTTTTTTACAGGAAAACCAACTGTTTACATACAGTACAATTATATAACAGAATCCAAATAAAAGAAGGCCTCTGCTCAAGAATGAACACCTTAAAGAAAAATCCAGTTTCCTCAATAACAAAAATCCTTTGTCTTGGAGCAACTAGGAAGACACAAAAGCCGCAGTTACCTTTAGACAACACTATCTCAGAAAAATCAAACCTGATAGTCAAAGCTATTTATAGTACCTAAGATTATACAACTTAAGAAAAAGTCAGTCATTAAGAAACAAAACTCTGCTTAGTTTCCCTAGTGTATTTCTGAAGTTGTTTGATCTAGATAAGCCAAATAAAATTAATTAGTTGAAATAAAATAATGAAATCGTAAATATTATCAGAAACTTCTTTCTTTCACTAGGGGCCCAAAACTGGATGCAGATATGGTACAACATGAACTAAGTAAAAGGGAATAATCACTTCCTGTGATATATGGCATTGCTTTCCATGTTTTCCTGGGTATTTCCACTGCAATTTGCAATGGAGAAATGCCCTGAAGAGTGGCAGAGGATGAAAATCTCTGTCCTTAAAGATTTTCAAGACCTGACTGAACTGAGTCCTAACAAACCTGGTCTTATAAGATAGCCGACTCTGCTTAGAACAAGTGGCTGAACTAAGAACCCCCCAAGTTTTCTTGCAACCTGAGCAGCTCCATGATTTAATGGTTTAGCTTATTAGATTTCTTCTCTTGCAATATACACAGTGTTTGGAGACTTGAAAGTCAGTGCATTCCCATACAGAAAAGAATCTCTTTTAGCAGCTTTGTTGTACATTTCTTACTTTATCTTTAACTCTGCTGAATCCAAAGGAGCAAGAAGTAGTCTCATTTTAAAGTGGAAATGCACTCAGAAAATTAATTTATGTTATTTATTTAATAAATAATTTCTTCTTTTCCTCAAGAGTGTCAGCAAAAGACGAATAAAATCTGGCATGACCACCTGAGGAGGTTTTCAATTTCTGCAACCTGACAAAATGGGAGATGGGAAAATATTTCAAAGCCTTATCCTATAGGATCTGAATGTCCTCTGTGTGTCACAGAATTAGTCCCTTTCCCACTGATTTTCTCTACAGCATTTGGTACTCAAAGAATTAGGTTCATCTTCCCTTGCACCCCCAAAGTAAGGAAGATATGGAATAGCTCCAGAAAGGCAGCTTAAAACACCTGTGCTTCCTTGAATATGTTTGCTTGCTTTCTAGATAATCATTTTGCAAAGACGGAATACAGAATTTCACATTGTACTAAAGACAAACACAACTGAAAAGCTTTTAACAATTGGTAGGAATAGGAAGCAATTCTCTATGGAGAAGAAGGTGCTACAGAATAAGAAAAGCTTTTATGATTCAATCCAAATCCAAAAAACATCCACTTCAATTCAAACTTAACTTCAGTCTTTTCTCCTCAGTGTTTTGCAGAGCTTTAAAACCAGAAAAATAATTTTAGTACTGAGTAATCTTGGGAGGAAAACTCTGGGACTTTGGTTTGGAATCAAAATAACATCACTTTTTTAATCAACTTTTCAACTACACCTGTCAAAAGTGAAATTTGCAAAGAACATTCCTCTGAAATTCTCCATGTTGGTGCTCATGCTATCCTGTGAGACACCTGGTTTGTTTGGTTGCTGTGTGTGTGTCAGTGTTTATGCCACAGGCAGTGTCTGTGTGTACTTGCCACAGCCAGGCCAGCCTAAGAAGGATGTCTGTCCCAGGAACATGGAAGAGGGCAAACTTATTTACAGAACAAAATCTTCCTCCTTAAACTGTGTTTGCACAAGGGGCTCAGCAGGGACAATTCTCCATATCACCTTTCAGTGAACACAGTCTTTCTTTCCAATAAGCTTATGAGGCAGAGCCACCAACCTGACATCCTGCCCCAGGTACCACGATGCCGCCTTCACTCAAGAGTCTGTGTACGTGCCGGGGTGCCCCAGCAAGGCCATGGACCTAAGGCCTTTCCTTAGGGGAAGAAGGTTGCTCAGGACCCAAGCTCCTGGTTTTCCTGTGCCAGACATCAGGAAGGTGAACTGTTCCAAATACTTAACAAGCAGGAACAGGTTCCACAGGGGAAATGCGAAGAGCCAGATTTTAAAAGCAGTTTGCAAAGTCTCTCTCTTCTTACTTATTTCTATGCAGGATGGCAGAGACCAGAGATTAAAAGAGGGAAGTGTGATCAGGGAGTGACTGGAGGCCAATAAATATTCTGCATTAGAAAGCAAGCTAGCCAAAACCAGGTGCTTTTTACCCTCTGAATATTCCCTGTAGGTCTCATTAACTGTCAGAAATTAAGCCAAGACACAAACATTTTCCACAGTGGCTCTTGCTGCTGAGAGCACTCACATCGATGTCACTGTTTCTAAAGTGATTCAGAGCAACTTGCAGGCAGCAGTCGGATGAACTTTCCACTGACCGCCTGCTGTCATTTTACATTTTAATTAGGTTTCCTGTGCTGCAGCAGTGCTCAGCCCGTGTGACCTTCCTGATACCAAAGTGGCAGACAGAAAAGCCCAGGCAGGGCTTTTATGTTTGTTTTTCATGAGTTCTCATGGTGACCCTGAGCACCTTGGGGAGAAATGGGCCAAAAGTTGCTTTTTGTTGTTGCTGTTCTTTAAACTCCATCTCTGCTAGAAGCTTTGGGAACCCTCAGGCTGACAGTTACTGGGTTTAGGACTGCACCATCCTTTTTTCCAGCTCAGCACTTCTGGCACGGGAGTAAGAGGAGAGTTCTGCTGGAACATCTCTTCTATTTCATATTCCATGCATCTGAGACATAGCTACTCAAAGGCACGTCAGTAGCTAATGCAGCCCCAATAGACACCCTGGCAGTCCCAGGACATGCCCAAACATTTTTTAAAATCCAAATGAACTATGGAAGGTGAACACACACAGGACAAGCTGAACAGAGATATGACTACAGGAATCTATCCGCTTATAAATTCAGTCCCCTTGCACTTACAAAATGAATACTCTTAATATAATCAAGGAGCAAACAGCTTAGCTAAGAAACAACTCAACAACTACATTCTTTATGGCATTCAGCTCTTCTGTTTCTCACTGTACCCAGCATTACTGCTCCCTAGGGAGGCTGATCATGAATAGCTTTCATCAGTGAAAACAGAACAGCAGGATGAGGATCGAGGGCACAGAGTCACTGTGGATAAGATTAAACCAAACAAGTTAGTTGCTGATTTGCCATTTCTCAACTTTTTTCACAAAGCAGGAGTATGAGCAATCTATAGATTTTTAAAAGGAAATGAAATGTATTCTCTGAATTAAATGAGTGTGGCAATAGCCCAATTCATATGCCATCTCTGCTGTGTCAATCCATCTATTATAACAAAAAAATTTTATCTTTCTGAAAAATATAATTAAGTCTATCAATGAATTTTCATCACAGAGCTCAAAGATCCTATTAAACAGGATAAAAGCTGAATCTAGAAAGGTCTGCTCTTCTTTTGATCTAGGAAGCATGCTCTCACCAATCCTAAGGAAAGTGCAAGCTGCTGATAGCTTGGCTTCCCTTAGAATTTACCATTACAAGTCATATTGTCAATATCAGTAATTCTTCTCTGAAAGAATAATTTCACAAACTGTGTAATTTGTTTCTAACTTGAAAGAGGATACCTGAGTATAGCTGCAATCAGTTTAGAGAAAATACCAAAAGAAACCAGCAATTTTGCCTATGATCTCCATTAGAGCTTGGTCTTGGTTTGGTCTGTTTGCAGCATTGAAGAAGTGAGCAGCAAGAATTTTCCTAACACTTTAAAATCTAGAAGAAGCTTGCAGTTCTTTTTTTCTTTTTTTCAGAATCTGAGTCAGAGCTTTATAAAGCCCTGTAGTGGGGCTCTAGTATGGCTTTATAAATAACAGAGCTTTAAAAGCCCTATAAGCTCCATTCTAAAATAGCTTGGAGTTATTTGTTTCAGAACTGAGCCTAATTGGAAATGCTAGATGTTCTCTCAGCATTTTCTCCCGCACATTTAAACAGGTAAGAAAAAAACCTGTGGTCAGCAGCTCCAAGCAAAATGAGTAAGATTACTGCAAATTATAACATAGAGTTTAATCTGGTCACTCTTTTTGTTGTACCAGCTACCAAATAGAAAAAGACCTCAGAGTCAAGTAGGAAATCCCATGTTGTGGCTGGAAGAAATCCAGGTATGTGGAGTTTGCCACCAATGTGCAACTGCAGCCTAGAGGGCCAACAGCATCCTGGGCTGTATCAAAAGAATTGTGGCCAGCAGATCAAGAGAGGTGATTCTGCCCCTCTACTCTGCCCTGGTGAGACCTCACCTGGAATACTGTGTCCAGCTCTGGAGCCCCCATCACAAGAAAGACGTGGACCTGCTGGAGTGTGTCCAGAGGAGGGCAATGAAAATGATGCAAGGGCTGGAGCACCTCTCTTACGACGAAAGGCTGAGGGAGTTGGGGTTGTTCAGCCTGAAGAAGACTCTAGGGGGACCTCATAGCAGCCTTCCAGTACCTTAACAGACTACAGGAAAACTGGGGAGGGGCTTTTTACAAGAGCACATAGTGATAGGACAAGGGGTAATGGTTTGAAACTGCAGGAGGAGAGATTTAGGTTAGAGATCAGAAGGAAATTCTTTAGTGTGAAGGTAGTGAGACACTAGAACAGGTTCCCCAGAAAAGTTGTGGAGGCTCCATCCCTGGGGGTGTTCAAGGCCAGGTTGGATGGGGCTCTGAGCAACCTGGTCTAGTAGAAGGTGCCCCTGCTCATGCAGGGGAGTTGGAACTTGATGATCTTTAAGGTCCCTTCCAACTCTAACCATTCTATGATTCTATGATATAGTTTGTATAAAAAGAAATTTAATCCATTATCACTGCCCAGCTTTGTATACACCAAACAGATGAGTTTTAAGATACCACTCCCTCTAAGGAAGCCACCCATCAGTCACCCCATCCAATATGGCTATACACTGTTCCATTCTCACTACATGTAGATTAATGAGAAAGATTGTTCACTATACCCTTTGTAATCCATTAAGTAATTCTATATAGGTTCAGTCACATATATCTTACAATTGAAAAGTTGTAAGACTCTGGGATTTTCTTAGGGGTTGTGGTGGAGACGGTCATGATGAAATCCAGTGGTAGGAGAATGGATTTCACCATATATTACCTCACATCAGTAACAGTATGTTGGTAGGAAAAGTCAAGCCTCAGTCATATGCAATTTATTATTTATTCACCAGTAGACTAGCATATAGTTCTAGCAGTGAAAAAGCAATCTGGGTAGAAATAGAAAGCAGAAGTATACAGGCATGTGTATGTGAAGATACTGGCCAGAGGCAATTCTAATTTAGCAGGGTTAAAGCAACTCTGTATTTATTTTTTTTAACGTATCTGCAGGTCTACAATCCACACGACCAAGTAGTGCAGCATAGGAGGCAATGACGAGTATGTGACAGCAGTTGTGTCCAGCTTCCTGTCTGGGCTGTCACCAGAGGGGTTTGGTGGTGGGCTTGGGGGGTCTGGGGGAGGGGGTTGCAGGGCAGGCAGCTCTGAGGTGGACTGCTGGATACATTTTTAAACTGTTAAAGAGTCTGTATCTTGCTTCTGCAAACAGATGGAAGTTCCACAAAAAACATGCAATGCCACCAGCTGCTGCCTGGGCCACAGTGACTGTGATGCCTCTTTCGCTTGAACTCTGAGGTAAATACTTTGCACTCTCAAGGCAAACTTGACTGGCAAATTGTCAGGTACCTTTGAAGGGCTTTTTCAGGCAGTACATTCTCTGTCACACATTAAACCAGAGTACAGCAAAAGGTGTAACCATAAGGAATGTGCTCTCTTCTCCACCTAGAAATACCCAGCTCAGTACATTGGGCTGGAATGTTCCCATGGTATTTCCCACCCTTTTGTCTTGTTTCTTCAGGATTTACTTACACCACAGCTCTTTGTGTCACTTAGTTGCACACACCAGTATGCTGTCAGGACGGTATATTATTGGATGTGCTGCCTCCAGAGAAAGAAATGAAGATTTCAACATTATCAAACTCATTATTTGGAAATATTTTTTTTTCGTATTATTAAAATGAAATAAGATAAAACTAAAATAAATTGCTATCATAGAAAACTATGAATAGGAATACTTCAAATGATAACATTTAAAATGGAACCAAAACAAAATTGTAAAAGTGACTGAAAGTGGAAATAAAACCCTAAGATATGAGAAATAAAACAAAGAATGCTTCTATTAATAATTAAAATCAGTTCTTATAAAAAATTGGTTGAAGATGTGCCCCCTTTGAGACACATGCCTTCTTTTAAAGAAAACCTTCTTACAAATGCCATGGAATTAATGACATTACATTGTTTTGTATGACTGCACAACTGAGTTCTGCAACTTTCAGCTAGCAGTATATTTTTGGCAAAGCAAAACCTGTAAAAAATGAGTTTAATAACCTATATCTTTCAATTCTCTGAAAGATGAATTTTCAGTAAATAAAAAGGTAGACATACTAATATTTGTGAAGTAGCAGAAGCACAAATTTGACATCCTTTTATCACATTGTTGCTGACAAAAACTGTTCAGTCATCCTGTTTTAAAAGCATCACAATGAAATATGACATTCCATTTCCTTTGAGATGAATGATGAAATGATTCTGCTCACCATCTTTTTGTACTCTGTCATGAAGAATGTCACAACTCTCCTGCACATCTCTGAACAAAGATAAATACATAAGTATATGTAGGTAACTTTAAAAAATATGCTATCTAATGAAAAGAGTAGAACAGATGTGCCTCCTACAGTACCTGCTCTTTACACCCCAGTGATGGGGAGAGAGGCCTGCAATTGTCACAAAAGCTTCATGACTAGTTTACACCATATTTCAGAGTATTCAGCATCCAAATCTTTTAGGAATTCTTAAAACTCCCCATCTCATTTTTTAAAAGTTTAGTAGCTTGCATCAATACTGCTTCCATTCAATCTCTGAAAAAAACAAATAGCAATTAAGGTGCTGTCGTTTTAGGGAGCGCTGATGCATTAAGCAGTCTTGGTTGAAAGTGTTTTGCTAGAAGGATTACATCACCAGCCTTCGGGATGGTTCTGCAGAACCACATTTCTACCTCTTTAATCAAATCTTGCTGATGTAAATGCCTCTTTGTTCTTTGTTTGAGCAGTATTATTAAAACTTTTAATATTTCTTCCTCTCTGAAATGTCTGGGTGCAGCCTGAAAGTTGTGGCACAGCCAGCAAAATGGATTAACCGAAAACATCCAATGTTTTAGCCATTCTTAAGAACATAATTTGCAATAGGCAAAACTGGCCAAAACAGGAAGAAAACCACAAACTAATTCAAACACCACCAATTTCTTCAGTTCCATGGTATCCCAATGCATTTTGGCTGCAATCTTGGGACTTTACCCTAGGTGAATATTGTTGTTTTTAAAATACCCTTTGACTGGACTTCATAGATTTTTGTTACTGACATTTTGGTATTGAGAAGCCTCATAATGAAGAGCAGCTCCTTCTGTCACATATGCAAGGACCATGCAGGGATGTGAAGAACTGGTCAAGTTGCAGTAGATTGTAAATATAAGCCCAGCAAGATGGTGCACTAGCACCTAAGGTTGAGGAAAACAAGGGAAACTAGTGGAATTGATGGGATACAGAAAAGGTCCATCTGTATTTCCAGATTTACTCTGGAAACTTGGGGAACTAGAAATGAACAGGCATAACCATTACAAAGGCTAGGACTGATTTTCCCTAGCCATTAGGTAGAGACCTACAAAACCAGTAAGAAACACATCCAGTTTCGTAGTAAGCCTAGAAAAAGAAAAAAAAAAAAAAAAAGCAACTCTGAAAATGCTTGATTCACTTGCTAAAAAGACTGATATACTTTTCAGAAAAACTTAATTGCTTTTTTGATATTTATCATGAGTACTAATGTGATGGGCTATATGTTGAGCTGACACCAATGAGGCACAGCTCCTCTGACTTGACGAGAACTATTTATGCTCAAAGATTTGGAACACTTTCTTTTTGTTATTTGCAAAAATATCAAACATTGGAAGTCTTACTATAGCAACTCTTTCTGTAGCTAGTATGTGTGCCAGATGAACATTAAATAACAGCCTATGCTACCTTAATTATGAAAAACACAGTGCTGGGTACCATAAGCTGAAAGTGAGAATCATGATTGTGTAGGTCGTCATATAGGATGACGATGTTATGCATTATGAGACAAGCTTTTTATAGATCTTGCTCCTCACAAAGCATTCTGCTTCGACTGTGAAAGCTTAACTGTTCTCCTTAACCATTTGTGCTAGACAGTTCATTACTTTATGGTATTACCCTAACAGCCATTCAAGGCAGAAATGGCACAGGTGGTTTATGCTGTATTATAATAATCTTACCATTCCAGATGTCAAAATCAATCATTCATGTGTACTGTGGGTGATTGCAACTGATTCACTCAGGTAGGGATTTTGAAAATGAGCTCAAGAGCTCAGTCAGAAATAGATTTTGATTATACATGGGTGATTTATAAAAAGTACTTATCAAAGCTTTCAGGGTGTTGTGCAAATACCTTAGAGAAATACACATCCAAATAAACTAGAAATACTCAAGCAATATTTAAGTTTCACCCTACAGATAGTAATCTGATTCATTTGAAAAAATAAACAAATCAGAAATTATAATTAGGAGAAAACAAAAATGTTCAGCAAAAATTCACTCTGGCACTTCTTATGCAACAGAATTCCATAAGATTGATTAAAGTAACTTGAAGGCAGTGTGAATTACTACTTGTATCAGGCAGATTGTAGTGGCTGATGCTGAAGACTGAACACTATCTTGGGAATAGCTCTTATAGGGCTTGCAGTCCCCATCTTCATTGGCACATTCCAGATTAAGAGTATGTGCTGCTTTTCATCCACTCTGCACTTTTATAAACTTAATGTAAGTTTTGATTGAAGTCTGACACAAAATATCTGCCTCCTGTGCAGTCGCTCTGATCTGCATGCTCTCCTTTGGCAAAAGAGACTGGACAGGAAATGGACCATATCACACTAATCCTTGGGCTTCCCTGAAAGATGGTATTTGGAATTATGCCTTATGCTTGTGAATGAATTAATACAGATTTCCTTCCATGATTCACAAAACAGTTTCAGTTGGGATAGCAGCATGAGCAGTGAATTTGCAAGTAAGGATCGCAAAAGTCTCGTGTAATGAAATACAGAAAAGGACAGCAAAATGCCAAGGCATTCACACTGGAGATACTAAGTAAAGTGAAAGAGTAAAACTCGTAAAGCATAACCGCAAACATTCTGTCTCTCATCCTGTAGAAAACTATCTCTTCCCTTCTCCCTTTGGACCTTTGTCTAGCCATAGATACTAAGCGAAGCGTGCAATAAAAGATACTGTACAAAAGATCAAGCTCCAGTGAATCACAAGAATTGACATTAATAAACTATGCAAAGTGAATCAAATGAAAAACAAATTAAAACAAATTCTTTCAGCACACTGATGAGTTCATACATTTCCTTCTTGACTTATGCTGAGAAACCTTGCATTGCAAATTCTATTTATCTTCGTATTTAGATCTTTTTATGGTTTCACTGTACAGGAATTTTTTCACAGGGAGAAAGAAATACTGCAACTGCATCTTTTAGGAGTTTAAATTTCGTATTGTAAGTGTACATAAAACCATAACAGATTGCTGTGACATGGTTCAGAGACGCCTTTTTGCACTAGGAGGTTAGAATTTTGTAACCAAGGCCATGTGAGCAGAGCTCTGCTCATTTTAGGCTCCCTGCGGGGTTGAGTGTTTAATTATCCAGCCTCAGCAAGATCAGGAATAAACCAAAATGAAATGTACAATGAGATAAATTGTGAGGTCTTCAGGCAGGTGAACTGCCATCTGAAGGTGCCTTCAGATTCAAGAACAATGCTAGCCTTCCACTGTTGTATATACATAAAGATGAATGTTTCTGGAGTATTTCTTGCTCCCCCACGGCTCCTCTTGGTAATAACATGTAATCAACCGTTTAAACCAGGAAAGGGCCAATTTCTAGTCTGGTCGCCTAAGGCAATAGAGCTTGTGGAGTCATGTTGTGTGTTTGGTGTTCCCCATAAAGGAGCAGTTTTCCTCTCCATTAGAGACCAAAAATTCCCCTCGTAGCAGTGAGGAAGCCAGAAAAAATGAGGGGAAGCAGACACTGGAAACTGGGCTACGGCTACTTCACTTCTGTTGCGTACAGAATTGCTTGCTTTTCACATCTTCCTTGACAGCTGGTCTTATTAAACACAGTTTTCATGAATGAGATGACTGTAACACTTGTGCATTTGAAGAGTTAATTAGAACTACATCATTGAAAAATACCTTTTCCTGTGCCCCTTTGGAAACCGAATGACTAGGACTGCCTTTGGACTACGTCCCTGGGTTTCTCTCCTCTTTCTATACCTCCAAATCATCCCGGAGCTGCTACGTTCTCCAGAAATTACCAGCTGAGGTGGAGGAAGAGTCACTACAGTACAAGTAAAAGCAAGAGTATCTAGTTCCCTAAGTTGATTTCTGACACCTGAGGGAAACAAATTGTTGTGTGCAATTTGGGAGACAAGTGGCTACCTTTCTATCAGGCTGTGCCCCAAAAATCTGCTTGGAGTGGTTGATGTCTTATGAAAGCTTGAACCTCCGGTAAGAGAATGAGTCAAATTTCACATTGCATTTGTGTGCTCATCTTTTTACACAGCTTGTTGATTCAATCAGTCACTAGTTTTATGCACTTCTTTCTTCAGTGAAGAAAGACACAGTCTTTAATCCTCTCTTATCATCTTCCATGGTCCAAGCCCTCCAGGGTTTCCTCAAAATACTATGTGACAACTCTGCCATGTGACACCTCACAACCTATGCTTATTTCTCCTTGTGCAGTAGAAGTGTTCTTAGAACAGTCCCTAACAGTAACACCTTTCTATAATGCTTATCACTGACATGCCAGGGCCCTCTATTCACAGCAGCTTTACTGCTGTCAGTCACTAGCAGAAAGAGCACACTCTGAGAGCAAATACTTATTTCATAGTGAGGCAGCATGGAGAGATTTATTTCTTCCTGGTTTCTATGACAGTTCCCATTGCCTAAATCACTCTTACAACAGCATTGGCCATCTGAGAGGGACCTGTACTTCTTGTTTTCCCAATGACTCTTCTGAGTGACTGCAGAGACACAGAGGTACTTAATTTAAAAACACTGACTATTTGCATGATAGCACCCCATTTATTCCCAGCAAGGGGACCCCTGTGCTGTGGGCACTGTGCAGGACACAGAATCATAGAACAGTTTGGGTTGGAAGATCATCTAGTTCCAACCCCACTGTGTGGGCAGGGACATCTCCCAGTAGACCAGGTTGCTCAAAGTCCCATCCAACCTGGCCTTGAACACTTGGAGGGAGGGGGCAGCCACAACTTCCCTGGGCAACTTGTTCCAGTGTCTCACCACTCTCACAGGAAAGGATTTCTTCCTAATATCTACTCTAAATCTGCCCTCTTCATCTTAAAAACCTTCCTCCTTGTCCTGTCACTACCTGCCCTTGTAAAAAGTCCCTCTCCAGCTTTTCAGTAGGCCCCCTCAGGTACTGGAGACTAAATATACTCTCTCATGCCACTCTCCAAACAGAATGAAGACGGGCTCCCAGGCACACCATACGTATCAAGATTCCTGCTGCCTAGGGGCCAGACAGACTTTTCCATCCTCTGCCCCACAGAGAGACAGGCCTGCTGTGTCCAGGCAATGCAGTGCTGCAGACCCTCCTGCTGTCACCTGGCATGCCACACACAGCTTGTGTAGATCTGTATCCTCACATGGCACCATTCACCAGGCATGTTCCCTGCCTCTTGAGCAGGTGCAGTGGTGTCTCCTGTTAGAGAAAAAATCTGGGAGGCCTTCAAATGGATGTCTTTAGATCACAAGAGAACTACACAACTAGTATATTTGCGTAGAAAGAGAAAGACAGTGTCTTAAGATGGGGACTCAAAAGTAGTTCTCCATTCCTCTGCTCTGCGAGCACTCCGTCTCCCTCAGAAAAACAGAGTTACTAATGAAACAGACTCATTGTAGTCCACTTAGAAACACAGTTGGGCAGTCTTCCCGTTAATTCCAGTAACACTTGCCCACTTCCAGTTGCATGGCAGCTCTTGCAAACCCCTCTCAAAAACATGGGAAATACCCTCTCGCTCTTTGGAGTACCACTCCCAGGCAGCAATTGCCCATCTACAAGTACCAAATCTGTACAGAAGACACAGAAAGACAAATGGGACAGCATTAATATGGGAAAAGTCATACGCTACCTATAAAGAAGTGATAAATAACCCCTCTCATCTTTCTCATAGAATCATAGAATCATCCTGGTTGGAAAGGACCTTGAAGATCATCAAGTCCAGCCATAACCTAAATCCACCTACCATAACCTAATCTACCTGTTCAGTGCTTAAATCATGTCCCTAAGCACTATATCTATATTTCTTTTAAATACTTCCAGGGATAGTGACTCCACCACCTCCCTGGGCAGACTGTTCCACTGTCCAACCACTCTTTCGATAAATAAATTCTTTCTAATATCCAGTCTAAACCTCCCCTGGTGCAACTTCAGGCCATTCCCTCTTGTCCTGTCACTATTCATTTGAGAGAAGTATCGTAACCTTGACAGTCCCTTGCCCATTGCAATAAAAGGAAACACCCTTTCAGCACATCACCACTCAGCCCCATTTTCTCTCTCACTTGTGTGGCCTTTTGACTCCGGTGCCATTGGCTTTGGTAGAGGTAGGGACTCAGATCAAGCCACCTCTACCTCCTAACATCAGCCTGGGCAATGCTGTCCCTCCCCATTCAGCAGTGGCAGCTGGCAGAGGGAATGGCACATCTCATGACACATATTGCCTTGTGAGGAACACACGGCTTGCTTATCCCTCCAGTCAGATCCATGTGAGAGAGGGAAGCAAGTACATTGAAGTAACTGCTCCATTACTTTTTTGTTATCCCAGCTCTGTTAAATGAAATGCGGGTGCTGATATTTGCTAATGAATGCACATTCAAAAATTATTTTTGCTAATATTTGCTAACAAAAGTACATTCAAAAAATATCCTACAGCCACTATTAACTTATATTTACCAGATAAAGCATTCATTTGTTCATGATGTAGATAATGTATATATATGTGTGTGGTTTTTACACACACGTCGGTAAATACAATATGTAACTGAACTACATTGTCCAATTTAGTAATTGAATCGGATTTGTCTCATTACAGAAAAAATGAAAATTGATAAGACTAGAACACAGGAACCATTAACAACAGGCACGATACAGAATAAAAGCTAAGCCTTCTGGCCACCTGCATATCTTGAAAACGCTGATGCCAAAGTGAGCATTTGATTGCTTTCAATTAGAACTGGCTCCAACCCACACCAGTCACTTGCACTCCAAGGAGATTAGCAGTCATATGCATTAAAAAAAAAAAAAGCTCCTTTATTAAAAAAAAAATAAAAAATCAGATTACGACTTAGATCTGTATTTCGATTTAGATTTAAATTTAGGTATTTGAAGATTTATGTTTAGATTTAGATTTAGATTTATAGATTTAGATTTGTCCAAGGAGCAAAGTGAAAAAATAGGAAAAGCCAGAGGAGACATCATGAAAATAAAATGCAAAATACAGCAACATTCTGCTTTGCATAAATAACACCACAATGCTGTGTTAGACAACTAATTACCATTTCATTTTTTCCTGAAGTGTTTTCCTCCGCAGATTGTCCATTTTTTCCTTTTAAGCTACTACTTCAAATCCATTAAATTATATTACTGCATTTGTAACACATATAGTAATGCAGTTAGCATTGAAGGGAAAATCATGTTACGAATAAAAGTTTTAATAGATCCAAATATAGCATTAAAGCACCACTAGTTATTTGAAAAGGCTTTTGAATCATTAAAGGTTAATTGTCAATATAGCACTGAGGTGATTAAAGGGAAGAAATATGTCACATTGGCTCGGTTCAGCAAAAATCAACCAAGTAAATCCCAAATTATTGCCCTAAATCAGCCTGGTTATTGAAAGTAAGTTCTTAAAACACTATGATGAAATTATGTGCTTCAACACTGGAGTTACGGTAACGTTGTTCTACATAATTGGAATACTAAACACTTGAACAAGCTGTCAATATGTGAAGGTGTTGCACTGAATTAGTAAAGTGCTTGCTAGGTTGGGAAATCGCATGGGTTTCGAGTTCTTTCTGAGGCATTTTGTTTACATGAGGACAACTTACTTAATCTGCTACAGAGCTGAGCCCTAAAACTCTTGACTGTGTTTAATTTGGATGTGGATGTTGCATCACTGAACTCAACTATTTTTTCAAAGAAAATATGAAATTATGCCTGGCGTTGCTGGAATGACAGAAATTGCTGTTTCCAAATATTCATATTTGGAATTTAGCAGCTGATTCTCATGTTCTTAAACTGGCACCACACTTGCTGCTGTGTCTAAACCAAGCACCCAAAATGAGGGATGTGACTACAGGTACACAGCCAACACCCCAATATTATCAGGATTGTCCTAGACACCTCTGGAACACAGACTAGATATTTCACTTGTGGATTGCTAAAGTTAGCTGAGAAGATAACTGCTTTGTGGGTCTAACTGGGTCTAATGTTATTCTTTTAACTCATATTAAGAGCAGTCTGGTGTCAGATCAGTGTACTCCGTAGAGGCAGGCAGTGCTCTTGGGAGTTTTTGTTCCTTTCTGGTGCTCAGGGACATAGGCAGGCACTTTGTAAAGCCACTGACTGGCTACAGATGCCATCCCAGCATCTTCACTCAGGACTGTGGGTTCCCATTTCCCCAGAAGCAAAGCCCCAAGTCCCAAACAATGGAAAGGACACAGCTCTCCTTCAAAAAATCTGTCTGTCTTTGTAGTCAGTATTTTTAGCTTGCTCCTGCACTAAAAATAGTTAGTGCTTTGGGTTTTTTTAAGGGTTTTGTTGATGTTTTTTCTGCACTCAAACACACCAGCAGGGAACGGTTTTCTTCCAGCTTTAGCACATTTCTAAATTCATAGAGCAGGGACGCCCCAGTATGTCAGGACTATTGCTGCCAAAGCAATCTAAATCTTGCAAAGCAATCTTAGCATTATCAGGTGCAACCTTCCTGTCACAGGGCTGTACCAGTACCTGAATGTGCTATAGCTGGTACCACTATATAACCACTATACACAAAACTGCAACTTTTGCATATTTACAAAACACAAAAGCTCCAGAGCATCTGAGGGAAAAGCAATGACAAGAAATTAAAAAGCAGCCAAACAACACATAATTTAAAAATCTGGCACCCACTGCTAAATGTAGGCCACCTCCTTCTACCCAAGAAACATCTCTTCTCTAAAGGGATTTTGTTTATCTGATTCGAAAGATGTGAGGAAACGTTTCCCTAGAGATATTCTGAAGGGTGGAAAAGGAGTAAATATGTCCCTGGCTCACTTTGTGATGAAGCAAAGGCTTAGAGGGCTGTAGCTGCAGCTGAAAAACACCAGCAGAGCCCTCTGCTGTCAAAGCAGCTAGGCCATCCCCAGGACAGTGAAAGCATCTGAAGTGGTCCTGGGTAATGAGAAGCAGATTCCTGAAAGTGGGTAAGAGCAGGCTGAGCAGGTATAATGCCTCTCTCAACTATCACTCCACATCCTGCATTTGCATTTGTCTTCTGGCAATTTGTCCAGCCCTCTCTTGAACCCATATAAATTTCTAACACCTAATTACACTGTCCAATAATCTAAGAAGGGTAGCGTAGGAAGGAGATGGAAGCAAAACCAGTGCAAAAGGTTTAAGAACAAATGTCATACACAAACTATAGCCATGTATGAGTGACATATAAAAAAAATTCAGTCAAGGGCAAAGATGAAGGCTTGCTGCAGTGTTACTTTAAGCATATTTAATAACATTTCCTGAATTATGCCTTTGTTATGCTTTTGCTATACTGTAATATGTAATGTGTTAAGCTCCATGAGTAATCCACTGAAAGTCCCTTGTAATAATGTACCCAAAGAATTTTTAAACATCAGCTATTGGAAAATGTATTAGAAATGTAAGTCAAGGGAAGAAGGTAATTTATGAGCAAGTGGCTTCCTAATTTCATGCCAGTCTGCTTAACAGGGAAATGGGCATTTCAAAAGACACAAAAGTGATAATCAAAACCTTCCAGGAAGGATAAAAAGAAAAAATGGAAAGTGATAAATTATGTTTAGACAGCACATGGTGAACTGGAAACTGAATAACTTGTTCGGGCCACTGGTTTGTTTCTGTGCTGGTTTGGTTTGGTGGGTTTTTTGGTAGGGGGGGAGGGGCCCCACGGATGGCTCTGGTAGGAAGCTGAAAAGCTCCCCCTGCTCCAAAAACAGCCAAGGAGCCATTAGAGAGACAATAGATGCACCTCTGTGACTAACATATGAAAGAACTGATACAAGACCTGAGCAGGACAAACAGAGGAGAAAGAGCTGTGCTGGAGAGGTGAAAGCAGTGCCAGGGTGGACATCCTGAAGTTGGTGAGGAAGAGGGGGGAAGTAGGTGCCCAAGCAGAAGTTTCCCTGCAACCTAAGGCGAGATGGCAGGCTGTTCCCCTGCATTCGTGGAGGAATGTGGTGGAACACTCCCTGAAGGCACCAAGAGTGGTGAATGTGGATTTGTTGCCAGCGGACTTGTAGCCGTGGAAGACCTCGCACCAGAGGATGTGACTGTTCCTGAAGCAGCCTGTGACTCTGTGGGAAGCCCACACTGGAGCAGCTTGCTCCTGAGGGACTGTACTTCATGGAAGGACTCATGAAGAAGATGTTAGTTGAGGACTATCTCCCATGGGAGGGACCTCATGGGGAAGCATGGAAGGACTGTAAGGAGTCCTTCTTCCTGAGGAGGAAGGAGTGGCAGGAACCACCAGACTGTGAACTGACTCTAAACCCCATCCCCTGTCCCCCTGTGCCACTGGGGGGAAGGAAGGAGAGAAACTGGGAACGAAGTAATTTGGGCCTGGGAAGAAGGGAGGGGTGGGGGTAATGCATGTAAGCGCTGTTCTGTGTGTTGTCTGTGTCTTGTGTGCATCTGATTAGTGTAAAATTAAATTATTTTTCCCCAAGTTGAGTCTGTTTTGCCCGTGACCTTAATCAGTGAAGAACCCTCCTTGCCCTTTGTCTTGACCCATGAGCTTCAAGTTGGCCTTTGCTCTCCCCATCCCCGTGCATGCATGTATGTGTGTAGGAGAGAGGCTGAGTGAGTGGCCACAGTGCTTGTTCTTTGTTGTTGTGTTAGGCCCAAACCACAACCAATGGGTATGTACGAGATGAAAAGAAGGCGATTAAAGTACTTCACAGAAAGTGAAGAATCAGAGGCAATGTCTACTTTAGCAAGTACTTGGGTGTAAGAGAAGTGACTCAGCATGGAAGCAATAAGTGCTTGTCTTGTATAGCTGTACCAGATGGTACAGGGCTTGTACTTCAGATTAGATTTTATCTGTCCCCTTGGCTGTGGGCTGAAGTTGTCCAAAGGATCATTATTGATTCAGACCCTTAGGTCTGTTAGGGGCTGGGATGCACTTGATGCCCAGCAGGAGCCCAGCTTCTGGTTTAATATTTGTCAAAAGAATATTGGGTTTACACACATCCAACTGCTCTACAAGCCAAATCAGCCAACGCACAGTCGGGGACATTTGGAGGAATTCACTACATAGCTTCAACATTGTATCAAAGCAAAGCGAAGTGCAGACGCAGCTCCAGAGCTCCATAACATGCTCCAGCAAATATCAAGTAATGTCTTGTATGACCCACTTGTATTTCAATCAGGAGAATTAGTCTGAACCATTGAAAAAATTGGGATTGAAATACAGCTTTTTTTCATATCTGGTAGGAATGTAAAATATTCATGAAAATGAGGAGCTTTAGGGGGAAGTAGGGGATTGTGAAGATGAATCCCACTACTACTTCAAATTGAAAATCACAATAAAACAAATACAAGTTTATGCTTTCACACTGATTTTTGGACAGACATAAAATCATATGTAAGTCATACTGGACAAAAAAATCAACTTGCGAGAAAATTTATTTAAAAGCAGAATACAAAGAATCTGTGAGGAACTGCATAATTCTTCAGTCATTACTCTCCTGGCTGAAAAGATTTAGAAGCTACTTGCTGTGCATGTCATCAGTTTTGTCTGTCACGTTAAAGAATAAGTAAATCACTTTTCAGCCACAGGAGAACTCTTCCTAGGCTGAACTTTCTGTTTACACAATGCATTCTCAGCTTGGAAACCAAATCCAAAATGGGATCCACCCTTGCTGTTACTGATTCCAGAAAGCAGGTTCTTGTTTAACTTCTCCTGGGATACCCCTGGAGAACTGTTGTGCATTATTAAGATAATGAATTAATAAAATGCAAAAATCTCACATTCTATGTAGAGCTTGCAGAATTTCAGTTTCCTCATTGGAGACAGCATTTCAAAGTCAAAATTTTTGTGTTCCTTGTTCTTTTTGTATGAGGTGGAGATCAGAGTGTACTATTACATTTCTGAAGTCACATTGCCCTTCAAATTCTTTAAGTAGCTTTTGGTTCTTTTTAGGTTATATAAAAAAAACACAGCAATTTTGGTCTTCACCAGACTAAAGTACTGGAGTTAAACGCACCTGGTTTCATAATTTCTGCTTCCATTTGAATAATCAGTGGCACACAACTATGGTTTAAAACATGTATTCAAACTTTCTTTATCATTATCTTCAAAGCCCCAGTATAAAATGGCTTTGTAAGCCAAGTGGATTGAATAGTGCCTGGGAAAGTGGGCAGAATAAGAAAGATGCATCAGCAAGTGGAATTTGTTGCTTTCTGTTTCGTCTCTGATTCAGCGTGGCCAAATGTGCTGAGCAACTGATGCCAAATCAAACAAGGTCGAGGTGGAAAGTGGAAAATAATTACTAAGCAAGTTTTTGCTTCGGTATTATTTTTTTCTTATCACTTTCCAAGTGAAAAATTAGGTGTTATTCTTGGTGAACATGTTCTCCAACTATCTATCTATGAATGTAGGATAACCTTTCAGTTTAACTAACTGACTACACAAAGAGTCAGTATTGTTTAACATCACACTCTTGTATTAAGAAAATAAAAGCAGGAAAGTCTTCACAGATGCTTCTTGCTGGCTGAAAGAACTGTTTGAAAAATCTGAACAAAAACAATACTAAAAACAGTTCTAAAATTTTCAGTTCATAGTTTTCAGTCAAAATCAGGAACAGAAAAATTCATATTTCTTCTGGAAAAAAATCCTGAAAAGCAAAAAATAATTTATTTTTTGATAATTTAAATATTTCTGTAATCAGAAGGATCTTGTTTAAGAAACCCTAATATAAAACTTAATAGAATTAATTGTGTCAAGTGTCTTTTTTTTTCTTGGGTTAGAATCACAAACATGACTCCATTTCCTGATACGAATTTCATTGCCAGTATAACTCTAAATGATTTATCAGGATGGGAGACCATAAAATTCAGCTGGGGCTTCATTTGAATCTAAGAGCTTCACTTATACAGGAAAGTAGACCGTGAGGAACTCAAAAAACAATTTCTGTGGGTACCTCTGAGATAATCTTGGACCTTTTATTTTAGGTTTGTTTGTTTTTTCTTTTGGAATTAATTTTGGAATTTAATTTTGGAATTTTATTCTTTTATTCTTTATTTTATTTTGGAATTCTTTTATTCTTAAATTCTGCAGAATTTAATCTGCCATGTTTTTTAATTTTCAGTGGTGTAGTTTCATAATGAAGTTTAAAAGAGACACAATAAAACCCAAAGTATAAAACAAATAAACAATGTGAATGATCTACAGCACAAGAACCACTTTCTTTGACAAATATTCCCCTCCCTGCTGCTGTGAGTGAAGTATCTTAGATTTTGGTAAGTTCCAGAGCCTTGAAACCAAATGCTATAGGACCTGAAACGTTAGGTTTAAATATTTGTTGATATGTATACTACATTTCCTGTCAGTTATGGCCACAAAGGAGAAGACATCTGCTGTGGGAAGTGCCACATAGTGGAGAAGAGGTGGTGGAAAACATACAGCTGTTTGTTTATTTTGAATGTTTGAATGTTATTCTCTCCATCATTTTTGACCGACCTCATCCATTCATTCATCCTAAAATTTGAGAAGTTTTGAGAAATACAGAGCTGCAACCAGTGAAACTGTTGTATGCTTTCCTGTGCTGATAAAATGTGTTAAAAAAACCCCTTTGTTCTCTTTTTAAATAACTAGTAAATGCCTAGGGTAAAGAAATTGAAATATCAAACTGATGAAAAATTGCTGTACATCACCTCACTCTGAAAAAAAACAAGGTTTACTCAAGTGCCACCCAGCTGTGCATATTTCTCTAGACTGTAATACCTGGACAAAGTCACTAAATAAGAAGGAATTGCCAAGCTGCAATTATATGCAACAGCTGCTTATGTTTTGCCTGTTTTAGAGGGTATTTCTAACTTGCCCACGAGAGTATGAAGAGATTAGCAACAGCTTTCTGTACTCACTGATCCAACACCAACTGAATCTGGAGTGAGACCAGAGCAGTACATTATTTTCTCTATTTACAGCCACACAGGAGGTATTTAGCAAGTCAAGACTGAGTGCCACAATCCAATTTTGTTGATTAACCTATCTGAAACAATGGATACACCATTTCTTTCCAGCCATTTGATGAAAAACAAATGTCTTACTGTGTTCAGGTCAAGTTAAAGCCAGGGGGGTTTAAAAATTTCTTAGTTTCCCTAATCTTAAACACTTTTTTTTTAATAGAATCATAGAATTATTTGGCTTGGATGTGACCTTAAAGATCCTAATTTTTGAGAATAGAATAGAATAGAATAGAATAGAATAGAATAGAATAGAATAGAATAGAAATAGAATGAATAAGTGTGAGAAAGGGAACTACAACAAGTTTTCATAAGGGATCATGCTTATCTGCTATTCTTTGACACCTGTTAATACTCTGCAAAGCACCTACACAATTAATGGCCTCAGTGTTTGCAAATGCATTCAATGAACATGCAGGGAAACTGAAAGTTGATACTGCTAATCCTCCAGCTCCAATCCCTGTATTACTGGGTTTGTATTTTTTTTTTTCCCATGTTCTGCATTTTTCATGTGTTTCTGTTTCATCTCTATGACACCGACAGAAAATACAGATGGCCAGTAGGTGACATCAATTGTCTGGTAAACAGTGGTAGAATACCAGTAAAACACATCAAGAGGGACAATATACTTACAATGACATTTTTATGCTTAGCAGCCAAAAAAAAAAAAAAAAAAAAAAAGAGGCAGAGTCAGACAAGTCAGCTCACTGCACTACAAAGCACTTGCTGGTTGGCAGACTCAATGCCTTAATGATGTTCTTAGTAAGTTCTTTCTGCCAAATGTTGTTTGCTTTTGCTGTCAGAACTGTCTGCATTAATAATGAGTAAGTGCTTGGAAGCTACTTACATAACCCATTGTTTTCATGGCACTGACATAGACAGCATCTCTGGGTAGACGAGAGAGCACCTTATGAACAAGTTCATTGACCAGTCCTTTTTAAAGCAATTACGCTGGGGCAGTATTTCTATGAACACACTCACGTTGGACTGGAGTGCAATATCTCAAGGATGAAGACCTCTAGACCTAATGTACTCTTCACACAGAATCACAGAATCACAGAATGTTAGGGACTGGAAGGGACCTGTGAAGATCATCTGGTCCAACCTCCCTGCCAGAGCAGGTTCATCTAGAGCAGGTTGCACAGGAGGGTGTCCAGGCAGATTTTGAGTGTCTCCAGAAACAGCAACTCCACAACCACTTTGGGCAGCCTGTTCCAGTGCTCTGCCACCCTCACAGTAAAGTTTTTCCTCTTCACGTGAATGGTATGGTATCGTACCTCCACTGTGTTTGCAATTGAGTTCACTGTGCTGTTGTAGTAGTTAGAAGAGCAGGGAGCTGAAGTAGTCATGAGAGACCCTCCAGAAAAATGTAAATACACTGAGTAAGTCAATTCCCTTGTGTAATGTGGTCCCAGAGTTAGAAGCCTATGGGCAGATGGGGAAGGATTGCAACACATAAGTGAGCTTTCTGGGTAGTCTTGTAAAATCTTGCAAAAATTATACTGTTTCCAGGACAAATAAGCCAAAGGAAGATGTCTCCTTCCACTCACTGCAGTTTCTATGCTTCTGCTTTTTCCTTAAATGCATTGCCGCTTTTACTTCCCTCTGGTCGACACCAGCTCTGTATGCAGAACATATAAAAATACATAATTTAGACTGAATGTCTCTCAGCAAAATTTCTACCATCGAGCTGATTTGCTCACAGTACTTTGTTACTGTGATGATGGGGTCTGTGTGAGTTCTGGATATTGCTGGAAAGTTGCTATCAGTAAAACTCTCTCTTTGTGAATAATCTTTTGTGTAAATGTAAATCCCATAACTGTTGATGGATCACTAGTATGTCTTTTTGAGATAAGGTCAGATGCAGATTTAGTTCTAGGCAGCTAAATTGCTTTTGAAAATGGCAATCTAGCCTTTTCAGAGTGAGAAGTACATAACACATGTTAGAGTCCTCCTCAGCTGCAACAAGGCATTACCGAGAACAAGTTTTTAAAAGTGGAAAAACCATGTAGTGGTAATGAGAATTTAAAGGTGAGAAAAGCTGTAGGAAAAACCTGAAAGCCTCTAAGAGGAAAAAATATCAGTCTCAATGTGCAGTAGTCAAGGTCACACACCAGTTGTGCAAAAGGGTAGAAAAGACCTTTGCTGGCTAAAGTAAAGCTTCATGAAGTAAAGCTTTCTCATGCCCAGATACATTATCCATACTTGGCCCCCCTAGCACATTGGCTTCTGTGTGATTGTATCACCTGCCTGTTAGGTAGCTGTATTCATTGAGTGTAAAGACAAGCATGACCGAAACCTGCTGAGAGAGAGACAAAAACAAGAGATCCTGGAGGTACCTCCAAACATCTTTGCATAATGTATATAGGACAAACTTTCACACCTCCCAGGATTTCACTTTACTGGAAAGGAGCACAAAAACATTGTTCTGGTAACTCAAATAGCAGCAAAACTACACCAAAATTACAAATTGGAGCTTAATGTGTATTTAAAGTTTTACTACTTTAACTATTGGTGAGAGGGTATATGTTGTTTTTGTTTGGTTTGGCTTTTTTTTACAGGTTAGTTAGTTATAAGTGCCATTTATTTCATACAGTCTGGAATACTTCCCTCAGCTTTTCATGATAAGCCCAGTAGTAACATCACTGTACCACTGTGAGTATATCTCAGTGAGTGGGTGATGGTGGAAGGTAGAAACTTTATTTCTGGCACAATTACAAATGGAATGATTGTCAGGTATAGACAAGGTCTTAGCATGAGTACTTTTTATTCTGGGAGGGGGCCCTCTTCACCTCTCAAATGGCTTTTCTTACTTCAGGAAGTCATTGCACACTATGGTACCCAGGCTACTGCTAACAAACCCTGTCTGCTGCCATGAATCTCCCTGTTAGGAAGCAGCAGGGTCCAGCTGCTCTGTAAGAAGTAGGCAGTGGGGGGACAAGCATGTTGAAGCAGCTGGCAGACAGAGGAGCCATACCAGCAAGGGCTGAGTCCCACCTCACCTGAGTGAGGTGACCAGAGAGGGTCTGGTGATGGTAGTCAGCCTAGGCTGAGAGTCCAGGTTACCAGAAAAGACCACAGAGACAAAGCAGGACTGAGATCAAGCCATGGAGTCAAGCCAGTGAGTCAGGATCAGGTTCTGTATTGACAGTGCCCATGGCTGGGGATGGACATGACAAAACTGCTGGACAACTGCAAGCCAGCTCAGGTGGGGACAAGGGCAAGAGCTTCAGCTTAAAAGCAGCTCTGAAGGGGAGGAGTGGGGACCTCTAGCCAACGCGGCTTCCAACTCTTTCTTCACAAGAGCTCTTCTCAATGACCTGACCTTGAATTCAGCCAGCTTAGCTCTTGTCCCTGTGCCCAGGCAGGGAAACTCCAAGGAGGGTAGGGGGATGTGCTGATACCCTCTGGACTTCCAGCATCAGCACTCAGCATGATGATGATGGTGATGAACTCTTGGAGGAAATGTGAACTTATAAGACAAGTGGAATTATGCATTTTCAGGAAGGTTGTAATAGACTTTCAGGGCAACCACGAACCTGAGTGTTTCCTTCACTCTATGGTCAAAAAGGCATGTGGCCATAAAGAGTCTTTTAACACATAGGATATTTCATCTAAGAAAAAAAGGAAAATAAACTGCCCTCTGATTGTGTTAAAAAATGGATAGAGATTGTTGCCATTTAGGTGACATCCATCCTGTTTCTCAGTGACAGATAGGAAAACAATATCCATTCACAGAATCAAAACCAGACAAGCCTTTGTTCTTGGTGTTGAAAGCAGACAGGCTCATTGTCAAAAACATAAAATCAGAATATGAGATACAGTTAGCTAGCTAGCTAGTAGGACATGCTTTGCAGAAATAGGGAATAACAGATGAATGATCAAAGTAATTTAGGTGCAAAAATTAGTGAAAGACTGAGATAAGAGCCTTGTTATGTTCTTTATAAAAACTCCATGAACCTATAGTAATTCCTTCAAGCTTAGAAAGACCACTTTTGGTATTTAAAACATTTTGCTGGCTGTAGTGCAAACACTCCAACCTGCAACACAAGGGTATTTTAGGTTGCTCTGTTGTTTTCCCCTTTTTCATGAAACGAAGGGGAGGATAATTTAGATCTAGCCCCATGATGACAACTGGTGCAAGAGATAGAATTGTTCTTCAGAATGAAGGAGGTTCAAAAGAGAACAAGTTCTTGTGGGAACCGAAAAGAAGGTTGTAGTGAGGTGGCGGTTAGTCTCTTCTCCCAGGTAGCTGGTGATAGGCCAAGAGAACATGGCCTCAACTTGCACCAAGGGAGGTTTAGATTGGATATTAGGAAAAATTTATTTACTGATAGAGTGGTCAAGCATTGGAACAGACTGCCCAGGGAAGTGTTGGAGTCCCCATCCCTGGAGGTGTTAAAAAAATGTGTTGACATGGCACTTCAGGACATGGTTTAGTTGTCATGGTGGTGTTGGGTTGATGGTTGGTCTTGATGACCTTAGAGGTCTTTTCCAACCTTAATGATTCTATGATTCTGGCAGGCATTTTGAGCTTGAGTTGATGAAGGACTTAATCACCTAAAAATTAAACCCCACAAAATCTAATACTTAGACTCCTGACCCCAAAGCTGAAGCTACACCCCTGTGCCTTGGGTTCTTTACATAATATATGAGGAGACTCAGCTAGTTCAGGCAAAAATCCATCTGAACAATGAACTATAAATTGTCTCTTGTGGTCCTGCCATCAGGCACATCATGTTCCCAGTAGATTCAAGACTTTCAAGGGTCTACTAACTGGTTTGTTATAACGCTGTAGGGTGGGTGAAGATTCCACTCAAATTTTTCTATTTATTAGGTGCCACTCAATCCTGCAACACCAACAGTTATAGCTAAAGTGGGGTCACAGAGAATATAATACCATTTTAAGACACGCCTACATATGAATTGCGGATACAGCTTTTAGCAAATAGGATACAATAAGCATTCAGCAAATCAATTCTTCATTGGAAAGTACATGTCCTGGTTTGAGCCAGGATGAAGCCAATTTTCTTTTTACTGTTTTGTTGGTTTTTTTTTACTTCAGTGAGCTCTCTCTTAACTAGCAGCAAGTTTTTCAGCTAGTGGACTGATAACACGGGAATGCTTATGTTACAGCCGAGACATCAAGGACACTTAGCTCTTCTCAGAATACTAAAGGAGCAGAAGAGTTGTATCTGCAACCCTCCTGTAGGGAGAAGCAGACTAGATGGACAGCAAATTTGGCCAGAGATATTCCATAGATATATATACATGTAAGACTTGGTATAAAGTCAGGGATCATGGAAGTCAAGCCCTTCTCTTCCTGTTTTTTCTTCCCTTCTCTTCTATCCACGGCCAGCGTCCAGGGAGGACTCCATCTATCCATCACCATTGATCCCTAGGCTCGTGCATTCCTGACTCTCATAACTCTACCCTCAGCTCCTTCCTGCTCTGCCACTATCTCCGGCAGAGCGATTCAGGACATTTTGGAACTGCTCACAGCTAAGGAGAGTGACATGGGAGTTGCTGGGGGTGGGGGAGAGGCAATAGAGGTTTTGCACATTCTTGCACATACTTGTATATAATTGTACATATTTTCTTACCATTAGTATTAACTAAAGCTGTCCAGTTTAGTTTTCAATCCAGAAAGTCTCTCCTTATTCTCTCTCCTTTCCTTACCTAGGTGGGAGGAGGGGCGGATCAAGAGCATTGTTGTTCCTGGTTTAATTGCCAGACCTGAGTCAAACTGTGACAGTACAGAAGGCCAGGGGTTTCTGGGATTCAGATTTTGGTAGTGGGATTAGCATTTGGAATTAGTGTTTTAGTCTTTATTTAAAAAGAAAAGGGAAAAGTCTGCACAGGAGGGATGCAGCTTCCCTCAGAACAACCAGACAAGATTCTGCTTCAGAATTCATGGACATTTTGCCCTCAACCCCCATTGTAGAATTTAGTTTGGGACCTACACCGGTTCATTTGATCATTAAACATGTGGCTTAACACTGTGTTTGTAACAGATCACTCTTAGTGATTCACTCTTTTGAAATTTACTTTCCTTCCTTTTAACTTGTACCTCCAGGAATCCACTTGATTTCTTGTATGAGGCTCTTTACTGACTTGGCAGTAACCCACATTCATAAAAGGTATGGGGTTTTTTTATGTGCAGCTCCCATTAAATTCACCAAGACTGTTAAAATTCAAAGACTGTTAAAAAGTTTATTCTGGAAGAGGGGCAACATGTTAAATATTGAAGAGTCTGATTGAATAGCAGCCCCTTAGCTCCTGTCTTCCCTCTCCCTGAGTTAGCCTGCTCTGACAGGACTGGAGGGAGATAGTGTTAACATAAATAAAAATTATTCTTCTATCCAAAACAAGCAGTTAGCAGGTAGATGATAAATAAGACCTATCTTAATTTTATCAGATTGAAGTAGAATTATAGAAACTATATGATCACTTCTGCTGATGGAAGAAATTTAAAATAACATTTCTCCAGGTCTTATTGGAAAACTGGATCGCCCAAAGATAATTACCCTATTTCCACTTCTAAGTTATCGCCAGAGGAGGCTCAGTTATTGCAATCTAGCAGAAATGAAGATTTCATCAGGCTCAAGAGGCAATTAAACTATTGGAGTCTAAAAAAAAATGCAGGCATGAACACTTTTTCAGTAACAAATTGTTCTAAAGGTTTTACTTACCTTCTGAAAATCGTCTGATCTGTAAACTGGGAACATCTTTTGCATGATGATCATGGAAGTACCATACACATCAAAAGGATGAAAAAATTCCCCAAACTGCCTCACTTCTAGTGATTGTTTTGAAACAGTAAACTTGAGCAGGTTCAAGGCAAAGTATTTACTGAGCTGTAGAGTGAGTGCTTTCTCTGGCTTTACTGCAGGGATGCATAAATTCTGCACTGGTTACTTCACTGTATTTAGAGCTCTACCTTTCCACACTGTGCAGGGGTATAAAAAGGAAAGGCCTTTGAGGAAGTAAGTGGCTGTGAGTTTGGGGGAAAATTAACTCCTGAAAAGCTGAAGAGTTAAAAAAATATCACTTCAAGCAGAGGCAATACCCAGGGACAGGCTGGGTACCAAAAGTAACATTTTACAAAGTCACTGAAAATACAAATTAGACAGTATAAAACGCTGTTCCACCAAAACACTTCCTAGCACCCTCTCCCTTTCCTTTCAGCCTGCATTTTTCCTGTTTAACTACTGAATATCAATGGCCTTCTGGGTTTCCAAGCCAAGTAGTCCAACATATAGGAAGGAAGCATTTTCAAGAGTAGTGAGCCATTTCACACAGGTGTACAGAAAGCCTGAGCAGACCCTTGTCTGTACCCAACATTGTAGCCATGTCTGCAGTGCGTGTCTGCATACAAGCCCCAGCTGGAAGGCCCCATTCAGGACCACAGAGCATCCTCTTGGAGCTCCTTTTCCTTGGTGGCCTAGTG
Source organism: Hemiprocne comata (assembly GCA_020745705.1). Taxonomy (NCBI): domain Eukaryota; kingdom Metazoa; phylum Chordata; class Aves; order Apodiformes; family Apodidae; genus Hemiprocne; species Hemiprocne comata. The sequence continues at coordinate 150,340,049 of CM036586.1, read as the reverse complement.
ATGTCTACACACGGCTCAGAACATGCTGGGACATGATGCCTATGCTGCAAACCAAATCAATATCACACACCTTTCCAGGGCCCCTCTCTCCTCACTTGTTTGCACGTATATTTTGTCTGGAATAGAGTTAATTTTCTTCATAACAGATGGTATGGTGCTGTGTTTTGGATTTGTGACCAAAACAGTGTTAATAACATAGGGACGTCTTAGTTATTGCTGAGCAGTGCTTGCGCAGTGTCATTTCTCATGCTATCCCAACAGTGAGGAGGCTGGGGGTGCACAAGAAGTTGGGAAGGCACACACCTGGGACAGCTGGCCCCAACTGACCAAAGGGATATTCCATACCATAAGATGTTGTGCCCAGCAATAAAAGCTGGAAGAACAAGGAGGAAGAGGGTAATATTTGGAGTGATGGCATTTGTGTTCGCAAATAACCTTCACACATGATGGAGCCTGGCTTTCCTGGAGATGGCTGAACTGCTGATCACCTGCCTGCTGATGGGAAGCAGTGAATTAATTCCTTACTTTGCTTGCACACACAGCTTTTGCTTTTCCTATTAAAGTTTCTTTATCTCAACCCATGTTTTTTCCCACTTTTACCTTTCTGATGGTCTTCCCCCATCCCATCATGGGGAAGTGAGTGAGTGGCTGCATAGGGCTGAGCTGCCTGCTGGGATTAACTCAAAACAACACACCAGCTGTGTATCTCTCTCTTATATAAAGAGCCTTTCTTTTTACTCACCTTTTTCCAACACCTTAATGTAGCTGTATGTGGGGAAGATGAAAATTTAAGCCTGGTGTCCACAGCTTTGGATTACTGCCATTACCTCCTGCTTGACTATGGCATTCCCTGGCCCTGCACATGGCAGGCCCCAGCTGAAGCTATGAGCAGTTGAACCCATGGAGTCATCAGACTTTGCAGTGGGAGGTACTGGGTGGCACACGAAAGCTGGAAAGACTTCTGTGCTGTTGTTTCAGCTGTTGCACTGTAATGGTGCTTTTATACACGTCTAAGACCAAATCAGTGAAGAACATTAGGAATTTGGTATTAGGGTGTCCTTCAGCTCCCAGTGAAGGACAGTGGTTCTATAGATAGCAATTTAACTAATTGCAGGATCTAATATAGATAGTAACTATTGCTGGTAGAGACAGCCGTTTCTTTATCCCTGGTAATAAACTGTAATTATTTCCCAAAGTCTGGAGAAAAGAAGGCTGAGAGGAGACCTCATTGCTCTCTACTACTACCTGAAAGGAGGTTGTAGTGAGGCAGGTGCTGGCCTCTTCTCCCTAGTGACCAGCAATAGGACAAGAGGAAATGAGGTCAAGTTACACCAGGGGAGGTTTGGATTGGATATTAGGAAAAATTTCTTCACTGAAAAAGTGATAAGGCATTGGAAGAAGCTGCTCAGGGAGGTGGTGTAGTCACCATCCCTGAAGGTGTTAAAAAAATGGGTAGATGTGGCACTTCGGGAGATAGTTTAGTGGTCACGAGAGTGTAGGGCTGATGTTTGGACTTGATGATCTTGAAGGTCTTTTCCAACCTTAATGATTCTATGATTCTAAAGTGCTTGACCATGTCGAAGTCACTGCTAAGGTCTTTAATGGCTGGGTTTTTAATACAGTTTTTGTTCAGCCATAGCTATTTCTATTCAATGAACACACAGAGGACCTTAGCCCTTGAACATATGAGCATAGTCTTTACTAAAGCTAGATACATATGAAGGGTGCCACCTGTAAGAGTATTACAGATTTTCTAGTGTCACAAGATTAATTTAGGTGCTGTAAACTGTAAGTCTACATGGCTGTAAATGTCCAAATATATAATAAAAGTATTCATTAATTTCTTGTTGGAACTTCTGTAGAAGAGCACACTAATGTCTAGACAAAGCTTGCTGATGTAGTCTTTCAGTATGGTCATTTTCTTTTAAAAAGAGAAAATGGAAAACAATGCCTGTCAAATGGATTTTCTTTTGAAGTGCTCACTGACACGACAAAACCATTCAGAAGACAAATAGTCTGACAGATGGTGTACAAAAACTGGTTTTACTTGCACTTGCTCTCCAGTTGGTTGGATTCGGCAAATAAAGGCTTCATGAGACGCATGAGTAATTGGACTCTCTACAGTCAAGTGCCTTTTGGGTGAGAGAGGGTGACCTGAGCCAAGGCTCACTACTCAAGTGCCATTCACAGGGATGACATCCTTCTTCTTCTCTCGTCATACAACCTCTTTTTCTTTTAAATGCCATGGAGTACTTGGGTGTGGGAAAAAAACAGATCAGAAATCTACTTTAGATTGTTATCACCTGGCATTGTTCTCAAACTTTTTGAGAGAAACATGGATAAAGTTTCTCCTTCAAGATATTTGGGCAGAGCTTATTACTTTAAACAGACTACTTTCTTTTCCCTTCTCCTTTCCATATTACTTTTCATCTTCTCTTGTAGATTTCTCTGCTTCTGGGGCCCCATTCATTTCTCCAAGGAAGCTGGCACTGTGGGCTTTGTTCTTAAGTTTTGTTACGACTCCAGGAACAGAAGAGCTAATGAAACCTGGTTTCCAAGGAATTTGTTTCTTGTGGTTGGATTGTTTCCTATCTAATAAATGGTGAGCTCTAATTGAAATTCTCATAGTCACAGTGTTCACATGTCTTTCTCCTGCATGGAGTCTTTGCTGCTTAATGGCACTTAAGCATAACCTATATATTTTCCATCGAACTACCACCAATAAATGTATAGTGAAATTAACATCTCTGAGACCTGTGAGTTTTCAGATGAAACAATCTGGTGATTAAAAAATTACCGAGGGACCAGAGAGACAGGAGAGCAGGGAGAGAGACATAAAGGGACACAGGAATGTGTACATACATTTCTAGAGGTATGTACCCAGGCTAAAAAAATCACACCCATTGCCAGCACATACATTAGAGCAAAATACCTACTAATAACTCAGCTTGCTGATGTTGCTTGATTCTTTTCAGGGCACTAGTTTCAGTTATCCTGGCAAGAGGCTAATTTTTCCAATATAATCTATGTGGGCACATTTGTGCTATCAGGAAGTAAATCCTGTACAATTAGGTTGGGAATGCTTCAGTGTGTATGTTAGACAAGTTCCTGAGCCACATATTTGTTGAATTTACCAATAACTCGAATCAACACAATTATTTTCCTTTTAACAGGCACTAGAGCTTGAGATCCTGTTCCTACCTAGTCAGCCTATCATGTATGCATAGAAGAAAGGTTTCCAAACCTTTTTGATCTACAGCCTCCCCCAGACTTCAGATCTAAGTCTCCTGATAGTAGGATTACTTTTTTTAGAAGGTTTCAAAGCAGTCCACATGTTGAGACTTTGGGATCTAGGATTACTTCCCAGATGTAGTTCAGGTGGATGTTCCAGCTTTGTCTTCACAGCATTTTTTTCTCAATTCACTATTCACCTTGCAGTATTGCTTCCATAGCTAAAAAAGGGTTGCATGTGCAAGTAAGATCATATGGTGTTGTCCAGGACTGGCCTAGCCAACTTAGCTTAAATGCCTAGTATGAAGCCCATGATAAAGGTAAACTTGCTTGTTTATAAAATCTTCCCATGGAAGCATTGGCATAAGACAAAAATATACATTTCTGATAATTATTTTTTTATCTAATAATGCAAATGCCATACACATTAGACCTGCACTGTCTTTTGTTGGTTGCTTTTAATAAGCAGTGCAGCAAAAATCTTCAGTGTTAATGAGAGGCAGGTTAAAGTGTGCACATAAGAGTTGTCACAATTTTTTCTGCTAATAAGTTTCATACTCAAAAGTTCACATTGCTTTTTATATAATACGGAAATCTACAGTGTATTGCTTTTTCTAGCAGTTTATACTCTGTATAACAAGAAAATCCAAGGGTTCTTTTGTTAGGTTTGGTTGGTTGTTGGGCTGCAACATAATTTCCAAATTCATTTAACAGGTATTCACTAGGGGAATGTATTGTTTATGTAGGCCATAATTTAACTTTGGAAGTCAGCAATGAAAGTTTATTTGGTTAAATCTCATTAGCTACTGGAAAACTTATCTGGAAATTCCTAATCCTCCTTACTTCAAAAGAGAAATTTGATACTGTAAATTACCTTGACCATAGGCTATAATTCTAAAGCCTGTAATTGCAAAAGAGAGTAAGGTTACACAGAAGGCTGTTCATTAGTGTCTTTACTCACAGGAATATTTTTATTGAGGTAACTAAAGCCAATTTATACAAAGGTAATTGCACTTGCCTGGTTTTGTATCTATTCAGCTGTATCCAGGACAAGAGCAAAGCTAAGTGAAATACATGGATATGTGTTTTTGTTTGCTTTGTAAACACAGAATCACAGAATGATTGATGTTGGCAGGCACCTCTGGAGGTCGTCTGGTCCAAAACCCCTGCTCAGGCAAAGCCACTTAGAGCCAGTTGCCCAGAACCATGTTCAGATGGCTTTTGAGTATCTCCAGAAATGGAGACTCCACCACCTCTCCTCGGGCAACCTGTGCCAAGGCTGGGTCACCCTCACAGGAAAGAAGTGTCTCCTGATTTTCCGAGGGAACCTGCCATGTTTCATTTCAGGTTGTGCCCTTTGCCTCTGGTCCTGTCACTGGGCATTACTGAAAAAAGCCTGGTTCTGTCCTCTTTATACCCTCCCTTTAGGTATTTATACACCTGGATGAGAGCCCTCCTGAGCCTTATCTTCTTCAGGCAGAATAGTTCCAGCTCTCTCAGCTTATCTCATAGGAGAGGTGCTCCTGTCCCTTCATCATCTTAGTAGCCATTCACTGTACTCCCCCTAGTATGTCTTGTACTGAGAAGCCCAGAACTGGACCTGGCACTCCAGGTGTGGCCTCACCAGTGCTGGATAGAGGGTAAGAATCACCTCCCTCACTTGCTAGCAGCACTTCTCCTAAGGCCGCCCAAGATATCATTAGCCTTCTCCATAAGGGCACATGGCTATCTTTTGTTCAGCTTGGTGTCCAGGACCTCCAAGTCCTTTCCAGCTGGTTGGCCCCTAGTATGTGCTGGTGCCTTGGAGTTGTTCTTCCCCAGGTGCAAGGCCTTGTACTTCTCCTTGTTGAACTTTTTTAGGTCTCTGTCTGTCCATTTCTCCAGCCTGTCAGTGTCCCTTTGAATGGCAGCACAGCCCTCTGTCGTGTCAGCCACACCTGCCAGTTTTGTGTCCCCTGCAACTTGCTGGAGGTACACTCTGCCCCATCATTCAGATAAGCCTGCTACATGAAGCTCTTCTGTTTGCAGCTGTCCCAGATCCCTGTTCATAAGGCCATCACAGCTATGTACCACACAAACATAAGAATGCTTCTGTTACACTTCCAGAAATGTGTGAGTGTATGTGTTTTCTCTGTCATTCATCTAACCCCTCTGACACTATAGCTAGAGAAAATTGTGGAAGAGAAATAATATCAAACATCAGTAGGAATTTGTGCCTTCCAAATACATTTCAGCTGAGCTGTGATACAGACTCTTCTTAGTAGTGTCTTTCTATAAATTAAACCATATGGGTTCTCTAACACCTTTAATGACCTTGTTTACTTTCTGCTTTATTGACAGCATTAGAGTAGTTGAACAGCACTAAGAATAATTTGTGCCTCAGAGGAAAAAACACCAATAGATATAATTTGACTGCAGAGCAGATGTGCTCTCCTTGCAGTCCTGTTCCTCCAGTTACTCAGAGCATCAGCCCCTTATTCACAATTAAGCTGATAATCCTCACACCAGTGTAACATAGAAACACTATCACTGAGATGGCTTATAAACCATCTGCCTGAGGCTTTCACAAGGAAAAGTGAAGCAGAACTTTTATACAGCATAATGCTAAAATGGCTAATGTCACATCCAGCTATCATTACTGCAAGTAAAGACGCAAAAGAAATTCAGCTTCTTTGTTCCTAGTGCTGCAGTGGCCAGCACAATCTTCCAGCATAAGCACAAAGTGGGTTTTCTTAACAAAGAGCAGTCCTCAGCCACAACATCACATGTATTTTACATGCATACACATCCTTGGCCCACCCAATACAGGTTTATTCTTGTTCACTTTCTGGGGCAGTGATATACTGGGGAACAGAGGCGTACAACTGCTCTGTACAATCACACAAAAAAGCTACAGGCTTCTTTGGTACTAATTTCAGCATGGTCTGGACTAAATCCAACCCAAAATAGATCCATTCAAAGCCACTACTTCCCAAGTGCTGTAGGGTAGAATGATACCAATTAAAAAGCTCCAAAGGGCTAGGGGAAATTATGGAATGTAAAACAGCAGTGAATGAATAACTTGCTGACCTAGGCTAATAAACTAGCTTCTTTGATGGATGATAAAAGAACTTTGAGGGACAGTGGTTTTAACTGCTCACAAGCTTTTATAATCAGTCATTTAGCCACTATCTCTGCTATTTCATTCTGACCCATTTATCACAGAGTCTTGCATGGTGCCACTTGCACTTTCAGAATAGATATAGCACCTTAAAATCTTTCTCCAACTTTGAAAATGCACAGAGCTGTCTTCAGTTACCTAGGGGGGGAAAATGTGTCATGCCAAACAAGTACTTATGTAGGTAATGCTACCAGTCAATTTAGGAATGCTGTTTGACATTTTTTAAATCTAGTCAGTATATCAATTTAAAGAGCCTGAAGCAAACTTTCTAAGTAGAGTTGGGTGCTTGATGTGAAGCGGAGCCTCAACTTTTACCGAACAAAATCTTGGGACTACACCCACATGATACCTAGCAAAAATGGTTAACAAAATAGGTGGACTGCACTATAGTTTGAAATACAATTATTTCATTATATGCTATAATTGTATTCTTTGCAAATAGCTGTGTAAATCATTAAATGATTCATGTAATTTCTGCAAATCTGTATTTAAGTAGTCATTTTCATATTATGCTTTGACACCTGCTTGTTTGTTTGTTCGCATTCACTGGATGATCTGTCTCTTAATTTGTGTGTTTACAAGGTCTGGGATTGTCTCAATTCTGCATTCATTTAATACTTAGGACCATTGTGAACCAGTTGTATTTGAAACTGTTTATTTCTGTCACCATCCAAATAATAAATAACTGTCTGAAGCACTTAGCAGCTTTCTTTTTCTTTTGAGATGTTAATATTAAAAGAATTGATTTTGTTCCCAGAACTGCATGTTCTCTATTCATTAGTCTTGTAAAAAACACACAAACCCTCCAACTTCTAACTTTCCCTGAAAAGAAACACTACTAGTTTTAACTAATTTTGTCTGAGTTCCCCTTCCCACTATGATCTGTCATTAAAAGTAGAATTAACAACAACAAAAAAAAGAGTCACATTCCAATGTTTTCTGAAATATTAATTTATTTATTTTTTTTTTACTATTTGTGTGTCCATGAATGCCATTGGTTTCTAAGATTATATAGAGCTTTGTAGGACTAAGTTGTTATGCCTAGGCAGGACAACAGTGTTACTCCACAGAATCATCTGCAGATTTACTAGAGGAGGATAAGGGGACCAGAACAATTCCTCCCAGGTAAGCAGCACTAGCTGTAGGATGCAGCTGAATGCTGAGGGACGCCAGGCGTAGCTGTGCAACACTGTGTTACTTTCTTAGCTACATGCAAGTTTTTGTTCTTGCATTTTTTCAGTGCTTTGCAACTCATTTCCTTATCTCATGCACAGCAGTTCTCTGTGCTCAGGTCCCAGTGCCCAGAGTCCACTTCTGTATGCCCAGATCATACAGTGGAATGTCATCTCTTGGAGCAACATGACTGGGACATAAAGTCAAGATCTTCCCTTGATTTCCACATGGCGAAAGATTCTACCTCACATGGCATCATGTGGAAATCATGCAAATTGTGGCAGTTTGTTTTGTTTTGTTCTGTTTTTTGCCTGATCTTGGAATGGCAACTGGGTAATTGCATGGTTCTGATCTGGTGTCAAGGAAAAGTATGTTGCAGGGGTACTGTGAATTCTAAGTTTATAACAGTCATTCAAGTAGATACAACTGCACATTCACATCTTGAATAATTTGTAAAAGTCATTAAAAATGCCATCATTTAAAAAAACCCTATCATTTTACAGGCTGTGGCTTAGTGAAAGAAAATCAAATTGCTCTCATAAAACACTTGGAGAACTGAAGTTGAAAACCACAATACGGGAGACAGGGAATATTGTGTGCTCCTAAGAGTCAGCACTCAAAATTGTATAATCCCTCCATCTTTCTCTTGACACTTTTAGCAGCCCCTACATACTAGAACCTCTGCTGTTGGTGCCAGCCCTCGGCACGAGGTTGTGAATGTGACCATCTGTATCCTGAAATAAGCGTCCCTGCTGTTGGCCATCAGAAGGATGTGCCTGGAGAACTGTATAGTACTTACAAGGTACATGCCTACAGTTATACCTGAGATATGACAAACTTATGCTTACCCCCCTGCAGTGAAGTTAGATGTGTTCTGGCTCACTCAGTGTCCCGGTCCAAGCGGTGACTTGGACTCGGATGGGCTCGAGCGGTTAGCCCTTATATATTTAGGATTCGCCCCTGATTTTGGGGATGGCGATGACGCCAATGTATGATATACCAGAAGCCCTAAATAGGAGAGCACACACGTCCACACGTAATGAAGACCAGACACAGAGTTATATTTTATATGTTTTAACTGTTTGAATGGAGTTACAAATGTGTAGGAGGTAAATTTAGAAGGTGGGACGCAAGGGGTGTGTATGTGTGTGGGAGTTTAGATTGAAGAAAGAAAACTTATGATAGAGGGGGCTGGTATAGCGCGACGCGGTTTCCCTCTCAATAGGGTCGACGTTGTGCGTGGAAGTGAGGGCCGTTTGTGGGTTTACCCCGGGGAAAGATTACGGTTAATGACAGAAAAAGAAATATTATTAAATCTTACAGTCTCGGCAAGCTGCACAAAGCGGTCTGTAACTTCAAGATGGCGGCTTCCACGTGGTGGTCTGCGGCTTCAAGATGGCGGCTTCCACGTGGCGGTCGGTGGCTTTACAGCAAAGGCAGCAGCGGCTCTGGGTGCGGCGGCAGGCTGTAGGCTTCACGGCAGCTGTAGCGGCGGCTTTAAGACTGCGGGCTGCGCTAGAGCAAAGCGGCTGGCGGCAGACGGCAGGCTGTAGGCTTCACGGCAGCTGTAGCGGCGCCTTTAAGGCTGCGGGCTGCGCTAGAGCAAAGCGGCTCGCGGCAGACGGCAGGCTGCGGGCGTCTTCCCCGACGGGAGGAGGGAGAGAGAGAGAGCGCCTTTGGGGAGATTCGCTGTTCTTTTAGGTGCTCTCGAGGCAGTGGGGCTAGCAGATACTGAGCTTAGCGCTCCTGCTTTAAGCCCGGCTCTCGAGTAGTAGCTGTATAGTTCTTCAAGCTTCCCCTTTTTTTTTTTGGATTCTCGAGTGGAGACCTAGCCTCCGTAGCCGAGATCCGTGGCTCTTTAATCTCTCCTCCTCGGCACAGACGGGTGCAGGTAGGCGGGTGCAGCAGCGCGGCGGCAGGGCAGTAGCGAGGCGGCAGGGCAGTAGATGGCAGGGCAGCGAGGCAGCGGACAGCAGGAAGGTCCAGCGGCGAAAAGCGAGAGAGCTCCCGCGAGCGGTCTCTTTATAGCCCCTAGGAGCCTTCTGATTTGGCGCATCTTTTGAATCTGTTCATTTACATATAGTTTCAGCCAATCAGATAGCTATCCAGCCAGCTGCAAGAGTCCCATCCAGGGCTTAGCAGGAGCTTGCCCAGGCTTGTCCTGGTGCAGTCCTGCCTCCTTTACTAGGTGAATAGTTCTTTATGGGAGACAATTTTTTCCCTTAGTGAGGGGTAAAACCCTCACACTTCACCCCGTGACTCACAAAAGAACTATGAAACATTATACAGAACCGTAATATTTACATAACATGTAAACAACATTGACTGTAGCTTATCCTGTAAGAAAGACATTGTAATCCACTTAATTTCAGTAACTTCAGAACGTATATCAACTCACAACTTTATCACCTATAACAAACTTTAGTGATGTTCAAGAACACCACTTTCGAATCATTATGTTTATCTACTTGTTACAGTATGCAATGTCTCAAAGGTGGTATTTTTCTACCTAGACCATATCTTAATGGTCTATAATTACTATGCTTTGTGTTTTTGCATAATTTGTTAGCCATATTGTCCAGATTAGGGATATCACCATTTTCCAATGTGTGTATCAGACTGTGACCTGGCAGCTTTACTAAATCAGATGTTAAAGGTTTTATACATTGTAACAGTGTTACTGATGTAAAAATCAAGTATGAGGGGTATTTAATTATGTTAGCAGGCTGCATTCTGTGCTTCCAAAGTGCTCAGTTTTGGTTGCACGAAATAACAGCTGCTCTCTTGTTTTCCTTTAGCAGAGGTGAGCAGTCTCTGCCAAGGCAAACAAGACAATCTTCCCTTGAAACACTATTACAATGATAAAACTGCAATGATACAGTTTTCCCAAAAGAATCAATAAGAGTGGGCAGTGTACAGTTGTTTCCAGCAAAGTCCCTTAGTTGTCACTCTTGATTTCTCGATCCTCTGAGAGGATTAAAAGCATTATATTACAACATAAAAGGTTATTCAATGCACAGAATCCATTTAGTACTAATTTTATACTGCTTGTCATTGTAATCTTTAGCTTTCCATGTATTTTGATTCAGTGGCACGTCCAATATCAGTTTAACTCTCCCAACATTAGGTAAATTAACCAAAACAGTTTGTCCAGTTTCAAAACCATCCTTATGCTTTCCTTTGTCTCTCACCCCGTGATTCTTTGAATGTTGGCTGGTAGGTGGAGTTGGGTAAAAGGCATTGAGTCTGGGACATCCATTCACTCCCCATCGGTTGTTCACAACTGTGAGGGCTTGACTTAATCTTTTGTCCCACTGTGTGGCTTGTGGCTTCAGAATACTTTTTATAAGACCATTAGTACGCTCTACTATTCCATTCGCCTGAGGATAGTAGGGTGTATGTAAGGTCCATTTAATGTTTTCCTGTTCAGCCCAGTGTTGCACCAAACTTGAAGTGAAATGAGATCCATTATCTGATTGTATGTTCTTAGGTTTTGGCATTATGCTGAACAAGTTCTTTAAGAAAGATACTGTATTTTCACCTGTGGCTCTAGGAAGCGCTTCTGCATAGGTCAAACCAGAGACTACTTCTACTGCTACAATGACATATTGTTTTGCATTTGATTTTCTGAAAGGTCCGATGTAATCTATCTGCCAGCAGTCCCATAAACTTTTATTATCTCTGATATGCAGTTGTTCTTGAGTTAGAGGATGTTGTCCCAACCTGATTTTACATTGATCACATGCTGAAATGATAGTCTTGCATGCCTCCTTGGTGACAGGCCATCCTCTAGCTTGTGCTTCTTTATAAAGGTCGTAGTTACCTGAGTGACCTCTCTTACAGTGTAGCCACTCGAGTAACCTTTTCCATTCCAAGTTTTCTCCTTCAATTGCAGCTTTCCTGATTTCAATTAAGTTTAGTCTTGCCAATTCGTCTACTTCATTGTTAAATTTAGCTGCTTCATTTGTTAGGTCTGATTGATGTGATGGAATCCATCCTACATACAGTTTGGAATGCAATTTAGCTGCTTCTAATATTAATTTCCATTTCTCTGATTGCCATACCTGGATTCCATTGATCTGCCAATCATTTTCTTGCCAATAGGAGATCCACTCCACACAACCTTTATAAACAGCATATGAATCTGTATATATATACACAGGTTCTTTATTAGTCTTTTCCTTTTGAATGACATTAAAGACTGCATCTAATTCGCCCACCTGGGCACTTCCTTCACTTTCATTGATTATTTGTTCACCAGTATTTACATTCAATGCAGCAGAGCGAAATTTCCATGTTTTCCCCTCTCTTTTTGAGGATGCATCAGTGAACCACACATTCTTTAGTTGGGCTGAGAATTCTGGAGCTTCTTTGATTGGGGAAGGTATTTTTTCTGCCAAATGTGTATCATCCCTTTCAGTGGACTTAATCTGATCTTGTATTTTTAAAGTTTTTTCAGGACCCTCAGAGACATTGAACAGATTACAGTAATATTCAATTTGAGAATACCACTTGCGTACTGTATTCTTTTGTGAGACCCCCTCGGGTGGTGGTTTTCCCGATGTGACCTGATTGACAATTTTGAATGGGCCTCTCAAGATGATTTTTTTGTTTTTTAACCATTTTCTCCACCTCTTTCAATGCAGTGGTAACAGTCAATAGGCCTTTTTCCCAAATTGAGTATCTTCTTTCTGTTTCTTTAAAGGTTTGCGAAAAGAAACCAATTGGTCTTGTAGCTCCCTCGGGGCCCTTTTGCCACAAATGATATGAGAGTCCATTTATGGCAAATCCCCATTCTATAATTATAGGGTCGTTTGGATGAATTGGACCTAATGTTTGGTATGTCTGTATTTCTAATAGCAGTAGTTGCAGGGCTTCATCGTGTACCTGAGACCATTCCCAATGTGTATTCTTTTTTAACAAATCATAGAGCGGTCTCGCTATTATGGCAAGGTCTGGTATGTGCTTCCGCCAAAATTGCAAAGTTCCCAGAATCTCTTGTAGCTCTTTTTTGTTATCAGGGATTTTGATCTCTCCCAATTTGGAAATTGTATCAGTAGGAATATTCCATGTACCTTTCCTCCACCAGATACCCAAGAACTTCACCTCTGGGGAAGGTGGCTGTTTTTTATCATCAGGGATTTCAATCCCTATGCCAGACAAATGGTCAATAATATTGTTATAGACCTCTTGTACTTTAGACACATCAGGCCCTCCAATTAGTATATCATCAATGTATTGGTAAATTTTTACATCTTTAGGTGCTTTGGAGATTATTTGTTCTAATTCAGTCGCCAATGCATGATGTGCTAAAGTAGGAGAATGTTTGTATCCTTGAGGGAGTCTGGTAAATGTGTACTGGTTTCCTTGCCAGGTGAAAGCAAACTTCTCCTGGTCTTTCTCTTCAATTGGAATCATGAAAAACATGTCTTTAATGTCCAGTACAGCCATTATAGGGTGAGCTGCCTCTTGTATCTCTAAAATCAGTTCTGATAAGTTGGGTACTGCAGCTGTGAGTGAGTTGGTATTAGCATTCAGTTTGCGAAAATCCATAGTGAGCCTCCATTTCCCATTGGACTTTTTGACAGGCCAGATTGGAGAGTTATATGGGGAATGAGTGTCAATTAAAATTCCTCGAGTTTTAAGATCTTCAATTACATCTTTTATTCCTTCTCTTGCCGCTTTAGAAAGAGGATATTGTTTTACATTTGTGACTGTGCTTTGTGGCAGGCATGGAGCTTTTTGTAATAGCCTCACATTTAGGGTGGGTGTACCAAAGTTCCAAAAGTTGCCTTTATCATCTCTCCATGCTCTTCCTTGCAATATATCCATCCCCATCAAATTGTAAGGGATGTCACCCACTATCATTTCAGCTCTAATTACACTATCTTCGCCTGGTAATTTCAGAGAGACTTTAGCAGTTTTTTGGAGAGTGGGCTGGCCAAATGCACCACTCACAAGCATAGGTTTTAGGGATGGATTGATTCCACATTTTCGGGCATCATCTTTTCTGAGTGTGGATATTTGTGCTCCAGTATCTACCACAAATGTCACAGGGTACCTATTAGGACCAACACTACAAGTGATTTCCAAGTCACCCTTGGAATTTTGAGTTAGTCTTAAAATGTGCTGCCAATTGTGAGGAAGCTGATTGAGTTTAGAATCTGATTTATTTTCTTGTTCACAATCATCTTTGTTTTCGGGCATGTCTTCCCACGATTTTCCCGGATTGTTTGGCTCATCATTGCCAGCAGTATTTTGTGTTTTGTTTCTCTCCTTCTGCTTTTTCTTTTTAGTTTGTTTTGGTGCAGAAGGAGAGCAATTTAGTTTCCCTGATTGTTATTGTTCACAGGCCACTTCTCAACCAAATCTTTGAGATGGCTGTAACTGTAATTTCGTGTTAAAAGTTCAGGGGGTATGCCTTTGCGTCGGGCTTCCTCCTTAAGCCGTGCAAAGGGCCCCTGGCGGACGCCATTTTGTGACCCAGAACTCGTGGAGGGTTGGGGATCACGTGCAGTGTGTGGCCTGTTCCTGGAAGGTGTCTGGTTTCTAGTGGGGGCTCGGTCACCGCGCCGTCCTCCCGAAGTTCGGGGGGGGGTGCGTGGTGGCCTTGCAGCCACTGCGGCATAAGTTGGCTCTGGACTTTCATAGGCTGAGTCCACTTTGCGTATGGTGTGCCTTTTAGAGGCATCATATTCTGGCACTCCATACTGTCGACCATACTCTGTTAGTTCTTTGGCCAGGTCTCCCCAAGTATATGGATTGTTGTCCTGATCATTATTTGCAATTTTGCCTTTCAGCTGGATTGCCAAATTTTTAAGCTCTCCCGGTAAGCCCCGGATAAGAATGTTCATTCTTTCTGGTCTTACCGGCTGCAGGAGGGGAGAATCTTGTCCCACAATTAAATCATTTTGATAAATCATTTGTATCACAGCGGCCTTATGGATGTTTTCCATTAGTTGTGTTATGTCACCTTTCAGGACTAAAGGCTCACCCCGTGACATTGGGTCTATTAAACCTACATTATAGGCAGCACGCTGTGTTATTGTCCACATAGCTTGGTAATTTCCAGTGGTAAGTGAAGCTCCTGGACCCCAATATCCAGAGGCTTCTTTTTCTGAAAGCAGAATATCGTCCCCGCCCTCAACAGAGACACGGATGACATATTCTGTGTCACTCTCTGTGGGTTTTTTACTGAACCGTTTTTTGAGGTCAGCCAACTCGATTGGTGAGTAAGGGGTTTGCTTTTGCCTAAGGATTGCTCTCCCAGTTTCAGTATCAATAGAATATTCTGACCGGATTACTGGCCTGAGGGTTTTATGCGGGGTTTCCTCATCATCTGAGCTTTGATGACGGGATGAATTGCAGGATGAATTGCGGGATGAATTTTTTGAATGACTTTCAATTAAAGTTGCCAATTTATTAATCTTTTTCCCCATTCTTTTCATTTCCTCATGACCAGTATCCATCAGGGTCTGGATAGTGTTATTCACATCGTGTTTAAGGGATGCAAGATCCTTCTCCAATTTGCTGATATTAGAGGAGGTAGCCAACCTGCGTTTGGGTTTACTATATTGCTGGGTCCTCCTCTTGCTAAATGTCACGTGTTTTTTGGGAAGTGTGTGCGCTGTTTGCTCTTCATCACTGTCTGTATCGGATGTTATAAGATTAACAAGCTCCTCCTCTAGTGGAGGTGTGTCCCTCCGTGAGGTCATACCCCTCTT
Organism: Hemiprocne comata; assembly: GCA_020745705.1. Lineage (NCBI taxonomy): Eukaryota > Metazoa > Chordata > Aves > Apodiformes > Apodidae > Hemiprocne > Hemiprocne comata. The sequence goes on along the minus strand of CM036586.1, from coordinate 150,324,761 downwards.
TTCACGGGACGAATCTGAGTCATATCCTCCCCCACATGGTACAGCCTTTTGATCCATATCTATGCCATTGTCCTTGAGAATTTGTTTTAGCTCTTCCTTCTCCTGCCAAATTAATGTTGCTAGAATAAAGAATGTTTTGGCATTATAAAGATCATAGCCAGCTTTTCTCACTCTTCGGTACTGATCTTTTGTCAAATATGAACCATTCTCCAGGTATTTTAAATTCTGGCAAATTTGTTCCAAATTACCCTCATTATAGTGTCTTTTTATTGTATCGAAATAAGCAGTTGAAGGGATGTACCCTCGGGCTTTGAGATGGCTGTAAAAAGGGATCACCAATGGATAATGCTTAAATTCGTCCTGGAATGGAGATGGGGTGCGGATAGATGTTTCCTCAGATTTTGAACGCAGCTTATCTAGGAGTCCCATTACGCGTGGTGTGTGGCTCAGAGCTTCTAAGGTATATCCCACTCCTGACACCAGATTAAAATGTCCCGGTCCAAGCGGTGACTTGGACTCGGATGGGCTCGAGCGGTTAGCCCTTATATATTTAGGATTCGCCCCTGATTTTGGGGATGGCGATGACGCCAATGTATGATATACCAGAAGCCCTAAATAGGAGAGCACACACGTCCACACGTAATGAAGACCAGACACAGAGTTATATTTTATATGTTTTAACTGTTTGAATGGAGTTACAAATGTGTAGGAGGTAAATTTAGAAGGTGGGACGCAAGGGGTGTGTATGTGTGTGGGAGTTTAGATTGAAGAAAGAAAACTTATGATAGAGGGGGCTGGTATAGCGCGACGCGGTTTCCCTCTCAATAGGGTCGACGTTGTGCGTGGAAGTGAGGGCCGTTTGTGGGTTTACCCCGGGGAAAGATTACGGTTAATGACAGAAAAAGAAATATTATTAAATCTTACAGTCTCGGCAAGCTGCACAAAGCGGTCTGTAACTTCAAGATGGCGGCTTCCACGTGGTGGTCTGCGGCTTCAAGATGGCGGCTTCCACGTGGCGGTCGGTGGCTTTACAGCAAAGGCAGCAGCGGCTCTGGGTGCGGCGGCAGGCTGTAGGCTTCACGGCAGCTGTAGCGGCGGCTTTAAGACTGCGGGCTGCGCTAGAGCAAAGCGGCTGGCGGCAGACGGCAGGCTGTAGGCTTCACGGCAGCTGTAGCGGCGCCTTTAAGGCTGCGGGCTGCGCTAGAGCAAAGCGGCTCGCGGCAGACGGCAGGCTGCGGGCGTCTTCCCCGACGGGAGGAGGGAGAGAGAGAGAGCGCCTTTGGGGAGATTCGCTGTTCTTTTAGGTGCTCTCGAGGCAGTGGGGCTAGCAGATACTGAGCTTAGCGCTCCTGCTTTAAGCCCGGCTCTCGAGTAGTAGCTGTATAGTTCTTCAAGCTTCCCCTTTTTTTTTTTGGATTCTCGAGTGGAGACCTAGCCTCCGTAGCCGAGATCCGTGGCTCTTTAATCTCTCCTCCTCGGCACAGACGGGTGCAGGTAGGCGGGTGCAGCAGCGAGGCGGCAGGGCAGTAGCGAGGCGGCAGGGCAGTAGATGGCAGGGCAGCGAGGCAGCGGACAGCAGGAAGGTCCAGCGGCGAAAAGCGAGAGAGCTCCCGCGAGCGGTCTCTTTATAGCCCCTAGGAGCCTTCTGATTTGGCGCATCTTTTGAATCTGTTCATTTACATATAGTTTCAGCCAATCAGATAGCTATCCAGCCAGCTGCAAGAGTCCCATCCAGGGCTTAGCAGGAGCTTGCCCAGGCTTGTCCTGGTGCAGTCCTGCCTCCTTTACTAGGTGAATAGTTCTTTATGGGAGACAATTTTTCCCTTAGTGAGGGGTAAAACCCTCACACTCAGAGAGTGACATGGACACAGCTGGCCCTTGTGTCATGCATGACAAACAGCTGGCCCTGTAGAGAGCATAGTCAGGCTGCCTCCCACAGGCTTCAAGTCCCCTCTACCCTGAAGTTCCATACAGCATCCTCCTCTTTTGCTCTCCTTTTCCCATCTTCACAAATTGCAGCTTGTCTCCACATGCTCCTGCTGCAAAATTGGCCTGAACAACTGAGCATGGTGCCAAGCAAGGTGCTTTACGCAGGCAGCTTGATCGAGTCACAGATTATGCAGTCCAGTTTAGGGCAGGGCAACTGTTAAAAGTGTCTTGCCTACTCCTAAAGGCTTGTGGAATCAGTATTGTGCATGTAGATACCATTATGGAAAATCCTGACTGAAAAGAATGGGAGCTCAAGATGCAGGGAGGGAGTTAAGACTCCCGTAATATTCTCTAGCTTTCATGCAATGCTGTTCAGCTACACTTTTTGATGGCCAAATTTATTCCTGGTATAAAACTCTGCTTGAGTGATTACTAAGCAGACAAATTAGGTGCTACATTGTGTTTTAAATGGTGGTATTTTTGTTCCCTTTTCTCCACATAGCTACAAACAGTGGAATTAACAGGCAGGTAAAGTACATCAAATACAATTCAAAGGAAACAGAAGTCCAGAGGAAATGAGTGGCCTTATAATCAAAGCACAGGGTTGGAAGTTAGGAAATTTCAGTTGTCAAGGCTTCCTGAATAAAGTCACTTTGCCCCTCTGGGCTGCAGGGACATATTCTTAATCACTCTGAATGGCATCATACTGTACTTACCCTTACCAGACATACATGTTTGACTGACTGTACTCCTTGCAATAAGGAGGCATTAACTCTTGTTAACTGTGTGGGTCTCTGTTTGACTGAGGTCAGTTCCTTGGTGTAAACAAGCGGTATTTCTATGCTGAAATTAAATTATCAAACCTTGTAATTTAATTCAAGAACATCTGTTCTCACGGTCTTCTCCCTTTGGGAGAGGAGTGCAAGAAAGAATATCCCTTGGAACCTGTGTGAAGGCCATACTACTCAGGGGGAAGGGTTGGATTGCAGAGGGAGATTTCTCTCTGGATTAAGTGGGTGTATTTTGACTGCCAGCAGAACGCGTTTTGACACGTGAGGAAGGTGCCTACCATTCCAGGCAAATGTGAATCTGCAGTTTGCAACAGGCCACAAGATCTTTGGATAGAAGCTTGAAGCAGAAATGTAAACCATTTTAAAGTACCTGCAATCTCGTTATCATAAACTACGGCAAATTAATAAACTATTACTTCAGGGAAAAAACAAATCCCAAAGTTTTCCATTTACTATGGCACAGAGGTGTGCAGATATGGAAAGCACATTTGGGCATGCTGATGCAAATTGAGCACATTGAGGGAAATGGTGCTTTCACTGGGGACTGCAGGCGACAGCGTGACCCGTATTTTGTCTACGTGTGTGCCCATGTCAGTCCGTCCTGGCAGCTCACCACCCAAGGGCCACCACGGCAAGTGACCTCTGAAAGACCAGGCCAGGGGCATGAGGAATCTGTGGGCACCCTTTCTTTTACTCAGGCTCGCTCTGTGGGAGGCGGGCGCCCCCCAGGCAGGCTCTAACCAAGGGCCCGTTGCTTGTTACGAAAGAAGGAAGGAAGCACGGATCGACTCGGCGGCAACACCTCCACGCCTCACCACCCGGCTGGGCCGCCGGGCTGCAGCGCCCCGCGCATGCGCCACCACCGCTCCGGCCGCCGTTCGTCGCCGACCACAACTACAGCGGGTGAAAGTGAGGGAGGGAAGGAGGGAGAGAGGGCGGGCACCGCTGCGCCTGCGCGGGCGTTTCCTGGGCAGCCCGGGCGGGGGGAGCTGAGCGCAGCCGAGCCCGGTGGCGTGGCCGCCCGTGCAGGCGCTCGGCGCTGTGTGCCGCTGCCTCTGGGCATGGTGAGCAAGGGGCCGCTGCTGCGCCTGTTGACCGCCATCAACCGGAGGAGGATGAAGCTGCTCATGGGGCTCGCCTTCGTCGCCTATGTCGCCTGTGAGTGAGCGGGGGTTCGGCAGGTCTGGCTCGGCCATTCATTGCCCGCTGGCCGGGAGCCCCCGGCCCTCCGTGACCTCCGCCGCCGGGGTGGGGAGAAGGTGGCGGCGGCGGCTCCTCCTCCCGCGCCCCGTTGCGCTGCCCGGTTGCGAGGCGCCGAGGCACGGCTGCTCCGGCCCTGGCGGGCAAGGGGGTTCCCAGCGGCCCCCCGCGTCTCTGGGCGGGGGCGCCGAGGGGTTCCCTCTTTTCCCCGCTCCGCTGAAACTTTCCGAAGTCTGGCGGGCAGCCGGCTAGGCCGTGGCGGAGGGCACCCGGCCGGGCCGAGCCGAGCCGGAGGTCCTCGTCAGGCATCTTTCCTATCAGGAAACCCCCCGCCGTGGTCCTTTGGCGGCCGTTGGGGGCGGCCGTTGCGGGGGTGTTCGCACCGCGGGCGGCTTCCTATTGGGGCAGGCAGCCGCGCTTCCCCTCCGTGTCCCGCGGGTCGGGGCTCTCTGGGGCTGCGGCAGGCAGCCGGCCTTCAGGCCGAGCCCCCGGCGTGAGGTGGGGCGGGCGGGCGCTGGTGAGGCGGAGCGGTGGGCTTCCCGGGCAGAGAGGCTGAGGGGGAGCGGGGCCAGCGAGACGTGGCTCCACGAGTATTTCCGCAGCCGCTCTCAGACCGTTCTTTGTCCGCGTTGGTTTTAACCTGGTAGCTGTATGAGGTGAGGCTGCGAGGAAGTTTTCCATGGCAGGCCTCGCGTCTGCTTTTTTTTGTGAAATCCTCTGGTGTCCTTTGAGAGCTAAATAAATGTTTGTTTGCTTGTTTATTAGCTCAGCACGTAGGTGGAGTCTCACGAGTCTGAAGAGAGGCCCAAAGGTATTTGGGAAAATCTTAGAATAACCACTGACAAGGGTCTTTATGACTTCGGTTAGTAGGCGTGAGTCAAATAGAGTCTTGGATTTGTAACACTGTTCTGTCAGCTCTCTTCCCCTTCTTGTCCGGATTTTTCTGTTGCATGCTTATTTTATGTTATTTTATGTTAGCCTGTTCTGTTTTAGACTTAGGTAGATTTAATGTAGCTGGAACACCACGAGGAAGGATCTTTGAAGCCTTGTCAGCTTAGCTAGGAACAAGTGATTCTCTTGATGCTCCAAAACATACATAGGTGAGCTAGCTTCAGGGGTGGGTGTGCATCAGATTTCGAATCCTCCCTTTGCATTTGGGAGGGTGGAAAGGTATAACTCAAGTATATTGGCAGAAAGGGTGGTGTTTTCTACCCCAGAAACATGACAGGAATTCTCTTTACTGCCATATGTCACTGTGTTTGCAGGATGTCATTATTTAGATACGGATGTTATCGTTACGTGCCAGCTCTTGACTCTTAGGACAGTTTGTCCAAGTGACTTCAGGTTCCATGCATACCTGAAGTAGGGCAGCTTAATGTCTGTTCTTATTTTGAAAGGGCTTGGTGTTTTGCCAAAAATGATACTTCATTCTGCAGACAATAGTTGGTGTTTGCTGTCTAGCTTTCTGGGTAAATGTCTTAAGGGAGGGAAAGACTGCCATATGATTTTTGCTCTCTGTGCTGTAGGTCACAGAAGTCTTCTTGCTTGCTTCTGGTTGTTCTTTGAGATTCAGAAAAAATAAAGGAGGAGAGGGACTGCAGATCAATGTGGCAAAAAGTAGTTTAAAAGGGAATAGGTTGGTGTCTGATGGGAATATATTTTTGCAAATCTTATGTGTCAGGTTGATGTGCTTTTCAATCTTTTGACTTGTGGTCAAAAGTAGGGGAATCATTAGTTATGGCTCTGATGTCTTCAATGTAGTATGATATGCCAGCAAATGCCACTAGTTTAATAGATTCTAAAGTATTTTTGTTTTCTTTTCTATGGAAGTGATTATGATTCCATCCCCCTATCCTAAAAGTGCACTCCTTGCAATATTACTGAATCATCACTGTGCTCTGGTTGCAGTCAGATAATACCAGACTAAAATAGCATCAAATCTGAGAAAACTGAGCTGCTGGTGTAGGTGTATGTGCTGGCACTTCTTACATTCGTTCTTTCTCAAGTGCTCTCCCAATGACTAAGTGTTTTCAGGCTGTGCACCTCCTTTCCATGAATTTCCAGTCAATGTTAGTACATGGGGAATCAGATTAGGAGCACATTATGGTATAGGGAATGAAATACTACTTGGCACATACATTATTTTTTTATAAGTAGGATATAAGAATTTGTTGGTAGTGCCATTTTGTCAGTTTGCCTGTGAAACCTTGAGAGGATGTTTAGGGAGTATCTTTTCATAGAAAGCTTCTCACTTTGAATGCTAATTTATTCCAATTGCCCGAAAAGCTTCTTTAAGAGAGTTTGCAAACTAGAGGAAGAGCTTATTACAGGTGGTTGAATAGCTCTCACCTGTCTCTCAGGAATCTCTGAGTGGGTTTCTTGGTAGTTTCACAGTGCAGGGTGTTCAATGGCTAAGCTGACTTAGGTATCCCTGCTGCACATCTCCTGTTTCCCACCATCATCCAGCAAGTACAAGGACTTAAATTTCTGTGCTGTGCACCAGGTAAAGGAACTGGTCTGGACCAAGATCACCTTTCCAGGTTATAACCATTTGTCAGTGTGGGTATTCAGACTGCTGTTTCAGCCCAGCTGAGGAAGCTGTGCAGTGGTGACGCTGTTGACAGCGTTGCCATCACACTTTGCAGGTCTACAGTTAATGTCTTGCCTAAGGAGTCTTGTTGATGTTAGTTAAGTATGACCGTGACATGAAGTGCACAGCCAGGCTCGCATTAAAGATACTTAGAACTCTTTTTATGGACTTCACTGGTTTCCCTCAGGGCACTTGAAGTAAGAAGGATCCTTACTTTACCTCTTGGTTTGAATTAAAGGAATGTAAATCCAATTGTTATTAATTTTAAAAAAATAGTCACTTGAAACAGTGTGTTTGTGTACATAAAAATATAACCCTAAAGGAGCATTCCTATGCAGCAGGTAGTTAAAAGCTGTTCTAATGTAAGCAAAGGTTCTCTGTTCACTTCAGTTTTGCCAGAGTTTAGCTGACAGTTACATCTACCTTATCTGTAGGCCCTAGGTGAAAGGGGTGATTTTGTTCCCCATCACCCAAGTGGTGAACCTGGAGATAGTGCAGCTGGTGAGCTGTCAAAATCACACTGTAATCCAGTAGCATGCTGCTCTGTTTTTTAAAAAATATTTTTGAGTATTAGCTTAGTTGATTCACTTGCAGTGCTGTCTCCTGTGGACATTGCATGGCTATACTGTGCTACATATAATGGGAAGCCTTGCCCAAAGATTGAATTTTCATTGCCTTTTTAAAGGGACAAAGTCTTCTGCTAGAGCTTTTCTCTTATTTAACCCCCAGGAGCATACTGCAGGAGTGTTAGTGCTAACCAACAGGTCGGGGGGAGAGAGACAGGGCATGGGGCATGTGGAGGTGGACTAAAACAAATCCTTTCAGTCACAGGCTGCACTTGCATCATCTTGAAGCTGTTGTGAAACCACAGCTTAAGGACAAGAAGTGATTATAAACACAAGTGAAGTGGATTTAATAGATTTTTCTTGTTATCTGTAATGGGAAATGTAGACATAGCCTAAAATCGCAACCAATGAAATAGATATTGTTAAAAAATATCCAGTGTCACCACAACGTAACCCATATGCAGGCTGAGAATTCTGTTTTGGTCTTTAAAAGCCTACCTGTTTGTGGGATGGTATGTGAATATAAAGATACCTTAAACAAATTTCCTTTTAAGTTTTAAATGTTTATTCAGCTTTATAAGGACATACTGGGATGCTGCAGGGAAGTTGTCTTTGTAGAATCAGGACCTTATTTAAATTGTTTGAAGTACATTGTAAAATCATGGAGCTGGGATTTATAGACAGAGCTCATCAATCTGCGTGGTTTGCTTTAATCTTGATGCTACTGTAATAATCTACTAATACCTTTGTACAATGAAGGAGTTGCATGTTCTTAATGAAAATAAAGCTAAGAGCTCTATTTCTGGTACACTAGAACAGTTCTCTTTGCTCATTTGTAGATCGGATTGTTCACAGGAAGCATGTCAGTAGCCTTTTTCCAAGGGAAAAAAGACCTAGTAGGGTGCTGTCATGAGATCCAAGTTTAAGACCTTATTACATTTCTAAAATAAATTACAGCAAAACAACTGAAACAACTTAACAACAAAGTGTCAAAATAATGTCAGGGAAGTACATCCTGCAGTGTAGTGGGCTGACTTCACTCAGCATTGTTAGTTTCCATGGTTTTTCTCCTTTGCTTTACAAGGTTAGCCGTTTTTTTGTCAGATTTACATCAGCTAGGAAGAATGTAATGTGCTCTTCTCAGAATATCAAGGTGTGAGTAAGCTTTTTGGTTTGAATTTTACCAGCCCTTTGCATGTTGGTTGTCTTGCATCTGTTCAGAACAAAGGTTAAATGCTACTTAATGTTGTGTTCTGATAAGCTTTTACTTTCATTTTTTGTAATAGAAAAGTAGCTGCTAATTTGGATCTGTCCTATTACTTCAGGCTAGCTGTCAGAAAGCTATTCAGCACTGATGTGGAGAATACCAGAAGTCCTCCTTCCTCAGCTGTTTTACAACTAAACAGCAGGATTGACTGGCCACGGAATAGTTAGAAGTGGTCTGATGTGACATCAGGCTCACCTGCTTTTTGTGTCAGCGTGTCATGGATTATCCATCAAAAAAAACAACAAACAAAAACCATTTGCTTGCTGGCTTCATGTCCTGCAGAGCTGCCTTTCGTCTGTGGGTTTATGCAAATGAGTTTACTGCCTTCAACAGCTTCTAGTTCCCTGCTCGTCAGACTTCCAACTAACCATAGCTGTGTAGCTCATGAAAATTTGTTCATGCTTCAGTTGACTGTGTCAGGAATAGATGGACTCCAACTCTGCGCTGCTAGTTATGATGTTTTAAACCAATTTTTTTGGCATCCTGGAGAAATTCACCCTTACAGTTCCCAGCTTATCTCCATTTAATATTTGTCTTTAATATTTTATCTCCCCTTTGTATTTGCCTGTTCTGTGACATGTGCAGGAGGCGGTGCTGTCATCATTCTACTCAAGGACAGACATTCCTATAGCTTTAATTTTCTTTTCCCTCTGTGTTTTTGCAAAGGGGAAATGTTTTCGTGTCATTTATAATGCTTGTTTCTTTTCTGTAAAGTTAGTTGACCAAAGCAGAGTTTAGTTCAACTGGTAGTTTTCAACTTCTTGGTTTTGGACCCTAGGGAGGGGGAGGTGGGAGTTCCTGCACCAACTTACCTGAAGAGTTTTGTAAAAAGTAACTGGGAAAAGTGAGTTTGTTTCAGTTACGGTGCTGACCATTGGAGCATGCTGTGAGTCTGCTGAAAACGATCTTAGCAGTCAACAAACTTAAAATGCTGAAAATAACCGATTTGAGTCATAACCCCTCATTTGAGTGTCACCCTGTTTTCACTCATGTTACCTTGGGTGGCTGCTCCATTTCTGGGGTTTGACATGTGTGCTTGTGTATCATCATTGTCTTGGGAGTATGAAATACTCTCTGCCTCTCAGTTTCTTGAAAAATGTGCCACAGTTCTGTTATTAGTCTCTGGGAAACAGGGAAGTCAAGGGCTAAGTTAAATAAGACAGTGCTCCCGCCCCCCCCTTTTTTTTTATTTTTAAGACATTTGAAAAATCAGGACTGCTGTCTAGATTGAGGAAGGCAGGATTTCTGTAAAACTACATGTTGCATATTCCAGTTGTTGAGATAATAGTTCTGCTTTCTCTTGCCTTCACTTGAAACAGGGAGATGTGTGGCTCTAACAGCTGCACGTCCAAGGCTGTTGGCTCAGAAGGTTACTGTTGGTTTCTTTAACCTGCCATGTTGCTTTAAAGCAAAGGTAAAAAAGGCTTTTCTGCAGATTTCAACCTCTTCAGGGATCTGCTCAGTTAGGGTATAATGGGATAAAATCCTGGATGGGAGAGGAGCCCAAGAAAGCTGGTCAGTATTCAAAGATTACTTCCTCCAGGCCCAGAAACAATGCATCCCAAGAAAGAGGAAGGCAGGCAAGAATGCCAGGAGACCTGCATGGATGAACAAAGAGCTCCTGCATGCTCTTAGATGAAAAAAGAGGGTCTTCAGAGGTTGTAAGCAGGGACTGGTAGCCTGGGAGAAATACAAAGAAGTTGTCTGAGAAGCCAGAGATCAGGTTAGGAAAGCTGAAGCCCAGATAGAGTTAAACCTGGCCAGGGACATAAAGGGTAATAAAAAGGGATTCTACAGGTACCTCAGTGATAACAGGCAGAACAGGGGAAATGTGGGCCCTCTGCAGAAGGAAACAGGAGACCTTGTCACACAGGATATGGAGAAGGCTGAGGTACTGAACAACTTTTTTGCCTCAGTCTTCACCAGTAAGGGCTCTGGCCACATCGTCCAAGTCACAGAATGCAAAGGCAGAGACTGGGAAAAGGAAGATCCACCCACTATAGGAGAAGAGCAGGTTTGAGACCATCTAAAGAGAAAGTGCACAAGTCCATGAGATCTGACAAGATCCATCCGTGGTTCCTAAGGTAACTGGCAGATAATGTTGCAACACTGCTTTCCATCATATTTGGAAAGTCATGGCAGTCTGAAGTTCCTACTGACTGGAAAAGGGGAAACATAACCCCCATTTTCAAAAGCGAGGCAAGAGGACCAAGAGAACTACAGCCCAGTCAGTCTCACCTTTGTGCCTGGCAAGATCATGGAACAGATCTTCCTGAAGGCTCTGCTAAGACACATGGAGAAAACATGGAGGTGGTTGGTGGCAACCAATGTGGCTTCACCACGGGCAAATCATGCCTGACAAATTTGTTGGCCTTTTACGATGGGGTCACAGCATCAGTGGACAAGGGAAGAGCAACTGACGTGATCTACCCGGACTTGTGCAAAGCATTCAACACTGTCCTGCATGACTTCCTGGTCTCAAAATTGGGAGGATATGGATTTCCTGGATGGACCACTCAGTGGATAGTGAATTGGCTGGATGGTTGCACTCAGAGAGCAGTGATCAACAGCTCGAAGTCCAGATGGGGACCAGTGACAAATGGCATTCCTCAGGGGTTGGTAGTGGGACCAGTGCTGTTCAACATCTTTGTCAGTGACATGGGCAGTGGGATTGAGTGCATCCTCAGCAAGTTTGCTGACGACAGCAAACTGTGGTGTGGTTGACACACTGGAGGGAAGGGATGCCATTCAGAGGCACCTTGACAGGCTGGAGAGGTGGGCCCATGCCAACCTCATGAAGTTCAACAAGGCCAAGTGCAGGGTTCTGCACCTTGGTTGGGGCAACACCGGGCATAAATACAGGTTGGGCGGAGAATGGATGGAAAACAGACTGGAGGAGAAGGACTTGGAAGTGATGGTGGATGAGAAGCTCAACATGAGCTGGCAATGTGCACTTCCAGCCCAGAAAGCCAACCATGCACTGGGCTGTATCAAAAGAAGTGTGACCAGCAGGTCGAGGGAGGTGGTTCTGCCCTTCTACTCTGCACTCATGAGACCCCACCTGGAGTACTGTGTCCAGTTATGGAGGCCTCAACACAGGAAGGACATAGAGCTCTTGGAGCAAGTCCAGAAGAGGGCCACGAAGATAATGAGAGGGCTGGAGCACCCCTCCTATGAAGACAGGCTGAGAGAGTTGAGGCTGTTAGCCTGGAGAAGAGGAGGCTCTGAGGAGACCTTATAGCAACCTTCCGGTACCTGAAGGGGCTACAGGAAAGCTGGGGGGGACTTTTTACCCAGGTGTGGTAGTGATAGGACAAGGGGTAATGGTTTTAAGCTGGAAGAGGGTAGATTTGAGTTAGACATTAAGAGAAAATTCTTCAGTGTAAAGATGGTGAGACACTGGCACAGGTTGTCCAGAGAAGCTGTGGATGCTCCCTCCCTGCAAGTGTTCAAAGGCAGGTTGGATGGGGCCCTGAGCAACCTGATCTAGTGGGAGGTGTCCCTGCCCATGCAGGGGAGTTGGAACTAGATGATCACTAAGGTTCCTTCCAACCAAAACCATTCTATGATTCCATTATTATAATAGTTTAGATAAAATTTATTTGGATATAGAGGTTAGTTCATAGCTTTTTTCATCATGTGCTGCTGTTTAAGGAAAGACAGTTAAGGTATTCAGTTCTTCATTATTAAGTGAAAATGGCATGTAGGGATGTTACCAATTTAAATTGCTTAACTTTCACATTGCCAAAATAATTTTTACCCCATTCAGAATGTAATTTTTACATAATACTACAGTTAGGTAGAGGACAAAATCCTTCTGTTCTCTCCCTTGGGAATTCAAACCTTTTGTAGACAGTCAAGTGATTTGCAAACCACTCTGTTGTTTCAAGCCAGTAGATTCAAAGCTGTAAAGTTTTATGGTGTCCAGGCAAACTTGAGTATATGTGGTGATGAAAAACAAAGATCCTGTTTGACCTCATAACTGCGATGCGTTCTGCTTTTTTGTTGTGAATATTGGATGGTTATTTTTTCTGTTCGTAGGAAGTAACAATTGGAGTGCATTACCTTACTTGTGGCAAAGTACAAAGGATAGACAAAAATGGAAGAGTAGTAATACATTAAAAGTACAAGAGAGGAAGGGGTAGGAACACTGAACAGAGAACTGGAAGACTTAACGGAAGAGTTGTAAAGAATTTGCCTGTTGGGAGAATTCAGTCATAAGGTGATGTTAACTGAAATGTTAGAGTAAGTATTCATGGTTAGCTTCCTATCCAATATGAAGCTCCATTCACTGTTATAAAGAAAGAAAATTTGCATAATGTTATTTCTCACAGCTGCAGGAATGTATCAGTTTTCCAAAGTTTAAGTATTCTTTCTTAAGAGAAGGTAAAAAATGTCCTGGTAACTACGTTGCCTTTGTTTTATTAGTTGATGACTAGCTGAGGGATTGACAGAGTGGTGGTGTTATCCAAGTTGAAGGCAGATGATCTTTCTCTTCAGAAAACCCTGTATACTGTTGTCTAGGGTACTTCCCATGTGGGAAAAGCTACAGTTCCTATTTCTGCTGTCTTGGATTTGGAACAGGAACTTTACTGTTGGACAAGATGTCAGTTCAGGAAATATAACAGGAAGAACTACTTGTCATACAGAAATCCATATAGACATACTACAGGAGTAGATATATATATTTTTATACTCAAATTATCATGCATTTCCCGAAGGCTTAATAATAAACTTCACCCAGGAAAGTGACATTCCATAATACAAAGTTATGATTAGTAATTTTATGTTGTTATCTGCACTAATACTGCAACATACTCTCATCAGTATAATAATTTTCTAAAACAAATTAACAAACTGCTGGAATTACAATAAGATACAATTGATATTTTTTTTTTGTTATGGAATCTAGACTGTAAATGCAGTTTGAAATGCATTGGCTGAATCATAGACTGCTGTAGGTTGGAAGGGACCTTTAAAGACATCTAGTCCAGCCCTCCTGTCATGAACAGGGACACCTTCCTCTACATCAAGTGGCTCAGTGTACCATCTTACCTGACCTTGAACACTTCCAGAGAGGGGGCATCCACAGCTTCTCTGGGTAACCTGTTCCAGTGTCTCACCACTCCTAGTAAATAATTGCTTCCTTTTATCTAATTTAAACCTGATTTCTTTCAGATTAGCACTGTTGGTCCTTGTCCTATCACTACAGGCCTTGGTAAAAAGTTTCTCTTCGTTGTTCTTATAAGCCCCCTTTTAAGTATAGAAAGGCTGCAGTAAGGTCTCCCCAGAACCTTCTCTTCTCCAGGCTGAACAACCCCAACTATCTCAGCCTTTCTTCAGAGGAGACGTGTTCCATCCCTCTGATCATTTTTGTGACCCTCCTCTGGACCTGCTCCAACAGGTCCATATCTTTCTGGTGTAGGGGACCCCAGAGCTGAACAGCATACTCTAAGTGGGGTCTCACAAGAGCAGAGTAAAGGGGAAGACCCACCTTCCTCAGCGTGCTGGTCACGCTTCTTTTGATGCAGCCTGGGATATTGTTGGCTTTCTGGGCTGCAAGCACTCATGGCCAGCTCACATCCAACTTTTCCTGCACCAGTATCCTCAAGTCCTTCTTTGCAGGGTGACTCTTAGTCCATTTGTAACCCAGTCTGTATTGAAACTTGTGATTGCCCTGACCTATGTGCAGGACCTTGAACTTGGCCTTGTTGAAGTTATTAGCCCCCATATTAGCCCACTCCTTAAGCCTGTCAAGGTTCCTCTGGAAGGTATCCCTTCCTTAAATGGCATTACTGAGCTCAGTATTATCTGCAAACTTGCTGAGAGAGTGCTTGTTGCCACCGTGTGTGTCATTAATAAAGATACTGAGAAGTACCAGTCACAATGCAGGAGGGACACCACTTAATACTGATTTCCCTTTGAGTGTTGAGCCCTTGACCCAGCTCTTTGGATTGGGCCACCCAGCCAATTCTTCATCTGTTGAATAGTCCATCCATCCAGCTCTGTCTCTCCTATTTAGCAACAAGGATGTTGTGTATTTCCTTTCCTGAAGGAAATAATAGGTTTTTTTACATTATTACATATCTAATTGAGATCTGCAAAGTAATTTTAATTAAGACTTTATTGCTTCTGTAATAATAACCATTCTGTGAGCTCCTTTTGCCTACTTATTCTGTCACTTTTTCCTCTGGAGACAAAAAGCTTATTTCTACCAGGAGACTGAAGCCTCTGAGTGACTATGGAGAGTCATTTAAGGAAAAAAAAAAAAGACTCTCTTGAATGACACTGCATCTCTCTAAAGTGGAAAGTTTGGCTGAAGCAATTCGTGCTGGACATTCAGAGCTTGCAATTTAGCTCTAGTAATTGAGGTTACAACCATATATCAGCTCGTATTGTTCCTGCATAATGTTTCTGTTGATAGTGAGATGCCTTTGAAATGAATGTAATCTTGTACTATTTTCATTCTGAGGAGCAGAGGTTGCAAGAATGGTGATACAGGGAAAAACTGCTGTTTTCAGCTAAATTGTGTGGAAGTTTCTTTAACTGTCTTGAAAATGCAAACAGCAAAGCCATTGGGAAAGAAAATGGTTGTAAAAGATTGCACGTGGTTTTGCTAAGGTGTATCTCTATGGGCATCATGGTCTTGCTTTTTAAAACATCTATTTTTAAATGTATGTGATGCTGAAACTAATATTGTCACTAATAATTTCAGATTGAGTGTTTATTATCATCAGTGCCTTGTGATAGCCTATGACTTGATGTTAATGTAATTTAAAGAGACACAGAGAAGAGGGATCACCCTAGGTTAAAGGCACAAACTTCCTTTAAGATTTTCTTCCCACTTTCAGATTGTGATAGTGATATTTTTCTTGTTTCCCAGCCTACTGTGGATGAGATAATTAAGGCATGTGAGGTTCTTAGAGTGCTAATTTGTGTTTTATAGAAACCTATTCAGAAAGTATTACTGCAGGTGAGAGACTCAAAGGACATTCAGCTGAAAACCTACATACTGTTCTTCCTATATTCTGAGGATCTACAAGAATAACCTTGTCTGCTATTAAGTGCACCTAGTCAGAGCTAGAAGTCTGACTAGAATTGTAGAAAAGGTTGGAAAAGACCTCTAACTGTCATGAAGTCCAACTGTCAACCCAGTACCACCATGCCCACTAAACCATGTCCAGAAGTGCCATGTCTACACATTTTTTTAACACCTCCAAGGATGGTGACTCCACCACTTCCCTGGACAGCCTGTTCCAGTGCTCAATGACTTTTTCAGTAAATAATTTTTTCGTATAAATTCTTAACAACCAATTGTTTGGGATTTCAGTTCTACTTTTTTGAGTATGACTTAACAGATTTTGTGGTTGGTTTGGGTTAGTTTTGTTTGGTTTTTTTTACTTCATGCAGGGAGGGTTGGCTTGTATCCAGAGGATAGCTCTTGGAGTATTCCTTTGCTGAAAGTAGCCCCATCATTGTACTGCTTTTCATCCAGCATAATTTCAGAAAGGATCTTGAAAAACTAACTAAACCTTTAAATTTCCAGGAATATAAAGTTATTCAGTAGAAATAAAACCATTCTTTATTCTTGTGTAATTGATTGGCTTTTGTTTAAGGCAGTTTTGAGAAACCTTTGAATTCCACAACAATTTTACCATAAGGCGTGCTTGCCCAGTAGTTATAGCTTAATCTCTCAGGGGCTGGAGAGGAAAAAAAAAAAACAAACATCAAACAAAAAAATGGATTGGGGTTTTCTGAAAGGCATGAGTGATTAATGTTTAGTTGGCAAAATGTAAATAACTCTTTAATAGTAATACTGTGATTAAGGCTTTAAGAAACAAATCTCTTTTCTAGAAGTACAGCTCTTTATCACTTCATCCAAGGCATGTCATTCTTCCTGTCTGGAAGCTGTCACTTTTAAGTGTAATATCTGTGGGAGTGATTAATGCTTCTGATGTATTTTTAATCTTCATGGTACTTGAGATTAATCCGTGCAAAGATGTTACTATAAAAATGGTTTTTCTCATTATTTTATGGAAGAGATGCAGTAGGGAAAAAACACCCCAGAACAGATAGAGTCAAAATTGGACTACACCTTTCTCCTACAGGCTGTTAAACCAGGCTGTTACATGTATCAAAACAATTCAGGTATTCTTATCTTTCCCTTATTGGCAGCTTATTCTTACCTTAATCGGGCATTGGGTGAGGTTTACAGTCTTTGAGATTATAAACAGGACCTCTCTTTCTTCTCCCTTGTACGTGAGCATCTTAATTGTTTGACTCCAAATCATGCTTCTCTCTTTCTAGTCCAATTAATCATGAATTCTTGTGCAGAGTTTTAGTAGAGGGTAGAGATGCCTTCTAGTTGGATTAATAGGAAGTTATTTGAAGAGTACATACTGTGTGTTGCTGTGGGGGTGAAGGTGTTAAATCTTTAAGGTTTGAGAATTGGTGTAGAACTATTATTGTGGATGAATAGCTCTCGTAATTTATTTTTTTTAAGGTTGGCTTTTACAGTGAGGTGCTCAGTTATGTTAGTGTTTGCTCAAATTGGGTCCATTAGGAGTCTGAAAGTCCCATATGTTGGCTGGACCCTTCCCACAGGGAAGTCTGCTGCCTCCCTGGAGCCACGGCAAGGGATATAACCAGGAAACTTCCTGGTCTGAAACAGCCCTCAGACTATTATCCTCTTTTCATCTTTTAGGTTGGTAGTGATGAGGTGGAGAAAAGAAGTTTGAGGGTAATAAAGAAAGATTTTAGGGCATTGGGATGACTGGTCCAGGGCTCGGGTGCACAAGTTGTGTTCTCCTCTGTCCTTCCAGTCTTGGGGAATGATGAATGGGTTAACAAAAAGACCACACAGATCAATGCCTGGCTCCAAAACTGGTGCTACCAACAGGACTTTGGGTTTTTTGATCACGGTTTGGTTTACAGGACACCAGGCCTGCTGACATTGAATGGGAAGACCCTGTCCTACAGGGGAAAAAGGGTAGTAGGGCAGCAGTTAGTGGGGCTTATTGATAGGGCTTTAAACTAGGTTGGCAGGGCGTGGGGAATAAAGCCAGGCTTACTAGAGATGAGCCTAGGGGTGGTGTGCCCATGTCAGGAATGAAATTGATGACCCAGCTCAAGTGCATTTAAACCAATACACACAGCATGGAAAACAAAGAGGAAGAGCTGGAAGCCCTGTGTGGAAACACAGGCCTCACTAACCAGTTAGTAACCACAGAAGTGGTCAGGTCAGCTAGTCAGGCAACCTCACTGGAGCTTAAATGCCTTTATACAAATGCACATAGCATGGGGAATAAACAGGAGGAATTAGAGATGAGGGTGAGCCTGCAGGGCTGTGATCTCATTGGCATCACTGAGACCTGGTGGGATGGCTCCTACGACTGGAGTGTCAGAATGGAGAGTTACAAACTCTTTAGGAAGGACAGGCAGGGGAGATGGGGAGGGAGTGTTGCTCTCTATGTCAAAAAACAGCTGGAGTGCATGGAGCTCTCCCTGGGGATGGATGGGGAGCCAACAGAGAGCTTACGTGTTAAGATTAAGGGGAAAAAAGGCCAAAGTGATATTATGGTAGGGGTTTGCTACAGGTCGCCTGAGCAGGAGGATAATATAGATGAGGCACTATATAGACAGATAAGAGCAGCTTCACATTCACATGCCATGGTCCTCATGGGAGACTTCAACCAACCTGACATCTGTTGGAAGAACAACTCTGCTGAATGCAGACACGATTGGTTTTCTGGGCTGCACGCACACATTGCCATTGTTTCCATCTTTCTTCCCTGAACATCAAACTTGGCTCATAACCTTTAGGGCAATAAAGCAACAAGTCAAGGTAATCTTTGTAAACTAGAGCCATACTGCTCATTCTGCACCTGTGTAAGCTTATTACGTAAGCAATTGTGCTGTGCATTTAGGAAAAAAATGCACAAAACCTTAGTTCCATTGTAGGGCAAAACCTTGCCTTTGATTCCCTCAACATTGAGGTAAGCTGTATGTGAACACACAGTAGCCAGAGATCCTCCTTTGAGTTGTGAATTCAGAATTCTTTGGGAGGGCAGTATGTTCAAGTGAGTTTCTACAGCACATCTCTCTGCATCTGAGTAAGACTTCAGGTCTTCACATCCCTCCATATGGTATTGTTTATGTGGTTCATTTTGCAGTTTCATTCTTTTTTGCAATGGTACAAAAATATGCTTCCTAGAAGTTTAATTGAAGGTCATTTACTCCTACGGAACTGGGATATCAAGCATAGTGTTTCTGGAAGTACTCTAATGTCTTTTTGAGCTCCTCCTTCCCTGCTGTGGACACTGAGCACGCACAATTAACATGTTTTCTTTAGGAAGCCAGGTTCTTGTATGCAGTGGAGCTGCACCGTCTTTGTGACAGAACTGGTGGGGTGGTATTTGTGGTGCAGCTGGCAACTCCTTTTTTCATCAATTTCTGCTTCACCAACTAAGCCCAGATGTTTCCTGCCACTGTGTAAACAATATGTTATGTTATTTTTATGAGTTTCTGTAGCTGAGAAAAATAACTGATTGTAATTATGGCTGAGTAACGTATAACTTCAGAATTCTATATCTGTAGTTGCCAGATGGTCATCTTCACTTCCATTAATGTTAATATAAATAAGTATAAAATCTTAGCCAGAGGGTAAATAACTTGAATTTAACTTGGTGTTCAATTATGTATCCCTTTATTCCACAGAGAATGACTTTATCTAATTAACTTAAAATCCACAGGATTTTTTACATTCAGTTGGATTTTATTGTTCGTATGTTCTAATTAAACCTTCCTTATCTTTTCCCCAGAAGATGACAGGGTTTATGATACCACCACAGATACCACAGTGCCCTCCTACAGTTTTTTTTTTATAGTCTGTTGTGGATTCATTTTGAGTTACTCTTTGAATTACTCAGCAGCACTCAGTAGTTCAGAATAATTTAGCAGCTTTGCCATCCCCCTAAAGGGTGGAACAGTGACTGCATTACTGCATCCTCGCTTGTGTCCTCCTGGCTCCTCTTTCCTGGGTATGTTTCCTTTCTTTTCTTGCGTGGAAGGTGCCTGTGACTACCAGCATTTTTTGTTTTCTTATTTCTGTAACACCTCATTGTCTGCTTGAGATCAGGAGCTAATAATTGTGAAAATGCATGTCCAAAGCCTGAATCTAGGCAAAATACTTAATTAGCTGTTATTTGAGACCTGAAGCATAGCTTAAAAAAGCTGAGGACACTTCAGAAGCTTTCTATATGTGTATCAATATTCCATACAGGCTACCCCTCTTTCTTAAGACTGAGTGTAATTTGGATCCTTAGTTTGAACCTTGTTTCTTAAAGAGCAATTGCAGAATGATTTTCTGGTGTTAATCTGGATGTATTTCCTCTGTTGCTTATTGTTGCAGGGTTCCTTATGTAACTGTTCCATATTAACCTTGTTTGTCTTGATAATCTGAAGTTTTCAACTTTGTAGTGTAGCCTGGTTTATGGCTTCTCATTTTTTTCACTTTAGACTGCATTCTGTGTCCTGGTTGAAAGTTAAAGGGAAATCAGTGGTCTGATAGTCTTTGTGTAATCACTTAAACCCTGAACAGGTTCAGAAGGTTTTTTTGCTAGTAGATTTTCTAGTAAATTTGGCAGATGAATCTTTTTGTGAACACAGAAACAGCTGGTAACAGCTGATACATGTTTGCTGTGCTATTTTATACTTTGATTTGTCTTCCTTAAAATGTTTTCCATACAAAGAGTGTAATAAACGGTCTGTGTTTCCTTAGTGAGGCATTTGGCTACATTTCTTAGGTACCTTTTGTGTCTGCATCACAATATGTGCGTATTTAGAGATAGTATTTATATGCACATGAACACTTGCTACCTTTAAGACAGGAATGTTGTGGCATACCCCTTTGGACTGGTTGTTCTATCGCCTGTAGTGGCCAGTCCTTTTACACATCAGTTTGCCATTTCCAGTTCCTGTGATTCATGTCTAGAAACTACTTTCTTGCTCTTGCCATTTCTTTCAGTATCCCTGATGAACAAGTCCAGAGCTCTGGTTTGTTCAATCTGTGTACAGTGTCAAATTATAGTTCAGAGTCTTGTTGTACATTTTGTTTATGTAATACAGGGTGGGGATAATGATCAGATAAGTACAATCTGCTGACTTACTGGTCAGATAATTCTGGGAATGCACTGGAATAGTCTAGTTCTTTTTTATTGAATTCCTATATTTTCCTACATTTTTTTATAGTCTCATGTAATTTCACCAGAATTCCCTTCCATACTGTTCTAGTCACTTGGTGTGTTTATATATATATAAATATAGATTAAAAAATTATGTAACTAATTTAGATAATTTGTGATTAATATACTTAATATTGTTTTAAATACCTTTTGATGATAATAGAAAAAAAACAACTTCCTCTACTGTTATATGACACTATAATGTTGTCTGTTTTCTTATTTTCCAGCTGTGTGGGGAAACTTTGTCAATATGAGGTAATGTTTATAATTTTTGTTTTGAATATCCTTACCTGAAATAAAATTAACTTCCCTTTCCCATCATAATGTATCACTGTATAACAAGTAAGGAGAAAATAAAACAGCAGCTCAAACTGTTGTGTGGATGGTTGCTAAGCAGCTGATACCATTTTTTAAATACAAGGTGTTCAGTCTCAAAAAGGATTGTATGTTTGCTGCAAATCTCACCCAGGATCTCACTCTCACTTCACTCTCACTGCCTTCCTTTACATAAATTCCTCTTCTGACTTTGGAGATGTTTTTAGACAAGTTGGTTAGCATAGCTTTGCACATAGGCTTGGATTCTGCTTTTGTCAGCACAGATCTGACCATATCTCAGTGACAATATGGGCTTAAACACTGAAGAGCAGCAGATCCTCCACTGCTTGTCATAATTATATTTTTGTAGCTAGAATTAGAATTGCGGTTTTGAGGATTTTTCCTCCTCCACAATTTATTGGGAGAGAATCTGATGGTTTTAACCTGCTGAAAAGCACAACAAATCCTGTACTGCCCCCTCAGAATTTTTGCAATTAGAAATAGGAAGGCATGCAAAATGTGGATTTTCACAACACTTCTGCTTGGATATGAGTGTTAGTCCTCTGGGAAAATTCACCAGGAAGACAGAACTGAAAAAGGTGAAGAGAGTATTGGGGCAGACTGTTCCTTACAACAGTCTGTTCATAGAGGACAGAATATTTCACCATGTTGTTTTGCTAGATTTTGGTAGTCTGTTGCCATGCTTAGCAGCACAGAGTCAAGAAAACTTGAGGCAAAGTAAGAAAAGTAAGGCTTATCTGTGGGCTTAGATTCACCCAGGGCAGCTGACCCTGGGAACTGTTCCTGTCCCAAGCTGTCCACTTTAATTTTCTTGGAGTTTTCCCCCCTTGCTACAAAGCATTCAGCAGTTAGGCAAACAGCTGCTGAGCTGCTGCAACTTGCAGATGGAAATATCATTTAGATTATCATGTTATTGTGACCAGCATACTATGGCAGCTTAGCAGCTCTTAAATGAGGAGCTGAGCATTTCCAAAGGAAGAACAGGAACCTCAGAGAGGGGTTTAAGGAAGGCTGGTGGGCGTGGAATCCGGTGTGTTCATTCCCTAAAATCTGTCCTTACAAATTCTACCATTAACTGTATCTGACTACTTGAGGCATTCATTATAGATTCTTGAGGGAGAAAACTTTATTTTTGAAGGTCTGATGTTGGTCCTCAGCCAGTAAGATTGTTTTTGTTAGGAGGAAGACCTCATTAAAAACTAAATTGCGAAGTGCCAGTCCCTAAGTTTCAGGATTTGTGAATAAACAACAGTAGGAGTGAACCTTTTTATGTTCTGAGGGGTTTATAAATTCTCCTTGCTCATTTAGCAGAGCGGAGAGGCTATGTGTTCCACAGATTGTTCACATAGCTTTTTGTAGATTTGTTATTTGGGAAAACATTTGAAAAATTCACAAGAATTATTTAATATTGTTTCCTTGTAGTAAATGCATACCATGTGAACTTGAGGGTTTTTACTTTCCACTAGTACAATAAGTTAGTTTCTTTTGAAAAAATGGTTCACAAGCTGTGTGTCTTAGTCTAGGAATTTACTGCAGTCTGTGCTGATATGACAAAATTATTCTGATAAATAAAATTTTTGCCTCGATAATAGACTAAACTGACTTTTTAGGAAGAGTTTTACAGAGGGATATGAAAAGAATCATTGCTTTGACTTCTAAAAGTGTGGCATATGTTGTATATCTGCTTAACAGAGGATCTTCTGTTTCCCTAGGTGTAATGACTTCAGGTCCCAAGTAAAGGAGCTCTGTTTTATTTGAAAGAACTCCATTTTATTTTGGACACTCTAGTATGCAAAAACTTACTACTGTGACATAAATAATTCCCCTTTCAGAAGATCTAATTGAAAAAAAATTATGCAAACTTAAGGAAAATTGCATTACTAGATGCAAGAAGTGAAATTTAAAAATTAAATATTTTACACTTGTAGAAGTTTACTCAAAGAATGAACACAACTAATTGGGATACTTTACACGTTTAGATGCTAAATAAGATGACAGATTTGTGCAAGACAACAACTTCTTAGTACCGTTTTTCACAAATTGCTTTGACATCCTTCACCCATCGGTGTATCTAAGATTGGCTTAATTTTGAACAAGTATCATTTGTGTGCTAAGTCAGTATTGCCACTTGTCACTTAAGACAATTTTTCGTATAGGGTTTTGTCAAACCAGGGCAGGTTTCTTTTTCCTTGTTTTTGTAAAAGTTCAGTCAAAGGTAGACACGTTTACCCTTCTCTATTTTTGATTGAAATTACAGTTACAGTTGTGGCATTAAGGGAAAATGTTTTGTTAGCTTACTTGTAACATACAGTAAACAGAGACCTTCAAAAAAGGCATCTAAGGCATTTGCATAGTAAAGCTACATTCAAAAACATTTCTACCACAGTGCAGTGATTAGACACTTTTCTATAATGATGTTAATGTTTTCTGTAAAATTAATGTTTTTTGTTATCATCTTCATTGTTATTACTCTTTCCTGTGGGCTTGGCTCAGTTTTTGCCAAACTTGTTGGCAAGACTAGCTGATTTCTATAGGAATTGGACCATCTACTTTCATTTGCTGTCTTTGAAATAATACAAACTTGGGGTTCTTTGAAGATACTGTTTTAACAGGAAAAGCATGATGCAGGTGCAGTGCAGAAACCATTGCTTAGGTAGAGATTGTTTTTTTCTTTTCTTGCCAACAGGTCTCTTCAAGAAAATGGGGATCAGAAGGTGGAAAGCAAAATAGAGGAGGTTAGTTTGCTGATAGTTGTAGTCTGTTTTGTTTTGAGGACTCCATTTCACTAATTTCATATTGAAAGAGTGTATTAGTTCTATGGCATTACTCTCCATTCCACTCAAATAATTCAAAACATTGTTTTTGCATCTGCACATAAGTTTTTGGACTGTTATTCACTATAGTGGAGTTCCTAAAACAGATTTGTGACTCTCATCTTGTAATTCTTTTCCCTCTAAAACTTTCTTGAAGTTTTCTGTTTTTCTACTGTCTCATTTGCTGCAGAGACTGTGATAGAGTATTCCTGAGAACTGTTTTTGTCCCTGAGTAAAGGAAATACACATTCTTTCTTCTGTCACCCTCACAAAATGTCCAGATTATATAAGTTTCCTCAGAAATTTGAAACCTCCCAAAAATGCTTTGCTTTGTTCTTAACTAATGAACAAAGGTACCAGTGTTTGTTGGGAATGGTGTGCGGTACAGAAGTCCTGGCAGTTTCTGGAGTAGACGTGGGTAATTGAACACACCAGTGGTTCTGAACATCTGCACCAATACCTCTGAATTTCTATTTCAACCTCAGTTTGTTGTGAAATGTTAAGAATGTGTGCAACAAATCTTTCTCCAGATGTTTTTAGACGTCCAGTGTGATAAAAATAAAGAATTCAACAGAAAAGTCTTTGAGGTCAATACCCTCTGCCCCTTGTGTGTGTGACTGTACTGGTCTAGTCTGGTCTGCCCAGAGTCTTGTATTCTTGTATATTTATAGCAGTTGTTCCTCTGGACACAGCAAGAAGCCCACTGAAATTGCTTAAAAATCAATGGAAAGATTGTGGTTTAGTTTCTTTTTTCATTACTCTCTCTTTCTTCCGTTTTTTTTTTTTCATCTTTGTTTTATTTTGTTTTTTCCCCAGTTCTGGTAAACAACATTTCCACAAGCATTCTGGAAATTCCAGTTTTTTACAAATGGTCAAATGAACAAAATTCAATTAGTAGATCAGAGTTACTGTAAGGTCTGAAGTTGAGCATTTCTGGATCTTTTTTTAAAGCTTTAGTTATACAGTATCTTGAACCATATGAATAACTATCTCAAGAGCTACTTGGTGCTCCACAGAGCTAGATATTTAATTAATATAAATTACAGAACTATATTTTCTCTTAACATGAATATGCAGCTATTTCAGTTCATGAAGTTCCTGAATTGTCTAGCTCTAACCAGCAGTGTTTATACAAAACAAATTAATGGTGGCTGGTGATATGTTGCTATATAGTACCATTTCAAGTGATAACCTTCTGAGAGCTTTGAACTTTTTTATGGCCCTTGATAGTAAATTTTGTGACAAGGTTTTAGTAAACTTAAAAAGAAGAGTTCAGGGACTTGTTGAAAATTGGCAGGACTGTTAGAAATGTTGGTCCTGTGATAAAGAACCTGAAACTGATGCCAACTTAGGTGATGCTCTTTTTCAAAGCAGTGAAAAAGCAAACAGAAACCCTGGTTGGTGAACTGTATTTTCTAACAAATTTCCTTTAAACTTTTTTTTTTACCCTAGTTACATCCTCAAATCATGATGTAAAATGTATCTTAGATTTTTAAACATGTTTCTTTAAATTCACATACCATGTTCTGAGAGAATTACAGACTTTGTAGTGGAGCTAGTGCCTCTGATTCTGCGTTTGTGAACTCTTAATTTTGTGGATCTGCTGTCCATTGAAATGATTGAGGTTTTACTGAATGTCCTGTTGTGCTGTGACTCAATATAGGTTGCCTTTGACAATCTCAGACAAGGCACTTGAGACATCACTTTGCCAAATAGGAATTATAATATTGGATGTTTTTATCAACAAGGTTATGGCAATCATAACCTTGAAGAGTTTTGTTTTCAGTAGTAAACTAAGGGATTTCACACTCTACTAGGTGATTTGATTTTTGGTGTAAAAGGTTCAAGGACTTTTTGTCATGAAAGGTGCTTTAAGATGCAAATTTCTTGGAGTGTCTTCAATTAAGCTCTTCAGAGGAGACTGTTTGCCATGGTTTTTGCCACAAAGTGACTTCGTAAATGCGTGTTTTGGGATGTGAATCTTGTTCTAGTCTTTAGAGATTAAATATTATTCTTTTATTTTAGGCTGTTGCACCTCTAAGGGAGAAAATCAAAGATCTAGAAAAAAGGTACGTCTTTTTTTGCTTAACTTCGGAAGCAGATAGAAAGCACAGTTTCTGTTCTCTAGTGGTCAGTTCTGTAGTTGTAGGCTTGAGATAAATGTTCTGCATATACTCTCAGTACCTTTGGATTTTTGTCATATCTGAGTGAGAATAGAGCCTTGAATGCTCCAAGACATTAATGCTTAAGGTATGCAGATTGATTAATCCCACTAAAGTAAACTGGGAATGCTGGATTTTTGTGAAGTTCAAATCCAGTGGAGGAATTTGCTGGTTTGAGTCCAGCTGGTGAAAGGATTACCATGGTTTAGTAAGTCCAACCTATGGGTGTGTTAAAACATACAGTTTTCAGCTTCAAGAGACTGAAAATATATTTTACATCACATTTCCCACACTTGCGATCAGTCAGTACCATGGTTCAGCTAAAGTACAGTGATTTGTTTGTGAATCTTACTTAGCCTGTGCATGTGCTTTGGATAAACCCAACTGAGTCACTCTCAGGATTTGTAAGGGAATGTGATATGTTGAAATAAACTGGATGATGCAATTAAAGAAAAGCAGACAAGCTGTTTGAGCTGCAGATAGATTAAATATATGCTGTAGTTCCACAAGCACCTTAAATTGACACAATTATTAAAAAAAAATAATTAAAAAATCCAAGCCTGATCCATTTCTCCTTGGCTGCTTGCATCTATCCTGCAGCATCATTTCCTTGCTTTTATGCCAGCATAACCACTTGAGTGCTGATAGTAAGCTGGATGCAGAAACTAGGTATTTCAGTCTCCCTTTGCAATTCCCTTGCTCCCCATGCTGGTTACCTTTCTCCTAGATGAATTCTTCCATCTGAGTGTCTTCACGGGCAGATGCTTTTCATCACAAAATAAGGTCTGGAGTAGAAGTGGGAATTGTCAGCTCTGACAAAAGGACACTGCTACTTCTGACAGTGATACTGTTTCAGAGGTGGCGCTGTTGATGTCCCGAGCAAACAGCTACCCGAGAACGCTGCAATACAAAGGGCCAAGTCTGGATTTAGCCAAGCAGTACCAGTAAGCCTGGTTGGTTATTAATGGCATACTGGTGGTTGTGTGCTGTTCCTCTGGAGAGGGACACAGAATCCTGTTGCTCTTGGCCAGAGGTATACTCAATACCCACAGTATTTTGGTATAAAAGTTGTCAGTTCTGTCTTTTCTAATTGATTTGAAAGATTCAGTGACCTGCCACATGCAATTTATTTTGGTGATCTGGTTGCTCATCTCTTAATAGAAGCATGAAATTCATGGATCGAACTAGGCAATGTATTGGCAACATGAACCCAATTGCATACCAATTATAGCTGTCAAATTGCAGAGTAAATATTTTATGTTTAGATGAAATTTTTTATGTCCTGACTGTTCAATTGACCTATTTAATCTTTATTGATAGCCCAGTATATCTTCAGCCTCAGTTTCTGGCAATGGAGGTATTTCCTCCTGCCATTCACAGAGGGCCTTTGTGGGAGAGTATCCTGCTTGGCTCTTTTTTAATAATTGTTATCTTTTT
The DNA here is from genome assembly GCA_020745705.1 of Hemiprocne comata. Classification (NCBI taxonomy): domain Eukaryota; kingdom Metazoa; phylum Chordata; class Aves; order Apodiformes; family Apodidae; genus Hemiprocne; species Hemiprocne comata. Next base: position 150,297,428 of record CM036586.1, on the reverse strand, counting down.
CCAAATGAGCAGTGGGTTTTTGGGTGGAACCATTCAGTTCAAACTTCTCCCAGGAACCATCAAAATGCCCTTTTAATTTTGAGGAATGGTTGCAGCGTATCGATGAGTCTTGTTACAAATGTCTAGCAATGAGGAGAATTAAATTTTTTTTTTTACCTCTGTATGAGCCAATCTGGGAACTTGACTTTCAGAACATGTAGGCTTATGAGCTCTTTGACCCATATCAAAATATGGGCTCTTATTGTTGTTGGTTTTTTCAAATAGCATGACTATTTGTCTCTGCTGGTTCAACTTCATGTGGGTTGTTGCAATTAACAATTTTTTAATTTTATACCTATGTAAAGTGACACCAAATAACTACTCACTGTCAGATGCCTGAGGGCTGTTCCTGTTTGCAAAGCTTACTCTCTAGTGTCAAGTTTGGTGGTTTTTTACATCATAAACTAATAAAACGCGAAAGCAAGCCATCCTCATGCTTTTGGGAAGCAGGAAAGACAAGAATTCCTTAGTGCTAGTCTCATGATCAGAGATTGTTTAACTGAAGCTAAAGTTGGAAAGTTTTTTTTAATACTTTGCACAGCAAAACCATTGCTGTGTAGTCACGAAAGCAAGCATTAGGTCAAGATAAACTCAACATTGTTGCCAAAAGATGAATGTGAAAGCTGAATCAGTTCCAAACTCCTGCCCACTGCCTCTAAGCTAGTACTGTTGTAATGGAAGGAGCAAAAATGGTAGGAAGGTCTCTTTGGCAGCATTATTACTCCGTGCTGGATTAACTTGAGCTTAAAATAGTGGTCTTAAAAATGGAGGAGGCTGACTTTTACCTTGCACTGCGTTATTTGATGCCTCACTTTTTTTAAACTCCATGAGCCTTTTGTTGTTATTGGTGGATTTGCCTTTCTCTCACAGGAAGGCTGTTTTATATTTGTCTGTATTATATTTGTGCACTGCTATTTCTCATTGCTTCTCAGCTGAAATCAAAGGAATAGCATTACTCTTAGTGACCCACGTGGTGATTTAAGACAAGTGTAGGTTGCTTCTTATTTTAGTCTTCCTGTATGGATAACATTGGAAGATTCTGCTGCCATATTCCCTTATGCAGGAAGCTGAAAATGGCTTTCACTCTGGGATGGAAAGTTGACACGAGTACAGAAGCATCTCTGCTTTGCCTCTGAAGAATTCCTGTTGAGCCAGTACTGCAAGAGGCATAGGGTCAGTGCAGTCAGAGTCTATTTGTGAGTAGATGAAAATATAGGCTCAGTGTGAAGTCTTGGCATATATACCTCCTATGTGCTACATCCAATTGTATCTCTAGAATGTGGACCTACCAGAGAAGAGTAACCATAATTTGATTTCTGTCCAGTATCACACTGATACTTAGTTAAGAAAAACCCACTTTTAAAATATTGCCAAGCCTATAATGCTAATTACTGAAATATTTAAAATGAAATCTACACATTCTTTCACACCTTCCTTTGAAGGAGTTTGCTGAATGCAGAATGCATGCCAGTGGGGGGAGAAAGAAGTTAGATCATTCCATATCCATGAGATCATCCAAGGTTCTGAGAATCGATATTAAGCTTGAGAGAGCACCTAGGATTTGTATCTTGCATAATTTTATTTTAGGATGTTTAATTTTGATTAAATTCCTCTAAAGAAGGTGCTAAAAAAAGAAAGTAACTTGAAGATGGTCAAAACTATGGCAGTCTAGCTATTTCTGAGAAGAAAATTAGCTTTCATACTAAATAAGCTCTCTGGTAAAAATTGTTTAAGTATCTTCAAAAGAGTTTCTTCAGTGTTCTGACTGTAAACTTCCATTGATTACTCCGAAAGTCTAAGGACAATTAAAACTTTATGTCATAAACTTAACACTGACACTTTAAGGAGACATGTTGGAAGTCAATGCGGTAAGGCAAAACAACTTGTTTTCTTTTCCAGGAGTTTTATGAAGGTTGTTTGCTTTTTAAAACTTAAAAATCCAATTGCTGCTTGTGTTTTATTGTTTTCTTCTCTTGTGATGTTATGCCTAGCACCAGTTCTGCTCTCAAAATACAGAAGTCAAGTCATTCTAGAATATTAGTTAAGCAGAAATTTAAAAGCACTTTTTACAGATCAATGTTGGTATTTCTTACAGAACTCTTACAAAGCATAGGCATTTTCTCATGTTGAACTTGAAGAATGGGAGGTTGTCAGAGTAGTTTTTCAAATTTCAAAAGTAGATACATGAAATAAGAAGCAAGGCTGAAACTTACATGGTTTTTCTTCTTTGTTTTGAAATGGTCTGTAGTTTCACCCAGAAATACCCACCAGTGAAATTTTTATCAGAAAAGGATCGTAAAAGAATCCTGGTAAGTTGGTATTTCCTCAGGGGTTGTTTTTGGGAAATAAAAAAAAAATAAATCTGTGGCATGTGATCAGTCTTGTGGAATTAGACATGAGCAGGAATAAAGTAAATAAGCTTGTATGTCATGTGTTGATGCTCTTGAATTCAGCATATAGATAATACACTTGGGTTCTGGTTTGAAGGTTTGACTTGCCATTTAAGCTTCTGCTTGTAGCATCTCCAGACTGCATTGCCAAGGGGTCTTTCGCCTTGTGCTCCCAGTTGGCTTAAACTTGCAGAGACTGGAAAACTTTTTAGGCTCATTTTGGCAGAAAGTTTGTGACTAAAATGGACAAAATCTAATGGTAAAGCTAGAAAAGTAGCTGCTCTGCAGCATTGTTAAGAAGGACCAGTTAATTCAACTGAGGGACTGTTCATCTCTCTGTTATCTTCTTTGTTGTTTCCGGTATTTTGAAGCATCACAGGTGTGTTGGGTGGAAGAGGAAGGAAGGTTAAATCAGGACAAGTATTTATCCAAAGCCTTCTTAAACTCAGCAAATTGTGCTGCAACATCAGCTTTCTGGTTTTGTCTACAAGCACTTTTGAAGTTAGCTGTGTCTGAATTTTTTATTGTTTCTGTTTGTCCTGGGGAAAAAAAATTACCCACAGTTTGAAGAGGCACAGAAAGTATAGCTACTTAAGATGTATAAAGGTAGAGGTATGAATTTCTGCCTCCGTAGTAGAGAGCAGTGTCTGGGACAAATCCCTGCTGAAGTGCCTAACTTACATGTGTTCTCTGTTGCTTTGACTTCAAAGTTTTGAAGAAAAACACTGAAAAGATGCAACTAAAATAAAATGTATTGCTTTTTATATATATATATTTATATATAAAGATTTATATACTTTATTAGACAATAGTCTTCACTGCTATTGCAAAACTTCGTCAAGAGTAAATGTTATCAAATTAGTTCAGTTTTTCAGTGTTGTTCTGTCATTTTTATTACAGTCTGAAGGAGATAGACCTGTAGGCTCCCTGTTCCCTTGTTGAATATGGAAGGTGCACTGAGGAATACATCAGAGAGAGGCTTAATTCTGAAAATTCCTAATTTGTGGACTTGTGTCCAAGCATAATAAAGTTGCCTTAGTCTCATGGGTTTTGTGTGAGCAAGAAGGTACATTCAAGAAAAGTATCAGTGCAAGCTGTTAATAGGCTATGGAGCTCTTAATATTTATTAACTTTTAAATTTTGCCTCTTAAAGATACTGGGTATTTTGATGAAGTCCATTGCTTCAACAGTGATGGCAAGTAGTTGGAATAGAAGTGTTTTCTGGTGACCTGGAGGTGAACAGCATTTTGGTGTCCATGTGTTTCATAGAGTTTAAAATACTAAAGAGAGAGCTGGCCAAAAGGATCAGTGAGTTGTTTAGTTGTTACTTCTATGTTGTGGCTGGGGACTAGTTCAGTGAGAACTCACATGGGCTTTCACTAGCCTTCTGCCCTCCTGGACAGTTTCATTCTGTTAGAATGTTGCTGTCATAATCATACAGGAAGAATGTTCTTTGAGTAGCTGAAGTCAGTTAATTGAGGACTCATGTAGACTTTGCATGACACTTGAAAGTTTCTCAGGAGAAAACAAGAATCAGCAAGCCAAGTGAACTTTGGTAGATTATTTACTTCATATTTCATTGATACTGCATCCTTTCCTGGTATCCATTCTAAATTCTGATTTTTCTCTGAATGCAGTATCCACAGCACTGACCTGAACAGACAACAACAGCTCTAGCAGTTATTTTTTATTATACTTCATCTATTTGGAGATGATTGCTAGTATGGATGGCATTTCAGCTGAGACTGAATACTCTGGCACTTTGATTCAAAAAAGCTGAAGTCTGCATTGTGTTGTGCATTATTTATCTACTTGCTCAGTTCTCTGGAGTGACTAGGCCACAGGCTTTCATATGCAAGAGGAATTCTGTTAATATTATATAGTGTTGACATTGGTTCAATCTGTTGTGTGGGTTTTTTTTCTGAATAGACTGTGGTAAACGAGTTCAAGCATAAAAGCAAAAAAAGTATTATATGGGACATTAGATGTTTTGAGTCTGGCAGCAGACAGCAGAAATGAACCCAAATAGCAAATACACAAACTTTTAAGTGCCTCTGGTAGAGGAAATTACCAGTAATATTTGTGCATTTCAGTAGGTGCTGCACTTACCAAGCATATTGGCACTACTAAGTAATTAAATATTTTTATTAATGATGTCTTATTAAAGAATGTCTACTTAAGCCCCAGGTGCTGGTGCTTCAATTCTGATATGGAAATAATTGTCATACAGTGTATGATTTTGTAGATGAATATGTCATTGTCATTTGCAGGAAGTCATATTTAGAAATTAAGTATACTGACCTTGTTTTTATGAGTGATTAAGGGAAGATTATACATAGAGATTCAGTGATAAATAATACTTTTTTGTAATGTAGGCTCAAGTAATGATAAACTTAATATACTCAGTTGTTTACTTTTCCAGGGGAAATTCAGCTCCTTTTCCAAGTAGTTATCTAATACTTATGGAAGTGGTATGTTACTAAAGCTGACATAGATTTATCGGAAAAGGTACTTACAGTTTCAAAGTAATTGGAAACTTCCTTCCAGAAATAATTGGCTTGTGCTCTTTTTTTTTTTTTTTTTCTCTTCTCTTCTTTTTTTGCTTGCATATAGCATGGAAGAGTTCTGTAAGCAGTGCATGGTTTGGTTTAGGTTTTTGCTAAAAGAGAGATAGGGAAGAAGACACCTTCTTTTACTGCACCAAAGATAATTTAAGTATTCAGTTTGTTTTCTCTGGAATGATGGAGATACAAATGGCAGCAGGGGATTTCCTTGGGCCTCCGTTGAATGAATAAGTTCAGTTCATGAACAGAAAGCTTTTACCCTGGTCACCACAAAAGGGCAAAACCCTTGAAACTTTTGGCAAGTCTGCATCTCACTTCCAAGTCAGGATAAGCTTATGACAGTAGGTCTTCCATGCGTATTATTTTTTTCTTGGTGAGTGGTGGCACCTGTCAGAGGGCTGTTCTCACTCACTTAGTTCCCTTCTTTCCTTGTTCACAGCATTCTGCCAGAAACCTCCTCTTTGCTTCTGTCTGTTCTGGAATAGTGGGAGCCTAGAGTTTATTTCTCTTTTTGAAAGAGGACTTCTTCTAAATCCTCTTTGTCCTTCAGATTTGTCAAGGAACTGAATTGCATACTGAAAATACTACAAGGAAGCCCTGATAAACCCAAAAGAACACTAGATAGACAAATTGAATGATTATTTTATTAACTGGTGCTTACAATATCTTTTACACACTGAGGCCCCTAAATTTTTAAGAAGAAAAACAAGCGTGAGAATATAAGAAGTGGACATTCAAGTTTTTACAGAAGTGAACATGTAGTTGCCTTTTTTCCTTCACAGTTTTTGTTAGCTTACTATTTGCCTTTGTCTTTCCTGTTCGTTTTTGATTATTGTTGTTTGGTTTGTGGTTGGTTTTTTTTAAATACATTATCTTGTAGTCTGGCCTTTTTCAATAATGGATGGGGGGTAGTTTGCAGAATTAAATGCTTAGACTTTGACTAGCACAAAGGAAAAGAACTTCAGGCATCTACATCCTTCTCCACACAGCACTTTGTCATTGCAGCACAGCATCTGTTCATTGGATTCCGGCTTGACAATGTCACTATGTCCTTTTGTTCTTTGGTTAGTTTTATGCAGCTGAAGAATGGAGATCAACAGCTGAATCACATGCAAAATGTGAATATGATCATGTAGTCATCTAGTGTAGCTGATGCCACACAGGGATTTTACAATTCTCTTCATTCTTTGAGAGTGGTGATGTGTCTTATCTGTGTGTTCTTGAAAACAACTTATGAAGTGTAGGGAAAATAAATGCTTCCACAGATGTCTGTCTGGATGTACCACACAACTTGCAGTTGTAAGAATTACTGTGTTGGCTGTTTTAATACTGAGTTAGTGATTTGTTTGTTTGTTTACTGTTAAAGACTGAAGTGCAGAAAGGGAAAAAATAACTTCCTTGCTTCTACATCTGCAATGGAACAAGAGTACAAGTTTTAAAAAACTTTATTTCTGCCTATTTCTTTGCAGTAAAACATCATAAAGTTCCAAGACAGGCAAATGGTGGATGTCAGGGCTAATGGTATGCAAGGCTGAAAACAGATTGATAGCATGTGAGCTATGTATGCATTAAAACACAGAAGGAATAATTCCGGAATAATTTTGGTTTTAGCAAATACTTCAAATGAGAGATCTTCAGGAACTTGTTTTCATTGAACAATATGTTTCCTTCCTTCCTTCCTACTATGAAGGATGAAAGAATTTGTAGTACTTAGAACACCTGTTATCTCTTCCACTTAAATCAGGCAAAAGCTGGATTTGACATTTCCGATACTATAATTCTTCCCCAAAAATAAGCTGGCATTTTGTTGTCTCTTATCAAAGAAATGAGAATCACAGAGAATTCTACTCTTGCCTCTTTGCATCTTTTTAGACTTCGCTGTCGCGTAAAAGGGCACAATCCAATTTGCAGGAAAAAAGGGAAAAACATATCTGAAAAAGATTTTGTTGATGTGACTAGTTAGTTGAACCTCTAGTCTGACAGTGATGAAATGTGTCATCTCTCCTGAAATTTTAAATGTTGTAAATAAAGGATAAAAATATTTAAGCATGGAAATGGAGTTGTTTCCCCTGGGGTAAGCAAAAACCTGAAAGCTACTGTTCTTCTGTCTTCATGTTTGTAGACTTTGTCTGGTGTTTCTGTAAAAAGAAAAAGAAATTTATACCAACTGTCCTAACGCAGATAACTGGAGGAGCAGGGTTTGTGGGTTCTCATCTTACTGACAAACTAATGATGGATGGCCATGAGGTTACAGTTGTGGACAACTTCTTTACGGGCAGGAAAAGAAATGTGGAGCACTGGATTGGTCATGAGAACTTCGAACTGATAAATCACGATGTCGTTGAGCCCCTGTACATTGAAGGTGAGTACTCCCTGCTTTGGTATCTGCACCTTTTTGTGCTTTACCCTCGTTAAGTATGTATGTCTGTAAAGAAATGAAATTTATGCACTGACTTCCAGATTGGTCTAATACCTGTATGCTTAGTTTCTTATTAGCCAGATTTTTGTGACCAGTGTGGAGTGAGAGGTTCAGAGTGCTTTTGTCTTTGAAATAATTTCTTCCTTTCTGAGTGGACAGGAGGAAGGAAATCTTTAAAACATCCTAATGTGAATGTGAAAAACCAAGATAGCAATAGCTCAGTCTGTCCATCGCATCCATTGTCTCAGGTCCCTGTGTGCCTGCAATGGCTTACTGTGCACACAGAATCTGTGGTCAAGGTATGTCATGAACTGAGAAGTTTAATTCAGGGCTGCTGTTATGTTAGACAGTGTCCATACATCCTGCAGCTGTGTATGGTCAGTGGAGAGGAAGGTCTTTCAGAGGACAAGTCAGCTCACTTTCTTTAATTGCCTTGTGTGTCTTCTGTGGAAAACATTGCTCTTACTTTAAGTGGAAGCATTCTGCAGCCTGTAGAACAGGAAAATGGCAATTTCCCAAATTTTCAACAAATAAACGGGGGAAAAAAACCCTAAACAAAGAAAGAAACAAACATTCTGCTTTGAAGAGTGGAAGTTACTCAACATCTGAACTATTGTAAACCCTAACTATTGTGCTGGATTGTAAGACAGCATTAACATAGTCATATTTAAGATAGATGCACTAGTAGGCTTCTTTAGGAGTGTGTAAGGTGTAGTGAATCAAGGAAAATGTTACTCAATTTCACTTCTTCTGTGGTGGGTTTGCTCTGTCCCTCTGAAACTTTGTAGCAATGTAGTTGTTTCATTTATTTAAACAAAAATAAATCTGTTACTTTGTTTTTTTATTCTTGCTGAGTTCTAATGGATGGAATTTCACAAGGAAAATCTCTAGCAGTTGCATCTCTTGTATTATTGCTTGTGATGAATTCCTGACAACACTACTGAAGCAGTCCTGCTGACACATGCTCCTTCTCTGGTTGGACAATGCACTGGTTCAGTTACTGCCTGTTATTTTACTTCAAAATTTTACTTCCACTGACAGGATAGTGGAACAAGGATCTTATTAATTGACTCAAGGTAGCTTACACCTCAGTCAGTTTAGTTTGTCAGCTTTACTAATCTTTCCCCTGCATTACCTTCTTTTTTTCAGACTGATTGCACTTGAGACCTCCTCAAAGAATTATCGTAGTTGCTAGTACTGTTGCCCAGTTAGTAGGCTCTAATGAATGAGATCTGAGATCCTTCAGCTACCTATCCCATCTTCTGTGTAATTAAGTCACCAGTTCCCCATTTTTGTACTGATAACAAATTACAACATGTTGTTTAGTGAGCATATTGAATGTCTTCTCATTGTCCAACAGTATAAATTAAAGCTGGCATGGCTAAATGTTACAATAAAATTAACTTGGATATACTGGTGAATGAACATGCTAAAATTTCATTTCAGTGCAGAGTTTATTACCTAACATTAGGAAAAGGTGAAAAAAAAACCCAGAAAGATGAGGCAATGGGGGATAGTTATTGTAAAAAATTAAAAAGTTGGTATATGGATCAAAATTTATTTTCTTAGTCCTAGTTTCTCCTTTTTACTTTGAAATCAAAATTGGAATGACTGTGAAGTCATGACAAAAAGATTTGTATCTAAAGAATTGTTCATTTGCTATCCTGTTTAAACAAGGTCATATAAGGTGCTTGATACTGAAATTCCAGAGAGAGGAGTCGTAATTTATTTCTGAAGACAACCTCATTTCTGTTCTAGAAAGAACAATGTTTGCACTTTTGATATGGAAAGCGAGTTTAGTCTCAAGGTGCTTAGCATTCACTGGATCTCTTGATGCATATGTTTTTATGTATAGACATCACTGTGAAGCTAAAATCTGCCTTATCTGAATCACTGTCTTTGATACATGACATGAAGTGTCAGTCAGCATCCTTGGATCTTGATCTGGATTGGCCAGAAACAGTAATAGATCACCTAAACACATTTTATTTCTCAGCCCTGGGATACCTATAGTGCTGAATGACTTTCATCTCCTCCACTAGGATTTCCTTTGCATTTGGAGAAGATGTCAGTAGAAAACTCTCAAGAATGAATAGCTTTCACTTAGGCTTTTTTGAGCAGAAAAACAAAGACAGAAAATAGTGTTAAAAAAAAAAAAATCTGGAAAGAAAATTTTCCAAACATCGCATTACTAGTTTTGTTTTGTTGCAGTTGAATTCTGTGTTTTTAAAGTACTTGGGATTTTTAAAGATATTTTCATCTCAGCCTAACCCTTACATTGAGTTTTAATCCACTAATAAATGGAAGGGGAGTGGTACAGGAAGACAGTGTTCTTTTTGGAAGGCTGGTACCTAAAGAAAAGGATCTTATTACTGTTTTCTGTGTTATTTCTAAAAAAACCTGTAAAAATTCAGCCTCACTTATTTTCTGCCTGTCATTCTCTACATTCTTTGAGATTATAAGCACCCTCATTGTTACTTGAGAGCACTGTGGCTCATGTTCCTGCAAACTTCAGTGTAAAGACACACAGATTATTATTAGTTGGAGAACAAATAAGAATAAATGCTTGATCTGGTGTTACTGTGATGTACCCCACTTCAAGGTAATAGATAGAATTGCATTGAAAACTACCAAATTAGATTTTAGATTAAATAAATGTAGGACAGAAGTAATGTACTTAGTTTGCATAGTGACTTGAGGTTTTGTGCTGTCTTGTTTGTACCCACCTTCACATCATAGTTGACTGTAGTTTTAGTTCTTATTTTTTAACACTTTTTAAGCCACTGAAGTCTGTATTTCTGCTTTGAATTGTATTTGAAACAAAACAAAAAAACCCTCAAAACCAAACAACAACAAACAAAAAAACCCACTACTAAAAAACCCAAAAACCCAACCTCCAAAAAAAACCCCAAACCATACACCCCACCAAACCCACAAAAAAAACCAGACACACAAAAACAGAAGCTAATTTCAAGACGATGTAATGACAAACTCCTAAAAAAAAAAAATAATGCCTCTGTCCTGGGTTGAGCCAGGATTAAGCTAATTTTCCTTTTACTGATTTTTTTTTTTTCCTTCAGTAAGCTTTCTTTAACTAGCAGCAAGTGTTCCAGCTAGTGGGCTGATAACACTGGAATGTTTATGTTTCTGTTGAGACTCCAAGGTCGCTTCTTAGCTCTGCTGCTACAGAGGCTACCAGGGCAGGAGAATTGTATCTATGACCCCCCTGTAGGGGAGCTGGACTAGACAGACAGCAGAACTGACCAAAGGTATTCCATTCCATGTATCTACGTAAGCTCCAAGGAAGGTTAGAGATCAAAGAAGACAACTTCCTTCCCTCCTCTTCTTCTTCCTTTCTCTTCTGTCCATGGCCAGTGTCTGGGGACGACTCCATCTATCCATCACCGTGGACCCCAGGCTCAGCCCTGACCCTCATAACTCTCCCCACAGCCCCTGTCTGCTCTGCTGTTATCTCAGGCAGTGGGCTGAGACTTTTCAGGACTGCTCACAGCTAAGGAGAATGCTGGGAGAGCTGCTGGGGGTGGGGGGAGGCAAGAAGCTTTTGCACATTCCTGAACATACTTGTATATAATTGCACATATAATTAAAGCTGTCTAATTTAGTTTTCAATCCAGCTAAGTCTCTCTCCTAATTCTCTCTCTCCTTCCCTACCTGGGTGGGAGGGGAGGGGATCGAGAGCACTGTTTGTCTCTGGTTTATTTTTCAATTCTGAGTCAAACCGTGACATACCTCTCTGTTTTGAGGTCTGGTTATCAACTGTCATTACATTCACACACCTTGTCCACAGTAGCAGCAGCAGTTCAATTAAACTGGAGGACAATTTCAGACAGGCATGCACAGCCCCTATCCTTCTCCCACTGGCATTTCTTCTTCAGCAAACTTTGAAAGCCTTAAAACAATGTTCCTTTTGCCCCCAGCCGTCTCTTGGATCTAAACTTGTTTCACAGTTCACATTTAGGCCTTTGGTTTCTTTTTGATTGGTTGTAAGGTTTTTGTTTGCTTTTTACCACTCCTTTCACAAATTTGAAACAAAAACAGGCCTAAAAAATGCCACAGATTTCCAATGCTTTGTCAACAGTGATTCAGTTGAACTGATTTCATTTCTCTAACCACAAATGCACAATATTTTTGGAATGTTTTTACCACTATAACAAAAATGGTATAGCTTAAAGATCCTCTTCTCTTGGAAAGATGTTCACAGTAGTCCTCAAGGCTTATGCTTTTTAGAGGTTTTTCTTTTTCTTTCCAACTTAATTAGATTACACTGCCCACTTTGGTTTTGAACCATAGGAGCACAATTGCAGAGTAGGAATTTTGCTGATGGCCACCAATGCTTCACTGCTTAAGCAAGAGCTCTTACTAAAATGTTTGTACAATACTTCTAAAATTGCAGTCTGTGGCAGTTGAAGATTAAATGCATTTTTTTTTGTCAGGGTAGTGAAGAGTAGTTCCATTCTAATGCTCAAAGGCAGGCAAATGTAAGTGCACTGCCTAACTAATGAAATGATAAAAAAAGAGTTTGTAAGTAGTAGATAAGAGAACTATTTTATCACTTTCTTCCTGAGATGAATGGAAGTAAATTATATGAAGATCAGTTAAATCAAGTAGATTATTATTATTTATTATTTTTCTTGATACCAGCAATCTACTCTCTGGCAAATATTTTTTTTTAAATGTCAGTTATTTTCAGTGACTGCTGTGAATACAAAGGCAGTTTGGGTTTTATATTGGAGTCTTCTGACTTTCACTGGAGAGCTTTAAAATTTATAGAATAAAAACACATTCTGCAAGTTGAGAGAACTGCTGTAAGCACATGACATACACTGTGACAAGGAGGCTTTAAGAGTTTTCAGAACATATGAAGCTGTTGGTAACATGCACATATGTATATAAAATAACATTATTTATAGACCTTTAATAGATCATTGGCTTGGCTGGGACTAAAAATGCTTTTTATTCTTAAGGACTTTGTTGGCTTGTGGGTCCGAGTTGAGTTTAAGGCTAAAACCAGCAGCCTCACAAAATTGGCCAAAAAAATCGGCTGTAGCCTTTCTTGTGAATAACAGCCTTCCAGAAGTCAAGATTATAATAACATTTTACTAAACACTCTTTTGTGGTATCCCAGAATTGTTCCATCTCCAAGTCATTTCACAGGTAACTTAAGGCACACAGCTTCCTTTTTTTTTTTTTTTTTAAGTGAGGGCCTTCAATACATTAGTGGGGGTTTTTTGCTTCAGTACTTCCAACACAGATTTTTCTCCCCCTAGTCTTCAACTCCTCTGCCAGATACTATATTCAGCTTGATGGTTTTAGTCCAGAGCCAAGTGCAGTGGTACCTGGATCTCTGGTAAAGCTCTCCAGAGCTCCAATACGAGCAATATGGTAAACCTTTATAAAGGTATTCTAGTTTGCTCTAAGTTACAGGCAACATTTTTAACATTAGGAGGTTGAGTTTGTATTTGTAGTCCTTTTTAGTTCAGTGCAATAGTATCTTTGTTTAGTCTGTGTCTGGGGCTAAACCACAGCAGTTTGCACTCTTACCTGATGACCCTCCCCAGCTGAGAAGAGGAATCAGGAAGAGGAGGGAAGCCCAGTGGTTTGAAGTATAAATAATACAAGGACCAACATAAAGCGTATGAGCTTATACTCAGCCTGGTTCTCAGAAGAAGCAGGAAACAGAACTCCCTCCCCCCCCTGCATACCTCCCCCTTTAGAATGAGCATGATACAAGTGGTATGGAATATGCCTGTTAGTCTGCTCCCAGGGCTACTAGTAGCCAGTCCCCCGTGGCTGGCCTTTGATTCTGTCCCAGTGAAACCAAGACAAATACAAATGTCTCATTTCGCTGTGTCAGTTTCTTTGGCCTGACCTGCAGTAATGGAATTGGCATAGCTGTTCTTTACAAGAAAAGTTCATATGTTGAAGCTGTAGAAACTTCTTTTGTATGCTTCTGATCAAAGCTTTTCTACTTAGTACTTCCTGACTAGCAAGTGCTGTGATGGATGCAGGTGCTTAGTGGAGTTAGTGACCCATTTAGTCCCCTCTAGAGCCATGACACAAGTTGAAGGCAGAAATTGAAGACGAAAGTCATTCCTTCATATGAATGAATTTGCTGTCATAGGAGAAGTGGTAGATTCTACTTACTATTCACTTAGGAAGCACGCAGAATGCAGGCAGTGATACAGCTGGAATATGATAGGTCATATAAAGGAAGGTAGTTTTATTGCAGTATTTTGTAAAAGTGAGTAGTTATATCGATCATACTTGTTTAGTATTAAGGAAAACTTAAGACCAAATGTTTGTGTCTGGATTTAGGCATTACAGAATCCATGCATACAAAATTCAGTGTTTTTTGAGCCTTTCACATAGGAAAGGGCACAACTGGCAAATTTTAGTTGTTATTGACCTAGCAACATGTTACTAAAACTTTATGTTGATTGTAGATTTCTGTATTTGTCAAGGGGTACCTGATGGCTTGAATGTTCATGCCAGCCTCTATGTTTGTGGTACTTAGAAATGGGTTTACTTTTTTTTCCTTTTTCCAGCGAAATTATAACATGATTTTTTTTTAATGTTTCTTTATTTTGTCACTAGTCTACCATCCTGTGCTAGGTAAACTACTTCTTGCTGCTGTGCTCACAGACACTTGTAGAGTTGTAGTCCCTGATGTGAGTTACATACAAAACTTGGAGACTTGCTGTTTGTTCTTTCATAATCCTTACCTATCTACACAAAGTTTTGCACAGCCTTTCACAAAGTTAATTGTGAAAGTTAATCTTCAGTTAATTGCAGTATGGCTTAATTGCAAAGCTAGCTCAAGGCTTCTTAGCAGGCACAATTAAATGTTGTAAAGCTTTTTTTCTTTATATAAAATGAAGAGGCATGGAGGTTGATTGCAAGATGTATTTGTTCCTATTCTCCAATAGGTGCTGTTGCAGTCACCCAAACAGGTAATCATATAGGATAGTTTTCTACAGTTCTATCTTGGGGAGAGTTGCCTGCTGTATTAAATAAGTGACAGTTTTGTGCTAGAGCACACGGGGTGGTCAGCCAAGATAAGTACATGGCTTTGTCCATATGTCTGGCTGGCCTGATGAAATTCTGAGACAAAAAGTATGCATTTTTTAGTCCTGACAGTTGAAAGACACAAAGTGCAAGAAATACTTGTCTCAACATCCTCAGCTTGTTGTCTCAAACGTGACCAGTTTGGGGAAAAAAACTTCCCACCTTTCTGAAATCCAGCACACTCTAAATGTTTTTGAAAACAAGCAATGTTTTTAATTGGTGTAAAGCTCCATACTCTAAAGATTCCTTCCTAGGCAGAGGGGAAAGGTCCTGGAGCTGCCTTGCTGCCTGTCCCTTTGGTCTGGAAGATGGCCATCTGACACTTGACAAATGCCCATCTTCCAACCGTCTGCTAGTTCTGCTCTTGCTGAACCAGCATGAGTTGGAAAAAGGTTTGTTTTTGCTTTGGTGCATATAGGAGGAAGTATGTTGAGGCAACCCAGACTCAGACAGTCACGACTATGTCTCTGGCAAGGAACACCTTTGTTTTCTCACATCTCTTCTTTGTCACATTTAAAGCAATTGCCATCTGGGAAACAGTGAGGAAGAAGGACTAGGGGAAGAAGAGTGTTTTACCTGTTTTTTTTTTTTTCTCCTTTCTATTTTTTCCTTCCTCTTTTTCCCTTTCTCATTTTTCTGTTCCTTTCTTTTCTTGTCCTTTTTTTTCCTTTCTTTGCTTTCTTTTTTTTTTTTCCTCCCTTGAGCACTGTCCATTACACTTCTTGTTTAAAAATAAATAAATAAACCAGGTTTATAAGGAACCTTGGGGGTTTTCTTTGCATTTGCTTCTAGCTAACAATTATGCTGCCACTTGGATAAACCCAGACCTAGCTGTATCCCGATGCAGCAGAAGAGAAGGTAGTTTTTGGTTCTGTTCATCTGAATTGCCATATGCTCTTAAAGGACCCATTTTTGTAGGAACTGCTGCGTGTCAAAAATTCAGCAAGTATTTTAAAAACAGCAAAAATTAAAGGCAGGGAAGGGTTCATTTCTGCTTTGACAGACTAGGATTGGGCAGTGAGTTACTGATAGACCACAATGCTTTTGAAGTGACATTTTCACTTTGCAAAGATTCCATCACAGCCTGTTGAAAACTAGATTTAGAAAGGGTTGTGAAGGAATGGATGGACAGAAACAGCATAAAACTCAGGTCAGAGTTCAACTCTGTGTTGGCTGCAGGTGGCTTTAGCTATTAATTTGTTCAGTTTTCTGAGCTGCTGTGCTTGAATTACCTGCTGCCTGCAAGCAGCTGTCAGAAGCTTCTCTGAGCATTTCTTTTGTCAGCTTCCAGTCTGCCCCTTTTCTTTGGTTTCATGACAGTACCATGTGGTGGGAAGGGGATGCTTACGTTCAGAGGCATAACTTCTTGTATTTCATTTATATTCATGGCTTATCTATAGGAGACATGTCAAAGTTCAACAGACCAATTCAACCTTACCCTATGCTACATCTTTGCATTATTGCCCAAACACAAGAAATCCTGCAGAATAATTTGTTTAAATTTTATTCACTACTGAAGCTTACAATGTCAACAGTGACCAAAATAAGGAGAAATCATTCCACATCACACTTCCTCACACAGAACAATTATCTATTTTCACATTGCAAACAGAATCTGAAAAGTTTCATTGCATTAGCAATGAAGGCTGGGCTTTGAATAGAGTCAGAGCTGGGAGCTCACTTCCTGCAGCACTCATGGTGTCAGACCATCTTTGGAGAATAAATCCATTGGCACAGTAGGTTAAAAGCTCTCTTTTTTTATGCTGTACTGGAGTTGATAGTGGATGGAAATACCAATAGCAGAGCAGTCTGCTAAATGACATTGTATGGCTCTGCAGCTTATTATGTGTGAGAGTAAATCCTCACCAATGTGACACATCCCAAAATTGTATCTCTAGCTTTCTGGGCTGTTTTGACTTTGTGTAGGCAGCTGGTCATCTCAGCTCCTGAGATTATCAGCTGTAGACTAGAGAGAGCATGGCCACATATAAGAAATAGATGTATTTTGTGGCATCTTCTTGATCATTGTAACTGTCAAATATTACTCTGTCAAGACAGTAAAACTTGGAGGTGAGGGAGTCATCCAGATTGCCATAGAAGCTGGTCTTGTGTTTATGCTGATAGTTAATTTTTCTGTGTGATGAGGTTTGACTTGAAATTATTTATCCTTATTTTGTTCACTATTGATATTGTAAGCTTAAGCAGTGAATAGAATTTAATAATTTATTATACGGCAGGATTTCATGTGTTGGGGCAATAATGCAAGCATGAAGCACAGGATTAACTTAGACATGTCTCCTATGGGTGAGCCAGTATGCACTCAAGAGCTATGAGTTTGCTCAGTAGACTTTAAAACAACAGTTAGTCTAAACAAACATGATTCTGTGTGCCAGCACACTTCACTAAGGATTCAGAAATGAAGTAGGTTACATATTTTACCTTGACAATTTACGGGTATTTTTAAGGTGTTATTATTGGAGCATGTGCTTAAAAGGCTGTAATGTTTTAGTATGAAGAGAGGCTTGTATTTTGAAAGGTTTTAACTACTTTTAATTTCTTCATTGCTTAAAGGATTGTTGAAAAGCAGTAGGTACCTTCCACTTACATACACTGACACCCTAACCATTCTGCTTTTTTACATTAGAGGGAGACCAGGAACCAAGGATTGTGTGCTTAGTTTGTCAAATGAAATTTGAGAATCAGGGAAGGAGAGAAGTCTTCAACAGGAAATGCATTCCTCTAACATTTCAGTGTTCTCAACTAGTTGAGAGTAGTTAGAAACTTCATATTTCACTTTTTTTTCCATCTAGCTGTACCTCATATGCAGCCTGTGCTGTTTAAGCAAGTATAGTTATATTCAATAGAGAAAAAGATGAACCGGAGCAAGTTTAGATTTTACTTTTTAATTTGAAAGTCAAAGATGCTCCTATCCTGTTTTTGGTAGAAGAATTAATTTAAAACTGGAGGAAAAAAAAATTCATTACATCGCAGATACTGTTAAAGCTGAACCAAATAGATGGCTAATGGTAATCAATACAGTGTCAAAATACAGCTTTATTTTATATTGCTATCATTTGCTACTGCTGGTTAATTATAAAACAACTGAGAAAATAGTTACAAGAAAAATGTTTGGGTGTTCCTAGGGCAAGACAGCCTTGTACCATGCAATATTGTCTTCTGTCAGAATAACAGCTAGCCTTGATTTCTCCAGGTTCTTCCAGGTTTCAGTGCTAAGTCTTCTTATAAACCCCAAACTTTCCTTTTGTAACATAAAGAAGGAATTACTTTTCCTTTTTCCATCCTACTATTCTAATTACATCACTTTTGACTACTTTTCTTGGAGGACCTTTTAGGGGATTTGTTCTGTTTCTTTTTAAAGTGTCACTGTCTCTCATTTGATCATGTGTTTACATTTCTTGGTGATTGCTTATCCATGTTATTTTTTTAAGGAGTTCTGGCTAACTGTGATTCATCATACACAGAAGACAGGAAGACACTTTTATACTTAGAATAGCTCTGTTGTGAAAGGCTTGCCAGATGAGCTTTTTGAATATCATACGCTGCTTGTGAAAATGAATCCAGTTTTTATTGTTTTGTTTTTATTAAAATTTAACAAAAAACCTTTTTTCCCCCTAGTGCCTCCAACCTTTGTGTTCTTATCCCACGCAATGCATTTTGCAACCCTCATACACTGAAGCTGGTTTCAAATCAGGATTTGCCCAAGATTTTCATGATTACCAACGTTAATCAACTAATACCTTGGCATTCTTTTACGTTTCATATTTAAGACTGATTCTGGTATACTACACAGCTTATTGAAGTTTTTCCCAGTTCTTTAAATTTGCTGGGGTGAGCTGAACTCTTTGAAGTTCTGAAGCACAGACATAGCAACTTTTCTGATGGCCTGTTACAAAACTGAAGTTGATCCAAGTCCTGTGGACTTGTTTCCCTTGTATCAAAATACCATTTACAATACCTGCATGTGTCTTCTGAACTACCTTCATAGAAATGACTGCTATGCTTGTTCTGAAAATAGACTATTTGGTGAAAATAACAGCTGAAAACAGACAAGTAAACCAGACTACTGGATGAACAGACAGCAAAACACGATTTATTTAGTTTAAGATATAATTAAATCAAAGTAGAAGTTGGAGAGAGAAAAGAGTCCTGATTGATGATACATTTGTCCTTTGAACTTAAAAGCTGCGACAGCCTTTATTCTCCTTTCACTCTGTCTTCTCTTGTGCTAGGAATAATTGTTAAATTAAGAACCTTAGAATCATAGAATGGTTTGGGTTGGAAGGGACCTTAAAGATCATCTAGTTCCAACCCCCCTGCATGGGCAGGGACACCTCCCACTTGGCCAGGTTCCTCAAAGCCCCATCCAGCATGGCCTTGAACACTTCCAAGGAGGGGGCAGCCACAACTTCACTTGGCAACTTGTGCCAGTATTTCACCACCTTCACAGTGATGAATTTCTTCCTAATGCCCAATCTAAATCTACCTTCTTTCAATTTGAAGCTGTTCCACTTGTCCTTTTGCTACATGGCCTGTTAAAAAGTCTCTCCCCAGCTTTCCTGTAGGCCCACTCAGGTACTGGAAGGCTGCTATAAGATCTCCCCAGAGCCTTCTCATCTCCAGGCTGCACATGAGCTCCTGGCTCATGCTGAGCTTCTCATCAACACCCTCAAGTCCTTCTCCAACACACTGCTCTCAGTCCACTGACCACACAGCCGGTATTTGTCCTTGGATTGCCCCAACCCACGTGCAGGACCTTGCACTTCATAGAATCATAGAATCATAGAATCCTAGGGGTTGGAAGGGACCTCGAAAGATCATTTAGTCCAACCCCCCTGCCAGGCAGGGTCACCTAGAGCACATCACACAAGAACTTGTCCAGGCGGGTTTTGAATGTCTCCAGTGAAGGAGACTCCACAACCTCCCTGGGCAGCCTGTTCCAGTGCTCTGTCACTCTCACAGTAAAAAAGTTTTCTCTGATATTCACCTTGAACCTCCTATGCTCCAATTTGCACCCATTACCCCTTGTCCTATCACTGGTCATCACTGAGAAAAGCTTAACTCCATCTCCCTGACACTCACCCCTTACATATTTGTAAACATTGATGAGGTCACCCCTCAGTCTCCTCTTCTCCAAGCTAAAGAGACCCAGCTCCTTCAGCCTTTCCTCATAAGGGCCTTGTTGAACTTGAGGTTCAAACAGGCCCTAGTCCATACTCATGACAGTGGTGTAACTGTTCAGGTTTTTTGTACTATGCTCTTTTTTGCCATTGTGTGGAATATGTATTTCCTATGGGTGTTTTGAATCTTTAGTTTTGTTTACAGTACAATCACAGAAATGCAGCAAATTGAATTAGTTAAGATTGGGACTTGCACTACCTGGGCAATCTGTTGCCAGTACCCAACTACATCATTTTAAATTAGGTTAGGCATCAGTATACCTTCATTGATTGCAAAGTATGGTCTACTGTGATGGTTAATTACGTTTCATAACTGGAGAGGTTTGAATCTCTGTATTGGGGAGGTTTTGTCTGGGTTTTTTTGATTAAGCTAAAATGCTGTATTATCCAAAGCACAGCATAAAACACAGCAGCAAAGGCAATAGATAAGGGGAAAAGGGACAAAAGTTACAAGCCCATGTCTTGGCATATATATTTAAAATACAAATATGATACTAATCCCATAAATATTTATCAAAGAAAACTTACACATAAAAAGACAATATTTGTTTTTCCCCAAAAGGTTCCTCCTGGCTTTAAAAAATGTTTCTGCAATCTTTATTTGGGATTCCATTCGAGAAAAAGATTCTGAAGCTGGTAGTTACTTAAAAACTTGAGGATAATAGAATGTTGTATATACTTTTGCAGCTTCTAAACATCTCTGAAGTACTCATAACTGAAATTTTTACAAGTGAAAAATGTCAACACCCAGACAGACTTCTTTATCTGTGTCAATATTGTTGGTATATACTATCCTTTAGTTTTTGTTTGACAGAAGATAAGTCTTGCTTTGGGTTACAACAGTTTTGCATACATTTCCTTTTTTGTAGGAAGCAATATAGGAAATGCCAAGTTCCAATGTTAGGAAATGCAGAAAGAAGTACTTGTTTCTTGACCCTACTGTATTCTCATTTAACATGTTACATATTAATGTAACAACAACAGAAAAACAACAACAATAATAATAATACTTTCTTTCCCCCCCACCCCTGCTTTTCTGTAGTGGACCAAATCTATCATCTAGCATCTCCTGCTTCTCCTCCAAATTACATGTATAATCCTATAAAAACATTAAAGACCAACACTATTGGGACACTGAACATGCTGGGTAAGTGAAAATCTTTTTTCTTACTTAATTTTGTTAGACATAATGTAGCCTCAGCAGAGTTACTGGAGGGAGAGGAAGATGGAGTAGATGAGTTGAACATTTTAAAAAGTTGATTCTTTAAGAAAAATAAGGGTTTGGATTTTTTTCCCGCTTTGAAGATTTTTGTACTTTTCCTTTACATATATCTGCAGATGAACTCTGACAACATGCAAGCTCAGCTATCAGAGCACAAGAAATTAATGCCTGTAACTTGGTTGTGTAGTAATAATTGTGCAGTAATTATAGAAGTTATAGGAACAATTAAGAGTGTGGGATTTTTATAGCAAAGTTGTGTCCATGGCTGCAATGTTTGCCATGAGTGACCATTCCTTTCCACCACAGCAAATGCTGAACTAGGTGAAATTGCATTGACTCTGTAAAGCCCAAACATCAAGAGCACTGCATCTTCTTGTGCATGCCTTGGCTAGCAAATTTTGCAAGTATGTTTAATGTCTAGCTTCATGCTAGGTAATCAGAAGGCAGTATTTTCAGCTTTGTCTATTGGTTTTAATGCTGGGAATGGGCCTATGAAGGAAGGCTGCAAGCCTCACCACTTTTTCCTGCCATCTTTGATCCATTTAGCATATGCTGCAGCTCGAATGGAGTGTCAGTGATCCTAAGAGTTATTAGGAGGCAAAGTAACTGCTGAGCATTGGCTCAGATGAGTTTCTCATTTAAGTGATACTCCAGTGAGTGCCATTCAGGAAATTAAGACAGTTGTGTGGCATAGATGACAGATTTCTTTGATTTGCCATGCCAGCTTGAAGGCCAGAAAGTCATTGGAATGGAATGCAGAATAATCTTGAGTGGTGGGTAGGATCATCCAGGCTGTTTAAGGGAGCCTAATAAAGGGAAAATTATCGACTTTGTCCTATAACATGTTATTCTGCATCAATTTATCTATGTAGCTTGTCTTTACATTTTGGAAATCATAATATGGTGTGTTGTTTCAAGAACCTAATTTCAGAACTGGAATGGTTTATGCTTACTCGGCCTTTATTTAGGGTGTAATATTTTAAGTTCTTGGATGTTGGTTCAGTGTAACTTCTAGTTTCAGAAGCAAACAAATCACACGTGGGTGCTGCTCTGCCATTTCTCAAGTCTTCCAACTTGGGAGTGACAGCTATGGATGTGATTTACAGCTATATTTATCTAGTGAGAGAAACCTAATTGTCTTTTAAAATATGTAAAATGGGATCACATTAAAGGAATTAACACGACTGAAAGATTCTTGAACTTGATCTAATTATGTTCTTTCCCTACCGAAAATTTAGGATTAGCCAAACGTGTTGGAGCACGGCTGCTGCTGGCCTCTACATCAGAGGTATATGGAGGTAAGAAGGATAAAACAGTGTCTCTTTAGACGTGACTACGTAAAAAGGCATTTACATGTAGGATAATTGATAGATTTTAATCTCTGTCTTAGCTTGGTTTCTTTATCTGATGTACTTCTCTCAGCTTAAAATGTTGGCATTAGTACTTACTTTAAATCTCTATTCAGAGTGGTGGAAGGAGGCTCCTCAGACTTTGCAACTTTCCTATGTCTCAGTTTATGGCTCTTTTTCAAAAGGGCTTGTGGGGAAATTTTGTGTGTTGAACTCTGATTAAAATCCAGATGCCAAAACTGTGAAGAAGGATAATTTCAGTTGCAAATCTGCTTCTGTCTTCCCCAATTATATTATTACAATTTAGCAATCACTCTAGTGTGAGCAGCACAGTGCAAGAGACAAGGACATAACCTCCAAGCTAAGGAAATAGTGATTGTGCATGCATGCCATTGCAATGTCTCTTAAAACAGTAGGTTAGACATTAGGAAGGAAGTTCTTTAGTGTGAGGGTGGTAAGACACTGGAACAGGCTGCCCAGGGAAGTTGTGGATGCCCCATCCCTGGAAGTGTTCAAGGGCAGGTTGGATGGGGCTCTGAGCTACCTGATCTAGTGGGAGATGTCCCTGCCCATGCAGGGGGTTTGAACTAAATGACCTTTAAGGTCCCTTCCAACCCAAACCATTCTGCGATTCTATTCAAAAAACCCATAATGTTGAGCAATGGTACCATGTCTCTCCTTCTTCCTTTTGCTGTTACTAAGAAGGGAAGTAGTGAGAAAATGACTGATAGAACTGCTAGCTGTTCTGGGTGCAACGAGAATCTTTAGTACTTCCTTGGCATGCATGACAGACCATTTGCCTACTAGGAAAACTTTCTGCTGTTGTGAACTCTTCCCTAATTGATAATAGCAGTGTTGCAAGGTTAATGGAGATATGCAGGCACAATCACCTTCTCAACATTAGTAGTCATGATAGTCTAGGCTTCAAAAAAAAAAAACCAACCATCAAACAAAAAATAATAATCTCTAGCCAGATGTAAAGCTTTGTGAGGAAGGACAAAAAACACACTTCAAGGAGTACACTTTTGGTGGAATAACTTCCATCAGGAAGATGTAAAGCAAATATCCAAGCAAGAAAACCACTAAGATGACTGTGCAACCAACTTGAGCGTGTGTAGCATTCCTGCTGCCTCCCCTGACTTTGTTTATCCACAGTCAGGTTCCACAGAGAAAAATGGTAGCCCCAGGGACTCTTCTGTAATGGAACAAGCTCCCTTCTGGAACAGGGGACAAACAGATTAAAAAACAAACGAACACAAGTTTTGGAGCCTCATTGCTCTGCTATAATCTGCCTGCTGAAATGGAGAACTTGAAACTCCCATTATCAGGCCTTGTTGTGCAGGTAAAGCCAGTGGAGAGAGTCTACTCATATCGTACTCTGACTAAACAAAGTCATTTTGCTGAAAAGTAAAGGACAGAAAATAAAGTCAGAAAATATCTGTTAGCTGGTTCCACAGGAGTTCTCAAAGCAGTCTTGTTTAGAGAGCTTCCAAGTGCTTCATAAGGCTACCTCTGCCAGAAACGAGACAGAAACTGAAGTGGCCTTCCAGATCACAGCACCTTCTAGTGCTCTTTTAAGAGTCCTATAGGCATTTGTAGTCATGTAAAACCTCTCTGCATTTGTCATTGTTCTGTGGCTCTTATGTAGCAGGAATTCATCTGTAATCATGTCAGTAAGCAGCAAAGAAACTGGAAGGGTTAATCAGAAATGGCCATCAAGTGTATTTAAAAATTAAACTGTAACACTTGGAAGTTGAGTAGTAATGTGCATGCAAACTTCAAACCTGGTGTGGAGAATAAGGCAGCATAGTAGCGAACTGGGGAAATGTAGCAGAGTGATTGTATTGTTTCAAGCATATAGAGCAAAGGCACACACACAGAGCTTCCTAGGGGATTTTTGTTCGTTGGGTTATTTTGTAATCAAGAGACTCTGTACTGGATCCAAGCAAAGGATTTTCTAAACCTGATTGTTGGTGCCCAGTGATAGCTAGAAAAAAATGCTTAGGATAAAACATAGCAAGTACGTTGTGGTAGAGCACTCCAATTTCTCTGTAAAAAAACTACTTCATTTTGTCCGTTTTTCTTCAATTGTTTCTTTATAAAACTGGAAGATGCTTTACTTTTTTTTCCAAATACAGTAAAGTGCTCCCTACATATAATATTTCCTCTGAATTACATTAGATTGGAGTCCTATTTGTTCCCTTGAATGTTGTCTGTCTTTGCAGGCAAGAGTTGAATTTAGTCCTCTGTTCACTCAGTCTTTCAGGGGAAAGCAGATGATGGCTGTTGTTTGCTTGTAACTCAGTTAATCTTACCTGCAGTCTCAGGTATCTTGCCTAGAGTCTCACATCTTCCATAACTGTCATTTTAATGGTTCTAGTGAATATGTTTTTAAGGAATGGTGTTGAAACTTCAAAGTGCATAGTTCAGAGACAAGCTGCTAAACTGTATATAATTCCAGTGCTCTACTGAAAGATTCATTATATATAGTCTCCTTTTTGATAGAAGATCATTTAAGGTGTTGGTTTTTTTCCCCTCAGATCCTGAAGTTCACCCTCAAAATGAGGATTACTGGGGCCATGTGAATCCAATAGGTCCAAGAGCCTGCTATGATGAAGGAAAGCGAGTTGCAGAGACCATGTGCTATGCGTACATGAAGCAGGTATTAACCTTGTATCAGATTCAGTGGGTTTTCCATCATTACAAAGGCCAGATGTGTGGCAAAACAGAAATACATGAATTTTAGGGTATGAGGGCAAACGAGAATGTCCTGAGTAGGAGCTTTCATGTTGTAGCTGCAAAATCCGTTTTTTTTTAATCTAAAGTTTTATTCCCACCTGTTGTGTTTTTTCAGATGAGCAGTGTTCTTCAAGGAAATGTGCTGTAGTCTTCTTGCTAGACATAAGTCTTTCAGTAACGTAAACAGTTCTTAGACAGATTAAACTGAGGTGACCTTGATAATTTGGAGGCCAGATGACAGAGTTTTTAAGTCAGTCCTGTGCTGAAAAGTGCTTTACTGAATGAGGCTGTTACTGATAAATGTGGAATGAGCAAAATTGCAATTAGAACATACAGGTAAAAATGAAGAAGTTCTTTAATGAGTATCCATATAGTAGCAATGTATTTTAAGTCACTTCAAAAGTGTTTTAAAATTATGTAGGTCTAAGTACAGCCCTTAACAAAAGATACTAATACTCAGCTATGTAATGCACTTTTGCAGAAAAATACAGTAACATGAGGATAAAAATGAAATATAAATATTTTTGTGCAGTGATACTTGCTGGTTCCCATGGGTTTTAAAATCCACAAGTAGAAACTCATGATTAACTAACCCAACAGAGACTCTTCACCTGCATTTGACTCTTACCTTATTTAATTGCTGTTCAGCTGGTCTCTGGGAGGCGATTTGATTAGAAAATGTGGCACACTAAAAACCATTGTATCACTGTTCCTTGGTGTTTACAGCCTTCATACACAAAGGTAGAAATCAATCAAATGTGTATTCTGTAGAATTTTAAACCTTTAAATGATAAAATACTAAGGCCTTTTAAAAACCTTTAAAACTGAATTAAACTCAAGTGGTAAGACTTTAGGCATGGTATTTTGGTAATAGTAATAGTAATTTTCTCTTGTCTCTTCTGCCAGACTGAGAAAGCAGATGTTTGTGTCTGTTTTGTTCTCTTAAATAATTTAAGGTACACTGTGGTGGTACTGCTCCTGTTCAGAATGATGTTTTCCATACTTCACTGTAGCAAAGTATTTCTTGTGCATCTGGAAATCCATTCACAGCTGAATATTGTAGTTTTTATGAGAAATTCTTGTACTGTAGTGTATTGAATATTTTGCAAGCCTGTGGTACACACTGCAGTATGATTTTATAATGGCAAGACTAGGGCATTTTGAAAAGCACGAGCTTTATCTTAAAACCACAGGATGAGTCATGATACTATCCCATAAATTTTATGCAGGATTTACAAAGGATAGCAAAGATTTGTAAGGTGGAACTGCTGTGCATACATACATTAAGTGAAAACACATTATGCAAGTGAGTTGTAGGGGCAGCTCTGTGAGATACTTCTTGTACTTTATTATGGTCTAGTCTGCCCAAGCTTTTCCCACATTCAGGTATATTCTAGAACACTGTTGAGCTAGGCTTTTTTTAAAGCTTAGATGATACACTGTATCAGTGGAAGAAGAATTATCTTCTCCTAGTGGAAATGTCTGACATCTGCTATGAGCGTAAGTCTTCTGCTTTTAAGAGGGTTTTCAGACAGGGATGATCTAGCCCAAAACAATTGGATTTACAGGATTTAAGGCTAAAATATTTCCTGAATCTTCTTAGCTACAATGAAAAGAAGAAACAACCAAACCTATTTCTGGTTGTTTGGGGTTTTTTTGTCATTTCTTCCAAAGATTTCCATTGTCATGCACATTGTTAGGTATTTTAAATATTATGTTTCAAAAAAAATGCCAAATAAATATAACTTCTACATTATACTTTCAGACACACTGTTTGAGTCATAACAGTTCTTGAATCTAGTCAAAGATGACTGACTCTTAATTCACCGTTCTCAGAGTTCCTCAGTAGCCTGTCCTGACCAAGACCTTTTTGGTCCACTCTTTTCTGCTGACAGTGTTCTTTTGCTCACTTACTTTGATCCTATGAATTAAGAATTTCTTGACTTTATCTCCACTTTACAACTGCTGTATTTAAACAAGCCCAGCAGTACTTCCTTATCAAAGAGTCCAAGGGCAGTAGCAGCATCCGGTCATCTGTAAACATCTGCTTGAAAGGAGAGGTGGGGAGTGAAATATTTACTGGAAAAACGCAGCGCTCTCAAATTCAGAGCACACGAACAAGTTCATCTCATCCCATGTGAGGCACCTGAATGTGTGGTTTGGGAGGATATTTGCTGTAGGCATCTGGGAGCAACTCTCCGTCCATAAATTCTCCTTAGTGTAAGTGGAAGTACCCACTTCTAGAACTTTTCCCAGGTCACAGGAAGCTTTAATTCCTTACCCTGTTCATCTGAGAGCTAAGTTGCATCTTCTGATTGAGACTCCTTCAGTATTCATAGAATCATAGGGGTTGGAAGGGACCTCTGAAGATCATCAAGTCCAAACACCCTGCTGCAGCAGGAACACCTGGGGCAGATCTCACAGGAGTGCATGCAGACAGGTCTTGAAAGTCTCCAGAGAAGGAGCCTCCACAGCCTCTCTGGGCAGCCTGTTCCAGTGCTCCGTCACTCTCCCAGTAAATAAGTTTTTCCTCATGTTGAGGTGTAACTTCCTGTGTTGCAACTTGGTTCCATTTCCCCTCGTCACAAGGCACCACTGAAAAGAGATTGGCCCATTCTTGACATCCACCCTTCAGATATTTATAGACATGAATAAGGTCACCCCTCAGTCTTCTCCTCTCTAGACTGAAAAGCCCCAGGTTTCTTAGCCTTTCCTCGTAAGACAGGTGTTCCAGTCCCTTAATCATCCTTGTAGCCCTTTGTTGGACTCTCTCAAGTAGGTCCCTGTCCCTTTTGAACTGGGGAGCCCAGAACTGGACACAATACTTCAGATGTGGTCTTAGTAGGGCAGAGTAGAGGGGGAGGAGAACCTCCCTTGAGGTGCAGGCCACACTGTTCTTAATGCACCCCAGGATACTATTGGCTCTCTTGGTCATGGGAGCACATTGGTATTCCATGGATAACTTGTTGTCCACCAGGACCCCAAAGTCCTTCTCCATGGGGCTGTTTTCTAACAGGTCAACCCCTAATCTATATCGGTGCATAGTGTTTTTTCTCCGCAGATGCAGGACTCTACACTTATTCTTGTTGAACCTCATTATGTTCCACTTTGCCCAGCTCTGCAGTCTGTCCGAATCTCACTGAATGGCTGCACAGCCTTCAGGTGAATCAGCCAATCCTCCCAGCTTCATGTCATCAGCAAACTTGCTAAGGATACACTCCATCCCCTCATCCAGGTCATTGATGAAGATGTTGAATAAGACCGGGACCAGTACTGACCCCTGGGGAACACCACTCATCACAGGTCTCCAACTGGACTCTGCACTGTTGATCACAACCTTCTGGGCTCTATTCTTTAGCCAGTTCTCGATCCATCTCACTGTTCACTCTTCTAACTCACACTTCCTGAGCTTATCCACAAGGCTGTTATGGGAGACAGTGTCAAAAGCCTAACTGAAGTCAAGGAAGACAACATCCACTGTTCTCCCTGCATCTATCCATTCTGTCACATCATCATAGAAGGCTATCAGATTAGTCAGACATGATTTCCCTTTGGTGAATCCATGCTGGCTACTTTTGATAACCTTCTTTTCTTCCATGTGCTTAGAGATGACCTCCAGAATGAGCTGCTCCACCATTTTTCCAGGAATGGAGGTGAGGCTGACTGGTCTATAGTTACCTGGGTCCTGTTTCTTACCCTTCTTGAAGACTGGAGTGACATTAGGCTATCCTCCAGTCCTCAGGCACCTCTCCTGTTTTCCAGGACTTTTCAAAGATGATGGAGAGCAGTCTATCGATGACTTCTGCTAGCTCCCTCAGCACACATGAGTGCGTCACATCAGGGCCCATGGATTTGTAGATGTCCAGTTTCCTTAACTGACCTTTAACCCAATCTTCTTCAATCAAGGTGAAGTCTTCCTCACTCCTGACTCCTTCTGTGGTGTGGAAGGTTTGGGAATCCTGAGGGTCAGCCTTAGCGGTAAAGATAGAGGCAAAGAAGGCATTAAGTAACTCCGCTTTCTCTGTGTCCTCCGTCACCAGGGCACCTGCTTCATTCAGCAGTGGGCCCACATTTCCTCTGGTCTTCCTTTTACCTCCAGTGTACTTGAAGAAGCCTTTCTTGTTGTCCTTGGTTTCCCTTGCCAGTTTTAATTCTAAGGAGGCCTTAGCTTTCCTTGTTGCATCCCTACACTCTCTGACCATATTATTGTGTTCTTCCCAAGTAGTCAGCCTCTTCTTCCATGATCTATACATTTCTGTCTTCCACTTCAGTTTGTTCAGAAGTTCCCTGCTCAACATTGCAGGTCTCCTGGCTCTCTTACTTGATTTCCTACTCTTCAGGACACTTCGATCTTGAGCTTGGATGAGGTGGTGCTTGAACATTAACCAGCTTTCTTGGGCCCCCTTTCCTTCCAGTACCCTATCACATTGGATTTCTCCAAGCAGTTCCTTGAAAAGGCCAAAATTATCTCCTCTGAAATCCAGGGTTTTGGCCCTGCTAGATGCTTGGTACCTGCTGCACATGATTCTGAACTCTATCATATCATGGTCACTACAAACAAGGCTGCCCCCAACCTTGATGTCTTCTACCAGTCCTTCTTTGTTTGTCAATACTAGGTCTAGTAGTACACCTCTCCTTGTTGGTTCCTCCACCACCTGAGTCAAAGTTATCTGTGCACTGGAGGAACTTCCTGGACTGTACCTGCCTGGCTGTGTGGTCTCCCCAGAAGGTATCAGGGTGATTGAAGTCCCCCCTGAGAACCAAGGCCTGTGATTGTGGGGCGACTCTCAGCTATCTTTAGAAGGCCTCATCAACATCCCCATCCTGATCTGGTGACTTATAGTAAACAACCACAACTGTGTCCTTTGAGTAAAAATTCGGGTAGAGGTGGTAAGCGACCTGCATGGATAAGCAAGGATCTTCTGAAGAAACTCTCATGGAAGAAAGAAATTTACAGTTCGTGGAAGAAGGGACTTGTCACTTGGGAGAACTATAGGGACGTTGTCAGGATATGTAGCAAGGCAACAAGAAAGGCCAAAGCCCTCTTAGAACTTAAACTGGCAAAGGAAGTAAAACAGAACAAAAAGAGCTTCTTCAGATATATCGGTAGTGAAAGGAAGAATAGGGAAAATGTGGGCCCACTGCTGAGTGAGGTGGGAGCCCTGATAGCAGAGGATGCAGAGAAGGCAGAGTTGCTGAACACCTTCTTTTCTTCAGTCTTTACTAAGACCAGCCTTCATGAGCTTCAGACCCTGGATACAGGAGAGGAAGCCTGGAGGAGGGAAGACTCTCCACTAGTCAATGAAGAGTGGGTCAGAGATCAGTTATGCAACAAATTGAATGAACACAAGTCCATGGGCCTGATGGGATGCACCCAAGAGTGTTGAGAGAGCTGGCTGATGGTATTGCCCTACCACTCTCCATCAGTTTTGAAAGGCCTTTCTGAGTGATCTGCCCTAGTTTTTGGTCCTGCTCTGGCAGCGGGGTTGGGCTTGATGATCTTCAGAGGTCCCTTCCAAACCCTAACTTTCTGTGATTCTGTGTCCCTTGTATTAGCCTGCCCCTTAGTCTTTACCCATAGGCTCTCAACCTGTTCTTCATCTGCTCCCAGGGACAGCTCAATACATTCCAGTTGCTCTGTCACATAAAGAGCAATTCCACCACCTCGCCTTGCTAGCCTGTCTTTCCTAAAAAGGACGTACCCATCCATGACAATGTTCCTTATCTTAATCTCTTTTTCAGTGCTTGCTAGGACTCCCTCCTGCAACAAGATGCAAGGCATAGTTTTGAAACCCTCTTATAATAACGGCTTGTCAATGTTTGCTTTCTCCTTTCTGTACTATTTTGCATATCCTTCCTTGTCCCTCTGAAGTGCTTTTTCGCACAAACTTCATGTACAGGTGTGTGACTTACTATAGATGTGATACAATTCCACAGCTAGTTATTTTTCTCCTCCACAGAACTTCTCTTTTACTAGTTAGAGTAATACTGCAGTTTTCCAAAATGAACATCATTTTCCAAATGCAAGTAAGGTCTTCCTGGACATATATAGGTGGAGAAAACATCAAATTAGAGGGGTATAAAGAGGTAGGAGGGAAGTTTCAGCACATAGCACTGCAATGGGAGTTTTGTGCTTTGTTCAGGAGTTGACATGCTGTATGCATTTAACTTTTTAAAAAATTGCAGTCAGGACTATATTTTATCCAACAACTGTCATAACCAGCATCAAATTATAAGCTTCTGCAGTTGAATGAAATGCTTCTACTTTCATGGTTTAGTAATGTCAGTCTGCCTGCAGTCTTAGTATCAAAAATTATTTGAGCATAACTGCTTTCAGAGACACAGGCAGCATGAAATTAATATGAAATGGAAGTACTTCTTTTATTCACTCCTTTAATTGAGGGTCAACCTACGAATAAATGGAGACAACTGTGAACTGTATGTACACCCTATATATGAGTCCAAATATTCATGTACGCTCCAACTCTGGCTTAATTTAAATATTAGTCAGAATCTGACTCTACCTTAGTGGCAAGAATCTGGTACATTTGTACAGGCATGTTTTAAATGCAAATACACAGCATTTTAAATGCTTAGCATATTAAGAGCATTTTTTGAACTAGATTTAATTTCTCCTCTTATGCCATTGATCTGTAAGGAAATTCTCCAGAGCTGAAGCAACACTTCAGGTCACCATGGAATGTTGCAGGGAAATATTTCATCTCCTTCCACCTTCTTCATCCTACAAACAGTGTGACTGCAAGTTTTAGTGGTAGCAGATGGGCTACCATTTCAAATTACCTTAAGAATAGCTTAGGTTTTCCAATTAAGAATTCCGTTGGATGCCTTTTTTAAGCATATAGGAGTGAACTGAATCATAATCAAAGATTAAGTATAACCTTCTTCTAAGTGGACAAGTGTTATGCTTTGCATTACAGAATATTCTCTAACCAGGAGTGTGAAGACTTAAGGTGCCAAAAAATCTTAATAGGTAACAGAAGAAAGGAAAGACATGTTAGAGATGAAGGGTTTTTTTATTAATATGAGATAGTAACACCTGCAAACTGATGTTGAAATTTGTTAAATACGGAAGTGCATTGCAATTGCAACATTAGGTTGATATTCTGTTTTATAGCAAGTTGTACTTTTCCCATAATCTTTAATTCACAGAGTTGGCTTCAGTAATCATAAAAAGCCTTGATGTAAAATGTAAGAGTAATGAAAACTGTTGATTGAATTGCAACTGAAAAAGCATTGAATAATGAACAACCAGGTAGTTATCGAGTAATTAGATAGAAAATAAGTAGCTGTGTTGCATTAAAGCAGTTTGCTTGAATGTCTGTTGGGAGTTTATCCTGCATTCTCTGATTTATTGCTCGTTGTTATCTTTCCTGATATTCATTCTAGATTATTTTTTAAGCATGCAGCACTCTTTTTTTGGCATTGTCACCTGAAGTTTGCTAGCAGTTTGCTCAAGAAAAGATACAGAATTGATGCTTTTAGTGCGAGAATGGAATTGAATTGTTTGTAGTTCTGACAGCACAGGGGGAGAAGAGGAAGCATTGCATCACCTCAGTCAAAAGCTCAGACAACATTCTGATGATAGATGTGCTTACTGGTGGATGTAGTGAAAGCCAAATCGTAGTGTCAAGAGTTTTCATGGATCCCTTTAGCTTTTTAGAAGCCACGCAGAGCAATTTCCCAGACAGGAATATTAGTGAGGCGAAGGTTGGAGAGCTGAATCTGTAAGATGCTACAGGCATTCAGGCATGTTGGGCACTGCCTGTAAGGTGGAGCTGAGATGCTACAGCCTCTCTCACTGCTGACTGAAAGACCTCAAAGAGATGTTGTAGCTTCTCTAGTCTGGGAAGTTAAGCTGTAAGCATGGTAATATTCCAGCCATAAGATAAGGGTACTTGGCCATGTGCCTTGTTTCTGTTCAGGCACCAGCATTATGCTGAAAGTAGAGTCAGATGATTGTGATTGTCATTCCTAGCTTGTTTAGGAGCTTCACTGCTCATGAAATTCAGGTCTCAGCATTACTATTTTTGCGAAACTGCTTTAAAGCTCTTTTAGTAACCAGGAATTAATCTCATTTTGCTTATACAATATTCTGTGTATGTATATATATATATATATAAAAAGTATCTTGGAGTAAGCCTCAGTGTAGAGTATTGTAGCTTAAGCATGCCACAGATCCTGGTGAACACTGTGCTGTGTAAATCTGCTGTGATTACAATTCAGGGGTTTGGGAACAATTTTGAGAGTTAGTTAATGATCTCTGAAACACATGGAAAAAAATATGAATCAGTAAGAAAGTGAGTAATAAAGCAAGGGATGCAGGCAACAATCTAAGTAATTTTAGCTGAAACATTGATAAAGACTGGTATCAGATCACAGTGTCCCAGCAACTGTCTGGGCTTTCTCTGACAGATTTTTTGTTTTGTTGGTGAATCCAGTTGTCTGCTGGAGACCAGACAAGTGCAGCTTTCCCTTTCCTGATTTTGTATGCAGGGAGGTCTGATTCATGCTTGTTCCGATAGACCCACAGAGTTTCAAAAGACAGAAGCACTGTTAATTAGTAAGACAGGCTTACCTGATATATTTATAAATTACACACCATATGTTCAAGCTGTTTCAGTCAAAATAACCTTTTGACATTTGACCTATATTCTGTACTGATCTATTTTCTAACGTATTTTCTTAAAAATCTTATAAAACTAAAATATATATTTTTAAATTAAGTTGTTATCATAGCATACTTGATACTTTCTGGAGTGGGGATCGCGAGAACTAAGTGGCAAAGACTCATGCTGAAGACCATGGACAAGTTTGTTTTGCAGGGGAGACCAGATAAATAATGCTACTTTTTTACTGACAGCTATAGAATAGTCTAAGTATTTATTTAGAGGAAGTATCTTCATAAGCCTTAACAATCTTTCTTGCATATTTTCTGTCTTCCATCTCCATTTATACAGGCACGGTCTCTGAAGTTGTCCAAACTGGTAAATAATAGAGTGAGCTGAAGTGTTTTTATACCTCACAGTGCTGCATTTTATTAGCTTGCTTCCAAGCTCTTTTTTTGATTGCTGAAGGCACTTTCTGTTTGATTAATCTGCTGCAGGAAGGCATAGTCTTAAGCCATGAGGACAGAAGCCAATTGGTCATATTTTGTCTCAGCATCAGGGGTTAGTCTCAAACTCTCTTTTGTTTAGCAATATAAATGTGGGGCAAATAATTTTTTCTCCCTTTTCTAGGATATAGGAAAATACTGTACATGACTTACTGCCACAAATCTGGGGATGTAATTGGCTTTGCTGGTGAGAATACAATGGAGGTAGTCAGTCATAATTAGTATGTTGTAGAGTGCAATAGAGAGTAACAGTATATAGGTAAGAGTGTAACATAAATATTTGAAGGCAGTTAATGCAAAAAGGAATAGAGAGTTACTCAACATGCAAAAAGGGTCACTTCAAAGGAGATGTTCATTAAATGGCTGAAGGAAATTTAGGAATCTTTTTTAAGTTACTAGCTCCAAAATCTCTTTGTGGAAGAGTTTCTCCTTGAGAAGATAGATCCCAGTTTTACAGGCACAAACTAAAATTCAGCTGCATAGAAAATAGATTTTCAAAGCTGTAGGCTGCAGAGAAAAGATTTCTTAGATCATAGAATGGTTTGAGTTGGAAGGAACCTTAAAGATCATCTAGAATCATAGAAACATAGAATAGAATCATCCTGGTTGGAAAGGACCTTGGACGTCATCAAGTCCAACTGTAACCTAAATCCACCTACCATAACCTAATCTACCCATTCAGTGCTTAAATAATGTCCCTAAGCACTAGATCCATATCTCTTTTAAGTACTTCCAGGGATGGTGACTCCACCACCTCCCTGGGCAGCCCATTCCAGTGTCTAACCACTCTTTCAGTAAAGAAATTCTTTCTAATATCCAGTCTAAACCTCCCCTGGTGCAACTTCTGGCCATTTCCTCTTGTTCTGTCATTATTCACTCAAGAGGCAAACTCCCACTTCCCTACAGCCTCCTTTCAGGTAGTCGTAGAGAGCAATGAGGTCTCCCCTCAGCCTTCTCTTCTTCAAACTAAACAACCCCAGTTCCCTCAGCCTCTCCTCATAGGACTTATTCTCCAGACCTTTCACCAACTTGGTAGCTCTTCTCTGGACACGCTCCAGCAACTCGACATCCTTCTTGTAGTGAGGGGCCCAGAACCACACCCAGTACTCGAGGTGTAGCCTCACCAATGCCAAATACAGGGGCATGATCACCTCTTTACTCCTGCTGGCCACACTATTCCTGATGCAGGCCAGGGTGACTTTGGCCTTCTTGGCCACCTGGGCACACTGCTGGCTCACATTAAGTTGGCTGTCAGCCAGCACCCCCAGGTCCTTCTCCACCATGCAGTTTTCCAACCACTCATCCCCAAGCCTGTAGCCTTGCATGGGGTTGTTGTGACCAAAGTGCAGACCTGGCACTTGGCCTTGTTAAACCTCATACAATTGGCCTTGGCCCATCCATCCAGTCTGTCCGGGTCTCTCTACAGAGTCTTCCTACCCTCAAGCAAGTCAGCACTTCCCCCCAGCTTACTGTCATCTGCAAACTTACTTAGGAAGCACTCTATCCCCCCATCTAGGTCATTAATAAAGATATAGAACAATACTGGACCCAAAACTGAGCCCTGGGGGACACCACTGGTGACCAGCCACCAACTGGATCCAACCCCATTCACTACAACTCTCTGGGCTTGGCCAGCCAGCCAGTTTTTTACCCAGCAGAGAGTGTACCTGTCTATGCCATGTGCCACCAGCTTCTCCAGGAGAATGCTGTGGGGGACAGTGTCAAAGTCCAGATAGACAACGTCCACAGCTCTTCCCTCATCCACCAGGTGGGTCACCTGATCATAGAAGGAGATTAGGTTAGTCAAGCAGGACCTGCCTTTCCTGAACCCATGCTGGCTGGGCCTGATCCCATTGCTATCCTGCCCTTGCCATATGAGTGCACTCAAGATGAGCCGCTCCATGATTTTCCCTGGTACTGAGGTCAGGCTGACAGGCCTGAAGTTCCTAGGATCCTTCTTCGGGCCCTTCTTGTAAATAGGCATCACATTGGCAAGCCTCCAGTCATCTGGGACCTCCCCTGTTATCCAGGACGGTTGATAGATGATAGAGGCTTGGCGATCTCCTCTGCCAGCTCCCTCAGTACCCTTGGGTGAATCCCATCTGGCCCCATAGACTTTTGAGTGTCTAGGTGCTGCAGCAGGTCTCTAACTGCATCCTCCTGGATTATGGGGGGGTTGTTCTGCTCTCCATCCTTATATTCCATCTCAGGAGATCGAATACCCTGAAAGCAACTGGTCTGACTATTAAAGATGGAGGCGAAGAAGGCATTAAGTATCAGCCTTTTCTTCATCCCTGGTTGCTGTGTTCCCTGCCTCATCCAATACGGGATGGAGATTTTCCCTGGTTTTCTTTTTGCTGTTAATGTATTTGTAAAACCTTTTTTTATTGTCCTTGATAGTGGTGGCCAGGTTGAGCTCCAGCTGGGCTTTTGCCCTTCTAATTTTCTCTCTGTATGTCCTCACAGGCTCCCTGTACTCATCTCGAGTTACCCACCCTTCCTTCCAAAGGTGATAGACTCTCTTTTTCTCCCTGAGTCGCAGCAGAAGCTCCCTGTTTAGCCATGCCGCTCGTCTTCCCTGACAGTTGGTTTTACGACACACGGGGACAGCCTGCTCCTGTGCTTTTAAGACTTCCTTCTTGAAGAGCATCCAGCCTTCCTGAACCCCTTTGCCCCTCAGAACTTACTCCCAAGGGACTTTCTTAACCAGTGATCTAAACAGGCCAAAGTCTGCCCTCCAGAAGTCCATAGTGGGGGTTTTGGTGACCCCTCTCCTTATTTCACTAAGTATCGAGAATGTAACTATTTCATGGTCACTAAGCCCAAGATGTCCTCTGACCTCCACATCCCCCACCACTCCTTCCCTGTTAGTGAACAGCAGGTCCAGTGAGGCACCTCCCCTGGTAGGCTCACTTACCAGCTGTGTTAGGAAGTTATCTTCCATACACTCAAGGAACCTCCTAGCCTGCTTGCTTGTGGCTGAGTTATTGTTCCAGCAGATGTCCAGTAGGTTAAAGTCCCCCACCGGAACTAGGGCTGGTCATTTTGAGACTTCTGCTAGCCACCTGAAAAATGTTTCATATGCTTCCCCATCCTGGTTGGGTGGTCTGTAGCAGACTCCCAACAGGATATCTGCCTTATTTGCCTTCCCCCTCATCTTTACCTATAAACACTCCACATTGTTATCACTATTATTGAGCTCTATACAATCAACGCATGTAGAGAGCCACCCCACCTCCTCTCTTTCCTTGCCTGTTCCTTCTAAAGAGCTTGTAGCCATTTATTGAAACATTCCAGTCCTGAGTTCCATCCCACCATGTTTCAGTGATGGCAGTTAGGTCATAGTTATCTTGCTGCACAAGGGCTTCCAGGGCTTCCTGTTTCTTTCCCATGCTGCATGCATTGGTGTAAATGCACTTGAGCTGGGTTATCAATTTCATCCCTGACATGGGCACACCACCCTTAGGCTTATCTCTAGTAAGCCTGGTTTTATTCCCCACCCACTTCCAACTGGTTCCCCGTTCCATCTAGTTCCAACCCCCCTGCATGGGCAGTGAAACCTCCCACTAGACCAGGTTGCTCAAAGCTCCATCCAACCTTGAACCACTTGCAAGGAGGGGACAACCACAACCTCCCTGGGCAACCTGTTCCAGTGTCTCAGCACCCTCACAGGAAGAATTTCTTCCTAATATCTGATCCAAATCTCCCCTTTTCCAGTTTAAAGCCATTACCCATCATCCTATCACTACAAGCCCTTGCAAAAAGTCCCTCCTCAGCTTTCCTGTAGGCCCCTTCAGGTATTGGAAGGCTGTTTTAAGGTCTCCCCGAAGCCTTCTCTTCTCCAGGCTGAACAACTCTCTCAGCCTGTCCTCATAGAAAAGGTGCTCTAGCCCTCTAAACATCTTTGTGGCCCTCTACTGAACTTCCTCCAGTACCTCCACATCCTTCATATGTTGATGGCCCCAGAGCTGGACACAGTACTCCAAGTGGGGTCTCATGAGAGCAGAGCAGAGGGAGAGAATCCCCTTCCTTGACCTGCTGGCCACGCTTCTTTTGATACAGCCCAGACTATAGTTGGCTTTCTGGGCTGCAAGTGCACATTGCCAGCTCATGTTGAGCTTCACGTCAACCAGCACACACAAGTCATTTCCTCAGGGGTGCTCTCAATCTGTTCTCTGCACAGCCTGTAATTGTGCTTGGGATTGCCCTGACCCAGGTGCAGGACCTGGTGGAACTTCATGCAGTTTGCACAGGCCCACCTCTCAAGCCTGTCAAGGTCCCTCTGGATGGACTCCCTTCCCTCCAGCATATCAACCACGCTACACAGCTTGGTGTCATCAGCAAACTTGCTGAGGTTGCACTCAGTTACACTGTCCATGTCACCAGCAAAGATGTTAAACAGCACCGGTCCCAGTACTGACCCTTGGGGAAAGCCACTTGTCACTGGTTTCCATTTGGACATCAGAAGGGTACTATTGAAAAATCTTAAATTTCTTGTTGAAGAGTATTTGTGTGCTGAAATCATCATCTGTCCTAGCACATGTTTAGAATTTGCATCACAAATACTGAGAACTAGTATACATTACCTTGCTGTATGCAGTACAGTTTCCAGTAGTGTTGAGGAGAGCTTAGAAGTGTTTCATGGCAAGAAAACAATGCTTGTTAAAGCTGTAAGGGATTCTTAAGAAAGTTTTTGTACAGGGGAGAGTTAATTTGCACTTTTAGGAAGAACGATACTCTTATTAAGGTAGTAACAATTATTTTTATTTTGCCTACAGGAAGGAGTTGAAGTGAGGGTTGCCAGAATATTCAATACCTTTGGTCCTCGAATGCATATGAACGATGGTAGAGTTGTCAGTAATTTTATCCTACAAGCTCTCCAGGGAGAACCATTAACAGTAAGTAATGACCTCTCAGTGACGTGAAGAACTGTTCACCTCTATATGCTATCCTCTTGTGCTGTGAAAGATGATGGATTTTAGAAAATACTGAGGTTTCTCCCCCCCCTCTAAAAATCTAATCTTTCAGTATATCAAGCTCAAATGTATGGAATTATACATCCAAAGATGTGCTCTGTCAATGTGATTAGTGTTCCTCTCCCAGAGAGAAACAAGGCTACCAGTTTTGATCTGAGAAAGTATTTTTGTCATCTTGAACTTGAATCTCTGTCTGCCACATCTCTTCTATGGTGACAAGGCAGAACAAGGCTTACAGAATCATGTGTTGGTACTTACTCCTGTTCAGGAATTTTCTGAGAATGCTTTCTGGAAGTTAGGCATGTAAATGTCTTTTTGCAAGCTTGGAGATCAGCCTAAATTTTCCATGTATATTATAACGTTCAAGATCTTCAGGCTACATTGCATATTAGTAAGTAAAGCCAGCCAGGACAGCTTTTTGTGACCATTGGCAAACTGGTGTGGCATGACCCACATTCATAGAGCTAAATTTCCCTGCCAAAAGAAGTTCCCACATCCAAACTGTTTGCTGTGAAGGGTCCTTGGCTCTTGATAATGCTTAAGCAATGTCACAGCGTTGTCTGGGAGAGCAAGAGCTGGCACAGGCCAATACTCTGCCAAAGATGCTGCCTGGTAATTTAGCAACACAAACAGTGCTTGGCCTATGCTCTCATCCTTTGTAGTTTACTGTTATAAAATAGTGATATGTAAAACAAATGAGGAGACATCCTGAAACAGGGAGAAGTAGTTTAGGATCTGAGATCAGTTATGAGCTCATGGAAGCACAGTTTATGTGACAAACAGCAGAAATTTCATATAAATATTTGTTAATGTTGCCTAGATTAGAAGAATAAAGTGGCAGGAAATCACTCAATGGCTTCTACTAAATAACTAAAAATGTCGCTAAGTGCCTCCACAGGGCAGATATTTTGAGATTGACACAGCATTCCTTCTACTGGAGATTGTAAAATCCAGAGTTCAGCCAAGAATTCCTCGAGGAAGGAGGAGATAATCCAAGGAGAAAAAGAATGAAAATTTTGTGGCAACTCCCACTACTTTGATTCTTGTTGAGGAAAATCTGAAACTGGACAGAGCACTGAAGCATCTAGACCAGGGACTAAGCCGTGCCCTGACAAGATTAAGCTTGGTGTCCTGTGATACACCTCCCTAACTTAACTCTTTTTCAAATAATATGCCAAAATACGGCTACCCTTTTGCCTGACATCACTGACCTGTAGGAAGTAACTGTCTGACACTGAGAATAGCACTAAGGAGAGAATTGTTTAGCTGCCCAGGTCAAATAAAAGTATTTATCAGCAATAAGCAGTACTTAACACCCAAAAAGTTTCACCTTTGTATCATCACAGGATTTGGCTGACAGGAATACCAAGTGTTGACCTTTTTAGAAACTGAATGTATTCAATCTCTTGGTTCAAAGTAGTTGTTCAAATGGAGTAAATAATCTCTTGAGAAAACGGTCTCTTTAGTTTGAAGTAATTATAGCATATGCAAATATAACCATTGTTGCTTTGTATTATTGTAAAGGAAGGGTTTATTAAGAGAAATTGGGGTGTGTTAAGACAAATTGGGAGGAGGAGACTACCTTGTATTTTCCAGCTACTGCCTGCACATAGGAAAGGTAGCCACACGGATGACACTTCAGAAGTCTTGCACTAATGAGTTAGTTCTGTAAAACTTACCCCACAAGCTAAAAGGAGACAAGCAGGAAGCTCTATATAAATACATAAAATCTGCTTCCTGTTTGCTCTGGGAGTCCATCAGGCTGTCATGTGCTTTCCTGGAGCATTCCTCTTAGAATGAGGTATTGGGTAAACTCTTAAACCCCTGATCTTACCCAATGCCTACTGAAATGTGAACTCTTTTAGTTCTGGATTGGCCTCAGAGAGCAGCAGGTTTACCAAGTGACAGATGATGGCATGTGTGCCCATTGTATTGTTTTACCTAACCCCTAGGAAAAAAACATGCTTTCTAGTCTGTCCTTTCAAAAAGCTTTTCTGTTGTAGCAGGTTGATGGTAAGATGTGTGCATCCCTAGCTAAACTTAAGTGTTTTCACCACTTAGTTAAGCCTACTGATTGCTTTCAAAATTTAAATATTCATATTCTAGGGACCATAGCACTCCACACAATTAAACTGTGAAAAAGATGTTCTCTGATGCCCTTATGTACACTTTAAGTATGCTTTAATGTCTGTTTGAACTTAAACAACTTGATTGCTCCAAAGTGCCAACTTACAACCTGAGAAAACTTTTTCCTTTACCCCCCTCTAGAAATTTGATACAAATCTGTACAGATGATTTGGGTATTGTATCCTCTAGAAATTACTCTACCTCCCATTTCCCCAGATAGTTATATTGAGAGCCACATTTTTTTTTTTATTTTTTTTTTTTGGTCTTGATTGCTTTTA
Organism: Hemiprocne comata; assembly: GCA_020745705.1. Classification (NCBI taxonomy): domain Eukaryota; kingdom Metazoa; phylum Chordata; class Aves; order Apodiformes; family Apodidae; genus Hemiprocne; species Hemiprocne comata. The sequence goes on along the minus strand of CM036586.1, from coordinate 150,255,908 downwards.
ACACTTCCAGTGTTGTTTTTCTTGACAGTTTTTTCAGCGACCACTAACATTTGATGGTCTCTTTGAAGTTGGTTGCTGTTAATGAGCAAATACAAATTGCTCATCATAACCACATCTTAGTCGTATGAGGTTTGCTTTAAGTATTTGGCACTCTTTTCTGGCTAAGTGCATGCTGAAGCCTTTTTCAGAATTTCAGGAGAAAACAAAGCATCACTCTGCCCTTCGAATGTTTCCTACATGCGGGGTTCTGGTTAACAAAATGCCTGAGGTTGTGTTTACTGGAGACACATCCAAAAGCAAAAAGACTTTCAAAGAAATGACACTTTGCCAAAGGCTCTGCAAGCGCATGTTTTTCCATTCCTGTAACATTAAGCTTATCTCTTGCGTGTTTCTCCTTGGGATGTTTTTCTACAATGCTGAGGAAAACATAATTGGGCTACAGAGGACTTTTATATTTATGTAACTTTTATAATTTTAATCTGATTTTAGGTCTATGGACCTGGAACTCAGACGAGAGCTTTCCAATATGTCAGGTAAGCCTGGTTTGTACTGTCTGATAATCACTTCACTTTATGGTTCTTCGAGCTTGGCCAGCTTCATAAGCATGTGCACAGTAGTTTAAGAAATTATGTTCGTTCTATGGCAGCTTTACTTTCAGAAGGGAGACACTGAAGTTTTTTAAAGCGCCAAGAAACAAAACGTTAGTTGGTTTAGAACTTTGAACAGAGGTGTGTGTTCTTCCCTTCAAGGGTCAGCAAGTAGCGGGTAGGTAAGTTTTTAATACTGAGCCAGTTGTCAGTCTTTGTTGCAATTTAATGCAATGCTGCCACCGTGTGTCATTAGGGTGTGTGTGTACTGTGCACACACATGTCCTCTTTAGAGGAAGGAACCAGCTGAGGGGGTATTGCTGTAGCTAATATTTGTAGTGTAGGTGAGGCCAGAATGTACTTTCACTAAGAAAAAGTGAATCTACTTCTCAGAATCTGTTGTTCTCTCGTGCTAGCTCAACTTCCATGCCAGGCTTCTGGGTTGTTTTAATCATTCTCCACTTGGAAATGTTCTTTCCCTCTGCTGAAAGTAGTAGCAGCAGTGACAGAAGCTACAGAAACCCTGTCAGTTCAAAGTAGCCACTCCTTTCCAGATTATATAGCTCATAGTGAAAGGGATCTGGATTTTTATGTCCAGGGGCAAGCTGCTAAGTTTGTTGCTGATAATTAATTCAGAATAACTTTAAGTTATTTTGCTGGAGGGAGGTAACACCAAAAATATGTTTTTTTTTTAAAAAAAGACAAAACAACAAACTGCAAAGCAGGTGGTGGTGTCATGTGCCTCTGTCTTACAACTTACTCTGTTTGAAATGTGTTGCAAATGGGCCTCTAAATGTGCTTGGGATCTGGAGGGAAGAGGAAGTATGAATTATTTATTAGTAGCCTGATATTTTTTTATAGTCATTCATATACTCAAATGAACTACAGCCAGTGTATCCCAAAGATAATCACCTTTTTAAACTAACTGCTAGTTCAGTATATCTTACAGTAGGAACTGTGGAACAAACAGCCACGAAAACATACACGCATCGAAGTGTACACTGTAAACCTCACGTCAGCATTCCTCAGCTGCCTGATCTGCTTTGCTGGAGTTCTGAGGAGTCAGGTCTCTTTTTAGACAAGAGTGTTATGTATAGGGAAGTGGAAACTGCCTCAATCTGTTCTTCATTTTTTATAGTGATCTTGTGAATGGGTTGGTGGCGTTGATGAACAGCAATGTCAGCAGTCCTGTCAACTTGGTGAGTATGAGAACGTCACTCTACTGTGTTTCCTGTGCAGTGGCCAACATCATCTCTGTTTTCCTCCTTGTCACTGATGCTCATTTGTAGAAGAAATAAATGGAGCAGAAACCCCTCTTTCCATTATGAATAGCATATTCTTCCATGTATTTTCTTTATAGATCAGAAAATTAAGCCCTAGATGTTGAGATCTTGTAGTTCCAGCAACAGGATGCATTTTCTAGAGTCTTTCATTTGTTTTAGCGAAAAGATTGACGTAATTAGAAAACCCAGTGTTTAAATCTATACGTACCTAAATGTTCAGCTTTAGGTCAAACAAGTTGTAGTAAAGAAGAGTTTTGCAGCAAGGAAAGCTAGGGGTGGAGGGAATTGAGTCTAAAGGTGAGCTAAGGCTAACAGGAAGCTTTCAGCATTTTATTCAGAGATTCAAAATGTTCATGTGCAAGTTGGTTAAAAAAATGAGAATTACAAAAAAGAATATTTGTGTAGGAAAGCAAGTAGCCCTCATACATATTGGTAAGTAAGCTGTAGTAAATGCAGAAGCAATTGTTTGCAGCTAAATTAGTTGGTTTCCTAACTTTGGATGAACTGAGGATTTAGCATATCTCTTCCTTATATTGTCTGTCCTTAGTCTGCTAAGTCCTTCAGTCCAGATTTCAAAATAATGATGTGGTTTTGTGGGCTGCAGAGTGGCATATGCCTTTACCATGATTGAGCTGTATTTGCCCATTCCCTACAGCCTGATTTTTTTTTTGGACACTCCCCTACATACATTGAATTATCAAGGCAATTGTAATGAGGGCAACTTTTGTAAGGAGTGTGGCACTCGCCAAAGTTACTTCTTTTTCATCAAAGCAGAAATAAGGCATAATGTTTAGCTTTTCCAGAGTTGAACATGAACCTGTTAGGATCGTCTCATGTCAGGAAGCCAGCACGTTGTGAGGTGTTTGATTGTTAGTGTGATGAATATGCCTTCTATTTCTAGGGAAACCCAGAAGAGCACACTATCCTGGAATTTGCCCAGCTGATTAAAAAGCTTGTTGGTGAGTATGATAAGTATTTCTTAGCAAAGCTGATGAAGTACTTATTGTCATTAGATGATTATTACTTGATTAGTTTGTGTAATGGATGGGTAAGTTAATTGGTCTTTGGATTTCTAATAACTTTATCAAAGGCATTTAATTGTATCCTGATCATATAATTAAATATTAATAAGATAATCCAAATCCTCTCAGTTGTATGTAAAATATTGCATGAACACTAATGAATACATTCTTCCTGTGTATCTTTGCAATCTATACCCATTAGTTTGTATAATGTTTATGCAGTTTTTTGGCTTTGTTGTGGCACAAGGACAGTACATAAATGAAATGTAAAAAACATGAATGCAAGTGTCTTACATAACATCTTATCTAAATACCAGTACTTCAGCAAGGTGGAACAGTCATGCAGGCTGTTCTCCTTCAACTACAATTACAAACCTCATGCTGTGGTGACAGTCTTTCTCTACTTTTCACTGATCTACCAGTGACTCTTGCAAGGGCTGTCAGCACCTCCCTTGTATGTGGCTGGGAAGAAAACACTGACTTTTGCTTCATTCTTGCTCTGATACCTGTAGCAAATCAGAGCTCTCAAGAATGGAAGTGAAGGGCTGTGCTTAGTCTTCTCGTACAAATTCCTAGTAAGATGAAACACACTGATGCCATTAGCCAAGGATTTTTAGTCTGTAGATTCCAGCAGTGCTTCTCAGGGATCTGAAAAAAAAAAGTTCAAACATACAGTACAAAGGCTGATGCATGTGATGTTTCTAATAGAGGACTGTTGCCTCTGGAAAACATCTATAAATCCGCAGGTCAGGGAAGGAAATTGGAAGTCACAGCACCAAACCAATCAGGCACATAGAATAATTGTTACCTCCATTTGTCTGTTTGCTCACAATCTGATATGTTTCAGTCCGACCCCTTCATGTATTTACACACATGGACAAGATCCCTCCTGAGCCTTCTCCAGGCTGAACAGTCCCAGCTCTCTCAGCCTGTTTTCATAGGAAAGGTGCTCCAGTCCCTTCATCATCTTAGTGGCCATTCACTTACACTCTCTCCAGCCTGTCCATGTCTCTCTTGTACTGGGGAGCCCAGTCCTGGACCCAGCCATCCAGGTGTCGCCTCACCAGTCCTGAGTAGAGGGTGAAGATCATCTCCATCAACCTGCTGGCAGTGCTTCTCCTACCGCAGCCCAGGATACCATTTGCCTTCTTTGTGGCAGGGACACTTTGCTGGCTTATGTTCAATTCGGTGTCCAGCAGGACCCTCAAGTCCTTTTCTGCTAAGTTGCTTTCCAGCTGGTTGGCCCCCAACATGTACTGGTTCTTTAGGGTGGTTCCTTCCCCGGTGTGGGACTTTGCATTTATCCTTGTTGATCTTAATGACGCTCCTGTCAGTCAGCACTTTTTTCTAGCCTTCTTTCTTGAGGTCTCTCTGGATGGCAGCACAGCCCTCTGGTGTATCAGCCCCTCAGTATTGACCTAGTCTTGAGCCCTGGGGTAGACCACTAGTTACCAGCCTCCAACTAGACTTCTTGTCACTGATCACCACCTTCTGGGCCTGGCCACACAGCCACTTTTCAATCCACCTTAGTGTCTGCTCATCCAGCCCTCAATAAGGGTGTTAGAGGAGACAGTGTCAAAAGCTCCACTGAAGTCAGGTTAGATCATATCCAGTCTCTGCCCTTGGCTACTGAGGCAGTCATTTCATCATAGAAGGTTACTAGACTGGTCAAGCATAACTTCCTTTTTGTGAATCCATGCTGAAAACTTTGTGAAATGCTTTGTGAATCCATGTTGCTGTGGGACAGCTGGTTCACCCATCTGTTGCATGCAGTGCAGCTTGTGTCTGTGGAAAGCATTTCAGTGGTAGAATTACAAAGCAGAAAGCTGCAGAAAGATGTGATGCTCCATTAGGCAGGAAAGATGAAAATGCAAAGCATGGTGAATTGTGGATGCTAATGCATAGTCTCTTGTTTGACAGGCAGTGGGAGTGAAATCCAGTTTCTCTCAGAAGCACAGGATGACCCTCAGAAACGAAAACCTGACATCAGAAAAGCCAAGCTAGTGCTTGGCTGGGAACCTGTGGTATGTACAGCTGTATTACTGTTGTTGTGTGCAAAAACACAGGGAGGCAGAGAGGGCTGGGAGAGGCCCACATGTTAATGATACATTTCAGTTATCAGTCTCCAGGACAGTTTAAAAGCTGTCTCACATGTTGCCCTAGCTCACAATTCAAGAACTGTTGGGTAAGAGTGTATGACCTCTGCCAAGCAGAAGAGCAGATTAGCATTAGCATTTGTAATAGAATTAAGTAGAAAAAACATTTTCAGGATAGGCATTTTAACTTTTTCACATGTGTATTATGAAGTGTCTACTTTTCTGTAAGCCTGGTTAATCCTTTGAAGTATGTGGTACATAGTTATGGGAGCTAATGAGTTTGCTGTTGCTGCAGTCTTCATTCCTGTTTTGCTGGGGTAAAATGCATTATGGAAGGAAAAAATTGCTTTTATTTTTAGAAAGTCTTTGGAGTAAGACTTCTTTTAAGATGATATGTAAAAAGTTTTTTTGGATTCATAGGGAAAAATATGAGCACCAGAAAATTGTTCTGCATTTTAGAGTTCGTTTAAAGGGAAATACGTGAAATTCTGGCAAAACAGAAGCTAGCCAGAGAGTGGTGACACTTTGATTTTTTTTTTTTTTTCTGGTGGACTGAAGTAAACCAGAGTAAGAAGCCCTTATTTTGGACTAAGGATGTCATATGTAGAGATGTTCAGTTTGTTCTGGTTGTTGATAAGCTTGAAATGTTCTCAGGGTTAGTCTAACATCTCACCACCCACAATAAGGTCTGTCCACCTCTAAAGCTTAGTTTGCTGTTTTTTCCTTTCTCAACATTTTTTGTGAAGTTAAATATGCGAGTTTATAACCAGGCATAGATGATGTTAAGAGCTGGTTGGTTTGGCAATGTAGGGTCTATTAATCTCCAGAAGAGTGTGACTTTTCTTAGCCAGCTCCCCATTCCAGCTAGCCTAGTGTTTCATAGGCTTTTTTACATTTGCAGGCAAAAATCTTTCCAGGAAACATGTGACCCTACCTAGTAAATGTCAGCCTATGAATAGAAAAAGGTGGCTCCAGACCCTTCTGAAACAATTCACGGGGGCCCCGGGTATTAATTGACTATGCCTGAGAGCACAAGGACAGTGGCAAGTGTCACAATCACAAAAGGTTTAAAACAGTTACATTTTACACTTCTGACCATCTGTGTTTGCCACAGTCAGTACAAAAACTTAGTCTGAAGTAGCAGTACAGTTATATTATCCTCCTCTATTGATGTTGGGATCAGCAAGCATGTCAGAGCATATGGCTCCTGAGAAAAGTGGGTAGTATTTCTGTTGCTCCTGTCTGCAAATCATAGTGTTTAAATACAGGCCTAGAATATGAAGAATTACAATTATTTGTATAGGGTTTAAGAATATCAAATGAGATACTGGGTGATAATTTGTATCCATTTTTCTTTATATCAAGGGAGCACTGAAGAAATAAAAACTAAAAAAAAAAACCCAACCTACCACCTTTGTACTTTTCTGCGGAATATACCATTCTGTGAGATTCTGCAAAAGAGGATCTTTAATCATTAAAACCAGAAAGGGCTTAAATTTCTGAGTGCTTATCTCTTTCAGTGTATTATGAATTGAAAGTAGGATTATGTTAGTCTGTCTTGACACTAAACAGACCAATCACAACCTTATGATGAGATGTAGATTTGTTGGGCTTTTTTTACTTATTGCATCAGAAAATAAATCTGATGTTTAAAAGCTAACGTTCATTAGCAGTGCAGAGATGTCACCAGCATGTGGTGCTGTTAATACTAATATTAGCTAAGAATGAGATTTCCTAGCAATCTTTTGATAGCTGTATTAAAAAATACACTGTTGTGAGAAGAGCTGAGGTGAACTTAGAATGATGTGATTCTCTCCTCACTTTTGGGAACAGGTCCCACTGGAAGAAGGTTTGAATAAAGCGATTCATTACTTCCGTAAAGAACTTGAGTATCAGGCGAACAATCAGTATATTCCCAAACCTAAACCTGCAAGGATGAAAAAAGGAAGAACAAGACATAACTGAAGACTGTTAGTTGGACAGGAAATGCCCTCCTTGACATTTGACAGATGTAATTTTTTTTTTCTTCTTCTTTTTTTTGAGAGAGACTTTGAAACAGGTATCATGAAGAACAAACTGGAATTTCATTCTGAAGCTTGCTTTAAAGAAGTGGATGTGCCTAAAAATAACAAAAAAATATTCCCCTTCCCCTGCAAATTTTGCCTTGCACTTTTTAAATCTGTCTTTTTATGTAAAATAGAGTAGGAGCATCTTTTAGTATCTTCAAGTTTTATATCTTGCTGTGAGATCATTTTGTTGTGACTGTCCTTGACAGTTTTATTTACTGGTTTCTTTGTGAAGCTGAAGATAAACACAAATGGGATGGAAAATGCCAATTTATTTATGAAATGGGTACTATAAAATATGAGATGTTCTACTATGCATAAGAAAAAAGCTAGTGGTATTGTCAGGTGAGAAACACTGACACCTAAGTATAGAGGAGTTTAAAAAAATTCTGTATGAGAGCTTTATGTATTCTTTAAAGAAGAGATTTTTTTCAAAGGTTTAGTTTCAGTTGTACACTTGAATCTGAGGTATTTTCATTGATTACCATGGATAAGGATATTTTGAATCACTACTGTGTTGTGCTTACTCTGGGAATAAAGTTAATGTATTATTGGTTACAGTGGTTGAATATGCTATTTTAATAAAATATTGAAACTTCTATTTACTAGTTGCAGTGTTTCAATGTGGATGCCTCTCTGGCATTACACATCTATGCATTTATTTTTTATTAATTAGAAAGTGATGGTCTGTAAATAATTGGCTCAAAGTTAATAACATTGGTCCCTCGTTTCTTGTCTCTTAACAGATACAAAGGAAGGGCTGCAAGATGTCTGTTCAAATAGATTGGACAAAAGCACCATGATTTATTCCAGTTCAGGTAGTTGATGGTGATGCAGGAGTACAAGATTTTCTTTAAACAGTCAAGTCTAACTTCAGCCTCCCTAACAGAGGAAATGTTTCTATTTTAAGCAGTTACTGAATTGCCAGTAAATGCTTTCAACTTTAATAACTGTGCCTGTCATCTTAACAAAAACAAAGCAACCAACCGGACAAAAAATCCAATTCCCCTTTTTTTTAATAGTTCTCCTTTATTTTTAAAGCCTAAGACTGGATACCTAGGAGAAGAGATTGGCAGAGAGTTTTTAAAAGGTATTTTGGCTAAGTGCCACCCAAAATCGAAAACCCCTAAATCTCATCAAGCAAAGTGACTTGACTCCATCTCCTGTTCTGTTAGCTTTTGAATCTCTTTAGGTTGGTAGGCAAAGTGGGAATTAAGTACCTGTAGGGATGACTTGAGGCCTGCACCCAGGGAAGACTCAGGGAGCAGTGTGGTATTTAGGCCTTCTTGTCCAACCATGCCATCCACCAGAGCCTCCCAGTGCTTGCAAGGCTGGGAGTCACATCCAGTCTGTCTGGTAAAGTTCCCTAGGACTCCAGCAGTGATGGAGCTACTGTGTTCATTTGTGTAACCTGTCTGGACTGGATCTGCAGTGATCATTTTAAGACAAAATGGTTTCTTCTTCCCTGCTCACACAGGCAGGTTTTCTTCCAGTGGGAATCTGCCATGCAACTTAAGATGGTGAGCCAGGGAGCGTTTTCCTGTCTGGATGCAGAGGGAGAATGTAGGTATTACACATTGCCTCCATCTTTCCACAGCTCAGCCTCTTGCTTGCAAAAAGCCTCAGGCTTTTTGTTTGAAGCCTTTTTCTAGGTACATGAGCTGGGCATTTATTCCAAATGAAGTTGCCCGGAAAGTACGCTGTGGTGTGCCTGCTCCGAAAGTGCCTGTAACCTCTCATTACTGATACACTCACAAAGTGCAGCCTCTCTCTGTACTCAAAACCACAGCTGGATGTATGTGAAAGTCATGCCCACTGCTTTAATAGTTCTGTGGTGAGAACTGTTAATCAGCTCCCAGCATGGCTTTTTTAACCCTTGAGCTCTACATTATATTTGAGGAAAGGTGCTCTTTCTGCTTATATTTTACTCCTCATGCAAGTTGTGCCATTGGATTCCCACATATCTATGAAAAGGTGGTGCATTTAGAGTCAGCATTGGGAGTCCAGCATTTAGAGCAGCCATTGGGAATAAATGAGAGCTGTGGGTGCCAGCTGTTAATTCCAGGGCTGTTTTTCATTTAATCCAGTGACTTCAGTGCAAAATACGTGAACTGTACTGGAAAAAGCATGCTTCTGGAGACTAGCACAAAATGTGCATTTTAAAAAAAAAAAAAATAAATCCCTCAGGAAGTCTGAACGTTTGGATACTACAGGTGTGAATGTAAAAGCTTTTTAGGTTACCTCACAGCCTGACCTCCTTCATAAAAGGTTCAAATCAGAGAGAGAGCAAATGGCTGGTGCCAGTGCAACCCATCTGTGAGTACGCGGCGTGCCTCCCGCTGGGCCTGGGCAACAGACTGCCTTGATTTGCTGCTTTCCCTGTACTGTTTCTAAATTTTGTTTCAGAGGTTCCTCGTTCAGTTCCTGTATTCTTTCTAAATAGAGTCTTCCAGAAGTTGCAACTGAGGCAGTTTCATGTTTGAAGCCCGTGATTGGCCTTCTAGCTGATTCAAAAGGCATGAATTGAGGCTGCATCTCAAATACTGTGTTCAGTGTTGCCCCCCCTCCCCCACTACAAGAAGGACATTTTGGTGCTGGAGAGCATCCTGAGAAGGGCAACGAAGCTGATGAAGGGACTGGAGAACAAGTCCTGTGAGGAGTGGCTGAGGGAACTGGGGTTGTTCAGTCTGGAGAAGAGGAGGCTGAGGGGAGACCTTATCGCTCTCTACAGCTACCTGTAAAGAGGTTATAGCAAGGTGGGGGTTGGTCTCTTCTCCCTAGAAACAAGCAACAGGTCCAGAGGAAATGGCCAGAAGTTGCAGCAGGGGAGGTTTAGATTGGATATTAGAAGAAACTTCTCCACTGAAAGTGTAATTATACACTGGAACAGCCTGCCCAGGGAGGTGGTTGAGTCACCATTCCTGGAGGTGTTCAAAAGACATGTAGATGTGGTGCTTAGGGGCATGGTTTAAGCACTGGACTTGGTAGAGTTAGGTTAATGGTTAGTAGAGTTAGGTTATGGTTGGACTCAATTATCTTTAAGGTCTTTTCCAACTTGAATGGTTCTGTGGTTCTGTGATTCTGTGAATTGTGGGTGTTAAAACAGAGTCTGCAGGTGCTTAAGACTAAAATTCTGGGGTAATTTCAAACTTAGTCTGGTCTGAACCGACTCTTCAGGAAGGCAGGTGAGGGTTTGCATTTTGGTGCTCTCTGCTCCCATCTGGGGACACACATCTTGGTAGAAGAAAGAGGTACCAAGTTTGCAGGGAACCACAGGTAAGAACCAGCTTCTACCTCTCCAGAAGAGCCACTTGTGATGAAGGGGGGTGGAGTACAGCACTGAAAGCTTGGAAACATGGGACTTGGGAGTCAATGAAGCTGAGTTCTCATTTCCAAGCCTGAATGCAATGTATTGTAATTTTTTCTTTTCCTGAAATTTGAGATTTGTGATTTTCTGTTGTCACCCAGTCAGGCAAGCAAGGTAAAACTAACAAGATCATACTTGAGGTGCCTGTTCAGTCACAGTGATCTGCATGAAAGGCAGCTCAGTTGGTGTTGGATGCAAGTCCTTTCTCCGTAGGGAATATGCAATGTAGCAAGAGGTCTGGTGAACTGGCCAGCTTGGTGCTGGTGAGTGAGATCAGCCTTCTAGAAGGAGAGGTGTGCAAGGCATCCACTGCTGTGAATTCCTTGAACCTCACAATGAGGACCACTCTTTGCTGCTGGAAATTAATCCAGTTTGAGATCCAGACTTGGATTTTGTTTTTTAAACATCATGTACTTTTGCTTTATTTCTATATATGGGCCGCTCAGAAGCTTCGTAAACCACATTGCTGGTTTACAGACAAGCTACAGTGGGGCCTGCAGACCTAATTTATTTTAAGTACTTCCATGAATGTATAATCTAGAGAAGCCTCGTGTCTATCATTAGGTTAAATTTTTGCTATGTGGGGAAATAATGATCTTACAGTCTTCCTGTGTCTGGGGTGTTTGGAGCTTCTCCTAATCTATGTAGACTCTGGTGGGTTCAGTAGCCAATGAGCTCACCACCCTATGGACATTTATGACTGTCTCTCAGTCATCTATTTTTTCAATAATTTTTTAGAAATGTAATATATTTGAAAAGGCTTTTTCACTTTTGTCAGATAGGGTTGGAACTGAGTTTCAAAGCTGAGAGATAAACGCAAGGGAGGAGGGGGAAGACAACCACAATTGCATAAATTTGTTAGCCTTAGAGAACAGGCTACAGAGGGCAAAACAGGGCTTTGATGAGTGTGATGGATTGAGCTAGTCCCCAGTCTTATTAGTATTGCATTTAATGTTACTTGAGGCCAAGAGGTCCTCAAAGGTTGTTAGAGACTGGTCGGAGAACACCTGTCCACAGGAAGAATATGCTTTGTTAATAGCAAAGGAAGTGTGTACTCAACATTGCTAGCCCCAACATCTGGACATCCCCCCCCTGAAATGGGTGGGAATGTAGCCACCACAAATCGGTAGTTGCTCTGTCATGAACATTTCTCCCTGTGCTCGGAACACAAGTGGCAGGATAAGGGAATGCTTTATTTGTGGCTCTGACTCCTTAGAGCTACCAGGAGCAGCAGCAATTGCTCTGGAGAAAATTAGGGCTCCTTTTATATGGCAGGAGGTTCCTGAATGTAATTCCCTATCAACAGGTATAAATTTATTTTGCTGAAATAACAATTCATATTTCTTGAAAAAACAGACTCTGGTTTTCTATTCATTTTCCCAGTGCCTTTCCTTCTTTCACTTGCCTATTCCATAATACGAGATGTGGGAACAACTTTTTGTCCAGCTTGTTTTGTTGCCATTTGCAGCCTGGAAAAAGCATCAGCTGGTTCATTCTTGGTATGTTTTCACTAGTTTCTGACATGCTCTTCAGCAAGGAGAGGGATCCTCTGAATGCCTTCCTACCTGCCATGCCTGAAGCAGCTGTAAGGTCCAAAACATGAAGCTACAGGGAACTGTGAGGTGGCCTTAAGTGCTATCAAAAAGCCAAGCACAGCAATCTGGGCTCTGTCCACCCCTCTGCAGAAAAAGCTGTTTTGAGCAAGGAAACTGGTATCTTTCACCTGGGAAAGAGTCCTGGGATAAAAGTGCTCAATCCCCCATCTCCAAAGTGTTTGTGTTACAAGTAAAAAATTAAAGCGAACGAAGGGCCCCCCAAAAAAAAAAAAAAAAAAAAGAAAAAAAATACATTTAAGGCTGCTGCTGAAGACACAGGATTTGGAGAGGAAAATCTGTCTAGACTTTGGGGAGTTTGTGCGAGTGGCTGTGGGGGCAGGGCAGCAGTTTTTTTGTGCTTTGACAGCAGGGTTACCTGGCAGGTGCCATCAGCAAAGGGGGCAGGACTGTCCTGTCAGTTTGACTGATGGATTTTCCTGGCTGACACCCGCAAACTGGGGAACACGGCAGCGTTGGGTCATGAAACATGAAGCACTGGACCATGGCCAAGCCGTTCTGTTCTCCAGGGAGGCACAATGAACAATGGCTGCTCTTCTGTCTTGGCAAGGTTACGTGATGTCAGTGCCGGGGTGGCTGGGGATGATGCTGATGTGAAGAGCTCTGTGCTGTCTGCACAGCAGACTGGAAAGGCTGGGAGGGGGTGCACGGTTTTTGTCTGTGTTTTGGGACAGAAATAGTCAAAGGAAAATAACTTCATTAATGTAGTTAACTTTGAAGCACTCCATGCATATCTGAAGAACTTTTTTTTTTTAATAGTCTTCCTCCTTTTGCCCAAACCTGTGACAGCTCATATTTGCTTACTGTACTTTAGCTTATTGTATGTACTTTGGTATCATTGCAGCTGTTGCACTTCAAGGCAGGTGCACTCCTCTGCAAAAAGGAGGGTGCCCTCTCCTCAGAGTCCTCTGTAATGTGCTCTGGGCGATCCTGCTTTAGCAGGGGAGTTGGACTAGATGATCTCTAGAGGTCACTTCCACCTCTGATGATTCCGTGATTCCGTGAGATAAAAGCAGTTTAATAAGTGAAGGAAAGAAGGAATAAACCTAACTGAAGCAAAGGCCACTCACCTTCTTCCCTAAGTAAAATGATGCCCAGCCAGTCTCGGAGCAATGGCTACCCTGGAAGACAAAGCCCCAACCTCCTTATTCCTCTTCCCACCTTTTAGTGTTCGGCACATCATTGTATGGCATGTATGGCATGGAATTGGTCAGTTTCGGTAAGCTGTCCCACCCCTGCCCCCTTTTAGAACCTCTCATCCACCCCTAGCCTAGCTGATGGGGTACAGTGTGGGAAATGGGTGGTCTTGATGCTGTACAAGCACTATCACCTCTGGTTTAGTCACAAATCTAAAACATGGCATCATATATGTTGTTATGAAGAAAGTCAACTCCATTCCAACCAGACCCCAGTATGTGGTGGGAAACTTCAGCACACAACACAGCATAATCATAGAATCATAGAATCCTAGGGGTTGGAAGGGACCTCGAAAGATCATCTAGTCCAACCCCCCCTGCCAGAGCAGGGTCACCTAGAGCACATCACACAGGAACTTGTCCAGGCGGGTTTTGAATGTCTCCAGCAAAGGAGACTCCACAACCTCCCTGGGCAGCCTGTTCCAGTGCTCTGTCACTCTCACAGTAAAAAAGTTTTTTCTGATATTTACCTTGAACCTCCTATGCTCCAATTTACACCCATTACCCCTTGTCCTATCACTGGTCACCACTGAGAAGAGCCTAACTCCATCTCCCTGACACTCACCCCTTACATATTTGTAAACATTGATGAGGTCACCCCTCAGTCTCCTCTTCTCCAAGCTAAAGAGACCCAGCTCCCTCAGCCTTTCCTCATAAGGGAGATGTTCCACTCCCTTAATCATCTTAGTAGCTCTGCGCTGGACTCTTTCAAGCAGATCCCTGTCCTTCTTGAACTGAGGGGCCCAGAACTGGACACAATACTCCAGATGCGGCCTCACCAATGCAGAATAGAGGGGGAGGAGAACCTCTCTTGGCCTACTAACCACACCCTTTCTAATGCACCCCAGGATGCCATTGGCCTTCTTGGCCACAAGGGCACATTGCTGGCTCATGGTCATCCTCCTGTCTACCAGGACCCCCAGGTCTCTTTCACCTACACTACTCTCCAGCAGGTCAGCCCCCAACCTATACTGGGACATCGTGTTTCTCTTCCCCAAATGCAAAACTCTACACTTCCCCTTGTTGAACTTCATCAGGTTTCTCCCCGCCCAACTCTCCAGCCTGTCTAAGTCTCTCTGAATGGCAGCACAGCCTTCTGGTGTGTCAGCCACTCCTCCCAGCTTAGTGTCATCAGCAAACTTGCTGAGGGTACATTCTATACCCTCATCCAGGTCGTTGATGAAGATGTTGAACAACATCGGTCCCAGTACTGACCCCTGAGGGACTCCACTAGTCACAGACCTCCAACTAGATTCTGCCCCATTGACTACAACTCTCTGACTCCTTCCTTTCAACCAGTTCTTGATCCATCTCACTACCTGATCACCAAACCCATACTTGATCAACTTATCTACAAGGATGCTGTGGATGTTTTTTTTAATTTTGTTCTCTTAGAAAATCCAGGAGAGAGATTGTAAAGCTGGTTGTGGGTCTGCAAGGCACAGAAAGCTGCTGGACTGAGTCAGCCTGCAGGAATGGACAGAGCTTACAAAGGCCTAGAGAGGGATGGTGTTTATTTACAGCACTTTTTTTACTCTTCCTTAATCAGCAAGTCTGAATTCCCAGTTGTTGTAAATGCTGGGAAATGATGGAAATTATCAGCATGGTTCAAATGTTGCCAAATTTGGTACATTTTTTTTTTTAAGGGACACAAAATTGAAGTATTCTTCTAGGAATAAGTGTTTTCCAAATGTGCAAGGGAGTGTGTGCTTGACTCAAAATATGATTATTCTGTATTTGGAATAAAGGGTCTTCTACTGAGGAAACACACCAGTTTAAAGCAATTAAACTGGCAAGGATTCTGCTAAGAGCAAGCCCTCCAAAACCTAGGGGAAAGCTGATCTTTTGGAGCATGTTAGGCTAGTGCATATCTGTGCATGCAGAGGAGAAGTGACTAACGTGTTTGTTCAGTTTGGCTCCCTCAGCAAAGAGCAGTCTCCCTGGAAGGCTTCCTGCAGGGAGCTGAACAGGGCTGGGCTGTCTCTCCTAGATACCAGGCCATCACGCAACAGGAGGCTGAAGTGAAAGGTTAGGAAATAAACTCAAAGTTAAGAAAGAAGTGAGTGTAAAGAATGATCCATGATCCGTGCTTTGGAAATTTCTCGTAAGCTTTAGATGACAGGCAGCCAAAGCATCCATGCTGACTTTTCTGACTGCTACAGCTTGCAGTACTCATTTCTCTTTATCCTGATTCTTCAGCTCCTGAAATCATGGAGCCTGCCAGCCTTCCTCACCTACCCCTATCCAATCTGCTGCTTCAGCAGTTATTTTATTCCCTGTTACAAGCTAGACTGGAAGCCTGCAGCTAAGTGGAAAGGACACAAACAGGAGTACTCATCAAAGATAACATTTAGGTTATCATGCCTGGGAGGGGTTGGGGCCACTCAGGTGAGATGCTCTGCATCTCAGCAATTACTTCTGAAGCAGAGTTCCTGCTTTGAGCCCCTTCCGTGGAGAATCCTTTAATTTCACAGGCTGTGCAGGTAGGTGAGCTCCTCTGCATTGAATTTAGCTTTTTGTGAACATCTGTCCTTGCCCCAACAGGAACTGTAGAAGCACCATATCACACAAGTTTGGAGGTACAGTTGGTATGGAAACAGCAGAGGAGGCAACAAGACAGCACTTTAATTGAGAGGAATATTTTTTTTTTCTTCTCTCCCAAGAATAACTGGATGTATCTGTTGACACAAATGTGAATAAGCAGGCACATCTGAAATGTGTTGCCTTATATTCTACGTGCCAAGCTAGATGATAAAATGTAATTTTGCAATTGATTGTAGGAAAGCAGATGAAAAAGCCCATGAAAAAGGAATCTGTAGTAATACAATTGGAATGAAACTTGCCATTACAAACTCTACTAAATAATGGCAACCAGTTTATTTTATCAAAAAAGCTTTATTTCTACAACACTGTGTATATAGTGTAATACTAAGTAATGCTGATTAAAAAAAACTCACGTTGCTTTCTTCGAAGCCTGGCAGTTCCTTTACTCTTGCTGTTTTACATGGATAGGAGGAAAGCAGGGTCATGCTGAGGGAGGACTCAGCCTCACCCAGTGCACCAGCTATAGCAGGATAAATGGCATTAGTAATCATCATAGTTGACAGCTGCTCCGTGCCTGAAGGTGTGTGGATTTCGTGGGCCAATTGGTGAATCTTCATCATAGTGGTGTTGGTAGTACCCACCATAGTATTCATTACGAGCACGCCCTAAGTTGGTCCAGTAGGAGATGTTGTCTTCAAATTTCTGCCAAAAAAAAGAAAATACTTCCTTTTCAAGCCTGAAACTTTACAATGAAGAGAATGAAACAGAAGCAGCAAAAGAGGTACCTTTTATCTCTTGCATAAATTCAGATCCTTTGCGTATTTGTCAAAATGAAATCTTTAGATAGGTTTTGTGACTTACACCTACCTTCTCTATGGGTTTACAAGGGCCTCAAGTGCAGGAATTGTCCTGCGCAGCCCCACCTGGGACCCACCCCCACACCTTCTGCCCATTGTAAGGTGCTTAAACAGAGAGCACCTGCAAATGAAACCTTAAATATTCCTATTAGCAGTGGACTGTAAAAATATTTCACGGTTTTGTACTTAAATATCTAAAGGTTTGGTTCCGTGATGCCCCTGAATCAAAGTGGGTGCAACAGGCTTTCACTTTATGCCTGTGATCTTTCATTCCCATTTTGCAAGGTTAAAAATGAACGTACAGCACAACCTTCTAGCTATGGAAATGCAGTAAGCAGTTCAATTCTGCTCACAACAGCAGAGGAAAAACAGTGTGCAAGGATATCAAATACTTGCCAAGTCAAAGCCTTTCCATCTGAATGACTCTTTGGAAATATTTTTGGCTGAGATTTGAAAAAAGTTTTGCAAAATACACAATGGGTAAGTATGGCTTGAGTCCTTTGCTGGAACAAACAGTTATCTCATTGTTAAAACTGTGTCTTAATACTCAAGAAAACCTAAGTGGATTCATTGTATCCCACAACAGGCCTTATTTCAGTTTTTGAAATGCACACAGGAACTCAAAGAAAAATTCATCTCATCTGCATGGTTTGTCCTTGTTACCTCCTAGTATTTGCCCCCAGCCTTCAGTTTCTGAAGCATAAAACTGATTTTCCCATTTATCCTATTGCTGTTAGGGGGGAGGGAAGGGGGATATAGCCATGTTGTTAAAAAGTCATTTTTATCTGCGTAATGTCCAGGAGCAACAAAAAAATGTACCCTTCATTCTTTCAGTCCAAGCAAAGGATTATTTTTTTAATTGTTCCAGCTTTGAAAATGAGTGCATTCATCTTCTAAGCAATTCACACAGTGTGAAGGTCCAAAATATACTCCAGCTTGCCTGTGCCAAATGCAATCCCATTAAACGTACTCATGCAGCTGCCATGAGCCAAGAATTCAACATTTATAACTATTTTTACCTCTTGTTAACGTAGGAATTATTTTACATGTGGGACTGCAACGAAATGCACATTTTTCACCATAATTTCAGCATCTAGTTAGCAGAGCTTTGTGCAGAGCTGGGAACTCTGGATTCTGCTTTAGTGTTTTTACAAATTAACTGTTTTTTACAAAAAATATATCCTCATTTGAAGGGAGATTGGCTGCACACTATCAAATGGGTTTTCCTTTCACATTTATAGTCAGGGCACAGCTGCCAGTGCTCGCCATGGTCAGGAGCTGCCCACACCATGGGGCCACGTGTGTGCATTAGGTAAGTATTGTTAGTGCAATTCCACTGAGAAATGCCAATCACAGCCAGCTTGGTGTGGATTTCTCCGCATGTTATAAAGCAAATTGATTAGGTTGTGGCTGCCAGATTAATTTCCTGAAATACGATTGATTGCTTTGGGTCTGGCTGCCTGCTTCTCAAAGCAAACTTTGTCTGGTTGCAATTCATTAAGCCTAACTTCAGTAGCAAGCAAGAGCTCCATGCAAGATTTTAATGTCATTTTTCTGTATTAACAAAATCACGCAGAAATCTCTAACAAATACGGAGCTTAATTTGCTGTGCAATCTTTGCTACTTTAAAGAAAAATCACAGCCTCTCTGAACAGCAACAGGGCAGCTTCTGCTCGGGTGCCCCTGTGGCTGTGCATCCCTGCTCTTAGCTGTGCAGGCTGAAGCTCCACCAGCTCTCGACAGCCTCACACTCACTCACCGCCTCGTCGAATCCCAGGTACAGGAACTGCTGGTACCACTGCTGTACGTCGGGCTGGCTTCGGTCCCACAGCTGGCGCCGCTGGCGTCTCAAGCTGCTGAGGAACTCCTTGGCTGCCTTTTCTTTCATTGACACCTCGGGCTTCGTGGCAACGGGGGCTGAAATTAATTCCCCCCAAAAAAGGCATGCCAGGAAATCTTTAGTCAGCCTGATGTATACCGCACCTACAAATGCTTCTCACATCATGCCATTACCCAGGAATTGTCAATGTAATAGGACTTTTCAGTTACCCTCATTCTCTTGGATTATATAAAAGCTGTTCTGAGCTCAAAGACAGAGCTAAGGAAGGAATTTAAACAAATAAACCCAAACTGAATGAGAATAAACATGTTGTGTTTGTGCTTTGAGGAGTGGAGACTGGCTTCTGCGTGCTGCTGCTGCAGAACTGGGAATGAAGATGAGAGGTGAAGTTAAAAAGCCTGAAGAAGCTGGAGAAACACTGCTAACTTAGGGTAGAAGGGAGGCATGCATAAAAAGATAGATTTTTAAATCTGTTGTGTAAAAATGAAGCTTTTAAATAATGAGTGTAACTAAATCCCCCTATGCCTGGAAATAAAAGCCCATCAGGCTTTCACAGCACACACCTTGGTGGGTGCAGGGGAATGCTGGTGATCTGTCAGACCCAGACGTGATGCCCAGCCTGCCCCGTGCCCAAGAGGCCAGCATTTGCTGTGGGTGCTAGAGGAATTTCCGTGCCTCTGAAAGGTATGGCTGTGAGGACTAGCTAGCCCCCTGCCATGCATGGGAATGATAAAACGTGCTATGATGTTTGGTCTTCCCATGAAGCAAGAAACGTATGTAGGAGTTGGAGGAACATCTTGGTTTCAGAAGGTTCACTGAAATGTGGGAGAGACCAAGAACATGGGTGTGGATGGAGATTTTCAGAGGATGCGAGGGAAGAGGCTAGGGCAGCAGGGGAAGTTGGATGGAGATGTGAAAACCACTGAAGTGGGCGCTGGGCAGAGTCACAGGGGGAGGCAAAGGACTGCCGAAGGAAGGAGACTGAAGAGGTAGAAGTGATAGCTGAGTTGTCACAGGAAGAGTGGGAAACAGGAGGCTGCCCTGCAGTGATGAGCTGGGAAATGGAAACACCATGTGCTCAAGCTGGGTGTTATTACTGGGAAGGGGGACAGCTGAACAAATGTCATGTGAATGAGCCTCGTACAAGGGACACTGCCAGTGAGGGACCCAGAACTGTGTACTTAGCCTGCTCGCTTTAGCGCACGACTGGAAAAGAAAGGGGAGTGAGGCTGGAACTAAGAATCATAGAATCATAGAATCATAGAATCCTAGGGGTTGGAAGGGACCTCGAAAGATCATCTAGTCCAACCCCCCCTGCCAGAGCAGGGTCACCTAGAGCACATCACATAGGAACGCATCCAGGCGGGTTTTGAATGTCTCCAGTGAAGGAGACTCCACAACCTCCCTGGGGCTGCTTATTCCCTCTGCCATCTATTCAAGGCTTTGCAGCTCCTCCTGGTCTAGGCCACCTTGTCTGCATGCCCAAGCAGCCTCTGCCCGGGCGGTCCCTCTCAGCAGGGGACGTGAACAAACAAGCTGACCACTGCTGGGATGCAGGGATAGTGGCCGTGGCAAGTGGTCACTCCCATCTGCTTTCAAGCACTGCAGAACGGTGAGGTAAGGAACACACATGCAAGGCAAACAGCCGTGGATGGGGCACACATTGTAGGGCTGGCAAGAACTGGTGGGTGATGCCAGAAAAAAAAAGAGAAGTTACAACAGGCTTGCAGAAAGGGGGAGTCCTCTCTGGGGGGGGTGTGTACATTCCTTGCATCAGCCATAGAGCAGGCTGAGGGGAGGCAACCAAAACTTCTAGGGTGTTTCAGTCTGCCCCCCATCTGCTGCGGTGCTGCTTGTCCCTGGCCAGCTCTGTTTCCATCCCTTTCCCTCAAGCAGTGAGCCATTCAGTGCATCTGCCTGCTGGGCCCTTGGCCATCATCTGTCCCGTAGAGAGAGCAGTCTTCCAAGAAGGAAGCACACATGGGGCCAAGAGCACAAAGGCAACAAGTCAAGGCATCGCGAGCAAGTTTGCATATTTTCTGCTCCGCACCTGAGCCAGCAGTATTTCCATGCATTATAATTCCTTGGAAAAGCTTGTGACTTCCCAGAATAAATCAGATAAAGGCCACGTCTGCCTTGCATACACTAGAAAAGGAAGGTGCTATACACTGCACGGAGCAAAACACAGGCACACTGCCTGGGGGCAGGAATCCTGGTTTTCAGAGAGGGTTGTGATAAGCAGAGCGTCCAGTACCAAGTCCCAGATGGACATGCAGGCACAGACTCCGTATGCACAGGAGTTTCTGGTGTTGTACATAGCAAGTCCGGCTGTGCCTTACTGGCTTTGAACCTGGTGCTTCTACACTGCTCCTCTGACTGCCCTCCTTGAGCTGGAGACAGTGGCAGCAGATTGGTGGCTTTGATGTTTAGCAGCTGCCTCAAAGGAAAAATAAGGGAAAGCGTTTTGCTTCTCTACTTACCTTCACGTTTCTGAAGTATCAGTTTAAGCTTATTTTCCCTTGAAACGTCTAGACAAGTAAAAATAAAATGCATACACTTACTAAGAAGGAAACATAACAAAAAAGATCATATCTTGTATTTTGTCATAGCTCCAGACCACTGGGCAGAACTCCACAGCAAGTTTCTCGCTGTGCCTCCCTTTGCTCCCGTTTCCACACTCGAGCCCAACACACACTGCAGGGAAGCTTTTGGCACTCCAGCATCTTCTCCTAGCCCGTCTTGGCAAAGAAACCCTGAAACTGGCCTTCTTCACCAATTAAATTAAAATAATTTGCAGCAGAAGACTTGGCACTTGGCCATTGCCAGTACCATGGTGACACAGCATCCAGGGCAGTATGATAACCCTGGAAAACCCTTGTCGCTGAGCGAGGGGCTCGTTAACAACTGGACTGGCTGCTTCCAGCTTCCTCCTTGCAGCGTGTCCCAACGCATATCGAAGCTGTCGTCCTGCTGCAGCCCTTTCCCAGAAGGGATCCAAGGTTTTAGCGCACGGCCGGACAGCACAACAGGAGACCTGCAAGCGCTCGGCTGCTCCTAAACGCTTCATTCACTCCAAAACAAGCTCTTTAAAAAAAGATGCTGAACTTGCACAAGTTTTGGAGAAACCAAAAGCGTTCACCCACGCGTGATGCCAGGCTTTTCCCTAGCCCTCGGGATGTGTCGGATGAGGTTCCCCCCCCCGCACCCCCAACTCGGGCCCGGGCGCTCACTCACCGGGGGCCGCGCAGAGCAGCGGGAGGAGGAGGAGGGCGGCGAGGGCGGCCCGGGGCAGGGCCCGGCGGGGGCACGGCGGCGGCATGGCGGCGGCGCGGGAACCCACCTGGGAGGGAGGGCACGGACAGGATGGAGCCGGAGCAGAGGGAAGGGGAGCGGACGCCCGCCCCACGCCGCGCCCCGGCCCGGCCCGGCCCGACGCCACGGGGAGGGGCGGGGAGGCGGTCGGGGGTAGCCGTGGTCTGGGCCCACCCCTCATCCCCGGCTCTGGCAGCCCCTGTGTCGCATTTCGGCGGGACAAGGCATCCCCTCTTTGTTGGGCTTGGCAGGGTTTGCCAGTTCCCAGCAGCGCTTTTTTTTGTTTTGTTTTGGTTGGGGTTTTTTTTGGTGGTTGCACATAATCCAGTGCAGCAGGCGAAGACTTTTTACAAGGGCATGTAGTGATAGGACGAAGGGAAACGGTTTTAAGCTGAAAGAGGGTAGGTTTAGGTTAAATTTAGGAAGGAATTTCCTGTGAGGGTGGTGAGACACTGGCACAGGTTGCGCAGGGGAAGTTGTGGAAGCCCCATCCCTGGAAGCGTTCAAGGGCAGGTTGGATGGGGCTCTGAGCAACCTGATCTAGTGGGAGGTGTTCCTGCCCATGCAGGGGGGTTGAAACTAGATGATCATTAAGGTCCCTTCCAACACAAACCAGTTTATGATTCTATAATAAGAACTTTAAGAAATTCATGCAGGCTTTTCTGCTTTTCTTACAGGGGAATTAAAAAAAAAAAAATAAATAAATAGCTGTAGCATGTTATTTCACATTTTGCTACATATTCAGGCAGTTTGTCAGTTGCTTGTAAGGGCAGACGGAAGTTAAGAGTTTATCTTGCGGGAAAACATATCAGATCAACCAAAGGTGGCTTAATTCAGGGTTTTTTTTTTCTCCCTTTCCCGCCCTCCCACCCCCTAAGCCCCCAGAACACCACAATGCATTTTAACTGATCGGCTTTAAAAAATAATTCAGATTTATTTTTCTACTTACAGACAGGTTTAGCTAACAGTAAGAACTCAGGGAACAAAAGCCAGACTCACAAACTAAAAGTCCTTGCTCAGCAGGATCATTACTAATGGTGCCTAAACTTTCACTGCCTTTTCCTAATTCGGTTTAAGCTCCTCACAATTAATTCAGCTTCTCTCAGGTCCTTCCCTTGCAAATGCCAGAAACAGCCCAGACTGAAGCTTAGTGAAATCTTTGCCTGTTCTCTGACACAAACCTCTCTCTTCCCCTACCGCAGAGGCCCACAGCACTCAGGAGACCATTATGGGTGTCTTGGCTCCTGCTGGAGCTGTGCCAGGGTACAGCCAGGGGCACAGGAGGGAATTAGGGGGAGGTGAGGGTGAATGAGGGAGAGCCTGGCTCTGTAACCTATTTGTGAGATATCTGGCAAGCACTGAGTCTTCAGCTCCCTGACCCAAGGATTGTTTCCAGATTGGATGCAGGTTAATATACACACACACACTGTATATAAATATGTATACTGAATACACGTGTGTATATATAAATACACGTGTGTATGACGAGGAAGCCGTGCAGAGGTGTGTCAACTCCCTGTGATGAGATATGGAGCCTGTTGGTGTTATTTCAAGCACAGCTAATTTGTGGGGGTGAGACAAGGCACTATGGCTGGCTTCACCACTCGCCATAAAAAGCAAAACAGCACCAGGATGGGCTGGTCCCTCAGCAATTCCCCAGCCCCAAACTGAATTGTTGTTCAGGTGACCACCTCTGATTGACCCATGCATCTCTCCCATTGTGAAACAAGTACCTGGAGCTGCACCCAAAGACTTTTCCCCTGCCTCCCTCTATCCCCCCAGCACCCTCAAGCTAACACTCAGGCCTCTCTGCTCATCACAGTGGAAGTAGCAGAAGCAACAGCATGAAAAAGTGATGCAGTCACTAAAGCCAAAGCACCCTGTGCTCTCTGCTGGAGCCACAACTTTGCCAGGGAGCAGCACCTTTCAGACCCCTGTGGTGGAAGCATTCCCTTAGGAGATTGGTGTCCCAGCCCCGTTCCCAAGACCTGAGAACCAAAATTAGTATGTCCTTTCTGTCACTGCTTTTTAGTGGCTTTTCCCTATGGCCCCATGTTTCAAGTCTCAGCAGACTTAACACCATGTGGTGCAGCAAACAGTCTTCAGACTCAATGTGTCCTTTCAGGAGCGTAACGTTGAGCCTCTTGACTAAAACTGCCAGAGGTTTTTGCATTGCTAATTGCAGAATACAGCTACAAGGGACAGAAGTGAAGGGTACACACGTAAGGCTACATGAAACAGCCATGATGTAGCTAATTTATAAAACCAGAGCAATAACCCGTGAATATTCACACTCCACCGCTATATTGCTAAAGGCAAAGGGTGTTTTGTTCAGCTGGATGGGTTTGTAACAAGACTTGCATGGAAGCTGGGGCTCTGCAGAGCTTCAGGTACTTGGTGCCTCTGGGCCAAGGGAATACAAAGCATAAAACCTCCTCCGGATACCAATTATATCATGATGACTCAAGAAACTGCCAAGATAAAATGCTATCTGGTGAAACCCAGAGAATGGATTGACTCAAATACAAGGTTATTGTAGAAAATCATTGCTCTATTGGTGGAAGAAGTGATTGACAGAAGAATATAATGCTCAGGGTTAAACCAAGTGCAGTATCTTCCTGGAAAAGGTCACGTTCTCAGTTCAGGGGACAGAAGTATTTGACATACAGTAAAAAAGTTGTGTAAAAATATAACACCATTTCTTATCAAAGGCAGTGGTGGAAGGTGACTGGTGTTTTCCCCATAGCAATCTTTGTTTCTGTTCCAGGTTGGTTTAAGGACTAAGGCAAGGTTGCCCTGCTGTTGTAGTAAGACACATATTTTTTTTATGCTGAGCTTGCAACTACTGCATCATTACTGGAAGTATTTACCTTCAAGTGAGTATCCATGTTTATTGACATGCCTGCAGTACCCCTTTCTGCTCTTTGCAAAAACCCAGCTGCTGTGCGTGCGACTTCGATACTGATGAATTTTCCTGGGAACTCTCCATCAGCAGTGACCTCACTTGTTGTAAAACACTCCTTTCTTCATCACAGAGGAGTTTAAGGGTTGTCTTAGGGCTTAGTTTGCCTCAGCTGGCATGCCAGTGCTGGGACCTCTCTGCCGGCATGGCTGCCCAGCATCCCCAAGGGCTCTGGGTAAACAAATCTGTGCTAATGATGTCATTCAGTTAAACGTCTTTCATCACCACCGCCATTGACAATGGCAGACTCTCGGTGCTGAAACTTGGTTGAAAGATGTTAATTTATGTCGTCAGCATGACTGCTCCCCAGACAGCTCTGGGATGAGGAACTGAGAGCAGTGTCTAAAACTCCATCAAGCCCCTTAGTGTAATGGGAACAGCAAACTGGAAGGATGCCAGGGGCAGGACAGCGGGGTTTCAGGGATGGTGGGTCTCACTGCTTCCTCAGAATGGGGCTGAGCTATGGTCTTGCAAGCTGGAGTGCTGATGCAGAAATTTGGGAGCAATCCAACAGAAACCCACCCTGCACCTGACCTTGAGAAACAACAGGAGCCAGGCAAGGAGTTCGCTGGAGCCCAAGAAATCCCAACCATTTCAGAGCCTGCAGGACTTTCTATGCATTTTTTGGGGTAAGCAGATAAGATTCTGGCTCATTTTTTAAACAGTTCTGCAACTTGCTGCATGTTTGATGACTCCTCAGGCAACCCCTGTGTGGTCTCCAAGTTTACGCTTAGTGATTTTAAGCCCAGTGGCCTCTAAAACGACCCAAAATGGCTTGGGCATGTGTGGCTGTTTAACTGATCTGAAGAAAACTGATCTGAAGCACCACTTAATTTTTAAGTGTCTGACTTTATTATTGTTGTATAATTTGGCTAAAATTAAGTACAGAGAGGTTCCTGAATAGCAGAGACATCTCTGCTTTTGCATCTCATCACAGTAGCTGTTGAGACAACTGTGTTATATTCATTAAAATGTAAGAGATAATATCAGTAAGGCCCATTCAAGGATATCTAGTAATTCAAAGCACAAAAAATCATGTTAAAAAGGTTTATCTTAGTTTCTTCTTCCTTTAAAAGGCTTCATGTTTTCAAGCATTTCAACACAATAATGTTCTTAAATAGAGTGTAGATGAAATGCCTAAATAATCACAGGACTCCCAAAGCTGGATTTTCAAGGAAAAAAGCCCCAACAAATATAATAAGACATGATTAAATACTAGGGCCTGGTATCAGTTTACTAACTTAGCAGGCAAATACATAATTTGGAAATTAGCCAGGGATGACATTTCATCTTCTGCAAAGAAGCACCATGAAGATTTTAATGATCCACTAAGACCTCCTGTTTGATCAAGAATGTGGAAGCATTGAACGGTGTCCCCAGCACCCAGAGAAGGGTTATTTTTCTGTTAATGAGGTTTTTACAAAATCTCCCAATCAATTTACAAAGTGCCCTGCTCCCTAGCCTTAGGACAGAGGCACTTGGCACTCTAGATTGTTTTCTGCAGCCTGTTCCAAGAAAACCACAGGAGTCATGTTTTTCTTCTAAACAGAAGGAAAAACATTTAAGTCATCAGTCAGTTCCTTCCAAAACATTTCGAGTTTCATACTATTTTATCCACTGCTCCAGAGTCCTCCTGGTAGTGACAGGACTAGCCCCAGATCCCAGGTCAAGCACCTTTGCATTAGGGAAAGTTTTTTTGTGGCTGGCTATGAGTCCCATCTGCCTCAACACATGGTTTGGGAAACATTTCATCCATTGTGTCTCACCTGGTAGCACCATTACTTTGGTCCATGTTATTAATAAATATTAGTGATTATATTTTCCATAGAAAATGGCTACAAATTCAGTGTTTCCCCCCCCCCCCCGCCGCTCTGTTTGGCTACTGCTGCTATTTTTTGTGGCAGTATTTTTATGGATGACCCTGTTAGATAAAAAATGGTGTCTGTTAGTCTGTCCATCCTCCTCCTTTCATTACCTGACAGTACTTTGCTGCCCTCAATACAGAATTAAGCTTATTGCTCTCGTGGTAAGCACAGGGACAAACAGGTTTGCTCAGCAATGTTATCTGATCACGGCTGCTTCCTTTCCATAGAGGGATACAAAATTTTTCCCCCTAAGAAATCTTCCTCCCTTTTCTCTTCCACTGCTTCCAAGATATTTTTAGGGTAACCCTGGAAGTATATGGCAAGTCTGTGAGCCAGGTCCAACAGGAAGGGAGATGGAAAGGGTCTGTAGTACATTAAAATTTCTCTTTTTACCACAGCCTGATTTCATTAGACTCATCTTTTTTTCACTGCTGTCTCTAGGGACTCTTTTTTTTTTTTTTATGCTTCAAAACCTTTTTCCTCAACTCTTATTTCTGAGCTATTTTTGACTTGGTTTCATTCCCTTATTTTATTATTCACATCCAGAATGCACACACATCTTTAACCAAAAACAAACAGAAAAACCTGTATATACGCAAAGATTATTGAATGCAAAGTCTTAAAAAATCTTGATTTTATCTGTTTGGTATTAGCATCCCTCTTCCTACATGTTATTTCTGTCTTAATGGTTTGTGCATGCTTCTGTTCTTTCCCCAAAACTCTGGACTTAGTCATGGGGTGGGTGGTACTCAGGTAATAAATCAAACCTGTTTGTGCTACATCGTGTGACCAGGAACTATTCACGGTAGTCAGATCCTTCCCTGAAGAGTGTTCCACACCACTAACAGCTGCTCTGCCCCAGCTGCCACAGTTTCCCCATCTTTCCAGGCCCTCAACCAAATATTCCTCATGAGATCATTGATTCCTCCCTCTTGTTTCATCAGAAAGCTGGTCTGGGGACACAGCAGCATCATATCAGCACCTGCAAGACTGGAGAAGCTGCAAGAAGAGGAGTTTCTAGCAAGCCCAGCTACCTTGAGGCACTTGGACACCTTCATCATAGCTGGAGGAATCATAGAAACATAGAATGGTTTGGCTTGGAAGGGACCTTAAAGATCATCTAGCTCCAACCCCCCCTGCATAGGCATGGACACCTCCCACTCGACAAGGTTGCTCAGAGCCCCATCCAACCTGCCCTTGAACACTTGCAGGGAGGGGGCAGCCACAACTGCTCTGGGCAACCTGTTCCAGTGCCTCACCAACCCTCACAGAAAAGAATTCCTTCCTAATATCTACTGTAGATCTACCCTCTTCCAGTTTAAAGCCATTACTCCTCATTCTGTTGCTACAAGCCTTGTAAAAAGTCCCTCCCCAGCTTTCTTGTAGCTTCTTCAGGTACTGGAAGGCCACTATGAGGTCTCCTCGGAGCCTTCTCTTCTCCAGGCTGAACAGCCCCAGCTCTTTCACCCTGCCTTCATAGGAGAGGTGCTCCAGCCCTCTGAGCATCTTTGTGGCCCTCCTCTGGACTCTTTCCAGGAGCTCCATGTCCTTCTTGTGTTGGGGGCTCCAGAACTGGACACAGTACTCCAGGTGGGGTCTCACCAGTGTGGAGTAGAGGGGCAGGATCACCTCCCTTGATGTGCTGTCATCTTCTTTTGATGCAGCCCAGGAGACAGTTGGCTTTCTGGGCTGCAAGCGCACATTGCCAGCTCATGTTGAGCTTCTCATCAACCAGGACCCCCAAGTCCTTTTCCTCAGGGCTGTTCTCAATTCATTCTCTGGCCAACCTGTATTTGTTCTTGGGATTGCCCTGACCCAGGTACAGGACCCTGTGCTTTGGCTTTGTTGAACTTCACGAGGTTGGCATGGGCCCACCTCTCAAGCCTGTCAAGGCCCCTCTGGATGGCATTGCTTCCCTCCAGCATGTTGACCACTCAGCTTGGTGCCGTGAGCAAACTTGCTGAGGGTGCACTCTTGTTCCACTGTCCATGTCACCAACAAAGATGTTAAACAGCACCAAGATGGTACTGACCCTTGAGGAATCTGCCTCCCCTCATCACCTGCAGCCCAAAACCCCTTTGTAGATAGCACACGAGTCTCTTCCTTTGTAAAGAGCGTCACCAGAGAAGCCAGCCTTTCCAATGCACAGTTCAGTACCTTATGATGAATCCAGCACAAACTGGAGGATGGCTGGAAACCAGGTTGTCCTTCCCAAGGCAGCTGCCTTACCCTTGAGAGCTTAAGTCAACGTAGTGGCTTGCTACTACCAAAATGGGGCAGTGTCTCTGCGCCTTGCTACCTGGTCCTTCCCCTCTCTTACCAGCTCTGGCTCTCATAATTTTTGGAGCCAATTCAGTTTGTAAAAAAAGCAGACTCAGTTTACTTTGCTGTGTTAGTTACCTTCAGGACTAATGAGCTGTGGTGGCTCAGGTAGGTGCTTTGCAAGAGTTGGGGCCAAGTAGGAAGGTAGTGAGAGAGTATGGTCAGAGAGGAAGGGACACCTGGCTGCCACCAACTGGCTGCCAGACACGTCTACACCAGCGACTCTCTACAGAGACAAGACAACTGCATGCTGATCAGCAGCTGATGCTCATTCAACACTATGAAGAGAACCTTGGGGAGCAGGCGGCTCTGCTCACGATGCTCTGATTTTTTTTATAAGTTTTGTAAGTGCATTTTTTTAACATCACCTTTAAAGACTGTGTTTGGATGGCTTTTTGCTGCACTTGTTTAATATTACTTTTTTATCTCATGTTTGATTGAGCTGCCTTTATCTCATTGTTCATTTTTCATGTTATAAATTGCGTGACTCGTACACTTGAACTCCTCTATATATACACAGTGTCCTTGCAATAATCAGATCACTGTGAGCAGAGCTGCCTTCTCCCCAAGGGTCTCTTCACAGTGCTGAATGAGTGTCACCTGCCCATTCATGTAAGTTGTCCTGGTGGAGGGTCGGCAGTGCAGAAGAGTCTGGCAGCCAGCTGGCAGCACTCAGTTGGTCTAGACCCTGATCAGAAGGAGAAATGGGCTGAAACATGAAACAGAACTTCTTCATTTTGCTGGAGGCCGGTAGTATGTCTAATAGGAGTAGCTGGGGGTCAGGATCATGCAAAACTTGGTAAGCACTGGCCCAGGAGCAGGTCACTGCAGAGAGAGGGGTGATCTGAGTCCACACTGACACCATCCCACCTGAGTGCCCCAATCTGATTGCTTCCTCCTCCTGTCTTGTGTTTGAGGCTTGCATACCTGTTAAATTTGGGCAAGCTCCAGAGTGGATTTCTGCCTGCGTAGGGAAGTTTACTAGCAGAACAAGTTTTCTTGCTGAGGAGCAATGGGCTTCAAACAGTGACAGCTTAGTGCTACCCTGGGTTTCCTTCCCTATGCCTCAGTCCCCGCAGCCCCAGCAGCCTGCAGCGATGCTCATCAGCCTGGGAGACAGGTCAAGCCCTGCACATCTCCACTGCAACCTCACCAGCCTGGATGTAAACTTCAGGGACCTGAAGGGACACAGCACACACCTACTGAGCATGTGTTTTAAAACTTTTTTTTTTTTTCTCATTGAAACGGGACAAAGGAGGGGGCGTTTTCCTGGGGAAGGAAAAGGGGTGCATCCCAGGCAGCTGCTGCCCCCCTTGTTCAGTTTGAAGCCACTGTTTCAAAGCACGGGAGCTGGAACATTGTCTGAAGCCTGCCAGGCATTTTTAGCATAAACAAAACGACCTGCTCTCCCCGGCCTGCCTTTTCAGGCAGCTGGGAATTGCATGGGCTGAAATTTTCAGCAGCACCACCGGCCTGCCTGAGGCAGGCCCCCAGGATGCAAAATGTCAGCCCAATTGGCTGAAATATGGCCAAGTCACCCGCAGCAGAGGGCAGGTGATTGCTTTCTCCTCTGGTCGAACACGAGCCTTTGGAAGCCTTAATAACAGGCAGTTTGTCCCAGCTCACAGCACAACTCTCAGGTTATCGGAGCAGAAACCTCACTTGTCTTCCTGACGTTATCACATGTGACCTTACAGGTCTCTTGATCTGCTTTGTGGCTGCTCTTGCTGGCTGTGCTTTGTATCTGAGCTTTCCAGTTTCACCAGTGGCCTGCCTAAGCCCTGCTTGTTATCAAGCCCGTGCCTCTGTTCATCTGATGTCAGATTGCCTTCCTGATTTACTGTTCATTTGTTTCCAGGAGAGTGCACTTTCTGTAGCCTCTCTGTGTAGTCTCTGGGTAAGAGACCATGATATCTCTTGCCAGTTGTATCCTGGGCTGCATCAAAAGAAGATGACAGCACATCAAGGGAGGTGATCCTGCCCCTCTACTCCACACTGGTGAGACCCCACCTGGAGTACTGTGTCCAGTTCTGGAGCCCCCAACACAAGAAGGACATGGAGCTCCTGGAAAGAGTCCAGAGGAGGGCCACAAAGATGCTCAGAGGGCTGGAGCACCTCTCCTATGAAGGCAGGGTGAAAGAGCTGGGGCTGTTCAGCCTGGAGAAGAGAAGGCCCTGAGGAAACCTCATCGAGGCCTTACAGTACCTGAAGGGGCCTATAGGAAAGCTGGGGAGGGACTTTTTACAAGGGTGTGTAGTAATAGGACAAGGGGAAACGATTTTAAGCTGAAAGAGGGTATTAGCTGAAAGATTGATATTAGGAAGGAGAGGGTGGCGAGACACTGGCACAGGTTGCCCAGGGAGGCTGCAGCTGCCACTTCCCTAGAAGTGTTCAAGGCCAGGTTGGATGGGGCTTTAAGCAACCTAGTCTAATGAGAGGTGTCCCTGCCCATGCAGGTGGGTTGGAACTAGATGATCTTCAAGGTCCCTTCCAAGCCAAACCAGTCTATGAGTCTATGATTCTTGAATCTTGCTGTGTGAAGTCCCCCCTGCACTGGCTGTGCTTGGGTGCCAGAAAATTCAAAGGGCATTCATGCCAACCTGGCACTACAACAGCTGCAGGGTATGGAAATTTTAAGGGGAGATTTTTTGCCTGTTGTGATCATTTAGGTGTCCAACCTGCAAGTATTCATGCACACATGTATTTTTAATTGTAAGAGCCTTACAGAATAACATTGATCTCAGAAAGATTAAATCCCAGCCTGTTGCTGCTGGGGTTGTGTTCAGTGGGTGGCAGCAAGAACCATCACTGGGCTTTGATCCTGAAGCCCAACACTAGGCCTGACCCAGCTCACAACCAGGCCTATTAGCTCTGTCTGTGCTAATATAGGGCTGCATGTTGTCTGAACTCAAGCTGGCTCTCCTTCACCCAAGCAGAAGAACCTACCTGCCTTTATTCATCTAGACAGATCTCTGAAGTCCCTGCTAGCTCCTCTAGGCATCTGCATAATTTCTGTAACACCCTGGAGCTCCTGCCATTGGGAGTGGCTGAAGCTCAGAGGAGCTAATATGCTGCCATCCATCTCCAGCATGTTGTTTCCTCGTCATCGAAAATGTCCTGGTGGGCAAGACAGCCCTGTTTTAGGCCTGATCACTCAGTTTTGGGCCAGACCAGGTATACAAATTAACCACAAAATCCAATCTGCTTCAGAAATGGGAAATCTGAGGCTGCAGTTCTTCAAGGTCAGGTGAGCAATTTCATGCTCTGCTACCAAAACCAACGCAAAAGTCTTTCACCTCCTTCTTGCTCAAGATCTGTCGATATAAACCTTTGCCTCCTCTTCCTTTGTTGGTTTTTTTTTTTTGTGGTTTTGTTGTTGTTGGGGTTTTTTTTGTTTGTTTTGGTTTTTTGTTTTGGTTTTCTCTTTGTTTTTTGTTTTGTTTTGTTTTTAAATGAAGCCTGACTGTTCCACAAAACTGCAGTTGGTTTCTGCTTTAAAAAGCATCTTCCTGGTTTAACACCTCTTCACACCCTGCACTGCAGAGCTGTAGTCCTCATCCCAGAGCAAAGGATGGTGACTGCCTTCCTATGAAGTAATGTTACCACCTAATGACCACAGTGTAAAGACACTTTCACCTGGTAATTATCAAGTAATGGTACATTGGCTGTAAGTCTAATACATATTAGCTGAACATTATGTGGAGCTGGGGAGGACCTGAGCAGGGTAATTGTACAGTGACACTCTGGTGGCACTGATCTTTCTCTTCCATGTGTGTCCAGGTTAG
The DNA here is from genome assembly GCA_020745705.1 of Hemiprocne comata. Lineage (NCBI taxonomy): Eukaryota > Metazoa > Chordata > Aves > Apodiformes > Apodidae > Hemiprocne > Hemiprocne comata. Next base: position 150,223,191 of record CM036586.1, on the reverse strand, counting down.
TGTTTAGCTATCCAGGAGGGAGGAAACATGCAGGCAAACCTTTGAGGACTTCTTGTACACTACAGAAACAGCACAAACACAGTTATAACTATATGATAGAGCAGGAGAGGCTGCAGTAGCATAAGATTATTTATTTTCTCTAAGTTAATAACTGGGTTAGGAATGGCTTCTCAAAGATGATAATTTTTAGTTATTATTATTTACTATTATATTATTATTAATACAGATGTAGTGACAGCATGCAACATGCAATATAACTTTGCTGTTGGTAATCACTTGCTAATCAGAGATGGTAAGATAGAATCATAGAAAACCAGGTTGGAAGAGACCTCAAGGATCATCTGGTCCAACCTTTTTTGGCATGGTCCAACCTTTCTAGACAAGATGGCTCAGCATGCTCTCCAGCTGAAACTTAAAAGTGTCCAATGTTGGGGAATCCACCACTTCCCTGGGGAGATTATTCCAATGGCTGATTGTTCTCACTGTGAAAATTTTTCTTCTTGTGTCCAACCAGAGTCTCCCCTGGAGCAACTTGTGCCCATTACCCTTTGTCTTTTCCATGTGACTCCTTGTAAATAGGGAGTCTCCATCTTCTTGGTAGCCACCCTTGAGGTACTGGAACATGGCAGTAAGGTCTCCCCTAAGCCTGAACAAACCCAGTTCTTTCAGCCTTTCATTGTACTGCAGGCTTTCCAGTCCTTTGATAATCTTCATGGCCCTTCTCTGGACCCTTTCCAGCCTGTCCGCATCTTTTTTGCATAGCGGGGACCAAAACTGAACACAGTGTTGCAGGCGTGGCCTCAGTAGAGTGTCTTCACTTCTCCCCATTGAACTTCATGAGGTTCTTGTTAGCTCACTCACTCTTCCAGCTTGTTCAGTTCTTCCTGGAGGGTGGCTCTCCCTTCAGGAGTGTCCACTGCTCCACCCAGTTTGGTATCATCAGCAAGCTTCATTAGGGAATGCTTGATCCCATAATCCAGATCACTTATGAAGATATTAAACAGCGTTGGGCCCAAAATTGATCCCTGGGGAGCCCTGCTTGTGACAGGTTGAAAGGGAGCTGTTGAGAAGGCTTGCTGCCTTTTGTGCTGCCTTTTGAGGAGGCTTGCTGCCTTTTTTTTCAAGGAAAAGAAAACTGGGGGAGCACAGATCAGTCATACTTTTTCAGAGAGCTAGCCTGGCCCTTTGCTGAGCAAATTTTAAGCACCTTTACAATAAGAATCCTGGTCCTGTTGATTCAAATGCAACATTTGCCCTTGGGTTTAATAAACTCAATGCTTTACCCTTAATCATTTCATATGAAATTTTTGTCATGGAGTTTGGGTTGGCCACCTCATGAGAAACAGTGCTTACACTAAAATAAACAAAACAAAAAGCCCCAACCCTCTGTAACCAAATCACTGCATCATTACAAAGCCATTAAAAATGCCTATGGAAAAGCTTTTCCATAGTACTAATTTTACAGGACTTACTAATTTATTCTGTACGGGCCATACTGAAACATTTAGAGAGGAAGGACAGATATAAACAGAACAAAGAGAAGAGAAATACACAGTAGAAAGAAGACAGAAACACATGGCAGAGAAAGGGCTTTTTCTTTTCATCTGGAAAAGAGGAGCATATACTGTAAGTTATTTATTTTAGTAAAGAAGCCAAACCCCTCAAATCTCCAGTCCTGTCACCATTCTGATACAGTTCCCATCAAACCTACAGTCTCAATATGTGAAACAATCCATCAGTCTCTCCGAGCCAGGGAGAGATCCTGCTGCCCAAGACACAGATTGATTTCCCTGCGAGTGCACAGACAACTCCAGGCTAGGCTGAAACAGAAACAAAGTAAAACAAAGGCTGACAGAACACTTTCATTTTAGTTTCATTACAGACAAATTCCACCTCCTCTGATTTCATCAGAGGTTTCTCTCCCATATTCATCTCTGGTTTCTGCTTAAACATCATATAATTTCATTTAAAAATAAGCTCTCACACACAGAGAACTAAACTCTTCTATGTAAATAAACAATATGAATCAGGAATATTATACAAAGATCTAAGCATATCCTCTTTATAGCAGTATATTGGAAAATGTGTCTGCATTTTCCCTTCCCAGACTATGTGAGTAGCTTCAGGAATAAGTTACCCAAAATTATCTGAGGCTGAGTTTGTGACAAGAACAATTACAGTTATGAAACATGTATATTTTGTTCACTAATATTAGAAGTCTGTGCACAGGCAAAGCCTCTCTTCTGGAGTGCTTATAATCCAATTGGATGTGTAATGGGCTTAGAATTTAACTTTGGAGGACAAAAATATCAGATGAGTGTTAACAAGCATGTGGAAGGTGTAAGACATTTTTCTTGGACAACAGTGGGACAACTTCAGAAGGACTGTCTTGGACAATGTGGATCTTTCTTAATCGAGGAGAGGATTTTTTTTGCTTGCTAAAAGACAGTCTTGTCACAAGTGCTCTTCTTGATCCTGAAGCATAAGTCTATACAGGGATGTCAGAGGATCTGAATTATGCAGGTAGTCAGCCCAGAGTGATGTCTTCTACCCTTAAGATCAATGCTGCATCTCTTTCAGACGTGAAAGGAAGGAAAAGACAGGTGGTAGCGCAGAGTCTGTACATTTACAAATTCCCTATGAAATTGATTGCTCCAGATTTCTACAAAAATGTCAGCTGAAGCCAACTTTCCTTCAACCTAACTGTTACCATTTTTCCATCAATTGCATGACAGTGGCTTCAGGGAATACCTGAAAAAGGACGACAGCTGATGACAGTGCTATGAGAAGCAGAAGGGCTGAAGGTAAGCAGAGCAGGCAAAGGGTGGCAGTGTATCAGATTGGAAAGACCAAGGGGCAGAACCAGGACCCTATTCTGCAAGGCCTTGGCAAATTACATTTACTCCCTGAAGTCAAAGATTTGTGTTTGTGCCTCCTGCTGAGGATGAAAGCTGCATGGCAAGCGGTAAGAATATCCTCTGCGAGCACAGCCTTCATAAAGCAGAGTAACAAAGACGTGCATTTTCCCATCACTGCATTGAGACCCAACCCTCAAAATGGCTGACTGCCACAGGGCCAGACTGACATAAGGGCTTATCTGTCCTATAAATGAAAATCCAGGTTTCATCCACGCTCTGTTAACTGTTCAGTTCCAAAGGCTTCAGCACCTTTTCTCAGTAACCACACTTGGCGATCGATATTTTCAGAAGCGGCTGACACAGCCTTAGAGGCATCCCATCTGTGTCTATCATCAGAGAGCTTCTCATCTCTGTACAACTGCATTAGCATTCACAGGGAATGAAGCCATATTGAAACAAAGACATTGAGTATGACACCTTTAAACAATACCTGAATGGATTTATTACCGAGTGTTAGTGTGTGGCAACATCCAAATAAACACTTAGGAGAGAAGCCCCAGAAAATACCAGCCATTGCACAATTACCTTCAAACAACCCTTCTGTACATCATTAAGTCTTGCCTATAGTAAGTCAAGCCAAACACAGCATGCAAACATTTTTGTATTTCAGCCTGTGCTAAATAAATGGTTTTTTCCTATTGTTTTTTTTAACTGCAGATATTTCCCTTTGAATCATCATGCACTAGCATAGGTCATTCTATTGTTACCTTAAAATTATGCATGTGCATCTGAATGCACATGAATAAACTGCAATGTTCAAACATTCAGACAACTGAATAGACCCTGCATGCCTTTTTTTTTTTTTTTAAACACTGTCTGCCCATCACTGTCCCCTGCACTTCTTAAGGGACAATGTTCTTCCACCATACTCTTATATTAAGAACTCTACTAAGCCAGCTAGACACCTAAAAGTGCCCAGAGTCCGACTCATTCAGTAGAGCTCTCCTCTCTATTAGGCATTTGTTTGAGGCCAAGAATAGAGCTTCGCCTAAAAAAAAAAGACTTTGGTGGGTCTTGGTAAGAGTTTAGTTCAAGGAGCTCAGAAGAAATCCATGCCTGATTTAACCACATGCCTCCAAACAGCAAACACAAAGCAGGCAGTCTTGCCCCAGGTCCCCCTGCCCAGCCTGCCGGCACAGCCTCTTCCTACAGGGCTGCATTACTCAGGGATCTGGCAAATTGTAACTTCTGGCCATTTTTATCAGTCCAGCTGGAGGGATGCTGTGGCTGGGCTGGGACACACAGGCCCTGGGGGCACTGTGGCTACACCTGCATCACTGTGCTGGCAACGTACAGCTTTTGCAGACCTGGCTGAAGTCCTCAGGCTATTTGGACTATGAGCTGCTAAAACCCAGTCTTAGCAGGGGAGGCAACCTAGCTGTTACAAACATATTGACTGATGAACATATTTGAGGATAAATAGTACACTGCAGCCACTGCCTTCAGCTTGCATTCAGGAGTCACTGTGAAACTGAGCTGCTCAATCGTCAAGCATGCTTCTGTTAAAAATGCTTTCCCTTTATTCCCCAAACATGGCAGTGTTAGTTGCACCTATAAATTACTTTTTAGTCCTCTTGTATAGCAGCATGAAAGGCAAGGTTTGAAATGTAATCTGGCACATCTACAAAGTACATACACTGTAACGCATCTGTGCTACAAACTGCAGCTTTCATAAAAGAAGTGGTTTTTAGTTGCTTCCTCATTGGTCAGCTGCAAGGAAGAAAATATTAAGAAACAAAAAACAGCATTACCAGAGTCTCTGCTAATATTCCTCTGTGTCCACTCACTGTCTTTGCTCCTAGTATTTTCAGCCGTTTCCTCCGCTATGGAGTGTGCATTTGCTCTCCCGTGCACACACACGTGTGTGCACACAGATGGACAAAGAGCATCCTTCCAGCAAGCAAAATACCCTGCATGAGGCTACAGACAACTGAAGGCTAACACATCTCTTTACAACACTCCGCAGTTGTTGTCAGGGCAGGAGTAAGAAGCCACAATATTTTTTTCTAAAGAATGCTGACTTTTTTTTTTATATTCCTCCCCTTCCTCCAGCAAACAAATATTTTATCAGTTTACCTTTAAAATAATACGCTTCCTGCCTCCTTCCTGGCCAGAAGAAATGACCGTTCCTGCCAGAGAACAAGTTTCTCTTTATTTCAGCACGCCTTGCCTCCTGCAGGCAGGGCAAGAAGCAATCAAGGCTGAGCCAGGGGACTGCCGGGGATGCCGGGCGTGAAAGGCGCGTTGATTCTGCCTCTCCCGAATCCCAACCCCTCGGCTGCAGGCATCTGCCGAGCGCTGCCCAGAGAATCGCATTTCTGCTTAATCAGGCTGGCTGCCTGCAGAAAGATGATTGCAAGCAGATGTACCCATGTTCTCATGTGAAAGGAATTTGGGCTTTTTTTGTCGGCTGGACAAGCGACCGGCACCTGGGAGTATTTCAGGGCTCTTTTAATTTCTTCCAGGTGTTAGGAGCCAGTATCTGATGGTGGGGCAGAGGGGAGACCCAGCATGCACGAGATGTGTGGGGGAATGGATGGCACACCTAGGGTCAGAGGGAGAAGCCACGAGCAGCAGGCTCAACTTACTGCAGGAAACAAGGCTCCATAAAGACCTGTTGGTAAATGCTCAAAACTTTGCAAGGCTGCAGCGGCAAAACCATGTTTTAATCCAGGCACGGTGTTTTTTTACTTCTTGTTATGGATAATTCAGGAAGAAAAAGCAGGATGGACATTGGTAATATCAAAATAATTGCTCTGAATCTGTAACTAGTGAGGGACCGAAAATAAGCATGGCATCTGTGTATTAAAAAGCTCTCGTTTTTGGTTGGACATCCACTTTGCAAATGGCCCAAGGAAATCACAATCAGTTTAAAGAAACTTTCCATGCAGTTACAGATGTATTTTGAAGGCATATTATGTATTTTTCACACCAGAACAGCTAAGACAAAATACATATGCAGGCATTCAGTGGAAATGGATGTACCCTTTGGATTGTACCTCAGGACATCTGGCCAAATGTAGGTAAATATTTCTGGCCATGGCACACATCTGTACATACAGTGGTGAAGCAGCTGTATACAATCTGTAAGGGCTTGGGTACTCCATACAGGGCTCACCTAAAGGCAACCAGCCACACATCCACATTCATGTAGGAGAACAAAGAAGCGGGGCTATATCTACTTGAAAGTAACATGATCAGGCACACCTCAAAAATAGCACTCCTGCAGCTTGCTGTTTACTGTGCAAAACCCAATCCACTTACACCAGGCATCTAAACCTAAAGGAACAGGACCTGAAAACCTCCAAAAGCTTTTCTCGTTCTTCGTTGAGTCCACAGAAAACACCAGTGCTTTCTTGAAGGCATCTGACCTCTTAGAAAACTGAAATTTAAGTTCAAGTCTGGTCCCTGAGGCTTCAATGCAGTGAACATTTTTTAACACCGGAGAGGAGGCAAGCAATCCTTGCCCTGCTTCTTCCCACACAGTTGTGTCTGCCCACACCGTTCTTCATACATCCATGCAGTGGTGCGGATCAGGGAAGCAGCTTTGGTTGCAAGTACCCCAAAGGAAAAAAGTAGAACAACCCCTCTGTGACTTCACCTGAACTCCTGACCCACCATGATTGAGCTGCAGCACAGCAGACAGGAGGGCACCAGGCAGGGATGAGGACCAAGTTAGATGACACTGAACCACTCTGATGGTTCATCACCGTGAACACACTCCCTTTTCCCCTCATCCCTTCCTGGAGCCACTCTCACTGGAGCCACCTTGGCTCTGATGGCACGTCCATTCACCCAGACAGTTTAGCTCACTAAGTTGACGGAAGACTAACCCAGCAGCAATGGGAATGTTCTGCTCTGCTTGCTGGCATTGTGAGCCAAGCGCAGTGATATGCCCAACAAGCATATGACCTGGCAGAATATTATCCCTAGTGACAGAGGTGATTTAGGAAGCATTGCCACCCAACATGGTGGTGTAGCCATGGTCACAGCTAATAATGGTGAAATCAGGCAGACTGGATTTCATCCCTGCTTTAATTGTGGGGTGGCAGCAGCCAAACACTTCATGATAATGGCTGTACAAACACATAAGGAGGTACAATGCTGTCTGCTTCCTTACGAAGCTCTCATGACTCTTCTGCCTGATTTACTGGAAAATGAGGAAGCCTCTGCAGGGACACCTGCTTAAAAGCCGCTTGGGCCAAGCCCCTCCAGTATCTTGTCCTGCAAGGGCTTTACAATCATAGAATCATTTTGGTTGGAAAAGAACTACAAGATCATCAGGTCCAACTATTCACCCAGCGCTGCCAAATCCACCACTAAACCGTGTCCCTGAGCACCACAGCTATATGTCTTTTAAATACCTCCAGGGATGGTGACTCAACCACTTCCCTGAGCAGCCTGTTCCAATGCTTGACAACCCTTTTGATTTAGAAAATTTCCCTTATATCCAATCTAAACCTTCCCTGTTGCAACTTGAAGTCATTTCCTGTTGTCCTATCCCTGGCCTTCTGTCCTGCCCAAAGGTCTTGTGCCTTGTAAAGGAGTCGTTTCACTCTAGTAGGTGAAGAGCTGCCAATTAGAGCAATTTCAGGACAGAAATCCAGTCCTCCTATGGCCTTTGGGCTGGGAGAAGGAGAGACAAATCTGCCACTGGTATCAGTCTTACAGCAATGGGAACAAAAATAGACTCCTGTGGCTTGGTTACTTTTTATCAGCTTGCTAACTCTGACTTTTTTTTTTTACAAGAATCATCATAGAATCATAGAATGGTTGGGGTTGGAAGGGACCTTAAAGATCATCTAGTTCCAACCCCCCTGCATTAGCAGGGACACCTTCCACTAGATCAGGTTGAAGATAGAGCATGTCTCCAAGCGTTAATCTTCGGGAGAGTTTGTGTCTAGTCTGCACTGCACACACCTTGCTGAGTCTTTAGAGACAGAAGCATGTGTTGAGGGGTTTCTCTTGCCATGCCTTACAGCAGCATGCACAGAGATGCTTCAGTGTGGCCCCACAGCTGGGGCTTCATACAACCCTCCTCTGATGTATGCACCTGACTCATATTGCCCTGACCCTTATTGTCCAGGCACCACAGAGCAGGGTATGCTGAGGGCACCCAGCCTGTTGCTGTAGGTGCTTAGGGACAACTGGTTATGTTGATATGCCTGAAGGCCACTTGTGGGGTAGTTTCGCTGCTCTGTCCTCCTGGCCACCATGTCCCATGGCACTGTCCCCCAGCCAGAAGAGCCTGATGGTGTCTTAGTATGCCATGGCCAGGGTGGCAGTGGGATGGCCTGTGGGGGACAGCTAAATCAGAAAGACACTGTAGCAAAGTATGTGAGTGAGAACCATCCCAGCGTGTGGCCTGACCTAGGCTCTCTTTCCACAGGCTGCAGTTCCCTGCCTAAACGTTTGGCACATGGGTCATTATCACAAGTCCCATATAAGATGGAAAGCTAATTCCCTGCCTGTCTGGATAAAACACAGACAAGCAGCAACTCTGGGAGAAACCCTCCATAACACAGAAACTGAAATTTCAGCCAAAGTGAAAACTTGAATAAAGGGATTTCTGATTTTGAACACAGCCACCTTTCTTGTAGATTCATAGATTCATAGAATGGTTTGGGTTGGAAGGGACCTTAAAGATCATCTCGTTCCAACCCACCTGCATGGGCTGGGACACCCCCCACTAGATCAGGTTGCTCAGAGCCCCATCCAACCTGCCCTTGAATGCTTCCAGCGATGGGGCAGCCACAACTCCTCTGGGCAACCTGTGCCAGTGTCTCACTAGCCTCACACTAAAGAACTTCTTCCTTTCTTTCTAACCTAAATCTCCCCTCTTCCACTTTAAAGCCATTACGCCTTGTCCTGTCACTACCAGCCTTTGTAAAAAGTCCCTCCCCAGCTTTTCTGTAGGCCCCTTCCAGTGCTGGAAGGCTGCTATGGAGTCTCCCTGGAGCCTTCTCTTCTCCAGGCTGAACAGCCTCAACTCTCTCAGCCTGTCTTCATAGGAGAGGTGCTCCAGCCCTCTGATCAGCTTTGTGGCCCTCCTCTGGATTTGCTCCAGGAGGTCCATGTCCTTCTCGTGTTGGGGGCTCCAGAATGGACACAGTACTCCAGGTGGGGTCTCACCAGTGTGGAGTAGAGGGGGAGAACCACCTCCCTCTGCATTTTTCATAATCAAAACTTTCCTGCATAGGTCCAATGTCCAGAAAGACAGCTCTTAAGCAATGCCCAATTCAGAGGTATAAATATTTAAGCACTACAACCAGCACCCCAGATGCATATATAATTTTGTAACAACTAACAAAATAAGGATTATGAAAACAATCATGAGACAAATAAAGTAAGAGTGGGTGAGAATTTTTCCTTGGCAGATAGCCTTTTGTTATTAAACTGGTAACTGAAGCAGAAAGCTACTGCTAGACAGATGCAAAGGGGAGAAAAAAGGTATATATAAAAAAAAAGGGTTGACGAGTCATTAGTCTGAATTACTGGAAAACTGGCAGCAAACTGACTGGTAGCTTCCAGCAAATTTCTACGTAAAGGTTTAGCAGAATCTTCCCAACTAAAGCTTTGAGAGGAATTTTATTGCTGATCACTAAGAAAGGCTTAGACATTAGCCTGAGGAAGCTTCGGTATTTAGAAATCTGGTGATGCAACTGTGATAGGGAAATGTCAGCAGAAGGTGGCTGCTTTTAGCACCAGGGGAGATGGACAAGAAAGGAAAGAACACAAATCCTATTAATGAGGGTATTTTATTTCTTGTTTCTTGACCCATATTATTTAAATAGCATGTCAGCCCAAATCAGAAAAAGAGACAGTTTCTTTTTTTACGTTTGTGATTTTGCCTATAATAGTGGTAAACAAGTCCTGCAGCTACTGAGCTATATAGTAACTAAATCAGCTATTTTGGATAAATTGTTCCTCTTCTCCTGTGGACTCTGCCTCTTTTGGCTGCTGCCCCTGCCTCCTCACATTCGAGCCATGGCTCTGTTTATATGGCTGCATTTCACAGTACCAGCAACTCCGGCTGGAATGCGTTTCAACCTCCCTTCCTTACGCTAATGGACCACGCTATGAATGGCCCCTTCTGTGAGGACAAAGATGAGCTCTCAGAGCTGAGCAGCATTCTGTGGAAAGCGTTGGCACACAGGTACTCTGTTGCCAGCTATATTCAATAAAAAACTACAGTAGCTTAATTTTTTGGGGGAGGAATATCTGCAACACCCCTTGTCCCACTTAGATGAGTGAATTCCATCAAAATCCTCCTGCCCTTCAGACTTCAATACTTGTCTACAACAGATGGCCCCATAAATAATACATCCTAGGAAACCTGATCAGCCACCTCTGGGCTACGCTTGAGCTCCTGTCTCTCATCATATCATCACTAGATTAGCCCTGGGAATTCTTTTAATTTAATCCTTTTAACAGGTCATGTGTGCGAGAAGTGGTGACTGAGAAACTAGAGGCATTTGGTTGGGCTAAACAGTGGGTAGGCTGGGCCTGGCAGGTCCCTGCTCTCTGCTTTTGGAGGCTTTTGCCACCATGCTCAGGTGCCGATCCCTTGCTGTCCAAGCTGGAAGCAAGGGAGCCCAGGGCTGATGTGGTTAAACATGAGGAGGCTGGGAAAGAGGGGCTGGGGACAGAGTATCTGAGTAGCCCTATCATATGTGGCCAGGGGCCTCAGCAGGAAAATCTGTCCTTTGAGCACTGAGGTGCTTGCTGCCTTCTCCAGGAGTCAAAAATATCATATTTATTTGAAGATGTAACACAGAAATCTGTAACTTCCATTTTCTTTGTCTTTAGTACTCCCTGCTTTTTCAAATTACTGGATTTTAGCAGCTGCTCAGAGATATCCCACAGAATTTATTCTCACCCTCATGCAAGCTCACTTCAGGCACCTGGGTAGAAACACTAAGTACCACTGATTAAGTTGGTCCTTCTTACAGTCACCCTGTGGTGACACCAGCCTCATGGCTTCCTGTCCTCCTCTCCCTTCCCTGCTACAGCCTGAGCTCCACATAAATTGGCACCAGGGCAGTCCCAGCTTGGCCAGTCAAGTCCTCTGTAAGCTGAATTTCATCTCACCGACCTCCACTGTGCTGGGAAGTGTATTTACAGCAATGTGCTATGAACAGCTTCACCAAAATGACCCCAACTTAAAAAACCAACAACCGTTCCTCAAAGCAAAGCAAGCAAAGATAAACCTCCATTTGCTGTTGTTAAGCTGGAGCTTCCCAAAGCCTTGGTGGACAGAGTTGCTGGCCAGTTTTATCTATATAATTCAGGTAGCAGCAAACTGGGATGCAGAAGATGGAGAACTGGGACTCTTTTGAATTATTTCCCTGCCCAGAAAATTGCATTGCAGACTTACACCCTGACATGGCACTCCAGGCTTTATACTTCTAGCACGGGAACTGCAAAAAAGCCCCTTCCCCTTGACTTCCCCTGCCACTAATCTTCTCTCTTCTGGTTCTTTCCAGGCACCAGGGCAAGACTCAGAATCACACAATTGTTCTGGTTGGAAAAGACCTATAAGATCATTGAGTCCAACCATAACCTAACTCTACCAACCATTAACCTAATTCTACCAAGTCCAGTGCTTAAACCATGCCCCTAAGCACCACATCTACATGTCTTTTAGACACCTTCAGGGATGGCGACTCAACCACCTCCCTGGGCAGCCTGTTCCAGTGTTTAATTACCCTTTCAGTGAAGAAGATTCTTCTAATATCCTCCTAATAGCCTCCCCTGCTGCAACTTGAGGCCATTTCCTCTTATCCTATTGCTCGTTACTGGGGAGAAGACACCGATCCCCATCTTGCTAAAACCTCCTTCCAGGTAGTTGTAAAGAGCAATAAGGTCTCCTCTCAGCCTCCTTTTCTCCAGTCTTAACAACCCCAGTTCCCTCAGATGCTCCTCATAAGGCTTGTTTTCCAAGCTCTTCATGGCCTTCAGCTGCCTGAACACTGAACAGAAATTAAAAGCTTGAGGACTGAGCTTCTCTGGCTCCTGCTGAGCCTGGCTGCAGCCCTTTCACAGAATCATAGAATCACAGAATGCCAGGTTGGAAGGGACCTCAGGGATCATCTGGTCCAACCTTTCTAGGTAATACCACAGTTTATATGAGGTGTGGTCTGACAAGTGCCAAGTAGAGCAGGATGATGACTTCTTTATCTCTGCCGGTGATGCTCTTGTTGATGCAGCCCAGCACCCTGTTGGCTTTCTTTGCTGCTGCAGTGCACCGTTCACTTATATTGAGCCTGTTAACCACCAAGATCCCCAGGTCCCTTTCTACAGGGCTGCTTTCCAGCCAGGTAGATCCCAGTCTGAACCACCCCCCCCTGGGCTATGTGTTCCCACACATACCTTACACTTCTCCCCGTTGAACTTCATAAGGTTCCTGCTAGCCCACTCCTCCAGCCAGTCCAGGTCACTCTGGAGGGTGGGTCTCCCTTCCGGAGTGTCACCCTCTCCACTCATCTTGGTGTCATCAGCAAACTTCATCATGGTGCTCTTGATCCCAACATCCAGGTCACTTATGAAGATGTTAAACAGCACTGGGGCCCAGTTTCAATCCCTGGGGGACCCCACTTGTGACTGGTTGTCAGTTTGAGGAGGAACTATTTACTATCACCCTCTGGGTATGGTCCATCAGCCAGTTCCCCACCCACTGCACAGACCACTTGTCAAGGTCGTAATGTGTCAGTTTCTCCAGGAGGAGGCTGTGGGGGACCATACTAAAAGCCTTGGAGAAGTCCAGGTAGATAGTGTCTACCCCTTGCCCTGCATCAACTGAGTGGGTTACTTTGTCATAGAAGCCAATCAGGTTTGTTAAGCACGATTTGCCCCTGGTAAATCCATGCTGGCTCTTCCCAATCACGTGCTTCAATTGACTTGTGACAGCCTCCAGGAGGATTTGCTCCATGACTTTCCCAGGAACTGAAGTGAGGCTAATGGGTCCGTAATTACCTGGGTCCTCCTTATAGCTGGGGGTGACATCAGCCTTCCTCCCGTAGGGGAAGCTCAGTGGAAGCCCTGGCCACGTTTCTGCTACCTTCTTTGCATGTATACACAAGGATGGATGTGCAGGATGAAGCCAGGGGGGTAAGCACTTCTGTAGGTATGAGGCATTGAGGCAAGTGCAGGGATTATGCACTGCCACATGAGCCAGCACCAGAATGCCTACTGTGTCCTAGGCTGCATCCAAAGAAGCGTGGCCAGCAGGTCAAGGGAGGTGGTTCTCCCCCTTTACTCATCTGTCCTGAGACCTCACCTGGAGTACTGTGTCCATTCTGGAGCCCCCAACACAAGAAGGACATGGACCTCCTGGAGCAAATCCAGAGGAGGGCCACAAAGCTGATCAGAGGGCTGGAGCACCTCTCCTATGAAGACAGGCTGAGAGAGTTGAGGCTGTTCAGCCTGGAGAAGAGAAGGCTCCAGGGAGACTCCATAGCAGCCTTCCAGTACTGGAAGGGGCCTACAGAAAAGCTGGGGAGGGACTTTTTACAAAGGCTGGTAGTGAGAGGACAAGGCGTAATGGCTTTCAAGTGGAAGAGGGGAGATTTAGGTTAGAAAGAAAGGAAGAAATTCTTTAGTGTGAGGCTAGTGAGACACTGGCACAGGTTGCCCAGAGGAGTTGTGGCTGCCCCATCGCTGGAAGCGTTCAAGGGCAGGTTGGATGGGGCTCTGAGCAACCTGATCTAGTGGGGGGTGTCCCAGCCCCTGCAGGTGGGTTGGAACGAGATGATCTTTAAGGTCCCTTCCAACTCAAACGGTTCTATGAGGATTCTATTATTCTATTATTACTTTTCATGCCTCCATGTCTGTCATGGCCACAGCCTGGCCCCTGTGGTCACACAGGCTGTAGTGGCCAAGCTCAAAGACCCATTTTTCAAAAGGTTTGTAAACCACTCTACTGCTTTAAATAACAGGACCGGAAAAGAAAAGCTGGGCTTAAGTCCTTATCTGGAAATTCCTGCAGGGTGCAAATATTTTAAAGTAGCACTGATGAAATGAATGGCTTTTAAATCATAACAAATCATATCTTGCATTTCTGTAATGCCTTTCATCCTATGTTCTCTTCACAAACATAAACACACCAAGTTCAACAGCACATCTGCCAAAGTATTGTGCTGTGTGGGAGCTTTCCCATCCCAGTTCAATAGACAAGCACCCCATGTCAGACAGGATATCTGCAGAAGAAATTGGAACCATTCTATGATATGATTCTGTTATATGATATGTGACCAAGATGATCTGACCACCAGCCTTATGCCCAAGTTGAGAGATATCCTTCCCTGGTAGCCCTGCAGATTTAATTGTCAAGAGACTGGGTCACAGATCCAGAAAATAAAATTTTGAGGAGGGAAGACTGCAGGGGACAAAGAAAATTCAACTTTTCCAGCAATCTTTTCTGAGCTATTCAGTGTCTATCCAGTGTATTGGCAACACAGAGATGTCACCCTGTTTAGGTTTCTGTCTCCTGCACGCCCGATTGGTATCCTACTGGAAACCAATTATCAGGAGACACATTTACTGTGTGGTGAATCAGAATTTGTTATTATCACCACCCCATTAATTTCCACACACATCTGCTGGAGTACTTGTTTCTGCCTGTGTCTCACATTTATCTTCATCTAATCCACTTTTTACTGCCCTTGTCTTAATGCCAGCAACTATCACGAGGCGCTGTAAACACTCATGAGTTAACCATTTGCAATCGCCAGCTCTTCAGACTTCACATTACACTAGTCATTGGAGTTTATCGAGGTTAAGTTCTGTGATATTGTCATTATTTAACTACATTATGAAAGAAGTCACAAGCAAGCACCCCAAGCTGGTCCCAGCACCCCAGGGGCATGGAGGGGACAGGAAGTTTGGGATTTTCAAAGAGGTCCCAGAATTAAGGAGCCCAGCTCGTCCTGGATGTCAGCAGGGCTGGGCTATGCTCAGCCCATGCCAGCTTCTTCTAGAAAGCTCAGCCTAAATGCTTTGATAAGCAAGTAAGTCAAGAGGTTCTGCACGTCCTGAGCTTTCTTCAGGTCCATCACCAGCCTAAATGTGCTTCAGAGGCCCTCACCCAGCTGGCTGCTGCCACCCTTCCCAGGCAGCAGGAAGGCAAAGTGCTGCTGGCTGGTATGAAACCTCAGCCTCAGCAGCCTTTCATCTCCTGTCTCTCGGCCACTCTCCAAATAGGACACTTGCTAGTGAAGGGGAAATGCTGCCGAAAAGGCAATGCATCCTGCTCACAGACGAGCAGGCTTCCTCTCTGCGCCTACTGCCTACAGGACACCTCAGGTTAAAATGTTTTCTGCTGAATCAAAAAGAATTTCTCCCATACTACCTGACAGCCTCTTTTCCTCTATCAAACGTAATGAGCTTCCCCTAATTAAAGGGCTGCAGCCAGGCTCAGCAGGAAGCCTCAGTCCTCAAGCTTTTCATTTCTGTTCAGTGTTCAGGCAGCTGAAGGCCAGGAAGCCCATGGTGACCCTTTCCAGGGCACTGCACTGCCTTCCCATGTCCTGTGTGGAGACACAAGCAGAGCCTGGGCTCCTTCCAGGCAAGGGTGGGCAGCAGAAGGCAGCACGTCCCAGGACCTGCAGGACATCATGTTAGCAGGTGGTCTGTTCTCAGCATGGTGGACACCAACAGATGGTACTCAAAGGTTTCTTCTGGTCTAATTCAATATCAAGTAATGGGCTAAATAAAATGTAAAAGAGGTCTCAACAGCATCTCCCAGCAAAAAATGATTGCCTCAGTGTGCTGCGATCTGTCCTGTTAGGATCTATTGTGCCTAGCTGGAGTTACATTTCTTTTCTCTGCCTTCATCTGAAATACATATCTAGTAGTCATTCATTGACAGGACAAAAATATCCCCCCAGAGCCCCTGAGGCAACTGTGGGAAGCCTGGATGCAGGGAAGTTCATTGCACTAATGGCCTTAGCAGCACTACCCAGCTGCAGAGTGCTGCCCAGTCTCTCCATGGACAGGGGAATCCTATTTTCATTTGCGCAGCCATCTGCAGCAGTGCAAATGATATGCCTGTGTCCACACCAGAATCTCCTCTGCCCCAATTTCCCCTCTGCACCTGATCCCCTGTAGCTTGAACTCTCTTGCCTACTCGCCCCTCCATGATTTTGTACAAATTATGTGAAGTTCATTTTAAAAGAGCAGCATTTTTGTAAGGGACGTGTTATCATAAGCTGACAGAGGTGCCTTGTGTAGTTGTGAAAAGAGCCCACCTCCTCCCATTCAGGCATTCTGGCATCCCATTAACTTTAGCAGTAGGAATTTCCATCCTGTGCCAAGGTTGAATTAATCTGACTTCAATTTCTACCCACAGGATCTTATTATTCTCTTGTCTGCAACTTTGTACCACCCCACCATTCCCTTATCAGCTAGATTTTTCTGTGTCTAAGAACATGTCACTGCTCAGCTTCCTCCTCGGTCAGAAAATCAGCCTCTCTACCTGAAGTCACACCTGGGAAGCCTTGGTCTCCAGGCTGAGGGTCACCATGACTGTCCTCTTGTGAGCTCTCCCCAGTATTTCTTCATCCTTTGTGCAGCGTGAACCCCGTAACTGGGCATCTCACTCCAGAAGTGGTCTCACCCTCGCTGCATAGAGGCATGGCAACATGCCTGCTTCTGTTTGATGCCCCTCTTCTTGTGCAGCATTCCCCTGGGAAGTCGTGTTGAGGAGGTTATTCATAAACACTCCCCTGTCTTCTGAGTCAGAATCTCCCATCTTACAGGTACTCCTTATATTTTCCAAGCTGCAATTTGCCTCTATTTTAGAAATAGTTATACGTGTTTTGGATGGTGATTATTAACCAGACATTATTCTTTCTCAGTAACCTGTCAGTATCACAGTATTTTCATCCACTAACTTTCCCACCGGGCATTTTATTTTATAGTAGATGTTGATTGTAACATCTCATGATTTAAATATTAGATTAAATTCTGCTGGTTAAAATTATTCATTCTTTTTTTTCACAGGTCTTCTTGACTGTAGTTAAATTATGTGTCTCTTCCTCTTAATCTCTTTCTGGTGGTGGATTGGACTATGATGCTTGCTGTCATAATGATGCTCCAGGCTCTTGTAGTGTAGAAGACAAGACGACTGTTGATCTCTATGTCAAAGGTAAATCCCAGCAGCTTATTTAGAAGCAATTTATCTTCTAAAGTTAAAGTTTAATTATTAAAGTACCCAAACATCTACCAGGTTAATTAGACAGGATCAGCAAAATCTCATTCAGATGTAGTGGCTTCCTTATTTACATTTAGATATGATCTGTTTCAGCTGCAATGGAGTCTGCTGTGAGCCTTCATATCCAAGTCAGCAGAAGTGCCTGCAGCCTTTTTTCCTTTCTCACTTGCTTTTTTATTTTTTTTCCTTTCCAATTTTTGTCAGTGTTGATTACATAGTGGTATTCTGCTTCACGCCAAATGCTTAGTCCTATCTGAAACTCACTGAAGCTGATGAAAGTCCTTCCATTGGTCTCAGAAGGCCCTACCTAAGGCTCATAATCTATGCATTACCTTGGGTGTAAGCATCTGAGATACGTAAAGAATATAATCTCTTTCTATCATGTCTTCTTTTTGTTCCTCTTTTTCAAACATGCCATACAAGCTGTTAATGGAGCAAATGACATGGAAACATAATCTGTATTCCTGCAGGTTTTGTGGCTGTGCTTGCTGCTTATTCCTTATCACCCAAAGTGATAAAGCCATGTTGGTGATACCATAATTGAGTTTAGTGGAGGTGATTTATCAGGTTGCTAACAGAGAATGAAAATTTTCAGAGCAGGGGAGTGGGTATGGGGAGACAAGCAGCAGGAGAATATGAACTTTTCAGAAACAAGAGTCTTGGATTTCATGTGAGTGGTTGTGCTAATGAAAACCAAGGGAAAATAATCATAGTCACAATAATTTTGCTTACAGAGCAGATGATAGCTTATCTAAGGAAAAAGGATTTCAAAGTTCTTCATGAAATGTCACCTGGGTTTCATTATCTCTCCAATAACACCTAGCATGTAGGATCTGTTTTTCAGTCCTTGCTGTCAACAGATTAGGAATAAGTCTATAATTCTTCGTTATGCAAAGAAAATGTGGAAGAGTCCCATACTTGAACACAGGAACATCAAACATACTTTAATGTTTCTTTCACGGGAAACAACAATTTTTCTCAAAAGCCAAAGCAAAGCCCTAATGGGCTCAAAAGAAAGGCCTGATTTCAATAGAGTTTGAATGAAGCTTTTGTTTACTTTATTTTCCCTTTCTAGTGTTATCTAATATTTGCATTGTAGCAACACTCAAAAGCCCCAAACTCAGGGTCCCATCATGCTGAGCTCCAGCAAAACATCCATGAAGACATCAGGCTTTGTAAGCGAATGTACACCTAATGGCTGCTGGAGCTTGTGAAATGGCAGAACCCCACAGTCATCTTCAGGGGCCTCAGGCCTGGTGGCTTCCACACTCCCGGGGCTGAGAGTAAAAGTCACGTCTCCTGGAAGGGGGCAGGTGGTCAGATGTCCAATACCTGTGGCCATGTGTTTGGTGAAACTGCATCTCTGCAGTTAATCAGTGAGCCATCAAATTTAAAATTATGCCAGTGCTTCACAGTGCTGCTGAACAGCTTAGGAGGAAGTGCTGGGACCTGGCACCAATAGCTGAGCAAGGCTCTAGATTGAGAGCCCACAGGGTTTCTGGGCACTGGTGCCTATGTACAGTGCTTACCTTCAGAGCTCACCAACTTCCTCACCAAGGACAAAATAAATCCATTATCATAATAGGTTCAATCTTTTTTGGCTGGGGAGCCATGGTTTTGGAGAAATTCTCCTTTTTGTGTAACCCATTGTTCTGTTTTCCTCTCTAACAGTAGAGAAAATGTGAAACAGCCTTATAAAGAATTTCTAAGTTTGATAAATTAACCATCTCCCTGCAGAGTGATCAATTACAGGAGATGCTGGGAAACGCACTTGCCCATTTCAGAATGTCTCAAATTCATTAGTTATTCCACTTGAGTCACAACTTAGTGAGCAAGACAATGAAAATGCCTTTGGTGTAACTCTTTGCAGTGTCTGTGTTTTTAAATACACAGCTAACAATTTACCATTCCCTCCTTTTCAGTTGTTTGTCTTATTTTTCATACAAAAGAGAATGTAATCAGCTTTTCTATTAAATAAAAAGATGAGGATAAAGTTCCCAGTGTTAAATCTCGTCTCCCAGCATCTTCTTATCTCCACACAACAATTGTTATTTCCTAAATCTTCTATTTCCCATTATCCTGTGTGTATTAGTTGCTGCTTTTTCTATCAAGATTTCTCTTAGGCAGGCCTCTAAAATTGCTGTGGCAACATTTTGTCTCATATTTTTTTCTCTTGTTCGGTAGGCAAGGGTAGCTTCCTTGCTTAGAACTCATTCCAGGAGCCAAGCAGCACTGATCATCAGGGACCAGTGTGGATCCTTCCCTCCCCCCTAGGCCCATGATGGAACTACCTTGAGAACCCTGCACCATGGTCCCCTCTCGGTTTCAGAAAACCCACCAGGATGCTCAGAGGTGCTGGGGGTGTGATGCTGCAGGTACGTCTGGTCTGCCATGGTTAATGCTGCATTCAGATCCTTCAGCCATGTGAAGTCATGATGAAGCCTTGAAGAGCCGCTTGGGTTCCTCTGCCTCAGCCCCTGTGTGTCCCCTGATCGTTTGCTCTGCAGTTCCCATGGCAGGGCAATGTCTCCTGGTCAGGACAGTAATTCAGCCATGCAGGTTTGTTGAACGTCTGTGGTGTGAGGATGCTCCTCACACAGCCTCTACAGTCCGCTGTCTGGGAGACTGCAATCCCACCTGAGGAAACAGACACAACAAACAGATGAGCAGGCATAAGGCAATGGAAAGAAGAAAGAAGAACTGTGCAGAGGTCTCCAAAACCCAGAAGAAAAACAGGTGTGAAGGAGTTGTCACACAAGTTTGGCCAAATTCTGCAGCAAACCACTACACTGAATAAGGAGGGGACTTGGTCCACAGGACTGTGGTGGCTGCCAACATTCTTTCCTGCTGGTTCTTGAACTATTGTTTCATGATTAAAGCATCCAAAGGCCTCAGGCAAGTTTAGCACTGTGATGTGCAAAGGGATGCCATTGGTGCACAGAGAATGAGAAAGCCTTTCTCCAAAAGGAAATTCAGAGGAAGAGCACAGGATTCAAAGACAAAGGGCTTCAAATAACTGAAGGCTGTGGACTTCAGGCATTAGGCTGCTCCTCTCAGTGCCTTTGTCTAAGTAACTCATGACTTTTGGAGACCATTACAAGAGTCCTACCCCCAACCCAGGCCTGAATGCAAGTAAAGCGTTGTCAGGGCAATAGTCCAAACTCTGCTACAAGCTCAGCCTGAACAACTAGTAGCAGTAATGCAACTGGAAGAAGCTTGTTGAGTCATTAAATCCAATCTTTGGCAATCACAGGCAACCACGTAATGGAAGGATCCACACCCCTTCTTTGCTTTGCCCCAAAAAACTTCATTAATCCATGATAAACTCAAGATCTTTGGTGCTGAAATAAAGCACACAACAGTCACCTCAAGGGACCATAAAAAGGTAGCAAAAAGGGTCCTAATGTCCTAGGGCTATGTCAAAGTAAGAAACCTCCTAGGGTAAAAAGCCCAGATGATCTTCCAGGGTGGGCTGCACCCCGTGTTCCTTTGGAAGGCAAAATCCCCATTGTTTCTTGATTTTATTCTTATTTCTAACCTGGTGATCATCTCAGTTCTGAGTCTGAGGACCGGAGAGATGGCCCAGGAACTCACAAGGTTCCTTAGTCCTACACAGAGAAGCTTTGCCTGCCTCCTGCCTCCCCTCTTGCTGTAGCCAATCTCTGACAGAGGAGAAACACCAAGCATGGTGTCTTGTCCAAACCTTCCCTGCTCCCCACAGCTAAACTGAGCATGAAAGGAAGACAGGATGTGCCCTGGGTTCTACAAAGGACCATCAGGAGCATGGAATTAATTAATCTTTATCCCAACTTGGCAGGAGTCACAATCAACAGAACATTTTGCCAGAGTATCTGGCTGAGGATCTAGTTGCATTTTCATTATTAACCCTGATTTGGAACTTTAAGTCCTAAGCCATTTCTGATCTTCTCATATTGAAACAGGAAAGCTCTGGAAAGTCATGCTTGCAAGGGACATGGTAGGTAGGAGGCCTATTGCCTGCCAAATTAATTCAGAGAAACACAGTTCAAATCAGAGTTTAAGAAAATAAAATAATAAAAATAAAATCAGGGCATCTTTAAGTTCCTCAGCTCCTGCTGTTATTTTCCTGCATGACATAATGTTCTTCTATTTTTGAGATGATAAACACTTCCACAGCAACAATTTTGATGTCACAAACAGAAAATGATTCCAGGAGAGAGATGAGGCAGAAGCAGATGACCTCCTTAAAACGAATAATACTAATCCTCTTCTGCAAATACCCTTGGTGACAAAAAGCCAGAAGAGGAGAAATACAAAAATGAAGTGATATACAAGTCCCAGAACTGTCATCACAGCTTATGGTTTGTTTTAAAGCCTCCAAATAAGACACAAGTGGGCTTTCTACCTATAGCTATTGCTGTCCCTGTCCTACATGCACCCCCCCCCCCCAAAAAAAAAAAAAAAAAAAAAAAAAAAAAAAAAGTGGTCCTCTTTCTACTGTGGAATTCTGACCAGGACATAGTCATAAGCACCACAACAGTGCAGTTCCCACAGAAGACAAGGTCAGAGTTTGACCCCTCACTTTATTTTTAAACACACTTTTTGTCAGTAAGAGTAGTTTCAGGAAAACAAAACAAAACAAAAAAGGTCCTGATGTTTGATGAAATTTCAGCAAGGAATCAGTTGATGCATTTACTGTCCATACTGTGGTGGAAGACCACCATAGCTTTCTTTCAGAGGGATGAGTATACCACCATAGATGATACATTATTATCGTTCGGGTGAAATCAATGTCTCAGAAAATGTCAGAACTGAAAGAAAAGGTAAAAGAAAAACACCAGCTATGAATTTAGGGCAAATTTATGATTTGCCTCTAGTCAAGAGAATACATAAGATAAATCAGGGAGAACAGGAAGATGCTATGTGAAGTTCCAAAGGTGGGCAAGAGAAGACTTTCATTGAAGTGCCTTGAAAGGAGACTTTGGAAAGAAAAGCTTCTTAAACATCAAAAGATAAAGGACACCAATCAGCCTTAGTGAATTAGTCTTTGAAATGCAGTACCAACTTCCAAATCAGCAGAACATGTATGGATTTAAGTATAGCAGCACAATGTTCTCTCGTACTTCTGAAAAGTTACTTTCACAAATGAGACAACATGCCTCTATTAACAAAATTCCTTTTTCTGCAGTCTGTGTGTCCAAAAATAAACCAGTAAAGCTGAAAATCCTCATGTTGAGAGAAATTAAGAGGACTGCCTAAGCTGCCTATTTAAAATCTTTCCCAAAGTCAGTTGCATCCAGTTTCTTACTTACGTTAGTGCTCATCTAATCGCTGCAGGTAGCAACCCAATTGCAGTACGTAATTCAGACAGTTTTGCAGCTCGGATTGAGTACATCAGGTTAAATGTAGAGCCTGTTGCTTTTGGTCTCCTGTCAGGAGGTTATTTTTGCACTAAAACGGCCATGCCCAGCTAGAGGAGCAGGGTGAGAAGTGCCATGATGCCGGTTTTCCTGCTCAGCTGCTTGCTGAGCGTATAGCAACCAAACAGGCCACACATTTTAAACTGCACCCATCCAGGTACACACACATTTGTCCTATTGGCTTCCATGAGATAAAAGGAGAGATAGAAAGTACAGTTTCATCTCCAGCTTGCATGAGATGATTGCAGACACCTCGGAGAACAACAGCACAGCTTGAAGTGATGAAGCGTATTTTCCAAAGGTGCTGCAATACAGCCAGCAGAAAGAAAACCGTGCTGAACTCTGTAAGAGGAGCTGGACAAATATATTGTAACATAAATATACTACTGGATACCTGCAATTTCTGAGAGACACCCCCCCAGTTCAGCAGGGAAGTTTGCTAGCAGCCCCGTGCTGTATACGAGGTGGTGAGGAGTGGTGCTTCCTCAAACCGCCCTGAGGGATGAGATGAGTGTGGCCACCTTCCCCTTCTAGGGCAATTTGTCAAGGAAAAACTGCCAAGGAAAAAACAAGGGAGCAAGACAGGGAAGACCTTTGTCTATTGAAAAAAAACGCTTTCCAACCACACAAAAAAATTCCCCCAAAAACCGCATTTTGTTCTGGTCCCGCTAAGGAAGCCTGAATAAAGGAGAGACAGAAGGAAGATACTTACCTATTTAAAATAAATTATTCAGACATTAATTTTTGAGACTTGCACCATATGGCCGGAAAACTTTTCAGGGGGAAAAAAAAATAAATTTCTCCTGGGACTGAGTTTCCTTTTGATAGAAACTTGAGCAAGGGTGTGTTCGCTGGGGGCCTTTGAACACTCCTTGTTAAAGCAGATGCCTGGCTGCTTACCTGTGGCAATGATACATGGCTCTTCCTTTCATTAGTGATTTGGTTTGCTTTTCAGTGGTTGGGTTTACAGCTCTTCAAGGACTTTTTTAAAGGGTGACTTGTCAGTTCTCTTCCTATATACCACTCTTTTAAGCAAAGACTAGACAGCATGCAAACTACATGCTAAATAATATTTAAAAGCATGTCCTCTTTGGCACCCTTGTAGTTGCGAGGCAGCTCTGTGCCAAGGTGACCTCCCCGAGGTGCTCTGGGAAGAAAGAGGCCAAGAAAGGCAGCAGTCACCACACCGTTGGCACCTAAAACCTTTTCCAGGCCCGAGTCTGAGTTTCCTGGCTGAGAGAGCCGTTGCCTCACGTCAGAGTCCAGTCAGAGATGGAAGCAAGGGCACTGGGAAGACTGGAAAGGGGTGGAACAGGATTCAGGTCAGGTTTATAGTGAGCTTGAGACTGAATTTCTTGCAGTAAAACACAGACAGTTGAGGCCAGATGGATCCAAGTATTCAGGATCATACGGGGAGAGTCTTGACCTTCTCTCTCACCTGCACATTGGGGATCATAGAATCATAGGATGCCTTGGGTTGGAAGGGACCTTTAAAGGTCATCTAGTCCAACCCCCCTGTAGTGAGCAGGGACCTCTTTAACTAGATCAAGTTGTTCAGAGCCCCATCAAGCCTGATCTTTAATGTCTTCATGGATGGGGCCTCCACCACCTCTGTGGGCAACTTGTTCCAGAGTTTCACCACCCTCATTGTAAAGAACTTCCTCCTTATGTCTAATCTAAATCTATCCTGCTCTAGTTTAAGACCATTGCCCCTCATCCTATCACTAAATGCCCTTGTAAACAGTTTCTCCCCAGCTTTCCTGTCGGCCCCAAGGGCCCAGGGATCAGGCAGCGCATTGACTACAGGGGGTCCCTTTAACTCCATCCCTTGGCATGCACATTGGATGTGGAGCACTGCAGCAGGACACACCGAGAGAGCTGGGAGGAACAAAAACACACCTGCTTGAGCGGGAATCTTGTGAAGGAGGCGGAAGGCTGACGCGGCGGGGGGCGTGACCGAGAGCCGCGGCAAAATTTAAAAGCCGCCATATCGGCAGCTCCCTCAGGCTACGCTGCAGCGCGGAGCGGAGAGCGACAGTGGCCATCGCTGTGCGCAGCGCCTGCCGGGCTAGAGTGAGTGGAGAGAGGGCGCGGACGAAGCAGCAAACAGTGAGGGCTGAATCGCGCTGTACAGAGGGGCTCCCGAGCTCAGGGACGCCCCCACTCGCAGCCCGACACCCAGCCGGACCAGGAAGTCCGCGGCGACCAAGCAGGAGCGGAAGAGGCGTAACCAGAAGCCAGGCGGGAGATTTAAACACCCCTGGGATGCGCGGTGAACAGGGATGGGCAATCAGGACTGCGGTAAGACAGTTTGTACGGGGCAGTTTGTGCAGGCAGGGCTCTGAGAACTGCCAGCTCAGAGGGCCGACAGCATCCTGGGCTGTATCAAAAGAAGTGTGGCCAGCAGATCAAGAGAGGTGATTCTGCCCCTCTACTCTGCCCTGGTGAGACCTCACCTGGAGTACTGTGTCCACAAGAAAGACATGGACCTGCTGGAGCGTGTCCAGAGGAGGGCCACGAAAATGATGCAAGGGCTGGAGCACCTCTCTTATGAAGAAAGGCTGAGGGAGTTGGGGTTGTTTAGCCTGAAGAAGAGAAGACTCTGGGGGGGACCTCATAGCAGCCTTCCAGTACCTGAAGGGGGCCTACAGAAGGCTGAAGAGAGGCTTTTTACAAGAGCACATAGTGATAGGACAAGGGGTAATGGTTTGAAACTGCAGGAGGAGAGATTTAGGTTAGAGATCAGAAGGAAATTCTTTAGTGTGAGGATAGTGAGACACTGGAACAGGTTGCCTGGAGAAGTTGTGGAGGCTCCATCCCTGGGGGAGTTCAAGCCAAGGTTAGATGGGGCTGTGAGAAACCTGATCTAGTGGGAGGTGTCCCTGCTCATGCAGGGGAGTTGGAACTTGATGATCTTTAAGGTCCCTTCCAACTCTAACCATTCTGTGATTCTATGACAAGGGGTAATGGTTTTAAACTGAAAGAGAGGAGATTTAGGTTAGACATCAGGAATAAATTATTCACCTTGAGGGTAGTAAGGCACTGGAAGAGGTTGCCTAGGGAGGCTGTGGATGTCCTCTCCATGGAGGTGTTCAAGGCCATGTTGGATAAGGCTTTGTGCAGGCTGGTCTAGTGTGAGGTGTCCCTGCTTATATCAGGGAGGTTGGAACTTGATGATCTTCAAGGTCCCTTCCAACCTTAACCATTCTATGAGTCTATGATAAGGCAAGCTCCTGGGAGACAAAGGATGAGACCTGCGGAGGAGAGATGGGTTCTGTCACTGACTCCCTGCAACGAATGGGTTGACACCAAGTGATGCACAAGGCCATTTACTGCTTTAATACTGAAGTGTCAGGGTCTTGCTCAGTCAAAAGGCCTAGAGAGTAACAGAGGGAAAATCGTCTTCAGGAGAAGGCTGTAAAGACTGGGATCAGTGCTGGGGAAGAGGGTATGACCCCTGTATATCTGTGATACACACGGGGAAGCACAGGAGCACCCCAGCAGCTGTAACACAGCTGATACAGGTCTGGCAGTTGATGGAGGGACCAGCTACTGGGAAGTATCTGCTTCAACCCCTGGAGGGGCTGCTCACCTCCCACACAATGCTCTTTGGCCTTCCTGCTAGCATGTCTAGAGAGGCTCATGGAGCTGAGAGCAAGCTAATGATTTTCCAAAGACAGCAAATCCTGGAGTGGAGGAGGGCGACAGGAAGCCCTCTGGCCACATGATGTGATTGTGCCCCAATATTTTAAAAAGCAAAGATAGATGAGAGGACTTAGCCCAGGTCAAACTATCCTAAGGTGGTCTCTCTGGGATGGCAATTAACCAGGAATTGGCGCGCACACACACACACAAAAAAAAGTCAGAGGAGGAGGGGGATGGGAGAGCATCCCTGCAGCCCCTGATTTATGTTTCCCCTCCCTGGATACAGGACTTGCAGCCATACTAGATCTCCTGCTGCTGCCCTGAACCCTGGACATGCTGGGAACTGAGCTCCCCCATGCTGGCCACACTCGCCAGCAGCTCCTCTCTGCTAACTGTAGGAGCCTGGAAGATTCTGGAGTGGTCTTACATCTTTTGGCTGCCTTCCCTGTCCCCAGCCCTCTGCTGTGTTTTAAGGCAGTTTCTGAAAGGAGGGCCCATCCCGCAGGATGGCTGATGCGTTTCCAAGAGTCAAGGAGAGCTGATGTGACTGCTTGGCTGGTGAGCTGCTGCATCCTGGCAGTACAGGCACAACACCATGGCACAAGGACACGTGACAAGTTCTGGGGATTGGATTATTTTATTTTGTTTAGTATATATCTTGTACACAGTGCCATGGCCCTTACAAGGGTGGACATATTCCGTCAGGCAATGCTTAGCTCTCTCCTGCTGCCCCAAAAGCCTGATCTTGCCCCTCTCTCCAGCCATGGAACCACAGTGCCTCTTGTCTGGGTTTGCTTTGGGCAGCTGGGCCTCTGAAATATGAATGCATGTATTTTCCCACCTTCCTTCTTCTCCCCTTCTCAACAGGCTCATCTGAAGTGCTCGCGCAACAGATTGCACCTCTGGAAGTTGGGCATCTGTGCACCTTTCCTTTGCTTTTTGCTTTTCTCCTCAGATAACTTCATTCCTCTCCCCTTACCAAGGCACCTCTGCTATGTCGTCACAGACCTGCAGGCAGAACTGGACTCTCCTAAACACTGATGGCATATTATGAAGTAATTGTTTTATTCAACACGTGGTGATCAGGTAGCTGTCACCCTCTCTCTCCCTGCGGCAGATCACAGATGTACCTGTGCCCCCAGCGCCATCAGGTCCTGCCAGTGCCTGTATCCACCACTGAGAGTCCCTCAAGTGACACTTTGCATGTTCTTCTGCTTCTGTCAGCAAAAACCATTAAGGTTGCTTTTGCTGCTCTTTCCCTTCACTCAGCTCTGACTTGGTGCCAATGTGTATCTGCTGTCTAGGACTACCCCCACTCCCCCAAATGACAAACTGTGTTAGCACGGATCCAGCTGCAAACAAACCCCAGCGCTGCAAAACCTGTAACAGGGCCTTTGGTGCTTACCAGGATTATTACAAGCTATTAGTCAAGTACCTGAACGTACTGGGCTATGTAGAAAGATCATAGCTTTGTTTTCAATTCGCTTTTTCTCTTCTGAAAGCTTTCTGTTACAGCAGCCAAATGCCAAACTCCTGCCCATGCACTTAATTTTCGGTATGGATGCCTAGCAAGCGAGAAGCTAGATTGGGAACCCTTCTTCTCTGCCTCATCTAGTAAACATTATCAGCTAGGGGTCTGTGAGCTTTGATTCAGGTCAGCTGGCATCAAAGGAGACTCAGGAATGTTTGCTTTCAATTCCAAGGGTGAACAAAATAATCTGTTCTAAAGGTCAGGCCTCTGCCTGCCCTTCATCAGGGGTCACTTTGTGTGGGGGGAAGAGGAGAGAGGAGAAATGGTGTGCTGAGCAAAAGTCTCTGCTTTGTTCTTCTGTGTTACAGCCAGCATCAGCAGACCTCCAAAAGAGGGAGGTAACCATGCTACCACTTGTTAAAATATTTTTACTAATAAAGGCACGTTTAATATATCACCCAGAGGAGGAAGAGTTCCTCCAATTCAGTATTTTCCTCTTTGAGCCTGGAATAGCTGCGACCAATAGTTAGTGATCTGAGAGCAGTGGCAAAGGGGAGATGGGGATCAAGATTTAGTTTTTCTAAGAGGTTTGTTTTGGTTTTGGACATGACAGTCACTACTGCCAGCTCTTCCCTGTCTGCTGCCTCCTTAAATCCAGAGTGGTAATGTGCAAAGCTGGAAAAAGCATTCACTTTCCCAGCTCAGCCTCCACCTTGCCCCAGACATTTACCTTCCTGATTAGGCAAATTCTGCATCTGCAAATACTAATGCTTTTCATGCATATTCTTTCTTTCTGGTAATTTCCTTACCTTTTAAATTTATTTTGTGCAAAAGGAATTATTCACCCTGATTTCTGAGCATCAGCTACATTCTCCCAGGCAGTGCTGAATCGGCTGTAACCCTTCATTCCTGATGGAGAAGAAGAAGCAGGGTCTTGCAGCCAAGTGACTACTGAGGCAAAGTGAAGAAGCTTCAACAGGAAGGTATGAGAGACATCCCCAGAGAACCCAAGGGATAGAGGAGGAAGCCAATCCATATCTACCACACCCTGCATTAATGCTGACACCTTCTGGGGGGAGGGGGCCCTCTTTTTCCTCCTGCTGTACTTTGTGAGAAAGGCTTGGTAAATGCATTTAATTCAATGCATCCCCCTCAGGCATTGCAAAGGGACCCTAAGCACCCAGCGCCTGATCCTGCTGGGTAACAGGGCTCACAACAAGGTGCTGCCAATACACTGAGTGTGAATCCCACTCAGAGAAACCATGGAATAAAAATCTACTGAGGAAAGGCTGAGGGAGCCGGGTCTCTTTAGCTTGGAGGAGTCTAAGGGGTGACCTCATTAATGTTTACAAATACATAAAGGGTGAGTGTCAGGAGGATGGAGCCAGACTCTTCTCAGTGATGTCCAGTGATAGGACAAGGGGCAATGAGTGCAAGCTGGAGCATAGGAGGTTCCACATAAACATGAGAAAAAACTTTTTCACTGTGAGGGTGACAGAGCACTGGAACAGGCTGCCCAGAGAGGTTGTGGAGTCTCCTTCTCTGGAGACATTCAAAACCTGCCTGGAGGTGATCCTGTGTAACCTACTCTAGGGGATCCTGCTCTGGCAGGGGGGTTGGACTAGATGATCTTTCGAGGTCCCTTCCAACCCCTAACATTGTGATTCTGTGTGATTCTGTGATACTTCTATAGAGCCAGCCATTTCCCATGCTTATGAGTTTTCTGTGGGCTTTCTGAATATCACCCCAAATGCTGTGACCACAGAGGACCATAATTTAAAAGCACATTTTTCAGCTTGGTGCGTGAGGGGTGACTGTACAAGTCCTTCATTCCTCCTGCTGGAAGTGCACTTCAGAAGCTTCCCAGCAATTAAGTGTAATGCAGCAGGACAACAGGTCCTTTGGACATACACCTCATTTCTGTATGGAGAATGGGCAGGTGGCTTGTTGTGGATACAAAATCCAATGAACTCAGCATCTCTTCTATTCTAGAAAAAATGTTCCTCAACTTAATTTGGTCCTGTGAGCAGGTTGTGATTTTTTTGTAAGCTTTTGTGAATGTTGTTAACCAAAATACAATGCAGCAACTATTGGCAAACTGTTATTTCTGCTGCTTCCTCATCTATTTCTCTCTGCTCTGCATCACCCCTGACTCAGGTTTGATGACATTGTGGCAAGATAGCTGAAGCCCTCCCACCAGCCTGCTCATTCACACCACCTCAACACCTATTTAAAAACATGCTCTTTTTATATCTTTTTATTTTTCTCCCCTAGCTGCTTTTTATGAGCTCTGATCTGGTGGCACAACCCCATCCCCAGGGACAGGGGAACTCTGTCCTGTAGTACCACTGCAGAATTCACTGCTTTATCAGATCACAGCCTACTTGTTAATTCACTTAAATCATATGAAAAAGTGTTCTGGTGAAAGGATCAGGAATAAATAATATATCTTTGTCGCGAACCGAGATAGGGAAAGCCACGACCCACTGCCTTTCACAAAGGAATCGAGGGTTATCACTCCCTGTTGCACTCACACACAACGCTCAAGAATCAGTGGGTTTATTAAAGGCACTACGGTCTAGACAAGGTTATTTCTACAGAACAATAACGATACACATATATATATAGGAATAAACAAACAAACAATACAAGCAAACAAACACGATAGGAATGATTCTACCCCCTCCACCCCCCGTTCACAGTCCCGGACAGGGATAGGAGGGGAGAACTCGGAGAGAGCCTTTAGGAAGACGAGTAGTAATAGGAAGATGTATGTATGAGTGTAAGAATGTCTGTAAGTGTTAATAGGAAATGTCAGAGTGTAGTCACGTTCGCAAGTCTCACCACCGGGGTACGGCCAAAGCCGATCCCTAGTCGGGATCCTTCTCCAACTCCTTCAGGCAGGCAGTCCGTTCGGTACGTCCACACGCCAACAACCACAGGAAAAGGCGCCTCTGGCTCCACGGCAGCCCCCCCACAGCGCTGCACACGCGGCGGCGGTCACCTCCGTAGCAGCTGTTCAGAGACCGCGCCTGCCGGCTCCACTTCCGGCTCCGCTTCCGGCTCCGGCCCCGCTGTGCCTCCTGGGAGTTGTAGTTTGTGGTCTTGTGCGCATGCACCTGGTACTCACCAGTGCCGGGGAGCACGTCACTAGGAAGGGCCAGCAAACGTCGCTGGCTTAAAGGCCATCAAGGAGTCCGTCTCTCACATCTCACCCCGTGGCTTTTATGACAGCGACTTGTTTCCTGTGTGATGTGTGTCTAGGTATGTGTTTGTATATATATATGTACATGTACATCTGTACCCTATCAGGCTCTTGTCCAAAGTCTTACCTCCTTCCCTATTTAAGACATATATATAATTTCACATAATTCCACATATATATATTGGAGATATATATATATATATACAATTATACATGTGACACTTTACGTGTGTTTCTGAGGGAACAATTCCCTATATGCGATACCACATATGCATATATATATATGAAATACACAAGAGAAAATACCACATAAATAAAAGACCTGTTATGACTATATATATATATATTGGTGCACCATTAGTACCTTATGTACATACAACAACCCCAAAGGGGAAACAGTTCTTGGAGACATGATGCTGTATAGTAGGAGGTGTTGTGCAAACCATGGGGTGATCAAGTCCATAGTATGCACAAGGTACCCCCTCCTCAAACCAGTGTTGGGTTGATCAGACCCTGTTCTGGCTTGGGATGTCTCTGGTTCTTTGGGTTGTTGGTGTAGCATATACACATTGCTATATATATAAGTACACAGATACATATTTACCATCAACCCTGAAACCCTGCCTCATTCAACATGAAGTATCCAATTTGTACTGATTTTGAGTTGTTTGTTATTCATGTCAGATGCAACCCACGTATTCGAGTTCACGGGTGTTTGTAGGATCATTTTGACTTTCCCAATGTTTGGCAGGTGAACCATTACAGTCTGTCCTGGGTGTAGGGAGATTTTCTTCTTGTTGCAAGGTTTTCTTTGTGTCTCCTTTTCTTGAGTGGGTGATGTAGGAAAGAAAGCAGTTAGACGAGGACACCCGTTCACCCCCCATCTGTTATTTATGGTGGTGACTGCATATCGCAACCTTTCATCCCATTTGGAGTCCTGTGGGCGGATAAGGCTTTTGATTAACCCGTTAGTACGTTCTACTATCCCATTTGCTTGGGGATAGTATGGCATATGAAATGTCCATTGGATGCCTTCACTTCTTGCCCACTGTTGTACCAGATGTGAAGTGAAGTGAGTACCATTATCAGACTGAATATGTGTAGGTTTAGGTAATACCCCAAATACCCTTTCCAGGAAGCGAACTGTATTTTCACCATTTGCTTTCGAAACAGCTTCAGCACAAGTTAGACCTGATACCACTTCAACCATCACAATGATATACTGTTTGTTCCCTGATTTGCGGAAAGGACCAATGTAGTCCACCTGCCAAGTGGACCACAAGGACTTTCCTTCTCGAATATGCAGAGTGTCAGCTGTCAGGGGATGCTTCCCCAACCGGATCTTACACAGATCACATTCAGAAATAAGTGTTTTACACTGTTCACGGGTAACAGGCCATCCCCTGGTTTGTGCCTCCTTATACAAATCAAAGATCCCTGAGTGACCCCTTTTACAATGAAGCCATTCAAGCAACCTCTCCCACTCCTGGTTTCCTTCAGCTGTTCTGATTTCCACTACATTGATTTTGGCCAGTTCATCAACATAGTTGTTCCACCTGCTAGCATCATTTTTCAGACTGGTCTGGTGAGCAGGAATCCACCCTACATGAAAGTTAGGATTTTTCTTGGCAATTTTTAGGATCTGTTGCCATTTTTCTTTCTGCCACACTGGCACCCTGTTAATCTCCCAATTGTTCTGTTCCCAGAAAGTTATCCATTCCACACAGCCCTTGAAGACCGAAAAGGAATCTGTGTAGATGTACACAGCGTCCTTGGCGGCCTTTTCCCGTACAAACACATTGAGAACAGCATCCAGCTCCCCCACTTGTGCACTGCCCTTATCATGATTTATTATGCGTTCAGCCGTGGAAGGTTTGACTGCAGCAGATTTGAAAGACCAGGTTTTACCCTCTCTTCTGGCTGACGCGTCTGTGAACCAGGCATTAATCATTTCACTTTTGTATTCGGGGGCCTCCTTAATAGGACTGGGAGTTTTCATTGTTAACTCTTTTTCCTCCATGGACTCAATGTGTTCCTGGATTTTTAGCTGTTTGTCTGGGCCTTCCTCTAGCTTGAAAAGACCAGAGTAGCACTCAATCTGGCTATACCATTTCCTGATTGTCCCCTTTTGGGATATACCCTCTGGAGGGGCTTTCCCAGACAGCACATGATTAACCACTTTGAAAGGACCCTGCAGTATCACCTTTTGTTTTTTAACAATTTTACTGACCTCTGTTAGTGCTGTGCACACTGTTAGCAATCCCTTCTCCAGTGTGGAGTATCGTTTTTCTGAGTCCTTAAAAGATTGTGAATAGAAGCCAATGGGTCGTGTACTCCCACTAGGTCCCTTTTGCCAAAAGTGATATGATAAGGCACTTGCTGAGAATCCCCATTCTATTGTTATTGGATCCTCTGGGTGAAGAGGTCCCAGAGTCTGGAAGGTCTGTGCTTCCAGTATTAGCAGTTCAAGGGCCTCGTCATGGAATTTGTTCCATTCCCAGTGATGATTCTTTTTCAAGAGATCATAAAGAGGCCGTGCTATCACAGAGAAATCAGGGATATGTTTTCTCCAGTACTGGAGGGTTCCCAGCAATTGTTGCAATTCTTTTTTATTAGCTGGTACTTTCATCTGAGTCAATTGGGACACGGTATCGGACGGAATATTCCAGGTTCCCCCTTTCCACCTTATTCCCAGGAATTTTACCTCTTGGGATGGTGGTTGCCTTTTCCCTTCAGGGATCTCTAGCTGAATATCAGTTAGATGCTTAATTATAGCATCATACACGACTTTCACTTCTCCCTCACTCTGGCCCCCTATCAGTATATCATCTATGTACTGATAAACTTTCACTTTGGAGTTGTTTTTGATTTCTGGAATGTTTTCCAGTTCACACGCAAGTGCGTGATGGGCCAGCGTGGGTGAGTGTTTATACCCCTGTGGTAGTCTTGTGAATGTGTATTGGATCCCATCCCACGTGAAGGCAAAATACTTTTGGTCCTCAATATCAATAGGGACCTGGAAAAACATGTCCTTAATATCCAGTGCTGCCAGCACAGGATGTGCTGCTTCCTGGATTTCTAGCACCAGATCAGCTATGTTTGGTACAGCTGCAGTGAGGCCTTCTGTATTGGCATTCAATTTTCTGTAGTCTAAAGTCAGTCTCCATTTACCATCTGGTTTCTTCACAGGCCAGACTGGGGCATTGTATGGTGAATGGCATGGCACAATTACGCCTTTCTGTTTTAAGTCAGCTATTACCTCTCTGATACCATCCTTGGCAGCAACAGGAATAGAATATTGTTTTACTTTTGTTGTTTTGCTCCGTGGCAGACGTGGGGCACGTTGTAACAACTTTACTTCCAGTGTTGGTGTGCCAAATGTCCAGTAGCGACCTCGCTCGTCTCTCCAGGCCCGACCTGCCAAAACATCCAAACCTAACAGGTTAGGTACATCACCTACAATCATTTTAGTTCGGATCGGTCGGTCATCTCCTGGAAGATGCATGGTGACCATGGCTGTTTTCTGTAAAATAGAATTACCGAATGCTCCACTCACACAAACCGATTTTGCAGATGTGGTAATGCCACAGTATCTTGCCTCCTCAGCTTTCAGTGTGGACATCTGGGCCCCTGTGTCTACAACAAAAGTAACAGGATAACGTTTTGGACCAACAGCACAAGTGAGTACCAGATCTCCATCCTTATTGTACACAAGTCTCAATATGTTTTGCCAGTCAGTTGGGGGATTAGGACATTTCTGGATTAAGGGGTTTCTGGATTCCTGATTTATATGGGAGTCATGTTGACATTCTGTGTTAGGACTCTGTGTTTTATCCCTCCTCCGTCGCCTTTTTGATTTACCAGTAGTAGCAGGAGGAGGGCATTCTAGTTTCCCGAGCTACTGGACCTTCCCTGTGCTTGAGCCCGAGTTCTAGACTGTGACCGGCCTCGGGCCCCAGTTTGTGATCTGGCTCGGGTTCGTGATTGTGATCTGCCTCGGGTTCGTCCCAGCACTTCACGGAAGAACTCAACCAGTTCCTTTAGCTCCTCATACGGACGAGTCCTGGCTAGGAGCGATGCTGGCATTCCTGCCCGCCTGCCTTCCTCCTTAAGCCTAGCATAAGGCCCCTTGTTATCTTGTGTTGAGGAATGCTGTGTATCAAAGATCTGTCTCCTGGGTGACCTCTGCTGTGATTTCTTCTGTCTATCTCTGTTTACCACATTCCAGTCACCCCGTGATCTGTCTTGCCTAGGAGAAGGGGGGTCTCGGGGTGGCTTAGCAGCAACTTCAGCATATGACAGCCGAACAGCTTTTTTGGGTGCAGGGGCAGAGGGCCTAGTAGGGCCCTGATATACCTGACAATTCTTAGCACAAGTCATCAAAGTCCGGGCTAAGTCACCCCATGT
This sequence comes from Hemiprocne comata, assembly GCA_020745705.1. NCBI lineage: Eukaryota > Metazoa > Chordata > Aves > Apodiformes > Apodidae > Hemiprocne > Hemiprocne comata. Next base: position 150,187,934 of record CM036586.1, on the reverse strand, counting down.
CAACTGTACCCGTCTACATGCAACCTCCTCTTGAAACTGCATGGCTTTTGTTTGGAGCGCCCCAGAAAGTCCCCTTATCAACACATTCATCCTTTTTGCTTTTATCTGAAGGGTCATAGGACTTGCATGCTCTGCTTCCAGTTCACCATCATGGATCATCTGGAGCACAGCAGCCCTACGAACGTTTTCCATAATATTATTAGGATTCCCTTGTAGGGCACTCGGTTCCCCTCTATCAACCGGGTCAGTATCACTTACACTCCAGGCTGCACGCTGGGTTAGGGACCATGGGTGTGTTGCATCTCCAGTTTGTAAGACAATCCCAGGTCCCCAATAGCCATCGGCCTCTCGTTCAGTTAATATAATATCGTCTCCACCTGTGAGGGACACTCTCATGACATATTCAGCTTCTGTTTCTGTTTCTAGTCTGCTATATTTCTCTCTAAGTTTACCCATTTCTATGGATGAATAGGGCTTTTCTTTGATTTCTGTATCTCCTTGTGTAGCCCCTGCTCTCTGGGTATAAGTGGTTACTCTAACGGGCCGGAGTGTTTTCTTTTCTTCCTGTTCCTCCTCTGCCTCTTCTGCATACTGAGCCCCAAGGTCAAATGTCGGGGCCCGCTGTACTTTCCTCACCACATCGGTGTGGGAGGACGGATCTGTAGCGATCCGCTCCTGCTGAGCGGCACATAACACCATAATCATTGTTCCCTTTTCACTGGTAGTCATATCAGTCCTCTGTAAGACCTGGCTGATTGCCTGCTCCAAAGCACCGGCGTCCTCCTCCCCCCGAGGAGGATCAGGGGGTGTAGGACATGACCCCTGTTTGAGCCGTTCAATATTTTCCTGTAAAGTCATAATCTCTGTCTGCAATCTTGTAATGTCTCGGTTTTTTGACCTAGCATCCCTCTCCATGTCATCCAATACCTTTGTATGCTCCTTCTGCATATCATGTAACTTCTTTTCATATACTGTCTGCATGTCAGTATAATCTTTCTTTAACTCCCTATATTGTCTTTCAGACTCCTGCTTATACTGCGTATGCTCCTGTAGCAACTTATCATATGCATCGTTCTGCTCCTCTTTTCGTCTTGCCCCTAACTCTTTCTTTTTTGGCTGCTTTTGTCGCCATTCCTCAACCTCCTGCCTTAACAGCTTCAACTCCTCAACCTCCTGCCTTAACAGCTTCAACTCCTCAACCTCCTGCCTTAACAGCTTCCACTCCTTGACCTCCTGTTTTAACGGCTTCAACTCCTCAACCTCCTGTTTTAACAGCTTCAACTCCTCAACCTCCTGTTTTAACAGCTTCAACTCCTCAACCTGCTGCTTTAACGGCTCCAACTCCTCAACTTGCTGCTTTAACGGCTCCAACTCCCTATGTACCGTCAACTCAGCATGCTCCTTCCATAAGTCCTCCACCTCCTGCCTCAACACCTCGTACTCCTGCTCCAGAGCCTGCATCCGTGTATCGTCTACAGACTGTGGTGGCACATCTGCCCTTGCCAAACCTCCAGCCCCCTCGAGGTCAACTGAAAGGTCCCTGCCTTCGCCCTCCATGTTCTGTGTCGGAGTGAGCGCGTTCAGGGCTACAACAGACCCTCGTAAATCCTGCCGACTACGCCAAAATGTCGCGAACCGAGATAGGGAAAGCCACGACCCACTGCCTTTCACAAAGGAATCGAGGGTTATCACTCCCTGTTGCACTCACACACAACGCTCAAGAATCAGTGGGTTTATTAAAGGCACTACGGTCTAGACAAGGTTATTTCTACAGAACAATAACGATACACATATATATATAGGAATAAACAAACAAACAATACAAGCAAACAAACACGATAGCAAACGTCGCTGGCTTAAAGGCCATCAAGGAGTCCGTCTCTCACAATCTTGCTCCAAAGTGTTATGTCTACTAAAATGCAGCACATTTCAGGATACAACAGTTTGATGAATAAGCCTTCCATCATTGACCTAGCAAGGAAATTAAATGGTCAGATATGTGCCAGGGCTGAAGATGTATGGATTTCCAACACCTTGCCAAGTGCTTTACTCGTGTACCCACTCAACCATTCATTCCTGCCCTCGGCACCTTCCCTGTCATCATCTCCTATAGCTGGAGAGTCCTCGGGCAACTTCAGCTTTGCCAAACCCTTCCTTAGACTCTGCTCCTTCTGCACTGCCTGTGGGCAGCTGGGCTAATCTCAAGAAGCAAGTTTCCTTGTTTTGCTAAGAACCTGAGAAGCTACTGGGGATAACCTGCCTTCAGGTCATCTGAAATACTAATGACCAGAAAGCACTCTGCAGGCCGAGGATCTGTTAACATTCACTGTTCCATTTTCCAGACACACGGCTCATTCCTTTTCCTGATAGAAAATCCTTCTCATACTGCTTGCTTTCTCCTTCTGGCTACCCAACCTCCCTGGGCCTCTTTATTCAGAATGATAGGTATCCCCTCATGGCTCCAGAGTTTGAGCCTGGGAATATATGACATTGCTTGCAGAGGTGCATAGGATTTTGTGATTTGCTTGCACAGGAGAGGAGTATTCTGGTTGCAGAGAACACCATGGAGGAAAGCAAGTCTCACGAGCTGGCAAGAATGACAACTTATAAGCAGAGCTGCTGGGGCTGACAGCTCCTGCCTACCAGTGTGCTCTACATCAAAAAGGCCTAAACTCCTTCACAGGCCAGTCATCTTAGGACACCGGGGTGATTTTGTTGTGTGTTTAATAATGACTCACTAGTGTCTCATGCTATGAGCCCTCCCATGTGGACATGGTGGCTATAGTTCTGGGGCAGATGGGTGCTGAGGTTTCTGTACATGCCCTCGAGTGGATGGCCCAGCCTTCCCAGCATGAAAGCACAAGAGAGGAGATTTAGAGGCCCCCAGCTGGACTCCTGTGACTTGAGCATATTGGAACATGTTGTACCAGGAGCTACAGAAAATTACCTCTCCTAATATGGGAAGCCTTTTATTTTATTAGTATTGAGCTACTTTCCAGCATGGGCACATGGAGTTGAAAGGGGGGAATGGGAAATTACTTGTAGGATTCAGATGGCTGGGGTCCATTGCTTGCTCCAGCTGATGGGTGGGAGACACTACTTGAAAATAAACACATGGTCTTCCTCCCAGCTCTGTTGGCAGGAACAGCAAGAGCCGGATGCAAAAGAACAGGGAGCTGGTTTGATCCTTCTCTTCTTCCCAGATGGATGCCAGGGGAGTCTTTAAGAAGGGGGGACAAGGGTGCTTGGCCTGCACCAGAACAGGCAGAAAGATACTGGTTTGGGGTCCATGCTATCACCATTTCATCACAGTCGTACCAGTCCACATAGGTTAGTGGGTGGATAAATGCACCTTTTTCACAAGGATGTCATCTGGTCTTCCATTGTCTCCATCATTAATCACAGACACAACAGTGGTACCTGGCAAAGAATTTTTTCTTTTAATTAGAGGAAGGACCCTAAATAGTGCTCACAAACACACTAGCAACATGTGGCTCTGTTAATAATCTTTAATTGTGCTGTGCCACTAAAAAAAAGAGTCAAAAGTAACACAGGCCTTAAAGAGTAAAAGTGAGTCACTTCAGCTAGAAGAAAGGCTAGAGATTGTCAACATCTCTGCACTGGAATAACTCAGCTATCCCTTGAATAGTCCAGTTTAGGGATAGGGCTAAAGTTAAAATTCAGGTTACAGTAACATTAATGGTTGGGAACGGGACAAAGCGAAAGCTCCAGCTGGCACTGGTCTGCCAAAGTAACGTGTAGGCTGAAAAAAACCAATGTATTCCCTGATGACTTTTTCCTCGGGGCCAGAGATGCAGGTCTTTGGCTGTAAATGAGCTGAAGTAAGAGTCTGGGGTACGGTTAGGGTTGGGACAGGAAGAGGGACAGAGTTAGGAGAGGAGCTCTGGTTGGCACAGGGCTGCAAGGGGCTTCCAAAGTAAGGGAGAGGCAGCAAAAATGTTTCTCCCCAACAACTTTTTCATTTAAATAGCAGCTGGGAGTCTTGGCCCAGGGCTCGTTCCATGCTTAATGTTAGGGCTCAGGTATGGGTTATCTGAAAGATTGTTTCTCAGACATGTTCATCAGGACCATGGCTGGTTGTCCCCAGCTGTAAGTTAACTCAAGGCCAGGCTTTTGCTTTAGGAGGGAGAGAAGCCCTGAAGCTTGATGTTGCGTTTCCCACAGGCTGCCAAAGGAAGCAGCAGTCTCCTAAAAGATCATTCCTTTAACAACTGCTTGATTTGGGCTTTGGGTCCTTGGCCAAGAATTCATCGAATGCACAGTGTTAGAGTTGGGTTTAGTGTTGTAAAAGGGACAAAGCCTAAAGCTCCAGTCAGCATGGTACTGGTGAGGGGCTTCAGAAGGGAAGTGCAGGCCACAAAGATTTTTCCTCTGATCACTTTTTCATCCGGACCATTGCTCTGGGTGCCTGGCTAAGGATCAGCTGAGTTCAGGTTCTAGGGTTAAGGATGGAAGAGGGACAAAGCCCAGAGCTCCAGTTGGCACAACTCGGCAAAGGGTTTGCAAAAGGTTGGAATTAACTGCGAACTTACCCCCCTGCTAAATTTTTCATCTCAGCCACTGCTGAGTGTTATCTATGGAGCTGCCCACACTTCAGCTTAGGGTTACAGTGAGGACACTTAGAGGTCCTATAGCTCCAGCTGGCATGGGGTTGTTAATGCACTGCCAAAGGAAAGGTGAGGCTGCAAAGAGCATTGTCCGCTCACAACTTCTTTATCTTGGCCACAGCTTGGTCTCTTTGGCAAATGCTCAACTCACACCCAAGGTTTAGGGTTAGGTTCAGAAGAATGTCAAAGCTTAAAGCTCCACATGATGTGGAGCTGCCAAGGAGCTCTCTCAGAGGGAGGGACTGGCTTCTGCCTTTGAAAACTTCATCGGTGGTGTGGCTTGTGCTACTTGGTGATAGTGCAGCCAAGGCCAATGTTTAGGGTTAGGAGAGAGAAAATTCTTGAACTCCAGTTGGGCTGTGGCTGAAAAGGGAGGCAGAAAAAGTATTTCCTTCCTGATAGCTTCTTAGTTTCTGCTATAGCTTGTGATCCTTGGAAAAGGGCTTAGCCCATGCCTAGGGCTAGGGTTTGGGTTGGGAGAGGAACAGAGCTTAGACCTTCCTTCAGATTGAGGCTGCCAAAGGAAAGGACAGGCTGCAAAAAGACTTCTCTGGGAACTTCATCTAGGCCCATGGCTTAATGTCCTTGGTTAAGCCTCAAGTCAAATCCATTTGTCAAGAGATGTCAGCGGATCTTTTTCTAAGTCAGTGGGAGTTGGATCATACCCATTTGTTGTATTTTCCTTCCCAGGGTTCAAATCAAATCTTATTTAAATGCTACTTAGAAGTCCTCTGAAATAAAACTTCCACCCAAGTCTCACAAACTTGGCTGTACCCAAAGATTGCTCACAGTGCTCCAAGGGAGGAAAATATCATTGATGTGATGTAGACACCATAAATAACTCCATGGGACTGATGCTTCTTGGCTGTGCAAACCACAGCATATGACCTTTAGACAAATCCGTTATTAAGGTGGACAGATGTCTACCAGAACTCGTTCACGAGCAGACTGTGGTCATAACTTCATATTTGCAGGACTGTTGACATTTCCACTTAAGTAGCACCAATAAGTCCCTCGTGGGACATGGCCAATTCAACACTGTATTGCCACAACAATTGAGCTCTTCAGTGGACAGTCATATGTGCAAGAGGTTCAGAAAACGGGTCACAGTACTCATGCTTCAGCAGGTCAAGAAAATTTCTACCATTCAATTTTCCTCTTTTGCTCAACAGAATCAGTGGGAGGGTTCACTAGCCCCAAAACCTGAACAATACCAACCAGATGTGTTCTTCAGCTGGAGAGTAGAAGGAAGTAAAGTCATGGTATACTCTCACAACCTGGCCCTGCTAAGAAGGTGATGGGGAGGGGCAGAGTTCACTGAAGCACTGCAACTTGAGTACAGCAAGAAAACAAAAAAGCACTTGAAGCTAAATAAATTCTTCCTGGCAGAAAAATTTGGATTAAGGAGAAATGGGGGAGTAATAGGAAGGGTGAAATTATGAGGAAGGGAGTTAGTGGGTAAAACAGAAGACCAAGGGCTCCTGTTAAGGGGAGAGGACAGTGATTAGAGCAGGCATGAGACAATTAAGACCCTTTGGAGCTACTTGTCTCCTACATCTGAAGCAGTAAAGGGGCCAAGAAGAAATACTCTCAAGCTAATGGTCAGTGAGTCAGGAGCGTGAATGGCCTAGTGGGATGAAAAAGGACAGTCATGTACTGGCACTCCTGCCTGACACTTATCTGAGGCAGGACGGAGGCAGAAGTAGACTTGACATCTCACATAGGTTTGCAGGTATTGAAGCCATCAGCTAATAGCTGTGCCTAGGTAATAGGAAAAAATGTGATTCATAAGAAACCCTGTGGAAAAATGTTCACCTTCCTCCAGTGTTTCATGGATGTCACTCTCCAGGACACCACCACCTGTGCCTGCCACCACCAACTTACACAACGTGGATCACTGATGGTGCGAGTGCTGCGGGTGGTCTTGTGTGACCAGCCAACCTGGGCTCAGACAACTGTGTTCATGCAGCAATGACACCCAGGAACATCCCGCTGTGCTGCCCAGCTGCCACATCAAGCACCCAGCAAAACTGCTCCCATGGATAAAGCCAAAGTGCTGCAGGTAATTCCCAACAGCTCTACCCATCTTTGGAGGTCAGAGAGAAATAAAGGGACTTGTACCTCAATTTGGTATTTTCTGGTTTGCCACCCTGAGCTTGGTGCTCTGGAAAGATGTTTGTGCTTGACAGTAACAAAGGCTGAGGATGGTAGGAACAGGTGGGAGCAGAAGTTGTCTTGTAGTTTGTTATTCATTGACAAAACAGTTTAGCACACAGTGAGATGTTTTAGTAGGTCCCACCTCGTACTTGCACCTGCACGCAGTTAATGGCTTGTTGGATCAAGGCCACAAGGAAAACATTTGCTGGAATGGAAGAAGGCAAGGACAAAAAATACAAGATCAAAACAATGCACTTGGCACTGGTATCAAGAACCAATGTTTTGGTGCCACAATGATCCAAGCTCTTCCCAAAACTGTACAGGGCTCAGAGCACAACCTGTTTCAGGTCACGCTGCAATCTCAGCTGCGTTACAGGTCTGCAGGCGCCAGACCAAGCGTCACTTTTTTAGAAGCACGGATGCAAAGCTAACATGAAATGTAAGTTGTTTATGCCCTCACTCAAAAACATGACACTCATATCCTATTCAGAATTACCCCTGCAAAAATCAAGCAAAATTAATAGCTCATATCAAAGTTGGCCTCACTTCAGGAAAATTTCTGTTGCCTTTGTAAACACAGCTGAGTCTCCATTTTTTCTCCTTCCTATTGGCAACGTACTTCACTCACTAAATAAAGATATCTAAACAACCTCTCTTTGTATAATAATTTTTATGCTTTCCCCATCAGTTTATTTCAGTCAGCTGCCCCTACTCTGTGCAGTACAGTGCAAAGCAGCATTCAGAACATGCATTTAAAATGTTTGTGGTTTTGGTCAAGATGCTAACACGAAAAAACAACATCTTCTGGGTGTAAAAGCAGGGTGAATGAAAGTCCCTCTTTCATCATGTCTGTCTATGAGACAATGTCTTGCTACCACTTCCATTATAAAAATCATTTTTGTGGACAGAAATGATGATACAAATTTACTCCAGCATAAAATCTAGCATTCAGAATCTACCAAAAATCTTTTCTATGCATAAAATATTTCATTTCTCTGTTTTATAGCCTAAAATCACTATTGCTCAAAATCCATTAGTTATTTCTGCAACATAAACACTTACTTTAATTAAATTGCTTTTAATTTTGCCTTCCCTTGGAACCCCCTGTAACTAATTTCGATTCATCCCCACCCCCCGAGGGGAGTTATCCTGGGCAGAAACATCTGCTCAAGGAGAACTGAAAACAGCTTTTTTCTTTCCAGTCATTTCAGACATTATGCCAATGAGCAGAATTCACTGTTCAGCAGAATGCTACTGACTTTAACAGGCTTTTGGGTTGAGGGCAACCCCAGTAGCAACTACTCAAAAATACCCCACCCAGGTGGTTATCTGAAGGAACTTGTCACCTTCTCAGGTGACCCAACAGGCAAGGAAGGCATGTAATGGAGAAACAAACCTCTTCCCGCATTTCCAGCTGCAAGCAGCAGCAGCACTGGTGAACCCAGCCTGAATTTCTGCCAACTATTAATCCTAAAAAGCAAGAGCAGCATTAGCTTTGAATGCAGACGGGGTAGGCCTGACTCTCCATGCACTCCAGCCTTGGTCTAGTGATTTCCCATGTGTCAGTCCAACCCTGGCTTTTTTCTAAAGATCATCCTTAGATGAGAAGAAACCCTTGTGAAACAAATTGTTACGCTACTCGTGTAGCCTGGTCCCTATTAAAATAAAATGAGGGATGATCATGAGAGGGCACACACATTACTAGGTCAAGAGGGAAGAAAATCTGTGTGCCTACTAGTGGTGTCATCTGAACAGCAGTGTGGGCTCTGTAACTGATGTATGACATTTTAAGCACGTGTGAGTCCTCACATGCTGCAGGGAAAAAGCAACTCCCCTGAGACTGGGGAAGGAGGATTTACTTGCCTTTCTTTGCCTTGGCTTATGAGTGCACTCCATTAATTTGGTTTTAAATTACTCTGAAACAGCACACAGTTACTGTCTAATCTACTCAAATAAATTATTTGGTTAAAAAAAAAAAAAAAAAAAGCTGTTGTAATTTCCATCAGAGAGTGAGCACTTCTCACTTCAGCAGCTGCACAGGCAGACCTTTGTTCAATAACCCCTACGTGCATTTCCAGCGGCTGGCACAGAGGGACAGATTGTGCCTGGCAGGGAGAGGATGGGTGTGGGGAGCATCCCACTGGTGTGCTGGCCTGGTGGCTAACTGCAGTGGGGATGAGGGGCAGAGACACTGTGCCTGTCTGTTCAAGCTGCCAGATTTCCTTAAAGGAGATGGTTTTCCCTACCCTCCCCACACACACACACACCTTGGTCTAGACCAAGTTTTGGCCCCTTGCAGTTGTGTCCTGTTGCCAGTTGTTACCCAGCTGTTACAGGGCTTGTGATTCAGCCCCATGCCTCGGTCGCTGTGAAAGAGATGAGAGAGGAGAGTCGTGTGCAGAGGAACATTGATTTTTAAATGGCATTTTGTTTTGGAGTAATACTCAATTAGAAGAGATTGAAACATCTCCCATTAGGCTTCTGCAAAATGAACCTCCCCCAGGTTGTGATGGCAACAGGCGCAGGCGAGTGCTGTTGGCCCGGTGCCTCACCGTGTCCCTGGGCAAGGGGCAGCCCACACCTGCTGCCACGTGGGACCAGTGTGAGATGGGGATCCAACCCTGAGCACAGATCCTCACAGAAATAGCTGGTCCCACAGCCTGGGGCTGGGATGAGCCATGTCTCAGGGTCCTGCACAGACAAACGGCTGTGATCTGCCTTCAGCCCTGTGCAGAGGAGTCTCGATCTATATGCCAGGCACGTGCCACTGTCCCCATGTTTCAACAGAGAAGATGGTGAACATCAGGACGGAGGAAGAGGAAAGACTGATTTTTGCATCACGCTCAGTTTCAAGCAGGCATCAGAACACTTTTTTCCTCCATGAGAAGACAGAATAAGCCTAGAAATAAGCACTGATTATTGGCTCCATCTGCACTCATAGCGCTGGAAATAATTTTGAATTGCAAATGTACTAAGGGCACCTTGTGCTTGTACAGAAGCAGCACCACTCACAGAGTGAGTTTGGTTTAGCCTCCAAGCTGCACTCACTGCTTAAATAGCCTCTCTATTAGGATCCAAGCTTCACACCCCTCCTTTCCCTTTCCTTTTTTTTTTTTTAATGCAAATGAGAAGAAAATGCATAAAATGCACAAGACTTAAGAATGAGACAACAGGAATTTTTCAGAGGAAGCATGTTACTGAAGCCCAGCAGATCCAGAAAGTACAAAACTTACTATGAACATGGGTAAAGAAGACACGTTTTTATAACCAGCAAGTGAGGACAGGGGTGGAAGAGCAGCAACACCACCAAGTTCACCTCAGTCAGCTGCGTAACTTCTGCATCACAAAAGTTCATGCTCGTACTGAAAACATGACAGCTAACTTTCTCTACTGGCATGAAGGTTTCCTTGGAATCAGATCAGAGGTCCTGGAGCAAAATTAAACTGGCAGTTTAATTCTGCTACTGTACAACGCCTGCTTTGTGAACAGACAGCATCTACATCTGGAACTGTCAATCTGAAACCTTTAATTTACTTCAGAACTGAGAGGATAAAATTTTCTAAAGAAGGGAAAAAAAAGGGGGGGTGTGTAACAATGCCACATGGCAATTCCTCACATTAGGAACACGTACCTGTAAAATTATAATAAGAATGCCTCAATCACAATGCTGATTTTACAGAAAAGTAGAATGGCTGCAGAAATGAAACAGAAAGGCACCCTCTTTTGGTCTTTTACTAGCTCTTCTAGTTGCATTAGATATGCAAACTGCGTGTATTTGCTTTTCAGATGAACACATGGGAGACAATGAAGCAATCTGGTCTGTGGCAGGTGCTGGGTGCTGACTTAAAATATTTTACTCAACTTCCCATGTCAGCCTTTCAGCTGAGCCAGAAGACGAAATACAGTATCAAGTCCAGGTTCATGAACTTTGTCTGGTGCCATCTCACCAGATGCTCCGCAACACAAGAAACTTGGTGCTTGTTGTTCACCTCTCCTGTCAGACGGAGCAGAAATGATACAGAGCACCAACAACTGCCTGCTCAGGTGGAAAGCCCTGGAATAAGTGCATGGGCTGCCAGCAGGGGCAGTTCCTCCAGTTCTTGCCATGCCTCTGATACAGAAATTCAGGGCATGTGGAGCAAGACATGCTTTCACAGCACCGTGAGAAAGGGCTGTTTAGCTGCAGCATTAGTTAAAGGTTTAAAGACTTTGGAGTAGGATGAGAGACAGAGAGATCAAGGCTGAGTTTGCAGCCTGGGGAGAAGCTGGAGTCAGGGAAAGGAGGGAGGAACATCCCAGACCTCCAAAAGCATCTCAGATCTCAGAGTAAATAAAGAAGAGACAATGACTGAAAGGAAATTGATACAAGCACATCAGCAATTTCTGCCTTAGACTCAATGCTTTGAGTGCTCATCAAGTAATAAAAAAGAGCTGTTTTTAGAAATGCTTCCCAAGTGGCTGGCTACTAACACAACAACCAACCTTGCTGGTCACCTCCAGCTATGCACAGAGCAGCTCCACGCATGGCTATGAGATAGCTCTGTGCTTTCAGCAAACACACTCTCAGAGGGGATGCTCTCCCCTGCCTGGGTCTCCAAAAGCTCTTCTGAAACTTTCCAGAGTCATCACATACCAGCTTGGTAAGGGACACTGAAGTGATCATGCATGTATATTCTTCCAAAATGTACTCACAGAATGACTTCGTTCCTGTTATTAGCACATGATGAGACGGACTGGTTTTCTCAACATGACTCAGTGCTCAGGCAATTCCCTCAAGAGCAATCCTGAGACTTTCCTGTAGCTCAGCCACATCTGGGCAACTGTCTCTCACCTCTGGTGACTGAAAGATGTACGGAGCTCTCAGCTGCGCAAGTACCACGTACCTGACACCAGCCAGCACCCAAAAGTTGCTGGTGTTTATCTGCTCACCCATCACTTTCATCAGCTTTGTCACTGCTGACTGCTGGCATGATCCAGTTCTAAAAGGCTCCACTGCTGCACTGTACATCTTAAATTATACATACAGTGCTCTGCCACAGGAGAAGAGCAATCAAAGTGATTAATTTCTGGGTGAACAGAAAGCGTCCCCTTTGTCTCAAAACAGTAATTACTGTGGGCCACATTCCAATGCTAGACTTAGTCACGGCAGAAGTTACTAGAACAGAGAATATTTGTGGAGTAAGCTATTTCTCAGCAGGTATCAGGATGTTGGTTTTCAGCCCTGCAGCATCTATGTTAAATACCACATCTTTAATTATTTCAATTTATCTTTAATCAAAAGATGTGTAACTGCAGTGCCTCCCTTTCTCTTTGATGATAGCTGTTCCCATAGATACACAGAAAAGCAATTAATTAGTGCAAATTTTAGAACAGAAATAGCTATGCAGATACCTGTGAAGATGCTAAAAATGTCAGGATAAAAGCAAGATAAATGCCAATGTTATTAAAATAAATGTCTACTTAATGCAACATTTACCTAAATGTTTGCCAGGAAAACAGTAAACTTCCTGATGTAGCACAATTACATACAGAAGCTCAAAGGGTAGACTCCTCCCCTACACCGAAAGGCAGCCTGAGATGAAAATCTCATTCCAAGCCTTCCTATCATGTGCACTAACCCCCTGCAAAAAGTGGATTTTATTGAACGTACAGTGACTTTGTAAACAACCCACTTCCTTTTACCAATACTGAGTTTAATTTTCTTGTTTCCTTCCACATCCACAATGGTACCTTATCAAACCCCACACCCTGGTAGCGTGCTGGGATTTATATTCCCTTTTCCATCTGTCAGGGCCTCCCCATTGCTGCTCTGCAGGACTGAAGCCTCAGACCCCTGCAAGACCTGCTGTCTTGAGCTCTAAAATATGAGCCCCTATACTGGGCAAATAATAAGCGTTTCTTACATTCTCCCAGTTTATCAAATAATGCAGATGGCTCTTCCAGTGAGCCGACTTATTCATCACCTCAGCAGTCTCCAGTCTGCGTGCACATCTGCAAACATTATCAGTAATGATTTTATGTTTTCTAGCAAGCTACTCTCATTAAACAGGGAAAGGCCAGCAAGTGATCCCTGAGGAACCCCACTATACCCACACCAGCTCAGAGATTATTCCCTCCATTCATCTCCATCTGGGGATCTGTCAGTGTCAAAACCATTTTCTGCTGGACATTGTTAATTTTGTCTCTGGATCAAGATGTGAAGGAAGCCCACTCAGAAGACTACTGCACCTTTTATCAGGCGAGCTTGTAATCTTGCTAAAGTAAAATGCATCGAGTTGATTTGACAAGATACATTTTCCTTAGGCTTAGGTAGATAGATACTAACAAAGTGTTCCTCCTTTAATTCGTTATTAAAGGAGTCCTATTTCAGTTGTTCCATTATTTTGCTTTGGATAAATGTCAAGCTGACAGACCTATACTTACCATCAGCACTTGATTTTTACAGCATGTTAGCAATATACTTTTTTCCACTCACTGACTAAAAAGCAACATACCGAGGTCAACAGAGCTCCTCTCCCCAAGTCTTTAAAAATTCTCAGGTAAGAATCTCTTGGATTTAATGATACTAAAATGTTCAGAGTCAGCAGCTGTCCTGTGTAACCTTCTCTAGCTGCTGTCTCAATGAAAAACACTTCAATGTCATCTGTGATACAGCTACTTCTTCCATTTGCTAGGCCATGCCAAACTGTGTGTGTTAGCACTGGCTTGAACACCAGTCTCAATAGAAACCATCAAAACTGAGCCAGTCTCCAGGTTGAACATACAGAACTTCTACTTGAAAAGCTCCTGGAAGCTAGTTTCAGCCCTGCACACGCTCATCCTCTCAGTTCTGTGAGAATTTCTTTTCTAGAACGTCTTTAAGCACTTCTGGCTGAGCAATAACAATTTCTTTGACATTTGTGTGATGGACTAGGATAGAGTATAAAGGATTCTGTGCCAAAGTCAGTTAAACCTTTTCTACAGTAGAATAAAATAAAAGCTTTGTTCTACTTAATTTGGGTTATAAGCAAGACCTTGGATCACTTCCTAATTTTACCAGACTGATCTATACCTTCCAAAAAGCCGTGCTGGAAGCGGTCACCCTAACACCAGGGCAATGCTCAGCTTCGTACACACCACAGAAACAGTGGCAGAAACCAGCAAACATCCTTACATGCACCGGAAGCTCCTAAACCTGCAGGGGTTGGACTGCCTGATGAGAAGAAAGCTGGGAACTTGACACAGTTCAGGCTAACAAGCACATGCTTCACTAAGATTTGAACAGCAGCTGTAATTGCCAGCTGCATTATTTGCCTCTGCTGTGTACAAACAGTGCCAGGCCCACATTTCTCGAACACTCAAGGAGGAAATTAAAGATGTTAATATGTGCCTCTCTAGCACAGGCTGGGGGTCAGCGTACACCAAGTTAACCATTTTTTTCACACACCCTCCGTGCTATCTGTTGGGTCACTTCTGAGAATGTAACGCTGCAGCTTGATCTTTTGTGAAGTTTTGAGCAAGCTGTAAAAACTGATCTTCCTCATGGAGGGCAGATGGAGATATCTGCAGACCATAGAGATTGCATTTGCATAGCCTAGATATTATCAGCTAATACAGAAACATAATACCTCTCCTTAGTATCCCAGTAATATCTAAGCCATCCTAATTTCCTGTTGATTCTTTCAGGGGACTGCACATCAGAATAGGTGTGGCAGCAAATACAGCCTTCATCAAGGTGGAGATGTTGTATGGAGTGCAACTGCACTCACAGCACCGGACTTTTTGTGGAATGGCTCCCATTAGATGCCTGTTAGCAATCCTTCCCTTTTCATTGCTTCACCGTACTCCATAGAATCATAGTTTGGATTGGAAGGGACTTTAAAGATCACCTAGTTCCAGCCCCCCTGCAGCGACACCTCCCACTAGACCAGGTAGCTTAAAGCCCCATCCAACCTGCCCTTGAACACTTCCAGGGACGAGGTATCCACAACCTCCCTGCGCAACATGTTCCAGTGTGTCACCACCCTCACACTAAAGAATTTCTTCCTTCTCCAGCAGCTCAGTGCACAAGAACAGCAATGGTCTATATCCAGACTTGAGTGAGCAATGTAGTTCTGCATAGTTAGAGATACAGCTATTCATCCCTCTTAGAGAAAAACCACCCCCTCCCCAATAACATTTTTTAAATCTGTTGCAGAATTTACTGGAACTACTTCAAATGACAGAAACCACACACACAGTCAGTATGAAAGATGAAACTGACACGTAACAAAGAACGAATGCCACCTTTTGTACAAAAACACAATCGTAGAAAGCTACGAAAACATTCAGAAACAACAACTTATTTATTTGGCTGTAATCTTGTCCTTGTGTTCAATCCAGTTCACCACATAAAACGACCCCCTATCATTAAAGATGATCTCAACGAAAAGCAGCTTCTCGGAAGTTTTCTTGCATAGGAGGCTTTAACCACTAGCCCTGATGCAGCCTGACTGGGAGCGGTGTTTGCTCAGCACATTCTGCTGGTTTCAGAGACAAAGCCAGCATTCCCAAGGCTTCAGATAATCAAGCAGATGAAGTCATGCACTCTGGATGCTTCAGAAAGATAAATGGATCAGGCAGCGGGGGCAGGGAGGGAGGGAGGGAGGGATGACACATACATGACACACACCCACCACATTTAGCATTACCACACAGAAAAGGAGAGGGAAAAAATATTCCCCTTTTAATGATTCTCCACATGAATGACCTGCTGGCATTACCAAGAAAATAGTATTTGAGGGGATGAATATTTAACCCCAAGAAAATCACAGAACCACAGGCAGCCCATCAAAACACAAGCACTACAGTGGAGCATCCAGGTCTACATGCTCTCCCTAAGGACAAAGATCTGTGATGGCTACAGAGGAAGCCCAAAACCAGTGGCTTCTTATTTTAGAGATCTCAATTAAGTGTCACCTTGTTATCATCCCTTTCTCTTCTGAGGAAGGTACTGCTAATAGAAGTTGACACCATGTAGAAATGAAAGGTAAAACACGTGCTTACAATAGACCTTTCCATTTTGGAGCCTGCTTAGGGAGCAGGCTAGGTCAGGGACCTAGGTCAGGACCACAGAGCAGCTCCCAGTAGCAATACTTCAAAGGCAACCCAAGGGTGGGAAGCAGGCCAGATTTAGATATTGATAACCACAAATATTTTTGAAAAAAAATGAGATTTTAAGAGCCCTTGGGTTTTGGAGTTCAACTCTAACAGCTTAAGGGAAATAGATTTTCAGCCCTTTCTGGAAAATCCTGTACTAGTTGCTTAAAAACTGAAATCATTGTATTGACCTTCCCCTGAACTCCTGTGCCTTCTTTTTAAATTCATCTCCGCCTGCAGACCCTCCAGGGAGGGATCTAGCCTCACACTGCAGCATATTTCTGGGGCTTATATGGCAGTTATAACAGACAGCTTTCTTTTCAGATTAGGGGAGAGTTTGGTGAAACTCCTTTTCATTCGCATGTGTTTTCAATCATTTTTTCCTCCTTACACACACACACTTCTTTCCAATTTGAAAATATATCATCTCCTTGCAGATAGCACAGCTGGATGGGTACAGCTCATTACTTTCTTAGAAGCTTCTTCCAAATTCCTTGTTTTTTATTTTAACTCCTGCTTTGTGCTTTCTTCCACCTGGGTATGAATTAGGGGTATGGTCTCTGCTGCTGGATGGAAGTGTACTATATTCTAGTTATCCGCTGCATATCAGATACGGCCACCTCTGAATAAACTAGAAAACTCCTGAGAAGTGTTTTTGGAAGGAAAGCCTGTTCCAAGTGC
Organism: Hemiprocne comata; assembly: GCA_020745705.1. Taxonomy (NCBI): domain Eukaryota; kingdom Metazoa; phylum Chordata; class Aves; order Apodiformes; family Apodidae; genus Hemiprocne; species Hemiprocne comata. The sequence goes on along the minus strand of CM036586.1, from coordinate 150,171,351 downwards.
CATGCCAGAATTTCTCTCTGTACTAGACAGGCAGCTGCAGTCAGGCTCAATTCACTCCTATTGCCACTGAAACGGCAGCATGAAACCTTAACTGTGAAAATAGTTTACACTTAGGCATTCCAGCAGTAGGAAAAAACACAGCTAGCATTGCTGTTGTCAAAGACCCCGCCGTCTCTCACTGAATTGATTTCACTTCATGCTGAGCCTAGTGGTAAAATCCCAGTGCTAATGAAGTTAATGGGAGCTTCACCATTGGATTCAAGAGGGTTGGGATTTCACACAGACTCTTCAGTCGTAAAATTCCTCCCGCTCACCTCTGAGCTTAAAGACTGTGCCCGTTACACCCAGCATGGAGGACCTGGGGCTGATCCAATATCCTTTTAAGTTAATGGAAAGGCTCCCACTAACTTTAATGACGACTGAGATAGATGGTTAGTGAATGAGAGCATTTTATTTGAGAGAGGAAGATGTTTTTCTACAGCCACTTACATTGCCTTTTTAACCCCTTAAGTACTTTTTTTGTGCCTCTCTTATCCCCCATGTTGATCTGCATCAAGAATAGTGTGGCCAGCTGGAGTTGAGAGATGATTGTGCCTCTGTACTCGGCATTGGTGAGGCCACACCTCAAGTACTGGGTGCAGTTCTGGGCCCCTCACTACAAGAAGGATGTCGAGTTGCTGGAGGGTGTCCAGAGAAGAGCAAGCAGGCTGGTGAAAGGCCTGGAGGACAAGTCCTACGAGGAGAGGCTGAAGGAACTGGGGTTGTTTAGTTTGAAGAGGAGGAGGCTAAGGGGCGACCTCATTGCTTGCTAAAACTACCTGAAAGGAGGTTGTAGGGAGGTGGGAGTTGGTGTCTTCTCTCCAGTGAATAATGACAGAAGGAGAGGGAATGGCTTGAAGTTGCGCCAGGGGAGGTTTAGACTAGATATTGGAAATAATTTCTTTCCTGAAAGAGTGGTTGGACGCACCAGGGGAGGTTTAGACTAGATATTGGAAATAATTTCTTTACTGAAAGAGTGGTTGGACAGTGGAACAAGCTGCCAAGGGAGGTGGTGGAGTCACCATCCCTGGAAGTGTTTAGAAGAAATACAGATGTGGTGCTTAGGGACATGATTTAAGCATTGAATGGGCAGTTAGAGATTATGGTGGGTGGATTTAGGTTATGGTTGGACTTGGTGATCTTCAAGGTCTTTTCCAACCAGGATGATTCTGTGATTCTGTGATCTCAGCTGTTGCTGATAAAGATTTTGCAAGAGTGGGGGAAAGGAGCCTCTCATTATAATCATACAGGGTTTTACTCCTACTACCATTTTAATGTGAGCAGTAACAATTGAGGAACTCTGAATACCAACAGAAGAATTCAGGAGAGAAAAAGACAAAGACGTAAAAGTGCACTAGAAAAAAAATACACTGTAACTGTGGTTGAAAATATGGTGTGGCCTCAGCTATGCCTGCAGCTTACAGCAACCTCTCTGTGTTAAGGTAATGTGTTTTGTTGGGAGAAGACATTAGTAACCAAACAGCTGTGACAGCTGAGTTGTGCTTAAGGGAAAAGTATTACTTTTGCACTGATGCCAATCAATAGATCTGCATTAATGTTCTTTACTTTCTGTGTGAGTATTGGTGGAGACTCACACCTCCTCCTGATCTTTCCTGTCACCCCCCTATCCTTCTTGCTGCATTAAAAACTCACACTTTCCCCAGCTTCCTCTTGTTCTACCCCACGCTTAGATACCATTCTACAGAGCATCTCCTTAAAAAGGGCTTACTTACATCTCTTAGTACTGCCCATTTGTTTTAAATCCCAGTCCTACAACTGGGAGCGGCTTCTTTTACCCTGAATAAAGCGCGGCACAAGAAAAGAGCTTGCACTAATAATCCAGGTAAACTAGATCGGATCCAAGTCTCTGAGCCTGCAGGAGGAATCTGGATGTCAATGAGAGCTGGATCACACCAAAGCCCACGTGAATATAATGCAAACCTTCATTTGTGCTTCCTCCCAACCACTTGGATGAAATAGGGCATTTCTTAATGTTTCACACATTTATTTTTACTCCTCTCTTCAAGCCCTATCCTCATCATCCTTGAAAACCAAGCAGAAAGTTGCAGGGCCATGTGCAGGGCTGAAAGGACAGTCACAGTTACCTTAAGCGTCACCCAAGGGGTTCTAATTCTGTGCCACTGGAGGGACACACATTTCAGTCTTGGCCATCCCACCCTCAAGCCCCCACATCCCCATTTTTAATTTTTTAGATCCCAAGTGTATTCTCAGAGCAACGTATTCAAATGGAAATTAATAATTGCCAGTTTAACAGAAGTCATTAATCCCCTGTAAGCACGCTTCTGCATGAATCTATTAATTCTCATTTCCAAGTTTTCAGAATTAAAGTGTTTGATATAGTATGTGCTACTTATTCTCTTTAATTAAACAACCTCCCGCTGTTGAAGTGTATGAAATATTTCATCAGTCAACAGCATGCACAGCCCTCATGGAGAAAGTTTCTGGGCTTGCCTGACACACAATAAAACACTGAACATCATCTGAAGTTCTTCGGCTCACATAAAATCCCATTTGTAGCAGAAGCAGTGATGGAATTAATTCTCTGCATCTTTACAACATGTATCTTAAGAGAGAACTGCACAGTTCAGATTTATATCGAACATCTTTTGCACCCTTCTTCACAGACTGAAGTATGGCTCAGATCAACAGCAACAATGAATTATTAACAACATCGCTAATCACCTGAATGACAGCAAATCAGTGACCTATAGAAAACAGTTTTGTAGCACCAATACAATTTGAAGTGAACGAACATCCATACAGTAGAGCAATTTGCCACTTGGCAAGTCTGCAAGGAATTTGAGTAGCAGAGGGACAGAGGGATAGCCAAAAAAGGAAGAGACTAGCTGTGTTTATACTTCTCAGTATTGGGGGTCATCTGACACGGATGTCCCGCGTCCAAGTGGGATTGTGACCCTGCCTTGCACAGAGAAGCTGAGAACTAGGAGAGAGGAGAGCAGGAGAGCTGAGCACGGAGCAAGCAGACCCACCCAAAAGAGCTCAGGCAGTAAAGTAACTCCTGCTTTGGAGCCCAGAACTGAAAACTGGTGATTGCTTTGTGACTTCTAAGCTTTTAGGTCACTTTGAACAAGCTTCCCTTAAGTGTGTGCAATGCAAGCCGTTCTCGAAAGTCCCAGAGGCCTAACACCATCCCCTTGGTGGAATCATATTACAAGGAAAACATGGGTCATCCAAGAAACATCATCTAATAACAAAGTCATCTCTGGCAGTCCCAGCGGACCGCAGTGTAGGAGGCTGTGAATCACTGAAGACGTGGGAAAATGGCAGCAAGAGGAAGAAAAAATCACCAGCTTGCAGCAGATAAACAGGTGTAACCTTGCTAAATCCTTCTGCCAGCAGTTGTCAGAACCTGATCCCTGCCTGGAAAGTCACTGTTCTTTAGGTAGCCACGCTCTGATACTAAACATCTTATAATGAATTCCAGAGTAATTACTGCAACATTAAGCTTGTGAATCCAGCTCCACTGAGTAGAGAAGAAAGGAAAATCACTAAGCAGAAAGGACTGAGAAGCTGAAACGAAGAGAACACAAGAGGAACAAACTGCCAAACTTTAGCTAAGATTTGTTATATCACTATACCATCGCAAAGATCAACATCCAAACCGTGAGATGAATGAATTGAAAACAAGCATTCATAATCTACCCTTTGAGTTCATTCACATATTGATCAAGTTTTCATACAATGAAACGAGTGACTGGATCAAAAACAAGTCCTGAAACTGGCAATAGCTGGCGGACTGTCTGCTCTGTTATTCCAGAAGACTGATGTAAAGTATGTTTCTATACCCAGAGTTTATTTTTTAGTGCTGGCTTATTATCATTGAACAAAATGTGCAAATTCCCTATGGGATGGGAACGTAAGGTCCAAGAGCACAAACACAGTCATACCTTAGAATTCCTTGGAGAGCTGGAGCATTATTTGAAAGGTGAAATAAAACAAATAAAACTAGAAAGCAACAGCATCCTTTACTTCCTCAACCTGAGGTTTATAATTCCAGAAGCAGTATAATACTCTTTATATTCTTAGTAGTATGAAGGTTTTGTCCATTAAAAATATACCTATCACTTAAACCACTTTCCTCTAGCTAGGATAAAATAACATTAGTAAAGGGAGCTCTGGAATTGGAGGGCTGAATTTTAATAACCAGAAAATCTGGGAAAAGCCATAACAATTCTATAGCAGAAAACCTAGAAAGTCAGGTTCAGTTAAAGAGCAGTGCAATAGTTGATACCAAAGTAAGCATGAAATCCTCTTTCATACGACATTTTCTTTGCAGATTTGGCACCATCTCCACTTTTTATCCTTTTTGCAAGATTGGTAAAATAAATATGCTTTGCCTATGATAGTTTAGAAAACACAGATGTATAATTCAGTCAGCTGCTCTGGAACAGAAGTTAACATTTCTGATCCCCTCTATCCTCTAAAATTAGGCCTCTTAAAATCATAAGAGTAAGTGCCTTAATACTTTCTGATATCAAACACAAGTCACGAAGAAATGAATTGTATTAGAGTTTGATCCAAAGCCAAGTCTAGTCACTTTGATCTTTCCATTACATTTCTGCCTGCCTTGGTATAAGCCCTTAGAAAACATGCAAAGTAAATGTTGATGCTCTTAGTGGTTATGGCGTAATGTTGCAAGGCTCTTTGCATATTATTTTCTCTTTCTGTGTCTCAGCTCATGGCCACTGCCCATTAAAAACTGAAGCATTACCAAAGCAACAATCAGGCCGCCAGATAAAGGATATGAATCTGCATGTCATATCTAGTTATGGAAAGCAGCCATGTACACAAAGGACCAGCTAGAAGTCTACAAAAATTTGTAAAAAATTAAGTAAACACTATCATGTTCTAACACCTAAATGAAAAATGTTAAAAAAACATATATACGCAGAGGTGCATGTGTGCTTACCAGTACAGGCAGCATCACTGAGGGTCAGCAATTTTGTGCCTGTGCTTACACAATTACACAAGAATCTTGCTGAAGTACATCACCAAGTCTGTATATTCAACAGATGTGGGGAGTGTAAGCATTTACCAGAAGACAGTACCAAGACTGGCCAGTTTCCTGAGTTCTAGGGCAAGAAGCTAGGAGGGAAGGGAGCACTGTGAAACTTCCCTACGGGCTGGAAAGGCCAAGACTTACAGGAAGGGTGAATAACATTCCAAGAAAGAAGCATCTTTATTAACTCGTCCTATTTTTGGTGTACCTGGCTATCTGTCATCTTAGACAAGCATGAAAATCTCTAGCTGTCTAGATCTATATTTATCTATATTTATTATAGCTTAATTTCAAAAGACTGTTCTTCCTAGTTTCTGCTGACACATATCCAAGCTTTTGGGAAAACACCTCTGCTTTCTTTTTCAGGCCAGCAAATGATGGATGTGGTTTTCATCACTGGGAAGCACAGCAGTCCAAGGCCCAGGGAAGGATTTGTTCAGAGCAACATGCTAGAAGTTCATAACTCACTTCTGACCACACTGCCTGGGAGAAGATGGGTCCTGTCAAGAAGTAAGAAAACCCCACAAGAACTGATGGGGAACCAGCAAAGAGGCTAGGACGGTCAATACCACTAACACAAAACCCTCCACCCTCAGTAAATTTGCAGATGACACCAAGCTAGGGGGGAGTGTTGATCTGCCAGAGGGTAGGAAGAAGCTGCAGGAGGACCTGGACAGGCTGGATCGATGGGCCGAGGCCAACGGCATGAAATTCAACAAGACCAAGTGCAGGGTCCTGCACTTTGGCCACAATAACCCCAGGCAGGGCTACAGGCTGGGGGAAGAGTGGCTGGAGAGCAGCCTGGCAGAGAGGGACCTGGGAGTGCTGGTTGACAGCTGGTTGAACACGAGCCAGCAGTGTGCCCAGGTGGTCCAGAAGGCCAATGGCATCCTGGCTTGTATCAGGAATAGTGTGGCCAGCAGAAGTAGGGATGTAATTCTCCCCCTGTACACAGCACTGGTGAGGCCTCACCTCGAGTACTGTGTCCAGTTCTGGGCCCCTCACTTCAAGGAGGACGTTGAGGTGCTGGAGCGGGTCCAGAGGAGAGCAACAAGGCTGGTGAAAGGACTGGAGGGAAAGTCTTATAGGGAGAGGTTGAAGATGCTGGGGTTGTTTACCCTGGAGAAGAGGAGACTCAGGGGGGACCTTATCACTCTCTTCAACTACCTGAAGGGACGTTGTAGTCAGGTGGGGGCTGGGCTCTTTTTCCAGGCAACCAGTGACAGGACAAGAGGGCATAGCCTGAAGCTGCTCCAAGGGAGGTTTAGGTTGGATATTAGGAAGCACTTCCTCACAGAGAGGGTGATTAGACATTGGAATAGACTTCCCAGGGAAGTGGTGGAGGCACCATCCCTGAATGTGTTCAAGGCAAGGCTGGATGTGGCACTTAGTGCCATGGTCTAGATGGTGTGGTGGTGTTGGTCATAGGCTGGACTTGATGATCTTAAAGGTCTTTTCCAGCCTTGGTAGTTCTGTGATTCTGCGTATTTTAGTCCAGATTCACTGCTTTTGCAACAATTACATTCTCCTGCTTTAGAAACAGAAGCACCACAGTGAATTTCAGGCCTTGCATCACCCTAACATTTATGTACTGGTAAGTCTACTATTACAACTGTACCATTACAGGAGGACCAGCACAGCCACTAAGACGTCTGCATTGAAAAGAGCCAATTCAATACTGACAGTAAAATATTTTATCTCTCCTCATCAGTTTTACATACTATCAGCTCCTGATCCAGCTTGTATCGATGTGGATGTGGGATGACATAGGCTCAACTGCTCATACTGCTCTTTCACTGGTGATGGACCAATACTTCATTTTCTGGATGCTGATGGCAGGCAACATGCCAGGGGAGGTTCAGATTGGATATTTGGAAAAATTGCTTCACTGGAAGGGTTTGTCAAGCATTGGAACAGGCTGCCCAGGGAAGTGATGGAGTCACCATCCCTGGAGGTATTTAAAAGATGTGTAGATGTGGTGCTTGGGGACATGGCTTAGTGGTGGACTTGGCAGTGCTGGGTTAACAGTTGGACTCGATGATCTTACAGGTCTTTTCCAACCCAAACAATTCTATGATCCTGTGTTCATCTGGTTATAGCAGTGGACAGCCAGGTTCTCTGGCTGGCATCTGTACAACTACACAACTGCAGCCATTTTTCATATTCAATGGGAAAGGCTGGTGTGAGGAGAAGCAGGCTCCAGGGTCTTTTTCCAAGTATCAAACTTCAAGTTGGAATAAATTTGAAAAAGTATGAGGGCTGCAAAACAGATCACAGTAGCCAAAGGGATATGTGTCCCCAAGTAATCAGTGTTGGTGGGGAAGGTGGAAGAGTAGAGGACTTTTAATGCAATCATGGCCACAACTACAATAATTCAACCATTGGGTCTCCCTTCAGAGAGTACTGAGCTCATCAAGGATTAGTCACTCATGTGCAGTCTAGGGCAAGTCTGCACTCCTGTTCAATGTAATCAAACTTTTCCCAAGCATCAAGCTGCTATGGAAAGGCATGCATTGATTCTGAAAGGATGAGTTAGTTCTGGAACAAATAAAATTTGAAGAAATCTTTCAAATGGAGGGAAAGTGAACATGTGCACACATATATCTATTTGGGACAAGGAGGATTTCTTGGATGTCTTAATTTTCTGCTACAGAAGCAGGGGCTGACTGCTTATTCAAGCCCACTGCTGTTTATACCCTGCCTCTGTATCTCGAGAGAAAAAGCAAGGACTGCTTCAGAATGAAACTGAAGTTCCTCCAGCATGGCCCTGCCAGGTTCAGTCCCTCAGCAAATTCCTTGTGCAATCATTCTAAACTTTTCTCCTGTTCCCTCCTGCCAACATACCTATCATTGCATTCACGTGGGTGAGCGTGCTGCTAATAGTGTCATCTGTCACCAGCCCTTTTACAATGCTTCATTTCCATGGCTCCTCTGTGTATGCTCTTTGTCTGCTTTCCATCATCGCTGTACAGTACAGAGCAATTATTTTGGCTGCTGTCTTCAGTTTGACCTGTTCCTTCATTTTGCACATGGACTGGGGGTTATTTTCTTTTAGCTTTTAATTAAAGGGCTTTGTTTACAGTATCAGGCTTTTGAATGAAGATTTATAGCAGACTCCATAACAATCCCAACAAATAGTATGAACTACAGCAAACTTTACAGCTACAACACAGTGCTATAGTTAATTGCCAGCATAACATCTCCACATCAGCCTAACTATGCATCGATGCACTCCAGGCAAATCAGATCTCACAAAAACTGCTACTGCTGAATTGCAACTCTCTTGGAGGAATCCTTGGTATTTTCTCTCTTCAGTACTGGAAAATACCATCCAGTAGGTCAGGCAAAAGAAACTCAAGTAAGCAGGAAAGGAGGAGGAGGCACTAAATTGCCTTCTCCACAACAAAGCCATGTATAATTGCACTCCCTCAGCCTTAAAGTATCAGCATAATGTAAGAAGTTCACTGCCCCTATTTTGCAACATTTAGGGTAAATATGCAGAACTATTGACCATGTCATTCCCCTGCCCTATTTCAGAGTTTCAGCTGTAGCCTGTTTGAGCACCAAGCCTTCAACACTGAGGATACACACTCTGAAGTCCAGAAGTCAACCTGCTTATTTCAGCTGGGATTACATCATACAGCAAATCACCTCTATGAAAGGTAAGAACAGGTTTGCTCAAGCAATACAGTCACTTGACAGCTTGTTTATTGTTCCCTCAGCACAAATACAGCTCTACCTGGGGAAGTTGGCCTGCTTCTCTGCAACCTGGATATGTAAGGGAGAAGTGTAGAATACTGCTATTTTTTCCTGTCCATTAGGTAGGCTCTAAATATTAAAGGTTGAAAATGGAGGGAGAGCAGAGACAATTGAAGAAAGGAAGAGGGAGCTGAAAAACTGCAGAAGCTTTAGAGCACAAGAGATTGAAGAGAGGAGGAAAGGAGAAAAGGTGGAGTAGGAGATCAAGTGCAAACAGAGGAGAGGAAGGCAGTGCAGAATAACAAAGCACAGGCCTAGCAGGATTCCTGGAAACTCAACCAGCTCAAATGGAAGCAATGCCAGTCCCACATGCAACTGCACTAGAAAACCTGCAAAAAAATTCATTTATCTGAGTCATCATAAAAGTATAACCATTGCAGTTAACAGAAAAATAATGAAAAATGAAGCTGGATGACTGCATGGTGCCCTATCCTCAAAGGTTCCAAACTGTACTAAGTATGCACAGCTCAGTTTTGAGTATGTTTCTGAAAGCGGTGGGGTTTGTTTCTCAAAAATTCTGAGACTACTGCAGAATGAATGTTCTGCTAATGCTGGGGAAAGCAGTCCCTTCCTTCCATTGGTAACTGAAGTAGTTCCTGGCATTACATTATGTAATGAGCTTCTCCATTCTTACAGTTTTAAAATTATTTGCAAGCACTTGCGGAGTGATTTGATTTAAACTAGAACTGTAACCTGTTCCCTTCTTCTGTTTCCTTCATGAAGAATGGCCAGAGCTCTTTCCATTAGCACTAAGTGCTTCCAAGAACCAGGATAAAATAGGAAAACTCCTTTGGTTATTACTTCCCCCACCACAGGATAATGCAATCACTAAGAAGGGTATTATTTCCCATTAAGCCAATATTGGAAGTAAATACTGTTGCTCCAAAGGGTCCGTAAAGTTTCAAAACGGTGGCCAAGGAGGCTTTCCAGGAAGTAAAAGGATTGCCATTGTGCATTTTTGAGGACAAAGTGGAGGGGGTGGGGAAAGAAAGCAAGCACGAAAGTGAGAGAGAATGAAAGGGGAAGGGAAGAAGGGAGGAAAGGAGGGAAGGGAGGAAGGAAAAGGAAGGGGAGCAGAGGAGACAAATCTGATGTTAGCTTAGGGAGAGACAAGTCTCATAGAACCACTGTTACAAAGATGAGATATTGTCAGCAGGGGGCCCATGATTGGTGATCTAACACTCACTTCATGGCAAAAGACTGAGCGGAGACTGCTAACTTTTGAAACATGCTCAGACTTCTCAATTTTGCAGAAGAGGTTACACCAGAGTATCAGAAGGCTGAGAATTTAGGTGTGCTACTTATAGCATCAGAAATGCCAGCTAACAAGAAATGACAGTTTCTCTTATATGATGTTGAATCTCATCACATAATGATTTCACAGAGACAAGCCAGAAAAGTCACACATCTGATCAAAGTTACCCATTAGCACAAGAAACACCTCTTTGCCTTATTAACACACAGCATCAAACACCGATAATGTCAGCACCCACTGCTGAATTAGTAAGGGCAAAGGACAAAATAACTGGATTAAAAGAGTTCTCTTATGGCACCCATCCATTACAAGTGAACACTCATTCAACAACTTGCTCTTCTCTTCACCTTGAACCCTGTGCTTAGCCCAAGCCAGCTGACAAAAAGCCTTGTCTACGTTATGGAAATCTAACATAATCGCAGTTCTCTGTCTCCAGTGGAGACAGGTTATGCCAGCACAAAGTTGGGCTGATGCCAGTAACCAAGTAACACGGAGGAGTATCCCACTTTTGACTGGATGAATTTTCAGTAGGAAAGCTGCTGCAAACACCAGTACCCTTCTCTTTTCTTAGGGCCTCAACATCTGCTTTCCCTCCTGCAGTGCTAATTCCTGGAATTTACTTTTGAACAAACTGCCTGTACACCAAAAAAAGGGTTAAGTTTGATTTTACAAATCAACTATGCATATTCAAATGAAAACAAACATCGTAATTCTCCAAAGAGAAACCATCAGACACTTGCTGCATGATCCCAGGAGTCTGTTCTCTCTGCCTGTCTGCTGGTGCCCTTACCCACCATTTTTTATGGCTGTATTATCACTACCATCGTCTATGGACTTAGTATTCCAGGCATACCAGCCACCCACAACTGAAGGGCTTCTTTGCATTACAAATTATAATTGCACTGAATGCACTACTGGTTCTGTGACATAAAAAGGAACAAAAAAAAAAATCACGAAGCTTATTTTAACTTGATAGAGTTGAACCCAGGTGAAAAGCTAAGTCGGTAACCCACAGAACCCACTAATTAATTACCATATAGATGTATGTATCCAATCTAATGGAGATCAAAATTAAAAAAAAAAGTAAGTAACCCATTATTCACCACCACAGTTTCAATTATAGCTGGGAGAATAATTCCATTTAACATATTCTCTGTGGCCTGGCTCACACCCAAAGAGATGCATCTTGGGAAGAAGCTCAGAAACAAACTTTGGCTTTAAAACTGGAGCAAAACACCTTTTGAAGTCTTCCTTCAAAAATCAAAACAAAAAAAATCCATAACCAACAAACAAGCCCCTTAAATTCACAGTTTTCCCCTTTTCAAGATTATGACTGTTTTCTAGAGCAGGACATGAACAGTTTTAGCCATCCATTCCTTCATTAAGCTGGACCAAGTCAGCATTTATTTGTTAACCTTTTTAATACTTCATCCACTAGTGCCATATTATGTCAAGCTAAATTCCAAACTAAATTAACTTAAGACAAGAGAAAAAGAGATTTCTTACCTGTTACTTTTTCCTCATAACTGTGGACTCCCACTGCTGAAGATAATCTGTCAAGTTAGAGTCTCTTCTTTTTTCTTTCTTTTTTTTTTTTTAATTAACCTCCCACTCCTAAACATCTAATATTACCACATACGAAAGAAAATGCAAGGAAAAACTTGTCTAATCTGTCAATGGTTACATGCCACTTCTGTTAGTCAGCTTCCATATGAGCCTGTGTAGGTATTTCAAGAACAGGGGAGACAATCTCTTTTATAACAAGAAAAGAAACACCAAGAATATGCCAGAAAAACCTGCATTTTAAAATACAATAGTATAGGCCTCAAGAGGCACGCAAGGGGCCAGAACATATGAACAGTTTTAAGTGTATTATATATAGGTTATATTTCACGTTAAGTCAATTTATGTCAAATAACATTGTGTTGGGTTTTCCAACAAACTGTAACGATAGCCAGCAGCTATAGATACGAATACCCACCTAAAATAGTGAAAAAGACAATAAACTATTGCTTTTGCAAGACATCAGCACAAGAACATACACATATTTAGGCACTGTTAACATATACTAAAGCTGGTGAAAATCTGAATTGCAGTATACTTTCTAGAACAGCATTGCACGATGGGTCTACTTGTTACTTAAAAGCCTATTCCACCTAGGAGCAACTAGTGAATGATCAGCAGCATTTATGTGCATCCTCCTTTTCCTCTGACACTCTTCATTCACATGGTCCAGGAGATCTAGAACACTATTCAGGACTGCGCACTTTGTACCCTTGCTGGTTTACATTTTTCCACTTCTTAAAAAAGACACTGAATTTTGTATGGCCTGAAGAGAAAGCAACAGAAAGGTTCACAGTTCCTAGTGCATTTTGAGAGCTGAGAGTTACTTTAGCAACACACCTTTCACAACTTATCAGTGTAAATATGTCAACAAGTTTCCATTTAAAAATGAGTCACCCCATCCCAACAGAGTAGGAAAACATAACTCATCAGATGCAGATTCTGGAGATTGCACAGGTTTCATTTACCTCTAAATCACTGAATTACTAGTTTAAGACCAAGAAGAAACAAAAGCCCTCACAGTTATTTAGTAGCTTTTGCAAAGAAAATTGCCAGAATTAATAGCAAAAAAAGCGTGACTCCTTTTCTAGTTTTCAATTTATAATTTAGGCAAGATCTGACTCATTTTTACAAGTAAAACTGTGTAGCAGTATTTTAAAAGTACTTCAACTTTGTGTTATAAGAACAGTTATCATTGTGAGTGTGGAAGATCTCTATTTCCCCATAGTGAAACCATTAAACCAGGCAGCAAACTTTACAGTTTAGGAAAGCTACAGTAAAGGCTTGGAAGAACAGCTGTAAACTTTAAGGATTTCATATAAATTTATAACACAAAAATATCTGAATTGAGAACACTAAACAGAATCATTCAAGAGTGGGACTTTACAGTCCATAATCACGTTAATTACCCAACTGCACATCTTTGTTGCCTTTTCTCTCCTCAAAAGCAAAGACTAAGCAAACCCTTTGATTTTATAATACAGTAGATCCCCATAAGTTTAGCTGGCATGCTCTCTGTTCACTCTTAAGATTAATTCTTAATAATTTGTCCCCACCTAATCCATGACTACCCTCAATACTACATCAGGCCAGCTGTGTCTACCTGGTACCCAACTGTGCGTTATTTTGCTGTCAGACACTCCAAGCCAGCTGAGCTCTGCACAGCTGTAGGGAGTGTTTCTGCTGTACTTCTCTGCAACAATCCCAGGCCGAGATTGAGCACCATGTCACGGGTTCATGCTTCTTCCAGTTTGGATCTGGCTAGCAGCTGCCTGGCTTGGGACCTGTGAAGAAGCTTGTGTGTGCATTTATCTGCCAACCAGTGTAAACCTTGAAGCGCTCCAATGTTTTTGGCCAAACACCACCATCAACACCAGTACTGTGGCAGAGCAGGCGCTGGCCTAACAGGAGTCTCCCCACCCCTTGGAACATGTCTCATACACACATACTTCTGTAAGACTGAACAGCATAAAATCTGGGACCAAGTACAACACTGAAGGTATTTATGAAGAACAGCTACCACAGCGTCCTTTAAATAAAGCATCCTCAGAAGAGAAGCACTGCAGAACAGATGGGCTATGATGTGAAAGTTCAGAAGTCACAGGATTTTGACCATATTTTTGTGCCTACTCAAGTGCTATTCAGTGGCACCAGAAACAGTTGAGATAACTGGAAGAGGGAACTCATCAACAAGCTCCCAGAGCTAAAAGTGAAAATACGGATCTCAAATTTTTACCATGGAACAGTAACTGCTATGGATTTAGACAACTCATTCACATTCATATGTAAACACCACTAAGGCAAGAAAACATTAACAGCTGTACAGGAATAATACTTCAAAATACAACTTATGCACCTATACCAACCAGGTATGATAAAAAAAGCCAGACTGAATACCATAAAGAAAAATCACCACTTCTACTTGATCAGAAATTATTTGAGCCTTTAATGAAAACTGCAGGTGAAGAAACTCGGGTCACCACAATTCCCCTCATCTTAAAACCCACCCCCCCCCCCCCCCCCCCCCCCCCCCCCCCCAATCCCAAGCTTTGACAAAGAGGCTTTAAAAGTAGTCAAAAAATAAGGGTGATGTTTTGCCAAACGATAGAAAGGTACATATAAAATAGGAAAACAAGAATAAAATCCATGTCTATTTCCCCTTTATTAAGCAGTTGGTACTTGAAGATTGTTATTGCTTAGGCCCAATCCAGCAAATGAGGTCAAAAAGGCAAAAAAACTTGCAGAAACTTATCTCAATTAATAAAGATGAGAACTGAACTATTAATGAGCCTGTTGAATGGAGAGCATGTTGATTAAATATAGTGTGGGCAGAAACAAGATGAGGTTTGTTTCAAAAAAAAAAAAAAAAAGGGAACTCAAGCTAGTAATTCACACTGCTGAGTTTTAAATTAACAAACTGCTTCCAAAACAAAATACTTAACAATTCATACCTCAATACATAGAAGATGAGGTAACAAAAAAAAAATATTTGAGAAATCCATTAAAATATTAAGTGCACGGTAAAAACTTCACTTACATGTCATTTGATTTACTTCTAAGCTACGAAGACAAGAAAGAGGTTAGGAACTAACAGAACTTGTAAAAAGAGACTATTTTAAAAAAGTGAAAAAAAAGGATTATAAGAGGCATATGAAAGCTCCTGGAACAGAAAACATGGGGAACATTTCAGAAAAATGAACAAGGGGCATGAAAGAGTAATTGCAGTAATCAGTTTACTGAAAAGGAAGACCATTCCCATATATCATTTTTCCAAATAGTACAAAGAGTCAATGAGATTGAAAATCAATTCACTCAAACCTGAAAATGATCATACAATATATAGTTGACTTTCTTAACATCATTGCCATACTCGGTACATGCTTAGATTCACCTAAAGAAAGAACTGGGTATTAGAAGGCAAAAACCTACATTCTCTGCAGAATTCACTTATGAAGTTTAAGAAGCAGCCCACTGTGGAGTCCTTCTGTAGGTAGATTGTAAACAACTGGCACTTTTCACCAACTTCCTAAAGAAAGTTTCCATGTTCTTAGAAGATAGTAATGGGTAGGTGCTCTTCAGGATAAGGCATGGCCATTCTGGATTACTCTGGATCACTGCTTTCCTTCATTAAGCTGGACCAAGAAGTGCCACTGCCCAATTTTTAGTTAATGCACGTACAGAAAAATACAGTTGTCAATTCAAACACAGCTGTCAATTCAGATCACTTTATAGAAATAAGATTTCAAGAGTGGTGGGAAAAATAGTACGTGTGAAGAACTTCAAAAACTGTACTTGCCTCTCAGGTCTGAGCAAGACTGCAATTCATTCGCAGACATACAAGTGCAGTCTCCTGGCAGTGGCATAATTTACACCAAAGACAGTGCTGGTGTCTGCTTAACCTACACTGGAGTTATGCACAGAGGTGGTTGTACTACCACTGGCTGAAATACAGAATAGGTAAGAAATGTGTTTTAAAGGCAAAAAGGTATCAAGGAAACAGCTCCATCTTGCAGTTTCCCTTGAAGCTATGAATGGACTTACTTATCACAGAAACAAGTAACATGGAGCTCATTAGACACTGCCTCACATCAAACTGTCCTCTGCAGTCACAGAAGTTTTCTTTTTAGGTCACACAAATTCCAAAACAAAATAAATTCATTATTCACTCTATTTCACCTTGCTAAAGCAACACCAGGACTACCACCCAAGGATAAATCCAGTACTCCATCATGACATAATACCTTTTTTATTACAATATCCAAAAAACTGAGTATGCAAGATTTTGAGATCTCACGATCCCTTCTTCAATCTCAGGAATGTGCCATCTAAAGACTGTATATTTAAACCATAAAGGAGTTTAAGTGTAAAGAAAAGAGAAAAATGCATTTTCTTCATAAACATTCTGTGTGTCTCTTCCTACCAACCACGCCATCCTCTGTAAAACCTGAAGATTTCTTTCCTTAAAGCAAATATATATATAGTGTTGGTAGCCCACCCCACCCCATCCCAAGATCAGTTTTTATTAATCTTCTGTATTAGTGTCAACAATCAGCTACAGATACATATTACTTTGAGAATTAAATACATAATCGTTTAATTCAAACAAGCAGAAGGGCAAGAGGAAAAAGCATTATGTGGATGGCACATTTGGTTGTAGATTACCAAAACATTCAGCCTTTACAATTCAATGATTCTTTCTCTAGTAATCAACTTTCAAATAAAATTTCTCTTTGTTGCAATTACAGACCAAAATACACTAGATAGTTTTCTTTTACTACAATCTTACCATAGTAGTTGAAGAAGTACTATTACAAAATGCTTTTTAATTAGTGTACTCTTTACAAAGAGTCAGAGAGGCAATGTAATAGCAGAGTACAGTGTAAAGAGTGCTTCTAGGAACTAGGAGTTTTTGTAATATACTACCTCGGTAAGCGATATAGCTACAGAACTCACAGCCACAACTGTCACGTCTACTCTCTCACTTCAGTAGCTGCAGCTTCAGTGCATTCAACTTGTGCCCGATGTCTCTGAACGGAGAGTTCTGCCTGCGTGAGCAATCTGAACAGATTAACACTGGTTTGAATTGAAAACGCCCCTCCTTGCTCTGAGTGAACTATGTAAACGTACACAGGAGAGGGGAGTTTTGAACTCAGCTGGGAAGGTGAGTGCTTGCCACGGCCACCCAAGGGAAGCTCTCAACCTGAAGAGAGGTGGTCGGAGATTAACAGAACTGGAACACAAAAAGAGGCAAACAAAAAAAAAAAAAAGGACAAACAGCAACCAACAGAGCAAACACTTTAGAAAGAGCCTATTCCTTAAGCCTGCTTCAGATATTGCTCTGCTCTATAAAAGTGAATTTAGGACCTAAGGCTTGTAAGTTATAAGAGGCCCAGGTGGCCAAGTCCATCTTCAATGTCACTGAAGTGCTTTCACAAGATATAGCTTTTCCCCGTGTTCACTGGTGAAGATGGGAGCCTTTTTGTAGTGTTCCACCAACTCATCCATAGTATTAAAGCGACGCTGCCCAATACAATAGACATTGTCCACGAGCTGCACCTTGAAATGTTTGTTCTTCCCCGATGCCTTTAGAGATACTGAGAAGTCACTGGGCTGTTGAGAAGAATTCAAAAAGAAAAAAAAAAGAATTACATAAAAGTGAACAAAATGAAGGCATAATTTTGTGGTTTCAGGAACAAACTATGTCATATAGTTGATGGTAATTTATGCTAGTCTTTGTTTCACAGCTCGGTGCTTTAGCTACTTAAGAAACCCAATAGTCTATTATTCAATAAATAATTGCCATCATTATTAGCATGCACGGTTAAGTCAGCTAAGTGAAAGCTCCCCAAATGAACAGTCTGTAGTTGCCAATTACATGACTAAATTGCAAATATTATCTTAGTTACTTAATCTAGAAGCATAAGAACGTCAAGGAGAAGGGAAAAAATTTTCATCCTGTATGGTTTCCTTGCTAGAGTCCTGGAGAAAGCAATTACTGTAATATTGCTTGGGTGAGATGATGAAATTTCCCCATACTGCTTTTTTTAGAGCCATGACCACTAGAGGGCCATTCTTGCTTTGCATTGCAGAAGACAAAAACATATTCACCTTTTATCTTCATTACCACATGCATGAGGAATAATTTCTCCTATTGAGTACACCTTTCTTGTAAAAAAAAAAAAAAGGATTAAGCTATAGAATAAAAACACAGTACAAATTTCACCATCAAACCACCGCCCACAAAAGACAAAATGTAAGCACTAATTAAGTTATTGAGGGTAGAACACTTTAACATGATAAATCTCTTCGTCTTGGCAATTGGTTGCTTTAACAAAGACAGCGCTCTCATCCCAACAGCCAGGATGAGACCATTCTGCTTTCTGCACCCCATGCTGCTGTAGGATGGTAGAAAGGACACACTGTCCCCTGCTGCCAGCTGAACTCCCATCTCTAGCCATTGCTTGCTGCTGGCTGGCCACAGAGAAGGGAGCACAGGCTTTGCACCAGGAGAGCTGGCTGGAGGTGGGTGTCGCCAGCCAGCAGGAAAACAGAATAACAAAAAATAAAACGTACACACCAGAGTCTGTAGCAAGCACTTAAGGGCAATACGCAGAGACTACAGAGGTACGGCTGCAGGGTCTCTGCCCGCTGCAGATGTGGCTTCAGGCAGAAACCGCTGAAGGCATGTGCCAGACTTGAGACCCAGCCTTCCTGCCATCCCTTGGTCCTCCTCCCCACCACAGTGCTGCGTCGGTCGGGCCAGTGCTGCAAACCTCAACTAGTCCAGGCTAAACAAAACCGAGAACGGACTATCTGGTTCACAGCACCGCCTTATGGACAACCCTGAGTAGAGCTGCAGCACAACGGAGGACCGGGCCGGGGGCAGTTACTGCTGTCACCAGACTTCAGTTCGTGAAACCACAACCTCCAGACTCCTCTACTCTGCATCTGGGGGATCAGATACACACCGACCACTGGTCCAAGTAAGCTGAAGGACAGCATTTTCTCAGGCATACTGTCTTTTTTTCCTGCAATGATGTGCGTCTCTGCCCCACACATCCCCCATGTTCTGCCTATCCCAAAATGTTGTCCCTTACATCTCCCTTGTTTTAGTACCAACGCCTTCTCTGCCTTCCCTTTTGACTCCATCTGCCCTGCCCAAAGCAAACAAAGCTCCTGCCGTGTCAGTTGATCTGGCACTGGCCCAACTCCCCAGACTTGCACCTCAGCTTCAGGCAGCAGGTCTTCCCCTCCTACACTGCTCAAGCCAGCAGCTAGCTCTCCACACCTCTGGACTAACCCTCTTCTACCACTATATTTCAGACCCACAAGCAACACTTCTTAAAAAATTATTTTATGTAACACTCATAGGAGAATTACTTCTTCCATCTACGTAACTCCGTGTCACCAGGCCTTGACCCGGTCATTGCAGGCTCCATCAGGAAGGCTGCCTCAGGCATCAAGCAGCTCCAAAGACACCAGCTCAAAATACACACAACATCCCTGTGACTGCTAAGAGGAGACGACTGGGAAGGGTGGGGAAAAGGGATGGAAATAAATTTGTATAAGAGCACATCTGTGGGGTTTCCAATGCTCCACCGAAGATACGTTCCATGCCCTGTCATCCATCCCTAGCTCCAAATTTGAAGATTGCTATTTTAAGCCAACTAGCTCTGATATTAAACTTCTGCCTCGGGAAATTTAGGGCATGGGCTCTGGACAGTGTGCTGATTGCTGTGTTACAAAACACAGGCTACCAGGCAGGTCCATAGGGTCCCTCCAAGGGCAGCACTGAAGGAAGCACTTACAGACTAGCTGCTGATGATTCAAAAAACAAGATCAAGGCTTCCTGACTAAGTCCTGCTGCTTCCATGGGCGATGCCTACACCAAACAAAAGCCAATAACCAAGAGGCCCTAATTTAGAATAGAAGAACTTACAAATGGGAAGTTCATAATCTGAACAAAACACATTTTTTTTGGTTTAAGAAAAGATGTTCTGACAAAGGTTTAAAAGTGAAATAATCACTTTGCACTCACCAACATTTTAATATTTTCTGGGAAAGCACAGTTGTTTTCAGCATGACAAAACTACAAGTTTTCAAAGCTCCCCATATCTGCTAAGAATCATTATCTTTAGATCTGAAAGGATGTGGTAATGACACATGGAGAGGTGCAGGAACAGATCTTAGACCTCTGGTTTACTGTCCTATGTCCCTGGCACTGGTCAGACTTAGACCTTTGTGAGGTGATCCTTAACAATACCTTAAATACTTTTCCTGCCATTTTAATTAAAACTTTAATGAATGAACATGCTCTTGAACTATTATCTATTCTTCCCAGCCTCAGAGCTGCTAGTAAGATTAATGCATAAATAGAAGACATTATGATCCCTTATTTTCCTCCTAAAATATGTTACAAAGTTTATTCTGTGATCTAATTAAAAAAAAAAAAGCAAAAAAAAAAGCTGAAAGACAGATCTAACTCTTTTGAGAGCCATCATCCGGTGCAAAGAGATGGAAGAGCTCAAACAGCTGTTGCAAAAATCCTGAAACCCTTTCTTGGCCTCAGCGTAGTAACTTCTACAGGATTCAAGAACAAACAGCGAAAGCAACTGGACTTGCGTTTATTTTTATTTTGGTTCTTTCCCACTGTAACAAACATGCAATATGGTTAAAAAGACTATTTGAAAAAAATCTCTAGATAAACTACAGCTCTTAACATTACCATTTCAAAGTATGCTAGTTCAATGCATCTTGAATTGGTTCCCTGCTGTCCTCCCTGGATTTGCTCCAAGTCTGTTTATTTTATTTACTGTTTAAGCTATTTTGTTTCAACTGCTGGCCAATTTTTCTCCCTTCTCCCTCTTAAATTATTTGCTACATTTGGATGCTTGTACACCAGCTTTTTCAGGAGTAAAAGCCTCACATACACCAAATAAAAGCACTTCAGAAGTAAGCTTTAATCCCTGAAATCTATAGAGGAGTTGATGATTTTGCAACAGAATTACAGAGCATAGCTTCATGGCAGGGAGCCTGTGCATATTTCTGTACTGTCACGACTGAGAAGACCTAAACGTGCAGCTAAACGAATTCCTAAAACAGAAAATGGAAATTAGCTGTTATGTATCTGCAGCTTTTCAGACCAGGTGTAATACTTTTGAATTGTTTCAGTTTCCTGTATTTTAACTCCTGCATATGACTAAGATGACCATAGGCTAGCTGGTGCCTACAGTATATGGAAGACAACAGGTAGGAAGATGTTCCTTTATTTTTGCTGTTGGGTCAGGAACTTCTCTGTCTTTTCATGAAGATGAGTTATAAAGCGACTTAAAGGAAAACAAGTGAAACCAGGGTTTCCATCTTTATAAGCTCCAACTGAGAATGAAACAAGACAATTTTATCACAAATGGCAATGCTGGGAAAAATAACTCCCTCTGAAAGCCTCTTTCTGATCCTGTAACAATTTTTTTTTCCTTTCAATCCAGTTCCACTTGGCAATGCCCTTCCTCCATAGAGGACACTCCCATGTACTCCTTCTTCACACTATTCTAAAGCCTTTGAGCTCCCACCTGTGAGTCTGTCCTGGAGCTCTCCAACTCCTTGCACTTCCAGGTTTTTCCTCACTCTTCCTCCAAGTCAGTCAGCCAGCGAAAAAAAACAAGTCATAGCTCAAAGATCTAAGGTCAGGCTGGACAGAACCATCTGGGAGGGTTAAAATTCCTTTTCCTACCCCTCCCACCTCATTTAGATATATAAACAAATACCCTTTCTCTCTACGTAACATTCAGCATGTTCCGAAATCAGCATTACACAGGTCACAAACATGAATTGGTTCCATTGATCTTCAAATACAGCTCTAATGACATTTCTACTCTTCCATTTAAAATAAACCACTAGGATATTTCCTTAAGCATGTTTTTAAGATAAACTTTCTCCTCCTCTCCACTGTACTCATCAATCACAGCATGTCACGGAACATGAGAAAATACTTCAGTTTTTGAACAGTTGCCATATTCCATTGATTCTATCCAACATTTTGCAGGATTTAAACCCAAGAAAAATATGTAACACCCTTAATAAGACAGAATTAGCATCTCAAAAAGCATAGAAACCCTCAACCTGTGCCTCCTCCCCTCGGCTACCAATATTGCAGGACGTTGAGCACAGAAGCTAAATGCCATCTGAAAGGACTGACACAAATCCAGTTGCAACTACAATCCTAAGTATTATCTTAATATGTCTATAATCATCAGTATCATCTTAAAATTATACTCTGCAACCCTGTTTAGGATTGGTTACTGTAATTTGATAGCTGTGACACTGTTGGCAGAGGTAGCCAATACTTACTAATGAATAATCACCCCTGAAATTGTCCAAAAAATTGCATAGCTCATTCATGCTAACAAACAGAACTGGTCTGAGAAAAACAATCTTCTCTGCTTCGTGGGAAGACAGAGGGCTATGAAGCAATGGTTTTTCTCTAACCACCAGTTTTGCAGCCACTCACAGCCAAGTGCAAGGGGACTGCAAGATCTGACAGAAGCTCCCTTTGAAGTCTAAGGGTGTCTGCAGCAGAACACCTGCACAGATGCTAGATGTGTGATGTGGTTGCCCTCCCTTGTCACCAGCCACAACCTATTACTGCTTCCTGTTAGCTACAGCACTAGCAAGCACACTTGTTTCCCAGGGTGAATCTGAACAAAAAGCCCTCTTCCTTCCAAATTTACTTCTTTCTCCAGTGGAATCTTAGATCTTCAAAGCTTAACAATCACCTATCCAACCCAGTCCAACAGTGTCTGCCAAGACTCGTTTGTCTTGTGTTAAGTACTACATAGAAAGAACAAAAATCTGACTGCTAAAGAGCCTGGAGTTCAAAAAGGTTAAGAAGTGGCTGTACAGAGGCTGCATAGATTAAATCTGCATTATTTGTTCAGGAGCGCTACTTAAATGAGACAACAGACTTCTGTTTTTATCAACCAAGCTGCCAACAGAAAGAACAAATTAAGCATTATTGCTGTCTAGGTGTTTTCCACTCTTCCTTTACATCTCCAAAACTAAGGTGACATTACCTAGGTAAAACAGAGCTGGCAAAAATGCTACCAGTAGTTAATTGTGCCTGTTACATAAACTGTGGGCTTAAATGGTTCAAACAAGTTTATGGTTCTAATAATAGCATTACTTAATTAATGACGATAATCAGGCTCCTTAGCTACCTGACAGAGTTAATCTCAAGATATTCTTCATTATGGCAGCATCCCTTAGATCTAAGTGTAACTGAGGAGAAAATTTTTTGGCTAAAGGAATCTAGCTGTAAGACAAACATTTGGTAAATTAAATGTAGAGAAAATCTGTAAAATCTTGCAACTACTAAAATTTGAAATGGAAAAGAATGACAGTCTGATCAAGTGAATACAGAATACCTCCATCTATCCAAGGATAGAGCTTTTCATAGCTCATAGAGAGACCAAAACTCAAAGAAATCTAAGGAAAACTTTTATACAGATGACTTTGTAACTATGGTGACACAAGGCTGTAGAAAACCCTGAAACAGGTAAAAAATCAGGCACGGGGTTAGCAGATCAACTCACAGTTTCATCAGTGGGCTTTTTTACAAAGGAATAACCCCTGCATTCACAGCTTTAATTGGTGGGTTCAAAACAATGTAATGGGAAGTGTTGGTCTTGTGGAAAGATGAGCAAACTGGAGAGCTGACAACTTGGCTCTGTTCAGTCTGGTCTCTCTAAAAAGACCTTTCACTCTGATCATGCAGATGCTACTGGTGATTTTTCGCCACAACGTGAACAGCCTCTGTAGTCACACGTGAAATATGGCAACCACCAAGAATTTAAAAGTTATTTCTAAAATCTTTCCTTGTACCATACGTAACAAGCTTGAAATAGATCTTCTATGATCTTTTTCAAAATGCTATCAAGTATTCAGATTCATTTATTATGTCACTCCTGGCATTTCAGGGGAAAAAAAACACCAAACAACAAGACAAAAACCCCTAGCAATCCTCAATGCTTTTATAAATCATATACATAAATTATATGATGGTATGACATATAAAGATTAGGGCAGACAAAAGTTTGAGATGTAGTAAAATATTTCTCTAAACCTAATAAAACCAAAAAACTATCAAGTAGTACTACGACAAAGGAGGCATTCATGTGTGTCATTACAGTTTTTCTCATTGCTCAAAAACCCGCCAAATACAGGATCTGCAAGACCAGATCAAGATTAGCAAAAGAAAAAAAAAGCTAAGTTCCCCAATTCAGCACTTTTTTTTTTTTGCACAAGTGCAAAAAACTTACTGTAATATGCATTGAGTAAACTTTCTGGGATTCCAGTATGCGTTAGATGCTGGAAAAACTTGAAGACCACATTCTGAATGAATTTTTTTGTGCTCCACAAGCAACAATTTCTCCAGCAACAATGCAGGCAGCAAATTTTAAACTGCTCTGAATACAAGTGTGTTTAGTGTTACGAAGTCCTATTGAATTAAAAGGTTATGGTGTTCTTTCAAGGAAATTAATTTACTATAGAGGTAGACTCTTGAAAGCAAAGAAATGAGCTGTTGCACAGTGGTCACTGTGACATGGCTGCGCATTTCTGGGTTTTAAGTAATGCATTTATTGTCAAACTGTCCTCTGGCACTTTCTGAAAAGACAGAAGAAAACTCACAGCTACAGTCTCAGGATAACTCAAAATGCAGCACCCAGATCTGAAAGTGGGCTTGCTGGATGGACACATCAAGGGTACACCACATCCAGTATACCTACCTGCCCCTGTCAGACAGGATGCTACCTTGAAGAGACAGCTGAATTACTGTAATTTAATTATTACCATAATCCTCCATTGGCTTTCTGCGTTTTAGAAGACTGTATGCCTCATCTCTCAGTCTCTTCTTCTGCTGACTAAACAAACTTGATTCCTCTCTGCTTTTGTAAGTCAGTCATGTTTCCCAAATTTCTATTTTTCTTCCTGTTCTCCTCGGGTTTATTTTTAGTTAATCTCTCACTTTTCTTCCTGTTCTCCTTTTGTTTATTTGCATTTGCCTTCATTTAGTGATTACAGTTAACTAAGAGGACCTCAGTGACACAGAGTTTCAATGAAAGGGTAGTTTAACAGCTATCATGTCTTTTGCAAAGCAAATTCATCAAGGAAAGATGCCTGAAATTTAATCAGACAACCATGTACCAGGAAAAAATATTTGGAACTATTACGGAACTATATTTTGTCAATAATGTTAGACATGATGTAAAAATTTCAGGGATAGTGAGAGTCCTAACTTCAATAATAATAATAAAAAAACAACTAATTTTTTTAAAAAATAATTATTTTCCAAAAAATTATATTCTTTTTTCCAAAAATTAAAATACAAAGTTTTAGGTGGGTTTAGAAAATACTACAGAAGTAACAATTTCCTTGTCTTCCAGATGTTGCTCTGCTGTCACTAGAAGCCTCTGTTGACCTCCCTGGCCAACAGCTAATATGGCAGCCAATCCCAAATTTCAGTATCGAACATGAAGAACACAGTGAAAAGTGAAATTGAAGCCTGAAATACTTCGCTGCTTGTCCACTAAAGAGTACCTTTTAGTATGCACTACCTAATGAATCTGCCTCAATACTACTTCAGGTTTTTACTTCATGCTGGGACTTCTGAGGAGCTGAAATTGTAATTCCAGAAGAACAGAATCAGCAAATGAAATATGAAACATGTCTCCAAAAAAGTATCAGGGGCTGAAAGCATCTTCACTTGCTGATTTGAGCTCAAACTTAATTCTCCCCTTACTTATAGCAAATCTTTTGTTTTCCAGGATGCAGTCATGCCAACACCTACTACTGACTAGTTACTGAAATAATTTACATGAGGAATAGTATATATGAACATTTTCCCCCAATTTACAGACAATTATGATAACTAATATCACAGCTTCTAACCAGAAGTAATACCTGCCATCGATACAGCCTGAGTCAAACCACGACACCTTTGAATACATTAGTTAAGAGTAAAGATTTCTTTCAAAAACTGTATTATTTACTATAATACAGTTTTATAACTACAACTATTTATTATGCTCAAACTTTATGCAGTTGATACTGCTTGAGTTTTTATTTGCAACCTACATTATAACCTGAACAGCCCACAATATGGGCACAGTGAAACTTGATATAAATATGGCACAGAGATAGATGTCCTTAGCTGTATAACATGTACTTATTTTAGTGGCACCATATGCTCAAATTAGAAGACTGAACTAATATGTCAACTTTGAATTTTTGTATGTGAAGCAACAAATATTTAGATAGAGACATCTACTAAACAACAATCTGTCTCCATGGAATAGTCCTACAATTGAAACAATAAATGCAGAAAAGCCCTAATCACCAATTCAGGTTGGGGGGGTGGTGGGGGGGTGGAGTTGTAGCTTTTGAAAGCTGCATTAGGGAATTATTAAAATCTGTCACCTTTTCAAAATCAGAGTCAAGGGATAATTAAATTTTGAGTGCTTTACCTCAGAATTCTCTGGTCTTAGCATACATGAAAGGCCTTTCAGTGTAATCTTAAGTTTGAACTTTCAGAATTACCATGATCCCTAATCAGCATTACTCATATCCCTCTCATGTCATCAAGGCTCAATTTACAAAGCATACAAGCTGCTGACTTGACCCTCCCTGTTATGTATCATAATCTTAACAATTAGATACAATAATAACTTTACCTTATTACAACCTAAATAATCTAAATAGAGCAGAAATGTATTAAAATGGGATTAACCAATAGTTTAAAGAACCTATGTTATTACTCAATTAAAATCAGAACAAAACTCCTCAATGCAAAGGTCCCATTTCAAATTAGCTTTAAAATCAAATTAATGACCAAATTTGCAGGTCACAAGAATTATTTTATCTTGTAGCCCTATAAACTGGAGGAGCACTGCATTTGAGAAACACAGGAAAAGTCAAGTTGAAGCCTGAAATATTTACTTGCTTGTCCACTAATTAAAAACCATGGATAATACAGACCACAGCTGCTAAGTTTCAGTGTAAATGTCACTGCATTTCAGTAATGGACCGACTCACAGAAGCAGCAAGCATATTGGTTGCTTGGTTGTTGAAGGGTGAAAAGCCCTTTACTACAGATAGGGAAGCTATTAACTGTCATGCCAGCTAACCCAAGCTCCGGGTGCAACAAACCTGCTGGGCTGAATCCCACTTACCGAAGATTCACTATCTCTAACAAGGAAGTCTCCTTCCACTCCCCTTTCATTCAGGGCACATTCTGCTTGGTGTCGGGTAACATTCCCATAATACCACTCTCTTCCAGCAAACCGTCCGGTAGAAGATGGTCCCGTGTAGCTTATCTGAGGCGGATGGGAAGTGTTAATGGTGGGACCATCGCTAATGATTACTACATAGTTTTTAGGAACAAGACCAATTTGCCCTCTGGAATTTTTACATTTCCACCATTCTGGGTCATTTTCTGGCTTTTCAATGACTTCCATCGTTTCCCCTTTTTCAAAATTGAGCTCTTCTTCTGTGACGGAGCTGAACGGATACAGTGTCTGAACAACGTGGAGTACTTTGGTGCCCTGGCCGTTACTCATGGAAGCGCCTTTCCTCAAGCTGAGAAAGCTAGGTGAATCAGCAGTTGCCTCCTCAACCTCCTCTACCACATAGTTCGAAGGAAACCAGCCAGTCTGTCCATTGAAGCTACCTCTCCACCAGCCGTCGCTGCATTTCTCCATGACAATCACTCGGGAACCTTTAACAAGGGACAGTTCATCCTCTCTCTCCGCGACATAGGCAAATTTCACATAGGCTGGAATGTTAAGATCGTAAATCCGGTCGGCGCTGCTGCCGTTGGATGGGTATTCTGCGTCCGTGCTAGGAGTCGGTGAGGCGTCTCTTGTGCTCGTCTTTCTCTTGGTTTTTCCCAAACCTGTTAAAGAGAGAAACAAAAAGTGGTCATTTGGAATGCTTGTCCCCAGACCGCAAACGCTGGATTTGGTGACGTGCTCCTCCATCACTTCGACAACATTGCTAAATGGAGATCTCTTCTCTAACACTACACAAGTCAGGAAACAGTAACAGCTGTGAGAGCTTATCTTTAACATCCAACTTATGCACCACGAGGTAAGGAGCAATTTGTGTTATAATGGCTCTCTTCCCTTCCCAGAAGTACCAAAGTTTTATAACACACTTCAAAACAGAGGTTTCTTCACTACAAGAACAGCTAACCACTGGCACGACTACATAGCTTGCTGTTACATCTCTTAAAAATCCAGCCAAATGATCATAGCTTTTAATTTTAGTAATGAATTTAATTTGGCTCAAGCAATACATGAAAGAAAAATCTCCAAAAATAAACTAGCACAGCGATAAAAGCTTAAGTTTCTCTGCAGATTACATTTTATTCTCTTCATTCTTCTGTCAGTCCCCAGGCAGCTACAGCTGCAACTCCTTCCAACTGCAAGCCCTCTTTTGAAATCCACACCTCTTTCATCTACATTTTGTCACGTACTATAAAAGCATAAACCTGACAGTGAGGAAGATAATTTGCATACAGTCCCCTGTAATCTGTAAATTCTGACATACTGTCATGGCTTTAATTATAGCATGAAATATAAAGTACGGAAGAAACAATAATAGCATTACATAATTATCTTTTTCGTAAATTACAGGAATAATGCTAATGTCTTTAAATATGGAAGAAAAACTGCACAACACACTTGGTGTACTTTCAAACTTTTGCAGCAAGGACTTCTTAATCTTACATATAAAAGAGAAAGATAAAGTGAGGAAGTATTCCTCTCTTATGAAATCCACTTGTTAAAGTTCTGAAGAGAAAACAAGAGACAAAGTCTCGACATAGCACAAACCAAGCCACACACAGAATGTCATGCTAGGGACAGAAGGCAAAAACAAACACAGAAATAGGAGCTTTTGTACTATTCTCCATGCTTCTGGAGCCCTGCTGGCAGGTGAGAGATTCACCTGAGACATAATGAGTACACACTGATTATGGCAGATTGAATGGAAAAAAACAATTAAATTTGACTTTGCTTTTGTTTCTTCACATCATCTGATAGAAGCTCCTTTTAACAATTCAGGACTATTTAATCTGGCCACTCACCACTGAAAAGTCTGTTTTTAAAATATATAAACACACATACATGCATATAAAATTAATATATTCAGCAAAGCTCTTTGTTCAGTGCAAAACTACCTGGTGTATTTCACAGGGTTAGCGGTAGAGCCCAGACAAACACCACACACGCAACCACACAAGGATTGCTAACTAGAAGGGTTAAATACATTAACTAATACAGTCTGAAGGTCTCAGAAGACTGCAGAAAACTCCAATGATCCTAAAGTGTTTCCTGACCTTTCCCAGCAGCTCCTTGCTTCCTGCTGGAGCCTGCTTACATCCTAATTTCATTCTAACTACATCATTTCAGCCGAGAGCTGGCAGCTGCATTTCGAGGCAAAACGAGGGAAAGCAGCTTATTGTACTAGGAGAGACAATTGCAGGAAAAGTGTGTCCAAGCAAGCACTAATTGGAAGCTCGCCAGGCTCTGATCTCTGCCAAGACTGGAAATTTTCATCAGTTTAGAGATCACTTTCAACCAAAAGACAAGGGTGTATCAGATCTTAAGGAGCATTACATTAGAGTGATATAAACAAATGCAACTTAAGGGTTGATCTGTTAGGGAAGGGGGGAAATTACTTGTTATAACTTCATGGAAAACAAGCAACTGTATTTCAAGAGAATCACGCTACATAAAGCCCTACACTCAGACTGAACCTTCCAGACTAAAAGCTTACGTTTTGATGTGCTTTGTAATGCAGCACTGCTTCTGAGAATTATAGTAGAAGAACTAATAAAATGAAAAAAACCCAAAAAACAGCAGATGATTCAGTAGGTGGCCAGGAGAAAACTAGCCAAAAATCAGAGCACAGAGATAACTGTGAAATATGGGGATGCAGTGTGATAAGAGAATGCCATGAACTGAAGTATCTAGAGAAAAAATTGTGCACAAACAGATGAAATAAACACATCTCCCAAAAAAAACCCCAAAACTACCCATTCTGATGTCTGATAAAGGTGCCTAAAATTTAGCAAAAAGGTTCTAATCCAGGAACTTTCTTTCACTTGGAGTTTCTTAAGTTGCATCGTTTTCTGCAAACCTTTCAATGCTGCATCTGATATTTTAAATGTTCCTTCACTTTTTTTTTTCTTTATCAATAAAAGCAGTAGGAGCTCCTCAGTTTAAGCTTAACATTTAATGTAATCAAACTTTTTTAAGGCTGATAGCATGGTAATGATTAGCCTTTAGCAACAGCAGCGATGTGCATCAAAGATTGTGTTTGCAGCTGGTTTGACCAAGGTAAGTAACTATGCAGAGACTCAAGCACAGCAAAGGGCGCGCACAACATTAGCTAACACTGTACATCTGTGAGGTTACAACATTTGTAACTGCGTCTATGACAGAAGAGGAAACAAGTTGTACCATGAACAGAATGAAGGAAATCTGTTCCTGTTTTTCTCCTTACACCTCCTGCTGCAGTGTTCCTCCTCTGCCTCTCTCATCTCCTGCAGGATCCACAATAAGCCCCCTTACCATCTGACCGCATTCGCATTCCCAGGTCCTTCTCATACCTCCAGCTCCTCACTGCAGTCTCCAAACTGCCCTCAAAACACACTCCATCTTCCCTGCTGCTGCCCTCCCTACCTTTTCTCTTGGGCTGGCCAGCCAAGCACGGTGCCTGGTGCCCAGCACCCCACTACCTTTCAGCCCTGCCTGGACTGAGCAAAGAGGTGGGGTTGCTCTGGCTTCTCCAGTGAGGGACACCAGCAATGACCCTCACAGGCACCAAGTTGGAGTAAACTAGTTAGTTTATCTCTGCCAGTCTGTCAAGTTTGTTTAAAATTGGCTGAGTTATCAAGGGTGGACAGATGGACGGACGATGACAGC
Organism: Hemiprocne comata; assembly: GCA_020745705.1. Taxonomy (NCBI): domain Eukaryota; kingdom Metazoa; phylum Chordata; class Aves; order Apodiformes; family Apodidae; genus Hemiprocne; species Hemiprocne comata. Next base: position 150,140,711 of record CM036586.1, on the reverse strand, counting down.
TGACTGTGACAGCATGACTAGGGAAAGCTTCATTTCTTTAGGAAACAAGTATAAAAATATAATTTAGTAGGATGGCTCATTGTAGCTAAGCAAGAATAAAGTTAGGAGGATTATAAACTTTGCATACATTTGCAACAAAAATCAGAACTCCATTTTTAAAAAAGTACAATCGACATGAGTCATCTCTGGAAGAGTAAACACTGCCATGACTCGCTACTAAGAGTGTTGGCTCACTACTATTTGTAAGGGTATCCCTATTCAAATGAAATGAAACCCACTCAAACCCAATGTCCAAATGAACCGAATGAAGGGATTTAATGGAAAACAAAACATTCAAGCACTTGGGTAGTCACATTTGGAAGAGTCAAATATACTTGAGATCATGGTAATAATTTTGGCATTTTTACTATCTTTGTTTTAATTAACACTTATCTACCAGTGAAATACAACTGTATTTTCCCATTCTGACTCATTGGTTACAGTTCACCTGAAGCCTTAATCCTTTGTAATGCAACTAGTCGTCCTAAAGAGAGACATAAAGCAATAGAGTAGCTTTCAAGTGAGCGGAAAAGAGTGGGAGGAAAAGCGTTGCAAAGCAGCAGAAAGCCTGTTTTATGTTATGGTGTCTCATAGGAAACAACACTGTTCAGAATCTATAGCTGACTGACACAAAACTAGTTCATTTTCATTCTTATAAACAAGTTGCCAAGTGATGTGAGTATGCTTAATTTGTAGGTGTAAATATTGCTGAGATTAAAAATAAATGGTTCATATCATTTCCAGAAGGGATCCACTGCAAATCCTCCTCCTCCCTGCAGTGACAGAAATCCTCTAGCCCTGAGGTTAGTCCTAGGGAGACTCAGAAACGTGCCTCCCACATTAGTTCATGCCCTCTTCCTTTCCTCACTCAGTTGCAGCTCTAAATAATAGCTTGTTTTGCAAGCAGCAGGCTGAAGGAAGACCAGCTTCCTATGAATTTGCTTCCTGTCTCTTAAGTCCCCATTGTGCAAACCCCAGCTTTGCACCCTTTCATTACCATATTGTCCCTGTGATGGCCTTCCCATCACACCCATAGGTCCACCATCTTGCACCTCCAGCACCCTCTCCCTGCAGCACTTTCAGCCTTCCCACCTCAGGCTCCTTCAGCTCCCCCAGAAAATGTCTTAAGGATCCCCCAAACCCAAACCTCAAAGTGGTGGAACTTCCTTCTGATCAGTCTCCTTTTGCCTGATGCTGTGAGAATGCCGGTCCCCTGACCAATGCTTTCTGCCATGCTGGCCACACTTCTAGCCCAAAGCTTGGTTGTTCATCAGACAGCACAGATGCCCCAACTGCCCAGCCTTCAGGCTAAAAGAAGGATTTCTCTCTCCTTCTGCCTTTAGTGAAGGCATTGAAACAAGGCTGTGAGCTACAAGCTTTAAGAAAACTGGTGCTTGGGATAAAAAAGTTTAATTTTTAAAACTTTATCCAAATACACACTTTATCAAACAGAACAGTACCACAAGTCAAAATTCATATTCCCTTTGCCAATTACAGTTTATAATACATACTACCTTTACTAGAAATAGACCATTTACAAAACAGGTATCTTTACCTATCTTCAGGAAGACCTAATTGATGAGTATTTTCATGCTCCTGCAAGCTGGTGTCCTTACCTGAAACTGATGAGTGACCACATTTTGTATTTTAACTGCTTTTGTTCATATCCAGAGGTGACAGAACAGATTCACTGACATGGCTGTATAATGCATCTCCACAGGCTTACTCATATTCAGATTTATTTTATTAAGATCTATTTAAGAATAACGTGCACTAAATACTGAAGATATTTGCAGTCAAATTGCCTAGCATCCCCCTCCCAAGACTGGTCCCTAAATTCATTACATCTCATGTTGCTTAACTTTAAATAGACTAAATACAGCTGCATTTCTTTTCCAAAGGAATTTTAAGTTTATTTGATACCTCAAATTACTGACTTTTCCAGTCTCCCATATTTTGTATATAAAAAAAATAGGTCAGTCGATACCCAAAGCCAATTTCTGAAAAATAGCTGGCAAGTAAACTAGTGTAATCTAAGTCTCCAAGCCTTTTTTTTAAAATCTTCTCTGATTTTAATATATAAATCATTAGCAAAAATATTTTCTCCAGCTTGTCTGCACGTCAAATCAAATTCACAGGACAAAAAAAAAAAGAGGCATTTCTGAAAAAAGGTACAAGAAACTGTATTGCTTTCAGAAATCATAAAGGCAATGCTACACAGTTTACAAAACAGAATTTCTCAATCCAGAACTCAATGTAGGAGACCATACCACTAATTATGCCAGATGCAACTGCTTAAGAAGCCTCCAACAACTTTGTATTAAAAATGAAGAGCAGTAAAGGAAGGACATCCCCTCTCAACCCCATCCCAAGTAGGCGACTATGGAAACTACTGCAAAACCAATGACAAAAGTGTCTCAATACAAATGAGTTCTTGGAAACTATTTCCTCTTTAACGGACTAGATTTCTACTAAACAGTGTTGAACACTCTGTACCACTTCTGGGCTAGCTAGTTTTAAGCCTAAACATACGGCTAAAACATAAGAACAAATGCTGCTGAGTAAAGCTGTTAGCTTCCCTCTTCCTGTGGCAATTAGAAAATCAACTTTTTATGTATCATCTTTTATTGCTATATTACATATCTTAATAGATTCTTTTTCGTAACAAGTCACAACTGATTTTTGTATCATGCATTAAACCTTTATGCATTAAATTTTTCATCAGTTATTATATATTATTACAAAGCTGTAAATCAGAAAAAAAAAAGTATGATAAGGGTCACAAAATAAATATCTTGAATTAACAGTGTAACAAATACTGCCAGATACTTTATTTCATACTGTTTACAAATATAATAAGTTTTTTCTCAATTAAAAACCTAAATTGTGCTCTATCACCTAGTCAAAACACAGAAACTGATACTAGAGCTGAATTAAAAGCACACTTGTGTACAGGAAGTATAAATTTTGTAGTTATATTTATTTTTTGATTTCTCTAGAAACAGAAATGTGATGCTCTGCCCACTTGGAGAGACAGGCAAGGCTAGTGAGCATCCTTGCCTTCCCAGCTTCTTGGCTCCCCACCAGCCCCCAAGTTGCTGAAACTAGCTATGCCTTCCCCAAAGAGACCTACTCTGCAATCAGGTTAGCACTCAAATCTTAACCCATATTGCAGGGTTCTGTCAAAAGTAACCAATGGGTGCTGGGGCTGTGCTTCGTGGGGCTGAGTGCGTCCCTCCTAGCACGTGATAACACCCTTGCCCAACTTCCCAGTTTACCCTCGATGGCAATGCCTTTCAGCACAATGCTCTACTTCAGCACTTGAGTTCAAAGCTATTTGGCATTAAACTAATATAGAAACAAAGGTATTGAAAAGAGGAGGAGAAAGGATGAAAATTGTGTTGGTTTGGCGAGTTCTTTGGTAATGGGGAAGGGGCCCCATGGGTGGCTCTGGTAAGAAGTTGAGAAGGTACCCCAGCTCCAAAACCAGTAAGGAGCCATTAGAGAGACAATGGATGCACCTCTGCAAATAACATATGAAAGAGCTGATATAAGACCTGAGCAGAGCGTGCAGCTCGAAAAGAGCTGAGCTGGAGAGGCAGAGCACTGCCCATGGTTGGTGAAGAAGGTGGCAAAGGTGCCCAAGCAGAAGTTTCCCTGCAACCTATGGCGAGATGGCAGGCTGTCCCCCTGCATTCCTCCCACTGTGGTGGAACATTCCCTGAAGGCACCAGGAGGGGTGAACTTGGATTTGCTGCTAATGGACTTGGTTCATGCAGCTGTGGAAGACCCTGGTGCCAGGGGAGGTGACTGTTCCCAAAGCAGCCCCTGACTCTGTGGGAAAGCCCACACTGGAGCAGCTTGCTCCTGAGGGACTGTACTTCATGGAAGGACTCATGAAGAAGAGGTTCGTGGAGGACTATCTCCCATGGAAGGGACCCAATGGGGAAGCATGGGAGGACTTTAAGGAGTCCTTCTTCCTGAGGAGGAAGGAGTGGCAGGAACCACCAGACTGTGAACTGACTCTAAATCCCATCCCCTGTCCCCCTGTGCAGCTGGGGGGAAGGAGGGAGAGAAATCAGGAACAAAGTAATTTGGGCCTAGGAAGAAGGGAAGGGTGGGGGTAACATATGTAAGCCCTGCTCTTTGTGTTGTCTGTGTCCTGTGTGCATTTGATTAGTGTGAAATTAAATTATTTTTTCCCCAAGTTGAGTCTGTTTTGCCTGTGACCTTAATCGGTGAAGAACCCTCCTTGTCTTTTGTCTCAACCCATGAGATTCTAATTGGCCTCTGTCCTCTCCATCCCAGTGGTGGGGGGGGAGTTGAGTGAGCAGCCACATGGCTGGTTCTTTGGTGCTGTGTTAGGCCCAAACCACAACAAAAATTCTGGGACACAGTTAATTCAGCTTCTGCCTTAAATCCTATCCATGCTGTCACAACTCTTTGCACAGGATGTGAAAGCATGGGTTTTAAGCATAACATGAATGAGTGCTTGAAAATTTGTTTATGGGAAAAATCATTTTGAAAAGGATCTTTCATTTACAAATTACCCAGTAACTAAAATTTCTTTACATTACTGGCCATTATTCTCTGAATTTTTTTTTACGTAGTTAATTGTAAAATTTTTCATGCAAATTTAATGCATCTCAATTTCTGAACCCTCTTTCTAGAGTAAAATATTTTAAACAATACTACTTGCTTTATGGTTAAAAAAACGATAGAAGCCACCACAAAGAGGATAAGTATAGCATGTTTTTTATGAAAATATTTTCATTTTAATCAGATTTTTAGAATACTGGTTTTCTTCTTTAAAAATAACCATTATACTTGAAATTGAAACATTCTAGAGCTGAAAAATTTAGTATTATTATAATCTATTAAGACAATTTCCATTAAACCACTGAAATATTCAAGCAAAACAAGTTGGAGGCTGATAAATTTAAGGAAGTCAAACAAATGAGCTAGAACTCCCAATATAAATACCAAGAGCAAGAGCTTGTTCAAATACTGAATAATAACAGTAACCTGTGAAAGAATTTTTAAAAATTCTAGCAATTTCTGTTAAGTCTAGTGACTTAAAGAAAAAGTTAGATCAATTTCAGCTGAGAAAGAAAAAGGTTTTATTTCCCCCAAATATAAATGCAAATTTTACAGAACAGCTCCCCTACTTCTAAAAAATCTTCCAAGACAAGATAACCAGAAATTCTCATTGGATTTACTAATCAAGTGTTTTGTGTTAGATGCAGCAGAAACAAGCCAGTTTAGCAATCCCATTTTTATTTATAGGTAAAATTTATTCAACATTTTATCCAATTTATATTTAAAATACTAAAAATAATTATTTTTCTTGTGCATTTTAATACAATTGCACTTCCGTTTGGCTTCACAAATATGCAGTTAAAAATATCCTTTTCTGTTTACCAAATAAGGCATTTATCTCCTAATATTAAAGGCTCTGAACTGCAATGAATGTATACAGTTAGTAAGCATGCAAAGACTACAGCATCTTTTTTTAAACAAAAGTATATAGTAAGAAATTACCCAGGGAGCAGAAGAGAGCTGACAGATCTTTAGGGATGCTTTCCATAGGGCACAAGAAGTCTCAGGCCCCTGGTGTAGGAAATGGGGAAAGGAAGGCAAGAGACCAGCATGGCTCACTCGAGACCTGCTGTTCAAACTGAAGGACAAGATGGACCTACACAAGCGGTGGAAGAGGGGACAGGTTTCCTGGGAGGAGTACAGGGATGCTGCTCGGTTATGTAGGGACAAGGGCAGGAAGGACAAGGCGCAGCTAGAACTGAACCTGGCAAGGGATGTAAAGAACAACAAAAAGGGCTTCTATAGGTACCTAAACCAGAAAAGGAAGGTTAAAGAAAGCGTACCCCCCCGATGAGAAACAGTGGTAAATTGGTAACAACAGATGAGGAGAGGGCTGAGTCTCAATGACTTTTTTGCCTCAGTCTTCACTGGTAACCCCTCTCCTTACAGCTCCCAAGCTGATGGCCTACAAGATGGAGACCAGAGAGACAAAGTCCCCCCACAGTAAGTGAGGACACTGTTTGAGATCACCTGAGAAACCTGAAGATATACAAGTCCATGGGACCTGATGAGATGCATCCCAGAGTGCTGAGGGAACTGGCACATGTAGTTGCCAAGCCACACTCCATATTTGAAAAGTCATGGCAGTCAGGTGAAGTCCCTGGTGACTGGAAGAAAGGACATGTCATGCCCATCTTTAAAAAGGGTAGAAAGAATGACCCCGGGAACTACCAATCTATCAGCCTCCCCTCTGTGCCAGGGAAGATCATGGAACAGATCCTCCTAGAAGAAATGCTAAGGCACATGGAGGACAGGAAGGTGATTCAAGACAGCCAGCATGGCTTTACCAGGGGTAAATCCTGTCTGACCAACCTACTGGCTTTCTACAATGGTGTAACTACATCTGTCAACAAGGGAAAAGCAGTGGATGTCATCTATCTGGATTTCTGCAAGGCCTGTGACATGGTCCCCCACAGCATCCTTCTCTCTAAATTGGAGAGATATGGGGGTTTGATGGGTGGACTGTTCAGTGGATTAGGAACTGGCTGGATGGTCACATCCAGAGGGTGGTGGTCAATGGCTCGGTGTCCAGATGGAGAAGAGTGACAAGTGGTGTCCCTCAGGGGTCTGTACTGGGACCTGTGTTGTTTAATATCTTCATCAATGATATTGACAGTGGCATTGAGAGCACCCTCAGCAAGTTTGCTGATGACACCAAGCTGGGTGATGCAGTCGATTTGCCAAAGGGACAGGATGCCATCCAGAGGGACCTGGACAAGCTGGAGAAGTGGGCCCAAGTGGACCTCATGAGGTTCAACAAGGCCAAGTGCAGGGTTCTGCCCCTGGGCTGGGGCAACCAGAAACATCAATACAGGCTGGGGGAAGACATGTCAGAGTGCAGCCTTGTGGAAAAAGACCTGGGGTACTAGTGGACCCAAAGCTGGACATGAGCCACCAGTGTGCAACTGCAGCCCAGAGGGCCAACAGCATCCTGGGCTGTATCAAAAGCAGTGTGGCCAGCAGATCAAGAGAGGTGATTCTGCCCCTCTATTCTGCCCTGGTGAGACCTCCCCTGGAATACTGTGTCCAGCTCTGGAGCCCCCATCACAAGAAAGATGTGGACCTGCTGGAGCGTGTCCAGAGGAAGGCCATGAAAATGATGCAAGGGCTGGAGCACCTCTCTTATGAAGAAAGGCTGAGGGAGTTGGGGTTGTTTAGCCTGAAGAAAAGGCTCCAGCCAGACCTCATAGCAGCCTTCCAGTACCTGAAGGGGGCCTACAGAAGGCTGGGGAGGGGCTTTTTACAAGAGCACATAGTGATAGGACAAGGGGTAATGGTTTGAAACTGCAGGAGGAGAGATTTAGGTTAGAGATCAGAAGGAAATTCTTTAGTGTGAGGGTAGTGAGACACTGGAACAGGTTGCCTGGAGAAGTTGTGCAGGCTCCATCCCTGGGGGAGTTCAAGCCTGGGTTGGATGGGGCTGTGACCAACCTGGTCTAGTGGGGGGTGTCCCTGCTCATGCAGGGGAGTTGGAACTTCATGATCTTTAAGGTCCCTTTCAAGTCTAACCATTCTATGATTCTATGAAATTCATTCACTCAATACAGAGATAAAGATGTAACTTCTTTACAGTTGGAATGTCCAGATCACACATTTATTTAGCTTCATGGTTTTAAAAATTATTATTATAATTTTAGATTAACTTGTCTTTGCTTCTTTATTGTAAAGGAATTCAGCAGAGTGAAGTTTCTTCTGTTACACAGAAAGAAAACCCAAACATCTCTGCACGTTTTCAGTTTGCAGCCTCCCACCTCTTCTCCCCTTCCACCTACACATCCAGTTTCCGAGCAAACCTCCAAAGGCCAAGATTTATATCTGATCATCAGTATTTCAGAAGCAACGTCTGCATCAATAGCAGTCTTTAAAGTACACTGATACAAATTACAGACATTTTCAACTGCATTTGTGATAGAGAAATGAATCACAAAATCACAGAATCTTAGGGGTTGGAAGGGACCCCGAAGGATCATCTAGTCCAACCCCCCTGCCAGAGCAGGATCCCCTAGAGTACATCACACAGGAACGTGTCCAGGCAGGTTTTGAATGTCTTCAGCAAAGGAGACTCCACAACCTCTCTGGGCAGCCTGTTCCAGTGCTCTGTCACTCTCACAGTAAAGTTTTTTCCGATGCTTATGTGGAACCTCCTACGTTCCAGTTTGCATCCACTGCTCCTTGTTCTATCACTGGACATCACTGAGAAGAGCCTGGCTCCATCCTCCTGACACTCGCCCTTTACGTATTTCTACACATTAATGAGGTCGCCCCTCAGTCTCCTCCAAGCTAAAGAGACCCAGCTCCCTCAGCCTTTCCTCATAAGGGAGATGTTCCACTCCCTTAATCATCTTTGTGGCTCTGCACTGGACCCTTTCCAGTAGTTTCCTATCCTTCTTGAACTGGGGGGCCCAGAACTGGACACAATATTCCAGATGCGGCCTCACCAAGGCAGAACAGAGGGGGAAGAGAACCTCTCTTGACCTACTTACCACACCCTTTCTAATACATCCCAGAATGCAATTGGCCTTCTTGGCTACAAGGGCACATTGCTGGCTCACGGTCATCCTCCTGTCCACCAGGACCCCCAGGTCCCTTTCTCCTACACTGCTCTCCGGCAGGTCAGTCCCCAACCTGTACTGGTACATGGGGTTGTTCTTCCCCAGATGCAAGACTCTACACTTGCCCTTGTTGAATTTCATCATGTTTCTCCCCGCCCAACTCTCCAGCCTGTCTAGGTCTTGCTGAATGGCAGCACAGCCTTCTGGTGTGTCAGCCACTCCTCCCAGTAATGAAGCCTCACAGCTCCATGAATGACCTTTTGTATCTTCTTCAAGAAGCTCAGTATCAAGAGAAGCTACACTAGAACAAATCAGAAAATGGAAACTCTTATTTAAATGTCAAAGTGAAATTCTGACATTTCAACAACCGAGCTGCTTTATCACTATGTTTTTCAAATACAGGAAAACTCAGTGTCAAAGTTCTCCCCACATCAAATACTATTTAGTATGGAGGTTTCTATAAAGAAATCAACTCGACCATATGAAAAACTACTGCATTAACTCTTGTAATTTAGACTGTGTTAAACACACCTGTCTGTTATCAGGAAAGGTACATTCAAATTCCAGTCCGAGATAACAAGTTTCCTGTACCCAGAGCATTTTAGAGCAAGTGGTTAAAATAAAAGATGTACTACAGGGACATTTGTGGACTGAGTTTTCCAAAAGCAAAACAAACACACGATCTGAAGGCTGGATCTGAAGGCTTCCACCAGCCGCCTCATAGATGTTTTTACCCCAATGGAAAAAGGAAGTAGATGAAGTCTTAGTAGGCAAATTTAAAATGGCCTTGGAATTTTAAACCCGCTGTGGAATAGGAAAACAGCTGTCTCAGTCTCAAATAGAAGGCATATAATAGGATTTCTCAAGATCTATGATTTCAATTTTTTGTTTACAAATTTAAATTCAAGACAGCTTGCTTTAAACACACAGTCTTTGCTTTCAAACAGAGTTAATTTAAAGATATTTCCACCTACTTTGTAATTTTATCAATGATGATTTCTTGATTTTGTAGGATGTCCTGGTAAGAAAAAATAACCAGGACTACCTTAAACCTAAGGCAGCCCTACCATTTTAAGAACAGACTTACAAGGTATGGGGGAGAAAGCACAATAGCTCTGTGCAACTTAGTTTTCTTTTCCCTTGATGCAGAGAAGGAAAGCTACACTGTTACCTTTCCTTCACTAACAGAATATTGACAAAGAAATCCCTACTATATATGTGGTGCTCCGAACTGTCTACCCCAATATATGCCCTCCATCCCTCCATAAGCATACAACAGTTTAAGTTCCCTCTCCTCCTCCAGCATTTGATGGAAAGATGACTAATATTTAGCTATCTCGCATTTATACAAAGTGAAAGAGGTACAAAAGACAGCTTGGGATACAAATCCAACTTGTTTACATGAACCCACTCAAGTTTTTATTTTTTAAAAGAAGAAATAATACAGCAAGTACTAAGCAGGCTACCCAGAACGTAAGATGACCCTCCAGTTTAAAGACTCTTCCAGATAATTGAGACAGAATAAATCTATTTTGAATATAGGAGATTATAGTACTAGCTTGGTCTTCTCACTTCTTGTTTGCTCAAATTTGCTCTCAATTCTGTATGTGACAATGAAAGGCTTAATAGGAGTTAAAAATACAGACTGCAGTTCAGATCATCAAGCCCAAACCTGAACAGATAAATTGAAAAGCAGTAATTATACAGCCCCTCAACTCCAAGAAATGCATTAGAAGAACATGATGCAATACTGACTAAATGGCAATCTCACAGCATCAAAAAGCTCAAGGCAGTCCCTCCTGCATGTAACATGGTCAGCTACTCTTTGAGGTTATAATGTTTTTTCCAGTTGGCCCATACCAACACTTAGCATGATGTAAAGCTTTAGTAATTCTACTCTAAGGTCAGAATGACAATGCTGTACTAAACTCATGTTTTCTAACATTAAATACCATGTTACAAGAAAACCCGAAGTGTTTATTACCTTTTCTCTGGAAACCTCAGAACAACTCAGAAGCCTGTTTTAGATACTGCAATTTTATTCAAAGGCCCTTTTAGGAAAGCAAAGCAAAGTAAATACCACATTTTCTTTACCACCTTCCTCTCTGAATTGCAATGCCCATAGCTTCTTTAATCCAGGGCTCTCAGGTTATTTGCAACTACATATGCAAAACCAGACCTCCCCATCACTGAAGGGGGAGTAAGAGGGGAAAATGGCTCACTCAAATCAGCCCATCTCCTCTGAGGCTTGGCTCTCACAGTCAGAACACAAAACCCCACAACTCACACAAAACCATTTATTCTGTAGGTTAGAACTCAATAATAAATTAGTAAGTGATATAGCAATTAATTTAGCTCCTGTTCTGGAGAACAACTTCCTGAATGAACATTTTGAATGTTTCTTACAGGTTTGTAAATTGGTAGAGCCCACGTATGAGAACAATGGCATTTTCACTATATCCAAATATATTTTCCCTTTCTTTCACTTCCCATTTTCTTTCATTTACAGGGTCCCAAAGACTGCTAAACAGGAGAGATGGCAACAATTGCATACAGCTCAGACAGTCTACAGCCAAAGCCCTAAATCACATTTCTGGTGCAAACATACAGCCACAGTCACCTAGTAGAAACAGCACTCCTGAATGTCCACCTGGCCAACCTCATCACCCATTGCCATCAAGAGTTGTGGCTGTCCAAATCTGTTTTCTGAGACCAGAGAAACTACTTTGTCAGTCAACAATCATGTTTACCATTGAAGTGACTCTCAGAGAAAGCCACCTCCACCACTGGAACCCTCCCCTCCTTAAACACAACTGAGGTGGGCAATTTTCTCTTACACAGAACATTTATGCACACACTGCGTGCAACTCAATTGCTGCTTTCCGGACACACTCCACAAAACAAAACATTTTTGAGACACAGAATAAGGAAGGAAATCTTCTCTTGGACATTTTAAGATAAAGCTTTTTCTTTTTTTTTTTTTTCCATGAATGCTAATTTAGAAATTTTTTTCCATGGTATGAAAACATGTGACAGAATAGCTACCTATTGTTCAGGTCTTCAAAAAGCCTGAGAAACTGAAAGCAATGGAACATGGGTGGGATAGAATTAGTACTCCAAAAGACTCTGGAAGGTTAAATGTTAAGACAGGCCAAGGCCTCAAAAAGAGATCCAGTAATACTGAAAGAATTATTTAGGAATGCATATTGGAGGAAATGCCCACATCTAAATAAGAAGAATTCCCCAATGATGCTGAGACAGTGGAAAGAGCAGTCACTGTCACTTCAATATAGAAAAATAGCTCATTCTTTGAGTCACTGAAAATAGTGTCCCTGAGAGTGCATACACAGGCTATTGATTTTTTTTGCTGGCCTTCTTAGTTTGGTCTTTAGAAGGGTGATCCAGCTATACACACCAAATAAGGTATATGCAAGACCTCAAAACAAGCTACTGTTGACTGCTTCTTCTCTGCTACCACCAGGAAGTGAAGCTAAAGAAGAGGACAGTACACAGAGTGCACAGAGACCACATTTTCTGAAAAGCTGTTGGTCACTGCATCACCCTTGTAAGCACATGCTTATGGGAAGGGTCCAACCCAGGCACCAGGGTGCAATGCGGTGACCCACACCGTGGCTCCTGTTCTGCTGCTTCAGCAGACTTTGATCCTCCCAGGAACCTGAGGGAAAGGAGGACAGAAGGGAACACAACACAAGAAATTGAGTACAAGGCACTACTTGGAAAAAAAGTACTCTGTTTTCACTGCCTCAAAAGATGAGGCATAACAAGTACATTGCTTAAAGGATTTTATTCTATGCAAAAATGAAACATCAAAAGAGTTGAGAGTTCAGATACAAACTTTTAATGCTATGAGAGCAAAACTCTCTGCATCTACAGCTGTATCAGGGTGTAGGAGGAGCTACCGGCACTGGGGTGACTCTCTTCATAGGGAACAATGAAGCCACCTTGGGAGATAATATTTGGGCTTGCTCTAAGACCAAACACAAGTATGTATTGAAACTAAATGGCTCAGAGGGCCAAAGCCAAGGGTCCTCAAAGGTGACAGCAGGGGGAGTAATACCACCCAAGACACCAGTACACGCAGCAACACAGAGTTAAGACGATCCGTTTATCTTTAAAAACAGAATTATGACTAAAATAAAGACTCATTCTGCAATCTGTAAAAGTCAAATTGTACCTCCAAGCGCACACACACACTGCAAGGGGAGGGGGGAAAGAAGTACTTATTACACAAAACTTCTAATATAATACAAAGAACAAATTTATTCACTCAATGTAGACTAAAACCAGCAAAATTTCTTTGTGCCTTCAGCTTCACAACATTTTACCGCAACCACCATCTTAGAAAAATCTGCTGAAGGTAGGACACATCATGGTTCCATTATATGTTTGTTTCAAACTCCTAAGCAGCAAATCCTTTAAATAATCCACCCCAATAAATAATTCACAGGAGACAAACTTTCAGCAGAATGTAGTACACACAATTGTAAACTGAAAAAAAGAGCGAACCACTTCTCCCATTAGCAGGTAGCACTGGAGCTTGGGGCAACAAGCTGCAGGTTCTGTTTCCACTGCTGCTTTTGGCTTTTCACCTCAGATCAGATAAAGGGCCTGATGCTCACATCTGGCAAAGTCTTTTATCATGCAGTAAAGGAAGCATTGCTCTGTACCTTGGGTTATCCAGAATATTTATCCATTTCATTTGCTGTCACATCTTTTTGCTGCAGGTAAAAAAAAGCATGGAATTTGTGGTTTGTTTGGGGTGTTTTATACTTTTTGCATAGTCTGCTCCTTAATTTTAGATTTGTTTTCCTTCTTAAGCACATGTTCTTTTAGAATTATAATATTATATTTTTTAGAAAGTCTGATTTTAGTTCCACAAAGCAGAGACCTTCAATTCCTTTAACGCTACTTTCACTGGACATACGTAAAGTTACTTAAATTTTTAACGGTGTACAGTAGGTCCATAACCATAAATCGCTGAGGGTTTTTTTGCATCCTGGGTAACTATTTTAACTTGAATAATAGTAACACTAATTCAAAATTAATATATTCTTCTGCCATTATGTATATATAAAATTGATAGTGAAATAGTAGACTCTACTGTGTGATTTTTTAATTTTCCATATGCAGAGCTACTGCTATTGAACATGTCTCTAGATGTCCAAAGATCATCAATGAACTGCAAATAGCTGCTTAAGCTAAGTCTAGGTTTTGATGATTGTGATCGTGAGGCAGATGTTTCCACAAAGTAACAAAGCATTTGAATTCCTTATCTCACAAATCATCTGCTACCACTCCAGTAGTATCAGCACTGCCAGCTCCTAACTCCACATGCTGTCGATGGGAATGGAAGAAATGTGTTTGGAAATCATTGGGAGCACCTCCCATTTCTCCTTTCTCAGCATCTAATGACAGTAACCCATGCAATCAAACTGATCTATTATGACTCTGAAGACAGAAGAAACACAATTGTCCCAGCTTTTTTTTTTTTATTTTTCAAACCAGCAGACACCACACCTAAACAGAGTATCCTGTCAGCTTCTCTCACTACTACAAAACCATGTTCCTCAATGTCACCCCTGGCGAAGTCACCGCTGTTGCCAGCCCGCCCCACAAACAAACACACTTAGAGCAATGCAACTAAAAAGCAGGATGAAGTGTAACAGAGCAACTGCTTTTGGCAGAACAAATCACCAAATAAGCCATTTTAATACACAGGTTTTAAGAAATTGAACAAAAGCTTGTGCTGTATATAAAAACTTCAACTACTTTCCCTCTGTGAAGATGACCTCAAATTCCTCTATATCAACTGCTTAAATGTGCCAATACAGATGACTTAGCTTCATCCAGCCCTCCAAGAGACATGACAGACATGCCACTACTGTCATGCCCACATTTTGTGATCAGCTAGAAAGCTTCAAAACAACACAGTGACACAGCAAAAAAACTTCTGTGTTGAATCCCTACTAGGAGATTTTACTGCTAATTCCAACTGAAGGTGTTTGGCTAAACAAAAGACTTTCTATCATTCCTTCATAGAATCATAGAATCCTAGGGGTTGGAAGGGACCTCGAAAGATCATCTAGTCCAACCCCCCCAATTCCTTCTTAGATATCTTTATATATGGTAATTTGACAAATAGCTACATACTGTAGAAAGTTCTGAAGTTTTGTTATTTATTTTTTTAAAAACAATATTGCTCTTGAGTGGAAAGACTATCACTTCCTACAGGTCTCTGACAAGGAAGCCAAACAACATCAGGAACTTGAAGTTCCAAAGAGATTAAAATAACTTCTCTTTGTTAAGGCAGTTCTGTTTTTATTAATGAGCTCTACAAGGCTTAAGAGGCTATGCCACACAACGGCATATTTCTTATACAATGATACTGTATTTATTATGTCCACCATTGCATTCTGTAGTAAATTGAAAACAACTCATTAAGAGCTAACAGAAATATTTTCCAACTACTACTTGGTCATATTACCAACTTAATGTGCTTTCTGCGATCTTGCAGCTAATGTGGCTAAGGCAGCTTGCTGATAAACACAAATTCGTCAAGCAAAGAGTATGGAAAACTCCATTTATAGCTATGACTATGCCAGAAATACTGTGTTTGCTTCTCATGATTACACTTATGAAAACTAGTGCTAAAGAACCGGAAGAAGTTCTGTTAAAAACCGCAACAATTAGAATCACAGTGAAAGACTTAAGTAGTAACAGAATTTCAGTACTCAAAACAAGGTTTAGAAGCCATTTGATGAATGTCAAAATACTACTTGGTAAAATTAAATCTACTAGACATACCATGTCAGAACTACTGAAATTGGGACACTAAGATATTTTTAAAAAGAAAAATAACTCAAAACCAAAATAAAAATGAAGCAACACTAACCCACACACCAGAAATTAAAGGTTGATTACTTATTTGGAGAATGGGATTTTGTGACCGTGTTATGTGGAACTATGATGGTAATAGTTTAAAATTGCGTTGAAATACTTGTATCAGAAAAGGAAGTACACCAAACCTCTCAACTGTGTTTCCCAATCTTAAAGAAAACATGGCATAAAAAAATGACCTGTTTCATATTTCTGCTTGCTATTAGGTGCTGTCTAAAGAAAAAAGAGCTAACTTCTCCAGCACTTTCCAGAAAGCTCTCAAATGGGAAAATGTGAAAAAAAACCCACTTTTCTTATAAATAAAAAATAACCAGGGGAGAAGTGGAAAGGTGTAAAGCCATTGATCACTGGAAGGGACATTAAATATAGCGCTCAGGAACTCAGATTGACCCAGTTAGACACTGTGGAAGCTGACAAACACAGGAAAAACTCCTGGGCACTCACAACACTTCTGAAACAACATACTAAGAACAGTGATGCAAATAAGGACTGGTTTCTGTACTTTACATCTCACTTGGCAATTCTTACTTTCCACAGGAAAATCTGGCACACTAGTGAATTCAATCTAAAAAGTTATGGAAATGTTTTACTGACTTAGAGAAACGTAATAAAGAAATCATCTGAAGAGTCACTCATGCAACTTAAATATCTCTGTGATTTTAGAACGATTACTGTTATTTGCCACCATTGCCAACACTCATCTCTAGTGTTTCTATTGATCCTACACATTTTGCCAACACATCTCCTGTATTCTTGGTGTCAATCTCTTTCAATACATTTTAATAAAAACCTTATTTCTTTTGCTGGGCATCTGTTCCAAGAACCCACACCAAGAACCAAGTGGAAATGTTTTCAAGGTAATTTACATGGTTATTTATTAAAGGGAGCAAGACACCTTTAACATAACCCTACTAAGCAGTGCTGGTTGTGAAGCAAAAGCAGTAACATTCCAAAAATCATGGATTCCCATGAAAATGGCACCCTGCTGCTGGCTCACACACATCAGCCACCCGTGGCAGGCTGCTGCCTGGGGAGTTGTGCTGTTGCCAGGAAAATTATTTGCAAAGAGATGGAAAAAATGCAAAAGTTTTATTTTGCTTGCACAAACAACTGTCTTCTTACTTATTTTTGCTTCCTTCAGATAAGGTTTCTGTTTGGCATGACGGAGATGAGCCAGCAAGCATAGAGATCATCTTTGCTGAAGAGGGGGAAACCCGTGAAGCCACACTCAGAGGCAGCTCTGGGGGTGGTGCTGGCAAACACCCACTCCATCCAAATGGGTATGGGAATTCCTTCCCACCCACAGCGCATGGGAAGAATTATATTACAGAAAATTACAGTTTGGCAGATACATGCTGTAAGTCTCTTCCTTAGTAAGACTTAATAGAAATGTATAAAAAATACCCTTCTCACAAAAGAAATACTGTACAAGGAAACTAGTTTAAAAGTTATTATAATGAATGAAGATGAAATTTTAATCACAGGCTTGGAAGCTGACTTTTTCCTTAAGAATAGTAATAATTACCAGATTTCATTCAATATGGGCAAACAGAAGACAGTAATTTGAAATGGCTAAATTGCCATTAACTTTTTACTCACAGTATCACTCAGTTAAGACAAAAAAGGGAATGAGAAGATGAATCATTTAAAATCCTTAATAGGTGGTCTATACGCTACAATTCCATAATTAAAACCAAGGTGCTGTAGCTCCATGTCCATTAGAATTCATTCAAAAAAGACATTTAAGAACACAGAAGTAATGTATATGAAACTGCAAAATGAAAAAAAAAAAAACAAACCAACAGACAGCCATCAACAGAAAAATTACAAGTCCCAAAATGTCTCCAAGTCACTTAGGGAAAGTGAAAAATTTTGGAAAAATTCCCGGATGACAGGATTATAAAACGATACGGTACAAAGGAGTAAGCCCTCAAAAGGGGAAAAACAAAGTGAATTGTGCAGAAAGCACTACTGTTTTGTAAAAAGACATAGGATTATCCAAAAGTATCTAATCAGAAATTACAGGGGGTCATTTGAGGTGAGCTGTTTTTCAGGCTATAAGTAACTGATTTAATTGAACCTATGCTAAACAAGTGTTAACCAGCCTTTTAATACGCACCCAAAACATAGTTTTATTTGCTGATGTTCTTTTCCAAAAATGCTGAAATACAACAGAAATTCCTTAAGACATTGCTGAAAACAAGCTGATGTTTTAAACCATCAATCTGCGTGTTCTAGGTACCCACATGCCCATTAACCTTCCACCAACCTCAAGCCAAACCACAGTAAAGCTGATGGGTTTCTATTAATAAAGTATTCAAGGGCTGAGATTCAATTAATGACAGTCAATAGAGTTCTGGGAAAATTAGTTTCCAACATCAAACAGGCATGACCTTATTTTCAGATGAGATTAAAAGTTTTCCTAATAAAGGCAACTTTGTAAAGGTTGTAAACTTTCACGGTGTATTTGGCTTTTTATGTATGGCACACCGATGTATTAACTGCTGCTATAAACTTTCATTAGAACACAGACTACATGAATTAACAACTATTTAGATGATGCATCTTCAACAGCCAACTATAGGGACTATTAATTAAATAGTAATAGCTCTTGTGGGGTCTGCCACAATTCAAAACTATGGCTGGCACTTCATATTTATTGAATATCTCAAAGTAAGTATAAATCAACCACTGGTATTACTGTGGATAAGCTTAAGAGTGGCAGACAGCTACAGGCAATCACAGACAACACACTACATCATTTGTGCAATAACAATGCTTTCAGATGAAATATGTTTGAACACAAGAAAATGCAATTGATTAAGGAAGAGGCAGGGAAAAGTGCATCTCCATGAGAGCAACTGTTTGCTGGAGCACTGCATGTATGATAGGTGGTGTCCTAGTTTGAGCCAGGACAAAGCCAATTTTCTTTTTACTGATTTTTTTTTTTCTTTAGTGAACTCTCCTTTAAGCAGTACACTTGCTGAAATTAACAGCAAGATTTCCAGCTAGTGGACTGGTAATGCCTAAATGTTTATAGTTACTCCTGAGAGACGAAGGCCACTTCAATCTGCTGTTTTGGACATGACAGGAGCAGAAGAATTGTATCTACAACCCTCCCATAGGGAGGGGTGGACTAGACAGATGGCAAAATTGGCCAAACTGATTATTCCATCCTCATATATGTCACACTCGATATAATTTCTGGGATCACAGAAGTCAAGTCCCTTCTTCCTTCTTCTTCTGTCCATGGCCAGCATCCAGGGAAGACTCCATCTATCTATCTCCTTTGATCCCTAGGTTCATGTGTTCCTGACCCTCGTAACTCTACCCTCAGCTCCTGTCTACTCTGCTGCTATCTCCTGCATTGGTTCGGGACCTTCTTGAAACTGCCCCAGCTCAGAGGAGTAGACTGGGAGTTGCTGGGGGTTGGGGGAAGGTGATAGGGGCTTTGAAAATTCCTGCACATATTTGTATGTATTTGTACATATTTTAATTCATCACTAGTATTTCGTTAAAGCTGTTTAGTTTAGTTTTCAATCCGGAAGCCTCTCTCCTTTCCCTCTCTGGATGGGAGGGAAGGGGATCGAGAGTATTATTGTCATTTGTTTAATTGCCAATCCTGAGTTAAACTGTGACAGGTTGGTCCAGGTATGTCAGAGGGTCCCTCTCTTTAGCCTACCAACCTTGTCACTGGAAGCAGCTACAGGTCTGCTGAGTTTTCACAAGACTTATGATTAATTATTGATGGATTATTAAATTATTTTTGAATGTATTTTTTTTTTCAGTACCTGATATTTTGCTAATAGTACAAGATCAAAGTTGAAAAGAGATTTGGGTTAAGGACTAATACTCATGACCACTGTTCCCATCAGTGCTGGGTTAGCAGGTATTTTAACATGAATTTTCTTGTGATCTTAGGAGAGGCATGTTTGATGAGACATTAGACATCCTTCTATAAAGAGAACTTAAGAACTTGTTTCACTGGGCACAGCAAAACTTTTAAAAGCTGTTTCACTACATCAAGCATCAGACTGGCAATTTGCAAGCCTTTTAAAAAAAAAAAAGCATTCTTGATGGCTGCTCAGAACAAAGGATCCTCTAAGGAAGGACACATGCTCTCCTTGTTCTGAATAGGAAATTACTGTACAGCAAGACAAGCAAGGCTTGAAGTCTATAGTTAAGTCAAGGACTTCGATTCAGGAAAGGTAAAAAGAAAACTGTACAGATACTTGGTGCACAGCACAGACATCAGGTTTATTATGCCAAGCAGTTCACAGCCATTGAACCATAAAAAAAGAATACTCTTAATCACCAACTTTTTTGGAGGGGTGTTAAGACTATCCTCAGCCCATCTGTGGGTCAGGTATGGCTTAGGCAGTTTCTTACTGTCACAGGATGTAACAGCATAAAAGAGCATGAGAGGTGCTTAGCACTCTGTATGTGTAGCAGGAACATGTGGTCACAGCAAAAGAAAAAGCTAGGCCCCACCATATGGTATTTTGTGCCTCCGTTCAACAAACAAGATACAGAGAAAATGACTATAAAAGGTATAGGGGAATCAACAGATTGTAAAAATGGTCCTTCAGAACTTAAAAACCCACGTACGCGAGTGCAAATGGTTGAAGTTTGGAAGATGCGACACTAGTGAAGGCTCAACCATGAAACCACCAGGCTTTGTTCTCACACCATTTCATCGGTTGCCACAATAGCAAAGTGAAGCACTCTGCAACACGCAGCTTTTTTAAGATCGAGCAGTTAAACGTATATATTCTTGGAGACCTCTCTATTTCTTCACTTAAACACATTTCTGTTGGATATAATAAATATTCTACACAAACACTTGATGTATTATCACAACAGAATCTTTTAATAAAGTAGCTTTTAGACAAAATATATGTATATTAAACAACATAAATCCATATAAAAGGAGCTTAAAGTCCCAACTGGGATTTTGATTTTAACTAGTTAATTATGTTGGCGCTTATTCTTTATACAAACATTTGAAAAGGCACTGTAATGAGTGTATTCCAAGAGTATCTGTAGAAAAGCCTATGGTTTTAAATACTATTGTGGTAAATCTTGTGATAACCTTGCTTGCCTTCCACCCATCCTGTAGTCCGCAATTTTCACGTACTTTATGGCAGCTCAGCAATGGACGACATGGTAATGAACAAGTGCCCAAGAAATCTAACCTGTTAGACACAACAGTAGCACAGGACACCTGTGATAAACCTACATGAGCTATTGTCATGTTCTTTTCAAGTGAACCTTTTCGTTTTCTAACAAGTCCAGTCCAAAATGATAACATTTCTGTTGAAGAGTCAATATTTTCTACAGCAAACTGCAACAGAATAAGTGTTCCCTATGTAAGACTTGCAAAACACAGGTGAAAACTAAAACAAAAAGCAAAAAATCACCTCTTAAAACACCTCCAAGGGAGTATCTGCTTCTGTTTTATTCATTACATCCTAAAATACAGCTAGTAGGATTTTTTGGTCTCAATATGTAAAATGATCACTTACCACCATGCTTAACCTTTTCTAGCTTTATGCAAAGTACATTAAAAGTCATTAAAATTATTGCAAAAATATAAAAAAAAAAAAAGTACTTCACCTGTCTTCCAAATACAGTTCTTCAAAATACACACAATGTTTTTCATAGGTATATTATTTTATATGTATGAGACACCATTACGAAGACTTTATGTGCAAGTATAAAAGAGTATATATTAAGGACTTGGAAGCAGAAGGAACATCTCAGACCACAAAAACTTAACCCCTGACATTGCACATAGCCACACCGTATAATCCCATTTAGAAAGTGATTTAGCTTTGCTATGATAGCTATGCTGAACAACCCAGTTTACATCCTTCCATTTCTCAGTGAGCAGATTTGGCATGAGAGGAAAGGATTCAGAAGTTATTATCTCAATGAAAACACTGTTCTTCAGTCACTGAAAATACACAATCTCTGACAAACTGGAGCAAAAATAACATCTTTTTCTCCTGGATGTGATGCAAGAAAATCTGCTACAGATTTTTCTGTTACATCATTTTTCCCCCACTCCCTCCCTCAATCATCCACCATGTCAACTCAAAGTAAAAATTAAGAAAATCCAAACAAGCATGTTAAAAAATATTTATAAGCATATTACATTACTAATTTGAAACACGTAAGGTTTACTAAACTTCTTCCAAAGTACAAAAGGACTTACCCAATGTGTCTTTTAGATTTTTAACCAGAGAACCTTTCTTCAAGCTGTTTTTTCGTTCCACATAATTTGATGGCACATATCCCGTTTTGTTGGCCGCGTTTCTTACCCTCCACCATGTCTTGGAATCATCTAATAGCCAAAGACGCTCATTTTTCTTGATGTCAAGTTCTTGGTCCTGCTGTGCAGTGTAATCCCACTTTGCAATAACTATAACTTCTTCTGTCATCTTTCATGGAGTCCTTCTGCAACAAAATATTAAAACATGCTTATCAGTACATTGTATCACGTAACTATTACTCAGTTGTTTGAGTTCTTCTGAAATAAGCAAGAAAAGGGTAGGGAAAATGACAAAGCCATACAGAGAAAAACCTCCTAGACTGGAACTCTTCTTTTAAAAATCAGGGAAGTCATATTGATCTTTCTTGCTTTTTCTGCCACGAAAATATGACAACACCTTGATAATAAGCTCTAGTCATAATGTACTACATTTGCTTCCTCTGACTATATATAAAATACTATTCACACATACATTAACAAAGGCTAATTTATAAAACTCATTTCATTTTTGCATATAGCATTATAAAACTATCCCACACAAAGTTCTGATCTGAGGAGGAAAAAAAAAATACAGCAGCATTCCAAAAGCATCTTTTCCTTTTGCCCTAGTTCCCCACCCTCATATTAATATATTATCTGTAAGTTTTCTGTCTTTAAACAAAGTTAACTAATTTTTTTTTTTGTAGGAAGTTAAAAATATTTCAAGAAGTAGTGGAACTCAGCAGGAAAATCTCCCATCAAGAAGAGGGTACTGTCTTTATTAAGCCTTTGTGCAGCATAAGACTGCATTTTGGGAGAAGCCATTGTTCCCTCTTCACTCCCAGGAAGATTCCAGCTCACTGCGGTCCTGCACCATGCACGAGTCAGTGGAGTGGAAAAAAGTAACCAGATTGCTTCCCTTGACAGCATTTCATTTCTTCCCTACCTGAAACTTATCCGGAGTTCTGTAAAGATTGAATGAGTCTTTTTTTTTTTTTTTTTTAGCTTACCTGTAACAAGAACAATCTTTTCCAAAGCTATTTGTCAGCTGCATAAAGACAGCTGCATGCCTCCACTTTTTCCTACACATCCCAGTAATTAGCAGGAACAATGTGAGGGACCATAACAGCATGCAATGAAAAGTCTCATGCCAGGGCCAGTGACACTCCAACATATTATAATGACAACCAAAATGTGTTGATTTTACTCTCTGAATTCTGAAAAGTTACCTAAATTTTTTTAATCACTGCTGGGGACTTTTGGGGGAGAGGGAACTGGAGGAGGACAGGAGAAAGTGGGAGGTGAGAATATATTTGAAAATCAATGTAGTAGATTTTTTTTTTTAAGTAAAAGCTGTAATTTCCATTTTATTACAGATTACTAGAAATGGGTCCCATAAACTATTAATGGCCGAGGATCTTTTTAACGTGATTCGACAGTGTTCCCAAGTTCTTAGCAATCCACAGCCCTATGAACTCTTATATGTAATAGTTTGTGTGACAGAAAGGTAATTAAAAAAAGCAAACTCATTCAGAAATTCTGTTTAGCACATAAGTTATATCACCTATATTCAGAAAGGGTTCCTTCTGCAGCCTGCGAACACACACACACAGTTCCTCCCTTTAGCTACAGTAGAAACTGTGAAAACTACATGCTAGACAGTGCAACAGTCTAGTTCTTCAAAGAAAAAGAATCATAGGATCATCAAGGTTGGAAAATACCTTCATCAAGTCCAACCATCTGCCCTACAACCCTTAACCACTAAACCATCTCCTAAAACACGACGTCCACCCATTTTTTTAACACCTCCAGGGATGGTGCCTCCACCACCTGCCTGGGCAGCCTGTTCCCGAAGAAGAGTTTTCCTTATTTAATCTGTAATCATAAAAAACAATAGTGGACTGTATTATAATCTCATAGCCTCCTCTTACAATAATTTTTGTTTCCAGGAGAGCATCATATAGCGTTGAGTTAGGATTGCTAAACTATTAAGACAGCAAAGCTCTGGGAAGCACCAGCAACATCGACTCTCATGGCCAAGGTAGGACAACATTTTTTAAAATCTGAAGCAGAAACCAACAGGCTTAAATTCTTATTTTGCAATTAGAAAACACAAAGAAACATACAAAAATTAAGACATTAATCAAATGTGAGTTTGCATAGCTGAGAGCCACAAGATGAATTCAAAAACAAGTTATGATGTTTTGGACAACTGAGAAGAAGCACAACCCTCACAGTTCAAACAGGCTGTGACTAATGCAAGTCGCATCAATGATTTTACAAGAAGTAAGTCACTATAGCCTTCAAAATTTTTTCCCCAAAATAATAATCCCATCTGACAATGACACAGGAGAGCCTGAGCTTTGGACCACAGTCTCCAATAAACTGCCCTCGTTTCTGACTCACATAAAATGGACAGATAGCCTACAGGTTGATAAGCTGATGTAGCCAGAGGGGGACTGCAACCAAGCATGTTCTGGAGGGCAGTGTTGTCAATGTAATCTCTCTCTCCAATCTAGATCAGTTAATTTTATTTCAGCAATTGCAGAATGGTCAATTCTTACTATTCCTAGGTACATGGAGAATGATGGAATAGGACACTGTGCTGGTTTGGTTTGGTGGGTTTTTTGTTAGTGGGGGAGGGGCCCCACTGGTGGCTCCTGTAAGCAACTGAAGAGCTCCCCCCAGCTCCAAAACCAGCTGGCCAAGGAGCCATTAGAGAGAGACTGATGTGCCTCTGCAATTAACATATGAAATAACTGATATAAGACCTGAGCAGAGCAAGCAGTTGGAGGAAGAGCTGACCCACAAAGGCAGAGCGGTGCCCGTGGTTGGTGAGGAAGAAGGTGAAAATAAGGTGCCCGACAGCAAAAGTTTCCCTGCAA
The DNA here is from genome assembly GCA_020745705.1 of Hemiprocne comata. Taxonomy (NCBI): domain Eukaryota; kingdom Metazoa; phylum Chordata; class Aves; order Apodiformes; family Apodidae; genus Hemiprocne; species Hemiprocne comata. Next base: position 150,115,965 of record CM036586.1, on the reverse strand, counting down.
CCTATGGCGAGATGGCAGGCTGTCCCCCTGCATTCATGGGGAAATGTAGTGGAAGATTCCCTGAAGGCAGCAGGAGGGTGAACTTGGCCAGTGACTTGGATTGTGCTGCTAATGGACTTGGATTTTGCTGCTAATGGACTTGGATTACGCAGCTGTGGAAGACCCCAGTGCCAGGGGAGGTGACCGTTCCCAAAGCAGCCCCTGACTCTGTAGGAAGCCCACGCTGGAGCAGCTTGCTCCTGACCATGTGGGAAGGACTCACAAAGGAGAGGTTTGTGAAGGACTCTCTCCCATGGAAGGGACCCCATGAGGAAGCATGGGAGGACTGTAAGGAATCCTTCTTCTTGAGGAGGAAGGAGCAGCAGGAACCACCAGACTGTGAACTGACTCTAAACCCCATCCCCTGTCCCCCTGTGCCGCTGGGGGGAAGGAGGGAGAGAAATCAGAAACAAAGTCATTTGGGCCTAGGAAGAAGAAGAGTGGGGGTAACGTATGTAAGCACTGCTCTTTGTGTTGTCTGTGTCCTGTGTGCATTTGATTAGTGTGAAATTAAATTATTTTTTCCCCAAGTTGAGTCTGTTTTGCCTGTGACCTTAATTGGTGAAGAACCCTCCTTGCCCTATGTCTTGACCCGTGAGCTTCTAGTTGGCCTCTGTCCCCCCCCATCCCACAGTGTGTGTGTGGGTGGAGGTGTTCGAGTGAGCAGCCACATGGCTTGTTGTCATGTTAGGCCCAAACCACGACAGACACCATGAATGCAGTTGGCTGGTATTGCCACCATGCAGGGCTCCACTTCTAAATGAGGTTATTTTGACAACACAGGCAAGTTAAAATCTCTGCCAATATTATAGTAGATTAATTAAAAAACCCCACACATTAAGCATAATACTTGACTAGTGATTGATGGAAAACTCTTCCTATCCCTCTGAAGAAAAATAAAAAATGAATTGGCCCCTGTTGTAAGAGTCACCAAGTAATCCCCAAGGTGTTGGGCAAGGACAGAAGCACAGGAAGAGAAACGTGTCAGAGCTGACAACATCAACTACATAGTCTCTGAAATTCACTCAGGACAGGGAGACCCAAGCTACCCAATTTCTAAAATTCCAGTTATTGCCACAGATTCACAGAATAGTTTGGGTTGGAAGGGACCTTAAACATCACCTAGTTCCAACTCCCTTGCCGTGGGCAGGGACATCTTTCACTAGATCAGGTGGCTTAATGCCCCATCCAACTTGGCCCTGAACATTTGTAATAGTGTCACTCTGCCAGAGAAACAATGTCATTTCACAAGCAGTCCCCTTGCATGATGTAATTTTGGCAGAAGTGTAGGGAAGCCAAGTTTCTTAAGTGGCACACTCATTCAGAACCAAAGTCAGTAAACTACTCCAGGTTTTGCAGTATGTTTAATGTCACAAGCGTTCCTACCAAGTGGGGACAGTTTTTTAAAGAGCCAAAATGCATCATATAATCGCAGCTAAACATTTGTCCATTTAAAGCTGTACATGTGTGTGTGGAAGAATTTGGTTGTGCTGTTTTTTTAGGATTCTTTTTTGGGAGGTGGGTGGCTGTGCATGTTCGGTTTTGGTATGGTTTTTTTTTGTTTTGTTGGGGGTTTTTTTCTGTTTATTTCATTTTTAAATGTGGAAAGTAGTATGAAAGTTCTTAAAATTACTTTCTTCTGGTTACATCATTAGAGTGGCTCCATCAAGAACAATAAAGGTTTTTCCTGTGACATTTGCAGAGCTAAGATTTTCTTGTATGTGAATAAGGACACATTTGTTCTTAAACAGGGGCTGTAGAATTAATAGTTTTGAAATGCTTCTGCAACACAGCAGTGTGCCAAACAAAAGAATAGAAGCAAATCACAACGAGATTTGGGGAAAAACCTAAGGAAAAAACAGTAACATTCCAAAGCATCCCAGTGCCCCATAAAAACTTGACATGGACTCAAAACATGAAATTATAGACTGCACAATAAAAAATACCAGTTTCCATAGATTCTAATGTTAACATGAGACTCTTCACATCAAGAAAATTAAAATCCATTCCTGCTAAGAGTGTACAACCTTCTGGAATGCTCCTCCTCAAAAAGCTCAAAAGCCTTAGCACTGAAATACAGAATCTTCTCCTCATACTTGACAGGGTAACACTCCCCACTTTAAAAAGCACCAGTGAAAACTTGGAAATATCTGTGCAAGTAAGTGTAAATCTATGCAATGCAACACAGCCATTTCTCAGTGCAAGACTGTTTCACTTGGAAACAGCCTTGGGTTTTGGCTTACTGTAACAAGTGATCATTTGCTTTACTTTCATGGCAATTAAACTTTCAACTGCAGTTTTAAAAACAAAAAAAACAAAAAACCCTCCCAAAAACAAAGATACCATGTGAAACAAGCAAACAAACAAAACTCCACAACCCAGACCTTCAAAAGGTAATTCTTATATTACGTGTATAATTCTTATATGTGACCAATGCACACTTCCAACCCCTTTTAAGCCAGCATTTCCTTCATTTCCAGCAGTGGCAACTGATTTATTTTACCTACATTGTATTTGCTGAAATGTTACAATTAGTTTAGACTGAGCTCAGATAATATAAACCTCTTTGTTTCTTCCCTCCAATTTAGGTTTTGTTAGGAGAGGAGCCCTGTCTTCAGTGGCAGCTGCCCTACTGCAGAAGCACGCATGAAAATGTTTCAACACAGAGGAAAAACTGAAAAATCTGCCAGGCAAGGAAGGTAGTGAACCCAGCCAAGGTAAAGTCAGTTGTAAAAAGACTGTATTGAAAGGTTGCTCAGACAAGTGAGGAATATTAGCTAACCTTAAGGCAGAACAAAGGCAGGTATCAGTGGAATATCTAGTACTGTACAGACTTCATCAGAAGAAAGTCCAGAAAGGAAACGATTATGTCCAATAAAGTATCAATGGCTCAAGAACTTACCAAAGGCAGAAAGAAAAAACAAAGATTGAAAACCACATACTCCATTTTGAGACAAGGCTTAAAACTGAACCATATAAACAATATTTGAGATTACAGAAACTTAAATATAGATGAACTTTAGAGAATTTGCTCCCAGAAACTTGTAAATCTGCTAGTGATTTTTCATGTGAAATATTGGTTCAGTTGTTGCTATTTGAAATATCAAACTATATATAATGTTATATAGATTTCATTTTCTTCTACCAGGCCTGGATTATTTTTCCCTCCATAAACGTTTCTCCCACAACGGCAAGTAAGAACGAATTCGTTCCAGCTTGCCACCTGAACCGAAACCTTGTCTTGTAGACTAACATAAATTAACACTCCCATTAGTTTAACACTCTGGCCCAATGCAGAAAAGCAGCATCTCTTCTTGCCTTCAGGAGGCAGACTCAGGTGTCAGCAATACACTTAGTTAGAACCATGCAAACAGGAGATATGGTTGAGCTTTAAAGACTCAGAAGAAGCTGTTACTCTCTCCGTTCACAATTTCTTTTGCAAAAAAGAAACATGGCTGAAAAACGACTGACAGTAATGCTTGACATTTAATCCATCACCAAGAGAACATACATAAATTCTATTAATAGGAAACAATTAATATAACAGACTGTTCTGGAATTGGATGTTCTCCTAAGACACACTGAAAGAAAGCTACTAAATTGATACGGAGGCTTTTATATGACACTGATGTGCATAAAACACATAATTGCTATATGGTATTGCATACGACGTAATTACTGTACAATATTTACTTAACTGTCTGGTGAGAATGAAATTATAAGTAATGACATACCACATTCCTCTGAGATTTGAAGGCTGAACCACTCCTTCTCCTGCCCCAAACTCAAAATAGGTTTGGAAACCTGCAGCACTCGTTGCTGATGGGCCAGCAATCTAGTGTCCACTTGGTTAATCTTCCATAAACTACAGCAAATAGGCAATATTTGGTCCTCTAGTGTAACACAATAGTGGGGGGAAAAAAAGTCTCCTTCCAGTAAGTGGATGTGCTTACTGTATTCTGTAATTAATACAACAACTTGAATTAGATCACTTCATCTGAAGTATGCTTTAAGTCCGAGGCTTTCTTATTTATGAAGATGAAATCTCTGGTTAGTCTGCCTACTGTTTCAGGAGGTTTGAAGCTTTGTTTTCACTTACAGGGTTTTTTTTTTTGTTGCCTGTGTGGGTGTGTGGTTACTTTTTTTTTTTTAAGCAGCCTGGATGAACAGTTTTGACATATATAAAGATTTCAAAAACATGCCTTACTTTACATTTGAGATTGTCTGGCTTTGTTCTTGGGGATCGATAAAGCACCAACTCAAAGACAGAACTCAGAAGGCATTAAAAAGAACAGAAATGTGAATTCAAATGACACCATTTGAAAAATAATACACTTTTTGGTAATACTTTCAGCTATTTCCAGTAGAACACAGCATTTTTGACACTTAAAGTATGTAGTTTGAAAAAAACAAACCACAACAGGATAACAGCCTCCTTCATGCAAAGGCAAAGTTAACCTAAACCAAGCAAAACATTATTTCTAATGACTGTTACAAGAAAACCTCAGAATCTAGAGGTGTAAAAGGAGTAAACAAGCTTATTCAAATTATGGCAAATTGTTGCCCTTTGTTAGAACTAGTAAAAACCTTGCCATACTTTGTTACATGGACTATCAGCTAGCCTAAATGGAGATGGATCACATAATGGCCACTTTATTTAACTGCTTCTGCAGTTTAACTCTTTAATACTGCATATAATGTGTGTCAATCCACCCCAAGGGACACGTTTCTTTGGAGAGAGGTGATTGCACCAAAAATTATAGTAAGAATACTGACCCCATCTTGTGACGAAAATTAGCTAAACACCTGTGGTGACCAAGCATTCATAATCTGGCTATGCAGTTCTGAGGTGTCAAACCAATACCTGAGCAGAAAAAACCCCCACATACCTGGGCTGCCTAGAATTGCCAACTGTTTTAACACAAGCTTGACAATTAATTTTGAGTATTTCACCATTAGGTCTCATTAAGATGCATTGACTACTGAACTAAAAGCGATAGCTGAGGAAGTGCAAGTGATTATTATCTAATTTACTTTGATGTGCAAACTGAAGACACAGTCACAATCAATAGAAACTGCTGTAATTTAGGAGGGCCAGTTTTCCAAAGCTGAAAGCAAGGACGAGTGGAAGCTGTAAAGAACACACCGTGAACAAAGATGTAAATAAATGGATCCAATGTGAAGAAGGACTGTTTTACTAATTTCCCAACCTACTCTCACAATTTAGCATTTATATTAATATATAAAATATATTAATATATTAAATATTCCTGTTTAAAAAGTGAAGTAAAAAACTCTAGAGGTGTTCTGTGTCCCCTCTCCCTGGTCCCTTCTTGAGGAAGGAAAAAATGACAGCAGCAGTCAGGAAACGTAAACTGAAGGTGTAAGAAGAAATGCAGTTCAGCTCATTAAGAGCTATAAAAAAGTTACTGAACTGCATCTGGAATAAATTAAGTATTAGCAATAGAAAAAGTACAGAATTAGGCAGAATGTTAAGTTTCCTGCATGTGAGGTATGAACAAAATGTTTAATACTTATTTCTACACTATGAGATTATTTTACAGTGACAACCATTTTCTTCTCTGTTATTAACTAGGGAATAAAAAGCGAAAAATTAACCACTTTAAATCTTCAAATGCCCCCCAAGATAGCAGAACTGTCCACAAAACTTCTACAGTTTTAGCATCAACTCTAAGGAAAATTTGGAGCAATGAAGAAGCTATAGAGAATTACAGTTGTGACACTGATTTGAACTCATAAATTAGACAACCTTGGTAACACCACTAAGTGGTCAGATGAACTCTAATCCTAAAGAAAAATAAAGAGACAAAGGACGCCCCCAAAAAAACCCACACAGCATACTAGCAGATTATGGAAGTGCAATTAGCACTTATTAAAAGGGTTTTAAGGAAGATAGGCATGAACAAACTGTTTTTTCTGTACACATTTAATTTCATTTGAGCACCTGATTTAGGTCTACCCATCTCCCCAAACCCTCACCAGATTAACAACCAGTTGCCAGTCACTGTAGGGGTGACTTCAAAGGCAGGCTCAGACAACACCATGAGCCTTTCTGGCAGGTCCCAAGACATTTGTTCTTCGGTGCAAAACTACTTGGTTTCCTTATTAGTCAGGGAAAAAAACAACCCCACATTAATTACAGATAAAACTGTGAGAGTGATACAACCCGGTGGAACAGTTAATCACTTTGAGGTGCTGCAGCCCATGCATGACAGGCTGGCCTGCCCTGCCATGGCCCACTCCTATGGGAGCTGCAAGCATGAGGGGTTTTTTAGACGATCCCTCTTGCTAAAATACAAGCAGGCTGTACAGCTTCAAAAATAGTGAAGGATCAGTCTGAATGAACCAACAATTTAGAAATGTACTAGCTAAGTAACTTCATCTCGATGTTCCCCAACAGCCTGCCCCCACACACTGCCAACGCTCTTCCCCCCTGTCTTGCCCGCCATTGTTTCAGGGCACAATGCTGCAAGTTTTGGGGGTTTATTTTTTCAACCGGATGCCTCTGACAGCTTCTAAGCAAATGTTTGCTTCTCTCAGCCCCACATCTCAGCCCCACAATGTATCTGATCTCCCAATCTCTAATACAACTGCAGCTACACTCCGGCGCCCGGCATTGGGCGTTACAGAACAATTGCAAACAGGAAACCTCAAGACTAGTTCAGTGGTAATGAATTTCTGTATAGCTCCACTAGAGCACAAAAGTTAAGCTTCTTTTTCGTCTTGTGAGTGGCTTAACAGTCTTTTAAAAAGACAAATGAATAAATGAAGGAGAATACAGATTAGAAACACCCCTAAATACATCAGTACAGCGCCTCACTAGTCAACCAAAAAAAGAAAAAGAATTATCACTTGGTAGGTATTTATATAATAACACATAAAAAGGAGGTTTGTAAAAAAATTTCCCACTCAAAGTTTCATGACACCTACCACACAAATCAGTCTGCCCAGACGAAACAAGCTGGGACTGCTTCAAATGATCTTTTAAAATGTAATGGAATTTAAGGAAAAGGAATAGTTTGGATCACAAAGCATGTATCTCCTCAGCAAGAGCCACCTATGTTTTTCCATGCAGCCCAGACTCTTAGTAATGTCAATCTCTGATGGCTGTAAGTGGTGACTTTTCAGGTGTCCCAAGCCCACTCCAGCAGGAAGGCTTTTCACCAGTGTCTACCAGGCAACAGCAGCTTGGGTGCCCTTCAAAGTAGAGACTGCCAAGCATAATGAACTCAGAGATGGCAATCCCCCATCTCTCATCTTCCCTCCTTTCTTGTAAACCAAGATCACCTCACAGTCACGGCTGCCCATTATTCTAACACAGCTTCATAATGTGAGGAATATGGTCTCAGATGAAGTTGAAGTTTTAAGAAAAGGACACAATACTGTCACAACAGTAAGACCGTGGAAAACATTAATAGGTAAGAGTAACATTACTAACATTTATTTGAGAAAGCAGCAGATACTTTAGCCTGCTGTCTGTCTAGTGGTAGAAAGAGAAAGCCATCAGGGCTGCTACAAGGTAGGCCACTGCAGCACTAAAAGAACACAAAACTGAGTTCTGGCCTATTAACTTATGCAATATCACCCTTACTTTAATAAAGTTCATTCTGTTTCATGTGGTGACCTTCATACAAGCTAAACTTCCCACTTTAATATTTTTAAAATTTCATTAGCAATACTGCTATGCCACAAAATTTCCTGGTCTGAGGCAGTTCAAGATACAAATGCTTAATCAATGTGACAGTCTTTAAAACACACAATGCTAAGCACTGTCTCCTATTTATGTGATAAGCCCTCTGCCCTTTCAAGAAGCTAAGTTTTAAAAAATCTTTTGATGTCTTGCTTAAAAAGAAAAGGGAATTTCTATACCATTTCTGGAACAGCATGCCTTTTATAAAGTAGGCAGTGTTCATTTTTAGCTTCTGACAGATTATTTAAATTTAAAATTATATTTCAAAGGACTAAAAGCTGATATTCTACACGAACAAGTTGGTATTATATTAACATATGTTGAAGTTTAGCAGTACTAGTTAGGGGCCTTCTAACCTACCTATGCTTAAAAGTTAGATAATGATAACATGTTAGAGAGAAAATAATAGCTTTTTGGCTAAGCTGAAACTGAGTATGGTCACCAATACACAGGGCAAAGGTCTTATAAGAAAAACTTGGCTCAAGTCTTTCTATAAACATGGGACAACTCTTCAGAAATTGGTTAAGCACAACTTTAAAGGATTAAAAAAAAATCCCCAAACATGTTTCAGCTTCTTTGGGAGGGTGGGAGGGTGTAGATGGTGATGTTTTTAAGAAATTTGCATTTTTATTTCATTTGGAAAGCAGGAAAAGGATTCAGACAGTACTGGAAATTTTCTAGAGACCAGGCACAAAAAGAGCTGAGAGAGGATTTTTGTAGTTAGATGATTCTATTAGTACTTTATCCAACCTAGATGGTATTTTTGGAAGAAGGTATTTCCTCAAAACTATACAAAATTGCATCCTTTTATGTCCTCTTATTATATTCTTAGCAGAAAACACAAGAAGTGTGAATTATTAAGTTATTATTGCTGTCTTTAGTGCACTAAAAGAGAAAAAAAATAATAGCTAAATATAAAGCAACTTCAGCTGCAGACAGTGAGCGAACACCCCCTTCCTACCAACCCCCTTCCCCAGCCTTTAGCCACCACATGCTCCTCAACCTGCCCTCAACCTCCCTTTCCTCCATCTGTTGCTGCAAGCTCCACTAGCCGGCAGGGCTCAGGCAGGTGCTGGCAGCAGTGGCAGGTTCTCATTCCCTCTCTGTCAGCAGCCTACATAGATACAACTACTGCGGATGACTCCATCTGCAGTTAATTCTGTCCATTACTAGGGAAAAAAGGTGCTTCTTGCTTTATTTCAAAGGCATTGCCATCAAGAGTGATGGTTTTCCACATACTAGACAGCAATGGTAAAACCCAGACTGTGCAGAGAGGGCACCTTCATACTCTTCAGCTGCACAGAATGTGAAGCAAAGAGGGAGAAGGCAGCTTTTTTGGCCTATGTTTCTTGGCTGCAAGGCAAACACAACAGAACCCTACACTCTGCCTCACATTTAGGTAACTACAGCAAGAGGGTTAGAAAAGAGCATCGGTTTACCTTTTTCTGAATTCCTTTACAAGCAGTTTCAGAAAAGCCACACAGCTAATAACAATTCAACTGCACTAAAGGAAACTTTTGGGAAAAGAGACATCATCTCACCCCTAAAACTGGAGAAATTATTAATGGGTGCATCTCCATGTTGGTTTATGGAAGTTTCTACTAAGTCAGAGACCCGGATAAACTTAATGTTTATTGGTGTTGCATGGAACAGTTTTCTCTCCATTCTTCCCTACAGACAACACTTAAGCCTACCTATACATTTGGAAATAGATGCGGGAAAAAAACAAACAAACAAAAATAACAAGATAGAAGAGAGACGAAAGTCCAGGAAGCACACAATGTGCATTAGGTGTCTAGATAAGACAAAATTACAAATAATTTTAGACCTACCTACCTCTCCACAGTCCCTTACAAAAAGGGGTTAGGAGGGAGCCAAGCACACAAGATCATAGGAAAAAAAACCAGACATCATAGTACCTTTAGGTAATACTATCTCTATGATAACTGGTGAAACATGCTCTGCAGAAGAACAAATTAAGTGTACGGCTCTTAATGGACTTCCATTCTCACTATCAATAAAACTTTCTTTTCACCTTGAAATTACAACAGCCAGCCACTCAGGATATGGTGAACATACATGAAATTTTATAAAGCAGACATAATTGAATTTCTTTCAAGATTCAAAAAAGTGCCTGAATTATTTGCTTTCATTGCTGCTGCTTTTCCACGAGCTCAAACATTCAATCGTCTGCAGGAATTACACTTCACTGGAAGTGATAGTACATTTATGTATGTATAAACAAAGAACAGTCCTCAGACTTAAGCAGTTTAACCTTGATCTCAGAGAGAAGGACAAAGCTCAGAATCACTGTAGACTGCTACACTTTACTGCTAATCCCTTGAAACTCTCCTACCTACTTTTCAAGGAATTTCACTTTAAACTGTCTATAAAATGCTTAAAATAAAATTGAACTGCTGACCTTCTGTTCCCCAATAGAAAAATCATGTATTCACTTTTTAACTAGAAAGAGGAAGAGATGTTTGTTCAGTTCAAAAATGCATTTATTCCAAACCAAAGCTGTTTAAGGAAAAAAAAAAGAGTACATTGTCCATTTTTAGACAATGTTCACTTTATAGTCTTAAGCAATTTATCAATTGCTTTACAAAAAACCCCATTCAACCTACCTCATGACAGTAGGGAAATGTGAAAAAAATGTACATTAAAACAAATTTTAACTTTCTAGCTCACAGAGCACCAAGTATTTTAAGGGCCCTGTTCAGACTCTGCTCCTTTGAGCTTTTCACTTTCTGTCATTTAAAATGCTGAATAAACTCTTAGACTTTTGGGTTTTTTTGGGAGGTTTTTTTTTTGGTTTGTTGGTTGAGTTTTTTTACTAGGTCACCTGGACCAGAATTTGTATCCAATATAAAAAGGCACATGTGACAGTGGAAAAAAAAAAATATATATACACACTTCTGAATGTAACTCTCAAGGCAAAGTTCCACAGATTTTTACCTGAATTTAGGGTTACTGAACACCTATGTCTAATCTCTAGGAGAGTTCCTCAGACAAAAAGCTCCCTTCTAGAAGCAGGGTCTTTGAACAGTACAGGTAAAAATAATCACTGGACGCAAGATACTATCTTGATTCTGTGCTTACATATGTAACCGAAGAGGCAGCTTGAAAGATACAGTGTTAGATTTCATTATGAAACTACTAATACCACTACATTTATTCCTGTATAAATCTGTGTATCTTCCTGAAGAATACTGGACCACGAGATGGTTACTCAGAAAGCTATCCTTTTAATTTCCTGATAGGACACATACCAAGGAAAAGCACAATTTAACTGTAGAGATACTCTTGGATCTTGTATGAAATGTGAGTGAATGCTGCAGCTTCCTGAGTATCCTGTCAGCCAGACTGACTGCTATGCTGATGCTCCACTGTCAGGAAAGTATCAGCCCAGGCAAGAAAGGGCAATCCCTGTCTCCCCCCAAAGTTATTTGTTCCCCTTCCATCTAACAGCTCTTCAGAGTCAAGTCAGCAATCCTCCCTTACCACTCCCAAATCACAAGTGCAAGGGACACTCCCTCACACCTTTCCAAATAGAAGTTTTCAAAACAAACCATCTTACAGCTCTTAAAGAACCTTAAATTTAAACTCAAGACTGCATTGTTGGTCTGGAATGTTGGCAGCATTCATTTATTTCTATCAAATTATTTCTTACATGTCTTCCTCCAGTTCAAATGAGGTCCTCTTCCGAAAAACAGTACTTGTGGGTGCTCTGCCAAAAGATTACAGCAGCAAGCTATTGTTAATTCCTCAGTTGAAGGGGAGGGACTCAAAACCAAGACAGAAACACCATTTACCAAATGGGGAAAAGGATGAAAGGAGATTTACTGAAACCCTTCTGCCAGGTGTGCTTCAAAGAATGCAGGCTGCTGTAAGCAAGTTAGGAGGATGCTCCTTATTCTGAACTCCTGCCTTGCAGTTCAGGTGTCAGACAACCTCAAAAGTTGTTCCACTACTATTATCCCAGCATGATTTTCCACTGCACCAGAACTGCTGGTCAAAAATATAAGCTTCTGAACGTAAACTTTTACCAGATAAAGATGAAAAATATCTGACTTTTTCCATTCAATTAACCAAAACGAAGAATAAGCAATTAGAAGAGTCTACATTTCTATAAGCAAAATATACATTCAATAGAGACCAATGTTGCCTGGTGATGCCAGACGCTTGTCCTCATTCACCACCCCTCTCAGCTCCAGTGCTTGAACAAAACTCATTTCCAAACTCCCCTACATCTCCTCTTACTGTCTTCTCTTCTGCCAGGAATTCTTCCACAGCTCACTTTTCTGAATAAAATCTCCCTTCAATAAACAAGTCAGTTCAAAATTAAACATTTGGCTTTGGCTGCTACATCACATTCCCTTTCATCCAGAAATGTTGTGTACTCTTACACTGATGGGACATTCTATCCTCACACGCTCATGGTCACATTTTCTTCCTCACTCCCACCAGATAACAATAAAATGCATCAGCAAATATGAAAGGAAAATACTAGTATCCAAATAAAATAATTTCCAAACATTGAGAAAGACTGTGGGGATTAATATCTGTACTAGAACCAAGATTAAATAAAGGAAAAACAGGTTCAAAACCCCAGGTCTGAAATTTCATTACTTCTAGATTAACACAAATTTTTAAAATGACATTGCTACTGAGTTTAAATAGAAGTGACTATGCCAGCATTTCATATAGAACTTTAGCTGAGAGCCACCCAAAATATTTAGTACTTGACAGGTTCTTGTAATACCTTAGTACTACTTGCAGTCAAAATTAGTAACAACATGCCACAACTGTCTTGTAAGTAATATTACAACAGAAGTCGACAATTTCTTCATTATCTAAATCAGACCTTACTCAGAGAAGACAACAGTGTTAACAAATCTGCATCAGGCCTTAATGAAAAAGGTTTCTTAAAGAAATCTCATACACAAGTATTGGGTGCTATGAAGCAGCATATTAAAGGGGTGGCAAGTGACAATCCCTTGACTCAAAAAGTAGGAGCAAATACATAAAATACACAAATTACCCCAAGGAAGGGAAGAAAATATGGAGAATGGGGAAGAAACATGCATTCCCTACCTCTCCCCCTGGACCTCAGGGAGAACTTAAAGAAAAGAGATTCCTTCTCCCTTCCTGTATCACAGAACCTTTGAATGCTTCAAGTGACTAATACCAAGCATTTTTATTTTATTTTTTCTTGTTCTGAACCCCTTTGTTGAAAATTAAACTTTGAGAAACAGGTCTTGGACTAAAGTGTTATTTGATGCCTTGTTCCTGCTGCTCTAGTGTGCAGTACCTTTAATTTCAAGAACTCAAACATGAAACCAAGCTGTCATTCCAGAAAGGAAAGCAGTACTGTGTCATTGCATCAAACACTGCCCTCAGCTTTTTGTTACTCTTATTTTTAAGAATTCTATAGGATTAGTCAGGGTACTGACTCAGGATGCAGAGATGCCCAGCCACCATTTACAGGCTCGAATCCTCAGACTGTCAAGTGGCCTGCTTTGAGCCCTCATTTTCCCTGGTTTCTCCTGAACCACAGCCAGGGAGCAGGTCACAACAAACCTAGACCTCTCTGCTGCCACCTTTTTTTCTGAACAACACACAGGATCAGCTGCTCCTCACACAACTGGACAAAAGCCCACCACACACATGGGAAGCCTCTATTTGACCACATGGTGATGTGTTTCCAGTTAGAGCTCACAGATGAAGACTTCCTGAAGTTTCAGTAACTTATTGCAGTCAGAAAGGACATTATAGCAGCCATGCATCCAAACAGTGCCTGAAGAGCAAATGAGCAGTTCAGAATTCAGGATTCCATTGTCCCTCTGATGGCAAATTCAGTTTCTAAAGAGCATAACTCTCAAAACCTCGCTTAGGAGCTAGTTTCACAACCAGTTTTACAAACATACATACATTCACACACACACACCCCCACACCCATTTGTTGTTCCAGTCAAAACATTTAAATAAACCCAAGGATGTCACACCCTTTTCTTTTGAAATAAACGTTTTGGCTTACCAAACATCCTGATCTTCATCATCATAAACCAGAACTGTCTCTATCAATAATGGAACAGACCTTTCCAGATCCTATAAAAATCCAGAGCTGGCAGAAAATGCCATTCAACAATCTTAAGGGAAAACTAAGAAAGGAAAACTAATACTCTGCTGTTTAATCTTGTAAGACAAGTTTAGTAATCAAATATAAAGAGAGGTCTAATCTTCATTCAACAGCATTTTTTGGGCTGGTATGCAATAACTTGAGAACTAATGGTATGAGACAACCCAGCTTATCAGGGAACATGCTAAGCACTGAAAGACAAAAAAAATACTGACTTTGCTGCAAGATAGAAAATTCAAAATCAGCCTCTTGGGAAAATCCAGATCCCCCAATTGACCTGTTGCTTCAGGCAGATGATCTCTCTGACATCACCTGTGACAGCTTGCTTGCATCAGAAGCAGATACTTAACTTGCATACAGGCATAGGTCTATTAATATCTCAGGATTTTACAATTAAAAAAAAACAATCAGGCTTCAGGTAAATTTTACAGGACAGTGGGAAGAGGTGGAACAAGTGGGAAAAAGAAGAGAAAAATAGAGCTAAACAAAAATGCAAGGACTCAGACTAGCAAGGGAAAAAGTGTGAGTAGCAATGACAGTAGCAGGGGATTTGGTGGAAGGATTGCACACACAGCTGCTGAATCAAAAAACAGGAGTAGGTTCATTTGAAAGAAAGGGAAGGGGGAATGAGGGTGACAAAATAGGTAGAAAATAAGCTGCACAGAGGTTTTATTATGGGGAACAACTAAGAGCAGCTGACACAGACAACAGCCTCTAAAGTAAGGAGGGATGAGAGCTGCAGGGTATCCCTGAAACAAAAGGGTCTGAAGACAGAGCACAAAGGAAAGCAGGGGTTAAAGCCAGGAGACTACAAGGAGCCTGTGATGTCTTACAAGGAGACTCTCAAACTTAACAGAAGGGAAACAAAAATAGCCTGTAAAAGGTTTCTATGTGTATGCATGGTATTCCATGCTTTGTGTTACCTCTAATTTAAAAAATAAACAGGACAAGCTCATTTTCTCAGTCCTCTCTGCCTAGTACAATTCAAGCTTTGTTACTACAGTGCAAACACTAATCCTAATCCAAGATTAATTAATCAAATTTCTAGAAACAGAATTCCACATTAAATATACCACAAATGTAAATGTTTTCTGTTCTGTGAAATCCACCAACTTCAGCAGTTATCCAGAGTGCCTCTGGATACCACACACAAATCCATTTGCCAGATATGAAATTAGATTAAACTGCATGTACAGTCTCTTCCCATTCATTAAAAGGCAGTATTTCAGCATGCCAAACTGTTCCTTAGTATAATAATACATTTGATGTAATACATATAATTTGAGTATGATGTTATATGGAATATGTTAAGAGCACTACTGACAATACACAGAGTTACAGTTTTAGCAGTATTTCCACTACACACCAATTCTAACATGAACAATGAATCATTTGAAGTTCTCTTAAAGCCTCCACAACCAGAACTGCCTTCCAGCCATTATCAAACAGAGGAACTGATTTCCTGATTTTCCTGAGGAACTTCAACTGATTTTATAAGTGACCTATGCCAACACTGGCTGCATGCCCGCTCCTACAAAGCACCAGCTCAAGCAGTCAGCCCTAAAGAGCTCAATAATAGAGTACCCCTCAGAAACCTGATGGGATGGGATCTCCATGAGGCGTTTGCAAGCAGGAGATGACAACAGCTCCTCTAAGGGGCAGTAAAGATTTTGGGAGTAACAGGGTGCCATCAGCCTCAGCTGCTAATCTGGTTCCTCGTGCAGGAAGGCTTGGGATCACTGACCCAATGCATTGATACAGCACTACAGCACTGCATGGTGCTGGCACAAGGACTGCTCCCACTCCACACAACCCAAAAGCCTCAAGCTGACTTTCCCTGAGGTATGCCTCCATGTACAACACTCACCTCAGTCATTAATGCTTTCAGCATCTCAAGACACCCTCTCTTTGATGTAGTTCAACTGCATAAGCTATCTTGAAGAGTTTCTCAACATCATATTCTACGCCACAACCGTTGTCCCTTCAAAGTGCAGTCCATATTTAAATCTCGTAACTGAAAGTTGGAACTCATGTAGCACAGTGATACGTTTATCTAGAAACCACAGCAACACAGGCTCAATAACCAGTTCTGCCAGTGACATTCCTCCGAATACTGGTCAAGATACTACTCTGTTCATGAATATACTTGGGCACAAGCTTAACCATAGCTTACTCATATATATCTATTTTATATATATCGCTTAACTCATAGCTATAGTCGTGAGCAACATGCCAGATTACTTTCAGGAGGCAAAGCTTTTTTTGGCTTAGAAAAAGTGACACGCTGGATGAGAAGACAGCCAAAATCCATACTGGCCATCAAGCTAGAAAAAGTATTTCCAACAAGGAAAAACGTGGTCATCATTTTGTTATTACTGAACTTAATTTTCATGTATTGATGAAAACTGTAGAGTGTTCTCCGATGAGCAATCCATATGGATTGCAGCTAAAGTATGCTGCAAAGGCCATTTGTGGGCTGTAACAGATACCGTTGACTACAAACCTGAGTTGCACATGAAGCTACCAAAGCTGGAAAAAAATTAGGCAAGTGATTCTTAATAATCTATTTTGATATTAGTAGTAAATAAAAGCATGCCTACATTTTCATGCGAAGAACTATAATTACTACAAAGAGAAACAGAAAAAATGTAAAAGAAAGTACTGAAATTACTTAATTCAGGGAAGATTAATTTATTTGGGGGGTAGGGTTAGAAAGTACTATGCCACTAGTGTAACGTAACAGGCAGTATTCTATGAATTCATTTATTACACTAAACATCTGAAAATATTTTTATGCAATGCTAAAGTTGCATTCAAAGGTTTGAAATCAACACTTTAGGCACCTTGAATAATTGGCATAATTACAGAAAACTGTGGGGTTTTTTTAAGGGAAAGAAATCCAGATATCCACTCAGTACATACCTTTCATTCTCTTAGTTACTGTCAGAATCAAAATTTCCCATAACTGACCCATATGAAACACTAAGAACAGGTATTGTTTTCCTTGGGTTTAAACTCTTCTAAAATCAACAACTACAAACATGCCGATCGGCAGGAAAAAAGGCAAGAAATATGTGATAGAGAATCACAGACAGTTCCATGAAGCTGAACGCCTGTGATGCTTTTTCCTCTTTAAATGAAGTGGAGGATCAGTCTTTCAGAAGCTGTGCACAGCTCCCCAGGATGTGAGGAGCACATTTGCCTCACAGTTGTACTGAGTATCTTAAAAGGCTAGGCTTTCCACCAAGCATGGTTCTCAAGCGTTGTAGTTCTGTAGCCATTTAAATCTGACCACAGTTTGGCAAATCTGCCGAGTACTAAGACAATGATAACTTGGATTGTACCTGTTTGGTTTGTATCTCATCAGTCAGTCTTCCTCCTGTCTACAGAATTATCCCTCAAGAATCAAACGGTGTATTCCATAAAGGTGTATGAAGTCTCAAAGATTTATGCTATTAAAGAACATCTCCCAGAAGATTTTATCTAATCACTAAAATACAAAAAAGAACTACTCAAGGCTCATATTAACATTGCAGTCACTTTTCAAAATATTCTATTGTGGAAAGAGAGGATGTGATTTATTTTTTGATGCAAAGACTGTAAGTGAATGAGAAACAAGTTCAAAAGTACAGAGCATCACTACATACAGTATGATGTTCTAAAATAGGTTAAATGCTTTTCGGATAGTTTCAGATTTGCAACAACTGAGTGATTGCAATAAATTGCCAGAACGCTAGACTTGATCTGTAACTTCATACTAATTTAATTGCAGAAATTACACATTTTTTATTTTTTTAAGAGTGCTTTTCATATAGTTCTCTTCTTTAAAAGAGAGGAGAGAAAGAGAAACAAACAACTGCCAAAAGCCAGCCTGCCCTGCTAGATAAAAGACCAGCTGGCAGATCTTGACAACCACATACTAATTATACTGTAGTTCTGACTCAACAAAATCCTGTAAGGGCACATTATTGTCCACAGTTTGGTGAAGTTTAAAAACATTTTGAGTGTGATTTGTAAACATTTACTCTGTTGCCAATTGCATTTCTTTTTCAAAGGGCAAAAGGTTCACCATGTTCTGGTTTAACAAAGCATTGCAAGCGCAGGCTTTACTGAACCTACACCTGCACATTCATTTCCTTTCAGGAAAGGCATTAGAATGCTCCACGTTTTGCAGAATCACATCTTCACCAAGGTGAACACAGTCCATCAGAAACATGCACACACAGGATGTAAAAAGACATAAAATATTAAAACAGAAGTTAATCTCACTAACAAATTTAGATTTAAGTGTTGCCTAATTGGACAGAGCAAGTATTCTGGGTACCCATACTTTTTAAAAAAAAAAAAAAAATGAGACAACCCTACACCCACAGCCAACCGAGATGTTTGAATAGTTCTTCCTCTCTTCTTTCAGTGAGCTATTACCTATTTATTGTCTTTTTGGGAAGAATATAAAATGTTCACCTGCTGTAAACACCTTCACTTTGGGCATGTTTTGTTCCACTCCCTCCCTTCTTGTTTCAAAGGGTAGAAGAAAAAGGTTAGTCAATAAGCCAAATATCACAGAAATAAGTTCAACAAATAAAGATGACTAACCTAGATTCCAAGAACCTATTTTCTTGAACAAAGCAGTGAATTTATTTTAAAATTATTTTCACAGAACATTTAACTGACAACTATTACAAAGCAGGACAAGAAAGAGAGATTCCAAAGATAAAATTCTAAAGAGTTTTAAATTACACGTGAAATAAAAACAAAATTTGGGCCATAGTCAGTAAAATACAAACTTAATTTTGAATAGAAATTTTAATTTTACTATGATTAAGTCTACAGTTTGATGAATCATTTGCTTTAGGATTATGTGTTTGTTTTGTTTTTATATTAACAGCTCTTTCAAGAATATTTTAATTTTGCTACCTACACGACACACAAAAAGGATACTAAAAGTTACTGGAATTTCTCCTCCAGAAAACCACTACAAAAGATTTCTCACTATTAGTCTTTAAACACTAACATAAGGCTCTACTCTGATCTTTGGAAAGGCCAGGGTTATAAATCTGTCCATTACATTTAAAGACATATATCAGACAATTAAAAATGTAATGTAGCATCTCAGAGTTTCTACTCGAGCACTTCAGAATTTCCTGTTCAGTTTGAACAAAACTGAATCTTTTGCAAAAACATATGTAGATATTATGCTTAAGACTGGATTGCATTTTTAATTCTAGCTGGTTCACCTGCATTTTAATAAACAAATTAAGCCTAATTTCAACATCTGATAACACTTCATTGAATAAGTATTTAACAGAGCTCACAACAAATATCAAGGCACACAATGGCTTCACACATTGCCTTCCATTTCAAGGCTACAAAATGTCAGTAATTAGCCTCCACAACTTCCTTCTGAAGAAGGTAACATTATTTTTATTTTATAAACAGAGAATTTGAGTAAAAAATTATAAATCCACCTGGTAAAATAATGAATGAAAGTAGGAGTACCAGTTTTCCGTTCTTTGCTGCAGCTGCTACAACGCCAGAAGTTCACTGTTTTGCCTTTTTGCTTTTATTTTGGTACAGTTGTACTGAAATTTCATTTTATTAAAAGTTTCTGTTAATCTCTGCTAAGTCACAGAGATCAATGACAGTTACTAGAAACAGACAACAAGGTACATGAATTAACAGGAAGATGATAGTCAGACTCTACCACAAAATGAATCCTACGGAAAACATCAGCTTCTTTAGATTACCTCAGGTCTTTTGAGACAGCCCAGCATGATTCTGTTCTACTCTCACAGAAAACCCACAAACCTTCTTTCCTCTCAATACTTTATAAGCTATTACTTAGTTTTCAGAATTCAATCAAAGAATAATATTAAGCCTGCTCCACCACAGGCTATGGATGGCTGCTACTCCTCCACATCTCCCACACCACCATGTCCTGCCTACAGCACCTTTAGGGAAAAATGTTCCAAGTCAGAGCAGTTAAGTAAAAGGAGAAATGAGCCAAAAAACAGTGGCAGCCATATCTAGGGCTTAACTAATGAACTGAGCCTCTGCTTTTTTCTTGTCTTCTTTTGAAATTAGGAGCTAAAACCGATTTGTCTCAGATCACTGAAGGAAAAAGACTTGCTAGTTAATCAGCCATACAGCAGTTTAAAAAAAAAAATAATCAAAAGTACTACACTACATAAAAGCAAAACCAAGCAATACCTCCAGTCCACTTGATATCTTTAGTTACGAAAATAACCACTGAACTTGAACCACTCACCTTTGGCACACTGTTATAAGGATCCAGGCAGTGAAAGGCAGGACTCTTCAACAAAGTTATGTACACCACTGTCTGAAATAACAAACAACACATATTTTAGTTTCAGCACTGAACTTAGAAGACCTTTAGCTAGGTAATTCAGTTTTTTATACTATCAAAATATTTTAGGAGACACTGAAGAGCAGGCAGAATAGCTCAACTTGATCCACCTGTCCAGCATAAATAGAATCCATCTTAATTTTTAACTTTTCTCAATGAATACAAGGTCAATTTAACCACAAACAAGCCAAATCACCTAGCAAAGAAAGCAACTACAAACTCAGCCATCACAATACAAAGAAAAATCAGTAAAAAAATTACATTTAAAATTCAGTCCAATTCTAGAAAGATTACATTTTTAAAAGCACAATTAATTACTGTTTCCTTCACTTTTATATTTCTCAGTTTAACTTGCCTATACTTCCTAAGAAAAGGAAAATGCTTTTACATGTGGAAAACTGAGGTAGACCAGTAAAAGCATAGCCAGCAGTTTTGTGGGACATGACTGTTTCCACCCAACAGGCATTCACACACACATTTGGACATGTAATCCAGCTGGATTACTCCATGTGGTGTGTGGGGCCCTCTGGCACAAGAGATACTGATCCGATGAGACAAACTCTGATAGCAGAAGTAAATTGGGTCAGAGTGCTGGAGAACTCTGTTAATGGAAGTTCTGCATGGATGTAAAAGAGAAAGGTTTCACCACAAGGGTGGCTAATCATGGCCACATGTCCCCTGAGAAGTGATGGACCTTCTTCCTGGGAGAGTCCCAAATTCTCTAGGATATGGACCCTTAATCCTGCCAGAAGCTGGACGACAATCATCCAGAGGTCCCTCCCGGTCTCCATTGCTCTGTTAAGTATTTCTAGCCACAACAGTAACCTTTCAGAAGGGTATTAAAAATATTTAAGCATTTCTGTCTGTTTTGTAACTACGCTTCTAAGTCCACAGGATGTCTGACAAATTCAGGCAGTTTAAACCCAATTAAAATCCAATTCCAAGTGAAGGAAAAAATTCTGAGCGTCTTCCTGCGCCGCAACCCCAAGCTCCTACGGACAACAAATTACTAACTTCTACTCAACTGAGGCCACTCATGCACAAATGTTTCTGTTCAAAGTCTTCTGTGAATAGATTTCAATCAGCTGCCACTCTACAAAAGCATCCTCCATTCATCCAATGATCGTAACGAAGGACGGGGTGAAGTATTGACAAAGGTATTATAAATACCTTACACAGATGTTTATAAGTGAGATTTAGTCTTTCACCCATTAGTAAGTGGTGTGACAGAACTACTAAACCCACAGTTTGACAAGCATTTAAGAATAAATGTACAGTTAGGGGGTAAAGCACAGAGAGTCGCTGCCCCTCAGCAGCTCACCCCCTGCTTCCCAGCAGCTGCAAGGGGAGCCCAGGGCATTGTGAGCCCTCCCAAAACACACAAGGAAAAAAACTGGAGAAGGGCAAATTGTGAGGAAGCATTATTCCAATGGAATACTCTCCCGATTCTCCCAATCCAGTTCAGAGCATGAATGAAGATACGTCCTGTCACAGCAGAGAGCAGACAGGACAGGATGGGACAGGACCTCACCTAACCCATTCTCCTCTGCAGGGTGCTGGCTGCAACCCCTCTGCCCTGCTGCCCAGTCTGGGTTTCCAGCTTCCCACAGACACAGACTGCAGGCACCCCCACTCTGCTTATCAACTTGCCTACAGAGTTACTGACCTCAACTGTGTTCTCACTGAAAACTGCTCTAAATTTGAAATTATAGGACAGATCTCCAGTAAATGGGAAAGATTTCAATAAATGAAGCAAGACTGAAACCCTGAGGCAGGGCATATCTGTTTTCCTACCAGCTGAATGTTTTGTAGTACATGTTTTTTTCCTGTCAGTAATGCAAGAACATTTTTAACATAAAGGGGGAAAAGTGAGAAGATAAGTCATTTCGGTTTTTGTTACAAAATCTTCTGAAGAGTACTGTCTTCCCCCTTCCTACCTTACAAGTCACCTCCTGTCCATTACCATCCACCACTGAAGTACTGTAACAAGCTTCTGACTTTGAGGGGTTTTTTGTTTTCGTCCTTTAAAGAAATAACCAATATCTCTCACAATTATTGCTCCCACCTTTGCAAGTGTACATTCATGTGCAGAATTTGCATTTGAAAGTGAGCTGAAAAACAATACTGTTAATCATCAACATCTGAAAATCTAACCTTGTATTTATTAGTCAACTGGAGAGGAAGTACAGTTAGGGAAAATAAGAGTCCATCTAAATACACAAGAAAATGAGTTTATTTCAGTATAACAATGCTAATTTCCTTCTGTACAGCAAGAATGGCTTTATTTTTGCAGCTCAATTAACATACATTAAAAGTAGCTCAGAATGTTAATGGTGATAATGCCAAGAGTTGAAGGAAGAAAATTAACAAAAAAACCTCATTCCTACCAACACTCTGATTGACATAAAACTCTGTTAATCTAAAAGACACACAAGTGCAAGATGCAGACTGGTCTCCATCCTCCCTGGGCAAAATTGCACTGCATTTCAATCTCTGGGATTTTTTTTCTCCTGTTAAAAATCTTCACTTTGCTACAAAAGAGCCAGCAGAATCTTTCTGTTACAAGTCACACTAGGAGTCACTTGCCCAGAATTTCCCCAATTTCCATCATACACCCCCACAGCAGCCCAAAGCTTTGCCTGCAACGCTGTGACTTGCAGGGTGACTCAAACTCAGGATGGAAACCTGGACAGCAAATAATTCACTTATACTTCAAGTATGTTCCTTGAAACAACTTTTCAGTTATAGAAGTTCAAGATCTTTCTTCTCAAAGGGCAGGAAACGGAAACAGAGATTAGGGTTTGGGACCATCTGCCCCCAGGCAGAAGATTTGCACTGCAGGTGGGGTTTTCTGATTCTGCTGCTGCGTCCTACTAGCCAGGACTCTTGACAGCTGTATTTGACAGCAAAATCAGGATGGGGAATGAATAGTTAAATTTAGAGAGTACAAAGTAATCTCCATCAACTTCCAAAAGCCTTGGAGCACATGAGGCAAACACTGTCCATCCAAAATGGCACATTATAAAAACTGGGAAATGAAAACAACTTTTTTCAAAGGCAGCAGTCAACAGAGGCACTGAACTGGGCAGTCGTGTCCCATGCTGTCACCAACGCCCATCACTTCTGTACCATCTAGTGGGATGTCCACTTGTATCTCAATCCTAATACGAACACTGCTGCAGTAATGTCAGCCCTGCTGCATGAAAAAAATGCCACAGTTGCTTCCCATTCATGGCTGCCCCTTCATATCCTACGCTTACCGTGGGGCCCAGAGCAGAGGAACAGAAGACGACAACAAGGAACAGAAATGGCAGAGCATGGGAATTGGATGACCATGAGATTAAAACCAGGCAAGGTAGAAAGACAAATCTGTAAATGTTTGAACAGCAACTTCAGTCACACTGTTTTCTAGACCAAGCTCTTCCGAATAGAAGGATTATGAAAGTCCCACAGTAAAAAGCACTTTGGAGAAGCTGAAATAAAAGTTTGAACTTGATGTTTCCAAATAGGCACCAGAAGATAAATATCAGAAATATCTAATATAATAAGCATCCTATATTTAACTGTGTAATTTTTTAAGATTACAACCTCAAGAATAAATTAATGCTCTTGTAATTATTATTTTACAAGTGACACTCAAAGTTATTAACCACCTTTCCTTTCACTAGTAGTTCTAATGTGCCCCATTTTCAGCCTTACAATGACTATTTCAATTACAATTTTCTCAGGCTCTCTTCCCAATACCCTACTACCTCCTATTTAAATTCTGACATGAAATAGCTAAAATAATCTCGTTGATACTTCATATGCTAATACACGAGAATGACCCGACCATAAACCTGTACTGCACAGAGTGGAAATTTTAACTCCAATGTTAAGGCATTCAAGTGGCTGTGATAACTATGATAAAATTCAAAAACTGATGTATTACTGGTGACCTTCTGGAGAACAAATGAAAAGCATCACATTAATACAAATTCTCCCGTGGAGAAGATCAAGCTGGCAATCTGCCAGTTCATTACACCATCTAGCTCCGCTCCAACATTAAATATTGCCTTCCTTTGTAATTGACTGAAATACACTGGAGCAATTGCAGGTAACCACTTTGGGCTATTAAAGTATTCCATTAAGACTTCTCCATTAGGCAGATAGTGCAAATGAAGTTACATCAAAATAGGCTATGTTCAAAATATTTTAACTATGCAGACAACTGGGCAGGCAGAACCCAGTTCCATGGAGCAGCAGACAGATCAGCTTAAGCACTCAAAAGCTCAGTGCCTCAATTTGTGTAAAGGGAAAAGAAACCCACCAAGTTTTTTCAAGACTCTAGTATATGCTTAGTATTTTAACCTCCTAGTCATGTATATCCTCACAAAACTCCCTTTGTATTACCTTCTTCTAAAGCTAAGAAACATATGGTAATAAAACACGCAACTATTCTTTAACTCAAGTAAGTCATTTAAGGCATTTATTAAATACCACATTTTAAAATTAAGTATGGAACACAGAAAAGCGAGGAAGACTGGATTTAAGGTTTCAAAAAGGTAGCAAAATGCCATGTTGAATTACAATATGCATAACATCCTGAAAACACACACAAAAAATAAAATCCTTTCATTATATATACTCTACACAACTAAGCTTTTCTCCTCTAAGATTGTGTTTCCTTAAGAGCAAGGAAGAAAGTAAAATAGGGCAGAAGAACAGGTTCGCTGCCTTGCCTGCAGAAAAGTCTGTCAGATACTTAAAATGCTGGACAAGATTTAAACCTGTATGCCAGCTGTGACAATGACACTAGGCCTTGAAGCAAAGACCAAGTTCTGTGTTTAAATGGGCTTTTTAAAGTGGTCCAGGTTTGAAGACATCATGTAAGGGTTAGCCAAAGAAATTCATGCCTCTTCTGGACAGTGCATGGGCATGAGGTTGTGTATCTTCTCTGTGCTATCTGGCATGAAAGAGTTGTAGTATACTTCCCACTATCTGCATCAAAGAGGAAGCAATTAGACACGTAGATATCTTTGGTCACTCAAACAAATCTTTATTTTTAAGTAAATATTTCCTGGGGGGTGGAGGGTAGGAAGAGGAATACAGCTAGAGAAAGCGTGCAATGGATCACACTTGAACCACATGCAATCAGAGAGGCTGCACTGACCTATATTCTCATTTAACTGCTGCAGTCAAATGCATATGCTCTGCAGGCTCTGGTGTATGTGGTACATTTTCAAAAAACAAGAACATTTTTTACATCTATGTGCACCACCACCAGCTCTCAATCTACTCATGAAGCACAAGCAGGTAATTTTCTAAACGATATCAATGTTTAAAATACTGCATTTCAAAACCCAACTTCTATTGCCAGCTTCCTCTGTAGTTGCGATCCAAATACATGGATGACTAGCATATTTTTAAATTGGAAAGAAATGAGGAGGGTTACATCTGTTAGTGACTGCATCTGCAAAGAATTTTACAATGTATATTGTACAGATTCCCATTATTTTATTAAAAGAAATCACATGCTTCTTACATTCTCTCAGCTAGAATTTTTCCCCCAAAAGTCAGAGCTATTGAAAAACATAATACTGATACCAAAGTACTACCTCAACTCATTGTAATATGCAGGTTTGTTTTTTTTTTAATTCCTGGTGTAATGAAGATTTTCCATCTTGATACTTAACTGATATTGACCTAATTCAAATTTTATTATGCTGAGCTGCAAACTTTCAGGGCAGTCTTTGCAGGAGAAAAAGAAAAAACCCACACAGCAGAGTCAAGAAATCACGAATGTGAGGCCAGGAAGTATCCCCCCAGCAGGGCTACCAACTCTTTGAGAGGACCTAGAATAATGCAGTCCCAAAAATAAACAAAAAAATCCACAACATACAAAACCTCCCCCACACCTGTTTTTCAAATTTATAATTGAGCATCAAAATAAATGCAAGCCCTGTTCTCTCTACAAGCTGAAGGAGGCATAGAAGAAAGGTACTGCAATACCAAAATAACTCCAGTCTTTTTAAGCATTCCTTATTCAAGAGCAATTTGTGAAAGGTGAAGTATTCAAACTCCATTTTATCACAATTCCTCTTTTTTTTTTCTTTTCTGTTTACATTAAGGAAAGTAATGATTAGGACAGCTCCAAGCACCTCAACAACCCTTAAAAATGTATGCTGAAAGACCTGACCTACTTACCTGTTACAACTGCAGACAGATAAGCAGAAAGGGAACTTAAACTATCAAAGCTGTTCTTAAACTTTGTATCACAGGATCTTTAAGGAGACAAGAGGATCAAACTTCAACCTTTGGTAGTGCTTAACTGCCGTTTTCGACTCATACTTTATTTTTTTGTTTGTAACAACTGCACAATGACAGTCTTTTCCACTAAGTAAAATCAGCTCAGAATCTTTGAGGACCTATGTAACAACTCATCAGCCCAAGCAGCTCCTCCACAGATCTATTTTTCCTTTTCCATCTTTGCCATTAAAATGTTTTACATAAAGACATATATGACCCACCAAACCACAGCAGTTCTTTCAAACCCCTCTAGTAGAGTCAGAGCTTTTAAATTAATACTTGTGGATTTCAGGGCTGTGAAAGATGACTAGAAACAGCATATTAATATACTCTTTACAGTAATCTAGTCATCTGCACGTGTAAATTACTGAAAATGCACACCTCCACTGGAAAAAGGCATTCACAGATGCCTTTTGGAGAACTGAAAACCACGGATTCTGATGAATTAGCTAACACAGAAGGATGTAACGCTATCAGAGAAATGCTAAGCAAAGGTGCCTGGTTACCACTCTTGGCTAGAGAAACAAATGTGTAAAAAAAGCAAATAAATCTCACATCTACACAGTTGGAGAAGATTTGCTTTGGCATGAGATGTAACAGAAAACAGACTGTAGCACAGGGTACAGAGAGACTGCAGATCACCAATACTGTAGAATCAAGTGAGGCAGACAGCCCACTGGCAATTCAAAGTTAAAGGCTGATTGCAACCCTTATTAGAGCTCCTGTTCTGGTAAATTATTCATTCTTTCTTAGTCTAAAGAAAATCTTGCCTATGTGTACATTCAACACAGCACTGTCTGAATTTTAAATGACAGTGCCACTACTGTCTCACTGCTAAAATGTAAGATAAGGTGATGTTAAGAGGGACAGGTCAAGGTCAATGGTTGTCTCGAAATCACCAAGCAGATACAGAGAACTGGAGGAAAGGCACAGAGCAGATCCTGACTGACATCTTGAAGGAAAACATTGTCAGGAACTTCTTGATAACTCTCCAACTGCAAAGTGGCAACTTGGTACGTTATGCTGATGGAAGGAGGTCTGTTCTGGGCATTCCCGACCTGCTGAAAAGCCATTATCACCAGCAGCTGCAGTAATAATTACCTGTGCCTCAGCAGGTTTGCTTAGGGTGTTTGGGTTTTACTTTCCCTCCAGGTGCCCAGTCACTGAGTATACAATGATGCTGCAGGCATTACTGTCCAAGTACAGTATCTTTTCAGGAAAAGTACGCAAGCTGTGCTCTAATCCGTTAAGGCAAACTG
The DNA here is from genome assembly GCA_020745705.1 of Hemiprocne comata. Classification (NCBI taxonomy): domain Eukaryota; kingdom Metazoa; phylum Chordata; class Aves; order Apodiformes; family Apodidae; genus Hemiprocne; species Hemiprocne comata. Next base: position 150,088,159 of record CM036586.1, on the reverse strand, counting down.
CATCTGAAGTACTGTCAGCATAAATGAGAGCCACAGCACTTTGAAGGGGTGGCAGAAAGAAGTTCGAGCACCTTGGCCCTCAGCTGAAGAAATCTATAATGACTTAAGATGAGGGAGCAAGTTGAAGAAATCTCTCTCCACCACCACAAAGAGCAGAATGATTTACAGTTTATGCAAACTCAGTATTTCATTTATAATGTTGAAAAGCACAGGGCTGCAGAACTCACATGAACAGATGTTAAACCAGAACTAATCAGTAAAATTCAGGGAAAGGAAAAAAAACAAAGACCACAATACAAAATCCCTTACTGAAACTGGAATATGCTCAAATAGTACCTGGTGTCAGAGTTCAGTAATGCACTTAGGAAAATTATCTTCCTTGGAAGGAGCAAGACATTATTGTCCCAATAAATTAGTATATCAAAGGCTGGAAAAAACTGCCATTCCAGATGGTAAGTTTTTTAGAGTCTCCTCTAATGGCCTACCTGAAGAAAAACAGCAAACTTTATGTGGTTCAAGTACCAAAATATCGTAACTTGGGAGTTCACAACGAAGAGCCAAAGGTAAGTGGAAGACAAACACTTGCAACTTAGAAGTGGCTTTGGTTCCTACATGATTTGGTAGATGGTACATGCTAGTCAGTGGTGTGTGGTATTATGACTGTCTTCTTTTGACATGGGAGAATGGCAGTCCCCAAATTCAGCACCTTCAATGTGCAGATCATAACAAAACTGGTAGCTTTCTCAGATCCACAAAAAGGAACAAATGCCTGAGTTGCTAGGATCGCTAGTTCCCAAGAACACAGGGTCCCCCAAAACACCTGCTTTTTCTCCCAAGTTAATAACCAGAATCTGTTGAAGCAGGTTTTGGCTGAACTTCCCAGAAACTTTGCTTTAGGTTGACGGCAAGAAGAGAAACATTAACACAGCTTTGGTTCCACTGCAGCGTACAGCAGCCCTAGCCGCAGGCGCTGCTATTATTACTATTTGAAAGATAACCAGATATTCCAAAATCTCATAATACCCAAATAAAATTTGGCAACAGCCTACCTTCTGAGGTTTTCAGCACTGATTTTCTCCCCTTCATGTCTTGTACACAATTGATGGTGTCTTATTCTACTCATGTTAATCATGCCAATTCAGTGGCAGACTACAAATGAAAATGCAATAGAAACATTGCAGGCCCTGTAACAATAGTCAAAACAAAGATTTCCTATGACAGCTGTCAAATTAATGACATCTCCAAAGCTATCTAAATACAGTATCTGGGCAGAAATCCAATTATGTCAATTCTGTCTGAATACCCCAAAAGAGAGTCCTACTGGGGTTAGAAGTGGAAATAATTTTAAGAGCAGATTAGCTACATAAGCAGCTCCACACTTGAAACCAGAACAAGGGAACAAAAACCTAAAGGCATGACATTTATCTGGACACAAGGGAGAGAGGAAAAAGAACTGTTAGACATCTGGCAAAAGGTCAAAGCCAATTACCTTGTCCAAATCTGCCCCCCAAGATAATAGCTTCCAGGCTCAATTCTTAGAAATAAGATCTAATAACTCCAGTAATTTAAAAGATTTCTGCTTACCTTGACACCCTCCACTACCACTTCAGTTTTTCCAGAACTTTTTCCCAACTAAATATTAACAGCAGTATTAGAACATGCCAACTTCTCAGAAGCACAAACTAAAATTATCTAAAACTTACAGTAAGCTCCCTCACTTAAGTACTATGCAGCAGTGACAAATAGTACTAAGGGCTTTTAATTTAAGAGTATTATTTCTTGCTGCTTTTGCTGCTTTCCTTAAACCATTGTAATTGCTGATTCCCCTTTTGCCTTGGAAGTGTCTGTGTTACTGCTTTATTATATGACAATTTCAGTTTGCTGAGCCTTGCCACAGGATTCTGTTTATTTGTGGTTTTAAACAGACAACTATCAAGCTTGGGGAAAAACAGCTTTTTAATTCAACTAAGAAAAAAAAACCAAGGATTTTTATTTTATTCTTTGCAGGCATATAAAAACAACTGCTTTTGAAATACAGATAAACACAAATTTCTGTTTTCACATGAAACCATTCAAGAGACTGCTACTAAACTTAAGAGAAGACTGCACATGCCAAATAGCTGAAGCAATACATATTGGTTAGTAACTACATTTTAACTAGGAACCTTTAGCTCTATTATGAATAAATAAACCTTTAAAGAAATATAATTGATGATGATAAATAGCAGACACGGTTTAAGACGTTTCTAACCCGGATCCATCTGTATATACTAGAAAGAATGCTTTCAAAGGTAAGGACAGAAATCACTGTCCATATATTCCAAGTACTTCTGCTATCAACATAGTAACAAATTCAGGAGAGAGTAAAACATTCATTATTAAGGGGCGTATATTTAGGATTGCACATCCTGGACTCCACTTCTTACACCAGGCTCACATAGTTAGAAGTGGGGATTTTTTTTGTTGCTGTTGGGCTAGCTGTTTTCTTTGCCTGAGCACAGTCATTAGGGATGTTCAGAAAAGTCTGAAAATAAGCAGCTTTTTTGGTCACAATCTGGTAAGTTCTAGAGTGTACAGCTAATTTAGAAAGAAATTCAGGGAAATGGGTAATACACAAAAGCAGGACTGCACTCCAGAACTCGAGACAACCTTAATTCAGAGCAGTGCCAATGAAGACTAACTACCACCATGACCCGCCCAGTGAATTTAATCTCAAAATCATTTTTAGAGGTATGTACAGAGATCCCTTTGCAAGCCAGCAATTTTGGGTATTACCAGTTTGGACCAAATTCAAACAGTAACCCACCACATTTTCTGATGTTAAGGTATAACTTAGAATATCAGACACAATAATTTTAAATAACCTTCTTAATAATAATATACTTCAGTATATTATTGCTTAGTATATTCTTACAATGAAAAAATAGACAATTAAAAATAGCTTCCAATTGAACCATGTAGTCAATGATGCTGTCAGAAACGTTTTGGCAAAGCCTAGAACAAATTTCTTCTGCTTCAAATTATTTTTATTTTTTTTTAAGTTTAATAATATGTGCAAGGAATCCATTTGTTGCCAGTTCTTTTTTACGAGAGATTTCATTTTTGCATTTGTTCTCTAGAAAACACCAACCACAGTTCCATGAATCCTCCTTTATGTCACACAGGCACTGCAAATCCAATTACTACTCTATTAGGTCCCATTTAAATCCCATACAGTGTGACAATACACTGAACGAAATGAGCATCAGCACCTTTTTCAACCATCTTTACAGTATGACATAGATGGTAATCACAGTTTAATAAAATCTCATTTACAGGAAAGGTAGCTCTGAATTTCCTCTTTCTCTGCCAAGCATTTCTGGGAGACTCAAGAAACGCTGCTTCTTCGCACCCTCCCTTGAAGAAGCCATCTCCCCATCTCTGTTTCATGCTTCTTAAACACCTGAGCCTTCTGCTTGTGGCACAGAAGTTTGTCTTGGTGCTCAATGCTTAAAAAACATGCATACCCTCCCATCTACCTCCTAGGCAATTCAACATTTGCTCCAAAGGTATCGTGGATTTTTTTTATTATTTTGTGGGTTGGTTTTTTTTAAAAAATAAAAACAACACCCTTTGACACAGTGTAATGTCAGGCTGGGAAGCAGGGAGGGGAGAGCAAAACAAAACCCACCAATCTGAAGGGTACTGAAAAGATTACAGCATTTTTAAGTAAGCTCTTGCCCTATCTGGATGTAAAAAACTATCACTGCTAAATGTTGCAAAGTAAATCTGCACAACTTTAAGAAGCTCTGAATACTTCACCACTTCAGTGCAGTTAATTTATGGATATATTATAATCATGTGCACTTCTATGTTCATTACAGTATTTCTCAAGCTTGTCTCACCACCCAGTGACTACTGTTTATACATGTCCAGGTTTGCGCTTTCTTCTGGGAACACAAAAAATCCAAAGAAAACAAACAAAAAAGATCCCTCATTTGTAGTAAGCAGTCATCACAGTCAAAGCTCTCTGAAGGACACATTAGATAGAGCCTTGCTGAATAGTTGTTTCTTAATAGCTGACCTGACAAAATCATCTTCCTCATGCAGGCTAGAAATCAAAATGTCATGCTGACATTTAAACACATGAGCTGTTGGTAAAAAACAAAAGCCAGGAAAACATATGCTGTCCACTTTCAAACATATTCATCAAGACTCTTTGCTGCTAAGACAGAAGGATTGAAAGTTTCAAGAACAGAATTTAAATATTTCAGTCATTCCATTTAACAATTTTAGTAGTAATTTTATTACATGTTGACCTTTACAGGTCAACAATAGTAAAACCACGAGAAACATGTAAGTTCCAGATTGATGTAGAGAGGATGCTGACTGGGGGAGGGAGGGTAATTAAGTTATTTCAAGGTTTGTGTTCTAATTCTGCAATTAGAATGAGAAAATCTGGGCCAGAGCTTTCTCTGTGCTGAGGAGATTATAAAGACATTATTGATTTTTTTTTCTTTTTGCTAGAAAAGGAAACAAAAGGCAGAGGCATATTTCCACATATATTACTCAATCACATGGTCTTCCCTGGTGTATTTCCATGGGGTTTTTCTGCATGCTCTTTAAAATGCCTTCACTCCTGCTTTGCTTGTCTTTTGCTTCAGTTTAGGGCCCTCCCATTTATCTCCATCTTGTACTTACAACTATGGGCAGACCACGTTAGGGAACAAGAACCAAAGACCACTGATGCTTAATTAATTCGGCTTGTAACTTTGAGCAATATAACAGACCTTAAGGAAGATACACTTCACTTAACAAATACATGAAGATGCCAGCTTCGTGATCCAAATATCTTTGCCTGAAAATTAAGCTAAGAGTATAATCTCTTAATTTTTAGATCTAATAAAGAACAGAAAACACTAAAATGGACTTGCATACTTGAATAACTTTGAAAACTCTGGTTTACTTTCAAGGAGGCAGAACGATTTCCGCTCCTTTCTACACAATTTTAATTATATTTGCTTTCATTTTATTTACCAGTCCTTTCAGCAGGCTATGATGGCAAATACAGATAAATGTAACAAGAACTTACTCTCTTGGGAAGTTACGCCTCTTGAGCTGCAAAAAGAGCACAATATCCCGCATGCTTCAGAACACAAAGCCTACTGCCATGAAACCCAAGTGCAACGGTTTCAGAAACTCACTGTTGACTGCTAAAATATACACACATTTTTTGATTGAAAAATCAGCTATAACAACCTACCATTTAAATCAGCAATATCACAGATGCCACAAATGCTTTCTTCTTGACAAAGTATCAGTTCCCAGTAAAAATCAAGAATTTTCAAATCTAGAGCCTAAATACAGACTACAAATATATCAAGTGCTGAAATTATAGCTCATATATTTTTAGAAGCACTATGTACCTTAAGAAAGCTGTGCAACAAGCTTCCAATTCTTAACACATTTGAAACACAAAAGGAAACAACAAAAAAAAAACAACAGTCCAGGAACAGACATCCTGTGCAAACAGAAATTCAAAATTCTGGTGACGGTCCAACATTAAGAAATGAACATACCACAGTGATGCAATACCAAGGACAAAAAGCATGATGCATCACCTAGTACTGGTTCTGCCCCATTATGGGGTACACCATTAAATCATTAATTCATTCCTGTGCCAAAAAACAACTCTCACCTTACATGTTGCTAACTTACAGTAACTTTACAAGTGCAAACTTATTTGTTCAACTAAAATTACATTGCCCTTCCTGCAAATGACATGCATTAATGATCTCAAGAAAGGTCAGTCAATCAATACTCAGCATTTCAAGATATACACTAAAAAATAAGTAGGTCTGAGTTGCTTTGTTATTAGACAATATTACAGTCTCACTTGGTGAGATGCAAAGGATACAAAGAGGGCGAAAAGCAACCCTTCAGAGTACATACCCAACCAAAATTCCCTAACAGGGGTTTCTATGCCTATCTACTGATCAGTAATGAAGTTTCAAAGCAGATAGTGCTACATTTATAAACTGTAAAGCTAAATGCTACATGCTTTGCATAACTTGTGTTTCTGGAGCCAGTTTTAGCCTTGCCACCTAAAAAAGCTGGCTGGCTTCACCACAGAAACATGTCTCCTCTATTCTGTAGAGTCAAACCAGATGGGATCTTCACAAATGAGCCCACTGGATCTCAGAACCAAACTCAAAGCTGTCACCAAGCAAAAACACCTTCTATTTGCATAGAATTTCAGTTTCTTGAAGGAACAATCACCTCAGAGGAGGGCAATATTGTTTCTTCTTCCGTCTTTTCAACATACCCACAGTTAAACACTTCTCCTTCCTATCAGTGCTCTCCCAAGAGCTAAGGCAAGTGGACTGCCCAGATCTGCTACTTGAAGAAGTTATGCTGGCAAGCAGAAGAGTAAGTAATATGCCATAAACACCAACTTACTTTAATTTATTATGTCAAATTAAAAATGGAGCCATCAGACTAATATATACATGTGCAAACTCTGAAGGCATCTTTTATGCCTATGCAAAAGCTTTACTGGAAAATGAAATGAGACTATGGGGTCCTCAAAAATCAACTACAGGACTTCTGTAATTCTCAGCAGGGCAGGATTTCCCCCACAACTGGAAAGACTGACTCTGGCTAATTACCAATTGTTACAAGATAATTCTTCACTAGAAAAACCCAAAATAAAAGCCCACACATGCATCGTTTCAAAGAAAACTTGCAGAACTAAAAGTATTTGCTAGACCATGCTACCACATCTTCATTACTGACATTACCTGCAATATCTAGATTCTGTACTAAAAAAGTTTGCTTAAATTCTAAAAATAAAAAAATCCTTTGTTTCAGAAAGAGGAAGATACTTTCAAGATGGATTTCACACACACACAAAAAAGCCCATTCAGAGAGGAAGGAAGAATATATAGTTTTCCCCTCCTAGACATCTTCCTGAATTTTCAGTCAGTTACCCCCTGCCCCCCACAAAAGGACGTGATCTCAGCATGAGGAATCTCCCACACTTCATTCGTTCATGCTCCTGGCCATGACCTCTGATGGGGTAGAGAGATGCCCTGTGGCCCAGATGAGGAACATGCACACCAAGATCCCAGGAGCAGCTCCTGGCTCTCCTGCCTGTCGCCAGACAACCGCAGTTTCCTACTTCTTGGCTCTCAAGAGACGATCCATCCTTGTTCAACTGATTCATTAACATCAGCTTCATGAATTGGTATTTTCCAGGAGGAAGGAAAACATTTTTCCACCAGAAGGCTGCATGACTAAGAACATCAGAATTGTTGGTAATTATAAACACATGTAAAACTGCAATACCCTGCTTTCGCCATCATATTTTTATTGCAAGTGGAGAGCACAACACCCGCTTTCATTCAAGGTCAGAAACAGCAATTAACTGGCACATGGCAAGCTGAAACTGAACCACGGAGATGATCTAATATACAGGAAACTCACAACCTTATCAAAAGCCTTGAAGTTTCAGACAAATCAAAGAGGGCAAGAGCTGTGGAAGCAGTTACGAGCAATTGCTGTATCAAGGTATAACACTTTCTAAAATAAAAATTTGGGGAAAGGATTTAATAGAGCAACATCATTTCCCTTGTGAACTCTCTCTTATTGCTACAGAAAGAAAGAATTAATTTTAAATAATTCTACCAGCTAAGCAACTACTGTGGCAAAATATTAATCATTAAAATTATGTATGTCACCGGTTCCTCTTTACATAGAGGGAAAATTTCAACATTTGTAATCTTCGATTATCAAGAAAATTAATATAATGTGTGTAAGCTTATATCAACACGACTCATCTTAATAAGGAATTAAGTTATTAATTTGCCCTTCGCAAGAAGTGTTTTCTAACCAAAACCTGACACAAATTCCCCAAACATCTTTTCTGCATTTATAAAGTTTTCATAGACTCTCCAGGATTAAAAATAACCTTGGTGCAAATATCTTCAGGAAAGCTTCCTCAGCTTTTACTAACCAACAAAAGCTTAAGAAATCTACTTATAAAGTACAATCAGTACAGAACCTTTTAAAGAGACACAGCATATATAAAAAGAACAGTTGGACAACACGTAAGAATTAAGCTCAAGCGTTACAGCCTGAAAAGAGAGGCTTAGCCACAAAACCAGTTGAAAATGAAGTATTGGAAATGGCAACAGAGTTGCCAGTAGCAAAAGGATTCACAGCATTTCTTAGCATGTCCCAGAATAAACACTGTGGCACGTAAACCGACAGTCCTGCTGAAATTAGTGCGTTTTTTAAAACATAATTACATCTACACCTTGCTGCATTAGGACAGCAGCTCAGAAATAAGCATGCAATCCCTCCAGCAGAATTTACTTCAAAGCCTTCCCCCTCTTCTGCTTACAGAGCTCGTCAACAGATAAAATCGAGAACGTGGTTTTCATTCATTTCTTCCAGGCACTCTAAATTTCACACACGCACCTCGGAGTGGCTTGAAATCTGGTGTGCCATATGGCAGTGCATTTGTCATTTCCAGAAATATGTTGAATATGGCTTCCAGAGATGTAAAGCTCAAATAGAAAGAAACCCAAGAACTCCTGAAGGCAACAGATTCTGCTCAGACACCACCAACTTTACACTATGGGCAACTGGAGAGCCTGGGCTTTGATCAGGCTTCAAAGAACCTCTTCATTTGCCCCAGAAAATAAAACTGATGCCTTAGCTTGCGGAGGCTCATTTCCCCACTGTTTTGTGACTCTGTAACGTTATTTACACTTGCCTTAAGTGCAACTGAAGTAGAAATAATACATCAACATCAATACCGGAATTATACAAACATGTTGCACTCGGAGCACAATGTAAATGATTTACAAGCTGCAAAGTAGCAGGGAAGATCAGGAGTTTTATGGCTATTTCAGTGTAAACCAACTGAAGAAGAAATAATGACTTCTCATTCCTGCATACAAAGTTTAATGGTGCACATTATGAAGTAACATTCAAAAAATAACAGAACAATTAGCAAACAGATATTTCTTTTCTAAACCTGAAAAAGAAACAAGGCTCTCCTGCTGGCAGAAATAATAGCACAGTCTCCAAACTCAGCAAATTAGAGTGAAATTTAAAAAAATAAAAAATTGGCAGAGCTGAGTTAAAGATCTTGCGGTTGCCAAAATGAGCAAGTCCTGTGCTGTAGGTAGAAAGCAACTAGTTCATCTTTCTACTACAATTTCCACTTTCCAAAGACATCTACTTTTCACTACTTGCAATCTGTGATGAAATTATCCTTCTTCTAAGAAAGAAAATGCAGATTAGCAAGCAACAATCAAATGACATTACATGACTGGAATAGCTTTCCTCCTTGCTTTTTTCCTTTCAAGGCTGGAAGCACAGATCATGGTATTTTCCAACACACGTACAGATAAACAGAATAATTCAACTCTTTGCTGACAAACTTAGTTTTCCTTTCCTTTCTTTTCTCGTTATGTTGCCTCTTGATACTAAGCTTTCTTAGCACACATCTTTTTACCCCAAGCATGAAAATTAACACAAATAACTCTGTTGACAAGAACTGTTTTGGGGGTGGTGCTTTGTTTTGAAACAAATGGAGAAATTAAGAAAAATCATACTCCAGAAGGGTGGATCCTAGAGTCTCTGAGGAACATCCCGTGTGCCTAGTCCATAGCATAATTTGTTTTGGAGACACTGCAGACATACAATTTAGCCAGAATGGGAAGGTGACCAGAAAGACAGCAAGAAAGTGCAGGTTATTCTGTAATCAGAGTCTAATCCAGACCTACTGCAAGGTTTCTATGTATAAGGAAGAAAATCCAGAGCATTTCCGTCCTAAATGGGAGAGAATACTTGCAAGCACCTAAAACAACTTGTGGCAACAGCAACCGGGATATTTAACATAGCACTGACACTGTTCCACTACACTAATCAATCACATTCATCCAAGAACAGTATCCATTCAGCTGCACCAGCTGATGGGTGTTTCAGCCATCCAGAGACACAACTACCACATATCTGCCACTCACATCTCCTAACAATGACAGCGCATCTGCTCCTTGCTGCTAGAGGCAGTGGGCTTTGAGAAAGCCAGGATTTTTTCCCCAGGCGTAACAAGCACAGAGCTGCCAGCCGCTGGTGTTGTCATCTAGGGAAGCTATTCCTAGAAAAGCAAGAAAAATGAGTGGGCTGAGCTGGGAAGACAAGGTAGAAACTAAAGCAAGCGGAAGAGTCCTCTGTAACAAAAGAGGTGAAGAAAATCCCTATGTCTGCTAAGATTTAGGTTGATGAGCAGATCGCTGCCCTCCAGACAATAAATGGGCTTGTTTAGGTATACTGAACTTGTGTGTGGGATGAAAAGCTGCTTTCAGATGCTGCAGCAAAATTTTTCCTGTGCCCACCAGAAATACGAAGTATGCTAAACTTCCTGAACATTTTAATGTACATTGCAAGGCAGAATAAAAACAAAAACCCTAGAAAATCTGCAGTCTGCGGAACTTTCTATATATTTTGCAGGTTGCATGGAAACCACCTGCTGACGCTGCCAGAACAATTCAAGAAGAATCTAAGTCCATGCTGGACAGGTCCAGACCGAATGCAAAGCAATGACAATCCCACATGGGAAGCCTAAAAGAGAGAATGACTTCAGCATGATACATGAAGGTGTTCCTGGATAATATAGAAGAAATTTCTTCTTTGATTATTCTTACAATAAAATAAGTTTGAAATCCAACTTTTACCATATTCTTAATTGTAAGTCTAGAAAAGTTGCCAGCTATTTAAGTTGCACACACTAACATCTTCCCATGGCTATTACTACACTGCCAACAAACTATCTCAGACAGACAAAAGTACCTAGAACAGCAGTACTCACATTGTCATAACTTAAATGCTAAAGAGACAGAACTGATACTCAACTGTGCATATACTTATTTTAATCAGTTTTCTTTCTTCACATATGTACTCTTCTTGCCAAAGTCCCAATTCTAAGCCTTGGAAAAGTTAATATAGTGATAAGTGGCTTGAGTATCATAACTCAGTTGATTAAATATTTGGAAGAGTTAACCTGTGGCTTTTTGAACCAGAGCAGTGGACCAAGCCAGAGCACTTCAGGTAGTAATATATTCCTTGAGGATCTATCATTAAAATGGTAACAATCCTTCAGGTGAAGCAAAGCCAAAAGATTTGAAATGGGAAATGAAGCTATAAAAAGTAAAAACATAAAAGTTTACTTTCTGCACGCAAGGTTAGAAAACTATTACAACTTCAAGGTACATGCCAGTAAAGCTCTTTTCCTTCTTACTTACAGATTTAGCCTATAAGGAGTTCTATGTACTTTTTCAAGCTCTTGCTTCATATTTTTAATTTTCTACTTAAAGATCTTCCTGCATTCCAAGACAATTATTATTTTGCTTTGATGCTTTTTTCCTTGGATGTTTTCCAGATGAAGCTCTAAATTGAAGTTCAGCAGAAAAACGATCAGAGCACTACATTTCAATAACAGAAGCATTGAAAATGTGGCCTTCAGTGTATTAAACTCATTGCTGGAAGCTACATATGAAAATATATTACCCACCTCAGAAAACTCTCCATTGTTATAATTTGGTCATTTCACACACCAGTGATCAATCTCAGCTGAGCACATTCTGTAAGTCCACACATAATAAAAAATTAGACATACCAGAGAAAAATTAAAGCTCTTCCTCAGTGAACAAGTTTATTCACCTAGTGATTTAATATAAAAATCACTTTTTTTACTGCTTTTTGATGTGAAGCTAAACAAGCTGAAGATACATAAATTGTTGCTTACAAGGGTCAATGACTCAGCAACCTGCATTGTGTCCACTTTGCAGTGAAAGCTGCTAGGCACAAAGAATCAACTTTAAAGAGGGTTAGAAGCATGACCAAATGAAACTTCCTTCTTTTAAAAAAGCTACATACACATTCAACACTACTAGCTGTAAATCATGCACTCCTTCTCTAACTCTCCTTAAACTCAGGATTTCTATTCTCCCACTCACTTTCCTTTACCTACCCTCAGAAATGCAGAAGTTTCAGATGGGTGTTGCATTATAAAAGCCTCAGAAGCAGCAATTGTCACAAAGTATATTACAGCACATCTACAAGCCAAAAACCCCAGGCTACACTTCAGTACAGAAGAACAGAGATTTTTTCCTAACCGCCACACTCTGGAGAAATATTACTAAAAAGAGAATATCCAGTTACAGAAAAACCTAAGTAAGATTGCTTCTGCTGTTCCCCCAACTCCGGGCTGCACCAAGATCTAGCACTGGACCTCAGACACATTTTGCAGTACAGCAGCTCTCCCTCTCCCACGATAAAGAGTGGACAAGCAAGAGAAGGATGCTGCATAGGGAAGGAAGATATGGTGTTATTTTTATACAATTAGTTTTCATCCAAAGCCAGTTCACACTTGGTAAATATAGCTCCAATTTGGACCACAGCGATATTAATAAATTCAGTTGAGATTTAACAAATCATTCCCAAATACCAGGTTGCAGGCGTATACATATGTAAGTTTGGAAATGAAAACACAGTATTCAACAGAATAACTTGTAAGGCATGATGTACCTGCTCCCAGCCTAAGCAGATAAAGTGAGCATTTGTGTGACTGGTGTGCAACTACATGCTTAGAACAGTGAGCCAACAAAACAAGAACAAAAATATCTTCATCCAAATCCTATTCACAGCTGTTAATTTAATGGAAAGACTCTTTCAGCATGAATACATGAGTAATAGCCTCCACTGCAACATTTTCTTAACAGCGGACCTGGAGACAGGGGGCTTTGTAACACAGCAGCTGGATGCCATTCAGCTACCTGACAGCCTCTAGGTTACTTGGAAAAATTTAATCAGAAGAGGTATATTTCTAAGGCAATGAGCAGTGCCCCCCTGGTGCTGCAAAGGGAGCAGAAGGGAGATGGTGGGGAGAAGGTTGATTTGGATGCTTTGAAAGAGGGATTAGATCAAGGGGCTGCATGATATAAGACAATGCATGATGATGACTCTCATACAGCTGCTGCAGGAACATACAGACTTCTCCACAGGATGATTACACACCAGGCATTCATTTCAGCCTTCAGTAAATTCACAGTATTTTAAGAAAATTGTACTGAAAACCATACAAAAACAACATAAAATATTCACAACTTCTTTCAATGAAAATGCTACTTTTTATTTAGGGAAAGACATTCATTAACTGAAACATATGGGAGCTCAATGCTCTAATGCAATGTCAGAACATATTCATGAAAGAAGAAAGGGTAAACCACTCATTCAGAAATGTTGTATGTGAGGGTTCAAAAGTGCAAATAATCATTTCAGAAACCTTATCAACTTTATTTTTTAACATCACTTTTAACTGCGATATTTCAGTCAAATACTGCTCATTTTATTCCCAAATAAGTGTAATCATGCTAGACAGGATACGGGGTTCTTTTATTTCTAGCTCTAACTAATTATTTTTGTAATTGCTGAAATATTTCTGCCATAAGAATGGAATACAGACGATCCAAAAACCTATCCACTCACAATCAAGGCTATTCCCAATACTAGCTATGTACAAAACACTGCAAAATTGGAAAGAAGAATGGGAACGACTGAAGAAGCCACAAAGCAGAGGTGATCATGGTCTGTTTAGATAATACAAGAATCAAGGCATGCACCAACTAAACTAAAGGTTTTCTAGAATGAAGATCAAATATTTACAGACTTTGTAAAATAAAATGGTATATCCCTATGAAAACGGAAGTGGCATCCACACAACCACCAAAACTATGAGTTATATTGATACAATGGGTTTAAAAACTTAGGGGCTGAAACTTCTGTGCTTGAGGTTTTGACTGCTGTTGGGCTTTTTGGGGCTGGGCTTGTTGAGCTTTTCTTATGTCTAGTAGACACAATTTTAGAATGACAGTGTCAGCAATTTAAACAACCCATTCAAATCCAGCTGCTTAACACCAGGGCATGGCATCCTGCAAGCTGGGCACATCCCTTACGTTCAAAAAGCTGGTCCCAGGAATAAGGGGCAGAAGCGAGAGCTGAGGGCTGCTGGCCAGCAGCTGGCAGGGGGAGGTCACAGCTTTCAGCTGCCGGCGCTGCTGCGGCAAGCACAGCATGGGCTCACCAGCCGGCAGGATGGCAGTGCCCAAGGGTTGGGACTTGAAAGGTGACACCTGATTTTTTGCCTCCACCTGGCTGGGCTGAGAGGTGACCAGCAGACACAACTGAAGCTGCCTGATACTGCATTCCATTTTCTTGGGTTTTGAGCTGCTTGCCATTGACAAGCCCTGCCCTGCCCCACCCCGCATTTTTACCAACGCCTCTCCACGTGGCTGCAGAGCACAGGGAACCTGGGACACACACACCCCACTGCTCGTCCCTACCAGCTCCTTCGCCAAACACATTCAGTCCATGTGCACAAAAACAATTTCTGAACTGCCAAATGCACCTGGAATCAGCAATGCCAGGCTGTTCTCTACCCAATCAAGAAAAAGGCTTTATGATTACAAGTTAATTGATAATTATCTTTCTGCTCTAGAGTCTACATGCATGTAGACTCCTCCTAAGTTTTCCTGCAACTAAAGTAACTTGATAATACAGCAACACATGCTCTATCTCAATCACCAGAAAAATTATCTTCTCTTTAGTGTAACTCCACCTTGACTCACCTGCATTCATGATTCGCTGACATCAGACTTGGGATTGCTATCTTTGAAGGATGAAACAGTTAAAATTTTACTATCTGCTTAGCAAGCACAGTATAATCTACTGAATACCAAGCTGCTTCTAATGCTATGTACATATAGGAATGGTATGTATGCCATTGCTGCTGAAGAGTAAGGCAACACCCATTAATTCAGACTGCAGTTACATACAGTATCTTCTTCTAACTGCTAAAATTACCCATCTGGAAAGAAGAAAAAAAAAAAAAACACAGATAAATCACAAAGACAAGCTAAAAATACTTCTATCATAGAAGACTGAAACTAGGTGTAGTTGCCCTATTAAACAATGTTAAAATACGGGGGGGAAGAATTAAAAAAATTCTTTATTTCAATTATCTGCTTTAATATATTTATCTTCAAACATCAATTCCTTCAAAACAGACACTATAACTGTCACTGCATTGAAGGGCTTTTCTTGCATCGTATTTAATTTTTTTCTTTTTTCTGCTTTCATACAGATTGGTTTTCTGTTTTAAATTCTAGGTTTACATAATTTAAAAACAAACACCAAACTAAATCATTCCTTGTTCTCCCCATGAGGAACTAACATCCTTTTTTCATCAACTTAAGCAGGCATTATATCAAGCACTGCCTGATCCACTCCTGTTCTTTAACATCTCAGTATTATCATTAATTAAACAACACTAAACTACTAGCAGTCCCACTCACTTTATGGGACTGCTGATAGATTAATGTAATACACAACGCACAGGTGTAAAGTCCATCCATAAAAGTAAGCTGGCTGTGTGACATTACAGGCAGAGAAGTTCAACGTGTAATTTAACATACATGTCATGACATGTTAAAGAATGTATAACTGAAAGAGTTGACCTGCAACGTTATTGTGGCTCTTGTCTTGAAAAAGATGTACTTACAGCTCAGCTTTGTGTCTTGTAAATAAGAGACATTAATTCCAATAGGACCACTACAGGTATTAAGCACATGCTTGCATTTGCACAGGGCCACAGTGGGGAAAAGTTGGGATATAAACCAAAGAATGACCATTTTGCCAAAGCCAAGGTGTTAAATCTTCCTGACATTCCCGAAAGGAGGAAGGAGTATCTGAGCAAAATAAACATCCAGGATCTCTCATCAGCAAAACCAGAAAGATCCTAAAGGAATACAACCTTCAGTATTACAAGACAGAACTAACGGCACAAGACACACATTGCTGCAATAACAACATTACACAGACTTTAATAGTTTTCAGTCATAGGAGGTCTATAACATTTCAGTTCATTACGATTCCCCATGCATCCCCTTAAGAGCCTCAGAGCTCATAATAAATCATGTGTCATATTTTGATACTTGTGCTAAACACGGGTAATAATAAAGCTTGTGTTTAAACCAAATGCAATCCACACAGTTCTTACTGAGATATTTGATTAAATTTCTAATATTCATGAACTATAACTTTAACATAGAATGCTCAAAATGATTTAAGTCTTTTGATGTGATGGAACATAAGTCATTCAGTGTCAAGTGGAAGGCAGATCCTTTATTATAGCATTAATTATTTGGGACATTATCATTAATTTCTTTCTCTCTTTGAATTAAATGGAATTCAAAACAGTGTGAATTTATTAATAGTCCACAATATAATTATTTCCATATTATCCCTGCTGCACTGGCAGAAAGACTACCTACACACCTGAAAATGTAAAGGAAGGAGATTGACCACTAATTTTTCTTTAAATCTTTTTTCTGAAAGACAGGAAAGGTGAAGCTCAATGTTAGTACTCTAAATGGCTTACACTCTTTTTTGATGTCAAAATACATATTTGTATCTATAAATGCCATCTACATATTTTTGTATTCAACATGCAATGATTAAAGGAAAACACATTTGAACAAGGTATGTCGTAGCCAATTTCTTTTACAACTGGAACAGAAACATTCTTAATTAAAACCACAAAGCTGCAAAAATAGCAGGGACTTTTTACAAAATTTTAATACTTGCTGGAAAAAACTATGTCTTAACTTACATTTCCAAAGTTGCTACATCCACGAGATTTCAAGGAGTAGGAAGGACTAACTGAAGAGATAAACATGGCACTTTTTCCCCAGCAGCTAAATGGTACCAATTTTTAATTCATTTATGTTACAGGCATAGCCAGAGAATACTGCTAGGAAAAATAATTCACAACTCTAAATAAATAAATACAACACCACTCATGTAAAACTGCTGCATGCAGATCATTTGACTCAGATTCAGCAGAGCACTAAATACTGAAGGACCATAACCCAGTGTAACATTCCCATACAAGACACAGAAAAAATGGGTATTTAAAGGTTTTTTTTATCCAACCTTACAAAACTTTTGCAGTCTGGTTAAACCAAAAACAGCTGTCCAACTGAAATTGCAACTTGATAAAATAAACAACAGCCAAGACTAAAAATAAGCCAAACAAACCATCTGTGGCACTGCCCCTTTTCGCAGCCCATCTGTACAGGTGTCAGCTCCTGTCCCCGCCCTCCACGACAGAACATGGAGAGTTTGTACTATCACTGACTGGTAGCACTAATCCAAAATGAAAAAACAGTTAAGAAAGTGATCTTTCCAACCTAAAAAAAAATACTCAACACTTGTCCTTCCGGATTTGTTGAAGTTCTTACTTAAAACACTGAAACCATCTGAAACACACCCATCTTTAAAGTGACTGGATGAAGTCCAGCTACCTTTTTTTTTTCCTTCTGCTAACTTAGCAAACAAACTTTCAATCTAAAATTACCAATTTTTCAACAAACACTAGATATATTTAAAACAAAACAAACAAAACCCCAAAAGGCACTTGTTTCTCCACCTGAACTCAAAACAACAAAAAAAGCCTACAGTGAGTTTTGCTAAGCCAGGTGGCAGAGTGCATTTGCAGCAGCCCAAGTCTCCTGTGGTGGAACCTCGAATCCTTGACGTGTCATCATTCACAATCTGTCAAAATTGATAACACTCTGTGTGTGTCTGGGGGGACA
The DNA here is from genome assembly GCA_020745705.1 of Hemiprocne comata. Lineage (NCBI taxonomy): Eukaryota > Metazoa > Chordata > Aves > Apodiformes > Apodidae > Hemiprocne > Hemiprocne comata. The sequence continues at coordinate 150,070,454 of CM036586.1, read as the reverse complement.
TCATCCATTCAGGGAAATGAACATGTGATTTGCTGTCATGACAGCTATCAAAATTCAGCCCGAAAACATACCATACAGCCACATATCTCTCCTTCTGCATTAAAAGGTTGAAAAATACTTTCCCTGTCATCATCCAAAACATCATAGAATCATATTACAGAATGGTTTGGATTGGAAAGGACCATAAAGATCATCTAGTTTCAACACCCCTGCCATGGGCATGGACACCTCCCACTAGATCAGGTTGCTCGAAGTCCCAACCTGCCACTGAACATTTCCAGGGATGGGGCTTCCACAACTTCCCTGGGCAACCTGTTCCAGTGTCTCACCACCCTCACATCAAAAATTTTCTTCCTAAGATCTAACCTAAATCTCCCCTTTTCCAGTTTTAAGCCATTATCCCTTGTCATCTCGCTACATACCCTTATAAAAGTCCCTCCCCAGCTTTCCTGTAGGCCCCTTCAGATACTGGAATGCTACCGTAAGGTCTCCCTGAAGCCTCTCTTCTCCAAGCTGAAAAACCCCAACTCTCTCAGTCTGTCCTCATCAATAGGATGTCAACTAAAAAGCCAACTCCCTTGGAACACTGGTGGTCCTGGATGACACCAGGAGGGAGCCAAGTCCAACACACTATGGATGTGGGAAAAAACAAGTGTGATGAATACACTGCTACTGTAAGAACAGGAAGGAAAAAGCCTGCAGCCACACTATGCTGAGGGTGTTCCTACTGCATTAAAACCAAGAGGTCAGTCCAATCGATGCTTGGAACTCCTCTCCTCCGGTGTCAGTGCCAGGGTTTGCTAAACAGGAGACTTAATTTATTGCTGTTCCTTGAAATGGTTTATTAGTCCAAACTTCCCATATTTGGAGTAACTTTTACCAGGGCTTAGTGTGCCTCTTCTCTCCTAAACCTGTGAAGGGACTATTCACAAACTGCTTTATTTTACTATGTAGTTAAATAAAAACTTAATTGCTATACAAAAGGATTATTTCAGCCAACTTAAATTTCACAGGAAGGACGAGTTAGAAAGTCCTGATATATTTAACTTACAGTTTATATGCTGAATGAACACTACCATTCCTTTCTAAACCTACCCATCCTCAAGGACCTATTTGCGTTTTGAAGAAGTTCTAAAACAGAGTTTAATGACTTTTTAAAAATTATATAAAAAAGGACAACATAGTTAATTAGAAGAGAAATAGACTGATTTTTCTGAACAGCTTACTTGTATTTTTTTTAAAAAGCATATTTATTCAAAATGCTGCACTGCCAGGAGAAGCCAGAAGCCTCCCCCCGGCATTAGAAGAGGGGAGGGAGGAAAAAGAAAGAGGGGAGGGAGGAAAAAGAAAGAGGGGAGGGAGGAAAAAGAAAGAGGGGAGGGAGGAAAAAGAAAGAGGGGAGGGAGGAAAAAGAAAGAGGGGAGGGAGGAAAAAGAAAGAGGGGAGGGAGGAAAAAGAAAGAGGGGAGGGAGGAAAAAGAAAGAGGGGAGGGAGGAAAAAGAAAGAGGGGAGGGAGGAAAAAGAAAGAGGGGAGGGAGGAAAAAGAAAGAGGGGAGGGAGGAAAAAGAAAGAGGGGAGGGAGGAAAAAGAAAGAGGGGAGGGAGGAAAAAGAAAGAGGGGAGGGAGGAAAAAGAAAGAGGGGAGGGAGGAAAAAGAAAGAGGGGAGGGAGGAAAAAGAAAGAGGGGAGGGAGGAAAAAGAAAGAGGGGAGGGAGGAAAAAGAAAGAGGGGAGGGAGGAAAAAGAAAGAGGGGAGGGAGGAAAAAGAAAGAGGGGAGGGAGGAAAAAGAAAGAGGGGAGGGAGGAAAAAGAAAGAGGGGAGGGAGGAAAAAGAAAGAGGGGAGGGAGGAAAAAGAAAGAGGGGAGGGAGGAAAAAGAAAGAGGGGAGGGAGGAAAAAGAAAGAGGGGAGGGAGGAAAAAGAAAGAGGGGAGGGAGGAAAAAGAAAGAGGGGAGGGAGGAAAAAGAAAGAGGGGAGGGAGGAAAAAGAAAGAGGGGAGGGAGGAAAAAGAAAGAGGGGAGGGAGGAAAAAGAAAGAGGGGAGGGAGGAAAAAGAAAGAGGGGAGGGAGGAAAAAGAAAGAGGGGAGGGAGGAAAAAGAAAGAGGGGAGGGAGGAAAAAGAAAGAGGGGAGGGAGGAAAAAGAAAGAGGGGAGGGAGGAAAAAGAAAGAGGGGAGGGAGGAAAAAGAAAGAGGGGAGGGAGGAAAAAGAAAGAGGGGAGGGAGGAAAAAGAAAGAGGGGAGGGAGGAAAAAGAAAGAGGGGAGGGAGGAAAAAGAAAGAGGGGAGGGAGGAAAAAGAAAGAGGGGAGGGAGGAAAAAGAAAGAGGGGAGGGAGGAAAAAGAAAGAGGGGAGGGAGGAAAAAGAAAGAGGGGAGGGAGGAAAAAGAAAGAGGGGAGGGAGGAAAAAGAAAGAGGGGAGGGAGGAAAAAGAAAGAGGGGAGGGAGGAAAAAGAAAGAGGGGAGGGAGGAAAAAGAAAGAGGGGAGGGAGGAAAAAGAAAGAGGGGAGGGAGGAAAAAGAAAGAGGGGAGGGAGGAAAAAGAAAGGGGAGGGAGGAAAAAGAAAGAGGGGAGGGAGGAAAAAGAAAGAGGGGAGGGAGGAAAAAGAAAGAGGGGAGGGAGGAAAAAGAAAGAGGGGAGGGAGGAAAAAGAAAGAGGGGAGGGAGGAAAAAGAAAGAGGGGAGGGAGGAAAAAGAAAGAGGGGAGGGAGGAAAAAGAAAGAGGGAAGGGAGGAAAAAGAAAGAGGGGAGGGAGGAAAAAGAAAGAGGGGAGGGAGGAAAAAGAAAGAGGGGAGGGAGGAAAAAGAAAGAGGGGAGGGAGGAAAAAGAAGGTTGTCTGAGAAGGTTACTACCCAATTTTGTAAACGTACTAAATATACCAGATTTGTCAAATGAAGTTTCAGCTATACTCTATGGTGTATCTTGCTACTTGTTTTTCCATCTGTTTCTACAGTTATGTGTACTCTGCAGACAGTAACTTAGACAAGCTGAGGAAAACTAGATCAAGTTTCTTCAGCCTAGATTAAAAACACACCTGTATTGCATTTTATTTTGCACCTGTATTCTGTCATGGTTGTGAGAGAGAAGCAACATTTTTGAGAGTTCCAGTACCTACCAAGAGTCCCAGCATGTTCAGCCCACTGTCTGCTCCACAGAATAATCAGTATGTTACATATCACCATATTAATACTTGTCAATGAGATCAGGACCAAAACCAGCACAACAAACCTGTAGAGTACAAAAGCCTCTAACCCACTAAGTTTGTTTCTGTGACTTTGAACAAATTTTACCACCACATCTGAGCTTCCACACAAACAGACGTTTTTCTCAGCCTGAGTATTTCTAAAACTTTACTGACATCAGGTTATTGTGCATAGCTGCAATAATTTAAAATGTAACGGGTTGCTATTCTCCAATCAAGATTTATTCCTCTGCACCTGAATTCTTAGAATTTACAATACTCTATTAAAGCTTAAAAAACATAAACTGCCTGCCAGGCCACCTCACTGCACATAAAGTTATTTATGCTGGGTTTAAAACATGAACTCACTTCATTAATGGTGAGAAACTAATTTGTTCTGTCACATATATTTATTGCAATATAGAAATACGTATTTCATATTTCAGTGCACTTCCGATTTACTCATTACATTAGCATTTAGGAAACAATTAAGAATCCTTATGATGGGGAAAAAAAGATTAGTCTAAGGAAAAAAAACACAACAATTGAAAGGATTGCTTTACCCACCAGTGAACAGAGCAACAGTTTAATTGGGCAGAACACCGACGACGACATTATTATGAGGAAATTAATAAGCCTAATTGAATCTGCAAGAAAAATTTAAATGGAACTACCTAAAGCAGAAATGAGCTTAGGATTCCTGGGCTGACATTCATAAATTTACAAGGCAAAACAAACAGGTAATTTTTCAAAAGGCGTAAGTCACCAGGATTTCACGTACTACCTTACTCGGAAGACGACAATTGTTCACGCGTAAAGTGAATAGTGCAGGCCTCACTTCTGTGCTTTAGGAGGCAGGAACAATGCTACTTCCCACACTTACAAACACCACCCCGGGTCTCTCTGAAGGTCTTCCACTTCAGGAACTAATAAGGATTCCTGATGTTCACTCTGAGTAAAATATTGCTCTGCAACATTTCTGTATCTCTAGTAAATACAAGGATAGAGCATATTGCCTTTAAGTTTTTTATTTCAGTAGAAGTAGAAAGCGGCTTTCCTGCCGAGCGCCTCAACTCTCTGCCTCTTCAACATGCCAGATGACCTACTTCAGGGGAGCACGGCATCCAGCAGTGAGCACCCAGCACCTCACCCTGGGTCTGACCAAACTAAACAAAACACGGTAGCATCTGGTTTCACAGTTTTCAGCTATCTGAAAACTCCTTCAGCATCTCTAATAAAACCCCACCAGCAATCCCTCTTCCTCCAAACACAGAGTGGGAGGCTGGGGGGGAAGGGGGGGAAATACCCACGACTTAGAAACCATCAGTTCCTCAATGCAAACAGCAAATATTTTCTAAAACATAATTTATAGGATTCAAAGATGCCTTGGTTTTGATTTCAAACCTGCAGTGAGTAAATTGATACAGCCTCTGTCTCCATGAGTCTGGAGGCAGCTTTTACACTCGAGGAGCACACAGAACTCTGAAACTCCAGGTGCTTTTTGCTGCTGCTCAAGCCCATGACCAGCAAACAAAGATATCTGAGCATCACTGTTTGAGTTGCTACTGTTATAGTTTCTACAGAGGAAAGCCATTAGTGCGGCAAAGGAGTAACATACCAACAGCAACACAAGTTACAAAAAACAAAGGCTCGAAAAGAAGCAGACACCGCTGACCTTGTCCCATTTCTTTAGCTGACAATAGATGTGATGTGACACGTAAGAGAGTAAATACCTTTCCTTATTATGCTCCCACACAGCTAGCCAGGAAACTATATAAGAAAAGAGAGGAAAATTAATAAGTTCCTCTTCCACTGCAGTAACAAGCAAAAGGCTGAAGTTTTGAATTTATTATATATTCCCTAGCAAGGATGTAATAAAAATGGTCATCCAGACAATCAAGGATTAACTCCGCTGTTGGTTTTGGAAAAATATAGAAAAAAAATATTTGTGTATCATTATATCACAACAGCAATCAGAAATGTCACCTGGTAGAAGGCCAATACAACAGCTAATGTTGCAATGACAGATTGACAGCAATGAGAGCTAACACCATAATGAGTCTGTATCTGTTAACACGGCCTATATAAAAATATTTGCTAATTACAGCCTTGATCTTTGTAGTGCACTTACCTTCTTATCTCTACATTTATTCACTGTTCCTAAAAATTACATCTGTCAAAGTCTCAAGAAGCAAGTCAGTTACAAAGACAAAGCAATCTGCTTAAACTGACTTGGGTCAGACAGAGGATTTCCATTTCCAGAGTTGTGAAATCAGTCATTTCTAAGAAGCAACATTATTTTACTTCAGAAGTTATAAACCTAAAAACGAAAACACAGCACCATTAATAGCATCATCTACACGGTTCTGACTGCTTCAGATTCCTAAAAAGCAGTAGCAAAACAAGTACTTTCAAACAGAAAGTCTTCTTAAGCTCCTACCCAGTCAGCCCTTTCAAATTCTTCCATATTAAGTTACCAGTTCCAACTCCTGATGATACAAACCACGCATGGTTAGTCCATGAAAATCTGTTTTTACAAAGGCCACTACCATGTTTCACGAAAGAGAAGTCTAAGTCTCCTACATTGAGCTGCTTCAACAGTAGCAGTATGCTCCTCAGAGACAAATACTGCTTCACAGCAACGGGAAGAAACACAGTTCAGCTGAAGAACACTTTAAAACCTTGCCGAGGTTCAGTCAGCACTGAAGTTTTAAAGTAACAAAAGAACAAGACAGTTCGGAGTTAAATGCGACCTGTAATTCACGAACAACCCTGATACATGCCAAGAGCCTCATGCACTGAAAAGAAACTGCCGTGGGAGATGTTAACGTTAGAACTAGAGTCGAAGAGCACTCAAGAGTCGCAGGTCAGACCTGAATTACGAACCAGAATCCCGATCTGGCAACTTTATCTGTGGCAGGCCACGGTGCCCAGCCTACCAGCAATGGGTACCTGTGAGCGTGGGCATCCTTTTAATTAAAAACAGCATGAAAAGACTTATAAACTGAAGTAATTTTCCTCCCAAAATACCCAGGGATGCGCTTTACAGAGCAGTCAGTGCACGAGGTATCATTTTACCTTATTTTTTTATTATTATTTTCAGCTTTACGTCCTTTACCTACACTGGCGCCGACCGGGTGCATCTTGCCCCACGCTCTTCAAGAAACAACGCCCGGCTTCGGCTCTCATCAAGCCGAAAGCCGGGAACGGAAAACAAGAAGCAGAAAACCAAGGGGTAGGACGGAGGTGCTGCGGAGGCCGTGCCCCCGGCGGCAGCCCGCCGCTCCCGCCCGGGAAACTTTCCGGTTGCGCCGCGCTCGGGCCAGGAGGCGCTGCCCGCACCCCCCCCCGGCTTCCCCGCCGGATACGCCGCCTTCATTCGCCCGCCGGGCCGGGCGCGGAGTCCCGCGGGGGGGCTGTGTGTGTTTTGGGAAGGGGGTGGGTGTCCTGGCCCGCCGCTGCCTCCCGGCTGGACGGCGGGTGGCACAAAGCAGCGGCTGTCACACATACACTCACAGGCAGCAACTCTGGAGGATAAGGAGCCGCCCCCGACCGCCCCCGCAGCTGGACGTGGCACACAAACACCTCCCCCCCCCTCTGCCCCCCGTGCCGCCCTCGGCAGGTACCGTCCCCCCCCGGGGCGGCGACGGAGCCTCCCCCGCCCAGGTGACACCCACCCCTCCCCCCCCCGCCGGCCATTCCCCCCCCACCGCTCCCCGCGGCCGCCACAAGTTTACGGCGGGCCCCGGCCCCCGCCCTGGCCCCATCCCCGTCCCGCCCGCGGCCGCGCTTACCTCCGGCCGGCCTGCCGGCAGGGAACGGGGCGGGCAGCGGCGGGGAGGCTCCCAGCTCAGGCGGGCTCCGCTTCTTTGTCTCCTCGGTGGAGGCGCCCGCTCGCTCCCCCCTCCGCTTCCCTCTGCCCTTCCCCAGGCGGATGCGGGCCGTGTCCTCCGAGAGGGGCGGACTGGCTCCCCCCCCTTCCCTTTCCCTTTTCCCTTTCCTCCTCCTCCGCACCGCGCCGGACGCGTCCAAGGCCCCGGCCCTCAGCGGCGGCGGCTCCGCTCCCTGCCTCCTCTCAGCCTGCTGCGCCCGGCGGCAGCGGCGGCCCCTCCCCCGCCAACCGCCCGCCTTCCCCGGCACAGGCACAGCCCCCGCCCCCGCCCTGCCCTTCCTGCCGCTGCCGCTGCCGGGATCGCGCGGGAGGACCTCCCCGGACTCCCCCTTGCCCGCCAGCAGGGCTGCCGCTGCCCCCGCCCCAGCGCAGGAAGGCCAGGCAGGACAGGGCCGGGCGGCTCCTTCTCTACGCCACCGGAGCTGCGGGCCGGGACAGGCGGACGGGGCTAAGGGGGGCCCTGCCCGCCGAGAGCGCCCTGACAACCCACACACACACAGAGCCCCGTCCCCTTCAAGCCCCAGGAGCCCCGGTGAAGCTCCCGCACTGCGAGCGGAAGCGCCCGGGGAAAGTACTGGCGAGCATGTAAAGAAACGGGAACGGGGTGAATGAGGGGCGGCGCGCACTTCGGGGTCGGGCTGGGGGAAGCGGCGGTTCGCTCCAGCGGTGCGGTGCGACGGGCAGGGAACCGCCGCCGGGCAACTTCCAGCCATGGCATCGCGGCGCCTCCGCCGCCCATTGGCCGTCGGCCGTGACGTCACGCCCGGGCGCGCGCCGCGGCCCCAGCCCCGCAGCAGCAGCCGGGCCGGGCTGAGACCGCCCCCGGCAGAGGCTTAACCCCAACCCGCCTCCCCTGTCCCCTTCCGCCCCAGGGCAGTTTCAGCCTTAGGGCCCCGGGTATTAACCGGGTTGGGCTGTAATTATTATCGGGATTTGGTATATGCCTGCCCCGGTGTTGTTCCCTCAGGAGAGGACGGCAGGCACAGCAGCCATCCCTAGCCGCCTTTCTCTTCCAAAATTGAGCCCCGTCTCCAGGTGCGTGGCTGGTCCCGGCTGCCTCCTTAGTGCCCCTGCTCCTTCTCCACAAGTGGCTGAAGAGGACAGGCAGGGGCAGGGGTCTGTCATGGGAAGGGCCAACCCACTGGCCTGACCACCGGCCTGGGGCAGTCACGGTGCTGCCAGCTCCAGTGCCTTCTCTGGATGAGCATGAGTGTCCCTGGGCTGTGGAGATATGGAAAGATCGTTCGTCTGGAGTAACCCACCAGTGCTGCAGGTGGAAGGTGCTCTGGAACGTTGTAAAACCATTAACCCTTTCCAACATGGCGCCTTCGTAGGACAGGTAGCTGGCGCAGTACCCATACTGAGCCAGTTTCTACTCAGGACATGTTTCCTGGCTTGGGAGGCAAGGCTGCACAAGACCACCTTTTCCAAATCCAAAATAAAGTCAGCAGCCCCGCTGCCTTTTTTTCTGTGACCAAGCTAAAACTAGTGGGGAGAGCTTTATATAAAGATTTTCAACTCTTAAAGTAGACCTGTTAAAAAATGCGTACTTGGAGATCTTTCTTGTGCTCCTACTTAAAATAGTTTAGAAATCCTCAAACAACTCCCTCTTCCCCTTGTTAACTTTTACTAATTCTCACAGCATTTAATTGAAGGTTTGGGAAGCCCCAAGCGCCTTTCACATGCCTGTGAGATAAACCCGAAAGGAAAATGTGGCGGCCTCTTTCTTCCAAGAAAGGCTTTGCTTGCACCTCAGGGAGGAACAGAGAGCTCTTTTCCTTTCAAGGCTTTCCTTGCACACATTTGACTTCGATTCAGAGAGGTGTTAATCTTCCTTTTGAAACAATAATCTGACCGTGCTTTTTCAGAGCTGGAAAATATTTGGGGTCCCTGCTGCCTATGCCTCACTGTGCAGTCAGGCCTCCCTCCAGCTTGCAGAGGCTTAGGCTGAATTTAAATGGGATTGGTTGTCCAAGGACATTCAGATGTAAGTCTCTGTTGTTCCTGGAACAAAATGCACAGTGGGAGTGATAATGGAGAGGTGAATTATCCCGCCTCGCCTTTGCAATTATAATACACACTTAGGTTTCAATCGCAGTTTTGTCCCTTCTTACCACACCCTTGCTATTGCCATGCTTCAGAAACCTTCCACTTTATTGTGTTCCCTACAGTGCCATTGAGTTGAGGATGTCCAGGGGAAGGTGCCACCACCCTGCAGGGTTTCCAGGCTATGTTAGACCTCCCGAAGTGTTCGGCACCATAGGATGCTGGGTGAGCAGCAGATCTCAAAGCTTTCCAGGTATATGAAAAAAATGATAAAGCACACCTAACCTTAGCAGATTAATGCTAATAGGATTTATGGAAGAAGAATGTTTTAAGGAGGGATTTGGGTGAATACATTGTCTTCAGGCAAAGGAGTAATTTAAGGACTCTGAAGCATACTGTTGTTAAATACATTTAATTACATTAAGAAATTATCCATTAATGCTGTTTTTTTCAAACTGTGGCTTATGACAAACAGAAGACATTGCAGAAAGGGTTTGCAAGTGTATATTGAAGGGTGTTTTAACTGCCTGTCTGATCCTATGTTTCACCAGAAAAAAAGACCAAGATGTTGCCCTAAGAAGTATTTCAAAACATTGAGCCTACTGAAATATTAATGTATGCTTTTTGAAATGTCATAATTAGCTGTGATCTCTGGAATGACTGTTATTACGAAGAGCTGGCTGCTTGTGATTTGAGTGAGGATTACATTCTAAATATGAAAAGATGATAAAATTGGGGGTATCTGCACAGAAGTGAAAGCAGTACATGATGTGGCGGGCATGCTGTTTTGTATAAAGAAAGTAAATATGCAAAACATCCACTTTTGCATATGCATAAGAGTGGTGCAGTCCTTAGAAAATACATACACAGGAGACAAGAGCATGAATATTTCTCCCAGCCTAAGGCTGTAACTGAATAGTAAAAATAAAAAAAAAATGGTTAAGCAATAGAAAGATTCCTCTTCATTTTTGGTAAAGAAGCAGCCTGCCTTCTGCCGCTGATTCAGAGTTACATGCAAACAACAAACGCAGAGGTTGTGTGACAGACTTATTTCGCAATTACATAATGGCAGACATTTCGTCTTGACGTTCCCGTCTTGCACAAGAGCTTAAAAAATCACGTTGTATTTCTTTATTTCTCTTCAACTTCCTTTTTTTATAACTATCCATTTTCTGTCCCCTATACGATGCTGCTTGTGCTTTACCACTTGCCCGGCAGAGCAGTGGCTTCCTCAGGACAAGCACGTGGCCATAACCTCTGCCATGGATTCCAGCCATACAGATCCAAACCATGCTAATGTATTTACACCCCGTTGTGGTGAGGAGGTGACTGCCACCTCCCTGATGGGACTTCTTCCACCTTCTGCATTAATACCTGATCCTTCTTCAGGTACATCAGGTTTTCTCACTTTATCTAGAGCATGAGCTTATACCTGCTCCCATAGGCCGCTGACAGATGTTTTAGTGGGGATGTGAGAAGGGGCTGGAAAGTTATTTGGAAATCTGGAAAACAGTGTTGTCGACTTCAGGGGTGGACAGCAAAGGTGTTTGGTCACTCTGTGTTAGTCGATTGGGGAGAAAATATACCTAAATCTAAATTAACCTGTTTTAAAACTCACTACTCCTGTAGTTCAAAACTGCCTTTTAAAGGCATCAGTGTTATAATAAACTCAATTAATACACATGTTGCTGTAATACTGTGTCATTAACAGATGGAGAGGTAAAGAAACGCTGGGTCCTCTGGAAAAAACAAAGCATTTTTTTAATCTTCTCTAATCTGAAAAAGATGTTCATTTTAATAACACCTTTCAGAAAACTTTCCAGCTTACAATTAATTTAATTTTAAAATATTGAAAGCAGTGTCACTGTCTTTTCTCTCGCAAAACAAAGAAAAAAAATCTTCTTAAAGTCTTTACATCACTACAGATCATCTAGTTTCTGCTTAAAGCATATGCTCTGTTCCCATGTAGATGAAGGGGAATTACGTGACTGCTATCAGGGGAGAATAGATCCCAAATACTCAATTAGTTACTGCTGAATCACTTAAGTATATTTGCACAATGATTCTAATTCAGCCTGACGGTAACACAGCTGCTTTTTTCACTTGCTGCATGGTTGCTGCATCTTCAATGACATTTACAAAAAACATTGAGGTGGAAGAATGTGTCCTTAGAGCTCAAAATACATCCAAATTCTTCTCTTCAATGGACCGAAGCTACCCAAAGGTGCTGTAAAACTGCAAGCTAAATCTATCAGCAGATCACAGTTTATTATGACAAATTCTATCGTTATCTTTTGCAGACAGTTACTAAGATTCAAAGTATTTATGTAAGAAAAACAAAACGGTGTTTTGGGCTTTGGAAATGTCAGGGCCCTCGATTCTCCTGTTTATTCAAAAGTGAAAGTGTGCTGAGGGACATCTTTTGAACTCAATTCAAAGGTTAAAACTGTTCTTTCATGCAGTTTTGAAATTCAAAATATTAACTGCTGAATGGTTTGAGTCAGCAGCGTAATCTCCATTTTGCATTTAAATATCAAATTCTGACCAGAGCTGGCTGTTCTGCACACTGCAGCGATCCAGGCATTGCATCTTCCAGCCATGGGGTGCATCTCTCTCAAGGAAGGAGCGTAACCCCCCTGACACGTGGCAGAGTCGTGCAAGAGTTCAGAGCGAGTGGTGCAGGATATAGCATCCCACTGCCAAGGTTATGTCAGTAAAATGTTATTACCCACACTGGACTTTGCGCAGGACTGCAAGCTGATACTCCCCTCCTCTCATGGGGAAAAAAATGCAGGGAGAGGCAAAAGAAGAGACACAGAGAAGGTTGCCTCTTACTTGGAGATCCAGTAGGCTGCATGACCAATTTACAGGTTGCACAAGCCCATGGACCAGTGCATTCTTTGCTTGGAAGGAGCATTTTTTCAAGTGTATGTAGTTGTTTATACCTACTGATGGAGGGAAGCTCAACCCAGTGGGCCCTCAACCTGAACAAGCTACATGGCAGCTTCCTTGGGGACCCTCCAGCTGCAACCTTGCAGCATCTGTGTGCATGGGCAGGACTTTTTCTCTGGCCCATCCCAGCTTGGCATGGCAGCCATGGTCTGGGGAGGTGGGTAAAGGGACTTTCCTCATATCCATATTTGGTGGATATGAGTTGGTGGACCCTGTCAACCCAAGACCCTGGGCAACCAAAGCAGAGAGGTGGTGGCATGGATTTTGGCCAAGAGTTTGGAAAAGCAGCTGCAGTTTGTGAGTGAAGGTAACACAACAATCCTGTAACATGATGCTGACTTGAGTTTAAGTTCCTACTCGACTCTGTACTATGTGTCTACAGCCATAATTACCAACCTTATGTGAGAGAGGTGGCTTCACCCTTAAGAGCTCTAGCTGGTGTTCAGAGTTTCACAAGCTAGAAATACTGTGGTTGACTGCAGAAAAGGAAACAAATGCTCCTTATTAGCCTTCCAATTTGTTTTATAATAACTGATGACTAATCATAGGCCCTGCCTTTGACAACTGGATAGCCAATTATTATAGTATTATCATTCTTACACAAAATATTTCGTATCTCTCAGATAACTGATTCCAAGAAGCGTAAGGCTATGTGCAAAGCTCAACCTTCAGACAATGTTTCATCTTTCATTATCGACAGGGAAAATCTGGAACCCTGATCCCTAGGAACTTAGAAACCTGTAGATAAAAGAAAAATCAATGTGCTTTTTTAAATTAGGATTTTATAATAGTTTTGTGATAGGTGTCCTGGTTGAATTTTTGAATGTTTGAGGTTGACAATTGAATTAGCTCAGATACTGTAAGTAGTTTTCTCCTATTATATGCTGGCATGAATTATACCTCCATGAAACATTTCCTGTTTGAAAAGGTAATACTGACAGTAACCGATCAGTACACCAGGTTTTAGTAAATGGTTTATACAGATGTACAATCCACGCAGATCTAACATGATCTACACAGGTCATAGCCAAGCCTGCTTTGCCTGGTTCAGAAAACATGAGAATGGAGGCTGTGTTTTACCTTTCGATCTGGAATTAAAAGTCAAAAAAGACCATAACAGCAGAGTGATCACTAGGTGATTTTCCCTGCATCTACATGATCTACAATAACAGGGAGAAAAACACAGTGGACATAGAATAACAAACCAAGACTCCACCTTCTTCTGATGAAAGACTTAACTTAAAAATTTTTTGTATTGTCAGTTTTTAGAAATCCTTCTTAATGTTACATAGCTTATGATCTTTACACTTAATAAGTGAAGTAAACCTTGTTTTCTAATGAGAAATATGTTTACAAAAAATATGTAAATAGGTGTGACTTTAAAATCAGTATTTGGATATACAAGATGATGGACTACTCTTTTTAGTAGAACTGGTACGTAATTATTGTAAAATATGGTATGCTCTGGTATTTTGCTGTCACTTAGCAAACAACTTCAGTCAACGCCATGGAATGAATTGAATAGTACATCAGTACAATCAATTGCTGCTCTAACTAATTAAAATTAGGATTAACTGAAAGAAAAATAGTATAAAGAACTAACATGATGGAAAGAGATATTGTTCTGTGACTCCATCAGTTCTAATTGAAATTGCTGAACAATTGTACAAAATAGAAAAACTGAATACAAGACAGCAATATAAAAATCACTAGTCAATATTAATACAAATATTACATAAAATAATCTAGAAACACTGAATTGTTAAATCAGAGATGGTGAAAATTTTAAGTATACAAAATTATAAATATGGGTTATTAACTGAGATCAAGAGAAAGTAAACTTTATTTTAAATGTTGCTTGTGTTTTAAACAGAACTAATGTTCTGTAGAGTTAATTATTATAAGGAATGAAGTTTTTAGTTGTGACAAAAGAGCTGAAACAAAAAAATCAGACTGCAAAATGCAGTTATGGGTTTCTTGACTTTGGGTGGGTTTTTTTAGCTTAGCAATAGCAAATGGCTGAGCATATCTAACCTCAGATCTACTCCACTACCATTCTTTTAGCTGATTCCTAGTGCATACAGGTATTGTCTGGAGACAAGAGAAATAATTCAGGAATCAGTGTTCCCAGCTTTGTTTTCTGTCTGTCACTGTCACCCAAGTGCTATATAGCTTTAGCTTAGTCGGTAAAGCTTTGGCAGTTTAGCATTCCTGTCTTTTATAAGATTATAGGAATAGTTCACTGGGATGATGTAGGGCTAATTTGTAGATGTAAAGCACAGAGAGCATCATATATGGTTGGCGTATTTTAGTGTTATGACTTGCAGCAGCGAAATCAATTCTGATTTAGCTGAAAAATCCAGCACTCAGCTGAAACATAATGGGTGCTGTTTTTCCTTCAACAAATTTTGGGTGGGTCTGTTGCATTTACAGTTTTGACACTCATTAGCCAAATATCTTTGTCACACTAATGTGAGTCAAGGTGTGTTTATCTGCAGCCTGTGAACATACATGGGTATATGAAGCAGAAGAGCCTGGACTGGCATCTGAGCTGTTGCCTTTGGCCAAAAGTAGGAGCAATTTCTACTCTTGGCAAGAAATAGGCTATTCTGGGCCAAGGGTCTGCACAGTTCCCCACTGAAGTACCACAGCTCTTTCAATGCCAGACCTCCCTCGAGTGGAGATTGCTTGCTGTAGCCACAAAGGCACTCTCTGCCACCAGGCAGGAGGCACAGGGGGCGGGAAGCCATGTGCTGCTCAGCTGTTGTACAAAAATGCAGTGGTCAGGAGTTATTTGACCTAATAGTAATAACCAGTTCTGTTCTAGGTTTTAAATTACCTACCCGTCGATGTTTAAATGTGTATGAAATCACTTACTTCTTACAAACTTTTACATGGTGTTTTCCACCTTGTCTTCTGGAGGATTTTCTGCAGAGCTCACCACTGTAGTATCCTACTGCTCTCCTGGGATTTCAGATTTGGTTGGTGAGGACCCTAGCTGACAAGGTAAATCGTGTAAGCAACCTTAATTGCAGCTCATTTACTTTGTGTTGATACTGGTAGGTCCTGAAGGTTCTCTCAGATAAATCAGGGAAAAGACCATTTCCTCTGCCAGCACCCCACAAAACAGGTTCATCTACCATAGGATTTTCCCAGCAGACCACAGGGAACCCTGCAGAGGGTCAAGGCTTGAGGTCCATTGCCTCTGCAGCCGCTCTCAAAGCCCCCACCACCACAGCTGTAGCTGGCTCTTCTCTCCTTGCCAGGTACTGGCTTCAGAGCTCCTGTGAAAGCTTTGGGGCAGGAGAAAAGCTCTGTGCCGTAGGAGTGCATGTGGGAAAAATGATAACGGGGAGTGGTTGCATTCTCCCCATTCCTGTCCCGAACCTCCTAATCACTGGGCCCTCTCCACCAAAATACCCCTGGGAGGGGAATTCCTGGGAAGTATCCAAGCTAGAGGTAATTAATGGTGCCTTTAGATCGAGATGTTATTGTTCATGTAGGTCTAAAGATGTTGTGAACTGGGCTTTATGCTTGTCTTTCCACCCTGTTCTTTGCCTGGTGCAGCATATCACATCACAGTAAGGTGTGTTTTAATGGTCTCCTCCCCTAACGGGTGCCTAACACTGCACTGCTTTGGTGTCTGTAATTTTGAAATTGTTTACAGAAGAACTCATGGCTCTTACTGATTTCATCTGCCTTTGCAATTTCACCGTGAGTCATCCAATATGGTCTGTACTTTGTTTTGCTTACAGACCAAACTGCCCCAATTGCATCTTTACTTAGGTAATCTACTCTCAGCTTTCTTTAGGCAAAAAAAGCAAGCAAATGAAGTTTCTTGCTCTCGAAGCTGTGGAGGCACACTTGAAAATGTGTAATCCTAAGCTCTTTTTTAGTAGGAGGTAAATAAAAATAAGCCTGCTGTTGCAATTTTAATAGTGCTTATTTGGGGTCATGAGTTACACATACCAGTGGATGTCAGTTCTGGGTGTTTGCTGTCTCTAAAACTTCTACATATCTCCATGTGGGTGCCCAGAAATTGCCTTACCCACCCTTGGGAAAGTAGCAATGTTATAACACCTCACAGGGCAGTGGTGAAGCTGAATGAATGTTTGTATAGTCCTTTGAGATCCACAAAGGGAAGGCATTGAAAGAATAGTAGTCCCGTGTTTTTTCTAGTGCTTCTACATAGCCTAGGTCTACTTTCAACTGCATGTGGAGTTTTTTTCTCAATGGGGCTTGCACTCCACTGCTTTGTCCGTCAATCTTTATAATGGAGATAGTGTGGCCGCTACAGCACTGCAGCATCTAGCCATTTATATTTCAGTCTTAGACCTGACTTGATCTTTCAAGAGCAGTTGGTGAGAAGCGGCAGCACCTGAAGGAGCCCAAAAGGATGGCAGAGGGACTCTGCGCAGATGGGTACAGCTGCCCAGGCCTATTCCAGCCTAGAGCTTCACTCGCTGCCTCTAACCTGTGGGATAGAAATAAAGTCCATCTCAGACTCTTCTGGCAAAGCCGAGCCTCTTGTGAGCACTGATTACAGTGAAAATCCTTAAACTACACACATGAGGAGCACCCTTTTATTTTTGTGATGTGCTGAAACCAAGAAGTCACTAAGTGAGTGCAGCCCTCTCTGCAGGAATACTGATAAAAAGCAACATCACTGTTGGTTTTAAGGATAACATATTCAGGTGCACTGGCCAGACTAACGGAATGGAAAGTTACTTTTCCCACAATTCAGCTAAAAGTGGCATAATTATATCCATTAGTTTATCAGCGTTGTTACCTTTGCTGTTGTAAACAAGAAAGCCTTGCCAATTTTCCACTCAATGGAAAAATTCTGTATGTTTTGATGGCAATACACCTGTGACTGTACATAATGGAAATGCTGTCATGGAGTGCCAGCTCAAGAAGGGAAGAAAATGACTGAAGAACTGACTTCTTTTCTTTTCTTTTCTTTTCTTTTCTTTTCTTTTCTTTTCTTTTCTTTTCTTTTCTTTTCTTTTCTTTTCTTTTCTTTTCTTTTCTTTTCTTTTCTTTTCTTTTTCTTTTCTTTCCTTTCCTTTCCTTTCCTTTCCTTTCCTTTCCTTTCCTTTCCTTTCCTTTCCTTTCCTTTCCTTTCCTTTCCTTTCCTTTCCTTTCCTTTCCTTTCCTTTCCTTTCCTTTCCTTTCCTTTCCTTTCCTTTCCTTTCCTTTCCTTTCCTTTCCTTTCCTTTCCTTTCCTTTCCTTTCCTTTCCTTTCCTTTCCTTTCCTTTCCTTTCCTTTCCTTTCCTTTCCTTTCCTTTCCTTTCCTTTCCTTTCCTTTCCTTTCCTTTCCTTTCCTTTCCTTTCCTTTCCTTTCCTTTCCTTTCCTTTCCTTTCCTTTCCTTTCCTTTCCTTTCCTTTCCTTTCCTTTCCTTTCCTTTTCCTTTTCCCTTTCCTTTCCCTTTCCTTCCCTTTCCTTCCCTTTCCTTCCCTTTCCTTCCCTTTCCTTCCCTTTCCTTCCCTTTCCTTTCCTTTCCTTTCCTTTCCTTTCCTTTCCTTTCCTTTCCTTTCCTTTCCTTTCCTTTCCTTTCCTTTCCTTTCCTTTCCTTTCCTTTCCTTTCCTTTCCTTTCCTTTCCTTTCCTTCCTTCCTTTCCTTCCCTTCCCTTCCCTTCCCTTCCCTTCCCTTCCCTTCCCTTCCCTTCCCTTCCCTTCCCTTCCCTTCCCTTCCCTTCCCTTCCCTTCCCTTCCCTTCCCTTCCCTTCCCTTCCCTTCCCTTCCCTTCCCTTCCCTTCCCTTCCCTTCCCTTCCCTTCCCTTCCCTTCCCTTCCCTTCCCTTCCCTTCCCTTCCCTTCCCTTCCCTTCCCTTCCCTTCCCTTCCCTTCCCTTCCCTTCCCTTCCCTTCCCTTCCCTTCCCTTCCCTTCCCTTCCCTTCCCTTCCCTTCCCTTCCCTTCCCTTCCCTTCCCTTCCCTTCCCTTCCCTTCCCTTCCCTTCCCTTCCCTTCCCTTCCCTTCCCTTCCCTTCCCTTCCCTTCCCTTCCCTTCCCTTCCCTTCCCTTCCCTTCCCTTCCCTTCCCTTCCCTTCCCTTCCCTTCCCTTCCCTTCCCTTCCCTTCCCTTCCCTTCCCTTCCCTTCCCTTCCCTTCCCTTCCCTTCCCTTCCCTTCCCTTCCCTTCCCTTCCCTTCCCTTCCCTTCCCTCCCTTCCTTCCCTTCCCTTCCCTTCCCTTCCCTTCCCTTCCCTTCCCTTCCCTTCCCTTCCCTTCCCTTCCCTTCCCTTCCCTTCCCTTCCCTTCCCTTCCCTTCCCTTCCCTTCCCTTCCCTTCCCTTCCCTTCCCTTCCCTTCCCTTCCCTTCCCTTCCCTTCCCTTCCCTTCCCTTCCCTTCCCTTTCTTTCGCTTGCTCACTTTCTCACTTGCTTTCTTTCTTTTGCTTTCTCGCTTTCTCTCTCTCTTCCTTACTCTTCCTCCCTTTCTTCCTCTCTTCCTCTCTTTCTCTCTTTCTTTCTCTTTTTTCATTCTCTTCCTTTCCTTTCCCATTCTCCTTTTCTTTCTGTTTAATATAGAAACACATAGAGAAAATAATTTCTAACTTGAATAGCCCTGTGTGTCTTTTTTGCTATAATTTAAGATTTAGACCAATAGCAAATTCACTTGACTTTTCAGTTGTAATTTCCCAGGCTCTTCCTCCATATGTCTTTTATCAGCACTGGTTAAATATTAGAAAAGTAGACTTGTGGGCATGGAGATATCATGGAATTAAAGATAACATTCAGAATAAACAGAATAAAACAGTTTGGGGAATATATCTGCCAATGATGAATGCTGTACTCTTTTTATATATCTCTGGGTCAAATTATGATCTGCTTATGTTCCCTCACCTGGCAGTTCCTTGGCTTCTGAAGGGCAGGATGGGCAGAAAGGTCTTGGTAAGTTGTAAATATGTTTGATGTCTGCTGCCTACATACATCAGCTGAGCTAACACTGGGAAGGAAGCAATCTGTCCCATGCAGAGCTATATTTTGGACTCAGTTCTTTTCCTGCAATAATGCAGAAGTGTGTATATGTTTGACCTGTCCTCTTTAATTCAGATTAATTATTTGCTGACCAACAACAATTGATTATCTGAAACATAGTAAATATTACTCTAGACATTTGTGGTTTCCCTAAGGCTAATGCCTAGATTAAATCATAAACGTTTATACTCTTTGAGAAGATGTTTATTCAAAGCTAGGAGAGCATTTATCTAGTATGAACATACCCTCAGCAGCCACTGTTTAGGCCCTATGTGACTATTTGGACAGCTGCCTGTGTTTGTACTAATTAATCTTTTTCTAAGGAAGGTCTACTGGTTTCTTTCATTCCTCAGATCTTTGCTAGTATTTTCACCAGCAGAGGTGTTCATTACGTGCAAGCAGAACCCAAGCCCAGAGCTGAGCATGGTACTCTCTGGAGAGCATGCACAGAGCCTGTGGATGCAGCCACCAAAATACTCACCTGGGGAGGAAGGGGAGAGGGCGTGTGTCTCTCTCCTTTCCCAGTCCTGTGTCCCGCATACACCAGCTCTGGCCCTGATTGGACCTACCCCTTTGACTCAATAGTGTGGCATAAAGCTATGTAGGCTTTGCTGTTGTTTTTGTTTTCTTCTGGGTTGTTGAATTGAGGTGGTTCAAGTACAAAGCCAACACGTGACTGCCAGTGTAACCGAGAGATACAAAGTGGGACTGTGTGGTGGCAAGGGCATGTGAGATAGCCAGGACCTGCAGCCTTGGGGGTCACAAAGTGGTTATTTGACTCCCCAGGTCTTGTGAAACCAAACCCTGGGGCAAAGGTGTCAGAAAAACAGTACCTTCAAACCAGCACCTTCTGCAGCAAGCTCCTGCAGCCTGGCACTAGGAGACATGGGGCATAGGGATCTCTTAGAGAACCCATCCATGCTCCTCTGGCCAGGACAAAGTGAGCCTGAACTTGCTTTGCTAGGGGTGCAGTCGCTGGTTTCATATACGTTAGTCACTCCTTTTCCACATGAGTGCCTGACACAATAGGCAGTGACAGTACACACCCTTTTACTAGCCCCATAAATCTTGTCTTTGTCTTCAACAGAGGGATAGGTTGAATATGCAGGGAATTTATAGTCAAAGCTGCAGCATAGCCATTGTCCATCTTCCAGTTGTGTGCCTGCAATAAGGAAGCCCATTGTGGCAGGCCCTCAAGGAAAACTAGCACTGTATTTTTGGGTTGTGATCAAGCCCGAACATAACAAGAGCATCAGGGATGGTCCCAGACACGTGGAGGCACAGAGTTGGTGGTGTTTGGAGATTTTGAGGTCGAACAGGAAGGTATGGATTTGCAATGTTGTGTGCAGGCGTTTTAATTATACATAAGTTTTTGTTAGTCACTTAAATCTTTCATTGGGTCAAGCCCTAAGCAGCTCATTAAACTGCAGCCATACAGTCAGGAAGCCGAAGAGGTGTCACATAGAGCCACTGCCCCCACATTGTCCCTGCTGAACAACTGCAGGAGTACAGGGAGCCATCCTTGGCCACCTGAAAATGATTCCTGCAAACTATTTCATGGCTACACAAAAGTAAGCTGTACATTCGTGATTTACAAGTGATTGGAGAATCAAGCCTTCCAATTCTTCCTAACTTTCTTGAACATTTGGTTTAGTGTTTGAGCAGCTGTCTGATTTCTTCAGAATAAATAGGTAGACAAGAACAAATCTAATACAATTGGCTTTTTTTTTTTTTACAGATTTTTATATATTAGGAAAAAATCGTACATACTTTAGGTAGAAGTAGATTTCATGAAGAAACAGAAGTCTCCAAGTGTTAGCCTTAGGCAATAGCATTTTGTTATTAAAAATAACAAATAACAAGCAGCTGCAGAGAGGGAGGTAGAGTCTATATTGGGAAATTATTGGAAGAGGGAGGCTGGTTGTGGGATTAGCAAATGAATTCCCCTAACTGCTCTCCCACAAATAAATCAGTGGAACGTGGATGACCCTAATTCTGGCAGCACAGAGTAACCCTACCCCTTCTGCCTGCCTCCCTTCGCTCCCAGTAACTCCCCCCCAGCCCCAAGGAGTAGAAGCCCTGACTTGTCCTGCCCCACAGCTACTGCCAGCCCAGGCAACGCTGGGATGCAAGATCACCTCTGCCTTCGGCTCCCGGACCGAACTGCTCCCTCCTAAGTGTATGTGTTTGCTGTTACTCCTATGTGCTCTTCCCAATGTTCATTTTCAAGAAAGTGGTTTGTATTCCAATCCAAATGCTTTGGTGTAAGACAGAATTTTAATAACATTTCAATTCATTTACTGCTAGCTAAATGAACAGCATTATCAGTATGTCCAACAAAGGAAAGTGTCCAAGGGGGATATCAGCACTAGGACAGACTTAGAAGAAATAGTATGTATACAGGAAGCAATTTACTTGGGCACGGTTTTAGGTATTTTTGCCTCCTATTACAAATGATGCAGTGATACCATTTCGAATGTAAATGAGTAATCAAATATGATTACTGATTTCTTCTTTTTCATTAAGTCTGAGAAAATTAAATATACCATCTATAAAACAGAATCATGAACTACAAGTACATCTCATACCGCACAGGCAGGCGAAGAGAGAAGGCATCTTTACAATTAATAGATATACTGGAAGTCTGCATCTCTTATTCAGACATGCGAAAATTTTGCTTCAGGTTTAAGTGTTCATTAGTTCAGATATTAGGATGATGAACTAGGTCTAAAATGTTAAACCTTTCGATTAGAATAAACATGTACGTATTGAAAATGTAGGCGCTGGTCAGAAGATCAGTTGGACTAGACTGGCACTGTAGTGCTATAGAGGTGAGGATATGAGCATGGGTCAGGTTGTCTGGATAATTTAAATTACAGCCTCACTCAAAGCAATAGTCTTGTCTTCATGATTTCTTGGAAAACGTCATCTATATCCATAGCACCACATGAGCAATAATAAGACAATTACTAATGCAGCACAAATTAATTTCTGAACAACTGTCTTCTCATAGGAAAATCCTCTTGGAGGGAAGATGTAGATCAATAGGCAAAAGTCCCCTGCATTTGCATGAGGCCAAGACACTTGGGCTGCCTGTGCAGCTGGAGAGTTGTAATCCAAATCCTTTCCACACGACTGGAGCCAGCTCGGGGTTGCTTTTCCAGGCTCTTAAGGCTAGTCATTCCCAGAGAATGAGCAAGCAAAAGGCTGCTGGATTTGTTGCAGCTGGACCACAAATAGGTTTTTTGGGGTGCTGAGCCCTGCAGCCTGGCCCCTTCCAGCCTCCATGGGCAAGCAGGCATCCTGGCACCGGGGCCACAGGGGATGGGGTGCCAGGGTGCATGTCCTGGAGGTGGAAGCTGCAAAGGCTCTGGCATCTTGACTGTCCTTCTGAAAAAACATTTTATCAAAGCGTCTGGATGCTGGTGACACGTAGTTGTCCCCTTCTTCAGCAGGACGGCATCATAGCCAGGGATTGCAGCTGAAGTGGTGTGGGGATCCTCAGGGAAAGGCGGTGCACTCCAGCTGAGCTGAAGGGGCAGTGAGGGGTTCATGCAGGTCCTCTGCACCACAAGTGAGGACAGGGTGACTGCAAGGACAGCCCCTGTTAACCTTGCCAACAGTCTGTCCTGTGGCTCAGTCTGTGCAGCACAATTAATGCAAAATCACAGTGCGGTCAACCCTGCCTTGCCTACAGCTAAATTGCAGAGTGCTTGTGAGGGACACGGCAGTGGGTCCCTGTGAGATCTGCCTTTCCCCACTGCACTGAGCCCTCTGTGCAGCAGTCTCTGGCCCTGCACCAGCTCCACATTTCCTTCTACAATAGAGCAGCTGGGGAAATCACCTGTGTGTGTATGTGTGTCGAGGACCTGTGCATCCTCCCACTCCGGCACCATTCTCCTGCACAGCCCGATGCTCACAGTGCAGGTGGAGTTTGAAAACACACAGGTAAAAAGACCAAAATAAACCCTCCTCTCTGGTGTCAATGTAACTCTTCAGTTTAGTCTAAACCACTCAGCCAAACCACAATATTTTGAGAGAGTAAATGTAAGTACTCATGTCCTCATGGCCAGTAAAACAAAATAAAATAAAGGCAGCAGACAGCCAGTTTTAGTGGACAAACAGTCCTTTGGGGAAGAGTTTCCCAAGCCAACCATTAAATTCAATAAAATTTTCCCTGATCGCTCTGGGCTTCTAAAGAAAAGGTAGCTTGGGTGATGACAGGGGAACTGAGGAAATGAGATAAAAAAGCTACTGAAAGTGAATTCCCTCACAAAGGAGTTCTTCCATAAACTGCATAAACTTTCCTTACCTAAATAAATACTCTGGGGCACACAAGTTTTTACATTTCCAGTGTGAGCCTGATGAAGACTTTTGCTTGTATTGCTACTGCCAAGAATCTCAGAAAATAGCTGGTATGTTTACATCTTATGTACTGTCTTAAGCTAGACAACAGTTAAGCCCTTCCAAACAGCTGAAAATACCCGAGTCTTAAAAAAAAGAAAGGTAAAACCAAAAGAAAGTAAAAAAACCCAAAAAACAACGCCCTGCACTGCCCCCCCCACCTCCCCTGAGCTCTGGCTGCAAATGATTTTAATTATGTAAAGAAAAAGATCTTCAGTCTTTTTGGTGACTTGACCATTAAACACTGCTGTCTCTTTCCTTGTCACTGCTTCATTGATTCTGCCTGCACAGGCCACATATAAGAAGAAAAGAAAATAATGAGGTAATGAGGAAAGTGTTTCAGACACTTAGGCTGTGAAATATCAACCTAAATATCAGCTACAATTGAACGATGTAGTACTTTCAATATATACAGTTCTATTCATTGCTGGACTATCCCACAAGGCAGATATACTTTATATACAGCTACATTTAGGACAAAGAAATTACAGCATGCAGCAGTTAGGAGACTTGCCTTTGATCAAAAAGCAGTTCATTATCAGAGATGAAACTCAACATAAAGCTCCTGATTCCACTGGTCCCCCCCACTGTCTCAACAGGAATATAAATATTATTACATTCATAAAATAAAAATTAAAATTATTTTGCTTCAAGTACTTTTGACATCTCAAAAGTATTTTAAGAAAATAAACCCAACCCTCATTTTTTTTCCTCACCTACAATCTAAATGAATTAAAAAAACCCATCCCTTAACCACTAACTAACCTTATGTATATTCTATACAGCAGCATAGGGACTAATAGCATTAGCTCTTGACAGGTGGAGATGTGTGAAGTCTTACCTTCTTGCTCTACCAGAGCTGGCCTTTGTAGAGTTTGTTGTTAATCTCATTTTTCTCTCTGCTAAATGAACAGCTCAAATCAGATGGATTGCCTTGAAAGGAATGAATTTATTTTTTTCCCCCTGAGACTCTCATAAAGATCTACTTTCCATCCTTGAAAGAAAAAAAACATCTAAATGGAAGCAAAAAACAAATAGGAGAGCCCAAGCTGTGATTTATTGAGTCTAGCATCGGAGAATCAGTTCTTCACTCTAAAACTAAAGATGGAGAATTTAGAACCAAATTTGTTCATTTCATTCAAAGACAAGACCATGAATCAGTTCTTGTTTATGTACAGTCTGTCTTACTATGTGTAGAGGAAGTGTTTTCACCCACATGTTGCTCCACCTGACCTATTCTTGCTCAGATTTCATGTTGAAACGTCCTTGTCATCGACAATAACAGGAAGTAAGTATGGTTTTGTAGTATTTACATTGTATCATCAAGATTTTCAATTAAAAAAGATACATTAAAGTTACCTTGCTCAGAAGAAAGAAGATAAAATCCATCACCCATATAGATATTTTTTTTCACTCTTCAGAGTGGCCTTCAGTCCTGCAACCCTGGAGTTAATTACCTTTGGCAGAATTTTACTATCCTCTCACTTTTATTATTAAAAATAAAATCTTCCATTGTAAATTAAGACCACCATAAACTGAATGACAGACCTTACCTTATGATTATTTCTACCACCGATAATTAAAAAGTTCTCTGCCATACTGGAACAGCCTTTTAAGTTGCCTGCATCAATAATCTGAGAAGCCCCTATTTTAAATCTTTCCTAGCACTGTCTCCAAGTTTTGAGAGTCTTGAGAATTTGACAGGGCACTTTCAATTTATTGCAGCCTAAAGATTTTTGCGAGACAAGGAACAAGAAGAGTCCTTGTCTGAGCAGCAGGGAAGAGACAGCCCCAGGCTCTCCTTGCAAACTCTGCAACAGCTGATGGTGCATACAGGGGCTAAAGCCTCTTCCACACTGCTTCTCTCCCTCTCCTCCCTTCATGTATCATCTCTGCTGGGTGACTAAAGACAATAGTCTCAATAAAATATTGTCATTGAAGATACGGGAAATACAGCAGAAGGAAAGGTCAAAGTACATTTTTCATCCACTGACCTGAAAATTTAAATCAGATCAAACTGATTCCTTTAGAGTATGAAGAGATTTCTATTGCTGATGATGGCTGCATGTGTACTTCTGCAGTCCTCCTGACCAAGAAAATGCCATCGCTTTCATAGCTTGGAATAGCAAAGTCGAATTTTACAATTGGAAAAGATATATGCAACAACATCACTCAGATACAAAAACAGTTGTAGTCAGGGGAAAGATGCTTTTTAAAAAATATTATTTTAAAATAAGTCATTTCCTTTGTTGAATACATTGAAGAGTGTACCAGACAAGGTGCTTGTGCCATCTACCTAAATTCCTTCCGTCTCACATAATAAGGGTCAAAACCAATGGGAAAATAGCTTTGGGGAAATGTATGAATAAATATAATATTTAAATAATTCCATTCTCTGGAATGGTCTCTGAAGTCCTTTTCCCATTTTAGTGAAAAACATAGCATCCACTTGTGGCAGCATACAGATGAGGACTGTTTTAAGAGACATTTAAATCAAGGTGTGATTCCAACAGTTTCTGACATCCCCAACTTTGGAGACCGCTCTTTTGGCATGGATCGAGATTAAAGGTGTTGTAATAAATACACAATTTTAAAACAAATACTATAATTTTAGACTATTTACTGTGGATTAGAAGGCAGAATGTAGCCTTTGAAAGAACTGAGCTTAAGGAGTGAAACGCAGCTCTCCTGCAAGATTTCCCTCTCTGCAGGATCTGTGGAAAACAAAGTATTTTGCATCAACTGCCCTAAGATGCAAATGTAACGGAAAGGATTGGAGCAGAGGCATGTTTATATAGAGATATCCCTGGAGAGGCATGGTTCTCTGGACCACAGTATTCTGGCACCAGTGCTTGGGGACAGAGGTCACCAGCCTCCAAGTTCTTCTTATGAATGGCATCAGTATACCAGATAAAGCGTAATGCTCCCCCATTTGGGGCAGGGGGCTGAGCAAGAGACATCCGTGTGGTAAAAGCTCCTTTCACAGGTTGAGTGACGAATGCCACATGCAAGACCTGCAGCACCATGAGGACAGAGAGGGTTACAGCTCTGTTCTTTCCTCCATAACTACATCCCTGGACATAAATGTAAAAAAATGCAGGCTGTGTCTTCAAATGCAGTCTAACACGAGAACTACATTTTGAAAACTGTGTTTCCAAGTGAACCCTATTAGATTTTGTTTCCCTAAAGTACAAGGGCAACAATGTTACAAAAATAAAGGAAGGAAGATGAATTGGAATAAAACATTTGGGTGGAAACACTGAGTTGTTGCCATGACTAAAGGAACTAATTTATTTACTTATACATTCTTTGTAATCTCATTTTCTCCCATGTGACAGCCAATGACTTATCGTTTGTTTACTGATGAAGAAAACATACTTTCTGAAATCTGTACATGGAGGGATCTTCTCTGGACAATCCACATTTCTCCCACTCCCAAAAGCAGGCTGAGCCTCCTGCACAGTGCCCGTCCTGTACTTGCCCTCAGCCCCACTAATGCCAACCCTGAGGATCTCAGGGCCAGCAGGGCAAGGAGAGGTGGAGGAGAGGCACCCACACTTTGCTGCCTGTAGTGACCACTTAGGGCAGATAAGGTGGCTTGAGCTTTCTTGGCTTTTCCTGAAGGTTTTTCCAGCCCTGGTGGTTTGGGGACTTTCTGAACAAAGAAATGTATTTCTGGCAATGCTGCTGAAAGAGCTGTAAGGCAAATAGTTCTGACCCAGCCCAGGTGTGCTCTGTCTTCTCTATTTTTGGGTTTGATATGTGCTAGGTCAGGCAGCACTACAGGGAAATGCACATGGGGAGATGTTTGCCTTATCTTTTCCTTCCTCTCCCCTCACTTGTGTTCCCATCCTAATAAAAATGGGCAGAAACTGAAGTGGAAAGATGTTTCTGGAGTTCTTCTTCATGTCAGCAGACAAAAGAAAAAGATCTCCATTGAACAAAAATGAGAAATGCATAATTTTAAACAAAGCAAGCCAGCTGCAAGAATCACTGTGGTAATCTGCCAACATGTCAGGAATGAGGACTACTCACTTGTAGGTGCGTCATGTAGAAGGCTGCTACTTTATTGTTGTTGGTTTGCTTTTTCCTCTTCCATTGCCTGCCCTTCAGAGCCACTTGCTGGACCTCTGAGAGCGGTTGTTAGCTGGCAGTGTACACCATCCACCACATGGAAGAACAAGTCCCAAACAGCGGGACTTTCCCCAAACCCCAATGCCTTTCCCCAAATCCCAGACCTCTCTACCATTTGAGGTGACGGACAGCTGCTGTTGTCTGATGAGGTGGCTTTGTGTCATTCCAGGCCCCTAGTTATTAAAAAGTAACAAAGCTGCTAACAGATAAACATATGAGATCATCAACCCTCCCATTAATTAAAAGGGAGTGTTTCAATACGAGCAATAATTATCTTAAGTGGGTATGGGATACAAGCCTTATTGTAGGTCTGAGTACAGCAGGGAAGCCTTTAATGCCAGGAGGTAACTTTAGTCACCTGGGAAATCCTGAGAGCACTCTTAAACAGGGAGACTAAGCTACCTGTCTGCAGCTGGAAAACAAACGTCCTTCAGTCTAAGCCAGTGCCTGTTCCCAAGTCCACAAATTCTGCTTGTGGCATAGCCGTAGGCTTGCCCTTGACAGTCCACTTCACAGGCCTGTAGCTCAGTTTCTGTAATTAAAACAACAAACCTTAAAAAAAAAAAAAGCACCCCAGATTCATAAAAAAAAGTTTCAGTAGGGTGGCTTCAGGAGGGTAGAGTGGTGGCTCATCACCCCTCTTGCTGGAGCTGTGTTCTCAGCAAGGAGGAGGTGAAGTCATCAAGGAGGTATGGAGCTTGGCTGTGCTGTGATGAGCACAGCTGAGTGGAAGAGATGTTGCTGCTGGCTCCCAGGTGACCAGTGCATTTCAGTTTGAGATAAAGAGCCAAGGCTCCAAACTGCCTCTGCACAGCAAGCCCCACATTGCTGGGCTCCAGGCATCACATGGGGACCTGTTAGCTGCACTGACCTGATGCTGCTGAGGCACAGTAAAACCCCCTGAAGCTCCTGATCCTGGCACTGAACCTTCCCCACCACAGCTGACTGCAACAGGGCTGGGCATCCCCCTGTCCCCGTCACTCCAGAGGTTTAGCTTGTCGAGTACTTGTATCAATGTTAACATTTGCTATGGATTAGATTATTAGAGATACTTTTAGGTAACTGAGACTCTGGTAGTAACCTTTTTGCTGCTTTTGTGTCACAGAAGTGAACTGCAGAAGCATGGAACTCTCTGCCTAGCACAGCCCTGCAGGAAGGACACCCAGAACGCCCACAGACCTCACTGTAATTGAAAGATTTTATGCATATTCCTCTCTGAATCTTTGCTTACATAAAAATTTGGATGGACATATAATTTATCTATCTCTAACCTAAAATACTCCAGGGTGATTGTTCAGCTTTTAAAATATTTAGATGCACACACCCACGCATGGCCCAATTTTTTAAACTAGGCTTGTATAGCTGTATGCCTAATTTGTTTGTGCAACTTCTGTGATTGAATGTTCAGCTAGCAAATGGACATGCAAATGCTTAGGTCTATAGATACCAAACTCACTGTTTCCTCATTTTTAGCTGTAAACCAGATAAACATTAAATACAATCTCCTGTCAGACCTCAAGCAGACAGCAGTTCATGCTGCTTTTTAAAAGGAAAGTGGGTCCAGGAAGAAAAAAATCCAGTTACCCCACCACTAAATGCATTAAGCCTAAAATAAGTAGTTCTATAAATACATGTACTGAAGCTGTAAGTGGGAACTATTCATAGTGGATGGTCACATTCTTAACCCCAGTCTGTGTTGCTTGTCAGATAACTACTGGAATTCCCAAGTTGCATTTACAAGTACTGCATTGTATTCCACAAACACTTGAAAATAAAGTTATGCTTACATTAAAAAGGTACTCTTGAATTTTATTTACTTTTAATGCAAAAAAAAAAAGTAATTAGCACATTCCTCGAACACTGATTAAGTTAAACTTCATAAGGGTTTTACCAAGGATGGTACATAACTCCTAGGGACTAGCCCAGAGAAGTTTTAAACTTGCATTATAGGGACAGATGAAGATGTCTTAAATAAGGTGTATATATAGCCTATATAAAATCCTATGGTATTTATGCATCAGTCAGTGCTGTGACTCATGTTAAACTATAGCATGAACACATCACTGTAATACAGCAATTACCTAGAAGAGATCTTGTGCCTTACAATGCACTGTTGTTCCCCTCTGTGCTTAAGAAGCACAGTTTTCCAGATTCCTTTCTGTAATTTCATAGACGTCATCCGTGTGGAATTTCTGCTTGAATGTTCACCTTAATCTCTGCAAACTGAATCTCTTCCAGTTGCACTGGATATATCTCTTGGAGGAATCCCCTCCGTCTCCTTGGCATTTTATCTGCTCTCTGCAGTGGTGGGAATGGTGGAGATGCGATGCCGTATTTCATCCAGGTGCAGAACTGTCAGCAGGGAATAGTCTCCACTCCTCCTTCAAAAACTCATCCCGCATTTTCCCACCTCGCCCGCCAATGCGAATGTGTTACTGTGGGCATGCTTCCCGCAGCCCTCACCCAGAAGGAGCTGCGATTTGTTTCACCCCAAGAAGACAGTAAACAGAGGAAGCCACAGGCCAGGGCTGCTGTGCAGTGGTTTTAAGTGATGATGCATTTAGAGACTGACATGGGGTTTGTTTTTAAACAAAGCTACCTCCACCTAACAAGCCTGGCGCATGCCACAGAGGATGAAGGCAAGTGATTGACTAATTTCCTGAGCCCAGTCCCTGTTGCTCTGACTCAAGGTGACGAGTCTTGTCACACCCTCACTGGGGACGCATGCTGCATCCCGTGGGGTGCAGGTGCCTCTCCCCACTGGACTCCAAGTCTGAGGGTGAGCTGGACCTGGGGCAGGCACAAGGGAGAGACAGTTCTGCAGGGAGGTGGAGCTGAGATCTCTGCTCACCCCACCGTGCAGCCACCAACACATTGGGGAGGAAACTGGAGCGCTTTACAGTTCTTCTTTCATTTTGCCATATATAATTAGCCCTCCTAGCATTTCTTCAGAAGAAATCACTTCCAAAGCCTGGAGAAAAGAAAACAAAAAAAAAAGAGCTGGTTTTCTTTTGAATGCACCAGCAGAAAGCTGGCTTCGTCTCTCTAAACGCTGATAAAAATAACTCTTTGCAGGAGTAACAAGCACTTGAGAAAGGGAATCCCTCTTATTTTAGAGGTCTGCTTTCACAGAATCACAGAATGTTAAGGGTTGGAAGGGATCTCTGGAGATCATCTGGTCTAATCCCAGTGCCAGAGCAGGTTCACCTAGAGCAGATTGCACAGGATGGCATCCAGGAAAGTTTTAAATGTCTACAGAGACAGAGACTCCACAGCCACTCTGAGCAGACTGTTCCAGTGCTCTGCCACCCTAAAAGTAAAGAAGTTCCTCCTCATGTTCAGATGGAACTTCTTATGTTCAAGTTTGTGCCTGTTACCTCTTGTCCTGCCACTGGGCACCACTGAAAAAATACTAGCCCCATCCTCGTGACACCCTTTAAGTATTTATAACTATTGCTAAGATCCCCCCTCAGTCTTCTCCAGACTAAAAAGACCGAAGTCCCTCAGCCTTTCCTCACAAGAGAGATGTTCTAGTCCCCTAATCATCTTTGTAGCCTGTTGCTGTACCTTCTCCAGCAGTTTCCTGTTCTTCTTGAACTGGGGATCCCAGAACTGCACACAGTCCTCCAGAAGTAGCCTTACCAGGACAGAGTAGAAAGGGAGTATGACCTTCCTCGACCTGCTGGCTACATTATTCTTGATGCAATCTAGGATGTCACTGGTCTTCTTGAACACAAGTGCACATTGTTGGCTCATGGTCATTCTGTTGTCCACCAGGTCCCTGAGGTCCTTCTCCCCAGAGCTGTTCTCCAGCAGCTCAGCCCCCCGTCTGTACTTATACACAGGGTTATTCCTCCCTAGGTGCAGTACCCTACACTTGCCCTTGTTGAATTTCATAACATTCCTCTCTGCCCACCTCTCCAGCCTGTCCAGGTCATACTGGATGGCAGCACAGCCTTCTGGTGTGTCATCCACCCCTTGCTTTGGAGCAAGAGAGATTCCATCTCCATGTCTGTCTCTCTTCATCAGCTGTGGAGGGGGTAACTTGCT
This sequence comes from Hemiprocne comata, assembly GCA_020745705.1. Lineage (NCBI taxonomy): Eukaryota > Metazoa > Chordata > Aves > Apodiformes > Apodidae > Hemiprocne > Hemiprocne comata. The sequence continues at coordinate 150,038,827 of CM036586.1, read as the reverse complement.
CTGCTGTAAGCCTCTCTAAAGATGTCTGAAGTTAGATCAGTGTAATGGAGATAAGTGGGAGGAGACCTCCCTGTGTCTCACACAGCCCAACCACTGGGCTGAAGCTGTCTGCTGTGCCTTTTTACCCCAAGTGCCATAGATGCTCATACCTTAGATTAACTGACATGATCTTTAGGCATGGTGTTTAGATCCCAATAACTATACTTAACTATTTCTTCACTGGGGGAATATAGTAGGAGCTCTAACATCTAGCTTATATGTGAAGAGTGGAATCTGGAGCCTTAATTTGGAAGTAGGTCCCTCTCCCAGCTCCCAATTCAGTTAGTTAACCACAGGTGCCTGGTACATTTTGAGATGCCTAAGGCCTGTCCTGTCCTGCCTGGCTTCCAGCCCTATGCTCCAGAGGGATGTGGATTTCCTGTAGTTCCTGTGATATATCCATCAGTCCCCAGTGCATGTCTGCTGTCCCCTGGGGCCATCAGGCCAGGCCTACATGGGAGCAACTAACTTGTCACTGATTATAATGGGACATTTGATACCTCTGTCATGTGTAGACACCTCCCTGTTTATGGGTGTCTTAAATCAGCAAGCTGAGTCTTCCCCTACATTCCTCCCACTGTCTTAAAGCATTTCCTCTGAGACATAAGAAATAATAAACAATCCAGTAATAATCCCCTCAATATTATTGATTAATTTAGTCTGAGCAGTTAATTTACCAAATATTTTCTCACATGATTTTTTATCAACAGCTAAAGTGTTGTCAATAATTCTGAACTGCCAGCACTCTGTCTTCATTCATCTTTCTATAAAACAAAGTTGGAAAATACTTTTGCATCATTCCCATTTAATAACAGTTTATTGCACTTCCCTCTTTAAAAGGGGGTCCACTTCCTCTTTCACGCAGCACTCCTCTTATCTGATGCCCCTTTGGCTACCCTTCACTCTCTTCTGTTTTCTTGCTGATTTTATCTTTTCCCAGGGACTTGAGTGGAGCCTGACAAGCAGGCTTTCTAAAGCCACACTGCCTGCCTCTTCCCCCATTTCATTTTCTTTTCTTTGGGTGGGAGAGGCTGTAGGCAGACATGCTGCAACTGTGGTTTCTTTTAGAGTTCTCCAACTTTCTTAGAAATTCCTGTTGGTTTGTTTGTTTGTTGGCATCATAGTGACTGGTTTTCTTAACACCTTCCAAATTTTCTTCCACACCTCTTACCTTCTGTACTAAACATCTACTCCAAAACTTCTGGTTATCAGTGGCAGTCTCCTGAACATCTCCTTTTTGGGATTTGATTGCTTGAACTTGGATCATTGTGAATAACAGCATCAAACTTTCCTATTACTCTCACATGCCTAATTCCCCCCTTGCTGAACAGAAAAAACTCCAGGCTAACATCTTCTTTGGCAGAATTCCTGCTGTGCCAAACCCCAAAAAAATTGCAGATCAACCTTCGTGTCTACAACTGTGCAATACTGATTTAAAAAAAAAAATAAAGGGAACATAGTAGGTCAAGAAAACATGGAAGGAAGTTTGGGCGGGTATGTGGGTTGGGAAGGCAGGCAGGCAGGAAGACAGGTGGGCAGGAAGGCAGAAAGGAGGGAAGGAAGGCAGGAAGGCAGGCAGGCAGGAAGGCAGGCAGGCAGGCAGGCAGGCAGGCAGGCAGGCAGGCAGGAAGGAAGGAAGGAAGGAAGGAAGGAAGGAAGGAAGGAAGGAAGGAAGGAAGGAAGGAAGGAAGGAAGGAAGGAAGGAAGGAAGGAAGGAATAACTCCAAAAGGGAGGTTTTTACACAGTTCCTACAACAGCTACAATGGCTGGCAACACGGGGGTGTTCTACTATCTGAATCATGATGCAGCTGTGTCTGGAACTTAGAAATGCCTTGAAATTTGCAGTACCTATAATTGTCACATTGCCAATGTCAGGGTGTGATGGGGTGGTGCTCAGTCCCCGTAGATTCCCTCTCTGCCAAGCTCTCCCTTCATTTTCCCGAATAAAAATAATCTAACTCCCCATGCCCTGCAGCCTCCTTTCCTCATCTGACTGCACTCAACCACATTAATGTCCTCTGTCCCACCTCTGTCTCCTGCAGCCGAGCTGGAAGCTGTGCAGCCAGCAGCCACCCCCCACATGTATGATGACGTGTAGGGGCTCCCTCCTGTGCTGGTGCCCTTTGACGTTGTCTGGGAGATGCAAGGAGAGGTTGGAGTATTGCAGTGGGGAGGATGCCCACCTCCAGGAGTTGTGCTGGAAAGTGCACGCCTCCAGCACAGCTGGGACCATGCTTCAGGCAGCCTGATACAAGTGCCTCACATGCTGTAAAGGAAAAAAAATTAGGAGGTGGGAAGCTATCAAAACTAATAGAGGGTTTGTTCTGGAGGCGCTGGGCAGAAGAGGTATGAAGACAAAAAGATATGAAAACAAGACCTTCCCAAAGTAGATCGATATTGTTAATGTAACTAAGACCTTCCCAAAAGACAAGGGCACACAGTTCCTATGTTAGCTCTTGTGGTAGCAAGTTGTCCCTACTGTTCACATTTAAAAATTGACCTTTTCATCTTTCATTACTGCCACAGAGGTCAATAATCTAATGCATGAGGAGAGATACTGGCATCTGTAGGTTGTCCGGAGGATAAAAAAATAAGGTTGTGGTGTTCACTCCACTGCCTAAACACCTCTTTGTGAATGTCCTAAAACAGCCTGCTAAAATTTCTTCTACAGGGAGGAGATGGAAGATAAGGCAAGAACTCATCATTATTCATTCTACATAATTAATCAGCTGTGATAAGAGCTTGATGAAGCAACATTTGCAGGAATGCAGACTTTAAAAATAGCTTGTATAATTCCCTCCATGTTTTCAGTTTCAGTCTGCATTCATGCAGGATGTTATGCAAATCCATAATCACATCCTTTCCTCCCACACACATGTGCTTATAGGGAGGCCAACTGATACCTACAGAAACAAAACACACATACCCATGTGCACACATGCTTGTGTTGAGGTGTGTGCATTAATTTTAAATGTGTTAACAAATATTTACATTATTTCAGCATTCTTTTCAACTGCATGTTTCTGTGTGTGTTCTTACATACTATGCTGCTGTAACGTGCTCTAAGCACAGTGGTATCCATACATTAAGCTGCAGAGACATGGGTGAACATTGCTGGTGAGACATAGAGTAGATGTTCAGATGCATCTCTATTACATACGAACATCCAAAAATTTTTGTTCTCCCTGACTATATCTCACAAAACCATTGCTGCAAAGGAATTTTTAGCCTCTATTTATTATCCAATACATTTGAACAGGAAGGGGAAAAAATAAGAGAGGAAAAGAAGAGAAAAAACACAAAAATAAAACAAGGTAGAGATTAGTGAGGGCAAAAAAACAGTGAAATGTACTCTCAGTCAGTCTCTCTGTAATAAAGATTATAATGTGTACGATCATTTTTACTAAAGGAGTCTAAGATAATTATAGGTACACCATCCTACATCTGAAACCTCTTTCTCATATATACACACACACACACATATGTATATAGCCATATTTTCATATGTACTTGCATCTATACACATGAATCTGCGGATATATATGCAGCATATAAATACGACCCCAACTCCAAGACTGTCGCAAGGCAAGGAGACCAGCAAAGCAGATTCCTGACTGTCTGACAGAGCTGGGGAGCCAGTTTCTGTAATTTCTATCTCCAGCTCCCTCGAAATACAAAGGACAAATTTCTGCTTTACGTGCTGCTTCTGCAGTGCCTTACGGGCAGCTTTACAGCACCAACAGCATCAACAACAGCAGAGCAGGGATAAAGTCACTGAAATTGCTGACACAATTCCTCAGGTAGAGAAAGTCCTGTGGTTCCCCCCCCCAAAAAAAAAAAAAAAAAAAAAAAAGACCTGAGCCACCCCAGCCAATTTCTTTCCTCATTATGTCCTAATATACACCGCTGTCATGTCTTGGAAGAAAGTCAGGGCTTTCTACTGCAAGAAATAGCAAAAGGAAGGATAAATTGCTTTATCTCTGGCAGAAGTGGAACAGGCCTTCTGTCATATCCCCAAAGCTGCTCCAGGGAGAGGATTTCCTCACGTGGATTCAGGCAATTATTTCACATTGAATGAGGAGGAGAAATGTTTCGGCTTCTGCGACTGAACCTCCCTGGGGGTCCTCTACTGCCAACATCCAGGATTTGCTACTCCTGAGAGATGGGTCCGAGGGCTGATGTGATTTTGGTAGCCAGTGCCTGGTCTGGGGTGCTGCCTCCCCCAGGTTCACCCCGGCGATATCTCCCTCCCCAGGGTGGATAGGCAGCAAGCCACCCTTCATCCACATCTCAGCCCCAGGATGACAGAAACTGGGGTACCTGTAGCTGTATTTTAGACCCTGAGCCCAGCCTGGCCACCTCCTCCTTCCCATGAGATCCAGTGGCTGAGCTGATAAGCCAGCCAGCCCCAAAGCTGTCGAAAATTACAAGGGCATTACCAGGGTATGCAGAGATGTAGTTAGGAAAGCAAAAGCTCAGCCTGAGCTGAAATTGGCCAGATATGTCAAAAACTTCAATAAAGCGTTCTTCAGATACATTAACATACTTGCTGGGCAAGAGGAGGCTGCAAGATCATTTGTTGCAATTGTTACAATAAATCAAAGAGGTGGTTGCAGCAAAGAGTTCTGCTTTTCTACTTAGTTTATTGGCATCTGTTTCTGTAAATGCAATGGAATGACCAACAGTGATTCCCTCCACAGAACGGCCGTGGTATCGCTCAGCTCCATGCAGACTCCTTGTAAACTCGATGTTGTAATTAGTGGCCCAGCACATCCCTTGGTATCACTGACGACATCATTAAGTGAGAGACAACTATACTTTTGTCACCAACCCAGTTTTAATTTAGGACATAGAAAAAATGTTTTCCAAACTGTTTGCTTAGATTTATAGGCATCAGATTTTCAAATTTACTGGTGCGCACCCGCCATGAATACTGGATTTTTTGCAACTTACTGTTCTGGAGAATGAGTTGGTGCACAATGTGAGAAAAATAAAATTGGACATGTGAACCTTATGACCTGAATCCACCCATCTGTAATTGAAATAAATACTTGGGTGATTCAGTTCTACTTAATTGAAATGCAAACTGATTGTGAGTGTGAGAAATCCAATTTATCAATCTTTAACATCTCTAAATAGGCATGATCTTCATCTAAGTTTTCACATTAATTTGTAGCTTTGAATAAGTGGGAACATTTTAATTTTCGCTACATTCCCATGCAGTGTCTGAATCTCAAGAGGGATTTTTACCTAAAGTATAGTATCTGACTGACTGCCACCTTACTTTTAAGTGTGATAATTAGTCTCATGGTGGACTGAGGGCATTTGGGGCATAGCTCAGGGAGGGAAGAGAGGGTTACTCTACTTCCATGCAGCAGAAGCAAAACAGATTTGGCAAGCTCTGCAAAGTTGACAGTATTACCACAAGTAATTTGTGCATGAGAGGGTCCTGCCGAGCACTTGGCTTTTTCTGAGCACATTTTGTGCACACCTGCACAGGCTAATCCCACCAGGAAACCAAGTTTTTTGTATGTAGTATTGAAGAGATCAAGAAACTTCTAGGGAGCTTTATACGTAAAATGGGGTGCCTCTTTCTCAAGACATGAGGTTTGCTGAGGAGGGGTTATGACCAGCACTGCTAGCAGCAACCATTAGAAAAACTTAGGATAAACCATTTCTAAAGCTGAAGGAAGTGGAAACAGCTTCCCAAGGAGCAGGGTTCTTCAGTGACAGGGATGTGTTTGTGAGAGCCACTCCAGGCTTGTCCAACACAGAGGAGACCTGGGACACCTGTAGTACCTGGGGCTCTGGAAAAAAATTCTATACAGTGAATGCTTAAAACTCATATCAGGAGTGGGAACAGCAGAGACCTTGGCTGGATGAGATGCACCTGTGTGACACAGCTGTAGGTAAGCAGTTTCCCTTCCACTGTGTGCATGGACATTTTTGGTCGTTCACCACTAAGATGAGTCATTGTGACTCAGTGAGCTGTCGGCCCCCAACTCCATCTCAGGGTGTCCCCCTGACCACAGAGGCTGCTGCTGGTCCAAGGCATGGCACCCGGGGAGCAGCAAGAGCTACTGGAGCTTGAGCTGAATGGCACAAGTCATGGAATGCTTGACAATAAAAAAATAAACTGAAAAAGAAAAAGCTGAGGCTTCAGAGAAAATTAAGCCAGTTAAAAGCTGTGTGAGACTCGTGTGGGGGGAAATGAAAAAAAAACCAAAAGATTATCACAGTCCTCATCAGGGGAGCAGAGGGAGGTCTGAGCTGCTCCTTCTTATGGTGCTACTCCACTGACATGTTGCAGACACGAGATCACCTTCATCTAAAGTCAACTTTCCAGTGCTTGAAGTTGCTAATCCTGCTGAATAGCCAGGCCCCGAATGAGCTGCCTCTGAAGGGACCTGTCAAGCAATACTTGCTCATTTAACTGATTAAGACCTGTTCCTAGTTTTTCACTGGCAATTGATAGATCTAGTAGTTGTCTTCCCCCCTGCAAGATAGATCAATTGACAAGGAAACTATTTAATGACAAAGCTTCTAAATGCCTAAGTTCTTTCAGCATTTTAATAGTGGAGACAAGTTGTTCAATCAAGCATGGCGCTTAGTGCAGCAGAGCCCAGTTGAAATGTATCAGCCTCTTTAAAGAAAGTGCTTCAGGTCATGCTCTGGACAGAACATCCAGAGACACATTTAATGTGACAGGCTTTAGCATCCAATATCTATGAGGTCTGGTTGTAAGCAAGCTTGCAGAGGTACTCTGAAGGGCCAGCTGAGCTCTCAAGCACATAGCCATATTTGCTGATTTAACCCCCAAGGGAGCTGCTGTGATTCAAGAACTGGTGTGAAGGTGCAGATGGGCAGTCAGTGCCTTGTAATAGCCCTGTATTGGTCCTCCAGTTTCTGGCTCCAGGCTCTTGGCTTTGTTTCATATCTACATGAACATTTCTCTGGTCATAGTTGCATTAGGCAATGCTTTCTCACAAAGTTTCTGTGTTTTCTCTACCTTTACTAATTGGAAGCTCAGTAGATCACACTCTTGCTGCATAGACTAATTTATTTCTATATCTCTGCTCTTACACATTTATTAATTTGGCAAGGAGGAGATACTACATTAGCCTGGAAAGTTTGCAACCATAGTCTGCTAAATAGATAATCCCATTCATAATGAAATTTGACTGATTTTATACTTTTCGTACCTTCCAGTAGTGTACCAAACTTGCCAGCACTCAAAGAGGTGGTGTAAACTCTGCATGTTTTGCTGACACTGAGTAGTAAGTTCAGGTCAAGAAGAACCCACCTGACTCTTTGCGGTGGTGGCTCACTGAGAGAGGAGGTGACATAACCCAGTCTACTTTTAGGTAGAAAAAACACTCAGAAACAGAGTGAGATAGTAAGAAACTGCTTTCTCTGGATTAAATCCTGCTTGTCTTGTTCAAGCCAAGTGCTTATTTCAAAACTGAACTTTTCAAGCCAAGGAGGCTGCCATCTGCATAGGGTTAGAAAAGTGGGAGGACCCAGTCTTCTGTGCACTGAGTTATGTGTCCAAGTGTTGTGTTATATACACTGAGTTACAAGTTCACCAACAGCAGAATGACATTCCAGTACCCTGCTCTTGTTTTAGAGAAAGGGCAGGGTAAAAGCAAGCCAGGAGCAAAATCATGCCTTTCCCTTGAGATTTTCACAGCTTCTCATCATACCTGCTCTTTAAGTCAGGTAATACTTTTAGTCTTTCATATTTACGGGTAGTCTGAGCTGAAGACCCCAAAATACAACCTGCTCCAAAGCTGCAAGCTGTTAGAAAACATAATCTATTGCAGTGGTCTGAAATAGGACACTCTCTTGCCTTTGTCCATCTTTCTCTCTCTTTTCTCTTGGGCACTGAAGTTTGTTAATGCAGGCTGTCTTGCCTTTTGAGCATTAACATGAAATTTCTTTGCCTGAAAGACAGGTTAAGTCTAGTTAGCGTATTATACTGCACTCCTCATCTGTATCTAATTGAAAATTATAATAATTTCCCTCCAAATTTATCTGACCAAGGAAACCAAATAGTCCCTTTCTCGTTCCCCCAGCTGTATTACTTGATACAGGACAATAACTGATTCAGAGAGGATCCTCTATCACCACTGATGGGAGGCTCCCGCTTCAGCTGCGCCTGCTGCTGTTTTTCAGCCACCATCAAGATTAGAATTACTGTGAATATCACTTAGTCTGCCTTCTTACACTGAAGATTTGTCAGCCACAGACTCCCCACAGTGCACCAGCTGTCTCAGTATTTACTCCATTTTATAACAAAAAAGTTAAGGCTGTCAAAAAATCCCCAACTTCCCGTTTTTGCACATCACACACACCTGCAGCTATATTCCTTCAAGGCATGAGAATTCATCTGAAAATTAATTTTGGTTTTGAGGAGTCCTTAGGAAAAAAAGCCAAAAACCAAAACCAAACCAAAACAAAAACAATTATTCTGCTATTTTTGAGGTGAAAGAAGGGGAAATAGTAAATAAACTGAGCAAACTACTTCCCTAGCATTGAGCATGTGGTTTGCTCAAGCCTTCTGTGGAGGTGAAAGGAACATGGCAATGGTTTGAACACATCCAAGAACATGTAGCTCAGCTGGGTGCAGGCAGGTGTGCTCCTTTTCCACCTGCATTTGATAATATGCAAAGCAAATGCAGTCATCCGCACCTGTTTGTGTAGACACATCCTGACTTTTGAAGCTTGAAATTTGGTATAAAAAATAATCCCTTCTGTGCAGAGCAGGTGTTTGTGAAGTTGCATACAGCTTATTTGTAAAAGAGGATTCTGAAAGGTCAGCAGCCTGCACCAGCCCCACAGAACGTGCTGCAGACTTCTGGCTGCTGTTTGAGCGCACACAGAAATGGCATGTCTGTGGCTCACCAGTCTCGTTATTCATCCTATTGCCATGATCTGGCAAGTCAACTTGTAGTTTTTCAGGGGAAGTCAAAATTATAGGAATGCTGACAGTAATGCATTAATTAACCACTGTCTACTGAGGCTCCTCGTGAATTTCTGAAATGTGAGATTTCATTAGAATTGCTGTTTGTGTGTGGAGCTGCAGATGTCCAGCCAAGGCATTGATGGGCCACAAACAACCTTGTTCGAGTCATGGTCATATTCCCTTCCACCCCTTGTTGACTGTAATTTTGTGCAAGGACTTCTTTTGATGGCTTGAGTGACTTCAGCTTTCTATCAAGACTGCTATGGATAAAGTTGATCTTTCTAGTGACACGTCTACACCATGATGAGACAAAGGAACATCTACACTCCTAAGAAATTGTAATCTTATTTCAGGCTGAGTTTTTACAACCACACTGTCCCAAATCTTTTATTGGCAATATTGAGTCCCTTCCTGATGAAGTACCTTTTCCATCCCTAAGTACTTACTCAGGCTGGCCAAGATGTTTCTGAACCCCTCAATGATTAGCTGGCAGAGGATGAAATCCAAAGTCACCAGAGCCAAGCACTGTTCTCTTTTCTGGTCCTCATTTCTACTGGTTTTTAATCTTGGATCAATTGGTGTCCTTGCTTTGACATCCTTCAACATCTCCACTACAAATATTAATGACAACCTGCACACAAGCGGGGGTTTGCTAATGTGGCATTCAGAAGTAAACTCCTTCTCCTACCTCCCTCCTCAACATGACATTAGGTTGTTAATTCATGTAAACATATTTTTTTCTGCTCTTGTATATTATCTAGTCTTACTCAGAATGCTTTCCCCCCCACTTGGGAACACCTTGCTTTTCTAGTTGAGCTGATCCTTCACAACCCTTAGCACTTAGCATGGATGAGTCACATGAATCTTAAAGGATTTCTGTGCAGTCACTTGCAAGGTGCCGAATGTTTGGTGCCTTTAATTATCCCCAAAGTGAATGTTGCAACATGACCGCACCACCTGCATGGCTTGAGATCCAGAGCTGTGCTGGCCACATGATTGGCACTGGCAAGGCTTTGCTGCACAGCAGCATCTATTATACATGCATACATATGCATTCCTGCAAGACAGGGATTGCTCTGTGTAATGCATGCTGTGCCATGCTGGGGCTCTCCGGGCTACGAGCTGGTATGTCTCAGTGGTGCAACGCAGCTTTGATCCCAGAATCACTGCAATTATGTTCCCCTATTGCCCCCTGCAAACTGCTTAGCTAAGCCGAGAAGCCATCTGCACGATGGCTTGTGTTGGATGACATCTTGCTCCCATATCACTGCCATGCATCAGGTGGTAGCCAATGCTGGCTCCCAGACAGCCCTCGACCTGCCAAGCTTCACTCAGCTGGCCCCAGTTTGGAACTCCCCAGCTGTGGCTGCTGTGCCATCTTCATTTGCACCACAACACAGGCACTGCTTGGCTTGTCAACCAGAATCAGGTCCTTCACTCTGCTGCCAGCTGCTCATCGTTGCTCGGGCTGCGGCTCACTGAGCAGAAGGAGGCTGCAGGGGTGAGTGAAGCTGGGAATAATCCTCCCATGTTGGATGGTGTGTTTTCCCCACCACTCATGGTACCAGCTGCTTTTCCTGTCCCAGTGATGGACATTTAAATTGGATTTCAGAAAGCATGAAGGCTCCAAAAGTCATGACTTTCCCTGGTGGGGACTTGCATGCTGTGTAACGGGAGTCTACCCAGTTCCTACTTACATCTGTAATGATAATATTTGTTTACTAGCTCAGGCAGAGAAACAGAGCCAAGTAAATTGTCACTGTCTCATCCCTGTTTTGAAGAGCTCACTGTGATGATTATCATTAGGACATTGCCTGAAAATAAACCTGTTCGAACACAGGCAGACTGTGTGAGGTTGAGCCCAGATAAAGAGGGCATTTTTGGGCTTCAAAATCCCAGAGTAGGAAATCATAGAAGGAATTTGGGGAAGTGCAGATGTTCAGCCAAAACATTTTCTGCCTTAAAAAGAGAGGAGAGGAAAGGAAAGAGAGAGAAGATGTACAGAGCGGGAAGGATTGCCTTGTGGTTGAGGGTCTCAGGAGCTCTGGCCTCATTTCCCAGCTCTGCCCAGGCTTCTCATATAACCTTGGCCAAAGTCATCTCATCTCTCTGTGCCACCGCTCCTCCCCTATTACATGGATTTCCCCTCTATAGCACTACCCGTCTCTCCCTCTTTCTCTCTCCTCTGCCTGCCTCACCTGCTGAGACTGTAAACATAGGACAGACCGCCTCTGATTTCTGATTTCTCTCTGTTTGGATTTAATTGTCTCTGATTTTATTTGTTTCTGTTTGTACTGTAGCCAGCAAACTCCAGCAGACCCTATGGGTGGTGCCATAACACAAACAAAATACACAACTGTGTTTTTTAAAGCTTCTGTGTTAACAAAAATAAATAAATTCTGAAACATTTTACTTCTTATGAGCCAGTAGTAAGTTTTAAGAAAGACTGGCTTATTGTAACAGTGAAATGGCTTTGCTGTAATGAAAACATTAACTGGCAGATTCCTATGGCTTCACTATATGGATTTTTAGAAAATATTTTAAAAGTTGTAAGCTCTGTCTGCTGCATTTAAATATCTGAGCAAAGTCCTATGCTCAGGAACAGTAAACTTGGTTTTGCTAACAGTCAGCAGAGCCGTCCTCAGGTGAAATTCTGCTGTAAGCAGTAATCCCTGACATACGTCTGTTATCTCCATGAACTTGGTGCCAGTTACCTCACTGGTGATAGCCTTCTTCCTGGCAAGATGCACATTTCCATAAAATCACAACGTATCAGTCAGAAGATTCTTATGTTTGCTGCATTAGTGCTGTAAATTTGGATAGCTGGTGTTCACCTTAGAAGCAAGTAAAAATTATTTCAGAACATAAAATTAGAAAAACTTATTCTCTTCATTTTCATCTGGAGTGTTTGTTTTCCACTATCAATAAGCTCACTAGCAATAAAACTTGATGGTGTTCCATTAGAGAGAGAGAAGATGTAAATCAGAGTGTATGGGTACATATGGTTGTCATTGAGATTTTTACACACTATTGTTCTGACATACCAGCAACATTTTCCAGGCAGTAGCAGCTTTATTTAAGGTGAATTTTATAGTGATCTTTGCAACTCAGTAGAGCTGTCACATTGCCCAGAGATGTATGAAAGGCTCTCATTTCAGTCTGTACTCCCTTAGCCAGAGCCTTCTGGGGCCTGGGATCCCTCCGGGCTTCCCCAGGAAGGTGCCAGATGCCCCTCAATGCTCATTGTCCCTCACTTGGGCAGTGGCAGCATCCTGCCTGGTGAATGGGTCAGGCCCAGGCCCCAACCACACGATTCAAACCATTTCCCAGCTGACAGGCAGCCAGTACTTTCAGGTTTACTTGCCATAGCATTAGAAACGGTGCCTTGAGATTCTGATCTCCAAGGGATTAACCCAGAGTTTTATTTCTCTTACTCTTTATTTAGCCCTGTTTAGATCTCTTCCTACTTTCTTTAGGTCCATAGACAGGTGAAGAGCTGAGTATAAAGCCTTATGTTTACATTCACTCTCCATTTTCAGCTGGGGAAATAGTTTCACAGTGAAGGAATGACCAGATCAGCCAGAGAGGGTGGGCTTGAAACTCTGAGCAGAAATCCTGAGAGCACAACCTGAGGGGAACTCCAGAGACTCTGCTATTCACCTTTTTCTCTGATGGATAAGAGGGGAGGGCTGGCTATATGTTTTACAGTACTTCATTACTTCTATCAAGTAGGAAAGGGATCTAGGGGCTGCTGTGGCTTTTCAGTTTTGGAGATATAACAATACTATTCACAGGGCTCCTGAGCCAACGGCAAGCGCATCTTCACCGAAGCCACTTTAGAGTACTTGTTTGAACACAAACCTTGCATGAGCAACTTAAAATGAACTGAGATAAACCAGTCACTTTTATGTGCTTTATTTATTTATCTATAGATCCAAGATAAGCACTTGGCCAAACCAAGATCTCACATGGCCCAAGTTCAGCGTCTCAAAACAGGAACAGGTGAGAATGTGCCAGTTACCGGCGCTGGAGTCTCCTTGCCAGGTTCATAATTAAGTATAGATAGATACATGGCAGATGAAAGCACGCTACAGGGCTGAGGCAGTTTGCTATCATGGCACTGAAACATGAGAAGCAGCAGCTAGTGCAAAGACAGCCGTAAGGAGTGAGTGAAGCTCATTTGCAAGGGAAATGCAAATACAGAGCTGATTGCGTTCCCTTAAATGGGAAAGTGTGTTAAATCTGATAAGCGGGCTCTGGGTGTCTCCTAAGTGTGGGCTTGTCTCAGCACTTAGTTTCTGTTTTTCAGTGAGTGAGGGAGTGAATGCTGTTCTGAAACCCTGCACAGGTAAGACACAGCAATTATTTCCCTCTAGGTCTTCCACTATCTGCATAAATTAACATCTAGATAGCCTTTGTATCTCCCAAAGCACTCCAGATATCTTAACTAATTAATGCTCGCCACATCCCTCTAATATTAAAGAAAAAACTATCCTCATTTTGCTAATGTTGAAAATCAAGCAGGAAGATGAAGTGCCTAGGAGTGAATCCAGCCAAGCAGTTTAGTCACTGAAGTCAAAGGGACTAAAAATTAATCCTATGTTTAAGAGCTTCAGTGGACTCGGACGTGGGTCTTGCACAATGCTGACCACCTTACAGGATCAGGCACACCCAAAGCCACATAGGCATCAAGTGTGAGAATCTGACATGAAATTGCTCACCTGGAGCTCAGATTTCAGTGCAGTGTGTGAAGCCATCATACCATCTCTAAAAGAGACTGAAAATGAGCTGTGATGGGAAATGCATGCTTCTATAAGGTAGACATCAGAAAACACTCCTGGAATGCAAAGTTATTGCTCACATGTAAATGTTTTCTTCACTGCCACGTTTCCAAGAATGTAATACAAGAGTCTGGCACTTTCCAAAATGTCGCTTCTCTCTGTCAATACCTGCAATGCCTCTGGCAAAAAACATGAACTATCACCTGCCCTTTATGTACAGCTCGCAATGAAAATCACTGGATGTCCCCACACTTATAAAAATGGAGTCCGTTCTCCTAGAATTTTGAAATCAGTTTTCCTGGCTTCACAGCTGCAACATTACCAGATCTGAAAGTCCTCTCAGGAAGAAATGTATTGTAAAATAAAGGATTTAAAGGAGCCCTGCAGACAGTGGGGTTTGATTACCTTCATTTGCATATAGGCAGTAGAACGTTTTTAGAGACAAAGAGGGCAGAGCTGTACCTGAATCTTTAGTAAGTGCCATTTTTATCTAGTTCAAGTTCAGGACTAAGCCCAGATCTGATACTCAACAAAATTTACATGCAACATTCTCAGGGCTGCTTGAATATGTCTTTCCCATACAGATTTGCTGCACTTTATTGTTATTGCACAAGATTGCAACGTGCTCTTGTAAGCAGCCCTCAAATGCTCACATTAAACATTATTTTGATAAGGAGGGGCCTTATTTGGGGGTAATTATTCCTCAGCACCTGAATATGTTGAGTGAGGCATTGGGGTGCTTTTCTTTTCTCAAAAAAAAGCTCTTTTGTTGACATGGAAAATAAACTGTAAGCTCCAGAACAGGCTGGTCTATTGTAGAGTTCCCAAAATTAGGCTAAACAGCTGGTGACTCATTGTTGGGATATTAATCAGAGCAAGATAAATCTGTGTGCAAAGCAAGGAACATGGCTTATCTGATCGGGTTATTGACTGATTTTGGATTAATTTATGGAAAAGACAGGTGTTGATGGGGGTGAGAGCACAGATGCAGAAAGGAGTCAGGGCTCAGCTCAGCCAGCCATTCCTGGTGTTGATAAGCTAAAATGAAAAAAATGCCCGCAAAGACAGAGGAGGGATAAAGGGAACAGCAGGGCAGGGCAGCTTGTGCAAGCCTGGTTCTCACAGGAGGCAGCCTTTGTGTGAGCAGTCAATAAAAGGGCATGTGTGTGAGAGGTGCAAGGGTCAGTGATAGGGAAACCTGGGACTGGGCAAGTCTTGTGTAAGAAGCCTTTTTTTTCCCCTTACACCTACTCCATGCCAGCTGTGCTGTCATGACTGCTGGCAAGAGAAGCGAGTATTGCTGTTAAACAATCAAATCCCAGATAATCTGATGCAGTGGATCAGAATTCATTTGCCTCATTTTGCCTGTGCTGCACAACTGTCCAGCTCAAGGGTTACGAGCAAAATGAAGCAAAGACAGGGCGAGCAGTGATGTGTGGACAGAGGAAGCCACCACGGGGGAAGGAAGCAGCAACGCAGGGAAGGGCTGGTTGCAGTGGAGACATAGCAGCACTGCTCTCCTCAGACATAGTGAGGCCACCCACTACCAAGATGAGGGCTGTAGGAAACACCAAGGCAGAGAGAGCACTGAGATAACAACTTTTAGCAGCTCCTGATAAAGTTTGGCAGAAAATGAACAGAAAGCATAAATATTCTTCTTTCAAAAAGATTGCTTAACTTGACCATTTTGGGGGACTGTAGGATTTCTCTACACAATACAGATGCACTAGATAGACGTGGCACGAAGACGATCTTTGTTATATAGCACACATCTCCACAGTACAGTTATTGATGTGTTCTCCCTCTCTGAACTATGTAGCACTTACTTTTCACATGAGTAAACTAGCTTTAATATTGGCTTTGAATGTAGATAAATACACTGAGTGTATAGATTTCTCTTCATGCCTGTAATACTGCATGCATCTCTGGCCTGGATCTCTGGCTTTTCACACTGGTAGCCCATATCTAATATTGATTTGGAAAGCAGATAGATAGTACACACATTATGGATTTATTTCAGTTGATTCTCTGTTGGTTTGGAAAGCAGATAATCTGCAATAATTAATTTCTCCCATAACACTACATTTTGCTCATACAGGGCGACAAAATAATGTAACTAATATCTTCTAGGATACTAAGTAACTTCCCTTCCACTGACTGTAGCTTCTCTTCCTCAGCATCTAATGTCTGTGTCTGTCTCAGTGAAATGGCTGTGCACTGTCATAGCAGGATACTTTCACAGTGAGACATCCCATCTGTCTTCCTTTCCCACGGCATTGCAAGTATCCCTTTGCTTGAATACCAGTTGCTGAGCCTGCCTTTCGTCTGCAGGCTTTTAAGTGGGGATGTTGTAAAAATGCGAGGCTGCTGGGTTTTTGGTTCACTTTTTTTCTCTCATGGCTTGGAGGTGGCATTTGGTTTTTACTCAGGGGTGGGACATAGGTTGAGACAGGTGGTGTCTGTGAAGCTTGTGAGAGCATGGTACCACTGAACAAACCAGTGGCCCCGCACTGCACTGCACTGCCCTGGGTGGTGGCACAAGCTAGGATCCTCAGCACATGACAGCTGGTGGCACTGCACCTCAGTGAAGATGGTCTCCCCACAACAATGTGAAAGATGATGGTCATGATAACACACCAAACCACAGCTTTGTGCTCATGGCCTGAGCTCCTTGGTTTAATATAGGTTCAGTGAACTCTTCAGCAGACCTGCTTACCTAACACAAGCAGATCTTGAGAACCAGGAGCCCAAAATACGCAGGTAATAACCTCCATGTTTTGTGAGAGGCCCTTTTTATCATAAAGGTTGAATTCTCCAGCTGCATTTTTACAGTCCACCAAACAGGATTTGGTGTTTTCCAGTGTAAGGTTAGCAGGTTGTGCCATATGGCTATGCTGGGTGGCTGCCACCTCAGCAGGACACCTGGTCTACCTGCCAGAGGGAAACAGGCACTCATAGAGCCTCTTTCAACCCACCTTGAGGGGAATATCTAAAGCAAGTGAGGGGATTTATGTCCATGAGGGGATTTATGTCCTTGATTTGTCTGTTCATAACATAGAGTGACCAGATCACACAGAGATGTCTGCAGTACGGACGTTTGATGAATCCTGCCTTTGGTGACTAATGGGCTGGCTCTCACCATTGAAAAGCAAATGAGGCATGTACAAGGGCTGGCCACTTTATCTGCCATATCATTTCTCCAGTATGATCATGTATAGTACCAGCCATCATGATAACCAAGCCGAACTGTTAATAAGCCTTAATACTCATCCTATGTTAAGACTTGTTCTGTGCTCACTTGTTTTTGGCCTACAAAACATTTTCCACATGCCCATTTCATTATCAGCCATGCTGTTTGTAATCCACCTGCTTACTTTAATAGGATTTAGTTGTCAAATAGGATTACCTTTGATTTATAACCAGTATTAGCTTCCTTAACACCTTCCTGTTCTTTGTTAGCTTCATCAAAATTTCTTAAGGGTTGGCGTATGTAGGTTGGACTCGTGGTGAGCACACCTACATTTTCCAGTCTCCATGTAGGTGGCTGGTTATATGCAGGCACCATTGCAGTAAGTGGCAGTTTAGGCCTCTGCAGAAGTCTACTACTAAATACAACTGTCTAATGACATTGGAAGCATGTGGATGGACAGAAAATGTGGGGCTGGGAGATATTACACAGGGCTGCTGAAGAGCTGTGCTCTTTCGGAACTGCTCCTGGAGATGCTGGGGGACTCCAGGGCTTCTCAAATGGCGTGAGACCCTGACGTGCATGTCAGAACATTGATTCCCTAGTAGCCAATTGTCCATGCCCTGGATATGGTCTTAACCAACTGGGAACCACAGAACACCACTTTTACCAGTGACAGGCTTCTAGGTAGCACCATGGCCCCCTCATTCAGGTCTTCATCTTCTGTTGTGTTTTGGTTTTGGTTTGTTTTTTTCTTACAGCATTTAGAGGATGCTATTCAGAGTTTTTATGTGTCAGTGAGAGTAAAAGCATAATCACATCACTTCTTGCTTTTACTTCCCCCCCGCCCCCTCCATGCAAATAGTTGCCAGTGAGGTTTGGAGGGCTTTTTTTGCTTCATATCTATATATATTTATTTTATGAATCCATATAATGTTCACTTTTCATTCCAGGTCACCAGACTTCACAAGGCTGGTCATAACTTTAGCTCAGTGTCATAAAATCTTCATTTCCTGCCTATAGCTGCACTTATACTGAAGTTTAATAGGGGCTTTTATGAAATTTTTGAGCACAATGGAGACAAAAATAGGCAAAGCACAGGATGTTCATCAGGACTTCTTTGTAGAAGAGCCTGAAGCTGCTACCTCTCTCTGGATCCCCATTGTTTCCTAACTTCAGCCCTTCAGGGGGAGACGTATCCTTAGCCAATTGACAAGAGGGAAAGCATGCTGCTATAGGAAGTCTCTTACTGTGATTTCTCTGCATGAAAAATATGTTTCCTTCACTCTGATACTTAGCTTTCATGGAGTGGAGTAAGGATAGGATTATAAAATCCACCTGTCTTCAACTCTCTTTTGCTAGAGGAATGAGACAGAGGAAGCCTCTCTGCTATCTATATATGAATGCCAAAAATATCTAGGTCATACTAAGCTCCTGGTTGCATCTCTATCTATTGCTTGAAAGTTAAAATGTATCTTCTATTACCAAGTTTTTGTCTGAGGTAGTATTTGATAAATTTAAGAGAAATTATCTTAAATGCAACTGGAGTTGAACTAATTTTGCTTAATTAGCACTTTTTTAACATCAGGGAATAAGAGCAGAATGCAGAGAGACTGCTTTAATAGATTGGAATTATTTTATACTGTGTGATAAGACTTTGTGCAACTACAACTAGCAGGCTTAACAGCTCAAACTCTCCTGGCTTTGAACACTGAAAATGCTGTTAAATTATTAAACTTAGTCCCAACTGGCAAGGACATTCAGTGTCTGAAACCTCACCAAACCTCAAGGCAATTGACAGCAGAGAGTATAATGAACAGAACAAAGAGAAATTAAGATTTTGTTTAAAAAAAGTGATTCTTCAGTTCATCTCTCAAACTGAAAATTTTAAAAACATCAGCTATGAAATATGAGCCAAAATTAAAACTTTAAAAATTTCTGCTTTGAAGCAAATTATAACAATTATCACTTCAGGCTGAAGGAAAACATATCAAATCTATTTCAAGCATTTTAATCCCTGATGAAATGAAGTGCAAAGTACAGACAGCATTCAAAGTGCAGGGAAAGAAGTAAAGAATGTAGTGCTTGTTTTATACAAAGGCTCAGTGGTTAAATATAAATTGAGCCAGAGGCAGACAAGGGGAGAAAGATGGATGGAGCAGAGGTCAGGGCATTCATCTGGGACTTGTAATGCCAAGGCACCAGCTCCTACTCCAGTAACTTTTTAGGTATGAAGAGGAGTAGCATTAACAGGAGCATCCTTATATTACACAGCCGGGTGTTTAGGCACTCTGCAGATGTAAGAAGGGTAGGTTCAGATCCACTCTGGTTATGACAGGAATAAGAACTGGATTTCACGTATTCTAGGGATTGCTTTAATCTCTGGACTTTGGGCAAAACATAAGAACATGAGCAGCAATACTTTCTTCTCTGTCATGGTTTCATGCATGCAAACCACCCATTTTTCAGTATAACCAGTTCTGCTGGTTCGAAAGCCTAGATATTAACATTTACTAAAATGTTAACTTTATGTATGAACTTTCCAAAGTGGAAAATATTTCTGGGTGTTGTAGGTAGAAGTAGTGAAACACTCAGGCTGTGATAATGAAGAAAACTTGATGGTATGCTATGCACACCAGCTTCCAAGAGCTGGCTCAAATGGTGTAAGTGGGGGAAGATTATGCTAGTTTAATGTGGGCATACTTCTAAAATACTAGATTTCTGCAGAATCAAGTAAAAAAGTGTTTCATTCACACGGTAGAAAAATAGGGTTAACCAAGTTTTCTGTGTGAGTATTAGATGGAGACTCTATATCCTACCACAATATGTCTCTGACCCTACTGAGAGATTCCTCCCTCTTGGCATCCTGTTCCTGCCATGGGATGTCAGCGTGGTCTTTGAGAGATGCTGCCGTTCCTCTTGGCTCTTAGCACCTGTGACTGGGAATAATTTGGAGTAGCAGCTTAAAACGCTGCCACCCTACTGCCAAGGAGCAGCCTGGGAATCTCAGCCGTGTTGCATTTTCTACACTGACAGCTAGTCAAGGTCAAGATGTCCTAAATGTTTACAGGAGATCACTGATGAATGGAGAGCTGTTCAGACATGCTGAATTGCAGATAGCTACTTTAACTGACTTAATTAGTACATGCTCAGTATAAATGCTGCGTGAAGATGAATTTTGCTTCTGCTAGCAGCTAAGTGGTTTTTATCTAGAGGCTAAATAGATTGGAAAAAAATTGAGGTATGGACCAACTTCAAATAAATCATAAAAGGAAGGTGAATAAATGGAGAACCAAGCGCAAGATTGAAATACACACGGTGTTTCGACAGCATAGAAATATACTGTGCACTTTCATGGTAGTGTCAGTTTTCCAGGTCAAGCAGAAAGAGTTATGAGAGAGTTTGACCCAGTTATCACTGAGACCCTCTGAGGCAATTCAATATTGGATTACTGCTAGTAAAGGGCATGCAGAACAGAATACAATCTTTCTACTAATTGCTGTGAGCCTGCAAAAGCAATTTTTTTACTATAACAAAGAAAGCCAAGTGTTATTCAGGACTTTTGGGTCCTGCTTAAGAGCTGTCACCAATAGCAGGTGCCAGTAATAAATACAGACACATTTCCAGAAATGCAATAAATATAGAGGTGCGCTCCGTTTTTCCCATCAGACCCATTGTAGAATAGGATATATACTGTAAACAAAAGGAAAAGGAGTATTTTCATATTCTTCAAAGATACATCTGGAATTTATCAATCCGTTTTAAATGTCTTGTTGTTGTTGTTTCTTTTTCTCCCTCCCACTCAGATAACACCAACCCCTGGCAATACCCCACTCGCCCCACAAATAAGCAGAGTGCTGAGAAGCTTATGGAGGGTCTGAATGGTGCTGCACTGCTTTCCTTCATTCTCCCTGGAATCCAGAGAGAAGAATCCTTTGTTAGAGCAGCAGGATGCAATGTAACCACATCCCTACATTTTTATGGAGGACACTTCTGTCTTTTATGTTTTGTCACTGCAGGAGAAGCTGCCCTATTTCAGTTCTTCCTTCCAGAAAGAAAGAGATTGTGCCCTGTAGCAAACTATTACATGGGAAGATCCTGTTTTGAATGCAGACTTCCTCTTTTATGACAAATTATTCCTGTCTACTCTACCAAGGACACAGAAACATTGGAGAGACGCTTGACAGCATTCTTCTCCCCTAACCTGAGGCATCTGCCATGTTGATGGCTCCACCTGAACTAGACTAGGGTTCCCTTACTAGACTAATGGATAGAAACATGCATTTCTAGTTCGTGAGTCATCTGATCTGGTTTGGATGATTACCTTAGGACAAGATGAATCACAAGGGAGAAGGGCTCATTTCTTTCTGCTGATAAGAAAAAAAGTGGCTGAGAGGATATCTCTGATGGAGACATCTCCTTTGTAGATGCCTACATTTAAGTAAAGTGAATTGCACCCTCTAAATCAGAAAGATCGGGAATTAGTGTCTGGCACTAATTCCATAGAATATCAAGGACAACCCACTTTGCTGAGACCATCTAGACAGTTTAACAGTGATTACTGGGGGTCTGTTAAAAAATTTCTGGTAAGACTCTGCTTTCTCCATGGGTATTACTCCAAACAGGATAAGAGTTAGCCTACTAAACAAGCTTCCAGGAGAAAAAGGGTTACTTCTTTAGTGCTGAGATTAATCTATCATTTTGTGATTTTAAGGAAATCTTGAAGCTTAACTGCTATAATGAAAACGTACAAGAAGATCACACTAATAAAAACCACACAAAAAAATTAATTTAGGTAGCCTTATTCCCAAAAGTCTAGCTATGCCTCTCGAATCATTAGTGCAGAAGAAAGCATTACAATTTTTCCTTGCTGTGTCTTAAAGACTGTCATTTTGATGTAATTTTATTACTGGCTCCTACAAATTGCTGCTACTTAATTTAAATACCAAGCCTACTAGAAGGCTTTGTAGCTTTTGTGAAAAATGCAGGATAAAAACATTGCTTGGTGGGCCTGTCTCAGCTGCAAGATGCCTGGAAATTTTAAACAAAACACAGTAATTCCTCCTGCCTCGCCTTTTATATGAGCCATGTCTCTTGGAAACAGATACTTGAGCAACCGAGGGCAGGTACCAGTGGTGTTAGTCAAGTATTGGCTGTGTATTAACCATCTGTCAACAAAAAGGAGAAACCAGAATCATATGATCAGCCAGCACTCAGAGAGATCAAGAGGGTGTGATCCAAATGACATGATTCAAAAGGCTCTTTTCTGCATTTGAACATCTGCATGCAGAGAAACATTGCTACTCAGTTTCCCTACCTCATTGGGTAAGGACTGTGAGAGCACACACAGATCTGGTGGCCCTGAAAGGGTATGCTCCAGGGAAAGACCCCTAATTCAGCTTACTATAAAGGAATATAATTTACTGAAGTAGTCACCATTTGGAGCACAACATTTAGATATGTGACTCTCAGTAGATTCTGGGTGCAAAGCTGACCCAGCAGCAAGAAACATGGGGATCTGTGAGACCATAATCATGCAGTGGAGAAATCAGTACTGGGGAAAACATCTTCTTTCTAAATGTGCAGCTTTCTTGTACATTCAAGGGCATCCAAGACTTATCTCTGATTCTGAAAACATATTTGGGTTAAATTAACGTTGAGCCAAATTAATACTATTGGTGTTAATAATTGTAATACCAAAAAAGTATACATATCCCTTTTGTCTAAATTTATTCAGCTGTCCTTGAAAAGATGCATGCACCTTTATTAAATCAAATGTATTCCATTCTCTCATCAATTTTGCTTCTGGTTTTTGTTCAGTTTTTTGCTTTAAGAACAATTCAGGCACTCCTATTTAAAATCAGGTAGCTAACTGCCTCATGTATCCAGCTGATACAAAACGCCTATGAGTTGCCTGTGATATATTCACTGAGGATGTAGGACACTCAGGTATTAGATGAGAAAACTATTGTCATTCTTTGTATAAAGAAGTCACCATACAAAGTTTTTTTCAATGAGTCTTTGTCCTGTTGTAAACAGATACTTCGATGAAGCTTCATTAAAAGGCACTGTAACAAATAAAGACCATGCTACATTAATAAGAACTTTGTAGAATTTTGAAGCTAATACTTGAAAGAAGGTAAAATCAAAGTTTCAGTCCCATACATAGCCCTAACTGTTATTCTTAACACCAGGGACCCTGTACCTCAAAAAGTCCTTCTAATGAGCCCTCCTTGGCCGACCAAATGCAACACTTCATCCGAATGACAAGTGCCTGCCACAAAATGCCATCTCCTGCAATCTAAATGAAAAGTTACATGTTGCTTTGTATCAGACAGATATGGGATACTAGCTGAGTACAAGGTTATCTCCATTTCTACGTGACTCTTGTTGACAGCACAGCACTTCTGTCTTGACTGTCACGTAGGTTCCATGCACATTCAGAGCCCCCCTTCCAACACACATGCATTCAACTCATCTGTGTTTAATCCTTCCCCTCCTTTCCCCTCCCTTATGCACTTCCTGAAATATCTTAAATATATGCTGTCAGTCTGTGAACTCTGATATTATGCCTCAGTCACTCACTCATAGGAGCTAAATGAAGTATGACTAGAAGGTAAGTGGGAGGTAATAGGATGGAATTAATGTCATTTTGGCGGATCTCAGTTTCCAGGCATCAAACCCATGCCTCTAATGCCCTGAAAATAAGAGGTCCTGGGTGGACACATATGTTATGCTACTGCTTAAGACAAATACAGCAGGAAGACATATTACTGTTAAATATTTTATTGATTCATTCAATAGATAAAACAATTCAGCTATTTCTCAAGTCCAAAAAAGCCATACAGTGCATCCCATCTGATCCTGATTTATTGGTATTCATCCTTCCCAATATGCGTGGAGTCCTTTTGGCAGGGGCTGACGTTCTCTCGTCTGTTGTATCCTGACACACATCTGCTCAGAAGTGTCACTTGTAGGTCAGGCACAGCCAGAGCCACAGACAAATAGTATGAAGGCAGATGGTTACTAACTGCATTCTGGGTAAGATTTTGGCTGAACAAGGTAATCTCTCAAACATATTCCTCGTTTCTCTGAAGTTTTTTGCACCATTTTTTAAAAAATGGTGGTAAAATCTGGACACTGAAGATTTCTCTGCTGCATGCTGCAACTTAGCATTGCCAACAACCTTCGTTATTCGCCAAAGCTTTAGCAGCACCATATAATTTAGCTATGAATTGTTCACATATCAGTCTTCAGAGAGCTCCTAAAGGGGGCATTTTTTGATAAGGAAGAATAGGATAGAATCCTTCCATCCTGATCTCTAGTGTAAATGATAAGCCCATCACTCACACCTAGTCCAAAATTAATAACATAGTCTAGGAATGTCACTGCTGGAGTTTGAGTCTCTGTTGCTTCCCACGTTTTATTATCATGACAGCTTTTCTTCAGAGCAACATAATAGTTTACCTGAAAATGCTGGTTCCTGTTTCTATTTTAAATGCAGAACAAGAGTTGTGGCTAAAGATACTAATTTCAAATTAGTCAATAACCTGAATATGAAGGTTGTTTTAGTTCAATTAAGATGCTGCTTGAGATTTTGGTATTTTGGGATTTATTTCCAACGTCTACGTGATATGCTTAACAATAATAATGTAGAGCTGATAATTGTACCTTGGACTACTGTGTAATGTCTACAATGTGAGGAGTGTTTACCCTGTAAATCTTAAGTACAATTATGTATCAGCTAGTGATTGTTTAGCTTCATGAAAGGCTACTACAATTAAATGATCAAGCATATGTGAATATTAATTCCAATTTCATTGTCATTGTCCTTTTCTCCAGCCATCTATACTGAGTGAATAAAGTGGTAGCAAGTAATTTCCCCTCACCTTTTATAAAAATCTCTTCAACTTTGTTGATGTGTGATGTGATATTGAAATAATAATTCAGATAAATATTTATAGGTATTTCTGTTCTCTAGATATACATTGATTGGGTTCATCTGTTCTGTGCCAACATGGATATTTTTTGTTGGCTAATAATAATAGTAATTATAATGGCAATACTAATACTGCTCTTCTCTGTAAGGCAGGTTGATATCTCTGGGTGAAAAGTGCCATAGAACTAAGTAATATACAATTATATCATATATATTACATCATACAGGTTACTATGTTGTTATACGATGTTACTACATCGTGTTACCTATGTTACTGTATGATGTAATGTTGTAAACACTGTTATATGGTGTTATTACAACAATAACTTATTTCAATAATTTTCAAAATTTGGACTTCTTAGATACAGTAACACTCTCTTTTGCTTAAATGCAAAGAATCCAAAGTGGGCAGAGAAGTCAGGTTTATATGAGAAGACGCCATTATCTGCATGATCATTGCTTTTCCTGTTCAGAGCGTGAGTGCAAATGATTGGACTCAAGCCTTAGGTTTTCAGATTTCAAAGCCGTGTGATGACAGAAGGCCCAGTTCAGCCAAAATTCCTATTTACTTCATTCTTTTTGCCTGTGTAACATGTGCAGGATCTGTGCCCCACACTAGTTCCAGCTACTTTGATGTCGTGAATATTATCTGCAGCTTTTGCACCACTACAGGGTGCCAGGAGATGTGCTTTTTAATTGTCGTGATTAGGACTACGTCTGGCTGCTTTACTCAAGAAAATCCATCCTCCTACTTGGCATCAGCACACAGCTACCCACCCCTTCACAAAATTTGCTTCTCCAGTGAAGTACCCCAAATTGGTAAACAGTAGTTGAAAAGATGCCCATCTGCTCTATGAACGCCCCTGTTAGCAGTCAGTAATTGTAAATACAGCAAATGGTATTTTTAATATATTGCAATCACATTATTACAATCAGTTATTTTGTGAAATGGCTGGTTTATAATATGACTGCAACACGTACATAATTGGACTGTCTCAGAGGAGACAAACTGACAGGACACTTGCTGAGAAAACTGAAAGGTCTTTGTACAACTCCAGATTTCCTGAAAAAATAAAATTATTGAAAAAGTATTTTTTTTTTTTATTTCTTTCTTTTGGCAGCTCATTCAGAATGATGAGACATTCCATATTGAAAGTCAATGATGGCAGAGACACAGGAAAAAAATATTTGCCTCGTTGAAGACTATAGGATTTTGGCCTTTGATTTCAATGGGCGAGAAATCAGACCATGATTTCTATGGGACACAGAGGATCACAAGCTACAGAGGAATAGAAACTATCCTCAAGACAGCCAGACATTGCATATGCAGTGGAACATATGGAATTTAGGGAACAGAGCACGAAGAACTTCAGTGACACAAAGGAATCTTTGCAAGGTTTCAGAGCAAGAAGGTGGTAGTACATAACTGAGTAAAAAAGCACAGAAATTAACCAGTTTCTAAATAGCTGGTGAGAAAGAATGTTATTCCTTTTTTTCACTGTGGTTTTGTGCAAATGCCTGTACTGCACACAGCAGATGCACAAAGGCAATTGCATGCCAGGTGTATGTGTAGGCCTCGAAGACCCGACTCACCAGCTGTCCAGACGGGAGACCTAGCTAAAGGGTGCCATCAGGCCTCTCCACTCAGGCTTCCTTATTATGAAATCCATGAAAACCAAAGAGAGAGGTGTTAGGTACTGGGGTCTCATCCTGACACACGCACCAAGATGTGGCCAACAGCTCTCCTGTGTGACTCCATTTGGATGCAGGCAGATTTCACCTTTTGATCTTTTCTCAAGCACTGCATCCTCACTGTGCTGCTTTCTAAGCAAGCTGCTGCTTAACTAATGTTCCCCTGAGACAGACTGCAATCCTGCCCATTCACTTGAGACTCAAAAGAATTCTCCAGGATGAACAGATCCCATTTACAGTTTTGCCCAAGGATATTAAGAGAGGAGATGGTTTTCTGTGTCGGGTCTGAGGTCTGAGGATATGCTAAGCAGGGACAGCAGGACTCTGCATCCAACCTGTAGTGGACTTGTGGGAAAAGTTGGGACAAAGTAACAGTTCATTAAATTGTCAGTGCATCCGCTTCCAAAGACAAGCAAAAAGATTAATAACTGTGTCTGTGTAGTGCTTTGAAATCTATAGATTAAATTTTTGTGCCTAAAGTCATGTGCAGTGCTAAATACTATTATTGTCTTCTGAAATTAGAAACACCTTCCAAACAATTTCAAACCCTTCTCCCACATAATCAAATAAAGGAAATTAATCTTGGCCACAATTAGCTTTCTATCCTCATCTCACAACCTGCTCTACCTGCTACTTCATCTGACCTGTTCCTACACTTCACTGATCAAATGCAGTTGTGAGCTTATCCATCATCTTGCAGCATAATGAAGTGTAAACATTTTCTGCATCAATCTATCACGTAGGCCATAATTTGGAGTTCAAAAGGCTTGCATCTAAGACAATTTTAAGCTTTAATCACAACCATACTGAATGATGGGCTACTTGCCATCAAGCAGATATGTTTGCCCTTTGCTGCTGGACATTCTCAATGAGTGCAGAAATTCTATAATTTGAATAAACATTTGGAATTGACCAGAATTTTTTTTAAAAAAGCCAACAACAAAACAATCCCGAATAATTTTCCCAACATAACCTTTTTAAATAGCTGTCCCTAATGTCCAGATTACTATTTGAGGTGAGTACAAGGGAAAACATGATAGCAAAATTATCTCAATGACCTGAAAGCAGATGCTGAAAGCAAAGATTCAAGACTATAGATGGTTATTCTGGGGGTATTGCCTGTATCCTTCAATTTTGCCTCATATAGTCCATTGCTGCATAAAGATAATTTCAAACACCCTGCAAAAAAAAAGCAATCATATGCAATTCCATGTATACAGCTGAAGTAATCAAGCAGCACTATAGCACTGGTATGCTAAAGCCAAAACCTGACATCATTGGTTTTCAATACTGTTGTGAGATAATATTAATAGTAACTGACTCCAGCATCTGGTCCTCAGGAAGGAAAAACAATCTTTCACCACCAGTCCTCACATCCAGAGTACGTAATATTGAATTCAGAATGGCCAAATTGTAAAATGTGTTACGAACACCAAGGGACATGGAAGACATGGGGGAATATAAGGAAAGCAAGAGGAAGACAACAGAAAGCCCAGGTCCAGCAGCTCGCAAGGGAGACAGGCAACAATGGCCAAAGTGTTCAGCAGCCTCGGTCACCATAAAATGGGGTTAATTAGAACTAGATATTTATAACCATTTTAACAAGGGAATAGAAATGCAGGATGAGCTTGCAAAAGAAGAGCGTAAACAACATTGAGATAAGTGGAATTATTCAAGTTGGTAACACTCAGTGAAACACACACTGAAGAACTCGCAGAGCTTCCTAAGCAATTTCTGATTATCTCACAGTCATCTTCAAGAGCTTACAGGACATCTTAGAGAAATATAGAATGGCAAATATGGCACATGTTTTTAAAAGCTGAGAAAGACTCCAAGGAAATAGAGCTCAAGGAATGCAACTTTGGTGCTTAGGACAAATTATTAAGCAAACACCACCAAAGCATCTAAAGGGTAATGGAATGATTGAAAACCAGCAATCGTGCAGTTAGCAAGAAGAATCATGTAAAACCAATCTAATTTCATTCTTTGACTAAATAATTTGCCTAGGGGATAACAACAAACATTATTTGCTTTGACTTTCATGTGGCTTTTCACACTCCTCTACATGGCATTCCTCTGAGCAAAAATGAAGATAGGACAAGACTCAGCTTTAGATTCATGCATAAAAATGTCTCTTGTTTACTGTGTAGGTGTCTACATGTAACCTTGCCATCTAAGCTTCCTTTGCAGGGAAGAGATCTAGGATTCAATGCAGTTGCCCACATAAAGGCATCTAGTACCATCTGAGATGCTTCCTGGCTGACCTTCAGCTACCTCTTCAAAGACGGGTGGGCCTCTACAGGTCCTGTGTCAGATCTGCCAGCCCCATACAGCTGTCCTGAGGGCATCACTGTACAGTCCAGAAGACAAGTCCACCTTTCTACTCATTGCCCACTTGAGAATAAGCAGAATAGCTCTCCAGCCTCCACACACGGTAGCAGCAGCTTAGACACCTACCTCATAAGTGGATGCATACACTGAGGGAAAAACATGCTTAGAGTTTTAATTTTTATCAAACCTGTATTTCAAATAATGTTCAGTGGGGATTTGCCTTAGGCTTGGTCCTGTTAAGCAACTTGTAGGATAGAACAGAAAACATTTTCTCTGCTGTTCATAGATGACAGCCAAGTGGAAAGGGATGCAAGTACTTTGAAGGACAGGAATAACATTTTAAATGATTTTGACAAGCTGGAGAAGTGATCCAAGGTCTGAAGGGTGTTCAGTAAAAAGAAATGCAAGGAGCTTCCTTTAGTCATAAGATGTGAATACAAAAATACACAATGGAGAACTAACAGTAAGTCACCAGTAGAGTGGAAAATAATTCAGCAATTACTATGATTCACAAGCTAAAAATGTGTGTGTGATGGTGCTGCAGAAAAGACAACTCCCAATCTTGGATTTACTGGCAGGAATGTTATGTGCAAGACACAAGAAGTATTTAACATGGTCTGAACCATAATTATGAGGTCCCCATTAGAGTGTTACTCTCTCCAGGGCTGATAACAACACTATAAAGAAAGATATGACAAGCTGCAGAGAGAGTAGAGGAGAAAAATCAGTGTGACAGAGGAGCTACAAAATATTATTTATGCATAAATTCATTAATTTTGGTGTGCTTACTATGGGGAAGACCATGGGAGAGGGGCCAGGGGATAGCAGGAATGCATACCCGTATCCCCAGCTGGTCAGAGGTTAAATAAGAAGGAGGGAGATCAAAATTCCTCTGTCTGCTAAAGGCAGGACATAAGATAATTGGCCTGATTTGCATCTGTGAGATGCATTTAAATCCTGGCACCTCCTTATGGGAGATTTTTAGGAACAAGTTTGACAAAAACAGAAGGCTAAAGTTGCTCCAGAGTGACAGGAGTTGGACTCATGGCTTTCCTGTAGAGAGCTGCTAGAAATAGCAAAAGTGTGTCAGAAACCATTGCCTACCCCATCCCCCTACTTTGGGGATGCAGACATAAACACTTTTTGATGGAGGTGGCTGAGGGGCAGGAAAGGAGGAACCTGGGCCTGGTGGCCTTTCTCTGCAGGAGGCAGGAATTTCCAGGGCCCACCATAACCACACTGTGGAACCAATCTGGGACTTGTGGGGTTCGTGTTTCTATGGCTGTTGAGCGAACACAATATGTAAATGCTCTATTAATTTTATCTTTTCATTTGCTGCCAAGGTGGAGTGATGGGAGTTTTATTATAGTACAATGTAGTTCTTTAGTAAGGTACTTAATGACCTGTCAGGATTTCTGTAATAAACTTCTCTTTCTGAGTGTTAAGTAATAACTCACTGCAAGATGAAGAATATTTTTAGTCATTGCTCAGAAATGTGTTGTACTGATTTTGAGAAATAAAGCTCATCTTTTTCAAGAGCCTTATCTCTCAACAAAAACACACTGTGGGACTTTTTCCCAGAGCAGCTGTTTTTTGGGTTTTTTAAAAATATGAATATAATTACTCTTTTTTTACTTATAGTGAAATTATGTGTGCTATAGAGTTGTAAAACTGTGGAGGAAATTGGGAAATTCTGGCTCATTAGTGTCATTCTCTCTGCCTCATGCCATTTCTCTCTCCTCATGCATCTCCTCACAGGAGGACAACTAATCCTGGCCCCCAGTAACCAGGAGTGCATGGAGCTCCAGCCAGAACAGGATCATGAATTGCAGCAGAGCCAGGGTACTTCCCTTCAGCACACTTGCTTGGCTTGACATCTTCTGAATTAAAAAATAGCAATTTTGATCCTTTCCTTTCCAACATACATTGCCCACAGCTGTGCTCAAAAGGCGCAGGGAGAGAAGATCAATTTGTGTTTTTTTGTTGTAACTAATTTTTCTGAAAGCATATTTCCTTTTGCAAATGATCTGCACCCAGTTTACAGTCCATGAGTTTAATAACTATTTAAAGTTTTACAGTGTGGATATACTTGAGCTGATTTTCATCCTAAGCTTTCTGCTGCCTTTCCAATTTTTGTGTTTTATGGCTGGTCAGAGAAACCACGTGCTCTTGCCTCTTGTCCATGAGCTGATCTAGGCTTTGTGGCCAGTGAAATTCCCTCTCGGTTGCTGATCATGCTCAGATACTTTTTTAGTATTCCAGAAATGTGTCTGCAAATAATGAAACCACATTTTGAAGGAAGCTGCAAGTGCCTTTTTTGAATATTCACACAGTTTTCAGCAGGGTTTTTACATTTTGCACGTCTCTTGGCAAAAATACAGAAAGTTTCCTGCATTAGTGTTCATGAATAAGCAAATACAAAAAGGCAACAAATGTCAACAAATCTGTGTTAGATCCAGCAGGGTATGAGCAGCACATCTTGCCGCTGCCCGTCCCTCCCAGCTCCCGCGCTGGCAGACTGGTGGTTGCATTGCTAACCTTGGCACTTACGCTCTCAATTGCTGGGGATGCTTTCAGTTATCGCCTGCGTTTTACTTACCATGAATGAAGCGGTATTTCTGCTGACTCTTCCACTTCCCTCCCTCCCCAGGAGCGTCACTGAAGGGCTGAGATGTTTTGCTTATGACCTCTGGTGGTAAAAGGGAGGCTCTGCAAACACTCTATTTGCACCAAAGCTGACCATGAAAAAAGCAGGCAGCCCTGTTTTCCTGTGAAGAATCAGTGTCTAATTTAGTTGGGGATGGGTTTTTACCAAGCATCAAATTTCCCTTGAGTGCATCCTTACATGATACTGAGTTGATTGAATGAATGCAGTCACGCAAACAGTGTCATTAGCTGGGGGACATAAAGAGCTGTATTTACCCGTTTTTTGAGTGCACCCTCTCCAGGAGTGTCCTTGCTCCACAATGTTTTATTTCATTACATCTCCTACTCTAAAATATTGTACTGAAAATTATACACTTTGTAGCACTGAAGACTATTTTTATGAAATTCAATTTATCTCTCATTTCCCGAGCACTTCGCACCAGATAAGTAATGATCCTGTTTACACCCCTAAAAATCTGTTGGCAGAGCAGAATCTGGCCAGATTTTGGTTAACTAATCTGCAGAACCGCAGTGAAGTGTGTACATATAAACTGTGCATTAACTAAGTAGATATAAATATTAACTGCGCTATTACTGAGGAGGAAGTTGTGGAGAATGGAAATGAAGCAGCATAAACAAATTTGCATACGAAAGGCAGTGCTGGGTACAGGACAGGATATCTGCAACCTACTTTTGTCTTCAGACAGCTGTCAGCTCAAAGCAACAACTAAACCATTTTCCTCCTTTGTAGTAGCCTGAGCTGATCCTCCCATCTCCTGCTCAGGCGCTGGAGGTGTGTCATTGCATCTGTTGTCCAGTGGATTAAGCCTCAAGCTTTACTTGAGGGCACAAAACAGGAAGGTTTTTACCCCTTCTCAAGCTGCCCCCTCCCTGTAGTGCAGTTATCCCAGACCTCAAAAATAAGGTTGCTCCCTGAGGAAGAAGAGGACTAGTCAAGGCTTCATCTCCCTTCCAGTCCTCACGCTGCGCAGAAAATTGCAAGGCAGGTTTTTTGCTAGAATAAAACAATCCTCTCCTAAACAGCACAGCAAAAATGAGGTGTTGTTTCCCAGACCCACAGCAGTGCATCAGACTCCTTCCCTTGTGAAGTTTGATTTGGGAGGAACAGAAGTAATGACACAGAAGGAAGGGGAAGCACTGCAGGAGTGTGCATTTCCCTTGCAGAGTCCTGCAAAGAAACTGGGTTACTGCAGTGTGTCTGACAGCAGGGCTTCACCCTGCCAAAGCATGTCAGCCTACTTTAGCCCTGAGTATGTGTAGACCCTGCTAATCTGTCCTTAGTTTTAAGCCCACCAACTTCAATGGGACCTTTCCTTTGCTTAAATCTTGGCATTTCTCTGAGCTAGATCAGCAAATATAGCTTTTTTAAGCTCTCAGTTTGTATTAACGAGGCTAGATGTTTTGGAAGTAGCTCTTTTCAAAAGTTACTTTACAAATGTTTATCTTTTATTATCTGTGCCTTGAGAAAGGCAACATTGCTTTTAATGCCATATGGCATCAAAAGGGAAGTCTGCACAGGGACAGACACAGGAAGAGACATGCTTCCTTCTCTAAGAAGTCAGGGAATATAACATTTCTTACAAGGCTAAACAATTAAATTGTGGTTGGGAAGAGTTTCCTTATAGATAGCAGACAAAATCCTCTTAACAGATGGATATAAAGTCTCCACCATCTTTCAGATATTTGGTTGAAGACAGTACAGGTCTGAAGTCACTTGTTGTATCATACGTGTCCCAGCTTCAGCACCTTTACACAGGGTGTTGTAGGCTCAGAGAAGGGGAGCTGCAGCCCAGATTCATTCAAGACAGATACATCCCACCTTATATGACTTCCCACCTGGAAGTGCCTGTTCCCAGCCTTCCAGCGACCACAAAGAGACAACAGTGGGAATAAGCCTCTTACCAGGCACTTCAATTACACACATGAAGTTAAGGAGGATGGAACCAGACTGAAGTGGGTGCAGAGGTGAAGAGGTCATGGAGAGCTAAGAAATGAGGTCTGTTAAATATGAGGTGTGGGGAGGGGGCTGCTGGAGGATTTGTGGACTTGTCCAAGTGCATGCAGGTGGTCTGGGTGAGAGCCAGGGGTGAACATGCTGCTCTAGTGCCTTTGTCCTAGCTGCCTCAGAGAGGTGTGAAATGGGCAGCTGTGGTCTGTCAACTCTTCCTGGAACAGGCTGTGAGAAAAGGGGATGAAAAAAGCCATCAGAAGAGGCACCTAGCCAAGTGCCCACCTTTCCACAAGATCACACTTCCAAAGCCAAGATATTAAAGATAGAGGAAGTTCACCACATCAGACTTCTGAGATCTCCTGTTCCTGTCAGAGTTTTGTCCCAGAGGCTCCATAGGCTTCATATGTTTAAAGTATCAACTATGGCTCTGCAACAAGATAGAAGGTATATTCTCCTTCCTCCTGGACAAGTGGTACAGCATCCTGCAAAGTATGGGAGCAGGGTTCATCACCTTGGCTCCATGAGTACGTTGCATGGTAGCCTGAGTGTGTTGCAACACCAATGGGAGCCCTTTCCAATGTCCCCTGAGGGACCATGGCCCACACAGTGGGCTTTGTCATGAACCTGGTGATTCAGACCATCCATAAACCAAAGTCTATCCATAACAGGGCATTTACAAAGGCTGAAACTGGGTCCAAAGTCTGAAGAGGGGAAACCTGGGAGATCAAAGGCCGGACACCGGCTGAAGAAGACTCACCCATTCCTGCCCCATCCCAGTGCTGACAGTGTGAAGGCTCTTCCATGCAATGCAACCAGGTCACTGCTGTGCTGCTGCTCTTTTGGGATCTGGGCTTGCATGGGCAGCAAGGAGGAACAGGCAGGGTGGCAGGGCCACTGCAATGGAATCTGCTATGCTGTTCTATCAATGGCATCTTGAGTCTGTCCCACGGGGAGGGTTTGGTCTCATTTTTTGGTTTATGGCTAGCTGGGAGTAGCAGAAAGAGACAAGAAGCCCTGAGGTGGCTTGGATGCCTTCAAACCACTTATCAGCTGGACAAAAGAGCCAGAGAAAGGATTTGCATTTTATAATACAAATACTTGCTTTGCCCTGAACCAAAAGCATTCAGCTTCCTTCTTTGGAGTTTAACTCCAAGTATCTGATGTTTTAAAGAGGGGAGTTTCAAAAGCTGGTGGAAAATATAGTGAAATGAAAGTGCAGGAAATCCTTCAGTATTGCTGAGTTCAGATCTGGCACCTGAAAAGAGTTTTAGGGGTGAGGAAAGGAGAGAGAAAAAAGTGATATATGTGAAGAATACATGATGTATGGAAGACACGTGAAAAAACCCAAAGACCATCAGCAGGTGTTAGGGATTCACCAGACAGTGAGAGGAATGAAGCCATTTTTAGCAAGGAGCAGCTGATGTCCCTGTGCTGGGCTGAAGGCCATGAGGAGAGAGAGAAACAGCCAGGAAGCTAAATTAAAAACAAACCAACCAGCCAATAT
Source organism: Hemiprocne comata (assembly GCA_020745705.1). Lineage (NCBI taxonomy): Eukaryota > Metazoa > Chordata > Aves > Apodiformes > Apodidae > Hemiprocne > Hemiprocne comata. The sequence goes on along the minus strand of CM036586.1, from coordinate 150,003,770 downwards.
ATGTGCACAGGACACGCCACAGCCCTCACAATACCTCCCCCAAGTCTAACATCATCCCAGCATGGGAAAGCACAAAGAACTGCATGAAGGAGATGAAGGCAAAAAGACAAGGACAAAGCACAGGTGGGGAAGAGCAGTGTGCCTCTCCCAGCAGAAACCAGCTTTCTTCTTCCCTGTATGCTTTTCCTATCTTAATGTGCAAAGCTTGCGGCCAGTCGATTAGATCACTCTCTCCCCCTTGCCATTTGCATGTCAGTTCTCTGCTTATCTGAGGTGCCCCCTAGGGTAGGGAGTCTATCTTCATGTGCACAGTCTAGCTGCACTGCAACACAGAGGTTAACAGAAATAAGAAAGCGCTTTCAGAGAGAAACTGCTCAAACAGAAAGGGTTTGAGGTTGGTTTTTTTTTGTGAACAATGGAAAAAAATGATAGTGTCTGAACTTGTTATGTTTAACTGCATAAACATATTTGATTTCTGCTGCCCTCTGTGCTCTCATTATTCACATGCAACTATTTCCCTAACCTCACTTACCCTGCACAGCTAAGTACAGTGCCCTTTTGCTGGAAGTAAACCCTGTCCCTGTCAGTCCTGAGAAAGATCACTGTAATGCTTACTGTAGGGGAAAAAAGAGAGGAAAATCAGTGCCTGATGTGCTAGCAGACAGTAAAACTTTAGGGTCATAGGAAGCCACAAATCTGCCAGAGATTATTAATTCAGTGGAAGCTTAAAAGTTTTTCAATTTCCTTTGTACTGCCAAATTTGTTTTCACTTGATGTAAGGAACACCACAGGATTAGGAGAGATGTCTGAAATGAGAGGTCCCAGAGGTGCCACCGATCAAGACCTATTTGAGTACAGGTGACATGTGCTTTCATGACACATCACGCCTCTGTCCCATCCCATGACAGGGCATGTTAGGTGATGTTAGATGCAGCTTTTTAGCTGATCAGACAGACACCATCTCCAACAGGAGCCGGGCTGTGGTGCTACCTTCTCATCTCCAAATTCATGGTTTTACCTCTGTCTTTGAAGCAGCACAGGGATGAGTTGTGTGAGACCTGACTGTCTGAATAAGGGTGCAGAATTACGGCAATTAAAAGTGAAGCTGCAAGAAGCAAATGTTAAGGATCCCACAGTCCGTGGGATTTCTCAGTAGCAGCATCTGTTCAGAAGGAGAGAACCTACACATGTGGACTAAAACAATTTCTAAGTTGCTGACCCCATTTGGGGAATGGATTAACTTCCTCCTCACTGGATGCACCACCTATCTGTCCCCTCATCTTCCCACCCTGTCATCCCACTCTTACACAGCATAAATAATACAGACACCTCCCTTTCACAAACCGTATATAGCCCTGTCCCTGCCAATACCCTTCTGATCTTCCCTTCCCATGCCCTTACTCCAATAAAGCCCCTGGAATCCTCTCACTCTCTGTTTCCTGCTCTCATTCTGCTGCCATCCCTTTTGCAGCTGTCCATGCATGAAATATGCTCCAGAGAAAGCTTTTTGCATTCTCATCCTCTCCCATCAGGAAGCTTACTTCTGTCATGAACCTGACAAGTAGTGCAGTAACACAGCAGTAATAATACACTAGATCTTCAAGATGTCCATGAGGGACATATGTGTGTATATATATATACACATATATATATATATATATATGAATGCAGGAGAAGTGTCAAGAGGATGTAACCAAAAGGATGCAAGACATTCTTCTTCCTCTTCCTCTCCACCCATTTTCCCCTGGTTTCTGCATTGCCTCTTCATTTTATCAATGAACTCTTTTAAGCAGGGACTTTATTTCTGTCACTGGAGAGTACTTAAAATGAAAATAATACCAGACGAAAACCAAACAAGGAAGTTATCGAGTAACTGATGAGAAACTGGAATGTGAAGCGAAGGCAAAGATTTCTACAACTGTGGTGTCTCTGGTGGTGGGGAGGGAAGCTGGAAATACAGCAGCTGGATCTTAAACCCTCTCTCTCATATATTGGGGTAGGAAAATGACTAGCTGGGAAGTGACCTCTGATGATGTGTATCACAACCTTGGATCCAAATCTCTGAATCTTTGACTGTGAACTGTCATGCTTGGGCTGGCTTCTGGTGCCTTCTTTCTCCTGACTCTACAAACTGACAAATTCACTGATCTTCAAAGCAGAAGAAACTACTATGACTGACAAGTGTGACCTCTTCCACTCTGCTGGCCACTGAGCTTCACCATAGAAAATATGCCCAGAAGGTGATTCTGCATTGCTATTTGTAGGTATCCCTGCAGGGAAGATCTAGTGTGTCATTCCTTGCACAAATTTTCAGTTGGGATGGGAAGAATTTGACACTTTGTGCCTCTGTAATTTTGAGGTTAAATACCTTTCCTGAGTGCTAACAACAAGTACAGATGCATTCAGCTTTGAATTCACAAAGACTGTGCCTAAACCTTTCTCCTGGGAAAGAAAGAGGTACACCTGTGATACCAGGTGGCTGCCACATCTGTAGCAGGGAGCAGCTGGAGCTCACCATAGTCTTGGACACACTCTTTTCCTTCTGTGGAAAATACTGGTGAGAGAGACAGGGTTAGTGGATTCCTGGGCACGTATGAGGGCACATAGGTTTGAGACCCTCTACAAGACTTCCTAATCAAGACAAACCTAAAGTAACTAACTGGAGCTTACGCAGTATGTTGTAGTGTAATTAATAATATCCAATTAGTTATGTTTTTGGTGGGCTACTCTGCATGAGTTAGATACTTTAATGAAACAAAGCTTCTCCCCGCTTTCTGATTTCTAGAAAAGAACGCTTAGGTCTTAGCTTAACGGTTTTATCGGAGTGCTCCAAGTCCCCTTGGCTGGGGAACAGAAGGTAGGATCAGGTCACACACTGCATCTGCTCTGCAGTTTGGATGCAGCCCTTCCTATGATTTCCAGTTCATTCATTTATTACTTGCCGTGATTGATTTCTGTGGTTATTTGTTCAGTCGTGCGACAATAACTGAATATAAGCTGGTTATTTGTCTGTTCTTTATGCTATCCAATACTTGAGAAATGTCTTTACCTTTCTGAAAGCTTAACAGGCATGAAGCATCGTTTATTAACACAGTGGAGGAAAATAAAATTAGACTGGTTGTGGAATGTGTCTGGGAATAAAAGACAGAGTTCTCCATTTATGAAAACTGAAGTCCTAGAATTGATATCATTCATTTCATCTGAATAATTAAGCAATAATGACCATGGCATAGGCTATTTCAGGCAATTAATGATCAGCTCTAAGGGTTGATGGCCTGTGAGGAAGATAAGGGACATTAACCTCTGCTGGCGATTAGTCACTCAGATATTGCCATGTGCTGACTCCATTGCAGATTCCTCCCATTTAAAAAATATAGATGTTAAAAGTTAGACTAAAAGGATCCACAGAGTAATGACTGTCAGTGAGCCAGACATCTCTGCAAAAATAGCGAGCAGCAGGGTCAGTGCTGTGATGGCCCAAAGACCTCTTGGCTTCTGTCTGAGTCCTGGGGCTGTGGTGTTGCTGGTGGCTAATGGAAGAAGAGTAAGGAGGCACCTGCATGTGATTCCAGTTTTCCTGGACTCAAGGGTGTCCTCTCCCTGGAGACTGCTTTATGTACACCTGCTAGCATGAAGTAATCAGAGAAACAACTAGAGGGGGAACATTACGTGTTTTTCTCTACCCATGCATGAGTTTCAATCTAAGGCAGGGTGGGACAGCGGGTGGAAGGGAGGGAGGGAGGGAGGGAGGGATAGAAGGCAGGCAGGCAAGCAGGCAGGCAGGCAGGCAGGCAGGCAGGAAGGAAGGAAGGAAAAAAGGAAAGAAGGAAAGAAGGAAAGAAGGAAAGAGAATTTAGGTCTTTTTCTTATTCAGAACTGTTCGACAGAAAAAAAACTGATGTGCCTTTATCCCAGTCTTCCCAGACTCTTCCCTTTGCAGCCTGCTAAACTGCCCCAGGCTAGCCACACAACACAGAGACTATGGCCAGAACAAAGATGCAACAGGGCTTCAAGACTCATTTGAATAGCTTTGTCCCCACCACAATTTCAAACTGCAACCCTAGATGTTGGACAGAAACTATATAAAGTATAATTGCTTTATCATTATAAAGAAGAGAAAAACTGATGCCATCAGATGTAGTGCAGTGTTGGAGCACTGGTGACAAATTGTAAATGCATTTTTTACTGTGGCTCCTGTTCTAAAACTGCACCCAGATTTCACACCAAATTGGTCTAGTCAGCTGTAAATCCATGGTCTAGTAACAGATTCCTCTGTAGTGCTTTCCTTTGTTTTTGGCAGGATGCTGGAGATTTTTTTTCTGTTGAAAAAATAATTATGAAAACAAAGCAAAACAAAAACAAAAACCGAAAACAAAACCAAAAAAACAAAGCATAGAAACAAACAAAAAAACAGGAATAAAAGTAAGGGAAACAAATCTGTTCCTAGAAGGACGATCCAGAACCAGCCCTGCTTCAGGGCTCTCTCCACCCCTGGACAGACATTACTAGATTGTATGTAAGCAGAAAAAGAGCATCAGGTTATAAACAGGCAGCTTTGCCCGACAGTGCCATGGCAGGACACGACTGAGCTTTGCACTGGAAATACTCTGCCCTGCATTTTCTGTTTGCTGTGAGTCTGATTTTTTCATCTTCGTGTCTAAAGAATCTGCCCAGGTTATAGTTTCTTAAAAATGTAATGGAATTTGGGAAGATGAGGGAACTGGCCACGAAGTTTCAAAAGAAAACAGCTGGAAGGGAGAGGACATGGAAGTTCAGTCTGACCTTACCAACCCTGTGAAGTCAGCTGCCCTGTGTCCCTCTTTGGTTTAATTAAGGCTGGCAAGAGATGCTCACCTCAGCCCAGATCTTCTATGTGGGTCCTTACTGCTGTGATGAGTGCATTCAAATCACTCAAGCTATTTTGTTTCCTCATTAAAAAAAAAAAAAAAAAAAAGGAAAAACAAACAAACACAAAACTTACTTCTAATGGGTAATAATTTTGCAACTGGTTGAGTTCCCTGGCAATTAGATTTATCCTCCTTAGAGTTTTTGTACTGCTCATATTTTCATAGTCTCCAGTTTGATATCCTAAGTGTTCAGAACAGCTTCTCCTCGCCCAGCTACTTGCATTGGTCTGTTACTTTTGTGTCCACAAACTAATTCCTGAGAAGAAATCACCTTTAAATTGTAAATGTCAGCCTTCTCCCTTTCTTTTCTTGTTCTTCTTTTTATGGTAAGGCTGAAACGCTCAAAACACTTGTATATTTTCCTCATTTATTATTACATGTAATAAATTTATTTCAGATAAATTTTGAAAAAGATGCAGTAGATGCTTTGTACACAAGAGGGCAGATCTGCTTCTACTTTCATCATCATCAGTCCCCTATTCTACTTTGTTCACCAGTAACAACTTCTTTCGACCAGGCATCCGGGCTGGATGGCACAGAAAAAGCATGGCATGTCAGGGTTTCACTCTGAACAGCCAATACCATAGAATCATAGAATCATAGAATCCTAGGGGTTGGAAGCGACCTCGAAAGATCATCTAGTCCCACCCCCCCTGCCAGAGCAGGGTCACCTAGAGCACATCACATAGGAACGCATCCAGGCGGGTTTTGAATGTCTCCAGTGAAGGAGACTCCACAACCTCCCTGGGCAGCCTGTTCCAGTGCTCTGTCACTCTTACAGTAAAAAAATTTTTTCAGATATTCACCTTGAACCTCCTATGCTCCAATTTGCACCCATTACCCCTTGTCCTATCACTGGTCATCACTGAGAAGAGCCTAACTCCATCTCCCTGACACTCACCCCTTACATATTCGTAAACATTGATGAGGTCACCCCTCAGCCTCCTTTTTTCCAAGCTAAAGAGACCCAGCTCCCTCAGCCTTTCCTCATAAGGGAGATGTTCCACTCCCTTAATCATCTCTGTGGCTCTGCGCTGGACTCTTTCAAGCAGTTCCCTGTCCTTCTTGAACCGAGGGGCCCAGAACTGGACACAATACTCCAGATGTGGCCTCACCAATGCAGAATAGAGGGGGAGGAATCCATCTAGGGATAGTCTAAAGGCCTTTTATGCTGCTAAAGCAGTACCCATGGGAATATAAATACACAGTCAGAAATGCTCCTTTTTGTTATTATCACTGCAGTTACTGAACCTAAACTTTAGGTTTGCAAGCCTAAAATACCCCAGACTTTCAAGCCTAAAAAAACCAGGGTTCACACCTGGCTTTCTAATCCTCTCCCATCTTTCCTCCCTTTCCTGCAGTACAATGTTGGAAGCACAAACACCAGGTACCAGTTTCCACCTCTCTCTGCTGGCTGAGAATGAAGACTTCATTTCAAAACCTTTTGATGAGGAGGAAATATCCCCAACCTGACGACTGACCAGGAGGTCTGCAGCTCCAGAGTGTTTGTTGTGTGTCGTGGAACTGACACCCTGATGAGGGCAGGGGCACACTCACTTGGCACTGGCAAGTGTGGCTATGGTTTAAACCTGAATTTAACCTCCTCAAGAGGAAAAGACACCTTGTCTGAACCTGGACTGTTTGCTGGCTCCTTCCCAGGATTGCTCTGGGTACTGACACAGTGAGCAGCCACCCCAAGAGACCCAGGGTGTAGGTCTCATTCACAGAGAGGTTTTCCACCCATGGACGGAGGATTTCCCCAAATTTCCCTTCGTAATCCTTGGCCAGAACTGTGCTTCCCAGGAGAGCTGGCTGCTGCCTGTTGCTTCCCTGGGGGAGGACTGAGCCTCTTTCCTTTGGCTTATAAAACTCTGCTGGCTATTCTGGCCACTCTGCTGCCAGAGAAGCCAAGGCAATTTCTGTAAAACTCTCCTGAAGGATGTAAGCAACCCAGCAGAGGTAGATGAAGTACAGTCTTTCTCCCATAAAATTTTAATTTAACTAGAAGAAATAAAAAACAAACAAGGTCTTATACAGTGATATGAAGCCACGGGACTGCACTGCCTCCACCAAGTGTTCCAAAACCTAAAGGAAGTTATAAGTTTTGAAGAACACCAAAAGCTTATTATTCAAAAGAGAAAAGGCACTCTATATCAAACATTTTTCTTGTAGCACCTGGAGTCTTTTGGGGCAGCAGAAATGAACATGGTGTTTACCATCCAAATGCCCTTGGAGAAAGGCTGAGATGGGCAAATGGGTGAGCAAACCCAAGATTTTTAAGAGAAGAGCAAATGTCAGAAAATCTCATCTTTGAAAAAGGAAATCAGGAAAAAAAGAGAACTGGCCACAGTTTATCTGGATGCTTTTCCCTTGTACTTTATGGTGCCTCCTGACTCTGTCACAACCCCTATATTTTATGTACGGAGGCAGAATATTGCTGTCACCAGTGTCACTTGGTAACTGTCCAACTGAAGGCCACCTGTTGGAGAACATCTCAGAGCTGAATGCCAGCTTTGAAAAAAACAGGGATATGGTAAAGCCACTCATGTCAGATTAACCAATTAGAGATTTATTGGGACATTGCTGGAAGAGCCTCTGGAACTTTCCAAAATGCCAAATGCATTTGCTTTTCCATTTTATCAATCAATGAATCTGTGCTTGTTGAAAGGCTGCTGAAATACGTCTCACGTCAAACACAATTAGAGAAGTGCTAATCATGTTAAGGAATTGCTAATAATACATTAAATTAAATGAGTGACACATGCTCTCGTATGGTGAGCTCGACAAATGGCAAGCCCATCTTAGACACTCTAACTTGCTCTCTACAGTATGCCTGTTTAGCCTACAAGTATATAATACTTTATGCTTTTAATTAGATTATTGCAGTGAATCAAGTAGCATTTCTATCATCTGCTAGTCTTCTTTTTCCTTTTGCAGAGACCTCTGCACAGTCAAGACATTAATGGATCTACTTCATCAATATGCTCCACAGAGCTGCTGAAAAATTGTCCTAAGAACTCACATCCATTTCATGGGGAGGAGAAAAGGAAGGTTGTGTGCATGTGCCCCCTGAACAAACCAGCAATGGGAAGCAGCTAATCAGTTATGTTAAACTGGGGTTGGCATTACCTTGGCTAGGTCAGTACAGGGAAGATGCACCAACAGATTCAGAAGTGACATATCCTAAGGTTTTTCCTAGGCTAAAAAATACCTCTTCTGCAATCAGGAGATCTTTGACTACGGTGTATGCTTTTTAATAGTGAAAGTGGAAAAGTATGTGTGAGAGTGTATTTATAAAAACTGAATGTAGGGAATGTAAAGACATTTAACACAAATTAGAAAATATACTGTGCAGCAAAACAAGACAAAATATGAGTACACTGGCCTGCTGCTGGAAGAAGTCTTGGGGCTATTTACCTGTCCTTATCATCTCTCCTCAGCATTTGCTTTTGTGCAGAGCTACTAGCTGTCTCTTCACTCAGGAACAGTGCAGCCTATCTTCAACTAGGGTCAAGGAGTGTTAGAGGCATTTTAATTCTACCTGGTGCAAAACACTTGCTGTGATATCAGTCAGTTGCTAGAGGGAGATGACAAACTATTTAAGATGGTAATTCAGTGAGAATTTGTAGTAGTGTTAGCAAAAAGCAAGATGGCCCATTCTGTTACTAATTCTGTAGAGGTCTTGGTGCACCATGCAAAACCCAGATATGTGGTAACTCACTGATCCTGTGTCAGCAGCAGACTAGTTTTGGCTATTGAGCCTGGTACTAGACATTAGCAAACAGAAAACAATAAAAGGCTTTGAAAATGAAAGAGTGAGTGAAGGCAGATAATTTAGTTAATGCTGATCTACATGGCCTTATGGAAAATGGTTCTGTTCATGATGGAAGTCTGATTTCCTTTTTTGATGAGATTAAAAGTTTGTGTGATAAAGGAGCTTGCCAGCATAATAAAAATTCTTAGAATGTCCCTAAAGAAATCCTACATGACACATGGGCTAGGGCTATCACTATAACACACTAAATGGCCTAAACTGTCTGTATGACAGACACAAAAAATTGTTTGTCCAGGGGTATATCTAAATGGTCATTTCTAGTTATGTTCCACAAGGATCTATATTGGAGTTGAACTCTGCTCACCATGTCAAATTGAAAAGCATACATAGAATGTTTTCTAGTAATAGGTATAGATGATGAAGAAAGACACAGTGGTGAGCACTGCTGAGGCCAGGCTGGTGATCCAGAATGACCTTGGTCTCCTGGGGAAGCTGGGCTTCAATGTCTACTTTCAGCCTAGGACATCCACAAGCACTTCTGGCTGTACCCTCCATCAGGTGTGGTGTCACAGCCAAAATATGCTTTGATACCTCTGCCAAGTGGGGATCACACCTCAAAGGACTACAGCTGAAAAAGATTCGAGCTTTGCCCACAGGGTGGGGAGCCATATCCTCAGAAATATCATCTCCCAACAGCAGCTTGAGAGGTGATGGAAACAAAGACCATCACAGTTGCCTGGGGCAGCGCCAGCAGCCAAGATCCTGAGTATATAATCAGAGGAGCAGTGAGGTAAATTGAGCTCTGTTGTCAACATAGATATTAGCACATAATTCTGGTGTCCCCATTTTCAAAGGGACTTGAAAGGCTCCAGAGACTGCAGCGAAGAGCTGACAAAATGAATTGAAGGCTGGAAAAACTGCCATGTACTTGGAGACAGGAAGAATCTGTTAATTTTTCAAAAAACAGACTGAAGGGAAATTCAGCTTCTGTGTGTAATTTCCTGTGTGAGGAGAAAAAAAAATGAAATCTTAATATCTGGAAGTTAAATCCAAGTGCACTTAAACCAGAAACAGTGACAAAAGTTTTCAGCTGTGAGGCTGCTGGTTACTGGAACAAGTTACAAAAGACAATGATGCATTTGCCATCATTAATCGTCTTTGTGTAAGGGCAAATTTTTCTGGAGAAATTGCACTTTCTCTTTTTTTTTTTTTAATTTCCCCCCCAGAAGGATTGTCATGGTTAGGCTCTGGGTTGGCAGTCAAACCAATAACAATAATGCTCTCAGTCCCACCCCCCTCCCCCAAGGTAGGGAAAGAGGGAGAAAAAAGAGAAAGTGAGGCTTTCTGGGTTGAAAAGTGAAACAGATTGATTTTAATTATTAGTGATAAGGGAATATATATGTATTTGCAAAGGGATGTGCAACACCTGATCCCCTCCCTCCTCCCCCAGCGACTCTCACAGCAACTCTTCTCCCTGGTGACTCCCAGCTGAAGGGGGCAGTGTCCGGGCACACGGACGGGGCCCTCGGGTGTCGGCTGTGAAGAAAAATGAAAAAAAAAAGAGAGAGGGAGACAAACAGAGGGCAATAGAAACGACAGTAAGCAGAAAAGTGAGTGGAAAAGGAAAAAGAGAGGCTTGACTTCTGTGATGTATTAACCTATACTGAAAACCAGATAGAGAAAACATTATGAGAAGGGAATATTCTGATTTGCTGATCCTGCCTTTGGTCTAATCTGCTCCCCCATAGGGGGGGAGGCTGCAGACAGTCAGAAGTGACCTTGGTTGTTACCAGGCCACTGGGGCTGCTGAAAAGTTCACTGAAAAAAAAAAAAAAAATCAGCAAAGAGAAAGTTCGCTTCACGCTGGCTCAAACCAGGACAAGAATACAGCACTGTGGCCTTTGTTGTGAAGCAGATGAGAGAGGTGCTTAGATGTTAAAGTCTGGGTGTTATGAACAAGAAGTTTCCTCCACACATCAGGATGGAATAGGGGGCATGGTCCTATGAAGACAGTGCAGGTCACAGCCATGTCATCAAGCCCAGTACATTTCACTGCAGTGCCTTCTGCTGAGCCTCTTAGTTTTAAAAATTGACTGGATTTCTTCCCTCATGGTGTCTGTATTATAGCAGCAAGAATAAGGTTGCTTATATGACTGCATTGGACTTGGGTGCGGATGTGGGAGGCAGGTGTTGGCTGGAAGAGCGTGCACTGGGAATGTGTTTAGATATCCTGGATAGCACTTTCCAGTGCGAAACAGATATACATCCCCATCCAGCCTTGCACTCATACCTGTTTACTTGAGTGCTGCTGGAAGCTAAACACACTCCTGCTTCTCTCCAGTTGCCATGTAACAGCCCTGTCTGTTGTCACAACCCAACTCTTGCACTCGACCAAGACATCTTGGCTGTTTTGAATTGCTCTTGGCTGTTTTTCTCTCTCCTCCATCAAATGTTAAGTTTCCAGTGACTTAGTAGGCTCTTTCTGGAAGAGGTGGACTTTCTTAAATAGAATAATTTCTTTAAATATTTTTACCTGTACGTTGCAAATGCCATTCGACCCAAAGTGACTATTTTGTCACTAGGGAGCATTTCAGACCTGCTGTGTTTAATTACTGGTAGGATTTGCAGCTATGTTTGTGAATTCCAGCCACCCCATTTACCTCACTGAACTTCAGGTTTATACACTGTGGAGAACCAGAGTGAAATGTTAACACCACAGAGCTAAACAGAGAAAGTTTGTACAGTATCCTGAACTACATTTTTCTCCATTTTCCACTAGAAGAAGGACAAAGGCACAATGAGGCTAAAAAAAATAATCTATGGCAATGTATGCATTTTAGAAAACATTTTCTTTACTTCCAAATAACCTGACTCAAATATAATTTATGTGGAGCATGCAGTTGATTTAGAGAAGACCTTAAATCACTCATTAGTTCATATTCAATTGGAAACTAGAATAGCTGCAACTAATCTGTTGTCACAACAGGAGTACACAGAAGTCATAGGAACAGACTGAGGAGATAATGCTGCTAAAATGTAGATGTTTTCCCACAGGATCTCCAGCCAGCTGCAAAAGCTTGCATAGTTTTCAAAGATCCAGCAAAGATAAAATCATATTTCAAGTATTTTCCTTACATTCTTTATGTGAACCAAACTATCGCTTACTTTTTTGTAATTTATATGACCATTTCACGTTAGATTTTCCCTTTTTTTGGATTCCTCTTGGACTATTCATATTTCTAGTCCCTTCATTCATTCCCACATACCAACACATCACCTACGTGTTAGGATTTACAGCATAGGATTCAGTTTAAACCAGAAAAGGACTGAACACTAATGGGACCAGTTCTAAAGCAGGAAACAGGGATAAAGCTCTTATTAACTTGAAGTTTGTAGGCCTTGACCTAAGTTAATAATGAAATACTTGTTTTGATACCAGAGTTGTTTTTTTAATCCCCTAAATATTTGTTTGTACCAACCTTCAGTTCCAGAAGCATATGCAGCCTGGGGACTGCTGGAGCTGCTTGATCTGCAGCTACTGGGTTTAGTACGAAACTGGAGGAGGGAAACCAGGAAACTCTCCCTCAAGGTGGCCAGAATATATATGAAGCCATCTCTTTGACTCTGGCCCTTCCTGGAGGATATGCACAGCCCACATACCACGTTTTGGGGGTACACATGCTGTGGTGCAGGAAGCATGCTCTGCAGTGCCCAGGAGAACTTCCCCATGCAGCCCCTCTCCAGCTGACTGATGAGGGGGAAGTCAGATCAGGACAGTCCAACTGACAGCCATGAAGTCATGGGCAAGCCACAAAAAATCCAGATGTGCCAACAGGAAAAGGTTAGTCTGTTTCATGGCTTGGGCAACCCTGTGCACACACAACTGTCAGAGACTCTGTTGCTGATTCTCTTCCAGAAGTTTGACCTTAGCCCAGGTCTCCATCTCACCTTTCCAGTAGGGAAATATGCCTGGTGGTGGTCTGAATGACCTATTACCCTTCATGGGTCCCTCTTCTTCTGTGTAGGTGGCTCCAGTGGCTCACCCATGGTAAAGGCCTCACATTTCTTCCTTGTCTGAACTTGTATGACCTTCCTATTGCAGGATTTGGTTTCTCTGCTGCCTGTGAAAACCAACCATGAAAAGTGTAAGGAAGGAGGCAAGCCATCAGTGTGATACACACCAAGTTTGTGGTCTTCAACAAAGTTTTTAATTGTCATGTGCAATGTGAGCAGATCCACCTCCCACCACAAGATTTGCTTGGATAAAAAAGGCTAGTCTTGTCTGGGCTGGTAACATGGATGCTTCCATATTTACTTGCTGCATTTTTCTTGGTATTCATAATTTATTTAGAAACAACTTCATTCAAAGTCAAAACAAAGACAGTATGTTCAGTCACTCAGATTATAGGCCATTCTCCAGGGCAACAACCCAGGACTACAAAAATTCATACAATGCCTTCAAAAAAGAAGGAAAAACAGCAGCCTCATTTTTTGGCAAGCAAGAGCTATGATTTTGTTGAGACTTGCTTAAAGGAAACATTATCAGATTTTGTTTTGTTCTCTCACCAAAGAATTTGTGCATAAGCATAAATTATTCAAGCATTCAGGATTTAGGATATGCCAGAGTTAAAATGTCCATTTGCCCTGTGTTCCTCCAAACAATACTCCTGTGCTGGGCTGCCTAATGATCCACAAAAAGTTGGTCTGCTGATTACATGAAGCGACTTTCTATCCTATGAAAAGATGTCTCATGTCAAGAGTTGTCAAGAGTTATGCACAGAAGAGAAGGCTAGGAAAACTGTTCAGAAAGCTGTCTCAGTTGAGACAAGAGACAACTGGATGTTTACAGATGTTGAAAGACTCAGCAACAAACTTCAAAAAAGTGGCCACAGGACAGTGTTTACGTTAATAAAAACAAAGATATTTTTCCTGGAGATGTACTTGCTGGCTTGACACCGGCCTCTCTGCAGGCACAGGGGGATGATGCTGTCCAACAGGTAGTTGGGTATGGCCTTCCAACTGTTGAAATGAGCTACAGGATGAGGGGAATGTAGGGGAAATGTGCCTATGGAAATATTATAAATGGCTAATCCCAAGCAGGCTTCCTTAAACAGTCACTTCTATTTTTTGCTTCTCATGATCTGTGGTCAGAATTATACCGTTACAGATCAAAGTGCTATTTCCTGCTAAATTTTCATCCTTGCTGCTACTCCTACAGTGCAGCACATCTAAACTTAGTTAATTGTAGCCTATTATGATTTTTTATTTATTTATTGCTTAGACATACCATACATTTCTTTCTTAAGACCAATGTGATAGTCATTTTTTGGATACTAGGAGTATACTGGGGCAGGGAATTCCTGTTCTTCTACTCATTTCTGTATGTCTCTTTTCAGCCACTTTTGGAGACAGGTTACTGACATGATTGGACTTCTGGTCATATGTCATTACAGTTTCCTCACCATGAAAGAAAGCTGTTTTCTAGAGAACAGCATACATGGACAGACCCTGATTAGGAGTAGCTTTGTAACATTGTTCTCCAAAGAAGCTGTAGTTTTGGGAATTTACATCATTAGTACAGAAGACTCATTCCCTGGGTACCTTTCCCAGGTGGGTAACCTGAGGTAGTGTTGTTAGTGGATCAAACTAATTTTATTTCACAATGGCTAATAAGCAGACATGGTATGGCAAAACTTTTTATGACCTCCACTTAACATAATCTGCAAACAGCTGGCATTTCTTAAGTGAAATTGCTAACTATTGGGGCAATCCCAAGCACAAATAGAAGCTGGGCAGAGAACGTATAAAGAGCAACTCTGAGGAAGAGGACTTGGAGTTGTTGGTTGATGAGAAGCTCAACATGAACCAGCAATGCCCTGGGCTGCATCAAAAGAAGTGTGGCCAGCAGGTCGAGGGAGGTGATTCTCCCCATCTACTCTGCTCTCATGAGACCCCACCTGGGGTACTGTGTCCAGTTCTGGAGCCCCCCAACACAAGAGGAACTTGGACCTGTTCGACCAAGTCCAGAGAAGGGACATGAAGGTGATCAGAGGGCTTGAGCCCCTCTCCTGTGAAGACAGGCTGAGAGACCTGTGTTCATTCAGACTGGAGAAGAATCCAGAGAGGCCTTATAGTGGCCTTTCAGTACGTGAAGGGGGCCAACAGGAAAACTAAGAAGGGGCTTTTTATGAGGTCATGTAGTGATAGGATGAGGAGTAATGGCTTAAAACTGAAAGAGGGTAGATTCAGGTTGAACATTAGGAAGAAATTCCTTAGTGAAGGTACTGAGACACTGGAACAGGTTGCCCAGGAAAGTTGTTGATGTCCCTGCCCTGAAAGTGTTCAAGGCCATGTTGGATGGGGATTTGAGCAACCTGGTCTGGTAGGAGGTGTCCCTGCCCATGCAGAGATGTTGGAACTAGATGATCTTCAAGGTCCTTTCCAACCCAAACCATTCTGTGATTCTATGATTCTATGACTAAAATTCAGTCCTATGGACCATTTGATAAAACTTAAATGCATTGTTCACTGGTGAGTTTACTTCTGGACTGTATATTGACCTTTGTGTGTGTTCCCTTTAATTCATTAGTGAAGATATAAAAATGAGCATCAGAAATAGCTAAGCAGAAGGCCTTAATTGTTCTTCTTACCCCTCATTGAAAGTCTTAAGGCATTGTGATATAAGTAGTTGAGATGATGCAGATGACTGATTTATGCAGGTAGAGGATTATAACTGTGGAAGAAGCAAGAAGAAGGAAAAAATAAATCAGTGGAAGTATAAGAATTAAAAAGTCTGTTAACCATGCTTTGTAACTTGAAAAGAAAACCCAGTAAAACCAGGAGAAAACAGATCATATGACCCAGTAGTTCAGTAAAACCATCTTTATACAGAATGGGATTTTTATCTAATGTACCAATTTAAATCAATTCTGTAGATGTAGAAAAAACCTACATATGCTCCCTTATAAATTTAAAGAGAAAATGCCAAGAGCAATTTCCTTATTCTTTCCCATGACATGGCGAAGCTCTGCACAATGATCAGTTTTACCATAAATTGCAGTCCCTGTGACCTTTTCATTTATTTATTTTTAATAGCAATAAAAAACAGAGGAGACCTTTACACTATTGTCTGAAAGGGCAATGAGTAAGAGTCAAGTCCTTCTTTTTCTGAAGTCAAGCAGGCTGGAACCCAGCGTCTTCTGCACTAGTAGATGACAAGTAATTTCGGGGTAGGTATGTCTGTTGCTCTGGCCACAGTCTCATCAGGGAAGAGATCTGGGGTCTGTTGATGGCTGACGAGTGTTTCACCAACACTGCCCATGATGCTGCCTGACCCATCTGTGTCTTCTCTGGGAACCACTCACTCTTCATTACCAAAGGACCAGAAACAACCATATCAAATGAGCAGCCTGATCTAGTGGGAGGTGTCCCTGCCCATGCAGGGGGGTTGGAACTCGATGATCTCTAAGGTCCCTTCCAACTCTAACCATTCTATGATACTATGATCCTATGAAATGCATTAGCTCTGTCTTACTTCTCTCTCTCTCTCAACACTTGACTGAGAGATAGGATTCCTGTCTGATTCATTTACCTTTTTCCTATCACATTTTCTCTCTTGTGTGAAAACTCGCCTCCTGTTCCTCCTCACCTCCCTTCCATACTCTGTCACTTCCTCTGGGGTGGCTGGGACTCATTGGGGCGCCCAGCAGGGAGACACCCCCAGTCAATGTAGCAGGTCAGCCACTGCACAGGTATGAACTTGGCAGAGGTATGATCTGACCTACACACACTCCCTTTTCTCCTTTTTGCCTGCTACATCGGAGTGACAAAACTAGCAAGGCTCTGGAGATAAAACAGAAAATTACTGAGTGGATGAGGGCTGAGAAAATCTGAGGATGAGATGGAAAAACGGGCAAGAAAAACTAGAGCTGAGCAGCCAGGAAACAAACTGGAATTAATTAACTTAATTAATTAATTAATTAAATTAACTGGAAATAAAAGCCCATAGCTCTCCTTGGGTTTGTACAAATTTCTGCTTTTGTATCCATGAAAGTGACTCATTGCTCCCTTAGAACTGAACTTCAGGATGACAAGGCAAGACCTGGCAGACAGCCTTCCCGAGCTGTTCCTGCTCTTGCTCAGCACTATTTCTTCCCACCCACATGGCACTTTCTTTAAAACACTACATCTGGTTCTGGGGAAAGTTTCAAAACGCCAACACAAAGGCAAAAAGAGCCTTCCAAAAGCTTTCCTAAATAATTTGATACAGAGAAATCTGACAGATAAGGTTTTCAGGCTGCTAGACTCTACCAAACTGACTTTTGTGGGAGAACAGCTTGTTATGTAATTGGGAGATCGGAACAGAAGTGCAGTTTGAATACAAAGGGTATATTAGCAGTGAATTATACTACTTAATTCAATCAAACAACAAAGGTTAATCATTAAAATGCTGGCAACTTATTTATTATTAAACTCTACACTAGGCCTAGAATATTAATTATCACTCTTAGTGGTCCCTACAGTCTTAAACTTAATGATGAAGATTACTTAAGTTTACTAGTAAAGGCAATGAAAGAGTTAATATTTCTCACCCTTGCCAGACCACAGCTGGGTGTCCTTGGGTGTAATTCTCAAGAATTAGACTCTCTGGCAGGCGTCCCCACTGGAGAGGAGAAGGTCCAGAACACCTCCTGGGAAGGTGTATGGAAGTCTCACTGATCAAAAATGGGACCAGGCTTTTATAGAATAAAGTGGATTGACTGTTGTCATTTAACCATTAGCCGTACCTCCAACATCTCTCATTGGAGAATAAAAGGAAAATAATAGAAAAAAACAGGAAGGCCTTGTTCTCCCCAAGCAAGCTCTTTTGTTTATCCGTTTGTTATTACTTTATCTCCATTTCAGGCCTAGTTATGGCTGGGCTAAGCTTCGTGTTCTTCAACACAGCAGAGCAGCTGGCCTTATGAACATCAACTTGGCCTCTGTTTGTACCTTTCAAGGTTGTTACAGGCTCAGAGTTTGCTAGGCCTTTTCCTTTCTCATGGGAACCTTTCCACTTCAAGCCTGAGCCTGCAAAACTGAGAGACAAAAGCAGCTGAATAATAGAGTAAACTGAGGCAGGTATATTGAGAGATGGAGCATCCTGCTATAGAATATTGCTGCAAATGTCTTTCTGTCCAGTCCTTATCTGTGCATGTGCATGTGGGTGGGTGTGTTTATCACTCACCAACCACTGAAACTGCTGGATAACTTCCATATACATTGTTAGAGTAGTGCTCTCAGATATGATTTTTTGTTTTTCTAACAAGAATTGGGAAAATAAGCCACTAGCTAGACAAAGAAATCCTTAGAAGCATGTCAGTTTGAGGTGGTCACCTCATTAACCATCAGAGAATTCATACTGAAGGCCCCAAACACAGGAGAGGTTTCACTCTGAGCTTATAATGACTTCTGAGGAGTGGCTAAAGTCACTTGGATTATTCACCTTGGAGAAGAGAAGGCTGAGGGGTGTCCACATTGCAGTCTATGGCTTCCTTATGAGGGTAAGAGATGGGGCAGGTACTGATCTCTTCACCCCTGTTACCAAAGACAGGACTCGAGGAAATGGCAGGAAGCTGAATGAGGGAAGGTCTAGGTTAGATATCAGGGAAAGGTTTTTCACCCAGAGGGTGGTTGAGCACAGGAACAAGCTCCCCAGGGTCACAGCACCAAGCCTGCCTGAGTTCAAGAAGTATTTGGATGATGCTCTCAGGCACATGGTGTGATTCTTGGGGTGCCCTACATGGGAACAGGAGTTGGACTCAATTATCCTGATGGGTCCCTTCCAACTCAGCATATTCTATGATTCTATGATTCTATGATTTATGCATTATTTGATAATGCTGAATCTAACACAAAGTCACGAAAAGCTACTTTTTTCCATTTTGTCCTTATATAGAGCAGTAGAACCTTGTTCTTGGTTTTATTTGCTTAAAAGTCTCTGCTTCTAGTTTTATCTGGTGTACATGGTGCATGTGTACTGGCATTTTTTTCAGATTTACTATCTTACAGATAAAAAACCTTAACAGATCCTTATTTTAATTTGTCTGTATTTTAAATTCTCATAATGGGCTGAAAGGTGCAAAGCGTTTTGTCAAACAAATGTAAGGGTTTGCTATTTGTCAGCTAAAAATCCATTACCTCAGCTTCACAAAATAGATGTTGCTCTGGTTTGTGTGAGTCTCTGGTCTCTGTCAGGGCTCCTAGGCAATATGGCAATACAGATAAATAATAACTGCACCTAGTGCCAAATGGTGCAGGTGCAGAAATAGTTTGTACCAGCTAAGAAAAACATGGATGCTTCTACCTCACTTTGCAAGGAAAATTTTATTTCCTGAAAAATGAAACAAAACAGAATCTCTAGGTTATACTTTTTTATCTAAAAAAAACCAAAGCACACCACTGAAAATCAAATGTATTTTAGAGATGCCTCTGCAGTGACTATGGGGAGATGTTAATTAGCTCACTCACATCCCCATCCTTTCCACACATGACAGACTTGCTGTGGGGCAAAAAAACACTGAACCACAGCTTTCCTAAGGTCTTAGGGTCAAGGTTTCAATTAATTTAAATTGTTTTCTCAATAAATTCAACGTTGATTTTGTAAAGCAAATATTTAATTGAAAAAAAATCTTACATTAGTTTTCACCAAAAATAACTTTGAAGGAAAATTTTGTACAAACCTATTAGATAAGTATCAGTCCTACAGGGACAGTTTGTGATTCCCAGTATTTGGCCAAAGGAAGAAAGAAATCTAAAACTGAGACAACTACTGCTACAGGACTGCATGCTTGTCCCAGTTGTGGTAGGGGATTATTGTATGATGTTTTCATCAGAAACTCTTATGTCTTTTAAGAGGAGAAGGCCAGAGCATGTGCTTTGATGATGATGCCTATTTATCATTTTGTTGAATGGTTAAATAATATTTGATTTTTTCCTTTGAGCTCGAGATCTTGAAGACACAGGACCGATAAGGAATCTCAGATTTCATTTTTTTTAAATGACGCCTTCAAGCCTTTTGATAAAGAAAGCCTCTAAAGGTAACACCTAATCCTTCCCTTCCCACGCATATCCAACCTTTCCTTACACCACAAGCTCAAGTATCAGGAGACCATTAACACAAGCCAGAGGCACTGTTTACAATCCCTAGTTTGTTGAAATCTGCCTCATTGTTTGTCTTTTTCTTAACACTTGGCATTGGCAATGACTAATGCTGCCAATATTTTCCTTGCCAGGAAAGATGTTTCTTTCCTCCCTGGAGCACCAGCAAGGCCTGGAGACACCTTCGGCTCTGGGACTGCCTTTCCTGCCTCACCTATACGGAGAGCACCTAAGGAGGAAGACAGAAATCTCATGGCCCTTTCAGGAGAGGGGTTTCCCAAATGAGAAGGAAGGAAAAGCAGTTTACAATTTTCTTGGTGGTCAAGAACAATGGGAAGACAGCGAAGGAGATTCAAACAGCTTTTCCCTTTCTTTTCCACTCCTGCTGACATGTAACTCAGTAGGTGCTGATAACCTCTCTTCTCCTCTCCTCAGGCACAGCACCAAAGGGGAGCACCAAGTGCTGGAGGAGAGCACCAAGCGCTGGACGAGATATTCCTCTGCAGCCCATGGGCAGGACCCAACTGCAGCAGGCATTTCCCTGCAGCCCTTGGAAAGAACTGTGTCAGAGCAGGTAACCACACTGATGGTCATGGAGGATTAGCTTCTTAGTCAGGCTGTGGCCCTTCTGATTTTCTCACTGCATAACCTCATGACATCTTTGTAGTCCTCCTTTCCTTCTTCCAAAGGCCATAAACTCTTTTTTTCCTGAGTTCCAGCCAAAGTTCTCTGATCAGCCAGGCTGACCATCATGCTGGATGGCTCGTCTTTTGGCACACAGGGACAGCCTGCTCCTGAAACATGAAGATTTCCTTCTTGAAGAATGTCCAGCCTTTCTGGACTCCTTTGTCCCTCAAGATTGCCTCCTAAAGGATTCTGTCAACCAGCCTCCTAAACAGGCCAAAATCTTCCCTCCAGAAGTTCAAGGAGGCAGTTCTGCTGACCCCTGTCTGTACTTCTCCAAGAATCAAAAACTATCTTTTCATTATCACTATTCCCGAGACAGCCTCCAACCACCAACTATATAAACTCCTTCACTGTTCACAAAAAACAAGTCCAACAGAACATCTTGCCTGACACAACATGTCAGGAACTTATCTTCCACACACCCCAGGAAACTCCTAGACTGTTTCCTCTCTGCTATATTGCATTTCTAGTAGACATCTGGTAATTTGAAGTCCACCATGTGCACTCAGGACTCCCATGGAACTCCAAGATGCTTTTAGATTTTGGGTTAGGTTTCAGAGGGCCACAAAGCCTACAGCTCCAGGGACACTGAGGCTGGACAACCTCCTTTCAGGTAGTTGTAGACACGAATTAGGTCTTGCCTCAGCCTCCTCTTCTCCAAACTAAACAATCCCAGTTCCCTTAGCCTCTCCTCATAGGACTTTTTCTCCAGGCCCTTCATCATCTTGGTTGCCCTTCAACTCGCTCAAGCACCTCAATGTCTTTCTTGTAGTGAGGGGCCCAGAATTGAACACAGTACTTGAGGTGCAGCCTCACCACTGCAGGGGCACAATCACCTCCCTTCTCCTGCTGACCACACTACTCCTGATACAAGCCAGGATGCCGTTGACCTTCTTGACCACCTAGGCACCCTTTTGGCTCCTGTTCAGCTGGCTGTCGACCAACACCCCCAGATTCTTTTCCACCAGGCAGCTTTCCAGCCACTCTTCCCCAAGCCTGTAGCATTGTTTGGGGTTATTGTGACTGAAAAGCAGGACCCAGCTCTTGGCCTTGTTAAACCTCATGCAATTGGCCTCAGCCGATCAATTCAACCTGTCCAGATCCCTCTGCAAAGCCTTCCTACCTTCAAGCAGATCAACACTCCCACCCAATTGGGTGTCATCTGCAAACTTACTGAGGGTGCATTCCATCCCCTCATCCAGATCATTGATAAAGATGTTGAACAAGACAGGGCCCAAACCTGAGCCCTGGGGGACACCACTGGTGACTGGCCACCACCTGGATTTAACTCCATTCACCACAACTCTCTGGGCTTGGCCATCCAGCCAGTTTGTAAAGCAGCGAAGAGCACACCTGTCTATGCCATGAGCTGCCAGCTTCTTCAGGAGAGTGCTGTGGGAGACAGTGTCAAAGGCTTTATTAAAATCCAGGTAGACAACGTCCACAGCCTTTCCCTCATCCACTAGGCAGGTTACCTGGTGATAGAACAAGATCAGGTTGGTTAAGCAGGACCTGTCTTTCCTGAACCCATGCTGGCTGGGCCTGATCCTCCAGGGGGTTTCTGAACCTGGAGTGAGGGCAAAGCTGCTGCAGGGAGCTCCCTGGGCAGGGCAGGTGCTGCTGTCAGAGCTGAGCACAGAGCTGTCCAGGGCTGCCAGCCACGTCCAGTGCCCAGGGGGCTGCAGGGTCGTGCCCCTGGCCTTGCAGCACTCACTAACCTTTCCCTTGCTGCTTCTGAGCTCCCTCACCCCCTCTCCTGCCCATCCATGGGTCCTTGTGTCTCTGGGTGACCTTCTCCTCCAGGCCATGACTCTGGGCATCACCCACATCTTGACAGTGCTGAGCATCTTCTTGCTGCTGAGGGATGCAGCCCTGGGGGAACAAAAAGCAATCCATAGATACACATTCACTTCCCCTCCCACAGCTGTGTAGGTGGTGAAACACCCAGCAGGTTTGACAGAGCTCTGCTTCCCACTCTCCCTCTGATGGGACCGTGCAGTTCAAGTAGCCTCTGGTCATCCTGTGCGACCATATGTATCCTCCAGAACTCCCTAGGAACTGTGGTAATTTTCACTTAAGTAAAGACCAATGAGACTGAAAGAGAAAGGCCAAAGTTATGGACAAGTACCACTGCCACATTGTTGCCTCAGTCTCCTTTTCTCCTGGAACATAGGCATGTACATACTGGAATTGCCTAGGAGGTCAGAGAGACATTGCAAAATTGCATCTGAAATTAACAACCCAGGAAAGCCTCTCTCTGAAAGGCTCTGGGCAATTGGAAGTAAGGCTGCAAGGGCCTTTGAGAGACATTTTCAATGGAAAAACAACAGCCCTGATGTCCTGAGATGGCCAGGGAAGAAGCAAAGACATGGAGTCACCTGGGGAACAATGAGGACAATAAGGCTTTTTCAGGGCAGCCTAGAGCACAGCGGCCTTGTTTGCTCTTCTTCAGGTCGAGACCATGATGCTTACAGCCAGGGCTGCCAAGGGGACCATGGCACTACACTAACAGTACTCCCTCCACACATTTCTCATCTGGGCTACCCATGGGGCTGGGTACCCAGGCCTCAGCCCAACATGACCACTACACCTCCATGGATTGTCCCAATAAATGCTCCTTGGTAGAACACTGTAGTCACGGCAATTTGATTGACCTATAGCCTACTTTAGGTTCATCCTCAAAATGAGAGCTATGAGGATGTGGCCAGATGGATTATCTCAGTGGTGGTTTAAGACTGTGGGTTAAGACACCTCACTTACCTTTACTCACCTTCAGCTTAGCTCTACTTGAGGCTGATCTCCGCTTGCTTCTTCTCTATTTTTTTCCTCTCCCTGTGAGATGGGGTGACCAGGAGAGGCATTTTTAGCTGACCATTGGCAGCTGGATGTTTGTCAGCTCCTTTTCACCTCCTTGACACCACAGAAATGCCAGATGAGATTTGAGAATCTGGCCTACTATTTTTTTATTATTGTCCCAAGGATAGAAGAGTGCCCTCTTCACTTGTCAGCAGCTAATAGGTCACAAGTTGGCTGGTTTACCAAACATGAAAACAATTTGCTAACAGCAGGGACTTACACCCTAAAAGGAGAGAACATGCTTTTAACTGGCAGCCTCCTCACCACCCTGAACAAAGGAGAGATACAGGGTATGGTTGCTGCTTTTAAGTTGTCCAAAGTGCTAACTTGTGTCTGATTTTTAGGCTGTCTGTCTTTCACATCTTACTTGCCTATCGCTAACAACTGCTCAGTGAGCTAATACTTCTGAAAAGCTGCTATCAGTCATCCACACTGCCCTGTCTGGAAAAGAGATGTGAAGTTTTTGGTAGCTCAATCCTTATCTCACTGCATCGGTGGGATCCTGCCACCAATGACAAAAGGAAAATGATTAAAGCCAAGCCCTTCTGCTGCCCATTGTCTGGCTTTAGTAGTCTTAAGCCTGCTGAAAGATTTACTTAATTTCAAATTATTGTAGTCTCCTGAAAATAGAGACAAAAATTCCTATTTATACCTAATGGTATCCTAGTATATTTTATTTGCTTATTCTTCCTTCCCTCATATGCAGCAGCTACAGGACTTGGAAAGAGATGCCAACAGTAGATAAAGAGGGTCTGGAAGTTATACAGAGGTGTGGAGGAGGGGAGTGGAGGCTTAGGATCGACGACAGGCAATTGCACCCCCTTTCTTGCTCACTGCTGATACTTTTCAGCCTCATGTCTCTGCAGCTCTTCCCTTGGATGTCCCTACTTTGCAACACTCTTACTGTGAAGAAATGCTTAAGATGGGAAACAAACTTGTAAGGCGCTGAAATGTTGCCCTCACCTGTGATTCACACTGCAAATAGTTCTTGGCCCTCACATTCGGCCCTCTGGTGCATTTTGGCAGAGGAGCAGGGGGTGGGGCTTGGCTGCCTGAAGTTCATGGAGTTATAACAAAAATACTTTTTATTCTTATTAAGGCAATCAGCTGAGTGTGACTATTTAGTTTATGTGTGGGAAGATTCACCAGTCCTGACAGAAGGACCTGCAAGTTCAGAACTTCATTCTGATGCCCACAAAGGGGTGGCTAGTCCACTGTGTGGTGTCTTGGGGCAGCCAGAACAGCATGGGTCACCTTCAACTCCTGTGTCCTCTCTCCTGCCTCATACAGGTGTCTCGTAGATCCCTGGGTATATCCAGTGGCACTAGACAGCTCCCTGTGGGCAACTACCTAGAGCCCTTGAGGGCTGAAATTAATACAGTCATTTTTTATAGGAATGAATAGACTGTTCCAGAGGACAATTAAACATCTAAGGGAGTTCAGATTAATTGCCCTCTGGAGGTTCATGTTTTACTTCTTTGGTCATGGTCTCAGACTTCAGACTTACAACTTTCTTGCATTTTGTAAAAACGGAGACAACTCCCGCTTACACTGCAGCAAAACACTGTGAGGGCAAAGGAGATTGCAGTCACATTTTAAAACTTCCTTTTCATATCAAGTCACAGATCAAAACTATTTACAATCCTCCATTTATCCTCTTTTTTTCCATTCAGACACTGCCTTTCTATTTTTGTGCTTATCTCTCAAGTTCCCTTTATAATGGCTGCCAAAAGGACAGCCAGTGATATCATGCCCAGTGCCACGGCTGCTTCCCAGCACACCACGTTTAGCCCCCAGGTGCAATTTCCAAGAGGTGAAGAGAGAGCAAGCGTTGGCGTGCGTGAGCGGGTGAGCATATGCTTTATAACAACTCCAAGATGCTGAAAAGCAGTAGCTGCAATGTTGATCATATCAAGGCAGTGCTACAAGGAGACACCTCGCAGCGCGGCAGACGTGCGCCGTTGGAGTCTCTTCGCCCTCTGGAAGGTAGTGGGTGTAACGTTCTACATTTCTCTCTCGCTCAGACATGAAGGACGAGCAGCCTAACAAGGTCACGTTTGTTAGAGGCATGCATATTTCCATCTGCTCAGGCGGATGGCAAACAAAGTGCCTGGCACAAAGCAAGGCACTCTAAAAGGGAATTGTTTAAGAGGCGACGTCTAGGCAAAGCTAGGAAGACAAGTGGCAGCTAGATACCATACTTTGAGACAGGCACAGATACAATAAATCAAAGCCCCATGTATTTGTCAAGCAAAGCAGCAAAAGCTACTTTTGATTTTCAAAATGTGTTACTTTCCAGGACTCGATTAGCAACAGGGCAGAGGAGATGTGCGACCCCTAGCAATGATGTACCCTCAAAGCTTAAAGTTCTCTCCTTAACTTCTAATGCAGATCCTGCACTGCAAAATGGTTTGTGGCCACTGCTGAGCCTTTGCTAGACTTGAGCGAGCACTGTTTCATCTGGTAATCATAATGCTAGTTTAGGTTGCAGCTTGAATTTCTTTCATGGTGAACAAAGACAGAAATTAACTCTGTCTTTGAGGTGAAAATCATAGAATCATAAAATCATAGAATCATAGAATATTTTTAGTTGGAAGGGACCTTAGAGGTCATCTAGTTCCAACACCCTGCATGGGCAGGGACACCTCCCACTAGTAGGCACAGTCTGAGAAAACTCAACTGAAGATTTTTATTTATGTTAAGTCCCTTTGAGATGGAAGCTGTGGCTCTACTTGTTTTATATCCTGGACTCTAGGATTTTTAGAGCAATAATACTAAAAATGAAGATGTCCGTTATTTTCAATGTTAAAAATAATTTATTTGCTTAGATATTATTTTGGCTAAAATTATCAAACAACTGACTGTACATGCTTAGATAAGGCATGGGGATTGAAAATGGATAAATAAGAGAGGTGTCTGTAAAGAATAAAATTATTCTTTAATATTTTTATTTTCGGACTTCTAGAAACATTTAGTAATTAGTATAGAAAGGACATGAGAATAGAGAATAAGGAAGGCACAAAAATTTTTCATTCGAAGCATCATTAGGATGTGTTTTGTGATCATATGCAGTTGAAGGTAGATGTTATTACATCCTCTTTTTGTTTACTCAGGTTTAAGGAAATGGCATTACACTCTGTTGACTCCAGAGAAATACATCTCTTATTTGAAAACACACCATAATTTTGAATCAGCAGCTGTTTCCTTTCCATAGGATGATTTCTGCAAATTTTGAGGATTTGGAATTTTCCAAGAATGCCTATATCAAAAATACACACTAAACTCAACAAATGCTTGCTGAAACTGCTGTCTGAACAACAGACAACAGGAGATGTTCCTACTTCTGGAGCCAAGATCCCTCTTCTCCCTGCCTCCTTTGATGTTGATGTCCTGGTGAAGAGGAACAGCATGGCTCAAAAAGAGATGCTTAACTTTAGAGTAATGGTCAGCACTACCAGAAGGGAGCCCACTGATACAGCAGCAGAAAGCCAGGCTCTCTGTTAGGGATATATCTACCGTCCCTGGACATAAGCAGATGGATAATGTGGTGATGGCTCACAGGCAAAAATTACTCAGCCACCCTCCAAATCCTGGGATAGATGAGCAGAGACACTGGCACATTAGCAGAGGTCTGAGTGAGACCCAGGCTTGTAAGCAAGTCCATGAAGTGCTAGCACTGCCACCCATATGTCCTTGCTCAGTCTCTGCTGCCATGGGCACCTCTGTGCTTGGGGATTGGAGACAACAGTGAGGATCAAAGTAACAGGCAGCTGGGTTGGAAGGTGCTGAGGTGGACATGTGCATGTGTCCAGTCTGGTCCCAATGGGTTCCCACAGCCTAGGGACCATTTGGAACTAACACAGGCACTGCAGGTGGGTGAGAAGCAGCGGCTGTGGGAGAAGCCCCATGCCAGCCAAAATATGCATTTGTCTTCCAAGCCAAGAAGATTGGCCAGCACCAATTCAAATAATGCACTGTATCATCCTACCATGGGTTTTCCTGGAAATTGTTTTCAGACTCCCAGATGACTCCCAGACAGCTTTAGTTGCCATCATTGGTGTAGACTGACAGTAGGCAGGTTGCTAAAAGTTGAACATGGCATAAAATTTCAGCCTTGCCAGAAACAAGGTGGTGTTCTCTAAAATTAAGAGCAAATGCTGTTTGATACACATAGCCAGAGAAATTAAGAGCTGTTTGTTTTCTGCAGATGCTACGTGTCAAACGTTGACTCAGGATCGGCAATTAAACCAGAGGCAAACAGTGCTCTCGATCCCCTCGCCCTCCCACCCAGGTAGGGAAGGAGAGAGAGAATTAGGAGAGACACTTAGCTGGATTGAAAACTAAATTAGACAGCTTTAATTATATGTACAATTATATACAAGTATTTTCAGGAATGTGCAAAAGCCTCTTGCCTCCCCCCACCCCCAGCAACTCCCCCGGCACTTTCCTTAACTATGAGCAGTCCCAAAAACTCTTGGACCACTGTCTGAGATAACAGCAGAGCAGACAGGGGCTGTGGGGAGAGTTATGAGGGTCAGGGCTGAGCCTGGGGTCAACAGTGATGGATGGATGGAGTCCTCCCTGGATGCTGGCTATGAACGGAAGAGAAGGGAAGAAGAAGCAGGAAGGAAGTTGTCTTTTGTGATCTCTGACCTTCCTTGGAGCTTATGTAGATACATGGAATGGAATACCTTTGGTCAGTTCTGCTGTCTGTCTAGTCCAGCTCCCCTATGGGTCATAGATACAATTCTCCTGCCCCGGTAGCCTCTGTAGCAGCAGAGCTAAGAAGTGACCTTGGAGTCTCAGCAGAAACATAAACATTCCAGTGTTATCAGCCCACTAGCTGGAACACTTGTTGCTAGTTAACAGAAAGCTCACTGAAGGAAAAAAAAATCAGTAAAAAGAAAATTAGCTTAAACCTGGCTCAACCCAGGACACTACGGTATGCATACACAGTAACAGCAAACTCTTAATGCCTGGGAATGGCTCATAAAGCCAGTGTTTATTTTTTACTTAGCTTAATTAATAGCTAATGACAGACACATGTTGGTGAATAACCACTGCACACCTTACACGCTCCTCCTGGTTTGTTTGGCTCACTTGGAGGGGACAATCTGCAGCAATTCATCACCTCTGAAGAGGGGCTGATAGGCAGGAGAGAGTGTTCTCAGAAACTCAGCTCCTGTGGAGGGACAGCAAAGTCTGGCTCTGCACAAGCAGCCCTGAGGTCTGCAGCAGCAGTCAGGAAGGTATTTCAGGGGCCAAAGTCCCCTGCTGTCATGCTGAGGGAGCCACCATAAGATACAGGGAATTGCACAGCACAGCCTGTCTCCAGGAGGAGCTCAGTGGAAAAGGACCACTTAACCCTCCTGCTTCTTTGCACTTTGGGAGGAGGGTCACCATTCTTTAGTTATTCATGTTTAGCAGCTGAAGATCTTGACTTCTTGACTCTTTGGAGGACTTCAAAAGATTCAAGCATGACAGTTAAGTTAATACCCAGCTGTTCAGAGACCATGGTGGGAACCAGAAGAATTGGCTGGGCCCAAATGCTTCCCTAGATTGAACTGGTCAGGATATGAAAGTCAGTAGCAATGCCTTGGTGCCGGAGGTCCTGAATGGCAGGTCCTGATCTGCAGAAAGCCCTCTACAACTGTCGATGTATGAAAGCATGAGATATTGAAGGTGTGAATAAAGAGCATTAGCATAATTTCACTGGCTAACAGATAAATTTTAAACCAAGGATTCATGTTCATTAGTAAGTGTCATAATTACTCTTCAGCATAAAAAAAATCAGCAGATTTTCCACAGTACCTGAGACTATGCCGAAATAATCTATGCTAACTGGGATCCTCTTAAAAACAATAGCCAGATTTATTTTTAAACAAATATTTTTAATTACTGCATCCCTCAGGAGCTGGTCAAGTCAATGGCTCAGTTGTACATTGAAAAGTGTCTCCTGTTATATACCGTAGTTAAAATTATGAGGACTTTAAAGGAAAGACTCCTGTATTCTTTTCTGGTGTGAATTATTTCCTTCTTCCATGCACACCTCCTGATTCTCTTCTGAAGAACAAATCAGAGCTTCACCTGAAAGCTTGTCTAAGTTATCTGTTAACTGAACAAGCACCCTCCCAAACTGTACTCAAAGTAGCATTGTTACCCAAGCACAGATTGTTCCCAACACTTTGTTCCCCTTAATCATGAGATTGAACTCCGCTTGTTACTTGAGTCTCACAGGCAGACTGCATGACCTCTTATAAGAGAAAAAAAAATGAAATAAGGAACATGTTACAACCCAAGTGTAGTAAGAGGCTTCCATTGAGCCCTCCTCTTTATTTTAGCCATTTGGCCACCTTCCCACACCAAATAACGCTGATTTGAGGTGTAAATTGTGAGCTCTGTGTGGTGTTAGAGATACAATAGATAGGAAACTCTTTTGGGGGAAAAGCCCACAGATATGAGTCATGCCCAAAATTATCTGGCCATCTCCATTAACCTACTGCACGCTTTTCCCTCTGATCTCTTGGAAGCGGATGGCTGCAAATACAGAGACTTAGTCCAAACTTTCTAACCATGGCAGATTTCCATGGTGTGGGCACCTTTCTGTGATACCACAGATTCTCTTTCTGTGGCTGCTTCAGTCAGAAGATCCTCTGCCAGTCTCCCCATCTTCACCAGCATTTTCCATTGCCATGTTCTCACTTTATTTGCACTGTTATGTTTGCTTCCAGGGAGCACATGCTGAACAAAGGAACTGGTCAGATTATTTTTATTTTAAGAGCATTTTTAGGTGACACAGTTCTCTCAGTACAGACTAAGGTGAGATGTGTCGGCCCAGCTGTGCTAGCTGTCCTCTGTCTTGCGGTAGTGGGGGTGAGCATTTGGTGTCTTGGGCAGGAGGAGAGACAGAATGGCTTTTGCTAACAGTGGCATAGCCATGGAGAGAGTTATCCATGGGAACATGCACCACACCAAAGAGATCAGCTAAATCTACCACCTGTGAGTGTTGCTTTGTGAAGGGAAATGAAATCGTGAGTGAGCAGAGGAATGGATTTAGAAGGCTGGAAAAAAGCAAATTAACTACCTCAGGAAAACTTCCTCAAAGGTTTTGTTTGTGGAAAGTTGAGATATACCAAACAACGGTGTCCAGGCTTGCACAAATAAGATTTACAAGCCTTTGAGGTAGTGAGCCCTAGCAGTACCTCTTCATGAAAGGGGAAGGTGTGATGCCTGCCATCAGCCTGTGTACCCGTGGTTGGTTAATCCAGTTAACATCTTACACAGAGGCAGGGGAGACTGGGATTTAGAGTACACTTCATTTAGAGCACATCCCTGGAGAAATTAAGCACTGGCAGTCCGTCTAACCTTCAGGCTACCTTGTACCTGCGCTGCTTACCTCCATGTGAGACAAACTGAGCTGGCTAATGCTGCAATCGCACCTTCACTACTTTTTTTGTTTAATGGTAATTTAACCCATCTCTTTTTCTTCATTTGAGAAGTCATGGAAAGCAATTGACCCTGCAGGCACATGGTCACTGGTCACACTTCGGCGGCATTTCTGGATGCAGAAGGCAGGGCAATGAAGGCAGCTAGAGAGTCTGAGAGATTCCTGTGGACAGACTAGGTTACAGCTGCCACCTTAAGAGGCAGTACCTCTTGGCCCAAAATAAGACAGGTGTAGTCTGACAGATTAGACCATGGTTACACATAGCCTTCTGCAAGCTCTTTTGTTTGTCTGTGAGGGTGACATTGCTCTATCATAATTTACAAATGCCATATGTGATCTGCTATACATCTCAGGTCTCCTCACACTCTTGCTCCCAGTCATGTGCCTGTAGCTACAACTTCAATTTTAAAGTGCTGAAGAGTTGTAACAGGCATTTCTGTGACACATACATATGCCCAAAAGCCTGGGCTCCAAAGTTGTTTATTTATAGACTACTAGACATGCTTAGCTCCTGTTTCCTAAACAAACACTTGCCCATCACATTTGTGACTGTCATGACCCATGCTCAACTCACACAGCTTATGTTTTCTTCTGTCTTATGCCACCCCTTAATAGAA
Organism: Hemiprocne comata; assembly: GCA_020745705.1. Taxonomy (NCBI): domain Eukaryota; kingdom Metazoa; phylum Chordata; class Aves; order Apodiformes; family Apodidae; genus Hemiprocne; species Hemiprocne comata. Next base: position 149,972,342 of record CM036586.1, on the reverse strand, counting down.
AACCTAAGGTGGTGGAATCAAGATGAGCTTCTCCAACAGGGGAGAACCATGAGCAGAGAGTTAGCTCTCATATGGGACAGAGACTAATCAGGGCAGGGACTCAGCCATCAGCAGGAGGTGGCTGACCCTAATGCCCAGACTTAAGCCCTGGGAAAAGAGCGATCTTTGCAGGCAGAGCAGAGCTGTACAGTGCATGGCAAATGAGTAGATCAAGGACAGATATGTGAGGTAGTCCCTGAGCAGAGGCTTTGGAGTTTTTTTAGGTCACTGTTTTGGACTGATGGGATAGACCCCATGTCTAGAGATCAAAAGAAAAACAAGCCAAAACTAGCTCCAACCCCCCCCCCTCAGATACTCCAGTATTCTCAATGAACTTATATGAAGCAAAGAAAAAAGCAAAAAAAAAGTAAAGAGAGATGAAACAGAAAGCCCACATAATTCTCCGTGTACGGGCTGCCTCACAGTTGAAATTCCCCAAGCCAACCCATGTTTGACTAGCAAACCAACAAGTGGGAAACACTGGGGGTTTTTTTGCAAGTGTGTGGGTGAAAATCCTGTTGCCTCTTCTCTCTCTGCCTCGCAGACCAAACAGTGTGATCACCCATCTGAACATGGGGGTCACTTCACCCAGCCCTGGCAGGGACAGCCCTAGCTGTAACACTTGTTCCCTGCTTGCACGCTGTTGTGACTTGTTGGAGTTACAGAGGAGAGAGCTGCAGGTGCTTTGTGCTTATAGAACTGTCTCTCAGCTCCAGGGAGGTAGTCATTGCAGGGCTAATGGCTGGTGAAAAATGTGGACTTTTTTTCCAGAATATGAAATTTTGTACAGTATTAACTGGCCATTCAGATAACGTAAAAACACATTTTAAAATCCCCTAAGCATATAAGTGGAAGTGGTTTAATTTCTTTCCAAATAAAATGCACTGAAGAGTGCCAAGATTGCCCAGTAAAAGGTTAAAACCCCCAGCAGAGGCCTGAGAGTTGTTAATCATCTTTAGCCTTGGTGCATGTCCGCAGGTGAGGGGGAGATGTGGTGGAGGCAGGATTGTGCCCTCCTGAGCTAGGCTGAAAACTCCTGCTGAGAGCATCAACTTGCTGCGGAGAGCAACCTGAAAGGAAAAGGGCTGTAGTCAAACATGAACATCTCCACATCTCTCAGATCACCCCAATCTTGTACCTGAGAGTCCTCATCAGGCTGAGTATCAATAACTCGAGCAGAGCCAGTCTCCAAGTTGTGGTGAGAAGTGGCTTCCCAGTTGCGAAACTGATTTCCCTCGGATGGATCTCTAATTTCTGAGCACGTGCTTAGGACACTTGGGTCAGGAAAAAATGTAAACGTGTGCACAACATACCCATACTGTCTGAGACATGCCACAAGCATGCACAGTTCTTAGAGCTGAGCACAGGTTTAGGTATCTTCCTGGAGCTGTGGGGTCACAGGCTTTAAAGACAGGGTTGGGAGCTGGTCCCAGAGGGGGAGTGGGGTGGGCATAGATCCAGGTTCTAAGAATATAGTGGGGCCCTAGTTCTGCAATCTGTAGAAGTTTCCTCCCACCTCCCTTGCCCCTCCAGGCCAATCCCTGACACCTCTTGCCCACTGCAACAGGGGGAATATGCCAGTTTAACCTCAGAGAGAGGATGGAGATGAAGGAATACCTTTGAAAGCAATGGCATCTGTGGGGAAATGTCTGTCCCCAGTGCAGTCTGTCCATCTGATAGCTACATTGTTGTTTACCAAACCTCCACTGCATGAGGCTGGCTAACACGAAACCCAGCTGCAGCTCAAGGGAGATGAGCTGAGGAAGAGGAAGGAACACAGAGCAGCCTCACTTGGGCAATGCACCAGATTTCCAGAAAGACCTGGCTTAGAGAGCTGCCCTACCTGAAGGCAAAGCCTTCTCCTGCATCACAGGTTGGAGTCAGCTACCCTTGCAGAAGGAGGAGCCATGAGGGAACTGCGGGGCACCCGTCTGGGCCTGGGTGACCCTCACTTGGGGAAGGAGGGCACCACTGTCCCTGCAAGGACAGCAGTGACGCGGATGCAGAAGGAGGGCGTCCTTGCAGGGAGCTGTGCCTGCCGGTCTGGTGAGCTTGTGGCAGTGTTTTCCTGTTAAATCCCGATTAACTCAGCCTTAAAGGCTCAGTCCAGGCAAGCGTGTGATAAAGGACTTCCCAAGGCAGCTCAGGTAAACTATATGCTTTATAACCTCTGCTTTTAGTGTCTTATTTTAAGAGTCTGTTAAACTAGCATATAAATCACATCTTCTAATATAAGAAAGTACGATAGGTTTGAATTAGAAAATGCCTGGAAAATCAGGTTTTGATTGCTATTCTTTCTCTGTACTTCAAATTAAGAGTGGTCTATTAATGGCAACATGGAAATTCCTATGTAATGCAGTTTAAGCTGCATGCTTTAAACCATTTAAACATAAAAGACCAGATTGTCCTTTATACAAAGTCCCTAAAGTGATGGAAAATAATATTTAAATCCTCTTTCAGACCTAAACATTTTTACTAAGAGTAATTTTCATAGTATATATCTAATCCAATCTAATCTTGCAAAAGATGATTTAGTGAATTTAGTGCAAAGTATTTACATGATAACAAATAAAGTGAATACATCTTCTTGCCAGCTATTAAAATACAGTTAATTATTCCAGTTGGAGCACTCAGCTGTAAGAGCTGCTTTCCATTTCAGTGAACTTTCTGCTATGGAGAGGAAAGAAATTATTCCTCCACATGGCTGAGCATCAGGTTTCTTTGAGCATGAAAGCAGGAGTGTAAAGGGTCAGTATTTATGGTTACTTGTGTCCACCTGGAGAGTTTTCTGACATGCAAATAACCTGCCATCCCCTAGCAGCTTCCAGCAGCCCTCAGCTTTAAAGCCTTCTGTAAGCCTGTGTCAGCCCAGCCCAGCATGTACATGGATCATCTTCGTTTTAGGAGGCAGTGTCATGGTTTCTTTGGTGTTGTGCTCCTGCAGCTGCTACAGCTGTATGGAAAGCACAGAGTGGCAAAAAGGGAAAAACTGAAAACAGGTATCTGTGGAACACAGGAGGGCTCTGCTGCCCTTCTCCCTGTCTGACTCCAGCTCTAAGGACAATCTCTGCTTATTCAGAAGAACACCAGGAGTTGATTTCTGACTGGAGGTTGACTTGAAGCAGCTCTTTTCTGAACTAGCCTTTACAGGTAATAGCTGCTTTTTTGTTTTGTTTTGTTTTGTTTTAGCAGTGCTCGCTGTTTAAACAAGTGAGGATGTTTAAACAAGTGAGGATGTTTAAACAAGTGTGGACATCCTCATGTTTTTGGATGAGCTGAATGGTGCTCTGGGTTCCATGGGCTGTACATGGTGCCTGAGGTGACTCACTCAGATGTAGATATTTAAGCTGTAGCATCTATGTAGTCTCAGCTAGTAACATCCCTGTATATGTGTACATTTGACTTTACATTGCAGGAAGTAAAATGACTGCATTGCACAACCTAAACTTACACTATGAAAAGTCCACTACTGTGTCTGGCAACTCAGGAATGACCTGAGACTGCCTCTGTATTTGGCATAATGAAGTACCACACTGCTTTTATGCTCACTTAGCAGAGAGAGGTGGGCCAAAGCTTCACCCTCAGTCCATCACATTACTGACAATGACAATGCTTTCTGTGTGTGGCAGCCCTGCTGCAGGACCCAGCTTATAAAGTCAAGCTGTCTCCCTGTTCCCACATTTCTGCTGCTGCGGTTGGGCCAGATCTAGCAACTAATCTGGATGAAAAAAATCAAAAACCAGACAACCTTTTGAAAGAAATTACCTTATTTCAGCCTAGCAGAGGAGGAAGTTTGTGGGTAAGAATAAGCAGCCAAGACGAGGGCAAGGCAATAGTTGTCTAAGCCACCTGATTATAGTAAGGAAAAAGGTGCCTGGCAGATGACATATTCAACTGGCCAGACTGTAATCTGGGGTGAAGAAGAAAGGAGGAGTGAAAGGGTAAAAGAAAGGGCAGGAAGCAGAGGACTTGTACCCATCTGGAGTTTTAAAACATGACTTACCTGGGGAACACAGGGAGCAACCCCCAGGTACCCTGCTCTCCAGTCATACCTGCACAACAAGTAGTATTTCTGCCATGTCACTATCCATCTATGCAAAAATAACTGAATAGAGGTTTTGGGGGACAGCTGTTGTTATGGTACTGTTCTGAAAGGCAAACACGGCAGCAGTGCATAGTTGAACACCAGGCTCCCATAAATAATTAGTATTGCAAATCTTTGCCTTGCCTTTTATCTCTGTCACAGTGACTGGAATGCACCCCACTACCATCTGTGATTATAACTCATGCGTCACCAAAACCACAAGGTATGCTTTTTACACGCCTGGTGTCCATCCCTCCACCCACCGGCACTGCCCATAAATCTCCTTTTTTCCCCAAATATGCTAGGACCCACTGGCAAAATCTAAAGACTTGCCAAGTATTTACTTGAAATATTAATATATTGTTAAAAAAAGGAGCTCTTCATAACAGATGTATCTGACATTTCCAAGGAGTGTCTGGTGAGCTAGAGTATCTGGAAAGTGTCTGTTGTGAGCATGATAGAAGTGGTTCAGATTAATCTTTTGCAGCAGGAAGCAGTTTTAGCAAGGGCTTTGCTTCAGTAAAAAGGGAGATGGTCACAGAACCATAGAATTGTCATGGTTGGAAAAGACCTCTAAGACCACCAAGTCCAACTGTCCATCCAAGGGAAAGAGAGAAGAAAAAAAAAAAAGGGAAAAAACCCAACCACACACCCCACAAAACCAACAACGCACAACCCACAAAAAACCCACCCACCTTTTCGCCTTTACCCCACCACGGGAGTTGGGAGAAGAACCTTAGAAGAGTTTTATTCCAATGCAAACTGGTACAATGCAGAAATGCACACAGCAGAATATTCAGGCTGTGTAACCCAACCTGCCTGCAGCACACAGACCCCTGCCTGAGCCACCTCTGGTCCACAGCCTCAAGGGCCTCCACAGACCATAGCAGGACCCATGGGCTTTTATTTATGGGTTAAGCTAAAGGCTTGAGTCAGTCATGAGTCAAACAGGCTGAAACACTTCAGGAAGGCTGCTGAATATCACACAGGAGCTATGGGTGTTTAAGAACAAGCTAATATTTTGTCAGAACATCTGTCAGAAATTGTATGTCTGCAGCTGATCCTGCCAGGGGCAGAGGCTTTAGCCCTGCTTTTCTCTGGATCTGTGGTACTCAGTGAATCCTGTGTTCAGGAGGAGGAAAGCTGGAGGAAGCCACAAAGACCCCAAATTTCTCAGGAAGCTGTAACGAATTAGGAAGAAAAGTGAATTAAAAAACAGCTTAGGGAAAATGCAGAGTATCAGAAATGTAAATTTTGGAACTTGCCTGAGGCATCATTTCTGGAAAAGTCAACCTACGGTAACCAGTACTCACTTGATGTGGGTTTTTCCTTACAGCTATGAGATGTTCATTTTCACTAGGAAAATAGTGCTAAGTCAGGACAGGAGTGTATGTTTCTTCTACAAGATTCAGTGCCTTTGTGAAAGTGCCTGGTGAGAGGCTTTGGAACACCTCACCCTCAGCTGTACTAGACAGAGCTTATATGGTCACTGGTAAGTTTTTAGCTTTCACCTTGGCTATTTGCAAAGTAAGTTCTGAGAAGCAGAGCTAACCTAACTCATAGTAGTCAAATGAATCAGGTGGTTTAAGACAGTTCTGGTCATCCGAGCCTCTAACACTCTGTCTGTCTGCATGTGGAACTGTTTTTATGGCCAAATCCTCATCTGGCCTCTTTAATAGCCTTGGTACAAGGGCTTACTTACATCAGTAGGCACTCAAGTCTGTAGAAGTTAATCCATCTGTGGCATCAGCCGATGTCTCATCTATTAGGCTCACTTTGAAAAGTCAACCTTTTGCTTTCTAAGATTGTTTTCATATCAGAGAATAAAATTTAAAGGCTGACAGTTCAAAACACAGATGGCTTGGGCCAAATGGATTGTTTGATGATTGTTCACAGAAATCATATAGAGTTCTTCAGACTGACTTGAAGCAGATGGTGCATTTTTCAGAGACCTACAGTGTTACCAGGTAAAGTGTCATACTGCTACAGTCAATACCACAGGGCTTCCTGTAAAATTATGCATTCAAGGACCAGGAGAAGGATGGCTCCTGTGATGTGCAACTCCATTGCTAATGGCAACTTCGTTGCTAGGAGGAAGCCAGGCCCTTCCTCCTTTCTGTTGGTCTGCTTTTTTCAAAAGGAAGATAAAAGATTCAACTACCATGCCACTGGAGAGACCTGTTCTTGTAATGGGGAAACAGGGAAAGGGTGAGGACTACTTGCAGAGCACTAATGTGCAACACTTGTAGGACATGTATGTTTTCAAGCAGAGTGTAAGGCAGGATGCCCACACTTTTGATTACCTTGCATTCAGGGACTGATTCAGAGACCTTGAAAACTTTCCATTGATTTCGATTAACTTTAGTGGAGTTTAGATTATGCCCGAAAGCTACCTAACAGACTAGAAGGGTGAAAAGATAAACTGACTTTTCCCCCGGAAAGGTCCACGTAACTAGTTTAGGCAGAGAGAAGTAGGCTCTAACAACATTTTGGATTTTTTGGTGGGTTTTCTTTTTGTTCATTGGGTTTTTCTTCCCCACAGCAGCTCACAATTGAATGCATGGATTATTTTCAATGTTACATTCTTCTTCTTCTGATTTCTAAGGAGAACAGCCTGCAGGGCCTTTGGCCGCAGGTCCTGGCAAGCAGCTGAAAGGGAGCAGCAGGAGCTCCTGCAGAGAAATGTGGTCCATGACCCAGCTGGCAGCCAGGGCTCCCCAAGGGCCAGGGAAAGCAGGAGGCACTGGGGCAGGATGAGGTTGCAGGCATGTGCTGGGCAGACACTGCCATGGGGAGCAGAAGATGACTGACCGCTGGTATGGCAGCTCCAAATAACAGAGTGATCCCTGAGCCCATAGATTTTACTGTGGAGTTTACAAACCCATGACAGCTCCTGCAACTATCCCAGGGGCTGGTGAGCAAGCTCCAGGAAAGACGAGGGGTTGATCTGGGCTAATGTAAGCCATGCTCTTGTTTAGTCTGGGCCTGGTCCAAAGTCAGTCTTAATGCTCTGGTTTGTGTTCTGGATGTACTAAGCTTTGCTTTTCCAGTTTTTGAGAGAGCCCAGAAAGCAGACTCCTGGTGTGAAAGCCCTATCAGCCAGGCTGCTGATATGAAACAACAGTCTCACATTTGCTTCTTTTCACATCCTTTTAGTTTAGGAGCACATAGATATATTTAACAGGAACACATACCCTAAAAATAACATTCAAAACAGCCAGAAAATAAAGATTTTTACTTTTTAATTACTACCTTAAGCATTCCTGCTTTATTATTTGACCTTGGAACTGACATTGCACAATCAATCAACCTTACAAACAAAACCAGTTTTCACACCTTGCTACTTTTAAGACAAAATCCCTTTTAATGGTTTTTCTCCTAATTAGCTACCATAAATTCCGAATCTCTTGGCAGAGGCTCTTTTTAAGGTACATCAGTAAAACCACCAAGCATTAGGGCCTTTTATTCAAAGTATGTCAGTAAGGGATCAGCAAGCATAACAGCTTTGTTTTCTCCCCACTCATGGCCACCTCAAGCTGTGTCCCTCCAAACATCAGACATGCTGTGCTGCCTACCTTCCTAAGCAGGAGTTGCCAGGAGGGGCTGAGGGTGGGGAAATGCCTCAGCAGGCCTGGAGTGGCCAGGAGTATGGGGCAGAAGGCTATCACTACAGCCTTGTCACAGTTTTCTTTCCTGCTTAAAGCAAAGTGCAAAGCCCAGAGGAAACCAGGCAGCATAGCCCCCCACCTGGGACACAGGGGGTTGATAAACTGGGTGGCTTTTTCAGAGGTGGAGAGTATTGTGCAGCTGCTGTTGTGCTTCCTTACAGCTCCTCTCCTTCTTATGGAAGAGCTCTTCATTCTGAGTGATGTGCTGATAAATATAATGTCAGTAAAGGAAAAAGCCATCTGAGTATAACTAAAAGGGGCCCAAGCCTCCCTAGCTGTGGTCAGTCTCTAAGCATTGCTGCGATCTAGACCTTGCCAACAGAAAGTCCAGCTCTTGCGCTTTCCCTCTTGCAAGTGGATTTGCCAAAGCAGTTTGAAGTGCTGGCTGGGCTAATATCAATACTGGATATTAAAGGAATGCACACAATCACACTAAGGAGTAACAAATGGTCCAGAACCTGCCCCTGGATGCCCATTTTAAAATAAACATTCAGAGTCTGAGTTCTTAAGCAGTCTGCAACAGGATCAATCTAAAGATACAATCTCAGTATTTGTCAGCTTGGATTGTACTGAACATTGGCCTTTCTAGTCTTACACTCCAAACTGTCTCATTATTCCTAGCTAACACAATTATCTGTGCTCAAATTTTCCACACAGTCTCAAGAAAACACTCAGACATTTCAAACCAATAGTTTAATTAAATTATGACAACTGGGGCTATTTCAGTTCCAGGAGTATCTGCAGCAGACATGTTGAGGATTAACGTGGCACTCGTGCTTTCAGGGAAGGGGATAGACTCTGTTCTGTGTGAAGATGAAGCTTTCAGAGGACTGAATTTAATTAGTATCTGAATCCTCTAGAAATCATGCTCCTTTTACGCATATCAAGTTGAACACTCCAAGATGGAAGCCATCAAGCTGACTTGTGGAAATTTTTCCTTATGCATGCAAGGAGAGCTGGAGATCCAGCTATTCCTCTGTGCTAAAGTATTTTTAAGTGGTTCAGATGTCCTCCATGCAGCTAGGTATGCCAAGAGAGTGTGGCTCCCCATGAGAATCTCTGTTTGGCCTCTACTTCCACCAGCCACCCAAAAAGCAGTGTTAGGTTTATATGTGTTAAGTTATGGCACTAAGGAGCAACCACAGCAAGCAGTGAGACCAGCAAGGGTCAATGACAGATGAATGCAGCCTAGTGACCTAAGCAGTGAAAACGGGGCACTGAATTGCCAACTCCCTGTGACCATCAAAAGAGAAGGATTAACCCATTACCAGTGTGAAATGCCCCATGATGGGACAGCCAAATGGGTCAGACAGCCATACACAGGAAAGGGAGATATTGCCTTAGAGGGTGCAGGACAGCACAACATGCACAGAAAGGAGAAATTGAGGATTGTATCAAATTTCTTAAGGAAGGTTTTCTGGGGACTGTGGGAATGTGTGGGTCTCAGTAAGGGATGCTTATCAGAGAGTGGGAAAATGGAAGAATCAAAGTGAATTGTAGGGATAACAAACATGAGGAAGTAGAGTGGAAAAGGAGATAAAAAGGCCCAGTTGAATGCACACTTGCCTGTTATGGTTTGAGGGGGCATAGGCTAATTTTATGATAACAGTATGAAGAGCTAGAGAGAGGGCGCTGTTTGGGACTCTGAGAAATCCGGGGGCAGACCAGAGAAGGGGCAGTATTCCTTCCCATATCCAGCCATACCCTATGAAAGCTGGGTGGGTGAGAAAGTCTGTCTCTTCCTGCTTCTTTCCTCCCTTCTCTTGTCCAGGGACATCTTGGAGAGAGGTTTCTGCTCTTTGTCTTTAGGGTACACACTCTGTCTTCAGTCATCTTGTGTGAGTGCTACCAAGCTTCAGATCAGCCTAGTAGGATTAGAGAGTACCAGCACCCAGAGGGGACAACGAACTTCTGGGTCTCACATGTCCCAGAGCCTGTAGATGGAGGAGACCAGGAGCTAGGTGTCAACTAGTGGACAGAGTGTCTATGACCAGCTCCTGGAGTGATCCATACATTGTGTGTATATCCCAGTAGAGGACTTTGATCCTGATCCCTCAGAGAGGGGGGACAGCATGGGGCTGTCTGCGCTGTTTGTGTTTGTGTAGGTGCTTCCTCTGCCAATAAAGGCATCAATCACTCTTTGTGTTGATCCATGTGAGTGGTGATGTGCACACCCTGTCTGCTTGCCTATTGGGAATGGTATGCTCAGACACACTACAGGTGGGAGCCGTGAATGTGGAGCTGCAGCAGCCTTACCTACATGCCAAAGCTCACCAGATTTGTCCTCCCCTAACAGCATGAACTTGCTGGAGACACTGTGTTGAGGCATCATCCTAGCAAAGTTTCAGAGCTGGCCATTGATGGCAAGCATATGAAAGTTTTTACTTCTTTTGTCAGGACTGTAGATGTATCTGCTACTGTCATCAGGAGGAGTGATCTTGAGTTGTTTGGCATTAACCTGTAAAGAATTTCTCATGAACTTGTGAAGAACAATTTTGACCTACAGTTTATTTTGGTTTCTACAAGCACTGGCTGATGTTATGCAGAGGGGTTGTCCTTGGTAAGGTTCTAGCATTCAAATCTACTGAGGTACCAAGAAAAAGCTGAGCAATCTGAGCTGCTAGCACACTACCATGTCTGAAAAGGAGCAGGAATGCTCTGTTACTCACAGTCACTTTGTGAAATTATGTAAAACACTTTTAATCATAGAGGGAATGAGTCACACATTTGAAAGGCTTCTCTATTTAGTCCTTGAATGCAGTTGTGCCAGAAAGGGGACTTCGGGAGTTGTGTTTCTGGGATTCCCTGGGCCTCCCTTACCCCACCTTCCTCCTCCTCCTCCTCCTCACTCGAGACACAGTGCCCTATAGCATGTGTAATGGGGGTGATGGAACCCGCTTTTAGAGACAGGGCAGTGACCTTACACCACATTCGGTGGCAGATGGCTGTGACTGAAGAGTGGCTCCTCTTGGGCTGGCAGCAGCCCTGGGAATGCTGGTCCTGGAGTAGAGCTGCAGCAGAGTTCAGGGAGTGAGGGGTTTCTCCTGTTGGGGATGGGGCTGTGGGAGGCCTCAAGGGCTCTTAGGGGGCCCTATCACACAGCTCATCTTTGGGTCCTTTCAGGTCAAGTCAGGATGCCATAAACCAAGGGAATGAAAAGAGCAGCTGAGCTGGTTTAGCACTGAGGTGATCCCCTACCAATGCTCTCTCATGGCTCTGCGGAAGCCATTTTGGAAATGTCCTGCAGCTTTGCACACACAGGAGCAGGCACCCTCTCTGATTTTTGTACTTAGCTGTAAAGTAAAATGGAGTTTACACCTCTCCTGCAGCACTCAAATTTTTCTTTTTTTTTTTGGTTTTTAAATACATAACTTCTGTCAGTCTGGTAGATTCTATTAATGAAATGATTGTGTTTCTCTACAATTCAATATTTGTTTTCCTAAAAATTTGATCTTTAGAAGGCAAAGTTGTCTCCAGAGCCATCCCTGTACACAAGGATAGATCAGGACCACAGTAGGACCAGATCCAGAGACCCCATCAGTCCAGGATCTGGTGTTGGTTTAGGATTTGTGATGATGCATAGAGTTGAATGCCCTAAAAGCATTTCAGTGTACAAGGCAGATATAATAACTTGTATTTAATTCTGATCATTCTTATCCCTTTGTTTTAGACTCTTCAATGCCAGGAGGCCTTCCTTTTTATACTCCTTTAGCTTTGGCAGCTGTCAAACCTCTTCAGGTCCAAGCTTAACTCCAAAATATGGGTGATGCCTGCAGCTTGTGCGGGGACTCAGAAAAATGCTGCCTTCTTTTTATGCTCTTGTAAAGGAGCATATTCTTCCTAAAAGATAGGCAGAAGTGCTGCTGTCTGCTGAGCAGGAGCCAAGTTTAGTGCAATCACAGATCAAAGAGAGGTGTGAACTTCTCCACCTTGGCAGGGCACTCTCCAGAATATTTAATGCTTGAGCCCAAAAACTAAATGGCAGATTTGTTTACAGAAGTGTTTTCCAGGCAATGCCATGCTCGACAGCTGCCCTTATCTCTGGTGCTGGGCATACCTTGCGTGGCTGGGTGATAAATCTGTTTGAACTGCTCTCCACAAGGCTCCTGCTGGCAAGGCAGGGCCAGGCTCAAGCATGGCAGAGGAGCCATACAACAACAGCTGCAACAGATGGCTTCAGCTCTCTTCTTGCTTTTGTGTGCCCTGCCAAAACAGTGCCAGACACACACGCTTGTGCAGGGCTTGATGAATGAGAAATAGCACAAGAACATTTGTCAACTGAAAACCAAGAGGACTAATGTGTCATAGGGAGATAAATTTAAATGAGCAGATAAGGGGAATGAGGTGAACGGGGGAAACTGCAGGTGTTTGGAAGAAACACCTGCTAATCCTTGATGGAAAAGAAGTGGTGGCAAGGATGCTGAGGAAGCGGAGATTGAGAGGATTAGCTTGCAGTTTTCATGGCTTGAGTGGAGAGGAGAGGTTGGCAGACCATTTTGCTGACACTGCAGATGCCTGGGGCAGAAATGAAGCAAGGGAGAGATGTGGAGTGCCAGCAGTAACAGCTGAGAGGGAAAGAGATAGTGGATCATGGGAAAAATGCACAGAAAATTATGGTAATGCTAAAGTAGTCTAGTATTACATTGGATAATGGTTTTATGAGGCATACAGGTGGCAATTTGAAAAAGATCAGCAGATTCATATTAAGCATATGTGCAAAACCAGAATGCAGATTTTGCATGATAAAGACTCTAATCTCACTCTCCTCCAGTTATATTGTATGTAAGTACATATTTTTAAACCTGAAAAATGCACTGTTTTTTTTCCTAACAATCTGAAAATCTGAGAGCTCTTTGTGTATTTTGATCAGTGTGTAATGAACAATCTAGCTAATCTCATCTGAGGAGACACAAGTAGCTAAGATCTGATGCTTCCTTGTTCAGCATGCTTTGGTTTTGATTTTGCTCTCTGACAACTTAATGCTAAACATGTCTGTCAAGACTCTCAAATCAATGCATGACCATAGAACTGATTATTTGTCTTTGAATTGTTTTGAAAAGCCTGAGCAGCTCTGATGATGATAGAAGTAGCTCTGTTATTTAACTGAGAAACCATAAAGAGCTGTCCCCCTGGTAGTTGTCATGTTCTCTGTAAAACTCGGCCAAAAAAGTAGGGTGCTGGTTTTAAGACAGGTAGCTTTTTTTCAGCCACCAGCAAAATCACTGTGAGCTCTTACAAAAGGCATGACTAAAACAGATAAAGTATTAATATAATGAGGTGAAGACTTTTTATGTTATGGATGAGAATAGAGGCAAATCAATGACTAGATGAAGAGAGAAAACAAGCATTTGAGGATCATCATAGTCACGCACGGGATCTGGGTAAGGGGAAACACTATGTGTCAGGTTTGACATTAATTTTGGCAATTGCGTCCAGGCTAATCCAGGCTCTCCAGTGAAATTTTTCACATTGTGCTAAATGGCCTAAAAGGTAACATGGTACCCCTGGACTGCACTGTTATCAGCAATGCAACAAAACCCTAGCAAAGATTGAGTTACTACGTATGCAGCTGATTATGTCTCCAGGGGAATGATATACACCACAATGTGAACAGCTGCTCTTTATAAACAGAACATTTTAATATTGTTGGGCTTGTTTCAAACTGCGCACAATGGCCTTCCTCAGAATAACCTGAACCCCCAGGCTTACACCAAGGCAATGCCAAAAAGTGGGGCCTCTGCCTTATTCCATGATGCGCGGAGGTGATACAAGACTTAAACTCTTTGTGGAGGATTTTAGATTTATCATCACTGCCAGCTGCATTACTCTAGTTTCTATTTCTATGCTGTTTTGGGAAGTGTTTTTAAAGACAGTATAAAGTCATACTACTTTTACAACTGAAGACTGACGTCCTACTTAATATATCATAAGAACAGTATATTGATTGCAATGTAGTGCATGTAGACAGGACCAATTTGGGGTGCAAGAGAACCTCTGCTTGAGACCATGTGCCCCCCACCTAGCATGAAGCCTAAGGCAGAAGGTGTATGGAAACCAGCCTTGGGGATTTTTTCCAGGAAACGTGCTCCTGCAAGAAGGTTCCTTCTTATAGCTATGGAGGTCTGGGAAATTCTTGGTCCTCTAAGGGCTGGAGGTTTTTCATTATCTCAGTGTGTTTTTCAGATCTTGTTCTCAGCAACAATCTCTTGTAGTTTCCCCTATAAGTAGGAAACCTGATTCCCAGGGAGTTTAATTTTATTATTTTTTTTTTTAAGTGCTTGGCACTTGCAGCTCATCTGTCCTTCAGTGGGACTTGCATGCACTTGCCAGGTTTGATAAGGTGAATGTCAGTGTCTTGTCCAAGGTCACATAATGAATTAATGCCAGAGCTGGGATTATTATTAATAATTATGGAGGGCTGGTGATTACTCCTATGCTTAAGGCAATTTACAACTTCTATTACAGAAGTCTGTTATAGTCTCATGCATGCCAAAATAAAACTGCTTAGGCTGAAATTCCTTATCCATACAAATACCCTTGCACTGTGGGCAGGTGAAGCAGACAGGGCTCTTGTTTTCTTAATTTTGCTGGTGGCAATTCCCAACCTGGATTCACAGCACTGTTCTTCTCTGTGATAACAATTATCTCGTTGAAAAATACCTCTCTTCTAAAAGGAGTCCTGAAAGCTTATTTTGCAAGTGCACTCATACTCACTGGCAGAGTTAGGTACAGTGTGGTAAGGACACTAATTCAAACAGGCAATAAGTGGACAAATGGGGCACTGAAGTTCAGTGCTACTGAGGTTGCTTCTCCCACCAGCTTTGAACTCAGGCAATCACTTGGATCCCTTTGTTACTGCAACCCACAAGAGTTGTAGCTCAGCTTGTTGTTAAGCGAAGCCTGCTTAGCTTAATCAGGAGTTGATTTGGTGGATTGTGAGTGTAGATTTAGTTTTGGACTGAAGAAGTCTTAGCATGATCCAAAAACAGCAGCTACAGAGGAGTGACCAAGTATTTCAGCCAAAATGGGAAAGGTCAGATGTGGGGCCACAAAACAGCTGCTAAGAGCAGTGGCCTTTTGTAAGCTGTAACATTTGCTGGACAGGAGTGCAGAAGAAATGATTCCTGCTTTTCTAGCCTTGTTTGCACTCTGAAAATACATCCAGAGCTCCCTCTGGCTAAAGAGGCACCATCCAGTCCTCTCTTCACTCAGAGCATTTGTCAATGCTGTGTCACTAGATTTGCAAAGTGAACCCTGAGATACGGGGCCGTTAAGTACAGGCAGAAAGGCAGTAGTGCAGACTGGGGACTGGAGTCATCTCCCTCAGTGTGAGTGGGACAGGGGACAGAGAGGAGGAGAAAGGGGAAAGCTCCCTAGGTTTTCCATGCAAAGTTTGGTTTTAGAGGTTTGTCTGAATTTTCAAGCTAAGGCTTATCTGCATCATTTACCTGAATGTGGCATTGTTTGTTCTGGAGCTCCTGCCGGTGCTCTGAGACTCTACTAGCCCCTTGGCCTGGGGGTGGAAGTTGGACACTGGGTGTGGAATTGACCAAAAACCCTGAGTGCCTGGGTTCAGAAACAGCTGGAGAAATTCATGGACAGAAAGAAAAATAAAAATCCATCAAGGTCATTAAATATAGTTTGCTTCTGTCTTAGAAAGTCCCCAAATGAACACCAGTGGGAATTCGGGAAATTTTTCGAGGGAATACGTATTCTGGCTGTTGCTGGAGGTAAGATACTGGGCTAGGCTAATCTGGCCCAAAACAGGAATTTTTGTGGCACACTACACACAGTAAGGACATCTTGACTGAGTGAGGTGCATTTCACAAAACTTCAGTCACCAGAAGTTAGGTGTCTACTGGGAGCCAGCTCCTCTCCCCCTGTAGTCAGCAGGAGACAGGCACCTCCACCCACCAAAGAAAGCATGGAGATAACCAGCTTTCAGTAGATGCCAGCTTTTGAGGGCAAAAGTAGGTGAGGTGAACTGCTGATTGTAGCACCCATGGAAAACAGAGAGGTCACAGGGAACTGAGTGGTTCAGCCTGCCCTCAAGCTTGCATGTAGCTTTGCAGTGATGACATCTTTTTGGAGCCTTGGCTCAAAACACAGAGCAGGAGGGGAAGCTGGCCAGAGGCAAAGCCCTTGGAAATAACACATGCTGCTTTTTATGAAGGCATCTCCACTTCATCTGTGTTGCAGAGCCTGGGCACAGTGGTGGCAGAAAATACAGCCACCCAGTGGGAGCTGGGGCTCTCCAAGTGGTCCTGCATCCCCAGGGGCCTGGAGGTCACTGGTGTCCCTGAGACCACTGCTGCCAGAGCCTAACTGCTGCCTGTCACAAGGATTTTCACAGGTGTGGGAAGGCCTGAAGATGTGCAATGCTCCTGATGCCCTGTGCTCCTGCTGGCAAAAGGCTGGGTACCTTCAGGTTTGCATGAGGGTCAGCATTCATGCATGCTCTTCCCCCAGGCACAGGGCAGCTGAGTTTGGGGTTTCATGTGCAGGTATCTTATTTGGAAGGTATTGGTATGACCTGCAGCTGTGGAGGGTGAGAAGAAGCAGACAGGCTGATGGCTTGCTAGCACGGCCAAATCCCCAGTTTGTAGAGGCAAATGCTAATCCCGTCTTCCTCACTGCAAGGGCCTGAGTGTAAAGTGTTTGCAAAATATTGACTACGAGTAAAATCTCCACAGGATCCCTCTTCCCCTCTGGCTCTGCTGCTAAGCCTCTGGCAGTCAATATCATATGTACAGAACCCGCCTCTAAATCCCTCAAATTAGATTAAAGGCTCAGCAACATCATAACGTGGTTTTAATCCCTGTGCTGCCTACCATGAACACAAATGTCAGGACAGCATGTCAGATTCCCATGAGTATCTGTCAACAGAACTCTTCCATTAGAAAAGGTAGTATTGGTCCAAGCCAGTGAGCTTTTCTTTATTAAAGCTATTCTGAGGATCTGTATCCTTCTCAGATGCCTACACTCTGACACCTTCTGTGACTTGCAGAGAGTGGTGGGGTGAATCCTCCTTGTGAGGGACCAGTGGTAAAACTTCTAATGTCAGCATAATGAATGGGCAACAGCACTTCGGTGTGGTTTCCACAGGAGGCTGCTCTTTAAAGCTTGCAGTATTTCCTTTGCATTTCAGAGGCACAGTTGGATAATCTTAAGGTCTTTACCAACCTAAATAATTCTATGATTCTAAAGCATCTTTTCTAGCACATGCACCTCCCATCCCCTTGGTAGAGAATTGGCTGAAAATCTTGCTTTGCTTTTTCCCTGTGCCTTAGGCATGGGGGGCAGCAGGGCTGGCTTTGGTGCTGCAGACCCATGGAGATGGCGAAGGAGCCCACCGCGTCACCACCGATTTGGGCCACAGAGCTTCTGCCCCTGACCCTCTTGTGAAAGGGCTAAATTTCAATGCTCCTATAAAGCTAAGAAGCCTGACAACATCCATCTCTCCTTCACTGTTAGCCTGCCACTCCTCTGTATCTCAGCAGTGCTGGTGCGTGGGGGCATATCCCTGCCTATCTCAGGGTAGTGGCTCAGCTGTTACCTGCTGTGGGGCTCACATGATTAGTTCCAACAGCCTGACTCATCACTGACGCTTTAGCCTCTGGTGGCATCCTTTTTCAAGGAGTCCTCCTTTCCCCAGTGAGCCTCATCAAAGAGTAAAGCAATACCCAAAATTAAACTGGGACAGTTTAATTAGTGGGACAGTGTGGGCCAACCAGCCTTACAGGACATTTGCTTTTTTTTTTTTTTTCAGAGAGAAAAGCAGTAATATTTGTGTTGACCAATCCATAATCTACCTCCTCAAGTAGTTAGATGAAATATGCTGGGAGGCCACGTTTACCCTAGGCTGGTCCCCAGTTGCTTGATGTTTACACTAGATCTATAAGTGCTCTCTAACCAGGATTAAACCCTGGGGATTAAACATGCCCTTAGTGCACAGAACAGCTTTAGTGCACAGACAATCATCTTTTATCCAGGTTGTTTCTATAAAGGCACCCAGACCTTTGAGTCATGCAAACAAAAAAATTGGCTGACATGAAAAGGTTGAGGCTTTCCAGAGCTGTCCAAACTTATGTCCTAACTGCCACATTTTTGCTGCTTATACAGCTTTTCATAATTGTTTATTGTTCTGGGAAATGAGAAAGGGCTGTTTACACAGTAGCTAAAGGGACATGTGCCAAAAGGCTGCTAGCTCTAGGATGAACAATATTTTCATCAGGAATCTGCAGGACTTTTCTCTTATCTCCCTAACATAACTGTCTAGGCCATACTCCTCATCCTTGGAAGCTGTGCATTTCTGCAGGGATAAAAGGAGATGGCTGAAAGCCATTTGTTCCAGAAGACTTGACCCAGGCTGTCAAATCATATTGCTTGGCAGGGGCAAGTTATGAGCTTTTTTATGTTAGGATGAACCCTCCAGATGCCTCTCATTGGTTTGGAGTTAAAACCATAAAACCTAACTGGGGTCTATGTCAAACCATAAATCAGTTTGTCATGTCAGAAAACCTGGCACATGGTTTGTTTTAGTATCCAGTCTCCATACTTGACCCATGCTTGTTGTCCAACTGTTCACAGCAAGCTGGCACATGACACTATCTCCTAAAGTCTATTGCTCCACTGGTGCTCTGGAGAGAAGGAGAGAAGAGGGAGAAGAAAGGAATGGGGTGTTCTTCAGGACTGTGGAAGTAATAAATAAATCCAGCAAAGAAATCAAATCCCTCAGCAAATGCTCCTGCTTTAGACAGGAGGAGGAACAACAGGCAATCTCACTTCAACAGCACAGATCTTCTTCAGAAAAGTATGCTGCTGTGTGAAGAAGAGTCATTTACCTGTGCTTGGGGCTGCCTTATGATATTTCTTCACCTCCTTGTCTTAAAGAGAGGTTTTCCTTTTCCTCCCCTTAAAAAAAACCACCTTAAAATTGTTCACTTTCATATCAAGGTCCATATCTCTGCTGCAACTTCCTCTGCAGAGGCACATGGAAATGCAGATCTGAGCCCAGCAGTGGCAAGGAGATGGACAGGTTGTAACCCCACCTCTGTTCTGAGGTTTGCTGGGGCAGGTTTTCCTGCAGAGCCAGCAAGACACTGCCCACAGGAGCTGTCAGAAGAGCTTTTTTCCACCTCTAACGTCCTGCTCCTTCCACGTAGGAGCGCCCCCTTCACCCAGCATCACACCTGTGTTGCAGAGGGAAGGGAGCCTCGAGCAAAGAGCTCGCTCTTGAGCTATGACCCTGCTGCCCATGCGGATTCATTTTGTGACCTCAGGCTAGTTTCCGAAGTTGCTGTGCTTTTTTTTTTTGCTGTGAAAAGGTAGCTCTGACACTACCTCACTACACACGAGGTGGTGCTGGGGTAAAACGAGGCAGGACATGAGGTGCAGACTCCACTGCAACAAGGCTGCACACCCGGGATGAACAGACAGACAGACAGAAAAATGGAAGTTGGAGTTTGTTGCACCTGCACAGCAGTTGGCTTTTCCTAGAGTGTTTCTGTCAATCCCAGAGCCCTGACAGAGAATCTGATTGAGAAATTAGAGTTGCTCATAGCTCAGCCATTTCGCACCCTGAAATAATGCCAGCTCCCTGGGGTCCCTCTCAGGACCTCGCTACAGCAGGTGAGTGTATTTTAAGATCAGGCACTCTCAAATGGAGCGGAGGGAAGGGCCGGGGCTGCTCAGGAGCACAGCAGCGCTTTCCATCGGGGCAGCAGCGGATGGGGGGGGGGGCGGGCGGGGGGCGGCTGGTGCCGCTCTAGCTGTGATGCCTTAAAAGGCTGGCGGCAGAGAGGTGCTTTGGAGATGTTATATTTATAGCTCATCCAAAGCACAAATGCCGAACTGTCTAATTACTAAACATATTGTTTGGGCAATCCAATAAAGCAGCAAGCCTGTCCCCATCCTCTCTCGTTCGCAGACTCACAAGCAGAGGCAGCACCAAGCTGCAGAAAGGTAAGACAGTGACTTACTTTGGTTTTCACTGTCCTTTGGGCTCTTTTGTCCTTTACACCTTCCCACTGCAACAATTTCTCAGGGCTCTGTGTAGATTTAATGAGAGGAGTGCTGCTTTCCGACAGGAACACTGGATTTTAAGACGTTTGCTCCCTTCTTGCTGCCTGGGCACACACAGAGTTGTCTCCTTTGTATTTCCAGTCTGCTGTTGGGAACCAGGTGCTAACTAACAGCTGCTCTTTTGTTTCTGCACTAATAGTATGTTGTCATTTTTTAATGTTCTCAAGGAACACAACTATGTCTAGCCATAGACCCTTTCCCAGTTCAAATAACAAACTGAATTGTTTCAGCCAGAAAGATTCTTATCAGGTTTGGTGGGGTTTTCCCCCCTCTCTCAGCATTTTCTTCTTTAGGATGAATATTTGGAAATTTAATAGACTCTGGAAAAAAAAAAAAAAAAAAAAAGGACAGAAGGAATATTTTACTTTTTTCCTCTCTTTCAGACCATTTCCTAATGGCCATGAAAGAAATAAAGGCAAATTACAGGCAATATTTGCAGATTTCATGTTTAAACAATTACTTGTTATGGGTTAAAGCAGAACCAGCCTGTAAAACAGCATTAGCAATAATTGCCAAATGCCAGTTATCAGCCTACTCTTACATTAAACTACTTTTAACTTCATATAATGAAAACATTAATTTTTGAATTATGCCAATAAAAGAAGCTGTCTTTGAAAAAATAAGGTTGTTTGTGCATATGTGTACATTTGTTTGGATGCACTTACACATGCATTTTTAATATAAACATCCTTATAACAAAATGCATCCTTATAACAAAATGCTCTTTCATCCAAGGATCACAAAGTATGATGTGAAGGTAAGAAATACTACTTTACTTTTAGCCCAAGAACTAAAGCTATCACATCACTACAGTTTGTCTGCTGTTCCATTTTTTTTTAGAAAATTACGTGAAACAAGGATTTTTTGCAAAACGCTGAGCGTTGCTCCATGGGCTTTGACAGGATGGCTGGTGCCTGGCACCCCTGGGGAACAGGACTCCTTAGACCTGACTCAAACCCAAGGCTTGTAGGAATGGTCAGTTCACTTCAAAGTGTTTGGGATTGAGCTCAGTTTTTAAGTGGGGATTTCAAAGGCAAAAGGGCAGGTCCTCAGCTGATCTATAGCTGCCAGATATCCACCAACTTTAGTTGAGAGACGGATGCTTAGATCAGGTGCTGATCGAGCCAGTGGAGGTGAAGAAGTTGGGTCTGGTCCCAGGGCTGTCTCTTGGGCTGTCACTGCAGTTCACGCAATATGCCTGGCAATGCTCCTGTGGGAGATGCAGCCCTGGGCTCGTGCCCAGGCTATTATGCACTCCTGGTCCCTGAAACCAAGTGCTCACATCCAAAACATAGGCACAGGATTTGCTCCCAAGCCATGGCCAGGTGGGAGAGCCCTAGCTGGCACCTACAAGAACTGATCAGCATGGTTAACCGAGTCTCAGTGCCTGGGGACTTCCTGTGGTCCTGTTCAATTTGTGAGCACAGATGCAGCCTCTGAGGGTCTCCCCACATGTTCATCCTCATGTGGGATATGGACCCCCTCCAATAGCGGATGTCCTCAGTTAACATGTCTCGTTCAGCTGAGCTCTCCAGGTTTAAGCTGGCAGGGGCCCACAGCCATCAATGTAGACAGTGCTGAAACAGCATGCTTAGGAACAAGCTTGCTCCACCTTTTATGTGAAGAACAGCACATAACTTCAGAAGAAGAAAAAAGGAATGTAAAATACCCAATTGTCTGCGCACATGCATATCTTATCTCAAGGCTTACTGTCCCTTCACAGATGCCTTGAAAGGCTTAGTATCTTCAGAAACCACAGACGGTGCCTCTGCACATCCTTCTGTTCTCCAGCAGTAACAGTCTCACCACTAGACTGTGGTCTGCCTTGGTCAGATCTGCACAGAGCTCTGATCTTCTGCTCCCCAGCACTGGTGAGATGAATTCTGTAAGTTGGTTGGAGCCCAAAGGTAGCACATCCCACCAGAGAGGTCAGCATTGACTCTTAGAGGGCCACTAGCAGGAGCTGGCAGCTGCCTTAGCCAGACCCTCTGCTCCACTTGGTCTGTTTTTTCCAAGATGTTGCTATTAAGCTAAACTGATGTGCCCCCACAGTAAATTGTGCAATAAAGAAATCATGTACAAAACTAATATTTTTTTACAGAGTAGTCTCACTTCTCCCATACTAGAAATTTTCTCATGTCCTCAGCTTCTTTGTCTACCATCCAAGCCTCAAGCTAAACAATAAAAGTAACAAAATTGTTCTGGGTGGACACTTAGTATTAAATATCAGCACTGGTGTATTGACAGTATTCCATCTTAAAAACAAGAAGTAGAAGCAGCATTCCAATCATGTGCAGCAAAACATGAGGTTGTGGGGTTTTTAAAGATGTAGGCCAAATATCTTGAGCTTGAAAAAATGCAGGAACTTACATACTAATGCAGTGATTTTTCACTGGATTTGAATTTAAAAGTGAAATAAAACAAAAAGACCCGAAGCCTGTTCCCAAAGTGAACCCATTCTAAAGGCAGTGCTTCCAACAATAATGCTTTGTTCTTATCTAGCATTTGAAAATATGATTAATGGATGAATAACTTTACTTTTTCCCTTCCAAACAGCAAGCCATCAGAACAAGGCAGACCTTTGATTGCAGCTGGCAAGAGACTGGGACGGGGCAGACTCATTCAAATGCTCCTTTAATATAGAAAATGTAAAAGCCCATTTTATAAGGAAGAAAACTAGAGAAGGAAAGGAATGTAAAGGCTGATTTGGGAGTGGAATCTTGGCCCCACATAAATTAATGGGGGTTTTCTCAGAAACATCTACTGATTTTAGCAAAGCTCAGACTTCTTCCTTTTCTTTCCAATTTTATTAGTGCCAAGCTTGTGTGGATTTGCACCACCAAAGCACGTTTTCATATCTATCCTTAAGAGCTGCCCTTTTTTGTAGCTGTGTGTTGTCTAACCAGAGCACAGGCACTCTGACACAGTTGTTTTTCTGTGAGATGAATTATTACTGGCTGCAATATTTTATCTTTGGCTCTATATCACAGTGAGTACAGTTTCATGCTGATAAATCTCAGGCTGTTTCAACAATGTTCATCATCTAACTCTGGGTAGCTTTGAGAAGCATAGGTCATATTACACAGAGTCCTAGTTTTTCTGAAAGCAGCTGCAGCAATTCTGCCTGGTTTTGCTTAGCTCGCTCTGACACAAACATGGAATGAGCACTACCATACACATTTTAAAGGTCACATCACACATCAGCTTCAAAAAACTCAAAATGTTTCTGCTGCAGGTTGATTTACCAGCTACCATTCACACATGTCACCAAGAAGCAGTGAAACTGAAAGAGCTAGAAGAAAAAATATTTTCCCCAATTCCACTTTATATTTTTAGTAACATTTTGTGTGAAGTCAGTTGTACAGGTTCTCTTCCATAGTATTTTTTTCTGTCTCTATCAAACTTCCACACCACAATGAATGAGAGGAAAACTCTCCTTAAAAGAAAGAAACTAAGTACAGTTTCAAACCACATTGCCTTGGGACTATAATGGGCACAGATTTGAGGACAGAAATCGTTTCACACACTTCATGAACAAAGCCAATGGGCATCCAGAATAGCATATTCCCTGTCAAGCTGAACAGATTTTCACCAGTGTCACTAGAAATTTGCATGCTTTCTTTTGGAGGGAAGTAGGTAACATTGACTAGAGCTCCTTTTTGGTAGTCTACAGCCAGGGGACCAAAACCCAGCATGCCTAGAGATTACCATAAGAAAACAGAAATACCTACAATCCACAGATATCACCACACAGAAGCCCATTATTCTGTCCTTTATTCCAATTTTTTTAAATGCTTAGTATCCTAATTTCCTATGCATGAAGTCCATTGACTGGAACACACCCCACAACCTCTGGCATTGGGTGCAGAAGGCAGGGTGATACTCAAGGAATTAGGACACAGTTTATAACACAAAGAGAGAGATGTGGAAGTGCTGTATAGCTTGGCACTCCTGGTACAGAACACTAAAGAGAGGAAGCTACCAAGAACAAACTCTGTTCGTTGTAGTTTTCAACTTCTGGGTCTAAGCTTCGGCTCAGGAATATGCATGAGCACAGGTTATAAACACTGTGTGTGTTATGTACTCTTATGACCTGCTTTTCTTATGGTCAAGAATTTATTCTCTCAACCTCCTTTTAGGGGAGAAAGTAGGACTTTTTCCTAATTCAGGAAAGAGAAGTAAGGGCTTGATCTGAGGGCAGATTCAAGTGAAGTGCAGCAAGGACTGGCCATCTGTGAGACCCAGCTCAGGGCTGCAGTGACCCAGGGCTCCAAGAAATAAGTCTTGGAGAGAGACTCTTCCCTCTCTTCCTTTCATCTTGCCTTAAAAATCCTCTAGCCAAAATGGGTGATGTGTTCAGCTCTGGTCAGTTAAGCAGGGTGAGAATATCACAGCTGAATTCACGTATGAGAATTCTGCCCTGACATTATCTGCTGCCCTTTAGCTACCCAAGGTCAGGTGTCTGGCTGAAGTACACAGCTGGATTCTCTCTAGATTCAATGTGGGAAGGAAAGCACATTGACAGGGCAATTAATTTAATCCTCAATAGGTGTCCAATTAACCACACCTAACAAGCACCTCTCTTTCTTCATCCACTCTAGTGGCATCGTGGATGGCTTTTTTGGGTTAGCTAACATTTGGCCAATTAAAATGAGGTGAGATAGATGCCACTAGAGGTTATTTGCAAAGGTTGCACTCAGCATTTTGTTAATCGAGGAACAGACTTTGTTACCAGAAGTCCCTGACTACTACTGGCAAACTCTCCCTTCCTTGCTGTTTTTATGAGACAGGGTGCTTTAGTAACGTAGAGTCTCTGTCGTAGGACCTGGGTTCTGCTTAATTCTCATCTTACTCCTTGGTAATTTTTACTTCTTGCATTAGCTTTCCTGTATATTGATGTGTTCTGGGACATTCTCCTGAGTTGAACCAAGGCTATCCTGGTGCTGCAGGAACTCTTGAAAGTCTGCTTCCAGGTGTAAAGTGGGACCCAAACCACAGAAGAAGTACATCAGATGAACGGGAAGTGCTTCTGGTGGAATCAAGAACCCATGTAGGAAGTGGAAATATTTTGTTAGGAGTTTTTTACTCACTTGGTGGGGCTGTAAGAGAGAGGAATAATCTGCAGAAATTACTTTTCCTCTCAATACAAAAGAGTGTGAAAGAGTTTATCCAGGAATGAAGAGTTATCAAAGAGCGTAGAAACTTAGGTGGAGAGACTGAACAATGATGGTTTTCTAGACCATCCATTCTCATCTACAGGGAGGAAATGACACAAACCTATTTGAAACTGTATAATGGCAATAGCCTTTTCAGCCAACAAAAAAGTTTCAATGTACCTTTCAATTCACCTTTTTCTGCAAAGCTGAAGGTCTCTGAAAAATTGGAGATTGCAATGGAACCATGAACGGTTGTTTGTAGAAATCTTGAATGGAAAGAAGAGGTTTTGCATGAAGTTGGTACTTTCTTGATCTGATGTTCTGAGTTAGATTTCCATTCCTGATTATTCTTACTGAACTGCTTCCAAAAAAGGTCAGTATGACTGTGGAAACAGTGACAATCAGACACCTAGGACTCCGGTGTCTCTCGTTTAAGACTGGCCATTCAAAATAAGAAGAAGAATAGAACTTTCCCTAAATATGGAAAGTGCTTATGTAACTGTTAATTAGACAATCAGTGGGAAAATATTCAATAATTATAAATAACTTATTATAAAAGACAATTGCAACTTCTTATCAGGACTGATACCAAGGTCATTCATTTGTAAACTGTTCCACTCTTCATCTCATCAAATTCCAAAAGTGTTTTACTCTGAGGCCTCCAACATCGGCTGCAGAAGCATTTCTGAGCTTCATGGCGATAATATTCACATTTCTTTTGTAGACCACAACCTTAAATACAGCCATGGTGTTATTCATAGTGTCATGTTACTTAGGTCTCACAGTTCAATAACTTGCAGATTCATAACATAAGGAGGATCTAGATTTATTAGTGCAATTATTGTCTTTGGATACAATTATTTCTTGCTGTGGAATACTGGTGGCTAAGCAGAGGGTATAATTACATAGACTTAATCACATGAACATAGTATATGATGTGCACAGTAAAAAGACATACGGTTCTGCTTAAGAAGATCTTTAGGCAGAGAGAAGTGAGGAAGACAGTGGTTCCAGATGTTGGTTGCTTTTGGGTACCTCAGCACATACTTGAAAAACAACCAGAAAAACTGTCTGTTTCAAGGATCTTACATCCACTCTCCACCAGATCTGAAAACCAAGGCACTACAGAACTACGAGCAGCAAAGGATTCAAGACAGCCGCTTCCCTGCATTTCATTTTTTTTTCTGGACATCCAAGTGTTAGGGACTCTTCTTTGCAAAATGAGGGGTCTGGATTCCTGGAAACCCTTCTGGATATAAGGAAGAGCCAGCGTCACTGTGGACCGGGTGCTATTCAGGGAGCAGCCAGCTGGGTAGGCAGTACTCAGTCATGTGAAGTATTTGTATTGTAGCAACCCAGCAAGGACTTGTTAGACTTCCCAGTTAGCCATTAAGGATAAATGAAAGGACTGGTGCAGCTTCATTATGTGATTTCTGACTCCTCTCTAATGAATCAAAAAAATTACTTATCTTCTACACATTACCTTCCTTGTTACAAGCCTTTATTTCATTTTACTCACAATATTAGAATTTCACATTAAGACAACTCCACTAGACAGCCATGTGAATATAAACTTGGCAGGGACAAACACAATCCATATGTCTATCAAGCTGACAATGGACAGTATATTTTTTTCAACTCGGTGTGAAGTGTTAGACATGAAATTCACATCAGCAATTAAATTATTGCTTTAATCCTATTATTTAAAGGTCCTGAGCACTTATACATTTCAAAGTAAGCACAGGCCTAAGAGGATCAACAGCAAGGATTCTACTTCAAAGTGCACAATCTAAACTCATGTTTTTAATCATAATATACGTCTGAGCCTACGTCTCAGTCCCTCTCAGTTTATCTCTAGTATATACAAACAGTGGTTGAGCAGAAAATAACTGTTGCCATACAGAAGGATCCCCCTGCAAAACAGGATGTTCCCAACCATATTAAGACTGAAGAGGTGAGTCTCACATCAAAATATTAGGAGTCTGAAGTAATCTGGGAAGTGATTTGCAACCATATGCTTCTTCTGAATGCTAGGCAAGTTGAAAGGTTTGGAGAATAAGAGGGCCAATAGATAACCAGGGTACAAAAAATGTCCTCAGGAAAGAGATAGCTGTAACAGAAAAAAAAAAGTTCTTTTTTTCGCTCCTGTGTTCACTCTGAGGCACTTGGAGAGCTTCCTGCAGCAGAACACTTCCTTATGGGGCTCGTCAGAGGATCTATTTCAAGCTAAAGCGTCTGTAGAAGAGGTATGGAAGAAATAAACAGAATGAATAGGAAGAAAGTGTTAGAACCAGATGGTGTTCACCCAAGAGATCTAAAGGGACTCAAGGATGCATTAGCTGAAATACTAATAGTGCATGGCCTCTTATTGAAAACAGGCTTAGAACTGAGCACCCGAAAGTAGCTAATGTGGTGTCAGCCTCTTCAAATTGTTCCAAGAGGAACTGGGGGAATTAGAGCCTGGTAAGTTTGATAAATTTCATAGAAATTACTATGCAGGGTAGAAAAGATGGATAAATATTATACACTTGGATAAATTCAGCACAACTTTGTAAGGGAAATCATGCTCTACAAACCCATTGGGTTCCTGTAAAACAATAAGAAGCATGCAGATATGGGAGGTTTTTGATTGGCAATATTTACTTACTTTTACTTTTCCATGTATTCAACAAGGGCCCTCACCACACACTCTTAAAAATACATAAGCAACCACAGGATAAGAAGGAAGATATTTGCATGCATTGCATAAAATCAGTTGAAAGATAAACAGGCGGTTCTTACAGTAAAGGAAGACTAATAGGAGATTATTAGTGGAAATTCAAATAAGACTGAGAAACAGAAGGATCTTAAGCGAGGAGATGAGTGGGCACTGGAACAGCATCTTAAACTGAATGTGGATAAGAATAAAGCAGTACACATGAGGGAAAATGTAACTTTAGCTATAAAGTAATGGTTCTGAGATGACCACCTGAGGGTGAAACTTAGAGGTTATATAGGTTTACAAAATAAAAAACAAACCAACAACTGCTCAGTGGTCAAAAACAGCCAAAAAGCAAATTAAATGTTAAAGTTCCAGCCACTTCATCTGAAAAAGTAAATTGTCACACTGAAAAAAGTTTGGGGAAGAGTGATAAAACACAGAATAGCTTTCATACAGAGTGAGTATGTAGGCTGGGATTCTCCTGCCAAGGAGAAAGATGGCTGAGAAGAGATGTGATAAAGATTGACAAAGACATGAACAGCCTCTAGCATGTGAACAATGATCAGTTGGTTCATTATCTCTTCAAATGTAAGACCTAGGAGGCATCAGATGAAGCTAGGGGGTAATATATTCAAAACGAACACAAGAAGACCATCCTTCAACAGCATAGAGTAGAGCTACTTGTTACAGGAAATTAGGAATTTCCTTTCGGGGATCAAGAGGGAACTGTGCAAGTTCATGGAAGTAATAATCCGTATGGATACTGCCTCCAGGTCAAGAAATCCCTAAGCCAGAAGTTATTGGAGCCTGGGAGAGTATTGTGAGGAGACATCATTACAGGCTAGTCTCACTTTCTTCCCAAGATGCTTCTTAGTCCCCAAAAACAGGACAATGAGTTCAAGGAGCCCTTCTGTTCAATGATTCTCAGATTACTATGGCATGATCTGAAGACCTGTGTATCACAGGTTATGTCTGACGCTAATCATCTGTTGCAGACATGAATGTTAGACTGAAAACTCTAGTCCAAATGTCTTTTTCTCTCTTTCTGCCTTTTTACAACTGTGTTGGACTGACCAAACTTATGCTAATTTGACTTTGGAGATTGTAGAGTCCTAACGTTAGTCCTTAAGGGCAAATTAGACAAAGATCTGCCAAGAACAAGACAGATGTTGTCACTCCTGCCTTGGGAATGAGTTAGAAAAGTTCTTGAGACGTCTGTCAGCTGCTCAGTTTTACAAACCTCTCTTTGCTCAGGAGCTCCCAGGGCCTCAGTCTGGCTGATAAGGGGTAACAGCAGTTATAGACGTTGCTGTTGGCTATTTCTAGAGGGTCATAAAAGATGTCAAGCATGCAGGCAGAAAAAGTGCTGTGCTTCACCCAGAAGTAAGGTTTTGGAGAAGAAACCATGAGCAGAGGGGCAGTGGGACGGGGAGGATTCTGGAAAGGGGACTTTGCCTAGGAACACTGGAGCATGCTGGGAACACTGCGGGAATACTAGGTATGTGAGCTATTTTGTACAGATTGCATGTCTCTTGTTCTATCTGAAACACAGAGTGATTAGTTTTTTGGAACAATCACAGTGTGCTTGTTTCATGTGTCTGAAACAGGGAACCATAAATCTTTATTATACTAAAATGAATAAATTAAAGGGTAGCATTTGCCAATTCAGAAGACCAGCAATTACTGCAGACTCTGTAGTAATTTGACATCCCAGGTTCCACCCGCAGGGATAGAAAACTCAAAAGCCTCTTCCCATCTGTCATATTCAGGGCTCCACATGGCAATCAAACTGAATCCAGAGAAATGGAAAGAAGGAGCAGCTCCTTCTCATAGGTCTCTGCCATCTCATCATTTAGAATCGTCATTTCTAAAGACCACTCACCTCTTTTCAGAGGTTGCCCCTGGATCCCAAAACACTTCCAAACACATGACACCAAACTCTCTATTCCCGTTTACAGATTAACAAACTAAGGCAGCTGAGGGGTTTAGGGAATGCTTAGAGTCCAAAGAGGTGTGAGAATGGCAAAGATCAAAATGTTTCACACTGGTTTCCTTAAAAGTAGAGGGACCATCTGATTCCTGATGAGAGGAAAGAAAGAGAAAGAATGGTAGGGAAAGAAGGAGAAAGAATGGTAGGGAAAGCAGGGAAGGAGAAGACTATATTCAACAAGAATTGTTGCTTTCCACTTATTTCATTATAACTTTTCATGATTTCTCCACTCGGTTAGCAGCCTGGTGAGGGCTCTCCAGGGTGGCTGGCCCACACAGCACAGACACCTGCTGCTTGGGGAACTGTTTGATGGGCTGTCATTATCCTGCAATGGCTTTTATGTCTTCTTTTAATCCACGAGAACCTGGGATGGCTCCTCTGATGATGCTGCTTGCCCAGTGAAGGACCTGTCAGTCTTGTAACATAGTGCTTCAGCTTTCCAAGCTGTTGAAAACTCAACTGTCCCCAAGAGGGATTTTCCTTAGCAGATAACCAGTTCCTTAAAACCCTGGCTTGCTCCATGAAGCTTCCTCTGGTGTTCTCTCTGCTCCTACCTCAAGCACCATTACTGTCCTCCCCTGTGATTCTTTCAATTCACACTACAATGCTTGTCAGCATCAAGAGCTGTTTGCCTGCCCAGCTGAGACAGAGGAAAGCAGCAGTAGCAGGGTCATAGCTGTCTTTCTGCCTGGATCATCCATTGCAAACCTTCTTTACATCTCAGTCATCCATGGAGAAAGGGACATAGCAGCAATTACATGGACCGTGGCAGACCACATAGAGATCAGTGTCTCACTGCCACATTCACTTTGAGACATTTTTTTCAGGAGACAGATTTCTCTGAATGAAACTGGGGTTAACTAGATAGAAAAGGATGTCCTGACTAACTCTAAAAACTGAGCAAAATCTTTGTCCACACTGACCATGATGATCTAAACTGCTTTGAGCTCCATCCCAGGTTATGCTATCACAGAAACACCCTAGAATTTGAATCAGCATCATCTATCTTATCACACAGCAACATATTATCCTTCTGAAGATAACTTTTCTGTACAAAACCAGTTCTCCCTCGCTACAGCGCCATGGCAGCATTCTCTAAATTAATTGAAGAAAATTGTTTAAGATTTTATGTGAAAACTATTCAAACACATTAAGAAAGCAAACATGATTTTTTTTTTCCAGATTAGACTGGAGTTTCTAAAGCACTGAGCTTTTCACATTGATTTAGCTAAACTCCCTCTGAAAAATAAAGGAAGTCTTGCATCAGCCCAAAGCAGATGACTTTCACTTTGTATTAAGTTCCCTACCTGCCTCGGTTACGGTGGTTTTAATGGATTGTCCAAAGGTTCATAGAATCATAGAATGCCAGGTTGGAAGGGACCTCAAGGATCATCCGGTCCAAACTTTTTAGGTAATGCTATGAGATGGCTCGGCACCCTGTCAAGCTGAGACTTAAAACTGTCCAATGTGGGGGAATCTACCACTTCCCTTGGGAGATTATTCCAATGTTTGGCTGTCCTCATGGTGAAAAATGTACCTCTTGTGTCCAATTGGAATCTCCCCAGGAGCAACTTGTGCCCATTACCCCTTGTCTTTTCCATGTGACTCCTTGTAAATAGGTAGTCTCCATCCTCTCGGTAGCCACCCTTTAAGTACCGAACATGGTAGTAAGGTCTCCATGAAGCCTTCTTTTCTCAAGGCTGAACAAACCCAGTTTTCTCAGCCTCTCCTCATATGGCAGGTCCTCCAGTCCTCTGATCATCCTTGTCTCCCTTCTCTGGACCCTCTCCAGCCTGTCTGCATCCTTTTTGGAGAGTGGGGACCAAAACTGAGTGCAGTTCAGAAACCGAATCTTCACCAGAATCTCTGAAACTCTGACATTTCTTACTTGCCGAGTATTTCTACTTAAGGACTGAGGGGAAAAAAGGAAGCCTAGAATATTGCAAAAAGCCTTGTGACTGGGAGACCTAATGGGGAGAGAAAATACTTGGAAAAAATCTATTAACCCTTTGCATGCTCCTCATATGCTTGGGGAAAACTACATACCTGAGTATACCTTATGAGAATGAAATTTCAGGATGATTTAACATTGCCTGGCTGTTATTTAAGGTTTAATGAACTAATTTGCAACATCTGCATAAATTTATACTACTACCTAAGCAGTAGTGTCAAAAATAGCAGTTCTCCTAAGTGCACCTTGTTGTATTCAATAGAAGCATGTGTTACACAGGTTCCAGCATCAGAAAAGGATTCATTGAATTCTGATAAAGTAAGTTAGCATTTTCCAGAATAAAATAGTGGTGGAAGGAGTCATTCAGTAGCTTAGCCATATTCAAATGTAAAGGTGTAGCTTTCCACCCCTCCTGCCCTCTCAGGGACATTAAATTTCTCTGTGACGCAAACTGGGGGAAACAGAAATATTTCACTTCCATCTGTTTCTTTCTACTATTTTTCTTTGTTCACTCTTTTCAGCCAGAAAAGGAGATAAGGCCTGAAATGGTAGTTATTCCACATCAATCCAGTAGCTGAAGTGAGAGTTCTGAAAGATTAGTAAAATAATTGAGAAGTCCTGCTATGAAAATGATACTTTTTCCATTGTTTCCCATATGTGAGGTATGGCTTTCTCCACATAGAATTAAACCTCTTAAAGCACAGAGGTCAGTGAAGAACCAGCAATATATGCTACATCACTGCTACCTCTATGAGGAATATAGAAGCCATAGGGTATGTTTATAAATCCAGGACAGCACTGAATGTTAGTTGCATTTTTAAACTTAAATTTAGGCATGCTATTACAAATATTGCCCCGTTTTCATTGCACTGTCTCCTCTGAAGCCTTGAAGATGGCTGATCTGTGCTGGGTAAATCAGATAACCAACAAAGTAAAAAAACAAAACAAAACAAAAAACAGCTCACCAACCAAAAAAGAAACAATGGGTCACTTAAACATTAGATTTGCTAGGGGAAAATAACACCTGCTTTTTCTGTCCTATCTCCTTCACAATTAAGGATATTTGGTTTTTTCCTACCCACCCACCCTAGTGGATTTAATGCTAGTTGAAAAGAGGGTGTGTGGGGTTTTGCCAAGCACTGAGGAATGTTTATTTGTCAGATAAAAATGTAAAGTGAGCAAGGGTAGGCTGACTGAAGGAGGATAAGAAGTCAGAGGTTCCCCTTGCCTTCCCTAGCAGTGTTGGATGTAGCATGTATGCCTCATCATGGGATGGGGGAAGGAGCTGCCTGGTAACTCCCCTCTTCCCTTTCACAGCTCCATGCACTTTTGATGAGGCTGCTGAGCGTCAAGTCCCAGAGTGACCTGACAGATCACCATCATGTTTTAAATTGGCAGATGCTCTTTAGCTTTCAAGGAGTCAGAAATGTTAGATTAAATCAAAGAAAAAATATTTTAATTCCTAAAGTAAACCCATGACCTGCAACAATCAAAATAAGACTTTTCTGCTGGAGCTAGTGTGTATTTTAACTTGTACTTGTGGAAAATGCTTGTATTGTATTCCTGCAGGTCACATCAAAAAATCTCTGGCAGAGTTGCTGCAATGGCTGTCAATGGACAGAGAGGGAAATGAAAATAACATGGAAAATGAAAAAATCATATGACAAGTTTAGAATATTTAATTTCTTTTTAAAAGGTGTGGAAATAAACTGACTCAAATAGCCCAAATCTAATAACCCGTAGGGCCCATTTTTCTTCTTTATATGCACTTATAAATCAGAATTGAGGTAGGAACTGTAACTGAGATGGAAATTAATTATTATTGTTCTCACTGTGCAATAGTTCAGTCTAAGAGAAAGAAAACATTGTTATTTTTATTCTGCATTAACTAGTCCTTTGTAAATTTGCTAACAACTCA
Source organism: Hemiprocne comata (assembly GCA_020745705.1). NCBI lineage: Eukaryota > Metazoa > Chordata > Aves > Apodiformes > Apodidae > Hemiprocne > Hemiprocne comata. Next base: position 149,938,751 of record CM036586.1, on the reverse strand, counting down.
TACAAGAATTTGGCTGTCCTGAGCTATATATCTACAAACAGTGAGACTAAAGAACAGCAAGGCACAATGTCTTGTCCAAAGGCATCCAGCAAGCCAGTGATGGGGCTCAAAACTCAACCAGCAGCCCTCCTAAGACATAGGTGCAGCTCCTTAGTAGCTCAAGGGCTCATCTGGTTTAACTCATCTTCCAGTACCAGTGCAAATACAAAGGAGGAGCCAGGGGTATGTGGCTGGGGAGTGCAGCAGCTTTGATTTAAATAAGCTTTAATTGCCACAGAATCCAGATCCTTAATCCCATAGATCCACTTGGTCCTCCAGGGCACAATTCCTGTGTTTTGAAAACGCAACTGCAAAGGCTGCAGCAACAGACAGACCGACACATGGGCATTGCTGGTCATCAAAATAATTCACATCTGTAAATGACATTTTGCTCCTGAGAGAAGAACTAGAAATGGCCCTTTCCCACCGTTTTGTTCTGCCTGAGCTTTTTTAGATTTTTAGTAGAGCTGATACTGTCATTTCATCCCCATTCCAAATCTCACAACCATTAGGGTGCACAAGAGGGCAGTAAGTACAGGTCAGGGTTCTGGAATAAGTTTGTTTTGCAGGAGGAAACTCTTAGCCAACCCATATGCACACCTGCACCACCATCCAAACACCACCACCCAGTGTCCAACACAAAAAGACATTGGACTACCTTGCCTCATCTGGATGCAAAACGAAGCAACACTGTCTAGGGCTAATGGGCTTTACATTTTTATTCTGCTAGTTTCCTTTAATATTGAAAACATTCAAATTCAAGCACCTCCCTTTGGCAAGCATTAGTCATTGCTGAAGTATTGCCCTGAAATTGCCTCTGTGCCCCCCAAATGACTGAGAGCAGACATCTCCCCTGTGCTTCTGAAACAAATTCTACCCCCTGGGAGGTTTCCCAGGACCCTCACTGTTTTGATTAAGAGAATGTGTTTCTGCTAGAATAGTTGATAGATGAAATTGGATTTTGTAGCAGAAAAATTAGTTCCTGGTTATAGGAGGATTAATGGTTCCCCCTCTCTTTAGCATGTGCCCACTGGCAGGGCTCTCCACTGGGTCCTAAGCATGTGCCGAGACAATCTGTTCCTTCGGCTTTCTCTTACACAAGGGATTTTTTTTGTTCCATTAATTTCCTGTTTTTTCTTCTTTTTCCTCCTCACTATGGGGGAACTTGGAATGAAAGTAGGGTGGAGAGAAACAAGAATGGGCTCTGGACCCTCATAAACAAATGCCTGCATGTTTGCTCCTCAGAAAAATGTGCACCTCTCCATGCAGGAGAAGAGGGACAGCATGTTTCACCCTTCTCTGGGCAAGACACTGAGTCGCAGCAGGCAGAAGAACCAAAGCTACTAAAGCCTCACACCAGTATTAACAAAACACTTTATCCTCTCAGCCAGGTGAAGAGCCTTACAAATATTTGTCTTTGAGTTGCTGCAAAACCTTTCCTTCTCTGAAGAGCGATCCCTTGGATTTAGCAAAGCCACGTTATTAATGAGCATCAGGGGTTTAGAGAAACAAAGGCTGGAGGAGGGGAGGGGAGCCTTGTTTTAGGAAGGGGGCCAAAAAAGACAAGATGTTTGGGAGGGGGAAGTATCGACACCCTTGGAATAGAGAAAAGTGTCGAATGCCAGCTGCAGAGCGCCTAAAAGAATGAGTGTCTCCGATGCTTTTGTCTCCTTATATGGTAAAATGATAGAGAGGGGTTTCACTAGGCTGGGGAAGGCAGCAGCCTCTTTCCACACAACACTGACTGCGGAGCTGAAATGAGAAGAGCTGCTCTTCACAGGCAGTAGAAAGCCCCAGCTGGCTCTACAGCTGTCTGCTGCACACAGGCCGGTGTGCGCTTTACACCTGTGTTAATGGATGTGACCCCCTGTCCCTGGTCCAGGAGGTGACATTAACTGCCCGCTACTGCTCTGTAAGTAAATAACCCTTTTTTCCCCCTCCCTCCCAAGGACTGTATCTTTGAAGGTGTCGCTTTAAACAAAGGGTGCAGAGAGGAGGAAGAGAGTTGTTTAATGCCCTAGCGGGTTGTTGGGTAAAGATGCGAGGAGGTTCCCCTTTCTCCTGAGCACACAGCAAAGGCTGTGAAGAGGAGAAAAAGACAAATTTGTTATCAGAGCAACTGCTGCTGCATGTCTGTCCATAAAGTGACACACCAGCGAGCTGATGAGGCGCTGGGTCATTTCATGTGTAACTATTTTTTAATGACTGTATTGTGCTGCGTGTGTAATCCACTGGGGAGGTGATAAAAAGTAGAAGCTGGGGTCGGAGATTCCCTACACCTCTGTGCACATTCCGGCTGCCAAGCTCAACAAAGGAACGTTTTTGCACTGTAGCAAGAGCTACATGCACATGAAACAAAGGTAGCCTTTCCCCTTTGCAAGCAAACACGGTGGACAGATTGTGTATGGGAAAAATGGTGAGCCATAAGCACTGTATTTCTTTTTTTTTCACTTGGAGAGAATAAATTAGAATGTAAATCCCAATTAATAGCTCTGAATTCCTTCTTTTCCTGCGTCTCTCTGCATGCATATATGTGCAGCCACAATAACCCGGGTCCTTAATGTAAGCTGTCTAACATGGATTCCTCTGTGTACATAATAAAGGAAATACTAACTTTCATTGTCTGGATTAATGGCTGTTCTAAACTTCCTGCCTTCCCTGAAGGGACATGGCTTTTGTTTAGTTCACCTGATACCTGCATATTTCAGCTTTTCTGTGTACAGAGACACACATGTAATCACAAGAAAGCAAACCTTATAAAATCTATATGGCAGCAGCAGTCAGTCAGTCTGTTATTGTTACTTCCCTGACTCCTGTCTAGAGGTATATTAACTAAGATTGCTGATTGTCAGGGTCAGTAGCTATAACAATTATTGTTGCCTATACATATCTGTACATTGTCTTAAATAGGAATTGTCCTGGATGGGACCAACAGAAAGCTGTGTGTTATTAGATACTCACATGCATCCAAATGTGCTGGAATGCTGTAACTAAGGTTTCTGCTGTGAATCCTGTTTTCATCAGTTCATAAATTTATGGGACTCCCTGCTTTCTGGCTAAAATCTTCTGTGCCTTTTATCAGCCAGATGGTTAACTTTGAATGTGATTGCTTCAGGCATTGGATTTGGAAGGCAGAAAAATAGTATTTTTTTATTTTATTAAAAAATCTGTCTGTTTTTCTGCCCCTGTACGTATAACTGGGAAAGGATGCACTCTAAAGGCTGCTCTGTCAATAGAACCTGTGTATATTCTTGACCACATTTGGAGAAAATGAAAAAAAAATAAAAGAGAGGATATGAGGTGCTATATTCATTGAAAACTCAGTTCCTAACACCACCACCTGGTTGCCACCTGACGAGCAGACCTGAGGCTGGGGGATGGACCAGTTCTTGGGAAAGCCTAGAAGATCCCAAGATGACAGAAGTGCTGGGGTAAAATATATGGGTTTTGGCTCTCACAATTCAGCTGAATGTGTTCCCAAGGGAATCAGTAGGGCTACACATGCAAGCACCAAGTAGCCACTTCCAGGTGGTTGGATTTTATAGAAAAATGTTAAAAATGTTTGTGAGATCACTGTTATCACAAAGCTGTGTCTATGCTGTGTCAGTCATTGTTCATATATACCAATCTTCTGCCATGAAGAGCACATAAAGGTGATTCCCAACTAAAGTACAGAGATACAGATAAAGCCCTGTTTCCTACCTATAATTATACAGTTTCTTAGGGAAACCTAGGGAAGCTCTTTCCCTGAAATCACATATTTCCTCTCTATATAGAGAGACATCAGCACTCCCAGTTGATAGTCTGCATTAGAAAAAAAATTAGACAATTCCTTCCATCACACACAACACAGTCTTCCAGGATCCCATCATGCTTTAAACATCAGGAGCCAAAAAGCCAAAAAAAGTTGTTGACAGAGTACAACTCCTGCAATTGTAAGGGTTGGCAAGAGTTTCTGCTGCATTACACTGAGAATTGAAGCTTTAATCCCAAAAGAGAGGTATGAGTAGGACTGAAAAGACATATATTCACTTGAATAACTCCTGCCTCAGTTGTCCAAGGCATTGATCCCTGAGATAGAGAGACAGGTCTTATCTGCTATTGTCCTCACCTGCATGCCTTGCCTCACACAGGTTGGGACTTTCAGAATTAAGGGAGGGTTGATTAAGTGTAAACACCATCAGCCAGAGGAAATGGCTTCTTCTCCATGAAAATCAGGCTGGAAACTGAAGCAATGCCAGCTGCTGCTTGCTGCCACTCTCTCAAGGTCCCCATAGATGAGTTGCAAGTGTGTCTGAGGCTCATTCCTGTTTCTTCGACAGATATAGCAGTCCTGAGCATCTTCAGAGAAACTCTGGATGGTGTAGTGTTGTAGGCAGTCACCTTCCCTCACTTGGGTACTGCTTCAGAGATTGGGGATTTCGTAATTTGCATTTTTATACTGATTAATTCTAATTGTGTAATTTTAATGTTTCATTTACATATGCACAGTTATTTGTGATGTAGATTCACCCCAAGTGACAGTGTGAAATGGGAGGATAATGACAGGTTTCATGGAAATAAATCTTGGATATATTGACAGTCATTGAAGCATTAACATTTCAACAATACTAATTAGTTATATATAGAGAGAGTTTGATTTAAAACCACTAGAGACTTCTTTTAAGGCCAAACACCACAACACTCATGTCAGGTGAAAAAGTTACAGTTCTCATTTTGTTCCTTTTCACACACCCTTCTATATGATATGGGATAATGTTAACTAGAATGCTAAACTTCTACAGTACTTACAGCAATACACTGTAAGAGGAATGTAGGTGAGTGTAACAATGATAGAAGGATATTCACCTCTGCCCTTTCACCGCAAATTTTCAATATTAGGGTTGCAAATCTATCAATCACAGCAAGCCCTAAGGCTGCACTTTTGGTGGTAGTTCTAGGTCCTTGGCAAGCATAAGCACAAGGGCTCAAAACCCACCACTCTTTATTTCATCTTGTAAATAAAGGTAGCAAGTTGCATAAAACCCTAAAATACCTGTAAGCATTTACCTAGCTTTATTTTGTTGTTGCTCTCAAGTACTCTTGTGATTTAGACCAACAGTATCTTCAGAGACCAGGACTCCACCTCTGAGTAATTCCTCCTCTTCCATACATTGTCATGCAACTCCCCATGGTTGACCGAACATCTTCCTTCTTTAATTAGAAAGGATCTTGCCCACAAAAACATTGCCTCTGTCTATGTCCCCAGGTTTCCCGTGTCTTTTTGTGCTTGCTCCTGCATCTCTGATGCACCACAGGTACTTTGACTCAGCACTAATAGCTGATCACTTTGCTTTCTATGTCCAGTCATCAACCCCAAACACCAGAAAACAGATTGGTCCAAGCTGGTTTCACCCAGGTATAATCAATCTATTTTGCTAAGATGTGCCCAGCTGAATGGGTACCTCTAAAGTGTACGTAGCCTCCTTTGCCATGTTTTGGAAAGCCAAGGCCACAGCAGCTGAGCAGAGGTGTACGGATGCCCCACAGCCCTGAGGCGTTCACTGCTACAGGAGTTTTATACAGCAGCTGAAAGACGCACGTCAAATGATCCTCCAAATCACCAGGCGTGCCAATTATTTTAGACAGAAAGGGGCTTTTGTGGTCTTGCCTCTATAAATAGAACCAGACAGAGAGACCCAGAACTGCGCTGCTAGAGGCCAGGACAAAGAACAAAGCATTCTTCCTCCACAGGGTCCTCCCAGGTTTGCTTCCATCCTTTCTAGAAAGAAAGAAATGTAGAATATTTGGGACACTGTTCTGGTTTTGTGCCCTGGACAGTGGTATACAGGATTTCAAAAATATAGGAGAATTCAGAAATGTCACTGCATGGTAGCACGTGGCATTTTCTGGATATTTTTATCTTATGGTTTAATTTCTCTGGGATTAGCAATGTTCCTGTCCATAGAGAGAGCGACACTTTTCTGGAAAAACAAACCTCAATTGGAATTTAGTGTCTGCAGTCATTTAGCTTCTACATTATTCCTGTATGGTAGGGCCAGAGATGACAATCTGTTTTATTGATCTTGTATTATTTTTCTCCTCTATCATTTTCTGTTGTCTACTTACATGCTTGCATTAGAAATATGAATTTATATTCTTAAGTAGTATCAAGTATTTGATCTTTATCTTTGAGTAAGCCTTTGTTTACTCAGCAAGAAAAAGAAAGAAAACAGCAGTTTCAAAAGCCTTTAAAATACAAAATAAGAGCAAGCCTTTCTGCTTGAACTGTGCTCTTCCTTGCTATGGTAGGTTTAAAAGTCATGCTCCGTGTTATTTCAATAGGCTCCTTTTGTAATTGAAATGTATGCAGGAATGTTGGTAAGACCATACATCCTCCAGTCATTTCAATATCAGCTTCAGATAATCATAGTGTAAATTGTGTGGGGTACACTTTCAAAGTGTCAGTGCTCAGTTCTTTTGTGGCCTCTGTAGTTACTACCACTGGTTCTTACTCTACCACTGCTGGAGTGGCTCTAAACTGGAGCTGATCCTTATTGGCTGCCAAACACAACAAACCACACAGAAACCACAACTGGAGTGTTCTTTCTTCACTACTATAACTGGGATTAATTTAGCCAGGCACATGAGGAACTTTACCACACAAGAAACATTTTCTGTGGTTTTTTTTTTTGTTACTAGCATTATGTTAAGTAAAAGAATCTTAAATAGCAGACTATCCTTTTTGCAATTCATGATAGGCTGACTGTGCAACCCAGACAGGAACCGGGTATGCTTTGGTTATCTGCACGTGTTAATGCCATCAATCTGCTCAGAAAATTGCTCTAAAGCACTTAAAAAGAGACATCAGAATGTTTTACCATAGGCAAAATAAGCTGGTTGTGTACAAGCAGGCGGAGTTGCTGGAAAAACCTAACTGTGACTCTGAGGAGTATTTTAAGGTCACTTCAAAATGTCAATTAGAAACTAAACTTTTTTTCAACAGCTTTTAATATTTAGCATGTGTATTAAAAGGCTTGAGAGGGATATTTAGAAAGAGGATTCTTCACTTGAGTTTGATTTTTATTGATCTTTATTGTTACTGTTACGTTCAAAATACATAACCAGGTTTTCCTAGCTTTTGCCAGGAAACATCTAGGAGATGTGTGAATATCTACTCTGAGCTTAAAACCTTCAGAAGCAGCAATGAACACCTCCATAAATAGATACTTCTAGTATCCTAACCTTGATGTGGACACTGGTTAAGCACTCTGGACTTGTTAACAGGGCTGTTCTGAGAGAGCAATGATGTATTATAAGGCCTTGATTTCTTGAAAACAGGGTACCAAATTCTTTTGAGGGGCTCACTACAAGATTGTTCACAGAATCATAGAATAGTTTAGATTGGAAATGCATGCTATGTTCTTCCATAGCAACTGGAAGACAAAAAGAATTCCACTTTCTTCTCAACTTAAAAAATTAAAAAGTGCAGCTATGTCTGTCAGCATTCTTGTCTTACTTACAAGCTGACGATAAACCTCAGATCATGGGATAGAGGGATACCCAACAAGTGTTTCCCTGCAGTAATCCTGACTCTGCTTTTTAAGGACCTATGCAAAGATGATGGTATGAGCAACAGTCATAGTAATAAGCTTCAGTGTCTCAATAAACCTGCAAAAATATTTTCCTTTTCTTCTCTTTAACCAAGAAATGCACCTTCGTGTAGCCTAGTAGCCACTGGCAGGGACAGAGGGCCTATGGAAGGAGAAGAGTGGCTGGCTGGGCTTCCTGCAGGATGAACTGTGCATCATTGTCTCTTGGCACTTGGTTAGCTTTTACATTGGCCATCTTTAGCATAAGGAAGCAAATGTCCTTCCGTGGCCTATGGAGGGAAACTTGGCTGTTCTGCATCTGCTGGCTTGGCTCCCCATGGCCAGAAGCCCACTGCTGGAGGGTCAGGGATCCAAGCAGCACCTGCCCTATGGCCAGCTAGACCTCCAAGCACCCAGGTTCCTTTTGCTCTCCCACTGCTCTCTTATTGTGGTATCTGCAGGAACTCATCCCAGGAGGAAAAGCATAAGCTATGGCTGCCCAAACAAAGAAAGAGGGCTACTGCCTTTTAATGTGTTTTGGTAAATCTAAACACACAGAATGAATGCTTTGGGTGTTCTTGGTATGCATCTGCTCCAGCTAACTTCTGAAGTTCAGGTGGACTCTGACTGTATGTTACTTCTTTTTTCTTTTTGTCAGTGCTATTGACAAATGGTTTTCTTCTTTTCCTAAAGTAAAAAAAAAATAAAATCAGCTTTCCCTCCTCTCCCATGACATTATGGCCTGGTTTGGAAGAATTATTAGCTCGTAGAAGAGCAGCTTGCAGTTGCTGCAACAAGATGATAGATAACAAATGTGGCAATAGCTGCTAAGTTACAGGAAAATGATCACCTCTTGCCAGAAAGACCAGCATACTTTGAACTGCTAGTTCATAGTTGCAAAGAATATAATAAATCTTTGCATTTTAGCCTTTGGAACATTAATATAAATTGTTTCCAAATGCTCTAGACCCGCATGGCTTATGTCACTGGAGTTGCCAGACACAAATCTTCCTGTCTCGGGAAGGAAAATAAACAGATAAAAGATTCTCCATGTGAACAGTTCTTCTGGAAGAAAAAAAAAAAAAGTCAGGTGAAAGAAATGTGTCTATATCTTGAATGAAGATGGGTGCCTCCAAAGACCTTTTATTTCCTGTGCAGGCAGCTAACAGAACATCCTGCTCCAGGAGCACAGGTAGAGCCCCAGCCCTATTGACCTAACTGAGGTCAATAGCAAGACCACCTTTGGCATCTGTAGGAGCTTAATGCTGTGTCTCCACGTACTGTTACAGCAAAAGATCAGAGTTTCATGTCACTGGATAAGCTAAACAACTCCTACATCTTTTAGACAATTTCCCTTGGCTTCTGTCTCTCTCTTAGAATCATAGAATTGTTCAGGTTGTAACAGACCTTTAGGATCATTGAGTCCAACATTATCCTAACCCTATTACCCTATTTCTGATGACCCACCACTAAACCATGTCCCCAAGCACCTCATCCAGACAACTTTTAAACATATTCAGGGATGGTGACTCAACCACCTCCATGGGGAGCCTGTTCCAGTGCCTAACAACCCTTTCTGTAAAGAAGTTTTTTCTGATACCCAACCTAAATCTCTCCTGACACAGCATGAGCCCATTTCCTCTTGTCCTGTCATCAGTCACCAGTGAGAAGAGACCAACCCCACTCTCACTACAACCTCCTTTCAGGTATTTCTAAAGAGTGAGAAGGTCTCCCCTCAGCCTCCTCTTCCCCAGACTAAACAGCCCCAGCTCACTCAGTCATTCCTCATAGGGGATGTTTTCCAAACCCTCACTAGCTTTGTTGCCCTTCTTTGGACCTGCTCCATCACCTCAATGTCTTTTTTGTATTGAGGTGCCCAAAACTGAACACAATACTCGAGGTGGGGCCTCACCAGTGCCGAGTACAGAGGCAGGATTACTTCCCTAGTCCTGCTAGACACACCAGTTCTGTATATGCATGTCTGCATCTTTCAGTATTCAACACCCCCAAGGAGAAGTTTAAATAAGAGATGCACAGAACATCTCTTACTAGGCTTGCAGACATAGTTGAAAAAGCAGACAAGGCCTGGGGTAGCTAGTTCCCTTTTCCAGTAGTCAGCAGTGTCATGGGATGAAAGAACATCAGATGGTTTCTTACTGACATTACGAGCCCTACTTTTTATGAGGTAATATGATCACTAACACTTACTGCTAGTAAAATGAGACAGTTTAAGCAAACAGGGGAAGAAGAGGAAAGAGGCAGAGTTCTTAAGCCAATTCTTACTTCCTGGGAGACACAATCTGTGTTAGTGCTAATATATGGCATAAGCTGTTAACTTGTCTTCTGGGCGAGTGAAGAGCTCTTATCCTTTTGGAGATGTACTCGTTATGTCTAATGCTGTAGGAGGGATTCATTGCTAGCCACTGCTGGAGATGGGCTACAGTACAGCCCTGGGTAGTCATTGCATGTCTCTCGCCAGCACAAGTCCTCTTACTTTCCATCTTTTTGTTATTAGCCCCTATGATCCTCTCTACTCCTTAAAGACCAAGAGCAACCAACATACTTTGAGCTCCCTTTTGGAATAAGAGAGTTAATTTGTTCCTAGAGCACCTGTAGGGTGATGATTAGGTGTAGGTAGATGACCAGGTGTCAGGATTTTTCTTCTAAGCTCATTTTGGGGTTTGGTAGCTTGCCTCTCCTTCTTCTTTAGTAGTTGCTTGGAGTTTGAAAGCCTTCCCAGCAGCTGAGTTATCATTTACCTACTTTCACACACAAATAGAAGCACTCACACCTTAGTCTGTGCTAGTCAACACACAACTCAGCAGTTGGCAGAGCATTAAATGACCAAAAAGCTTTCTACCCACCAAAACAAACTCTTCCCTTTCAGACTGTCCTAAAACATTCATCAAACACCAGCTATGAGGAATAAAAGATAATAATAAAAACTGAAATCCTGCAGGAGAACTCAGGATTTCAGAATGCTTTAAGGGTGACTCCCACTGCCAGAAAGAGAGGACAAACTCCAGAATCAAGCAACCTGTGCCAAGAACACTAACCAAGTAACAACTTTTTGTTTAAAACTGAGAGCTGAAGTTGGCAAAAGGACTGCAGCTGTTGTAAATGTCACTTGTGTGTGAAAGACAGGGGTAGCTACTTAAGCCATTAGTACCCAAAACATTCAAGGCTTTATAGATCAAATGTGGCTTAAAGAGAAGATCAGGCCTGGCAGGCAATGAAGATCATGCAGTCCAGGTGGAATGTGCTTTCTGCTTGGGAATTTCCCTTTCATAAGCGGGCAACTATGCCCTTCTCCAGCTGTAACCTTCAAAAAGATTTCAGGTACAACACACACTGCAAGTCTCAGGTTACATAAGAAGCTGATGACTTCAATGAAACTTAAAATAAATTGTCACAGGCAATAATGAACATTCATTAAAGTAATCAAAGGTATTTGTGTCATCATTGCTTGTATGTGCATCCAGAAATACATAACAAGAACTGAGGAGACAACAACAGCTTTCCCTAATTCAGATATGATGCATCATTTGCAGTTCCTTCTACTTGCTTCTCTCCAACTGTAATCATTGTTTGACATTTACCTGAGCCAGGTTAGCTAGCTTCTATTTTTGTCCCTGTATGCTACAGCTGTTGGTTAACTCATTCAACCTCATCAGAGAAGAATCAGAAATGCTGTCGCTGACCCCGTATCTCCTGCTGTTAACAGTGCTGACACCCTCACACACGAGCAGAGGTGGAGGGTTGGTGTCTCACTGCAGGGCAATGATTGCCAGACATGGGCTCATGGACTGTGTGGAGAAAGAAGGAGCAGAAGCACATAACATTGGTGGCCAAACCTGTGCATGACTAATGTCTATCAGCAATGAAAACCTTCATCTTGACTTACGGAGGACATGTTTCTTCTGAAGATTAGCTGGGTCATCCTCTTAATGTACTTGGGTCCCTCCATCCCCTTCAGACACAGCTGCTTGCTTTCAACCTATTGATGAAATCCCAATAACAAGTCTCATGTGAATTCTGCAAACTCAGGATTTACTCCTCACTATTGTCTCCAACACTAGCTCTGATCAAAAACATGTGAATGGATGACTAAAACAGATGGGTTATTGTCATTAAGCAGCACTATAAAATTTATAGTTGAGTTTCTTCCTATTGTGTTCATTTATCTGACTGAAAGTTGAATTAAAATTGAGGTACAGTGTGACAAACTGGAAGTGATAAATCCTTCTTGGGGAATTGGGTCAAGTGTAGGTCAGACTGACATGTACCTGTTTTTGTCTTCATGACAGGATAGCTGGACTCCAGACACCAACATGACTGAACGCTTTGACTGCCACTACTGCAAAGAGTCCCTGTTTGGTAAGAAGTACATCCTGAAGGAGGACAGCCCCTACTGTGTGAAATGCTATGAGAACCTTTATTCCAACACCTGTGAGGAATGCAAAAAGCCTATTGGCGCTGACTGCAAGGTATGCCAGATTTGTGTCTTGTTACGAAATCTTGACAGAGTAGCCTGGATACATAGCTCTAAGATACGGTGGTATCACTGTGAAGGATCCATGAGTCCAGCTTAATGACTACCTAGAGGTTTTTTTTGGTGGGAGAGCATGATTTTGGGACCCCTATATCTGCTTTTCACCACTTCATTTGGCTATCTCTTCTTTACCAAGCATATTAATAGAGATGGAAGAACACCCCTCTCTTCCTGTAAGGCATAGGATGATCTGATGTTAGAAAGAATCTCTAACTCATTAGGAAAGCCCGACCGTCCTAGGGGCCAGCTGGGATCTGGAAAGGTGGCAGAAACTGATTTTTGCCTTCCTTTGGGTCAGAGGGAGTTAAGCCATTGCTGGCTTTGCAGTGACCACAATTCAGTTGTCATCAAGAGACAAGGCATGCTCAGGAAAAGCTGCCAACTCATCGACCACAAAAATCTGGCTAATGCTGACCCAAGTAATAAGTCAGTTACAACACAGAATAATTGCACTTTTAAATACAGGAGGATGATAGTGTGGAGTCTAACTAAAGGTTGCAAAGGACAGAGCACAGGCCTTGGTTGCTTTAGCTGCATCACATGGAAACACCTACCTGCTACAAATAAGGTGTGACCACCTGCATTTCTTTTAAAGTAACCAAATCAGCTGGCGTTCATGCCAGTTTTAGTATGACTGAATGAAGACAGGTGATGTTTGAGCCATCCAGTGCAGTGTCTGTTGGACTGCTACTAGTAGACATCATCCAATATACATCCTCCTTGCACAAAACTGACCTATTCAAAGTTGGTCAAGAGTTTCACTGATGGGGTGAGTTTGCACTAGAACAGCTATTGCCATGGCATGGCTCAGGATTCTTCACTGGTACAAGGAGATCTAACATTTGATTTCCTACATTGCTGATCCATAGCTCCAGAAGCACCAGTTAGTTCCTCTTACTGATACTACCACTCTATCAGTAATTCAGAGGTACAAAAGTATATGCTTACTCTGATTGGGAAAAATAAATGTTTCGTATCTTCCAAATTGATCTATCCCACCCTATTGGCAAATCAGTAGGAAAGCCCCTTTGAGAAGCTGTAAAAAGGTGAGAATGTTTCACCAACATGACAGGGAACAAGCAACAATCTTTAAGAGGGTATAAAACTGCCAGCTTTCCCACAGCTCATAAATATTCAGATTGGAGAAGAGATACAGCTGACCTGACCTGACAAAGCAAAATATTTCTGCCCCATTCCAGAATGTGCTTTTGTTTTAAGGTCTCTTTCTAATCCCTTGAGAAGACATTTCCATGTGTTGATATTCAAGAATTTAAAAACTTGGACCAGCTTCAACAAATCTCGGACAAAGTATTCAGGAATTAATCAGGCTGAACTTTTCAACCCAGATTTATGGATTTAGGGAGTATGGGTGTTATTCGATATACTGCTTTCCTGTATTTTTAAGCAAGACACACTCTAATAACAGACAGGGGAAAAAAAGCCCCTAATTGTCTGCAATATAAGAATATTTTTTTTAAAAACAGACCATATGTGGAAAACTCAACTATAAGAGTAAATGCAGATTTCTTAAAGAGCAATAAAGTGTAGTAGGGACAAACAAATAGGTCCTCTTTTGTTTCTGTGACTTCTGCTTGTGCCTGTCCATGCTTTATGCTGCAGATTTTGAACCTGCTGACTAATTTTAACCAAATTCTGATATATGGATAAAAGTTGCAAACTTAAATTTCTACAAGTTTTATGAAAAAAAAAAAAAACAAACATGTGGTGAAGTAGAAAAAAAGATCCTATTAATGTTTCCACTGAGAGGAAAACTAGTTTTTCAATAACAGTAATAGATGCTAGAGCATACATTTGAGAGAGCCCTTAGAAGTCCCTCAGCCACAACATAAGTTTCAGTTGAAGCTTGTGCACTATATGACTGAGCATGATTCAGCCATGAAATATAATGCCACAAAAAATCATGCTTCTGCTCCTCATTAAACTGTATATACACATAGGTATACAAACATAGGTGAAATATGCACATATATACATACACAAGACATATATGTATGTGTTTATTTTTTTACACATTGCATTTGCAATTTCCCCTGAGTAAAGAAGATAAAATGTACTGTGTTTGAGAATAAAACCAGTATGTTTACTACACGTACAAAATGGACTTATTTGTATATTCTGACAGACCCTTTATACAGCTGTAAAATTTGGAACTATAGCCTAATGGAGTAACAGTATTATCAGAAGGGGTCACATCCAGGCCTTTGTATCTGGCAGGGGCACCCATCCTCACATCCACATTAGAACCTGAAAAGCTCCATGTAGCTCTCACCTCAGAGCCTTCTTGGATACCTCTGTTCTTCTACACAGAGAGGGGTTGAATGGAGAATCCAGCTGCAGCTGAAATGTTCTTATTTTCACCTGCATAGAATTTCCCTCTTGAGGATGGCTATATAGTTAGTCTATGGATGTTTCTTAGGACTTGCAAAACGTGAGACTAAAGACTAGGATTAAGATTTGGAGCTCCTGATTCTTTAAGAGTGCAAAGCAAGAATTACCTTTGATAGCCTCTTAAAAAATGACCGTACAAAAACAACCAACCAAATTACACCAAAGTAAAAAAGGTGTTGACAAGAAGATTCTCTGTCTCTGACACTACTGTAGTGAATCAGCACTGGTGCACAGCATCACCTCATCTGAGTTGAACTTAAGCCCGTTCAGATGCTGGTAATACTCCCACTTTGACAGCATTGGGCTCTGAAAGGGTCAAACTGATGCCAGATTTTCACTTTGCATTTTAGCTATGGCACAGTGACCCCATAAGACAACTATCCTGAAGATAAATTTTCTTGAAATCCAAATAATGAGAGAATATTCTTCATTATCTTTCAATCTTCCTAGGGTAATGGCTAACTGTGAATGTAACTGAGTAGTAAGTAATTTGTTCTTAACTTTAAGTGGTTTTTTTTTTCTCATTTAAAAAATCCTGAATGACAACATGTGTCTGAATGACACCTTTGGACTTACGCCATTTTGTTAACTGTAAACAATTCTAGCTGATATTTATGAAACTTTTACAGTCAGATTAAAAGCATCATATACTGAGTGGCAGGAGGCACTGGCAGCCAGCAGAGAAACATGATGCCATTTCTCTCACAGTTATTACACATTATCCATATGCTAGCATGTCCTACTAGAAATTTAGTCTTTCTAAGAAGAATTGGCTTTTCATCACCTGGCAAAAGCTCACCACACCTACAGTTTCATGCCTCTTTCTGGAAATCTATCCATTATGTCCTCATTTGCTTAACTGCTGAAGTGTGATTTTTGGTTGATTTTGGCTCTTTTCATAGTTTCCTTGCAGGCCCTATGGCACAGAAACCATCACAAATACAGGAAATACCTACAGTAATCCAGTGTTAAATGCAGTCCACAAGTTGGCTTTGGCAGGCAGGAGGGGATGAAAACTCTCTGCAAAATGTGAGAATGAAATTAAAAGTGGATTGTGAGATAAAGCTTCTGTGTCAACACTCAGGCCAAAAATTAGGTGTCAGTCTTACACTCAAACTAAACAAAAACGTAGAGCTTCTAGTAATGTGGATGAGGAAAGGGAGAAAATATTTGTTTTTCAGATTTTTAACGTTTAAACTTTGTCCTGAGTTACAACACTTTTCCAGTGCATCACTGAACATTAGACTAGTTGTTGTGAAGTGGAATGGTAAAAGTGGCAGATACCTTCACTTCTTCTCATATCCCTACCATGCTGGATTCAGCAAAGTATCACTTACTTTTACCTTTTCTAAACATGCTTTTGATAGTGAAGTACCATTTGTTTCAGTACAGGGTGTACATAGCTGAAATCTGAACAGCGTTTTGTTGTCACGGGATCGCGGAATTGTCAGAGTTGGAAGGGACCTCTAGAGATCATCTAGTCCAACTCCCCTGCTAAAGCAGGATTCCCTAGAGCACATCACTCAGGACTGTATCCATGCAGGTCTTGAATATCTCTAGAGGAGGGGACTCCACAGTCCCTCTGGGCAGCCTGTTCCAGTGCTCTGTCACCCTGACTGTACGGAAATTTTTCCTCATATTTAAATGGAGCTTCCTATGTTCCAGCTTGTGTCCATTGCCCCTCGTCCTGTCACTGGGAACTACATAAAAGAGTCTGGCTCCATCCTCCTTGCACCCACCCTTTAGATACTTATAGGCATTAATAAGGTCTCCCCTCAGCCTTCACTTCTCTAGGCTAAACAGTTCCAGCTCTCTCAGCCTTTTCTCATAAGAGGAATCCTTATGCTCCAATTCCCCAGTCATCTTTGTTGCCCTCCACTGGACTCTCTCTAGTAGTTCCCTGGCTCCCTTGAACTGGGGAGCCCAGAACTAGATGCAGTATTCCAGATGTGGCCTCACCAGGGCAGAGCAGAGGGGGAGAATGACATCTCTCAACCTACTGGCCACACTCTTCCATGTGCACCCCAGGATACCATTGGCCTTCTTGGTGGCAAGGGCACACTGCTGGCTCACGAATAATTTACTATCTACCAGGACTCCCAGATCCTTCTCCTTGAAACTGCTTTCCAGCAGGTCCACCCCTAACCTATATTTCCTCTGCTCAACCTTCTGAAATGAGCATTGAGGCAAGCAAAAAGGTCTGATGTACTCTTCATTTGTGAACAAACATACATTATGGTATGGTAATTAATTTCCCACTTCCTGTTGGGTCCCTGTTGAAGGCCAGTTCAGGAGAAAAGTTAATACAGAATGGCTTAAATTTACTTGGATTTGTAAAGCCAGAGTAGAAGACAATGCAGTTGCAGGACATGAGGAGCCTTTGCTTAACTCTCTTACCTGGTAACTGCAGTACTGAGGCTCTCCTAGTTCAAAACACGAAAGAAGTCACCAGCAGTCCTATCCTAGAGGCCCAGTAAACCATGCTGGAGCAAAACCACACAGAACTATCAAGGAACAATACAACGTGATTTTGCTGATGTTGAAAACAGTTATTTTGACGAAGTTTTATTTGGGGATAAAAACATGAAAATAAGTGAAAATAAAGTTGTTTGAAAAGCACTTAACGGCTTTTCAAAACCGTAGGTTTCAAACCCATTTTGATTTGGTGATGACTCTAAAGTTTTGGATGGCAATAGGATCTGCATTAAGTTTTGTTTGCACCATAGTCTTAACCATCTGCCATCTGAATGTGTACAAAGACCATCACTTGGCCCACTCTGACATCTGTTTGAGACATCCACCATTCATTTGGTTGTCCCAAGGAACACCAAGCTGAAACTTTCAGCTGAGGCTGATTCTCAGATCAAGCTGAGCAATGCACCCATTCAAATTGGAGTAGTTTCAGGTTTTGCAAATCTGTTTACTTTTTATCTTCAAATGAAACCAGACAAACAAAGGATTATTTTCCATGTTCAGAAAAAATGTAACTGAATGAAGTGCTAAATATTTCTCCTGCAACTTCTGCTGCAGGGTATGTCACAGCTCTGCAGAGACAGGCATTGCCCTTCTTTCCTTTTCTTTTCACTAGCAGCACATCTGGAACTGGTCTGGTGCTCTCTGCACTTCAGCTGCAAAGTGCTTGTACAGGACAGACTATGTCCAAGAGCATCTGTGTCTGTGCATTTCTGTATTTGCAAACACTGTTCCACTCCTCAAATTTCAATCTATGGTAATTCTTCAGTCTCATATCTGTGTTTATGTGTGCTGTATCTAACTAGAACACGTGGCTCTCAGTTTTCAAAGATAAATGCACAGATTGAGCACAAAAAGAGTACTTCTCCAGATTTCTTCCAGGCAACGTAGGAAGCTGCATTTAAAACTGCAGTTGAAATATGTAGCACCAGGGACTCCTTTCCCTTAGGCTGCATAAAGCAGCTGAGAAGTCATGCTCATTAGTATTTTAAGGATACACTAGAGTTCTGAGTCCACAATAGTCATTTTCCTTATTAGTTCTCCCTAGACATCCATGCAATAAGCAGGAATAGTTGCACATTCCTTGTACCTTCTCCTGGAACATATTTATTTGGGTTACAGTCAGCTAGTATAAACTAGAGCTCTCATGCCTAGAGGAAATCTAATGCTCTTTCAGCTTAGCTAAGGACCAGCCTAACAGTCAGACAAGCCTGAAGTCAGTTTCGCATGTGCAACTTCTTCAGTGTAGAATTTGTTCCAGATGAATAATGCCACAGCTTATGTACAAGCCAAAGGCTCCAGTTAGACATGCAACACACTGGAGCAGACCTGATTTCCAGGGAATTTATTACGCTGACTCAAGAACAATCATGATGTAGAAATTGTTTCATCAGTACCTTAGACTTCCTTTGGATGTGACAGATTCAGAGAGAGATAAACCAATATCTGTTTCATCAGTCTACTATTCTTCTGCAGGCATGTCAAGGCCCTCAGACTCCCACTACATTCGATGACAATATCTGCTATAATCATCCAAGATAGCTAAAGATTATTCGAGTCAGTCTGTATCTTGGGTACTTTGGGTTATAGTTATGCTTCATCGCTTTGCCATGATGAAAGATCTGCTGCTCTTACCTATCCAGCTAACATCTATACAAGCTGCCATCATGACTGACTCAAGGATCAAACTTTTCATCATATACATCTACTCTTTGTCTTCATTACTTCTCTTCTAAAAGGCACACACCATCTCCAGCGTATAATTTCATTGATAAAATAAGGTAGAACAAAAGCAGATAACCGCCTATGAATTTTGAAGATAAAATATAGCTTGCAGAATTTTGCAAAAAGAGGAGAAAAGCATCAAGGGGAAAGATACTAGAGAAAGAAAAACAGATGTGTGTTATTTTGTTTTCTAGCAGGCAAATTTCACACTTTGGAAAACTGTTGGCTATACATTGTCTTTTTCTCTTGAAAATAATATTCCCCTCTGAGATCAGAGTTAGGCTATTCAACTTCATTTAAAGAGGAAAAAAATGTAGCAATTTCCAAAGAAGGTTGTTGTTTGTGCTGTTTTTTTTTCATTTTGCTACTAGAAAAGATTAAAGTTTACAGTCAGAAATGTGGGTTGTTTCAAAAGGAGTTAATACACAACTGTCTGAAAGCTGTAGAATAGGAGGCTCAGATATTCTAACGCAGAGTGCAACCTCCCAGAGGAAAGACACATTGGGTACCAATTGTTACTCACAGTGATTTATGACATGTCAATGAGCACCGTAGATGTGCAAACAAAAAGTTTATATTGCATGGTCAAATTCTGACTGAAGTTGCTATAGTTCGAAAAGCTTTCACAACATCAGCTGAGCTAGGCAAAAGTATTACAGTGTTTCCTGGTAGCTATTTATGAGAATGAGGCCCCTGCAGACACCATGTGTGGTTTCTTTAGGTTAACCTAAATCTACAGATCTTTTGTTTGCTCTGGGCTAACGTTGCACATGGAGTTACCTGTGACTGTACTGACTGACACAGAGCAGCTTAGGTCAGATTATGTTCAAACACTGTGTGATGCTTCCATTTACATAATTAAAAAATCTGGTGTTCTACAGCTCTTTTCCTTCAGTTGACTAGATTAACTTAGTGATGGCAATTAATACATAGTGGATCTTGAGCTAGAACCCAAGGACATATTTCTGCTGAATTTTTACACTCGCAGTTCATGAAAATACTACCTCACTTCAAATTGAAGCCTAAATACTTTGGGGTAGACATCCTTTCTTGTAATGTTCTAAGCTCCATTTTGTTTGAAGTTCAAGTGTGACATGATTAGGCCACCTTAGTTTAAATTTTAAAAGGCACATTCCATCCCTTAAGGTCACAATTTTTAGAAAGACCATTTTTTAAAAATAATGAAAATACCACTGTGGAGAGTATTTTAAATACTTAGGTGCTTGTGCTAATCCCTTGGGCAGAGTGTTCTGGATCACTGGCTGCAGGTAGGATGTGATCTCTCATCTTTCAGTCTGATCTACATTTGAAACACAGATAAACCAAAATACAAGACTCAGTAAAAATTAGTTGATGTGGGAAAAAAAAAAAAGAAAAAAAAAAAAGAGATCAGAACAATTCCACCCTTGGTGTAAATCTGTTGAACTGAATAAATACCAGAAAGTAATTGAAAAAGGATTTCCGTTTGGCAATTAACAGTTACAAAATTACCTAGGGGAAGTCTATTATACCTATAGGGTTAAGTTTTAATCTGACACAAAAATAGGGCTTTATTCTCAAAGGAAATCCCTAAATGAAACTAGTTGTTCTTCTGCCATATACAAAAAATTAAGAATATCTTAAACTGAAAGGGAGTCAATAGTTGTCATGAGCTGTTCTTGGTTACCATTGCAAAATAAGTTCACCTTCACCAGAACATTTTGTTTTCTTGAGCTGTGAGAATTAGACTCAGCTCCTGGCTGTGGTTCAGATTTGGATGTGTTTACATTCTCTGAGCTTCTAGTTGTGCAAACTATTCATTCCACTTACTCTGTGGTTTTGGATTTCTACAGGATCTGTCTTACAAGGACCGCCACTGGCATGAAACCTGCTTCCACTGCTTCCAGTGCAAGAATTCATTGGTGGACAAACCTTTTGCTGCAAAAGAGGAACATCTACTTTGTACCGATTGCTACTCCAACGAATACTCTTCAAAATGTAATGAGTGCAAGAAGACTATTATGCCAGGTTAGGATGGTCATTTTTTGGACTAAGGGAAGACCAGGCTAAATATCAAGTCTAAACACAGCAACATTTGTGACAGATGTTTTCCGTGATTATCTCTGCTAAGTCAGGGTAAACATCATATAATACAGTTGATAGTGCATTCAGAGTAATTTCTGTGATCAGAACACAATTTTCATGATGGATCATGAAAGAACTGTTATTCTCATGAAGTAGACTACTCTTGAAAACTGATATTTATTTCATTTAGCATTTTTATTAATGAGGTTTATAATTTTCTACAGCAATGCTCATTAAAAGGCTGGACAATGATGGCAGACAATTAAAATCTATCTTTCTGTCCAATCCCAACTTTTTACTCTGTCTTGATTGGCTTCCATTGCTTGAAGATCAGAGGCAGTTTGCCAATTTACAGCTTACCCCATTCACAATTTAGCTTTTAATGTAATGACTCTAAATTTAACTTCTCCCATTAAAAAAAAAAAATTGGTCAAAGTGCCTCTAAGATCTTTCTGGAGCACAAAGATGTGAAGAAACAGGAAAGAGCTATTTTCTTTTTCATCATGAAACACAGGGTTACAGTAATAGATTGCTAGAACCTCATCTGCTCATGTAAATACTATAGCATTCTGTGATGATTTGAGGGGTTGAAGTAGAAGGAATATTGGTCCAGAAATAAAATAGTAAAAGGCAATCTGAAGAACCCACATACATGCTCCCTAACAATTACTAGTTACTTTTTGCAGTAAAATCTTTCCTTGGCTGGTTCTGACATTGGTCACCTTAGACAAAAGCTGAAAACCACAAGGTTGTGCAGCTAAAGTGTAAAAATGAGGGCTTGATGATGAAATAGGACACATAAATAGAAACAACAACAATATTTAAAAGCAGATCCATTCATGACCGAGTTTAGGCATCTCCTATTATTCCATGTGCATCTGTTTTCAGCAAGACAGTACTAAAACCTGACATGTTTTGGAACAGCCAGAGCTAGTTTTAAAGCTGAAACTACATATATGTATATATTTTTAAGATTATTCATAACATTTGCCCCCAAGAACATTTAGTTTATTTACCAAATGGATCTATTTTTGACTACTATGTGAGCTATGGATTGATAAGCAATAATGGAGACCGGATTCAGCAACCCAGACAATCCCTTCTTCTCTTGTAATATGAAACAGAAGAAATACACTTTTATGAAGCTTTACAACCACCAAATGGTCTTTAGCTGTTTCGTCAAGATAGCCATGATGTCACCACATTCAGAGGGCAGTACACTCAGAATGTATTTTCTGCTTATCCAGCACACCATGTCATTACAGGAGCTTCACCAGAGCACTGTGATCACCAACATAATTCATTTTGAAAGAACCAGCAAGTGGCTGGATACCCTTTATGGAGACTGTTAATGCTACACTTGCCCTTTGCTTTGCTCTACTAAATGTACAATTTAGATTTAATAAAGCATTATCATGACAAGCCCATTAAATGCTAAAGTAATTACAAGCTTGATCTTTCAGTCCTGCAAACTAAATTCCCACTGACTTCAGTCCAGCAGCGAACTAACAGGGCTCCCCCTGCCTTGAGTTTCAGTGACAAAAAAATCTCCAAGACAGAACACCTAAAAATGTGAAAACAAAATTCTAGACTATTAAAAAAAAAAAAATATCCACATCTCCTTTTAGGTGTTTCAGAGCTGGAAACCATTGCAAATTTATGGTGGACCTCAATGACGACAGGAACACGTCACAGAGCAGATATAAAATAATCCTGTTTCTCAAACAGTGACTATACTTTATGAGGAAAGGGAGGCAAGAAGGTTGCCAGAGTTAACCAGATAGCTTACAGGTGTCCAAAAAAGGACATGCAATGAACAAAGTCAAACTTGAATAAGGAATGTCATTACCTTCACTCAGAACTAACAACGGTTTTATTGGTGTGTCCCCAGATCCCCAGAATCTTCCTGTGCCTTAGAAACTCTAACAATACCACAAAAATATGTCCTAAGCCTTCATTACCAGCAGTAAATATTTCTCTTCTTTATAGGAGAACCACTCACTCTCCAAAAACATACCATGCAAAGCCGGTGGCAACATGAAATAGCCTCCAGCTCTTAGCTGCACTGCTTATAGACTGACAGTCAGCTGTCAGGCAAACAAACAAGAGCTACAAATTGCATCCAGCTCACCCAGAAGTAGTTCAGTTGATGCTCTGGTCTCATTCCAGGTACTCGGAAGATGGAATATAAGGGCAACAGCTGGCACGAGACCTGCTTTATCTGCTATCGCTGCCAACAGCCTATTGGGACAAAGAGTTTCATCCCTAAGGACAATCAAAACTTTTGCGTACCCTGCTACGAAAAGCAGTTTGCCATGCAGTGCGTCCAGTGCAAGAAGGTAGTGATCTTATTTTACTAACTGAAAACCTAAGAGACTGAAGTCCATCCCGTTTTATGTCCAAATAGGTAGAAAACACCTTTTTTATTGCGTATGATACAAGATTCAGAATCAACTGATTTTAGGAGACCATATAATTTTAGTTCCCATCCTACAACAGGCACAGCATTACTACAGCAAAAATTCTCTTACTCACGGTCAAAAGATCCCCTTGTATTGAAAGCATGCAGAGAACAAGTTTTTGAAACAAAACAAAACAAAAAACAAAGCAGGAAAACAAACAAACAAACTTTATTGGAATAACCTCATTCCCGTATAACACATGATGTATCACATACACAAACATTCCAACTGGAAGGAAGATGAGCTAACACTGAGCATATTTTAATATGCTAATAAAGTTCAAGACAGAGAGATCAGCTTTGCACACAGCAAATGTCATTCCTGAAACAAACACTGGTCAACTCAGTATGCTCAGGAGTATGACTTTCTAGGCTAAGGACCTTTTATTTGTGAATGTTCTAAATTCTATACATGGATACAAATTTCAGAATTCTTTCAAAAATGAAACAAAAAAAAGAATTGCCTCCTATCCATCCACCAATTTGCTGAAGCTCCTAGGAGTTTCAGATCTTAAAAACTCTGTCTAGCATCAAATGTTAAACACCTTTGAGAAGAGGCTCAAAAATGTTTGGGTAAGAGGCAAAGACTCAGATGAATATGCATACTAGGTATCACTATCACATACAATCCTGATTCCCAGGGATCTCCCTTTAGGGAAGAAAGGGAGAAAAATTAAACTGTCCAGTTTTACAGCCTTCTTAGGAATACTCGAAGGATCAAAACACGTACAGTTTGTCTAACATCAGGGGAGCTGTTTTTGTAGGCAACAACTTGCTATAAAACCCCAGATGAAGTCTGGAGAAGCAGAAAACAAAGACTTCAGTTAAATTTGAAATAAAACCATTTTTGCTAAGGAGAACAACAGGGAAGTTGAAACAAGTAAGATAGTTCTTTCACCGTGAAGAATGGGACAGGTGAAGGAACAGAGATGAGACAAATCTTAGCATACACATACAAAAAGCAACACGCAAAGACTTGCTATAAAAACAAAGAGTACAACTGAGAGTGAGATTATCCAATATATGGAGAATAAAGTACTTTTGAGTATGGGGCTGCTTCATATAAATTAGGATATTATATTCAATCCCTTGCTTGCTTTTCTCAAGGTCAACGCCAGCCAAAACGATGATTTTGCTGCTGCAAAGCTTTCTTTCCGTCCTCCCACCCACAAAAAACTCATCACCCTTCCCCTCTACCAAATCCAGATACAAACCTGCCACCCTCAACAAAACACTTTCTATCTTACTTTCTACAAAACAGGCCATCACTACAGGAGGCGTGACTTACCGGGAGCAGCCGTGGCATAAGGAGTGCTTTGTTTGTACTGGATGCAAGAAGCAGTTGTCTGGACAACGCTTTACCTCCCGGGATGAGTTTGCATACTGCCTGAGCTGCTTCTGCAACCTCTACGCCAAAAAGTGTGCTGGATGCACTAACCCAATCAGTGGTAGGTCTCTCGTGGCCAGTGCCTTTAACGTTTGGGTTTTTTTCAAGGAACTCCTTCTAATAATTAAAAATTTAAAATTATTCGATAATTCATTTTGATTAACTTGAGAGACTGAAGACATTATAAAACTCAAAATATATTAAGTACTTCTAGTGCCTTTCAGGCGACTAACAAAAATAAATGGAGAAGGTCCTTAAACTGAAGTTTCCCTCTTTTCACTAATTTTCATGGAACATGGTGGACACACAGTAACAGAGCTATGCATGTAGTGAGGTATGCATGTTCTATACATCATTTCACTTGCATTCATTTCAGGGATCACTGATCTCTGCATCAACAGTCTCTCTGCCAGCAGAAAGTGTCTAACTGGCTTATACCTCATGCTTCAGCACAGCACATTTCTTCCCTGATTTTCAGGGCAGCAACTGAAAAATCACAAGGTTTTTAGATACTGTTTTACAGTACAGAAGTACTTAAAGAAGCAATTGCTTAGAGCTTTACTATGAAAAGCTTTGCATAAAAATATAACCTCCTCTATGAAGTAATCAGCATTAACAGCATGATCCATACAGTCCAGGACTGCAAATCCAAGTTCTACCTGGACCATTTTCTTTCTTGGTATTGTGTTGCCCTTGCACCTGTCCCTCACTAATAATGCTCGATTGCAAAGCTCCTAGGAAAGTCAGCGCGTAACACCCCAGGTACTGTTTTCTGTTTGTGTGAAAGAGGCATTTCTCTTTTGAATATTGCAGTCCTTTCTATCATATGCTTTTTTTTTTCGAAATATTGCTAGTAAAGGCAAAACAAAACAAAAAGCCCTCATCAGGTAACAGATACGCCAAGCTACTTTTTTTCATTGACTTCCAGGTAGTCATACCAAGGCATCATATTCAAATTGCTTGTCATTTCTGAGGTTAAGCAAGAGAAAATTACTGAGTTATTTTCCCCTTTCCTCTTTTTTTCCTGTACAACTTCAATACCTTTTGATAATTGTTTTTTGTAGTTTGCTAACCTGCTTTTCTTGAGGCACTCTTCCTTCAGAGCTATGAATCCAAGTCTTGAAAACCTGCCAGACTTCTCTTTTAACGGTCTAAATGCATTTGTACAAAACAAAAGTAACTTAATCAAAGACACCGTAAAACATTCTCTAAAAAAACTATCAGACTTCTGTTCAGGGGCAGATGCTTTCCTTTTCTTCTGCTGTGTATTGTAGTGCCATCCTTTGAAAGTTCATTTCTGACATTAGCATCAGCGATAACAGTCTACTTCTCTAACTTAGCTGAAAGCAACAGAGTTATTTGAGGATGAAAATACAACTTACTACAAAATAAGGGTGGCAAAATTAGCAGAGCAACAAATAAGTTTGTCAGAATGGCACTATTTCACTACTGTATGTCAGACCTCCATAGGAATCCATGAAGGGAGTTTGAAGCAGCATCACTTGGTGGCTGAAGTGCTATTCTTTCCTTGTAACAGAATGCTCTTGGTTTTCAAACAGGACTTGGAGGAACCAAGTACATCTCCTTTGAAGAACGGCAGTGGCATAACGATTGCTTTAACTGCAAGAAGTGCTCTCTCTCATTAGTGGGTCGTGGCTTCCTGACAGAAAGGGATGATATCCTTTGCCCTGAATGTGGGAAGGATATTTGAAGCTCAAAATGAGAGGTGGGGAGAGGGGAAGAAAACTGTGCTTGCAATATATAGTCTGAAATACACGGATGTTCAGAAGTAGCTTTGCCACTCTGTGTTTCGCTGTACTATTAACATCATTTAACCTTTTTCTTCAAACTCTCCAAACCTGAAGGGAAAACAACTTTGAAATCTCTAGTAGCAGTGTTCGTGTTTAAGACTTCTACAGCTAACCAAAACTAATGCAAAACCTGAGATGTAAAAACATTTGGCTAGAGACACAACATTTGGGGTTTTTTTGTCCTTCCACTAAATATTCCAGTTACAAGCAAGTGATACAGTTCAAGGATCACAATGGCCATGCACAATACATTCACAGATGGATATTCAGGGTGAAACCTCCAGCCCACTGAAATCAATGGTAAACACCATTCAATTTCAGTAAGGCTGTGGTCTCACCTCAGTGTTCTTGAGCTATGTGACTAGTGTGTGCTGTCAAGTGTGTAGAAAGACTGCAGACATAGAGGGTGTTTCAATGTACAAGGATTTGTGCTATGTCATAAAGAGATAATGATAAAACAGTTGGAGTGCTTCATAACAGGTACATATTTTATTGCATGACTAGCTGATCATTGTGTGAAATACAAGTTCTGATTGACAGTGTCAGTATTACAGTTAGTCGACATTACACTACACATTGTATTTTTCAAAATAAAATCATTTAAAACAAAATTGTGATTGTGCTTTAATTGTATTTACATGTTAGATATTTACAAATAAAATGCTTTCACAGTCTGAAGGAACACAATGCAAGAGCCATACAAACACAACCCTTTTTGCACCCAGTCATTATGAAACTGTGGAATTAGGCAATCCTCATACAGGCCCTGCTGATACAGCACAGTCTTCTACTAACTGAAACCAGGAAAATTATCAGCAGAACCAGACAACTGTATAAAAATACTGAATCGGCTGCAGCTGATAAAAATGTGTTCAAGGGCTTTTAACTCAAAACCAAAATATTATTGTTCTCAGCAAGCAAGGAGGTCAAGACAACTCAAAAGATATTTAATCTTTGTGAAAGTCAGAAGTTTAACTTCTACACTAGGGCACACTTTCATTTTGTTCTGTAGGGCAACACATAATAACCTTTGCTCTAGCATCATTTCTGCTACATGTTTGCTGAAAAGGCAACTGTCAGCAACAGAATGCTGGCAGGACAATAAAATTAAGAGGAAAAAAAAAAATCCAAAGGAAGGTAACTCTCTTCCCAAAGCAAACTTCAAGAAATAGAGCCATGTTATGCAACGTACAATCCTGGTAAACCTTCCAGATGGAACTCATTTGTATTCAGCAAAAGGAGGAAAGTAATATATCACACTGCCAACAGACGTGGAAAGAAGAATTAGGAATATACTTACTTCATGTGTAACTGGGTAGGGAAAGTTTGCTCCTAGTTCCTGCCACCACTTTTAAATTTGTCTCTTTCTGTACCAAGTGTAAAGTGCTCACAGGTCATTCCTCTCTCATTAATTCAAACTGAATAGATGTATCAGATCAGATCTGGTTTATTGTACACCATTTGAAGAGCTTGGCTGGCTGACATTTTTTACATGCCCACTGTGCTAATCTGATCTCACTGAATGACTCAATTCTATCCTTTGGTGACATCATCCAATGATGAAGTCTGCCGCAGAGAACAGCCATAAAAATCCCTCTTATATCCACATTTCCCAAAGGAGGACAAGCACCTCACTTTCTCCTCTGGGGTCTGGCAATCCCCCAGCACACTGCAGTTCCAATAGCTTGCTGAGAGAAAAAGAATTATTATTAGCTAAGGGGGTAGCGGAAGGCAGTAAGAGCAACACAGCTTGCACCTTGCCCCCCAAGCACTACAACTGGCAAAATGGTCCCAGCTTTGGGGAAAGGTAGGTGAAACATGATGGGGCTGGAAAGCACACCAGCCTGTAACAAGACTGTTACCATGCAATAGCAGCATCATGCGGAATGGTTCTGCATATCACTCCTTAACACACACCAACACACACGTGCTCCTAGCAACTGGAACTACAACAAAATACAGCCTAGACTCCAAACCACTGCCAAGAAGCCTCCCACAAAACAGAACTCCTACCAGACTGTTACACTAGGGCAAGGACCAGCACTTCACATGATACTAACTGCTGCTAAAACTCCGAAGTAGCTACTGAGCCTTTTACCCTGTAAGCTTTTTCTTAAGTTCTAATCACTTCAAGTCCACAGAAATATGAGTATATACTGAACGAGCTTAATTACATCACAAAACAAGTCAGCACTACTTTATTTGCTTTTAATTGAATTTATTTAAATAGGATAAGGCTACTTAAAAGACAACTCTTTACATACAAAATGTACGTTACGTTAGAGTTTGCTGTACTCGAGTACAAAAACTGCACAAGTGTTTAGTAAAAGGGAGACATCACACGATATTTCAAAACACACATTCTTACCATTTTACAGCATTCAAGAAGTGCCTTTTGTCTTAACAGTGAATGGAGAATTTCTGTCAGAAATGAATTAAGCTACAGGTTTTGGTTTCAATATTAACCAATGTTAAAAATGTAAACAAGTTTTTAAATCACTACTGACAGCTTCTTTTAGTGGGTTCACTAAGTGGATTCAAAAGTTGATTTTTTTTGTTTTGTTTTAGTATGTCTAGAAGCGTTGTTCTTATTTACCATCCATATATAAAATACATCTAAATTGGCTTCACCCTGAGCCACTGAGATTTAATAAAAATGTTTCCATCAACTTTACTGGATTTCTGCCTTATAAAGCACTACTGATAATCCAGATGAAACACCAAGTTTCACAGAAAACCAATATCCATCTTAAATTACCAAAGGAAGGGAAAACAGGTTGTTGTTTGTTTGTTGTTTTTTTTTAAGAGTGCAACTACAAGCACTAATGCTCTCAAGGTATTTCTTTATTTTCCTATCCCTGGCCCTCTCCAATGGTTAGGAAGTTGAAAAAAGCACTGGTCTGCATTCCACAGGTTTTCCCCATATTTTATAATCACAACTATAACCAGGAAAACAAGCAAGCTGCTACATCAGCACATTTTTACACTTATGCATGTATAAAATATGCCTGTGTATTTAAGAGAACATGGCACTAATCCATTCACTACTTCCTTTCAGTCTAATAATATACTTCCATCTGTGCATTTCTTATTTCATATGTCAATAAGAGAAACTTCAATTTGAAGCAATGCTGTTAAATAGTTCATCTCTTATTACCAACCTAGCTTGCACTGTAAATTCTACACTCTTGTTCTGTGCAACAAAAAGGAAAAAAAAATGTTTCAGACCATCTTATTAGCAGAATGGTCAGTCTCCTCATCTAAATGAATTATCTTTTAGAAGCCAAGAAAGCTTTTGGGATCACTCTGAATCTCAGTAGCTATTTTAACTATTTAACTGGAAGTGGAACAAAACTGAATCTTACTAAAACAAAAAAGGTATATATATTTATGTGTTAAGTGTAGGGACATGCAGGAGATGAACTATAATAAACTTGAAAACTAAAAGTGGGGGTTTAATATATTGCAGTATTACCACCTTTTAAAGAAGTAATGAACTACTTGGTGCACAAGAGCAGACACTCTTAAGGTGACTGGTGATAATGAGTCTAGCTTTACAACAGGGAACTTTAAAACTTGTTAAAACTTCACAGCAATCTGAATGAATCCCTGTAAGGTTTAAAAAGAATTGTACTTCAACTGTTTAAATATGACTTATCTGTTTGAAAATATGGAAGTAACATTTATGTTTCAAGCACCATTAGCTAATTCATGGCCACGTAACATGCTGGATTTTCTTCTTTGCTTCCGTAGGCTTTAGGTCATTCTGGAATACAAGAAAATAGGAAAGTAATCTTAGACACACTGCATCAATAGAAATTATAAATTAATCTGCCATGTTCGAATCTAGTACTGACTATTGCTATACTCAGCTATTTGCTACTAGAGCAGCTTTATATTGCCATCTTGTGGAGAAAGTTAAATATCACAGAACTGCTCTAGAAAAGATAAAGCAAATTACTCTAATTACCTGCAAATCATAGATACCTTTTGCTTTTTCTTAATCCTACAATTAGTTATGCAAAAATATCTTTCAATTATGTAGCTCAGAAAGAGGCACATATTGGGAGTTTCAAAACATACTTAAAGTTATTTCAGATTGCCTTCTTAATAATACTTGCTGAAATGCGATCATGTAAGAAAAAAATAAACACACAACTAGGAAACCAATTAACTTTTGTCAAACAGTAAAAATCTTCAAAAAAGAGAAGGAAAAGTAGGTTTTCCTTTGTAATGACCTGTATAAAGAAAAAGTGAAATAATTGCCAAAGCCTTAGATGAACTCATCTTTCAAGCCCTGCCCCAAGAAACCAGAAAAAATCTAGTAGGCCCAAAATAAAACTACAGGAGGTTGAAGTGGTGAAGGAATTACCTTTCACCATCTAAACAAAAACAAACAAACAAGCAAATAAAAACCTAAAAAATTAGAGCTTTGAGAATTTACACAACTAAAAACAGGTATATCAGCTTTCAAGAACATTCTGCAACACACTGGTTTGGGGAAGACAATCTAGAGATCTCTCTTCCTTAAGAGTTGACATGTTAGCTTATTTAAAGCAATCCTGTGGATTGCAACATTGAAAGTGAGAAGGGAATTAGACCCAAAAATCAGAAAGATAATTCATAGAATCACAGATTGGTTTTGGTTGGAAGGGACCTTAAAGATCATCTACTTCCAACCCCCCGCATGGGCAGGGACACCTCCCACTAGACCAGGCTGCTCAAAGTCTCGTCCAGCCTGGCCTTGAACACTTCCAGAGAGGGAGCATCCACAACTTCCCTGGGCAACCTGTTCCAGTGTCTCACCACCCTCACACTAAAGAATTTCTTCCTAATGTCTAACCTAAATCTACTCTCTTCCAGTTTAAAACCATCAACCCTTGTCCTAGTGCTACATGCCCTTATGAAAAGCTTTCCTGTACTCTGTGCTATGGTCTGGTGTCTTGGGAAGATTTTAATAAACGTAATTGCACACTGCACACCTAAAGCTCCCCCTGCAGTTCAACTGAGAACAGACACAGTTCTATCTCTTCCTCTGAAGCACATATTTACTGCAGATAATCCTGTATTCCAGTGGAAATGTGAAAATTCCTTATTTTGTATCATGAAGGAATACAACATAAATATAAGACTTATCTCGACACCACAAGGCATGTTTTAAAGAGAATGACCAGTGCTCCTTCTCTGACCAGCCCTTAAAGACTAATCACACCTTTGTCAAAGTTAAGCACCGTTTTCTCTTTCTCCCCAGCTGGCAGCTACATTCAGCACCATTACCTATGCTTTCAAATATATGCCCTCCTGAACTCATATCTCCTTCGCTTATCACTTCAGCTTAGCACCCTCAGTCTGACTCCATCTATAGTGTAGGTCTCTAGAGAAAATTTGCTTGCAGCTGAATCTAACTTGCAGAAGATAACTATTTACCCTTATGGTTAACAGCTCAGTCATCACCCTTCTACTTGAGAACAACACCCTTCAGTTCAAGATCTCAGCATGCCTTTTTCTTTGTCTTATAGAAGCTTAGGTACCTGATTAAGATTACTATGGCTCAAAATGACCACTCGACCTTTGGTCTCTAACTTCAGCTAGTATGGTTTGTTGTTACGACTTCTCATTCAGACCTACAATCTAGGCAGCACTCCAGATTTTCACATGCAGCTCCTTTCTCTCACTTGCCAATTCCTACATGAGATTTAAAACAGATGGCACTCTTCCTCTAATGATACATTCTACCACTCTCAGCATCTCACTTCAGTTCCTGTAACATCTCTTCACTTTGACAAATGAAAGCTTGTCCTACTCAACCATTCAAGTGTGATTGTTAGAAATGTTATAATTCCATTTTTTTCTTCCCTACTACAGAAAACAAATGACTTTTCCTCCCCTTCAGGCTGTTCATGTTGTTCTATGACTGGGTGACCCGCCTAGTGGATGAGGGGAAGGCTGTGGATGTGGTCTACCTTGCCTTCAGCAAGGCCTTTGACACAGTCTCCCACAGCATCCTCCTGGAGAAGCTAGCAATCCATGGCTTCGACAGGTGCACCCTTCACTGGGTCAGAAACTGGTTGGATGACCGGGCCCAGAGAGTGATGGTGAATGGAGCTGCATCCAGCTGGCGTCCGGTGACCAGCGGTGTCCCCCAGGGATCAGTACTGGGCCCAGTCCTATTCAATATCTTTATTGATGACCTGGATGTGGGGATTGAGTCCACCCTCAGTAAATTCGCAGATGACACCAAGCTGGGGGGGAATGTTGATCTGCCAGAGGGTAGGAAGAGGCTGCAGGAGGACCTGGACAGGCTGGATCGATGGGCTGAGGCCAATGGCATGAAATTCAACAAGAGCAAGTGCAGGGTCCTGCACTTTGGCCACAATAACCCCAGGCAGCGCTACAGGCTGGGGGAAGAGTGGCTGGAGAGCAGCCTGGCAGAGAGGGACCTGGGAGTGCTGGTGGACAGCTGGTTGAACATGAGCCAGCAGTGTGCCCAGGTGGCCTGGAAGGCCAATGGCATCCTGGCTTGTATCAGGAATAGTGTGGCCAGCAGGAGTAGGGACGTGATTCTCCCCCTGTACTCAGCACTGGTGAGGCCTCACCTTGAGTACTGTGTCCAGTTCTGGGCCCCTCACTTCAAGAAGGACGTTGAGGTGCTGGAGCAGGTCCAGAGGAGAGCAACAAGGCTGGTGAACTACCAGTAGGACTATTTGGTTTGTGTTGTTTTTGACTGCTACCAGCACCACCTTAAGTATTACCTCCTTACTCATTTTGGAACAACATGCATGTTTTCCACAAAACTGCCTCCTTCACACAGAAGTTTCCCATGACCAAGTATAAAGCACTTCATTCCTTCCTTTCTGACCTTTCCCAAACCAGCTACTCTTTTGCCACTTTCTAAATAAAGAATATTCTATGATTTCAAAATAAAATAATCCTGGAAACTGTTACAAGGTTCTACTTTTGGCTCCTACAAGTTTCAGTTACAAAAAAACAAACCTGCAAAACAAGACCTTAAAGAACGTACGTACCGACAAATCAGATTCTTCTTTTGGAACAGCTCTCTTTAACTTCACAACAGTAGTTCCTGCTACTGGAGACAAAGGATACACCTTCAGATTAGCCAACACACTGCTGTTAGTCTTTGAAATATTGTTCTGCTTAGCCTCATTATTCCTCATTCCCAGCTTAGAGTCCTCTGATAAACTGGAGGCTGAAATGTATGTTGAGGTATTTGACGGAGCTGATAATCTTCTAACAGTATTGGTGGTGCTTCCAGCTGGAGGAGGTTTTAGGCGATCAGCAGCTCCATTCTCTGTCTTTTTCACCTTTATGCTTGTACTTGTTGAACTACCATCAAATACAATTAATGGTCGCTTCCGTAAACCTTCCACCGTTGTAACACTGAAAATACAAATTGTAAAATTCTCAGAAATGCAAGCTACGTGATCCAAAAATAGCACATCCAAGACACAAGTAGTGAAAAGAATTTAATCTTGCCTAAAGTAAAAATATATCCCAAAATACTAACCTAAACTCTTAGCTGCTCCAAAAATAGAAATTCCTTTCAAAATATTTAAGGGGGAAGAGGGGCAGGGGGTGCAGAGGGTTGTGTGACAGTGTTCCTCAGCATAGAGGGCTGCTTGAAGAACTTTCCAGACAGACAATTACAGTTGTACGAGCAAAGACTTTATGTTTATACCACTGTAGCTATTCCAGAGTAACTCAAGAGATAACAGCTGTTAAATATTTCTAAAGCTGAATATTTGAGAAAGTGTGTGCCACCTTACTTACAAGAACAGCATCCAATATTCTGATGCTTCTGAATTTCCCTGTTGCCACTCTTATTCAAAATTATCATGTTAAGATAGTCTAAAATTAGACTGTTAGACCAAGAATGAAAACATTAAGCAAAATAATGTATCTGATTTTGAAATAAGCTGTCCTTGAACAGGAAGTCTAAGCTGATTTAATGACTTTTAATGACAGTAGCATTAGAAAATATCCTAACTGCCAAAAATAAAACACAAAGTTATCACAGCTCACTCAACATGAATTTAGAGTTTTAAAAAGCATTACTCAAGAATAAGAGAAGTGTTTGGAAAGTGCAGATTTATAAAACTAAAAAACCAAACCACCAATAAGTTATATAATATTCCTGCCAATTAATTTTAGTTTTCAGTATGCACTTACTGTTTAATCATCTTGTATTAAACAGAGGAATAAAAATTGAACTATGGTGTTTTCAACCACAGTTCAAGATTGATGTTAGGTATCTCAACAGACTTGACCTGGAGCAACACGGGATTAGTAGCTGCCAATGAATCGCACGTATCAAGAAATTGCTAATTGCTTGCACTATTTCTGTTAAGATAAGGGGTTCTTTAAAAAAAATTAAAGGAGTCACATTTTAAGAGCTCCTAGAGCAAGAAAATATTCCGCTCTTATTCAGATTTGCTTCTACATTACTATCTGTTCACAACAACACATGACATAATCCTCCCCTTTTCTATTCATCAGGTTCCTGGATCTGATAGAGACAAAGAGAGACCCTTCCATTCTTTTGGGATTTGTTTGTCAAGAAATCAGACACAATTCTTTGCCTTATATCTACAGTAGATGCTGTTTCTAGAAGAGCCTCTACCAAACGAGATTAGCTTCCGAGATCAGAAGTGTTCAGCCAGGCACGCTGTTTCAGTTAAATACTACTGAAATAATATTAGCATTTAACACATCCATTAAATTAAGGAGAATAGGTTCACTTCAAAAGTGCAAAAAGTTGACACACACTTCAAAAATAAAACATGATACTCGGTGTTCACTTTGGCTTTGTTTAAGAATTTATTCAACACCCCCGTCAAGGAACACATTCCCCAGCAGCCTTTCTGGAAAGCTAGTTTACAAACTACATGAAAGAAAAAAAAAGTTATACCATTTTTCAGCCACCTTCCTTAACAGAAGAAGCCTGCTTTTCCTATGAAGATGTTTTCTTTTTTTTCTTAATTCAGCTTGCTGAGAACTGGTTAGTCAGGAAATAACTGCAATTCTAGGAGGATTGTTATCTATTCCAAAACTGAACTTTAGAACTGTAGCACTGGTACAAATTACTACATGCTATAGTACAGATAACATTCCCAGAGAAACACTTTCAGAAAGTTCCAACAGAAATGTGGATGCTGTAGCATCAAGAACTGTCACATCTCATTTTTAGATGCGTGGCTCACAGAAGATGATGGAACCTTGGGTGTGACATTCACTTTCTTTACATAAAGTACAGGCTGCCTAAAAGCTTCAGAGCAGGGCTCATGTTAGCCTCAGCACTCAGCTGAGGGAGGACACCAACGCTAGCTAAAAGCTGAAAAGAACCAATTTGGGATCAAGTCCCCTCCTGCAGAACACTCATCTGTGGAACCTAAATTTCAATGTGCATCTCCTACATCCTAGAGAAATGTTCTAACCATGCTTTGGGCAGGGCTGGACAAGGGGCATGCTCTAATCCTGCTGTTTACTTTGTAGTGCATGGTAAAGAATACAAGATTTACAAGATGGAAGCAAAACCTTCTCTACATGAGCAATCTGGGTTTCCACAGTTTCAAGTGATTACTCATGTATTCAGGATGGCCTCTAAGCAATCCTTGATTATGAGGACAATTTGATAAAAAAAAAAATGCCCCTACTCTTGCCTAGTTTAGCCTGGTACTTAAGATAGCACCCTAACAGCAGAGAGGAGGGTATGTTTTAGCTCCCTCCCACCCCCCGATTATCCTAAATATTTGCCTGTTTCCAAAAAGGGCATGTGATCACCTTTTCTGTGAATGTCTGAAACTCATTAGAAGTACCACGTTTTACACTGAACTCAATATTATCAGTGCATTAGCAGTTCTCTGAGAATCTCAAGTGGCCTTTAAGGTTGGCTAAGGATAAATTATGAGCCCCACCAAGGCCACAGCTCTGAGCATGCATGTCCACAGCTCCTGGAGACTGAGATTTTGCAGGTGAGAGTCTTCAGACTCGATGGCACTTCAGAAACTATCGTAACTTCATACTATCATCTTTCTTACAGCAGGCAAGGTGATCTTGTAGATCTACAAAATTAACAATCCCGAACACAAATACTTACAGAAATATTTGAAGTTGGATAGGTATCATTTTGTTTTTGTTTGGTATGGTTGTCTGCAAGCTCAAATATTCAGTAATAAGATGTATAAACCATCATCTGTGACCTCAGATATTTGTTTGTATTGAGGTACAATATGTCATTGCAGCTCAGCTGATACACAGCAAGTCTTTTAGGACATGGCATCAACCACCAGCAGTAAAACTGAACATGATACTCAACACTGACTTTTAAATTTCAATGTGTTCTTACCTCCTATCTCTAACTCCTAGAAGCATGCAAACACACACACTGAGCTGTGCTTATCAAGTCTCCAAGCCTCATATTAATTCCAGAGCACATTGTAAAGCTGTGCTTTGCACAGAGGAACTCATCAGAAAGCTCCTATTGCTCACACAATCAATCAGTTTATCTGACTTCTAAACTGAACTAACGGCACACTTAATTCCCCTCCCTGAGTTGCATGTAAATTTCAGCCTCTCAATACCAAGAAATTTGTTTTGGTTTTGTTTGTTTGTTTTTAAATTGCCAAGTTCTACTTCCTCCTCTGCTCGATGGCATCATGCCAGTTCTGCTTAAGTGGTGCACAGAGCTATGAGGAAAAGTGTAATATTTTAATGTCCAAAAAGATGACTGAACTTCCTTGATTTGCTTTGTCAATATACTAAAACTGAAGTTTTTCTCTGTGCAACTTTTATTTGCTGAAAGTCTATTTTGCCCATTTCTATGGAGTTAGTAATACTAGCACCAAAAGATTAATTTTTCTAGACAGTGTTTTGCCAGCAAATTCCTTAAGTATGAAAGACATAATACAAGCAAAACCAGTAACTGCTGGAAAATCTGAAAACTGCCTAACAGTACAGCAAAAGACTTAGCCTAGTATACCAGATTTTAAGTGCTAAGAGCAACTGGTAAAGAAAAGCAGACTGGTAGATTAAACATATCTCCTTTTACTTACTATTTTTCCAGCAAATACTACATAAGTTTAACTATTACTGAATTTTAGTATAAGAATTTAAGAGCCTCTGAACTTATTCTACATACAAACTCTGGATTAAGCCATCTTCCCATCTAAAAATTAACATTGCCTCCTTCTCTCAAAAACACCCAGCCTGCTATCTTTATTTCTTTAATAAAAAAATCTTTTACACCTACTTAAGCACATCAACAGTTTTGTATTATTCAAACACTAACCTCATGCTCTCGTCCTCAAGTTTCAAGTTGTAAACAAATGGAGGTACTATAACCATTTATGCACATGGAAAAAAAAAACCTGATACAACAAGACAGCTCAGTGCCCTAGCCACTGCTTAAAATTAAAAAAATAAAAATGAAAACCATTTTTAAATCACTTGACATAACTTGTTTAGTTCTTTGCAGTTAGAAACCTCAGTAAAGATAAAACAGACTCATGAAACCATAAAGCTGTAATACTGCAAAACTATTATGAGAATTTTCATTCACCTTTCCTTAGGATTTACTGCCAAAGCTAAACTGGAATGCTGTCCGTGCACATCACCACACCAAAACCAAGGTCTTGGGCAGGGGGGAGGTTGGGAGGAGATTCAGTAAAATAAACTTTTGAGGAAGATTTTGCTCTCTGACAAAATACAAGAAAGGTTTTTAAAACAAGACAGAATGCTTCTTTCAGAAAGCAGATGTCAGTTTTGAATTGGACACATAAAACCACTGCAGCATGCACCTCTGAATCTAGACTAATCCTGTCCAGGAAACAAGCATAATTAAACATGCTTTTGGTACTTTATTCTTAAACATTATAAATACGGTTATTATTTAGCAATTATATGGTGAAACAAAAAAAAAATTGTCTTCATTATAAAGTAACTTTAAATGTACCAATAACCTGGTATCAATACATGCTGAGGGATGGAGGGATTAAGGGCAGCCCTGGGGAGGACTTGGGGGTACTGGTGGATGAAAACTGAACATGAGCTGGTGATTTGTGCTTGCAGCCCAGAAAACCAACCATATCCTGGGCTGCATCAGAAGAAGCAGCAGGTCGAGGAAGGTGATTCTCCTCCACTACTCCACTCTCCTGAGACTCTACCTGGAGTCCAGCTCTCAAGCCCCCAACACAGGAATGACATGGAACTGTTGGAGTGAGTCCAGAGGAGGGCCACGAAGATGAGCAGAGGGCTGGGCACCTCTCCTAAGAAGACAGGCTAAGAGAGTTGGGGTTGTTCAGCCTGGAAAAGAGGAGGCTCCAGGAAGACCTTATTGTACCTTTCAGTACTTAAGGTGGGCTGACAAGAAAGATGAGGACGGGCTTTTTATTAGGGCCTACTGCGATAGGACATGGGGTAATGTTTTAAATCAAAATAGTGTAGTTTTAGGCTAGATTGGATAGGGCCCTGAGCAACCTGATCTAGTTGAAAATGTCCCTGCCCATGGCAGGAGGGTTGAACTAGACGGCATTTAAAGGTCCCTTCCAACCCAAACCATTATGCGATTCCAAGAAAAGAAGCACTGTAACTTAGAGACCATCAATAACATTTGGATGACAAAAAAATATTATCTTCCCCTTTTTCCTATTACTGCAATAGTAGAATCTAACACTTCTTATACAGGACACCTGACACAGCATCCTCTATGCTATACACACTGTAACTAAACTAGAGCAATGTTCAAAAGCTGTACAAGTTTAATTAATCAGGCAAACAAAGATTGAACTAAATGCATGGTCCTAAATTCCCCAAGTCTAGCCAAATAAAAGCTACATTACCTTTTATTCTCATTTTTCAACTCATTTTGCTGCCTTTTCTTTTCCATAATCTTCCCCCATCTACTTTTTGGTAAGTCACGCTGAGGCAGGGGAATGGCATGTTGAATATACAGATCAGTGAGGCCTTCTTTGTCCATCTTTACATCATTTTCAACTAGTATATTTTTCTGTGGGGAGGAGAAAAAAAGTTGTTATTATCACAAATTCAAGGCACAAAAACCCTAATGGTGGAACTCCTTTTTCCAAAAGCCACTATAAGGTAGTGTACTGGGCACAAATGCCAGGGTTTCAGAAGTGAGGGTGCTGCAGTGGTGACCAGTGTGGAGGGACTGTGAACTGCTCTGTGCCACTGACAGCCTGGTCTCCTGTCTTCCTACTGTCAACTTCCCTTGTTTTCTGCATGGATTACACTTAGTCCC
Organism: Hemiprocne comata; assembly: GCA_020745705.1. Lineage (NCBI taxonomy): Eukaryota > Metazoa > Chordata > Aves > Apodiformes > Apodidae > Hemiprocne > Hemiprocne comata. Next base: position 149,898,987 of record CM036586.1, on the reverse strand, counting down.
TCCCTTCAGTGAGGCAATGGGAAATGCGGGAATGTTTGGGTTAGCGCACAGTGGTTTCTTCTTCTACCACCTGCAAGTGCTTCTCTTCACATACCTCACGTGCCTCTTCCTGAGTCTCCTTTTGCATCTCCCAGACCTGGTGGCTACCACTCCTTGTTAATGGCATTTCAGCACAGGTGCTATGGGCTCCTCTGCTTGAAATTTTGGTGTGTGATGGGCTGTTTTCACCAGTGTCAGAGATAGTAGGGCTGTTTTTATGAGTGTGAGATAGCTGGATCCATCTGCAACCAGTACTGGGCAGCTCATCACCTTTGCCCACATGGGTGAACCCTGCAGACCCTCCCTATCCAAACCCATGCAATTTTTCCCAATAAAAACAGTAAGGGAAAAAAAAGAAAAAAGTTATGATAGACATACTGTTGATGACTGATGTTTTCTTGCACTCTCAAACACACTTTCCTAAATCCAACTACAATACCAGAGCTTTTCTTCACACTTCTAAAAAACAGGCATCTAGAAATAATGCAGTTCAAACTTACAGATATAGAGCTGTGCTTTCTTCCCCAGTTCCCAAAGAATAAGATGAGGAGATTTCTAGTAACTGCTAGTTGTAATAGAACACCAGTTTTCTTTCTAATCATGTGCAGAGTTCTGAAAACAAAACTCCTTGGCACCTCCTGCTAAATGTATCACAAGAGGAAAAAAAACCCACTAACTTCCTACAAACTAGAGGCCACTGAAAGCAAGTCAAGTTTCTGCCACTATCAGTTTTAGCAACCAATTGTGACTTCTGATGCAGTCCTAACACCTGTATATTTTATTACACATAAACTAAATGGACAAGAGCATACAAAAATTCAGTGAGCTCATACAAAACCCTAAAACTCTGATTATTATTGCTTCGTACACCTAGAATTTTCAGGCAAGGCAGCACAAGTATTCCAAATCACATCAACTGAAGCCTCATCCAGTTCAAAACTGTTTACAGCTAACTTTCAAACCCAGATTTTTTCAACTACACATACTTACGCATGATCTTGACTGATTATGTTGGATTGCATTGCCTTAATTCAGTGGGTATGAACATGGCAGACAATTTTACTGTGTGCAAACACTGTCTCACAGACACCCTGATAGGGGTAAATTATTCTTGAGCAGCGGCAGTGTTCAAACACAGCCCCCTTGCAAACACGGAGACATCTGTCACACCGCAGGCCTCCTCTAAGCAAAGACCGAGCCTACAGAGTATCGACTTGGGTTTTGTTTTTTCGCCCGAATGCTTCCTGCTCTCCCGTTCAGGGCGATACGAAGGCGGGACACGGCCCGAGGACCAGGACCGGGACCGGAAAAACAAACTGGGCGGCCTAAAGCGGAGGGAGGACACGACAAGAGGCAGGGCCGCAACCACGGGAGGGGCCTTCCTTCCCGCCCGGCGGGGCGGGCATCGCGCCCCCCTCCCCGCCCCGCCCAGGCGCCGGTCGCTCCCCGGCAGCGGCCGGTCGCACCTGCTCCAGGGTGAGCAGCAGGAATTCCTCCGAGAGCAGCTCCGGGTGCAGCAGCAGCTCCGACTCCGGCCGCCCGGACCCCCGCGCCTCCTTACCACCGCCTCCACCCACCCGTCCCCTTCCCTGCGCCGCCATCTTCCGCCCCCCTCGGCCCTTTTCCGGCCTCCCACAATGCCGCGCGGGGCGGGAGGAAGTGACGTTTTCTGTATGACGTCATCCGCATGACGTCGGGTGGGCGTCTTCCTGGTTTGCTTGTTGGTAAATGGGTGTCACGGAGTCGGGGGTGGTTACCTGCTGAAGCGGAGGGGAAGAGGTGCAGGCAGTCAGACACGGAGGGACCGGGAACCGGCTTCCAAAGCAGCCGCACCGCGGTCAGCTCTTTTTTTGTGTCATGTTCTGGAGCAGGGGGCAGGTTGGGACGTTAGCAGCCTGGATCAGAGATAGCAGAGCTGGAGCTGCGCCCTCCCGGGTCGGCTTGACTTGATACCTTAAACGGTAGACATTCCATCGTCACTTTTATGGTCATGTCGATTGGCGTTTACCTGAGCGGTCTCCAGGCCTTTTGTATGTAAATAGATAACCAGCTGAAGGAACTAGGGGCCTTACAGTTAAGAATTAGCTGAGACCAGCAAGACAGAAAGAAGATGATAACCATACGAGTCACCCAGAACTGCGCATGCCTTGGGGAGCGGTTCAACCAAAGGACACTTCAGAGCAACCCCCGAAGACCAGCAAAGACCCCCACCAAAGACCCTAAGAAGCTTAAAGCTCATGTGTAATGCGAATGGAGATATCATTAGTTCCAGGAAATCTGATGCATGTGTATCTAGTAGGACAATATATGCCTTGCCTGTTGTCTCTTGAGGCATGCACATTAGGAGGAACAGTTCCCTGTGCATCCAGCACTGTAAGAAAGAATGCCTCCCTTTGGAAACTTAAAGACAAGTGTTAGAGGGTTCTTTCAGCAACCCGATTTTACAGTAACAGCCCGGCAGCTCTGCTGGCAGGCTCGGCAACAGGTTCAGAAGGAGCTTTGCATTGACAATAAGGTGGCATCATCCCTCCAGTGGACAATGTTGAGTAGGGCAAACAAATCTATTTTGTTACACCTCAGTCAGTTACTATGAGAAAGTACAAAAGGACAGTGCTGCTACACACAGGAGCTCTGCCGCCAAATTAAACAGGATCTAAAATTTTGCCCTTGAGAGTGATAAGTTTATCTGCAGTAACAGCTAAACCTGCTACCTGCTCATTTGAGTTGGTAATCTGCTCATATGTTGCAAAGCAGACAAGGGAATTACAACTAATTACATTATTTAACCATGTTGTTGTTAGCTCTTGTAGAGAGTCAAGAGGAGGGCCACAAAGATGATCAGAGGGCTGGAGCACCTTTCCTGTGAAGACAAGCTGATAGAGTTGGGGTTGTTCAGCCTGGAGAAGAGAAGACTCTGGGGAGACCTCATAGCAGCCTTCCAGTACCCAAAGGGGCCCACAGGAAACCTGGGAAGGGGCTTTCTACAAGGGCTTGTAGTGAGAGGACAAGGGGTAATGGATCAAAACTGGAAGAGGCGAGATTTAGGAAGATATTAGGAAGAAATTCTGGACTTCGAGGGTGGTGAGGCACTGCAACAGGCTGCCCAGGGAAGTTGTGGAATCCCCATCCCTGGGTGTATTCAAGGACAGGTTGGATGGGGCTTTGAGCAACCTGATCTAGTGGGAAGTGTCCTTGCCTATGTAGGGGGCTTGGAACTAGATGATCTTTAAGGTCCCTTCCAACTCAAACTATTCTATGATTCTAGCAATTTGAAGCACTTGATGCATTTTAGAGTTAAGAGGCACAGGCAGCAGGTAATGTAACACGAAGTCCTGGTTTGAGCCAGGACAGAACCAATTTTCTTTCTAGAAATTGTACATTTTGGTAAAGTCTCTTCTAAGTAGCACTTTCTGAAATTAATAGCATGTTTTCTGATCAGTGTCTGCTTCCAGAACTGATAGTGCTTGATGTTCACAACTATTGCTGGAGGATTGTAGGCAGAATCAAAGTCACTAGAAGGAGAATTGGTTCTACCATGGCTCAAACCAGGACACACGAGTGGCAAAAAATACACACACACGGGACAAGTCACATATATCAGACTAAGTAACATAATTGCTACACATATGCAGCACTTCTAAAACTATGCATTCAGATTTTGAATATTTAAAAATTACTTGAGCACACAAACAAGCAATATAACATTTATTGATGTTGCTTCATATGGTGACCTCAAAGCTGTCCTGTGGCAGCCGATGCGGTTTGTTTCCTGTGCTTCCCTCCTCCCTAACCATCCGCAGCTCCTGCTTTCTCTTGGTTTCTCTGGAAAAAGCCACTTCTCCCCTCTGTTTGGCCTTCCTATGCGCCGGGTGGCTGCGCTGAGGTAGAGCCTTCCCCGCCCAGCCCCGCCCTTGGTGGGCGGGGCTCGATGAGACTCCACCCCCGTCTTTGGCCCCAGGACGGCAAGTCCCTCCCCCACGTGACCGGAAGAGCCGCGGCGCCCTCGGTGAGGCTGCTCGTCTCCCTCTCTCGCCCTACCCCGCCGGGAGCACGTGACACCGGCGCGGGGCGGGGCCTGCGCCACACCGGAAGTGGCGCGTCCCCGTTCCCCCCGCCCTCCACGAGGCCTGAGCGCTGACAGCGCGGCCTGAGGCGGCGGCCGGCCCGGCCCCGGCCGCGCACCGCAAGGCCTCGGAGCGGCGGGCCCGGTTCCCGGTGTGGCGGCGGCGCCTGGCAGGTGCTGGAGGGACTGGGGGGTGGCGAGCGGGAGGTAGAGGCTCCGTCGCCTGCTGGGGATAGAGAGGCGGGCGCAACGGCCGCCGCAGGGCTGGTCGCTGCTCGGCCTTGATATGCGCCGCCCGGTGCTGCTACGGGCGTGTGAGAGAACTGGGGTGAAGCGAGCTGCGCGGCCAGGCGCACCGGGCAGGGTGGGGGCGCGCCTGGGTCGAAGCGCATCCCCGTCGTCCTGGGGACTGGTGCAGGCAGTATTGGCCCTGGAGTGGGGCTGGCACCTCGGGACTGCGAAGTCCCGCAGAGAGGTTAATTAGGGCTTGCAGGCGTTTAATTGCACAGGGTGTAGGAGTATGTCTACGTGAGGGAGCAGTGCGGAGGTGAGGTCGGCAGGGTGCGGGTTTGCAGAGCAACAGCCGACAAAGTGTAAATGCAAAGCAAGATACTGCTCACCACAGGTGGGGGAGAGCTGCTTTCCCCTCCTTACCGGAAGCGAGTGCGTGCGGGGTTATTAGTGCGCTTCAGAAAATGTAGCAGATTAATTAATAGCCAAGCAAGTTATCATTTTTTCGACAGCAGACATCCCCATTATCTTGTTTTCCGGAGTTCTGAACAACTAAAAAGTAGCACACTGACTTCCCTTTGTAATTCTGGGGTGGCCTCTTGCCCTTTGAAAGAGCAGCGTGTTCCAAAGAACCTTTTTTTTGTAGTATGCACGGGCCCCTAAGCTCTCATAAATGTGAACAAAATAAATCTTAAAAAAAAAAATCACATACAAATTACGTGTTTTGTCACGAGTTGTTCTTAAAAGCTTTTTTCACAGCTTTTTTTTTTTCCTATCACAAGCGTTTTCATTTCTTTGCCATTGGACTTGCATAGTGCTATGTTATTTTTAGATTTTTCTGCTCAGGGATTTTGTTATATTGTTTTCTCTTATAGTTTTACTTTTCGTCTACTTAAATTCAGTAAGTTTTTTTGAGGTTTTTAATACATCTTGGTCAAGAGCAAAATTCTGTAGTTCTCCCGACGGCGTACATTAACATTTTTACCTTGGGCTACAGGATCGTTAAATTATTGACAGATTCAGATAGGAAAGCTGTCTAATCTCTCCAGGTGATAATTTATCGCTTCAGGTTACACATAGGCCTTAAAAATGTTTGGGGTTTTTTTGGCAGTCAACCTTTAGGCAGCCCTCTTTAACTTAATGTGCTGTGTTTCTTTTGATAACGTGGCTGTGTTGCCAGAGACTCGCATTATCATTTTACCTTAGGTTACTACTCTAGTACTCCCTGGGTTTGGGTTTGTTGAGTTATTTCTGCTGTTGTTGAAGGTCAGAAGACTAATTTACACCCTAGGTGGTGATACAATTTGAAAGTGTCATGGAAACCCAAATTAAAGTTCTTTTAACTTCTAGAAAAAAAAAATGGTTACTCTCTCTTTGTAACATGATTTGCATCTGGCTATATTCTTAGTTTGCTCTGATTTTATTTAGTGGTTACTTATGAGTTGTGCACTTACCTTTTCTAGCTCAGTTTTGGAATGTTTTTTCAGTGTTCTCTTGCAAAACAGGTTTTTTTAGATGTAGTAATTTGAAATCAAATTAATATTGACCATGATTAATTTCAGGATTGTTCACAAGAGCGTCTTGTTGATGTTGGTCTTCCTGTCGGTTCACAGAAATTTCATCTGATATTTTATATCTCCATCGTACATGTGGGCTAGAAATAATTGTGTATTTTATTTCTTAAATTCATTCAAGGTGTTCAGTGTTCCCCTGTTTTGGCTAAGTGGTCATTGCACACCGGTTATGACAAATTAAAAGGTGATTAAACAAGGCCAGCAATTTGTCATCTACTCTTCTTTGTAGTGTTGAGCACAGCTATAAGCTGATTTCTTGTAAAAATAACACAAGTCTGGAGTACAGTAAAATTACACAGACTTTTTAAAATGCTAAAATAATTTCATAAATTGCGTCTGTCCCTTTAAGGTGCTTGATTGCAAAATGGTAGGTATAGTTTGTAGAATTAATATTAAAAGTGCTGCTTAGCACTTAAAGACAGGCTTTTGGAATGGTTGTGATAGGCAACAGAAACCCTTCTGATTTCTGTGGTGTTCCATCTTGAGCTTAATGAATCCTTTATGGACCATGCTTCCAAATCTGCTGGATGATGACTGTGCTTTATAGTTGCCAGTGCATATAGTCCAATACAAAGAATGTGTGAGTAGTCCTGAAAAAAACAGACACTGCAGATATTAAAAAAAAGCCACAAACAAAAATTTTTCGTTAGGAGTTGGATGATACCTTGTGTAAATTATTAAGTGGCATGAAAGTTATATATTTCTGATTGATTAAAAGTAAGGAATCTAAAGTATGTATTAAAATAGAATATGTCTATTGTATTTTGCTAAGAGACTTTATACTAATAGACCTAAATTGAGTGTAAAGCAATGTGAGATGTTACCTTGTAGCACTAAATGCCTTGTGACCTCTCTAGAAATCTGAGAACCAAACCTTGTGTCTTTTCGTGTGCAGGAGATATAAACCTGTACATGACAGGTTTGTAAATCACTGGGTGCTGACAAGATCCGCTTGTAGTACCAAAGTATCTGACAGAGCCAATAATATGCTGGTTATTTGTGGAGAATGTATCGCTTCAAAATAGCTGGGTGCTGTTGTGAGTCTGCTTCAGAACAGGCTTGGAGTGGAAGCATATAATTTGATTAATTTCTGTGGTTATTCATGTGCTCGTTTTGGCTTGTGTAATCACGTTGGAAATAGAGTATAGGCAAGAAAGAATGCAACAGTAAAGTTTTTGTGTTGGTGAATATTAACTTCCTACCTTTGATATTTGATTATTTGTGTGGAGGTAAATAGTGTTTTTTTTCCTCTTTAATCAGATCACCCAGAAGACACGATGAGTGTTAAGGCTTTCAAGCTTGTTTCTGCTGTAGAGCGGGATATGTTAATGGGAGACAAAAGTTACATCAACATCGAATGCATTGAGTGTTGCGGGAAGAACCTCTATATTGGAACCAATGACTGCTTTATCTATCACTTTTTGTTGGATGAAAAGATCTCAACAGCTGGAAAAATAACTTTCGCTGCCACCAAGCAACTGCATAAATACTTGGGCTTGAAGAAGCCTGTGAGTGAGCTGAAAGCAGCCTCTGCCCTCACCAGGCTTCTTGTGCTTTGTGACAACACAATAACACTAGTTAACATGATGAACTTGGAACCCATCCCCAGTGGTGCCAAAATCAAAGGAGCTGTGACATTCACGTTAAATGAAAACCCTGTGAGTGGGGATCCTTTCTGTGTCGAAGTCTGCATTATCTCCGTCAAGCGGCGGACCATTCAGATGTTCATGGTGTTTGAAGACAGAGTCCAGATAGTGAAGGAAGTGTTTACTCCAGAGCAACCCTGTGCTGTGGCTGTAGATGGTTATTACTTATGTCTTGCACTTACTACACAGTATATCATTTTGAATTACAATACCGGCGTTTCCCAGGATCTGTTTCCTTATTGCAGTGATGAGAAACGGCCAATTGTGAAAAGGATAGGCAGACAAGAATTTCTGTTGGCTGGCCCCGGAGGCCTAGGTGAGACTTAAGGATTGTAATTTTTTTGCAATTTTTCTTAACTTCTCTCTCTTAATTGCTCTCAATTTGGAAAGCAAAGCTTAACTCGTTACGTGTTGTGCACAATAATGATGATTTTCTTCACAGGACTGTACTGGAATGTTCAGATAAAAAGGTAGATGGTAAAATTTGGTATTCGATATTATTATAAATCTTCAACTTCTTTGATGCACAAAAATCTGATTGTATTTTAATTGTGTCTGTAGAAAGCTTCATTTCCATAAGGCAGCTAACAGTAGTAGTATCTTCAGGCCAGAGTAAAAGAAGTAGGTTGGTACCAAGTGTAACCCAAGAGAAACTCCTGTCTGTAGGGACTAGGTGGAATGGGTTTAGTGTTTTCCTCAGTTGCTATTCAGAGGAGTTCATATGAAATCCATTTTATAGACTGCAGGATTCAGAAATAGGTATGTTCTACCACAGTGCTAGTAAGAAATGCTAGTGGAAGTACACTGTATCATAACTCCTGTGGAGGTAAACTTTGTCCTAACTGTAGATATTGTTAGATACTGCCCAGCTTTTCTGCTCCCATTTGGTTGGTTTTTTTCAGCTCTGTATTACAGAAAATGATAGTTTAAGTAGCATGAAATCAAAGTTATATCAGGTGAAAAAATGCTCTTGTGTAATAGATGATTGTAAGTACTACTACTGTAGCATGTCTACATCAGCAATATACTGTGAGGTCAGTAATCTTGAGCTTTTTTTGGAAAAGCTGCAATATCCCAGACCTGAAAGACCACAGGCAGAGTGCTTTCATGCTGTTTGCCATATTGACTCTCCATTTAGGAGGTGCAGTTTATATATCTTCCCTGACACATTAGGAATATTATGACACAAAGGTTGCAGCTGTTTAGGTCCTTAATTCAGGGATCTGCATGGATTTTAGTTTTTTAATATAAAGTCCAAAGAAAAGCAGGAGTGCAATCAGTTTTTTATATTGAAGTTTTGTCTTGTGACCAGAATTGACATGTACATCAACTTGCCAGTTTTTCTTGAAAGAAGTAGAGAATCATTTGAATACTAGTTTATGCAAATTAAAGATGTTCAAAGATGAACTTGTTTTTTTCAGACATTGGGCTTTTTTAAGTCATCTTGGTTGCCCATTTCTTATTAAAATTTTTAGTTACTTGAAATGTAGACATGCATTTGTGGACATTATCCATTGTAGTAGTGCTGTGAAAGTTAAAATTTGTGAATTGATTGTCGGAAGGTATTCCCTTTTGACATGTTTCTGAGGAGATCCCGTTCTTTAATCTTTGTTTATCTTTTTTTGGAATGTCAGACCATATTCTGTGGAACTGGTTCATTTATTTTTTGATTGAAGAAGAGTAGATATACTTCCAAAAGCATAATTGCATTTAGTTAGAAAGCAGATTTTTATTTAATCTGACTTCTGCTTCTATCTGGTGTCCTGGAACAGAACTATACAATAAGACTCTGACTCATAAAATGCAGCACCCTTTTTTAAATAGGTTGTCCTGAGGTTAAAATATCAGATATGTGATATATTAAGCAAATGCACTTCTGCAGCTTTAAAAATGCTATACACTTTCTTTTTTTTCCCGTAATACAGGCAAAGTCTACTAGCTCAGAAACCTTACCAAGACTGCTTGCTATGGATCGTACAGTTTTTCTTTGCCTCATTCATCTTGTGGGGTTATTTTAGCTATCTATTCTCTATTCCCTCCCACTGTTGTTTTGATTAGTATTATTTATCTTACTGTTATTCCTGGTTAAAATTCTTAGTGTCTTTAACACTTTTCTCATTGAAGTTGTGAAGATGGTTGAGCACCTTTTTAATATGTAAGTATTATATAGCTTGACAACTAAAGTAGCCTGTACTGTTAAGTGAATAGACTTGAAAAGGCTTGATGTAAACCTTCAATTCTAATTTTGGTTAGCTTTTGTATGTCATATTGGTTCAGACATGTTTGTTTGTCACTTGGTAGAGCATCGATCCTAAACTCAGCATCTCTTACTGAGGTGGATGTATTCTGCATTAATATAGTTGGCTTTATAGTGTTGCAAGTGACATCTAGATTAGTTTGCTTTTAGTTAAGACTGCAATTCAGAATGGCAGAAAGCAACTGCTTAGCATGATAATCATAAAGTAAAACATCTTTGAGTTACTTGGGACCTTTTTCCTGATCTGGTCTTCTTTAATTTAAATCTGATTGTTAAAATTGCTCATGGTTGCTCCATAGGCTTAGTCATTCAATGCTTTGTCAACTGTCCTTGCAGTTAGTACATACCTCAATCTTTCAGAGAGAGGAGGAACTTCATTTTGGATGCATCTTCATTCTGTCCAGTAATCAGTTCATTAAGAACTGAAAGTAAATTATTTCTGATTATGTATGAGACTATGCTTAACAAAATCCAGTTTATCATTTTTTGAAGCTCTTGTTGTGTGTTTGTAATCAGATTTCCTGTGGTACAGAGGCTTTAAGTTTTTAAAACTTTAGCAAACAGTTCTAGCATATAGACACAGGGCATGTTTCCTAGCAGTAGCTGCAGCAACTGCCCCCAAACATCAGAGGCTTCAATTGAGAATGAGCTCTCAAGGGATGGTGCAGCTCTTTAGGTCTTGAGCTGAAGGAAGCACCCGGTGCCTTTTGCTGAGTCTGGGGCAGGGGGAAATTTTGTCCTTGTTTGCCAGAGGTATGTGCTTGGTTGAGGATTTGTGTTGCCAAGTAAATGAGATGCAGTAGGAGGTCAGCACAGGCATCAGAGAAAAAAGAACATGAATCTTCTCTGGGATGCAGGCATGAGCCCAAACATCCAACTGTCCTGAGGGAAGGGCAGGCTTTGTCTCCGCTTGTTGTAGTGAACGGGGTTGCATCTAGTTGGCGGCTGGTCAACAGTGGTGTCCCCCAGGGCTCAGTTTTGGGTCCAGTCCTGCTCAATATATGTATTAATGATCTAGATGAGGGACTTGAGTCCTTCCTAAGTAAGTTTGCAGCTGATACTGAACTGGGTGGAAGTGTCGATTTGGTTGAGGGTAGGAAGGCTCTGCAGAGAGACCTGGACAGACTGGATTGATGGGTCAAGGCCAATTGTATGAGGTTTAACAAGGCCAAGTGCCAGGTCCTGCACTTTGGTCACAACCACCCCATGCAAAGCTACAGGCTTGGGGATGAGTGGTTGGAAAGCTGCATGGTGGAGAAGGGCCTGAGGGTGCTGGTTGACAGCCAACTTAATGTGAGCCAGCAGTGTGCCCAGGTGGCCAAGAAGGCAAATGGCATCCTGGCCTGCATAGTGGGGCCACCAGGAGTAGAGAGGTGATTGTGCCTCTGTACTCAGCATTGGTGAGGCCACACCTTGAATACTGTGTTCAGTTCTGGGCCCCTCCCTACAAGAAGGATGTCAAGTTGCTGGAGTGTGTCCAGAGAAGAGCTGCCAAGCTGGTGAAAGGCCTGGAAGACAAGTGCTACAAGGAGAGGCTGAGGGAACTGGCGTTGTTTAGTTTGAAGAAGAGGAGGCTGAGGGGTGACCTCATTGCTCTCTACAACTACCTGAAAGGAGGCAGTAGGAAGGTGGGAGTTGGTCTCTTCTCTCCGGTGAATAATGATAGGACGAGAGGGAATGGCTTGAAGTTGCACCAGGGGAGGTTTAGGCTACATATTAGAAAGAATTTCTTTACTGAAAAAGTGTTTGGACACTGGAACAGGCTGCCCAGGCAGGTGGTGGAGTCACCATCTCTGAAAGTCTTTAAAAGAAATATAGATGTGGTGCTTAGGGATGTGATTTAAGCATTGAGTGGGTAGATAAAGGTTATAGTGGGTGGATTTAAGTTATGGTTGGACTTGATGATCTTCGAGGTCTTTTCCAACCAGGTTGTTTCTGTGATTCTGTGATCCTGTCACAGGAAGCATTACACCACGATACACAATTCTGTGATTCAAGCTAGTAATGATGGTTGTGGGCTGCGTTGGCAAACACAGGGTGCATGATGAGGTGGATGAGAGACTTAGTAATAAAGAAACAGGACTGAAGAGGCCCTGCTTAACAACATGATGGTGAAAGTTCTCTCACTTTTTTTGGGAAATCAGTGTTGCTATGTGTTTACAGCTGGGGTGGGGGTTACCCTTTACATGAGAGCAACAGGAAGGTGTGCTGGTGTGCTTTGGGACAAAGGAGGATGCAGCTGAGAGTTTATGGATTGGAGAGCAGACTAACATGGGTGACATTGTGATGACTGTCTGCTACAGACCGCCCTATCAGGAAGATGTAGATAAGGCCTTCTTCAGATAATAGGAAAAAAACTACATCTGCAGGCCCTGGTTCTTAGAGGGCACTTGAACTTCTCCAGTACCTGCTAGAGGGGCAGCACAGCAGGACACAGGCAGTCCAGGAGATTTTTGGAGTGCATTGGTGTTAAGTTCTTGACACAGGTGGCTGAGGAGTTGATGTGGGGATGTGCTCTGTTGAACCTGGTTAGGGATGTGAATGTCAGAACAGCCCTTCTGTAGTGTCCATGAGATGGTGAAAAACTGGAAGAAAACAAGTGTCTTCACTCTTGTCTTGGATGAGCAAGAGAAAGGATTGAGGGAGCTACAAACTGGCCAGCCTCAACCTGGATTTACAAGAATGAAATTGCCTGATAATCTTCTATGATTAGATACCTAGCTTGGTGGATGAGAGGAGAGTAGTGATATTGTGAATTTCAACAAGGCATTTGACACTATCTCCCGTAACATCGTTGTAGACAAACAGATGAAGAATGAACTAGAGAAACAGTGAGAGGAATTGAAAGCCTGGCTTGAAGGTTTGTAGTCAGCAGCACAAAGCCCAGCTGGAGGCCACTCACTAGTCAGGTTCCTCAAGGGGCTGATAGTGAGGTCAGTACTAACTTTTTCATCAACAGCATGGATGGTGAGGCAGAGCACACATTCAGCACATATGCAGTTGTGGGAGGAGTGGCTCATACACTAGGAGATTGTTTTGCCGTTTAGAGGGACCTTGTCAGGCTGGAGAAATGAGCTGATAGTAACCTCATGAAGTTCAGCAAAGTGGAATATCCAGTTGTGCACCTAGGGAGGGACAGCCTCATGCACCAGAACAGGCTGGTGGGAAAACCAGCACCAGGAGCTGGCTGGAAAACAGCTTTGCAGAGAGGAATCTGGTGGGCAAAGTGACCATGAGTTGACCATATAGCATAGATGTCCAGCAGCCTACTGGACCACATTTAGTGGTGGACTTGGTAGTGTTAGGTTAACAGCTGGACTCAGTGATCTTAAAGATCTTTTCCAATCTAAATGATTCCATTAGGAAAAGTGTTGAGAGAGGCAATTTTTCCCCTCAGTCCTAGTGAGATCATATTTGGAATGCTGAGTCTATTCTGGACTCCTTGGAATGGCATGGACATACTGGAGTGAATGCATGGAAGGACAAGAAAGACAACTAAGTGATTAGAGCAGTTTATATGTGGAGAGGCTGAGAATGCTGGAACTGTTGAGTCTGAAGAAGAAAATGCTTGCAGAGTTCTTATGAACTGTATGGGGAGGGTAAAGAAGACAGAGCCAGGCTGCTCCGTGGTATTGTATCCACTGAAAGGATGAGAGGCAGTCGGTACAAACTGAAATACAGGAAATTCTGCATAAATATAAGAATTTCCTCATTGTGATGGTAGGCAAACCAGGAAACAGGTCTTGGAAAGAATATGGAGTTTCTGTTCTTCAAAGATGCTCAAAACCTGACTCAGTGAGGTCTTGAGCAACCTGTTCTAGTTGACCCTGTTTTGAGCAGGGAAGTTGGACTAGAGAGTCTCCCAGGAGGTCCCTTCCTGTTTCGAATATTCCATGACTTTAATGAGTAAAAAAAAAATACAAATTTTAAATACCTAATTTTAGTTTATTCTTTTTGCTTCTCCAGAATAAAGTCTTTTCAGTGGTGCATGGTTTGAACAGTTGTATAGTGATTGAGTAAACTATGAATGGAGTTGGAGAACTGAGCCTTATAACTTAGTAACAAGCACATAGGTACTAAGCAGAATGATTCACAGAAGGTTAAGCAGTGCCTTTTCTCATAGCTGATGACACTGCATAAAGCAGGGTAGTCAACATCACCCACTTGTAGCGTTCCTCATGCTGTCAGCTTTTATGATACCTGATAGTTTTCCTATTCATTTTTAAACAAGTAGTAATAATTAAAAAAATACAGAAGCTTTATCTAATTTTTTACAGATATGTTCACTAAGAAGCTGTTTTAAAACAAGAAACAAATAAAATTTAAAATCTATTGCACGAATATTGAACAAATTGATCTATGTTGGCCCAGCTTTGAGTGGGGGAAGGAGGAGCTTCAGAAACCACTTCTGACTTAAATTATTCTGTGATTCTATAGATTTCCAGATCTCTTGTTGCTGAAAACAGTGTAGCTGTGTTTTGGGTAACTCTTGTAAGCTTTCAATAGCATATACATTTTTAATACAGAATTGATTGCTGGCTTCATCACAGTTTCATCAAATGCATTCCTGCACTATAAAAAAGGCATGGTTTCTGATTGTAGTTGTCATGTTGAGTGTTATCCTTAGGAGAGAGCTGGATGAAAACAGAAAATGCATCATTCTACCACAGAAGCCCTAGCTGTTGAGGGCAAAGGGATGTATAGAGACCTTGACTTGGAAAAGTACTGTGCATTACCCTGCGTACTCTTTCATTTCCATAAAATATTTTTTTAATTACCTAAAAAAGAGCTCTATCATTTAAAAAGATTAGTAAAATCAGGTTTTTATAATATTTTTGACAATGTCAGGGAAGTAGAAAAATCTTAAGAATTAATGTTTCAAATTAGCCCTGAATTTACTCCTGATTAGTATGTGCTTAACTTTTCTCCCACTTCTTGAAATGAGATGGTAATACAGAGTAAAAACTGGAAGGCATTAAAAATTGATAGTGCAATCTGCCTGGTGTCAAATTCCACTTCTCATCCATAAGAGTATTGAGATCTGTAGAGGAAATCAAGAATTATATTATGAAAAAAAAAGGTATTTTCTGTAAGGCATTCCAATAGAAAAGCTGATCATAATAGTGCCAAAGCAAGTAACGTTACTTGCTTGTAGTCAGATGTGAAATTTTTGTGCTGTTTGATCATTTCAAAGCTGCTATAAAGGATCCAGAAGCTTAGTCTCTACCCTGTAGTTCTGCAAAAATCTGCAACTTTTTCTTTCCTGCCCCCACGCCTCAGGATGGTCCTACCCAGCTACCCTTACCTCATTATCCTCTCTTTGGAAGAGATTTTGTAAATAGAATAACATAATCTTTTAATCTCCTCTGTCCTTTAGCGCTCAGACTTACTTTACCAGCTGTCAAGTGGCTCATTCCTGCCAAAGGACAGTTTTCATGGCACTGTCTTCTTAATGGCATGAGAATAATGGTTTTAAGGGGTATGCATTCATGTTTAGAACAGAAGTTTACATCGTGCTTTCGTATGGCTCAGCTGGTAAAGGGTTACTGAGTTTTTCTTCACTTAATGTCTCAGGAAGAATTGGGAAATACTAAGTAGCATAAATAGAAACGGTGTTGTGTGGTCCCAAAGCGAGATTTCTATTAAGCTAGAAGAAGGAAGAAGTCAGACTAGAGAGAAGGAAGAATAGTAGCAAAGAAAAACACAAATTAACTGAAGTTTTAATGTGGTTATTTTGAAGACGCCTAAAGTTTTTACTCATTGCTTGGCTTTTGGGAAAACAGGCTTTATAGGCAGCCTCTGCATTTTTTTCAAATGATTGAAAGCACAGATGCGTCACAGGAAGAGACTTGTCCCAAGGAGACGGAAACACTCATTCTGTGAAAATTTTGCTGTAGCAAAAGTGAGGAAATGTAAAATAATTGTCTGTTGGCTAAAATGTTCTTCAGACATTTGACACTACAAGGAACGAATACGCCTGTATTGCCAGATAGATCAGGCAGTGCAAATCTGCATCTCCTACTAAGGCAGTATTGTTTTCATGCTGGGTCTCACTCAATATTAGTGTTTTGAAATGAATTCAGACTACAGGACATAGTTCTTATTAAAAAAATCTGAAGCTTACTAAACTTGAATAATTCTTGCTAGTTTCTTTCTGTCTTCTTCTCTTTTCAGTTTTTGTTGTCTGTTTCTTTGGTGAAGGAGAGAGAAAAAGAAAGGAAAAAATATAAAATGGAACTGAACTATCCAGCAGGTCTCTAAGGTCCAGGGAGGTGTGATGTGCTGTCGTCATGCCACTCGATTCTGCATCTGTTCTTCTGAGACTTTTTATTTCTGTACCTTGGTACCCATACTATGCATTGGGAAAACAATAGTCTTCAACTAGTGGAGTCTCCTCAGGCTTTGTTTCTCCCCTTTTTGTAGGCATGTTTGCAACTGTAGATGGCATTTCACAGCGTGCCCCTGTGCACTGGTCAGAGAACGTGATTGGAGCAGCGTTGTGCTTTCCTTACGTGGTTGCTCTAGATGATGAGTTCATTACAGTGCACAGCATGCTGGACCAGCAGCAAAAGCAAACACTGCCTTTTAAAGAAGGTCACATTCTACAGGACTTCGAAGGTATTAAAAAGGACACTTCTTTCTTTTTTTTTTTTTTTTGCATCAGTAATTCTGGAACAACCACCACTGTGGGCACAGTCACTTCAGTTTGTTCTTTAAATAAAATTTCTAGCAGGCACATTAACTATTGAAACTTTTATTGCAAATGCTTTCCTCATCAGATTCCTGCAGGCTATGATAGGAAAACTGTAGTCTTCCGAACTTCCAAGCTCCTAACAAAATGTACGCTCATCAAATGTCCTAATTATCAGGTTAATTGTTGGATAGAAGTATGTGGGGTTAAAGATTTTCCTTTTAACCTAATTATTTCTTTCAAAGGAGCGATGTTAATTTAATGTTGTGGTCAATAATTCTGAGCTACAGGTCAGAATAATCCAATAGTCATAGTCCATTTGCTATCCTGACAAAGTTCTAACATCTTAAAAATCTGTTCTTTTGTATCACTTTCTAAAATACCTGTGCAAGAGATTTAAAAGGGATATTTCATAAGGAGCAGTTGAACAAAAATACCAACATTTATTTTTATCTATTCGTCAGTTAACAATTCTTAGTTGTGGCATACATTGTGTTGCTATTTTTTTTTTAGTAGGGCTACAAACTCTTAGCACTATGAACTGTATGTTACTTGCTACCTTTGATATACAGTTTATAATTTTCTAATGTAAGCCTGTGGAAATACCTGGCAGTTAAAAGTCCTTATTCTCTGGAATGTGGGCAAGTGTTTCAGTGGTGGCTTTTACAGCTTAGTTCATTATGAGAGGTTATAGCCAGTTTCATTTGCTCGGAGTGGAAAAAGACTTGCTGTAAATCAGTAAACTTACCATTATCTCTGTGTTTCTGAGGTGGACTTTACAGGTAAACTTTACTATCTAGTAGATTTGATAACAACAAGGATGGATCTTCGAACTTTAACCCTCTTTAGGTTCTTGTATCTTAAGTAGTAAATCTTAAAGCTTATTTCTGAAATGTGTTTTTTTTCTGTAGAGAATGTAAACTGAGTGTGTCTGTTTGCTCTGTCCAGGAAAGGTTATTGTTGCTACTAATAAAGGTGTGTATATCTTGGTGCCGCTACCTTTGGAAAAACAGATTCAAGATCTTCTAGCTGGCCACAGAGTGGAAGAAGCCCTTGTTCTAGCAAAAGGAGCTCGAAGGAATATTCCAAAAGAGAAATTTCAGGTCTGTCCTTACTTTAATTGTAATGAAAATATAAATTTTGCAGTGGGGTTACGTATACCAATGGTCAAGTGACTAGAGAGGATGGGGGAGGAATTTGCATTGAAGAGGAATCTAATAACTTTTTTAGTTTGAGCCTGAGGAAATAGAAGTGCTGCTGAATGGGCTTGTGCTTGTAAAGGCTGTGCTGTTGGCAGAGTTGAATGTTGCTGTTCTGTTGGGTATTTGATGTTGTTTGTTTTTTTTTCAAGTGTGTAACTTGAAAAAATGTAAACAAAACCAGGAAAACTAGTGATAGATAATCCACTGTGATGCTTCCTTAGTACTAGGTTCAATTATTTACTATTGCTGTTTTTAAAAGTATATTTTATTTCAAATCAGAATTTTTCCTTTTTTTAATTGGAGATTCTCACTGTATCCTAAGCTCCACAGTACTACAACTTCAGAGTTAAGTGATGTGAAATCTAAGGCAAATACATTCTACTTCCGGATTCATATGAGTAGTATTTGTACTCGTGTGTAACAATATTTAAGATTTTTGTGTGGCAAAGTCTGTTAGTAACTCTTTGATTAGAATATTGGCTACAGATTTGTACACATTTCCTTCTATCTCTAGTTTATATTACAGAATATAGTCTATGGTATTTGTTCCTATTTGTCACTTAGAGAATGAAACTTTGAAAAAGTAGCATGAAATGTCTACTCACAAAATAGGTAAATGAATATTTTATTTTATTTATTTCCTTTTGTAAAAGCAAAATTTTATCTGTACACTGCAGAAAATCTGGTGGTTTTTTAATACACTGTAAAGCATTTTGTTGCTGTTAAAATAGCATGTGGGAATCACAGAATTGCAGTGGTCCAAAAGGACTTAGTCTGTCAGAATTAGTATGGTTTTTTAATTTCAAGAATTTTTAAATTCCTTGTTATTTAGATTTTGGCCAAGGCCCTTGAAAAGCAGTCACGAAATTTAAATTTGTATCAGCTTTCATTTTGATCCTGAGCTCCTCCATTGAATGAACAGCCAGGAGGCTACTGGAAGTAAAAGCTTGGCCAGAAAAGAGTTTTCATCCTTTCACTAAAGTACAACTATCTGAAAGTACTTGAAGCTGAGAAGTATTTAGCCAAATGCATTCAGGGGGTTGCAACTAGATGATCTTTAAGGTCCCTTTCAACCCAAACTATCCAATGATTCTGTGATTCAAATCCTGAGAGGTTTCCAGCATGTTTTGCTTTGCGTCTTCACTTCCAACTTTTCCTTTGCAATCTGTTTAAAGAAGCAAACTAAAATCCTGCTGTGAGTACAAGATGCATGATCTAATAAATATCTTCTGTGTGTGATAACCTCTGATTCTCCAGTTATTTCATTCCAGTTCATGTCGATTTAGTGTGGGAGATGTTTTTCTGTGTTTTGCCACAGGATGAACTGCAATTCATTTTCTAAAATACCTGATGTAGAATTTAATTCCTTCTAAGTTTTCTTGCATTTAGGATTTTCCTGTCTATAGGATATTACTTTCTATTCACGTGTATCTGATGTGCATAGTGTCTGCCTTCCTGAAATTGCTGTTTCCAAGAATATTGTAAGGTTTTTCTAACATAACATGCTTTTAAGAGTGTTCAGTTACTTTGAGTGAATGCTACAGCTGAAAAATGGGAAACATTTTACATGCAAGCAGAATAGCCTGTTCTAGTTCTAGGCTGTATCTATGAACTGATATTAACCACCTTAAATTGATGGAGTATTTAGCGTATTTAATTATTCTTTCTTCATTCTATTAATAAAATTAATACTGACTCATATTAAAATTACTTAACTTGGCTTAGTTGTTGACATGTTAGTCTGATTTTTCAGAGCGTGTCTGTAGCTGGAGGTGTAACATGTTGAACTTGCTTTTTTATGTGCCCGTGATACTTAATGCTGTCATTAGGAGTTTGTTACAAGTACATCAAACTTTCTTTTACTGTAGTCTCACATGATACAAATCTGATGGAGTTCAACCAAATTACATGTCTTATATAGGTCTTTTGTGACATTTATTTGGTATACTTGTAACTGATCACTTTGTTGCTCCTTTCTAACCTCCAAGAGATACCTTCTTGAACACCTCCAGGGATGGCCACTCCACCACCTCCCTGGGCAGCCTGTTCCAATGCCTCACCACTCTTTCAGTAAAGAAATTTGTCCTAATATCCAACCTAAACCTCCCCTTGGCACAGCTTAAACCCATTTCCTCTGGTCCTGTCATTATTCACTTGGGAGAAGAGACCAACACTGGCCTCTCTACAACCTTCCTTCAGGTAGTTGTAGAGAGCAATAACTTGAACTCAGTCATGGCATTGTAGGACAGTTCTTGATGACATGGGGTTTTTTTCCTACAGTTCAGTACTTTGCATTGTTACTGCATGCAAACACAGGTACATGCTCTATATCAGCAGTATTACAGCAGCATAAATATATATATGCTGGTAATGCAGAATGATAGTGGTATTGAAACTAAAGTACTGTACTCTCAGTATTGTCTGTAGAGCCAAGATTTAGTTATTGGATAGTAGCAGGTCATGCATTAGTAGCTGTAACCTGTTATTTTACCTGTGGTCCCTGCAGACTGCAAATTTATCTGCCATATTAGATAAAAATTGCTTTGTCTTTGAGCATCATGAATTACTGCTAGGTAAAAAATGCTAAGCAAAAGTGTTGCAAGGAGATGGCTTTGGATATCCTTTTTGGTAGAAGAATACAAAGGCCTTTCTACCATGCTACCATGAAATGACTGAATACTACTTATTAATTTTTCAGGACAGCTGAAGTTTGCAGAAATCATGGTTGATGGTAGTGAAGACCTTGGTTAGATTGACACACATCTTGCATAGGTATCTCTCTTTTTTTTCTTTTTTTTATCTCATTTGTTTTTTGTTTCAAGAAACATACTAACTGATCCCAAACCTGACCAAAAGCCAAAGTGACTTTCTAGAAAAAATTTTTTTTAACAATCTAGTTGGTAATTCTGACCATTTTAGATAGGATTTTTCTAGCAGTAGAAAGAATTAAGGCTTCACTATATAGCTATTGCAGCTTCAGCAGTCATCTATTTTCTAGCACTTTTTCAGATATGAATTAATACAAATCATATTTCATGTTTTTGTGGATAGTTTTTTTAATTTGAATTCACTCAAAAATATGGCATTTGTGGAAAGCACTTCAAGTCCTATGGAGGTTCTTCAAAAATGATAGGGAAATACTGTGTTGAATTTTTATGAGGTGTAACTTAGTACCTTTTTAAAAGAAGCCCATTATGGTATTTTGACAGGTCTGGAAGAACTCTTAGGTTTTTTCTATCATAAATAAAAAGTTAACTGTGTGTGGTTGGCATATAGGTCTAGCCTGTTCTTAAAAGCTGTGAGAAAGAAAGGATATTGAATTTTCCACAGTCTGATCTGTTGCTTCCATAATCTTTGCCACAGGATGCCTTAATGTCTGGTGTTTTTCTTGTCAGTTAAAAATCAGCCTGGATACCTCCTATTCCATCGCTGCATTTTTGAAAAGTTAGGAAAGTGTATGTCTGTGTCCATTCTACAGCTTTTTTTGTTGTGTGGTTTTAAGGGACAAGTGAAGAAATGCTAGCATTTAAATGAAAGTGAATAGCACTTAATCAGTTTAAATCTAAAACTGATTCCTTGGGCCTATACTTAACACTGTCAACAATTGAGACTTAATTCCAATATCCCAATTCACTAAATAGGTAAATATTAGCGGTCATTCCACTGCAAAGATTGAAAACAGACTTAAAAAAAAACAACCTGCCAACCTACTTTTGATACTACTTAGTAAGGTTAGAAATGTTTGTACTTCAGTCCTCCCAGGAAAGTCGGAGATCAGATTTTGCCGTTTTTCTGGTGCCACGAGATGCAGATAGTTGTAGACTGAAGCACATTACTGTCATCCTTATGTGACCAGACCAGGGTGTTCATCAGCTCACAGATTACCATTTATTGATGTAATAACACAGTTATAAACCCAAATTATTTTGGATATTTTATTAATCACCTGAGGTAGTTTTACTGTGTTACTGTCGTTAAATTCCCTTTTAGCTTTAGTTAACTACATTTTGAGTTAGTACACTTGGATGTAAAGCATAGTAACATTTAATTAATGTAAAGATATAATGAAATTTTGTTCCTTTATTTTTATATTGTTATTTTTGTCTGAAAAGATGTGCCAGGTAGCATTTCCCTGTTTTCCTTTATCTCCTCCACCATGGGGAGGCTAGAAAAGTCCCACAACCTTACAAATCAATAGCTTTTAATGTCTTGCTAATGATCTAGATAAATTATTTCCTTAAGGTAGTCCATTAGTAAAGAAAGTATGCGCAGACTAAATGGGCTTAAGCCGAGCTTTTCTCTTGGTAAATCCACAATCTTTAATCAAGGTGAAAAATCACCAATTAGAATATCAGTCTGCCCTACTTTTGAGGCCTGACACTCTAGCAATTCCTGCCTGGAATACATTGCTAAAGTGTTGCAGTTTCTCTGGGTATTTTCATTGAAAATGGGAGTCTGTTATAAATAACAGCATTAAGCTGTTAAGCATTAGAAAGCTGTATATTCCTGAGAAAGTTGAAGGGGAAAACTGAGGGCACATGGATTTGCAAAATACCAATGTGGTCACAAACAGTGGATGCTCCACAAGGCACAGTTTAGATTCCTTGCTTTTAGTAATTGTCTTTTGCTGTTGGAAATATTCTGGGCACAAGGGTTTAGTTTAATTTTGTGGTAACTAACTAACCATTCAGATTAAAGAAATTACTACAATTTAAAGTAGCTTTCTGTTCTTTTTCTAGTGAACTTCTTATAAACTTTTTTTCTGTCTAGGCGAAACCCTAACAGTAAAACTTTCTAACTTTCTAACACATTTTTTTGTATGGTTTACTTGTGCTTCTCTTTTTTTAACTGTATTTTTATGTACATTATGTATTGCATATTGGATAAGTTGAACTGCTTTGGAAGTATTTAAAAAAAAAACACACCAAAAAAACCCCCACGTTAAAAAAAAACAACAAAAACAAACAAACAAACAAACAAAAAACCCCCCCAAAACAACAAACTGGCAGAAAACCAGAAATACGGTCATCAGCTGCAGGTGAGACTGAGAATCACCAGAAGAGAGGTGAGACAGAGAGGAAGTTGGATGTGTGTGGTCACATTGGACCACCCTTGAGTTTAGATCTTTTTTTTTTTTTGTGCCTACTGAATCATGGGGAACTTCAAAGATGTAATATTCTCATTTGCAAATACCACAAGCACTTGAGGCAAGTCAGGCTGATGTCAAATAAGTCATTATTTGAATAAGAGAACTTAAACTTGTTGTTTGTTGGCTTTGCTTGCAGTAAGAACTTGTGAACAGTGTTTGTGTTCACACTTTTGTGTAAGAAACTGGGTCTGGGCAGGAGATTCAGTATACTCAGATACATACAATTTAAACTGTAGAGTATCAAGGCTTTATTTTGCATGTAACTTGACAGGGCTGGCTGAAGAATATGCATTCAATGGTTTTGCCAGATAGTTATTACAGTAGCGATTAGCACTGCATTAGTAACTCCTTACAAATATAATAAACCTTTTTCCCCCCCTTCTCTTTCATAGGTAATGTACAAACGAATCCTGCAGCAAGCAGGTTTTATACAGTTTGCACAGCTTCAGTTCCTTGAAGCAAAAGAGCTCTTCAGGTAATTGTGTGACAATAAATTTATTAATTTATCTTCTTTAAATAAAGAGTTAGTCTTCTTGGTTTTAAAAACTTGAATATTTCTGATGCTGATGTGAGTTCACTGTGATAAAATGGTTTTGTTTGGGGTAAGAACAGAGTAACATTGAAACAACTTGATAACTGAAGAGTTAAAGCAACTGATTTTTTAGTATGCTAACATACAGTAGCATTAAGGCTGTAATCCTGTAATCCAGCTCTTGTATATGTGGAGATCTTTCTCCTTTATGCCCATGCAGGTCAAGGTGTTATTATTGAGCCTGTACTGTGATTTACAGCATGAACTTTGCTTGGTTCTTTTTTCTTATTTTAAGGAGAAAAAAAAACTTTTAACAAAAAGTTGCCATTTAAGTATTAGTTACAATTTAAATATTATTGACAGAGTTGCACTGATTTTTTTTGAGGATGCTGATACTGAATTTAACACTTGTTCTG
This sequence comes from Hemiprocne comata, assembly GCA_020745705.1. Classification (NCBI taxonomy): domain Eukaryota; kingdom Metazoa; phylum Chordata; class Aves; order Apodiformes; family Apodidae; genus Hemiprocne; species Hemiprocne comata. The sequence goes on along the minus strand of CM036586.1, from coordinate 149,875,187 downwards.
CTAGGCCTTTTCCAGAAGACAAACTATTTGTTTTTGAAGTCTCTACTAACCTTCACAATGTAGCTGTTTCAGCAGTCACTTGTTTACAAATTCACCTTGGTACTCCACTTTCATTCAAAAAATGCTGCTCATTGTCTTTATTATACCTGATAATTTCATTTCTGCTAGCCGTGTCTCATTCTGTGATGGGGCGTTCTCCAGGGTTAGTGTAACCCATGCTGACCACATAAAATATCTATCCTTGTTATCTGCTAAAATTCAGTTTAAATCAGTTCAGAGTCTATGGAATAGGATTAAGGCTAGACAATTTGCTGTATATTTTAAGTGTGTACAGTGTAGGAAAAATGTTCTTTGGGTTTATGGAAATGTATCACAAAAAGTAAAGCTTTGAGGAATGTTACTACTGATGAGGGATTTCACTATTTTGTCTCCTGCTCACCAGGATAATGGGAGGCATTGGACTTGAATGGGCAGCATACATTGAGTGAAGATTAGGGGATGACAAGAAAGGCCTGAGCAGCATTTAGTGGCAATTTGTTTTGGCCACAACCACTTTCTGTATCACTTTGTAATTTTTGACAGTAGTGAGCAACTTGTAGTCTTCCTCCTCCCTGTAGTCTTCAAACCACTAGACTGAACTGCAGCTGTGTTGTGTATCTGAAGTTGAAGTACAAGCTGTACATAGTTAGGAATCTTTCACAGCATTCCCACAAAGCTCTTCCATATGGCTTTCCAATGGACTTTTTTGTCCTGTGGCTGGCTTTGGTAAAATAGCTTGTTGAGGTTTTACTGGCTGTAAAGTGTCTTCGTTGCCTAGGTGTGGTTAGGTGGCCAGACTTGTCACATTCCTCTGCAGCTGACTTGACTATGGCTGACACTTCACCTTTTTTTCTGTCACTTTATTCCACTCTGCTTGGCAGTGACTCCCTGTGGGGTCTTATCTGGGGGCCCTGCCTTGCTGATGGTAGCCCAAGGATCTTTTAAAAGCAGTGAAAGGGGGGAAATTAATCCTGCAGGGAGCTCCAGCACCTTGTGGAAGGCGCCAAGATCAGTTATGCAACATCCATTCGACTAGCAGTCTATCTGACAAATGAGCTTTAGTGAACAGGAGCGTGGGAGTTCCTCTATAGAAAGAAACATGCTTCATGAGAAAACGTGCTGTCCAGGCATCGATTTTGGAGCTGACTTGGCATCCCAGGGTGCTCCTTTCCTCTAAAAGCTGCAACTCCAAAGCAGAACGACTGCTCATGACTCGCTGAAGTCAGCTGGGGGAAGAAAGCAAATAGAAGTTCTCTGTGCTTTTCTTCTGGCCAGCTGTATGTAAGGTGTTCAGATTATTTTGGTAACTCAGAAAAGCTCCTCATGGAATCTAGGTCCCCTGATTTTCAGCCCTGGTGAACACACCCAGTTTGAGTAATACGTGGTTGTGCCCTGATATACATTCAGGCAGCCTTGTGCATTTTAGACTTACTGATGCTCAGAGGAAAAACGGGAAAGATAATGGCAGTCTGTGCAAACACTTCCTTCCATCCCCATGTATTGCTCTGCAAGTGTTTCCAACCAGCATTGGTCAGAAATAACTTGAATCTTAAAATGCGAAAGGGAAACTTTGTACCTATCTAAGAAAAAATGGCATTAGCAGTGAAACAAAGTGCCAGCAATATCTCCAAGAACTTGGTGTCATGTGGGCTTCCAGTCAAACACGAAGGGAAATTGTCTCACTCTTCAGAAAGTATCGGTCAGTTACAGGCTAGCAGGGGAAATTATTATACTGGACTAAAGGTCTTGTTTTCTTGCATCGATCATGCTTCTCGGATAATCTTGTCAAGATGCAGTTGTATCTTACACTTAGCTTCATAATTCTTAAATACTTAAACTTTTAAGAGAATACTTTCCTGCTAAATTCCTTTTGGTTATTCTGATACTTCTGAATACTGAAGAAGGTTAACAAAAAGGAAGGAAGTGGTAGCTTTATTGAAACTCAGATAGTTCATCCTCCTCAAAGGGAGGAGAACTTTCTTCAGGTGAGTCTGTTAACCTTAAACTGAGTGAGCTGTCACAGTGGGGATTCTTTGATCTGACAAATTCTGTTATAAGCAATAACAGTATTGTTACTGTGTTGTGCAGTTGTGATTTATGTAGCATATTTTTGCTATTTCAAATTGGTATCATTAAAGGTTCACACACAGGCCAAGCAGTGATGCTTATCAAGCCATTGGCTGAATTCTAGATGTCTTGCTGAAATGTTCATAGCTGTTGCAGTTAAACCATTTCTCTTCAGTGTGTTTGATTATGTCCTAGTTAGGTTATTTTACTGGTTAGATGTGAACTGCTATGCCAGATATTGGAGCTTTTCTAAACTTTGTTGGTCTTTTTAACAAATCAAAATGTTAGCTCTTTTAACCGTGTTGTCTCACCTGGAAGAGGCTATAGAGACTTACAGCTAAAGTGTCTCTTACACTGGAAAGGTTAAAAAATTGCTGGTACTTAGACCTGGAGACTTAAGAAGTAGAACTCTGTGTGAGATTTGCATCTTAAATGTGATTCAAGAGCACAAGCTTCTATTACAGCCAGTGGGATCTAGGCAAAACAGCTAAATCTTGTAGGGTGTCTCTCATATCTGTAAATTTAAGGGTTTGAATTTAGATCTATGCTTCCTGAAAACTTGTAGCTTCTGTCTCTTGCATTGTTTGTATACATGAAGCCATAAAAAGACCTAATGCAGAATTACTAGGTGGGAAGCTGCCTCTTAACATTTACAGCTTGACTTGTCTTAAGAGCCTGTTTTCTATTTTGTGCCAAGTTGCAAGCTAGATTTTGTTGAACCTGAGATGCTAGAAGCTGAAGACTCAAATGTGGTTTTCAAGGAAGGTAAGGTCCTTTGTAGCTGCTCCTAATCTGTTTCATCCAAATGTGGTAGAAAGAGCTACAAGACATCCAGAGATCCCAGGAGCCGTAAGCCTTGAGATAAGTGTTAACTATTCGTGCCAATGGGGTCATTGTTTAGTATTTGATACTTTTCTGGAGAAGTTTCTTCTGGATGATACTGTGTTTTCAAGGAGGCTGCTTTATTGCCAATTTACCATTGCTGTAGGGAGAGCAAAACTGTACAACATGAGCTTGAGTTGGACCTGAGAGAACCACTGGTGATTCGCAGCCCAGGCTGGTTTTGATCCTCCTTTTGGAAACAGATGGTCATTAAGACCAGAATCCATGAGGTTCAGAGGTGAAGTACCTGACTACTTCCTCATCTAGGAAAAGTTTGATGGTAAGATGAAAAGATTCAGAAACTACTGTAGATGTTGGAACATGTTTTGAAAGTGGCATGTTAAATATAGCATTTTTAACTTCTTGATCCATCTCCATCACACATCATGGTCTCCAGCTTAGGCCAACTCCAGTAGTTAACAGCATAGCCAGCAAGAGAACCAATGTTTATACTTTGATTTCTGCAGATTTATCAAGACTCCTTGCTTCTGCACTAATTTTGAATATCCTGTTGGTGTTATTAAAATTACAGGTTAGCTTTGTTCTAAAACAAATCATTGAAGAAACTTAGAGGGGGAAAAAGAAATCTTTCTTTAAGTGGGGTTAATTTTCTAGTGTAATGCATCTCATGTAATACAGCTTATCTGGTCACCCTCAAGTCTTCAACTTTCATGAGTAGTTGGACTAGCCCAAGCTGCAGTTAGAATACTGTAATGAGTTTGTGCTGAAAGCTCAAATGTCTTTGAACCATCATATCACACCACTGAAAGAACTTGCTACTTCTTGGTTATTCTGCTTCTTAAAAAAAACTCATCTATTTGTGAATTCCATCATAATGTAGATCTAAGAATTTCAAAACCAAATATCAAGTCTGAAAAGAGGGATTACAAGGAAATTTCAGCTGCAGAAATCTGCAAAGTAGACAATGAACACTTTGCTCTTGATTACTGACTGGCTTCTCTAGTGTAGAGGTGTTTTTCAGGCAGTTGGAGCTCTGTGTACGAATCAGTAAAACTTCCTGTTCAAACCTTCTTCTCATGGGCAGGCTTCCCATGCTCAGATTTTTCTCCATTATGATCCTCTATTGTTCATGTTGCTTTTCCCATGCTTTGCAGTCACTCATTTCTGGAACAGGATAATTGCTGCTTTTAAACTTGGTGTTGCTGCTGTCGCCCAGAATTTCATTCTTCTGGTATAGATTTTTGTAGCCAAAGTATTTACTTTTTTAAAAAGCTCGAAATAGGTGTTGCCATGGTGATGCTTCCTACTATTTTGTATTTCTTGGGTGATTTTGGAATTGTGTCTCTGGCAAGAAGTGAACAACACAGGGCATGACCCACTGCTTCAGTTGCTTTACGAAAGCAGGGAAAGGATGAGCCTGCTTGTGAGAATCTTTCATGCTTCATTGCCTGCAGAAATCTGCTGGTTCATCTACTTCCATGGTTTTAATTTGTTTCTTTTTAAGATTCTTTCCAACCAAGATTGTGAAGGGAGAGTGTTTTTGAGGTTGCTCATCACCAGATAGAGAAGAACTAGTTTTTAAAGTTTTATTTGCAACAACATAGTAACTAACCAGGGTTTCTTTTTAAAAAAGTCAGTCACTTTTAATTTTTCAGCAACAGTATCTCCTGCATTTCAGGGATGTTCGTCTTTAAAGATGAATTCTGAATAATTACTTTGACAGTGAAATAAAATAGAAATCGTGATTTCTTACTCTTCTTCTAAAGCAAGGCATGAGAGGAGGAGTCATTCTAGCTGTGAAAACTGGGGAGTTGTTTGCCACGTGTGAAAAAGCATCTCCTTCTATTCTTCTGTCGCAACGTGCATTCTTCAGGTGCTTGAGGAATTTATTCAATTGAGGTTGAAAGAGAGGTCACTTGTGTAGCATGTCTCTGTTACATCTTGCTCCTGCATAAGGTATAGATGCCCTTCAGAGGTGAAGTGGAAAAGCCACTCCATAGTATTTGGCATAGGTGGCCACCCAAGACCTATGCCTGCACAGTAGACTACTATTTATTGATTAGATGGATGCATAATCTACAGTATCCACAGTTCGTTTTCAGAACCTCCTTAAGAAGTGAGCCAAAGGAGGAATCTGGTGCATTTTGGGGTTGGGGAAAATGTTTTCATCATCCAACACATGTCCTGAAAGCTTTACTTTTCTACAGGAAGCTGCTGTTTTCTACAGATCTATGCTTGCACAGTCTGTGATTTGGCTGAAGGGGTTCACTCTCTCCAATTTTTTTTGCCTCTGTCAGAACACTATCTCCCATAATGCATGGATAAAGTCTAGGACAGTCCTAGGAACTGCACTAAGGCTATTCAGATGATTTTTTTATATATATCCCACGGAAACAGCTGTAGGATATCAAAAGCAAAAGGCCTGGCCAGTCTTTGAATTTTCAGAGCTTTCAATGTCTAGAGAAGGAAGAAGAATTATAGAGACGTTTGGATAGAAATAGCAAAAAAAATTCCAAGTTTGTTCTGAACATATTTTCTCCAGCATAGAAGGCAATAATTTTCAGAAACTGACAACCTGCTAGTGTCCTGACTCTAAGCATATGTGAGCACACATTCCCAGTACGTTACTTTTTTGTGCCTATGTATACTTTTTCTTTCTTTTTGCTTCATCTAGTTTGACACTGTAATTGCAGAAGCGGCCAGCTTGATGTCCGGGAGCTGATCTCTCTCTACCCCTTCCTGTTGCCTACTTCCTCTTCATTTATACGGTCTCATCCCCCTCTGCATGAGTATGCGGACCTCAACCAGCTGACCCAAGGGGACCAGGAGAAGATGACAAAATGCAAACGATTCCTCATGAGTTACTTGAATGAAGTCCGGAGCACTGAGGTTGCAAATGGCTACAAGGAAGATATTGACACAGCTTTACTCAAGCTATATGCAGAGGCAAATCATGAAAGCCTGCTGGATCTGCTAGTTTCAGAGAACTTTTGTCTCTTAACAGATAGTGCTGCCTGGCTGGAAAAACACAAAAAGTGAGTGGATTTTTTTGAGTATTGCACCTTGGAGATCAGAGAGAAGTTTGTCTTAAATGTTTCTAGAGCAGCATGTTCCAATCCTTATAGTGTCTGTGCCTTCAGGTCAAAAAGACAGCTTGGCCTGACCTTTCAGCATTTTAAAATGTTGGTGGAAAGGTATTAACTGGCAGTCAGAGGTAAAGGAAATCCTTTCTGTCTTATGCTGGTAAACAGAGAGTTCTCCCTGAGTTTCTGCATCAAATACAAAAATAAGGACTGGTACTTATGTAGAGGGAAAAAAGTTATTTGTTTGCCCTTGTGGCAATGTGTGCGTTGAATGGATGCAATAGTGGTACATGGACAGAATAAAAGGATGCCTTAAAGCATGGATTACCTTGGGTAGAAGCTATTAACAAGCTAGTGGTATTAAAATGGTAGTTTCTTATTCAGGGAAGGAGATCTTACTTTTGAATTGCATACTTTCTGGGCTCTCACTGATTCACCAAAAGGAGATTGCTTAAGATGACTGCAAATGACTTCAAATTGGAAATGCCAACAGGTGGAGAATTGACTCATTAAGCAGAAAACACCAGATAGTAAATGTCTAAGATACAAACTCCAGTTGTAGGTAGTGTCTCTGTCTTGGATTTAATTTCTCCATCTTTAAATTGTGTGGTGTAGTAGTAGGAACTGCAGTGGTGAGGAGGAGTCTTTAATTGTGGGTAGATTTAGAGTAATCTCATTTATTTCAAGGGTTTTGTTAAATCCTCCTGGTAAGTATGGTTTGTGTGCCAAACTTTTGCAGATGTGAGTGGTAGAAGAATGTCGTTCCATGAGAATAGCCTTTACAGAACTCTAGCTATATTTTTATTACAGTACACACAAAAAACTCTGTTCCTTGCCTGGCTTGATGTCACACTGCACTAAAAAAAAATGTTTCTGATAGTAAACCAGTTTTAAGTAAAAGCATCATAAAAAATTGATTTTTTTACGACACCTGATTGACTATTGGAGGAATATTTATTATTTGGAGCAATGTGTTAAGTCTGTATACAAAAATCAAAGAATGGCAGGGGAATTGTCTCTAATTTGACACACAATTTAAGATGGAGCTAGTAACCAGAAGCTGCCTTAGAGACAGGAGAGACAGACATTTCTAGGACAGAAATTCTCTCCTTTCTGTGTGAAAAAGAGCCTACAGAGTTGTTCATGTGTAGCTATGGCTGTGTAGGTGTCATTAAATTATTACATTTTATGCTAGTCAAACAAACGAAATTGGTAGGAAAGATCAAGCTATTTTAATATTTTTTCTTTCTGTACAGGTATTTTGCCCTTGGTCTCCTGTATCACTACAATGGTCAGGATGCGGCAGCACTTCAGGTTAGAATAAAGCTTTTAGTCTCATCTATAAACAATTCCAAAATACCAGTTTAACTCTGAAATAAAAATCTGAGGTGCTAACATATTTGTTTGAAAAATAATGGTGTGTATATATGGGAAATTTATGCTAAGAGTTCCTTGGATAAATTGGTATCCTAAATGTGAAAAACCTGAAGAGCTTACTGAAGATGACAGCTATTTAGATGCTTGTATGTTATTTTTTTAAGCAAAACTGTGCATACCAGAACATATGGTTGTACTCTTAGAAGATGTACAGAAGAGCTAAAACAATCAACAGATCACTTTAAAAGGTGTTTGTGGGACTAGAGCACCTGTGCTGATTTTGTCTGTATACACACAGCAAAGCAATATTGTTATCTCATGGCACACACTGACAGCAACTGGGAGTTGATTTCCTTAACTAATGATGGACAGTGAACACTTTCTGCAAGATCTGTGGGTTTCAGCTGGGCTATTAATCCCTTTGGGGGGACCCCTTCTGATGTCCCTAAGACTATCAGTCATCTGTAGACTAAATGATTTTGTTATTCCTGTCTGCAAAACTTCATCTGGAAAAGCTAGTAAGTTCGTGACCAATAAATAGTATGTATGTCTCAGACCATATTCAATACCTTAAGTAGTTTGCCTCAGTGTGTGGCTTTTTGAGTGCATTAATCACAGGAGCACTGTTGAGTGAATTCAAGTCTGTTATGTAAATAGCAATTTCCTGAGCAGAAAACCAGTAAAGACAAAAAAACAGTATGTACTTTATCAGTTGCAAGATGTTTTTCTTTGTTTGAAAAGAACAAGGTGTATTGCTAAACTGGTCTTCTAGATGTGCCACTTTTAAATTCCAATTATAATGTATATAAAAATAATCTCACACAGTACTTAAAGTTCTTCAGTCAAAATGAAAGAAAGTAAAAAAAAAAAAGCAGGTTTTCTTCTAACTTGTATCATTTGTCTATTATCTTGCATCCACTGAGCACATGGAAAGTGTACTATGCATTGGAGAAAGGGACTTGTATGAAAAACTTTCTTGGAAATTAGTGTCCCTCCTCCTGAAGTATTCAGCCAATCACTCTCAGAATGAGAACCCACATGAGACAGGGTCTGAATTAGTTGAATATAGCAGGTCCAAGTAAAGCCTGTGATGGAGGGGAGACATAAATTTACTGACCAGTGAGGTCCCTTGCAGTTGGTGTTCCTAGAAGCTCTTCCTAATTCCACAACTACCAGTAGCTAATACTAAGTTTTGTAGTAGCTGACATACATTTTGAGCTGGAAAAACTAGTACATGTTTTAAGCACTTTAATCTGTGTGTGTTTTTGTTGCAGTTATGGGTGAAAATAGTTGATGGAGACATTCAAGATTCTACACGTTCAGATCTCTATGAATATATAGTAGACTTCCTTACGTTCTGCTCTGACCAAGATCTAGTGTGGAAATATTCTGAGTGGGTTTTACAAAAAAATGATGAGGTTTGTGGTTGGTGTACTTTTAACAGAACTTCATAAATACTGTGTTTCACTGTAGGGGTGTTTACGTGTTGTTCCATCTTGGTAGGTAATTGGACCATTTTTGCAGAATATTTAGTGCCAGTTAAATAGTGATCAACAGAAGAAAACTTGCAGGTTTCTTGTTTCTTCTAAGTCCCTTTGTTAAAAAGTTCTAGCAATAATTTCCTCTTTTTCTTCCGAAAACAAAGTTTAGGTCATTCTGTACAATACAGCATGTCTTCTGTTTTTCTTCATATTAAGGAAGGTAATTTTCAGATCTTATAAAAAAAAAAAAATCACCATGTAACAGGTTAGCTGTTGCTGCTGTTTCTTTTTTAAAAGGATTCCAGGGATGAGTAACAGCTGTGTACACTAGGATGTGGAATAAATAGCCTTCATTCAAGACAAAACCTCATTGCTGTAAGAATTAATCCACCAAAATTTAAAAAAACATAATTTTGTAATATCCATTAGCATGGTGTGCTGTTAAAGGGGATGCTTGGTGCTATATCAAACAGTCTGTGCTGTTGGAACTTGTCACTGCCTAATTTTCATTAATTTAAATCTCATTTATTACATGAAACACCATATTCCTAAAGTTTGTTTTGGTCATTATAGAAGTGTCTTGCTCTGGGTATTATCATCACATTTAATAAGGCTGTAAACATTCTGGTCTCTAATTTACTGTCTTGCTACAAAGGCTGCAGTCTCTTGTTCTGCTGTTAGGCAGATCTGCTCAATTCCTTTTGTGACTGTTGTAGGTTGTGTCCTACACAAGGTTTATAGGCTGGACAATGTATAGACCATGAATTGAGATAATGGGGATAGGAGTGAGCGAGATCACGATAAGAACAATATGTAGTGTAATCATCCTGGTGTTGAGTCAGGCTTTTGTGTTATCTTCCTGAATAATGTGCTAACTGATGTGATAGTGCTATTAAATATGTATTTAAAATAAATAATAGAATGGTTGCCCCTGAGTTCTTAAATGTAATTAACTCTTTCTAGGTTGGCGTACAGATTTTCACTAAAAGGCCTTTGGAAGAACAGGACAAAAACAACATTAATCCAGATGATATAATCAGTTGCCTTAACAAATATCCTAAAGCACGTGTTAAATATCTAGAACATCTAGTATTGGAAAGAAAAATAGAGGTGAGTCCTACAACAAAGAGTACTAAAAATAGGCTTAGGATTCAGAGTGCAGACTGTGATGTCTGAAAAAAGCCACTCTAGAAGAAATAAGCATAGTTTGAAGGCTTTCAGACATACTCAGAGTAGAGTAGGAGTGGGTTTAAGATGAAAGTGGAACATGAGGAGCAGATATCTGCATTATTTTTAACTTTTCAGTTCTCATGGTGGCAAGATGGTTGCTTACCTCCCTGTGGAGGTGTGGTTTGTTTTTTTTCTTTTACATCTGATTATTGTGTGCTTTTCTGTTTCACCAATGAGGCCTAAATCTCCATCCGGTTTGATCATAGAAAAGTGGTTGATCAGCTGCTAATCCTGTTGCATTGTGGCAGCAGTACACTGAAATTGCTAATTCAGTGTTTTACAAGTCGATATGTTTTATTCTGTCTTCTGGAGAGATTTTAGCAATTAATGATAGGATTAAACCATACACCTCTCACTGTAGAATTGCAAACCGCTCTAGATGTTTAATGTCCAAAAGACGTGTTCACAAGTTGTAAGTGACGGTATATTCTGCCTTTGGGTTTTTAAGCACAAGACAGAAGGAGCCAAACATTATGGTACTTGAAATGAGACATTTTAAGCACAGGAGAATTTACTTTAACCTGCAGATAACTTGAGGAAATGAACATTGATAGAACTCAGCCAAACTGATGACAACTTCACTAATTTACATTCTTCAAATACACATGCTAGATCAATGGTTTCCCTCCATCATTATTGCAAATAAATCAAGGTGTGTGACACTGTAATGGATGAACATACTAGTTTTCTAATGTGATTAGTATTTTCAGACCAACTTCTTGAGTTAAAAATAGTGACTTGTAGAATATTTGTAACAAAAATAATTTCTAATTAGATCTACCTGCTAGTAAAGGCTGGGTTATTAATTGGTTCGAGTCTTTAGAACGTACTAGATTATTATGAATGCTTTAGTGAAAATGTTTCCAACAGTCACCATCAACTTGTTTTGGTGAATATTGGGAGTAGTGGATAACACAAAAAGCATTGTGCCTTCAGACTGCATGTCTCCCTCTGGTGGCTTTCTCAAACTTTGCTGCAGAAATAGAAAAGGTCAAAGAATGTACCTGAATATGAGGAGGAATTCATTAGGTCAAAATTAGTCTTTTTGCAAGGGAAACAAAAGGAAAAGACACAGTGAAGTTCATACTTAAAGCAGAGAGATCTGCTTTACTGCATTAATATTTATGAGGTTAACTTCTGAAATGAACTATTTTTTGCAAAAGAAAAGCTAGTTATAGAGCTTGTTTATTTGAGGTGAATATGGGTTTAGGAGTAAGGTATTTTACATTTCTCTTTTGGAAATATCTGTATTAGTGAAGTAGAGAATCCCATACTAAAGTTATAGTGTATTTTATGAAGCTGATCTGAATGAGTTGTCTATCTGCATGAACAAAAGACTGATGAATTTAAATTAAATTAATTAATTAAAACACACTTCTATGTAACTATGTAAATATTCATCACTTATTGGTGGGGAGAAGGGGTTGTCTTTGTAAACTGAGGTAACATTGTTCTTTTCATCTGTAGAAAGAAAAGTACCATACTCATCTAGCTGTCTTGTACTTGGAGGCAATACTGCAGCTAAAACCCGTGACCACAGATAATTGTACAGCAACAACTGAACTTCTGTTGAAACTACGCAGTTTTCTTCAGAAATCTGATCTTTATAGAAAACACTTCATTTTGGGTAAGATGCATTTTGTCTATTATAAATGCCGTATGTCCATTCTAGCAGAAAACAGACTGAAGTCCAAGCCCTCGTAAGGACAGAAAACTGAAAGATCTGAGGATTCTGGGTGCATTTGATTGATAGGCTTACCTGCTGTATTTCTAACAGATGTGAGTTAAGTTAAAAAAGGAAAATGACTTGTTATTTTACTGAAAGATGTGAAATGTTTTTTTCTGAAATTCAGTGGTAAAATCCAGTGGATGTGGGAATAAAATAGCTGAGCAGCAACTTAAATAATTTAACAATGTTTAACATCCCCTTTCCAGTCTGCAAAACCTTATATGACAGATAACATACAAATATAATAAAGTCAGCAACTGTTGTTCCTTTTCATCTTTTAATTTTTAGACAAATTTTTAAGAGCAGGAGTTACAAGATGGATTATTCTCTTGAAATCCATGTACTCCAAAACACAGGATTTCTTATATGACAATTCTTATCTTACATGAAGGTGAGATCCAGGCATGCTAGTGTGTTCCTCCTTAATAACCAAAATAGTTTGGGGGGAAAAACATTGTATTTTCATACCTTTTACAGAGACCTATGCCAATTCTTTATCAGCGTTACAGTAAGTAGAGCATTTTCTACTTTGTCTTGAAATGCCGGAGGAGCTTCCTGTTCCTTATGCCTGTTGCTGACACTTCAATTTTAGACTGTCAGACTGTATTAAGGGCTTGTAGTAACCTCTTCTTGGAGAAGTACTGTTCGATCTCTATTGTCTCATATGGACTTTAAACTGTTCTGTAAATTTCTGTAATATTGGGAGAAGCAGAGGTTGAAAATACTGCAGCTTAATCTCAGTTTCCCATGTGTTAGTGTGCACAGAAACGTGCAAGACTGACCTGCTAGAATTTAAAAGATGTCAGTGATGCTGGGTTTGTCACCTGTTATTTAGTAATTTCTTTTTCCCATTCTTTGTGGTGCTCTTTTGTTAGATGTGTTTCCATACATCTAGGTATTCTTGTACTTGCAAACATCTGTCCTCTGTATAGCTGCCAGCACCCTGGCAAAAATAGCAGAAGCTGAGTGGTGTGGATTTGTTTGCATTGACTCTGGGAGCCAGAATAGTTGTCTTCTCCACTGAGCAAGTATTGCCTTGTTTCTCTTTTAACAGACAAAATCCAGGGCACAGACCTTCATATGGAAAGTGCAATTTTATATGGAAAACTAGAAGAACATGAGAAGGCTTTGCATATCCTTGTCCACGAGTTAAAGGACTACCATGCTGCTGAAGAATACTGTATATGGAACTCTGAGAGCAGAGATGTGCAGTACAGACAGCGGCTTTTCCATATGCTGCTGACAGTGTATCTAAGTCCAGGCCCTTCGGATTGTGCACTAGCCATGGCTGCTGTGGATCTCTTGAATAACCACGCTGCTGAATTTGATGCGGCTCTAGTTTTGCAGCTGGTGCCTGACAGCTGGTCAGTGCAGCTCCTCTCCCCATTCCTGGCTGGAGCAGTGAGGCAAAGCATTCACACAAAAAGAATGACTCAGGCTGCGCTTGGGTTAGCACAAGCTGAGAACTTGATCTACAAACACGAGAAGGTAAGTTGTTGTTTGTTAGAGGCACTTTGAAGCTTTACAGTTAAGTCCCTTGATATATAATAATCAGAAGTTTAAAGCGTTAGGACAAAGTTGTCTTTATGTCCTTGGCAATTTTACTTGCTCCATTTATTCTTTTTTTTTTTTTTTTTTGCAATGACTGCTAGACTAAAACTTAACTATACGCTTTCTCTGTAAAACAAAAGGGGAGGTGAGTGTCTTGAAACAGGAACAACTTTGCTGAACTTCTGGGCTGAATGAAAGTGAATTTGGAATTTACAGATAAATTAAGTTCTTGCACAAACTTTAACAAATGTGAGTTAGCAGTTTTTCACCAGCATTGAGATCTGTCAGAATTGGCAGAAAAGTTTACCCAGCACTTAGTATTAACTGAAGCTTGTTAGTAGCTTTTGTTAGTGGTAAATTTAATTGTGCAGCTTTCTTCTGTTCCTAGCTAGAGCTGTGTTTCTTAAAGCTCCCAGCAGATTCTTAAGCCTGTTTAGTTCTAACATTGGTATATCTAGCAGAATCTGCCTGGAATAAAAATGCATCAGTGCTCAGTTTGCTGTGAAGTTGTCCTGTGACCTTGTATAAGGAGCTGCATCAGGTTTTCAGCTGCATTAAATGTGTGAGTGCTTTTCTTTGTTAAGAAAAAAAAGAAAAAAGCAGCACTTAAAAGGAAGCATGAAAATGAGTAAGTGTGAATTTGGAAGTTGAATTCAAGGTAAATAGTTCAAGCTGTCTTTTCCTGCTACCTCTGCAACTGATTGGGTTTGTCCATTGGGTACAGCTGAAATTACATGCCTCGTAATATCCCTTCCTTTATTGTTAGATTCATGTTTGGATTTTTTTCCTTCTTTTAGGTTAAACAAAAAGGAGCCCCAATTCTTCTTTCAGACAAGAAGGTCTGTCATGTGTGCCAAAATCCTTTCTGCGAGCCTGCATTTGTAAGATACCCAAATGGGGGTCTGGTCCACACACACTGTGCTGCAAACAGACATCTGAATTCAAACATGACTCCTCACTTTTCTAGCTCCAGCAATCAGACTTGAAACACGTTCCAGTCCCACAGGCTCCCATGACTTCCACCCCATTGAAGGTGGGCTGAAAAAAAGAACAAAGTGCAGCTACTTTAGGGATAAATCAAGAACAACTAGTCTTTGGGTTAATGGGAAGGCTTCCAGTAAATATGTAATATTGCCACTTATCTCTTTGATTTCTAATGAATGTAGATAGAAGATTCACTACCAGAAATGGAGAGGTGCAAATACAGGCTCTACTGTATATAGTAATAAACAGTTAAAGAAAATGAGCCTTTACTTCACAGTAAGGATGAATGTTACGGAGACAAGGCCAACAGTTATTTTAAGAAATGTCACTTTGCACTGAATATGGTGTTGATAAATTTGTAGAGGTGGAGATGGCATCTATTGGAGTTGGAATTCTTGGAACATTACGTGACAAGACTGACATCATGCAGCTTACTATCAAGACAAAAATGTGTGTTGGTTATAATGTTTGCTGCAGCATGTCCTCTTTTGGGCTGGATTCTCTTCCCCAGGATCACATTATGAACTTGATTTTTGCTCTACAAATTGTTTGCTTTTGATGCACTTTTTATTACTTCCCCCTCCTCTGCTATATAGAATTTAAATGTAAGCCCTGGTCCGTTAGGTTTCTACTCCTACAGTTAATGTAATAAACTGAGTGGAAGCTGATATCCTGAGTCACACAGCTGTGCTTGGAAGAAAGAAGAACAGCTGAATTGTCTGGTCAGACTGTAGTCACTTTTGTATGGGGGAGGAGACCATAACTTTAATATTGATTTATTTATTAATATGCAAATATATTGTACATACAGTTGAACAAATTGATCTTCTATTGTTCTAGAGTTTCTTTGGAGGGTAAAGATGTAGCTGATACGTAAGTGTACAGGTTATGTGCTAAATGTTGGCTATAATGTAACTTAGGGCAGATTGGAATTCCACAAGAATAAAGAATAGGTTTTAGTATTTGTGGATGACTTTGTACAATCAAAATCACGGAAAGAACTTATCATTGGGAAGGAATCTACAAAGGTGCACTATAGGGGTACTGGATTTGTTATGTTCTACAAAACATTCTGTAAACTAAGGTTTTTCAAATAACAAAAAACCTTTTACTGAACTACCTGGAGAAGTATTCAGATGGCTATCCAACCAACTTGAAGTAATCAGTTTAAAAGAAGCAGCTTCCCAGGAGACATGGTCAGAAATTACAACTTTGAGTAAAACTTAAATAGTTTTAAGTCAAAGCATTTCTTTTTATTCTATAAAGATCTAATAAATACCAGGGTTATTGACCAGCATACAACTGAGTTAGTATGCTACTCTCTGTTTTAGCATTCCAAATCGAAGTGGAGACTCTCAGCAAAATGGGTTTATCTATGTGGTGTCTTCTAGATGCAGTCTAGGCAGAGGTCTCCTGTTATGGAAAGGTTGGCTTATGAAACTGCAACGTAAACATAGTGCTACCTCTGGGAAGGGAAAACCAGACTACATCCAGGAGAAAAAAAACAACCAATTCTTTGTCTTTGGAGCAGAAAGACCTTTGGATCTTTTCTCTGAGTTTGAAATTAGGAAAGTATAGCTGTTTTGTTGGGTTTTATTTTTTAAAACCCAAGTAAGGAATTTTGTAGCGCTTTCTACTAAGAAGTTAGCCTTGTTTAGTGAAAGACACCTTTGAAAAAGACAAATTGTGGGCATTTCTGTCTTAATTCTGGTGTGAGTCATTCTGGTGTGAGTCATTCTGGTGTGAGTCATTCTGGTGTGTTACACTGGCATGAGCAGATTCTTCTGTACCTTGTATTCATGGTTTTCAAACATTGTTTATACAATTGGCAATGACAACATTGAAAAAATTGCAGTCACCTGTCCTCCAGATATTTGCTGATAGAGAGGAAGTGATTTTTTTACACAGGTCTGATGATAATCCTTTTGTGTACAGTAGCATGTGATTCCTAAGAAATAGTTCTCTGCAAGCATCCTCAGTGTGCTTTGTTCCTATCTAATGAGGTAACAAATATCACTCTCCATGATCAAGACTAATTCTGGCCACTAGGTAGTGATTAACTTTGCTCTTGTGAACTAGTGTTGCAGTGGAATAGAGATCATGCCATTCCAGACCACAAGGAAGTTATTAATTGTTACTGAATTAAAAGGTATGACTTTAAAGGATTAAACTATTCCTTATTAATATTTGGTATTTTTTTCAGATTCATACTTTGTTTAAAATGCAGCAGTAACAATAATTGTACACACAGAACAAATACAAAAATCACAGTAATGCAAGATAGTGTATTTACAATCATAGATGACCAAAAAGGTGATTAATATTTAAGTTTGGGGGGTCTAACTCTTTTAGCCCCCCAGAAATGTGGAATGGAAAAATACCAACATTTGATTCATAGTTTGTTACCTGTTTCTTTGTTTAATTTTATACTAGAACTCATTTGGATGAATTAATATGGAAGTCCCACGGTAACAAAAAGAAAAGGCAAAAACAAAACAAAACCCAATGTGAGGCTGAGGGAGAGCCAAGAACTCAGCAGGCAGGTGGAGGATGCTCTTCCAGTGTGTGTACAGTGCTTGAGCAGTTGGGATAATACTCAACCAGAAGGAGTGACAGCCTCCGTCAGAGAGGTGCGTGGCATTTGTACTTTATCACCAGGAAATTTTTGAAAGGTCTGCATTCAAATTCCCTTAGGTAGAGGGCAACTACGAGACCCCTTGGGTCAGTGAACTTCACATTGCAGAACCTGAGTTAATCCTTCCTTCTATTTAGGCACTCTCAGTTTGCTCATTCTTGTTTTGTATACCTGAAGTCCTGGGACAGCAATGCTGCTGGGGTGGGTTCTTCTGGTATGGCTGCAGCAGCAAAGAGGGAGGGAATGGTAATCTGGTTTTTAATTGCTGACTGGATACGTGAAGGAGGAGAGGCAGGAAAGAGGAGTATTTCTTTGACCATCCTTCTAGTTTGGAAATTAAATGGGTTCTGGGACTTTAAGCTCCTTGCAATCTTTTTCTCTCCAGTTAGGGGATATGGAGAGAGGAGATTCTGTCAGAATATTCCTTCTTAATTTAGCTCTTGCTAAATTATTTGTTTGTAATTAATCTCTCACTTTTTTTCCCAATGAGTCTCCTCCAACTTTGTATGTGTGAAAACCAAAGCAGTAGTGCAGTTATATATTTGTTTTTATGTGACAGTATGTGATGCACAGAATCGCCAAGGCTGGAAAAGACCTTTTAAGATCATCAGATCCAGCCTATAACCTAACACCACCACATCAGCTAGACTGTGGCACTAAGTGCCACATCCAGCCTTTTCTTGAACACATCCAGGGATGGTGCCTCCACCACTTCCCTGGGAAGTCTATTCCAATGTCTAATCACCCTCTCCGTGAGGAAGTGCTTCCTAATATCCAACCTAAACCTCTCCTGGAGCAGCTTGAGGCTGTGCCCTCTTGTCCTGTCATTGGTTGCCTGGAAAAAGAGCCCAGCCCCTACCTGACTACAACCTCCCTTCAGGCAGTTGAAGAGAGTGATGAGGTCCCCCCTGAGTCTCCTTCAGGCTAAATAACCCCAGCACCCTCAACCTCTCCCTCTAAGACTTTCCCTCTAGTCCTTTCAGCAGCCTTGTTGCTCTCCTCTGGACCCGCTCCAGCACCTCAACGTCCTTCTTGAAGTGAGGGGCCCAGAACTGGACACAGTACTCAAGGTGAGGCCTCACCAGTGCTGAGTACAGAGGGGGATTTACATCCCTACTCCTGCTGGCCACACTATTCCTGATACAAGCCAGGAGCTTAATAAATTAGATTAATCTCTCACATGGATGCTTTTGCAGATATTGAGGCATATTTGTTTAACATGTAGCTTCTAATTACAGATATATTGCAGCTCTGACTTTTTTTACAGTTGCTGGTATGAAAGAGTAGAAAAGCTTTTTGTATATATATCCACACTTCCTCACACAAAAATTACCTATGATGTGTATATGTCATCATATACACGCAAAAAAAAGAGGAGAAGTACTAATGAGAAATTGCCCAGAATCTGGCACTCTGCTTGAAATAAGACTAATGGCTGTATATTTATGAGAGAGAATTTCAATTAGTTTGTCATTTCTATGATTTAAATGGGTAAGTTATCACATCGATTGTATGACAAGAATTCTGATCTCAAAGTCTGGAGAAAATAAGCAATTGTTTTTTGTTACACAGAGCACACCACAGGTACCTGTGAACTGACTTCTTGGGGCAGCCCATTCTGTGGTGGCTGAGGTGTGCACAGGAGTCTGGGTTACAGTGAGAACTTCTGTCTTTGCTTCCCCAGCTCCCTATCTACAAAAACTTTCCAGCTTTTTTTACCTCATTAATGTCACTCTTCTAGCACTTAATTGACATGGGTGTAAATCTTGAGTTCTGGGTGGACTCCTGAGCCCATCTGTCTTGGTTCAGTAAAATGTCACTTTACTACATCAACCACATGAAAGCCTAATAATGGCCACTGTGGAAAGAAGTATATGTGTGTTTTGCAAGACCCTTATGACATTTGAACACAGAAGCATTATCCTGACTGCTGAATCTTTATAACAATATCCGTTCTTTGCAGGACTCCTATCCTGAATGATTTTTTTAATGCAGTTGTATCAAGAAGTAGCTTTTTATTTTATTCATAGAATCATAGAATGGTTAGAGTTGGAAGGGACCTTAAAGATCGAGTTCCAACTCCCCTGTGTGGGCAGGGACACCTCTCATTAGATCAGGTTGTTCAGAGTCTCATCCAACCTGGCCTTGAAAGCTTCCAGGGATGGAGCTTCCACAACTTCTGTGGGCCTGTTCCAGTGTCTCACTACCCTCACACACACTCTCCTGATCTCTAACCTAAATCTCTCTTCTTTCAGTTTAAAGCCATTACCCCTTGTCCTCTCACTACAAGCCCTTGTAACAAGTCCCTCCCCAGCTTTTCTGTAGCCCCTTCAGGTACTGGAAGGCTGCTATGAGGTTGCCCCAGAGCCTTCTCTTCTTCAGGCTTAATAGCCCCAACTCCCTCAGCCTGTCCCCATAAGAGAGGTGCTCCAGCCCTTGGTTCTTTTTAGTGGCCTTCCTGTGGATACCTGTTTTGGTTTGAGCCAGGGTGAAGCTCTTTGCTGATTTTTTTTTTTTCTCTTTCAGTGAGTGGAAAAGGAAACAAAAGGCTTGACTTCCATGATGTCTTAACCTATACTGAAAGCCAAATAAAGAAAATATTATGAGAAGGGAATATTCTGGTTTGCTGATCCTGCCTTTGGTCTAATCTGCTCCCCCATAGTGGGGGGGGAGGCTGCAGACAGTCAGAAGTGACCTTGGTTATTATCAGTCCACTGGAAAAAGTTCACTGGAAGAGAAAAAAAAAATCAGCAAAGAGCTTCACCCTGGCTCATACCAAAACATTACCTACTCTGCCTGGGTTTCTGCAGTCTCTATTCAGCATAGCTCTGTTTTATTAACATCCTGCTGTTTACAAGAGACAGCAACTAACAGATTTTCATTGTGAGCTCTCTTCCTATTGCCTGTATTTACTAATTAATTTTTCTCTTGCTATACAGCACTTTGGGGCTTATGCCTTGTGGACACTGATAATTATTTCCAGGGAAAAGAAGAAAATAAGTTAATGGCACTCTGTAATGTCTGGTTATAAAAATGAATTTCCCCTGCAGTAAGTTTGTTCAAATGGAAGTCTGTACTGGTAATGCTTTCTGAGTTAGTGGTTATGTTGGTGAACATACACAGCAGTATGTGGAATGTACAAATGTATAAATATGTTGATTTTTAATAAAAATATTTTAATTATGTTTCTGTCATTCATTCCGAGCTGTATAAGACCTGGCATGTTGAATGGCCGAGTGAAGGAGAAAGATTCTTCAGTGGTAAACGGAGGATTCGTTGGGTGACTGACAGAGGTGGTCAGATGAAAAGGGTGAATTCAGCAGGTGCAGGCAAAGATTCAGGCAAAGGAGCTACTGCTGTTACAGATTTGAAAGATCTTGATCTGCCTCTGTGTAGCCAAAGCCATCCCTTCTGTGATTAGAGCCGTGGTTTCATGGGGAGTCTGTTCAGTGATGGGTACATGGGCATCCTGGAGCAATACAATGAAGTACTAAAGCATTTTGAGGGGAAGACCTCAAAACAGGGCTGGTGTTGATCTGGGAGCGTTGGCTGGTAGTTGAGAGCTGTAGAAGCAGATGCTCTTCACAGAGGCACCTCTAGGACCAGGTAGAAAGTGAGCTTAACCTTCCCCACTGGGGCACTCCGCAGTAAAAACAACAGTTTAGGGAAAACAAAGATGCAAGTGTTACCAAGGTTGGATGGTATTTATTACTAAACAACCTTAGGAGGATGAAAGAAAAGTTCCTGCCAGATCCTAGCTCATGTCCCTAGGAAAAGGGCATTATTGTATCCCTGCAATGTGGAAATGAGGCCTGCACTTGAAGTAGGGAGCCAATGTTCCTCATCTTCCTCCTCACTGCTCAGGAGTGATGGCCCTGGCTCAGAGCAAGCTTCAGGGCCAAAGGGCCAGGTGTCCCCTCTTCTCACTTTAAGTAGAAGAGGCCAAGGCCATCACAAGTGGCACTATAAGACCCACTGATGATGAAACCTCAGGAAAGGGAGGGTGGTAATGGCTGGGGCTAATCCAGAGAAACTGGTGATGTCTCCAAGGGGAGGTAGCAATGGAGGAGTCATAGAATCATAAAATGTCTTGGGTTGGAAGGGACTTCTAAGGGTCCAACCCCCCTACAATAAGCATGGACATCTCACACTAGACCAGGTTGCTCAGAGTCCCATCAAGCCTGACCTTGAATGTCTCCAGGGATGGGGCCCCCACCACCTCTCTAGGCAACCTGTTCGAGTGATCCACCACCCTCATATTAAAAAACTTCTTCCTAATTCCTAATGTCCAACCTAAATCTACCCTTCTCTAGCTTGAAACCATTACCGCTTGTCCTAATGTTACAGGCCCTTGTGAACAGGTCTTCCCCAGCCGCCTTATAGGCTCCTTTCAGATATTGGAAGGTTGCTATAAGGATGGATAGAATTATAAGAATTATATTTATATATATTTAATTATAAGATTGCAAAGGACAAGCAGAGAAAAGGGAGAAATCTGTGTTTAGGACATGCAGGTGTGACCTGATTCAACTGGTCTTCACTCTGCCTGTGCTTGAATCTTTTCTCCCTGCATCTTCCCTGCCCACGATATTGGGGAAATCCTGTATATGACCAAAATGTACTGAGGATGCCAGCTAGAAAGTGTAGGCAAGTGGTGGTCTTTGGACAATGAGAAATGGGAAAATTGGATGGAATGTCTTTCAGACCTGAAAAAACATTGCTGGAAGGAATTTAAGAGAATGTGGCAGTATCCAGGCAGGAGGGGGAGGAGTGGTCACTGCTAAGTTCATGTGTTGACATGGGCCTGTGCATCCTGAGGGGGTGTGTGTCCTTTGCCTGCTACATCACTGTCTCTCTCACATGCAGTTTGTGGATGTGATGGTTGTCCTGGCAAAGTATAAAGGAGGCAAACCTCACTGAAACCGTGGTTTAACTTTGGCATGAATTAACCTGTCACCTCAATATTTTTTCTGTTCCTGTGCTAAAAATCACTTGGTTCTTTGCATATGCCGTTTAATCATCAGGACTTGCTGTTTGTTTCAAGTTGTGCAAACAATGTTTTCACCTGTCTTTTTTGTTGCTGCATTTTTTAGCCAAAAATAAGTTTGTATAAAGAAATAATATCAGAAAGACAGCTGAGCAGCAGCCACGTCCCAGTTAGTCAGCTTGGTTTTAGTAGCACGCGTGGCTTTGACAGTGTTGCACTGTTGTGGTTTTACTTGATTATCTCAAAGCCAGGTAACAAATGGGAATGTGCCCAGTCTCCAGCTCGGTTTGCACATTAAAAACTCATGGGATGGTCAGAAAGAAAGATGCAGAAGCCAAATTTGTGCATTTTGCCTAGTTCTTCCCCGATTTTCAGCTACTTCTTTGAAACTGCTGGTTAGACAGTTGAGTGGCTCTCATCAGAAGCATAGATCGTATCCTTTATCCTAATTTAAGCACTCTGGGGAGAATCCTGGATGTTTTATGCCTGAGCTCAGCTCAAACCTCTTGGAGCATCTTGGTGCTCAGGCAATAGAGGACAGGGTAAGCTCTCAAGCAGAGGGCTTACCTGTAGGTGCTAGTGACGCTGCAGGCATGTACTGGATGCTGGAGGCAGGTTGTGCAGTGTGGGAACTGTAGTGAAGGGCTCTTGTTTTGAAGTTCAAGTCTGTGTTCACCTGGAAAGGTTTCTACAGCCCTAGAAGGTCTCGTTCATTTGGCTGAAGCAAAGGCTGTGGGTGTGTTGGTGGGTGCTCAGGATGCTCTTACAGAAGGTATTTGGGATGCAAAGGTTGGAGTGCAGCATGATGCTGAAAGAAAGGAATTTGAAAGTTACCACAACAAGCATCTCTTTGTTAGCTCAGCCAGCAGGACATACACCCTGGAGAGCCTGGGTTTGCATTTCCCCAACCATGCATCCAGTCAATGGAGAAAGACAACTCAGAAAGCATCAAGGAAAAGCTGTTGTGGCTTTGGCACAGTGGGATTTCAGCTTGTTTTGCCTCTAGACAGTGGTTAGAAAATGGTCCACACTAATCAGCCAGGTGGCAACTCCTTCCAAGACAAATAATCAATAGAGCATAGCTGAGTTTTGGCAGAAATAAGCCCCAAAGGTTCAGTTCACTGCAACAACTATAGCTGCAGGACAGCATAGGGTCAAAGAGGCCAGGATTGCCAACAGAAAGCTGATGGCTGAACACAGCAGGTTTTCAGTAGGTAGTGAGGCTGATTATAATAGTGCCTAAGAAGGCAATATTAGTCATGAACATTAACATTGCTTGTAATTGCCAATAACCTCTTGAAGATACTGCCTTGTCAACGTGGTACTTGCATTGAGTGGGACCTGGCCATCCCAATGTGTGTTAAAATCCTGGAAAAATTTAGGCTGGCTGGGTTCTCCAGAGACCATGTTGCCCAAGCCCAACTTGAAGTTAAGTTCAACTTGTGTCAGGTTGGTTGTGTTGTTTTAGGCCAGTGCTGACAAGCTTGAAACCAGACTAGGAAAGGTACAAATGTCTTCTGGTCAGCTCTTTGCCAGAGGGAATGTATTACTTAAGCATCCACAGGATTCTGTGGTGGGTGAATGGCTAAGAGGTCCATTTGTCTTAGAGGAATTGTTTGGGGTATTTTTTTAGATATTACAGAAGGACTGAATAAACAGGGAAATTCTAGAAAATAACAAACTGCTTGTGACAGCTTCAAGAGTGTCTGATGCTTCTCTGACCAGAAGAAGTTTATTCACATAAAATGCAATTTCCTTGTGTCTGTTTGAAAGTCACAGACTGCATGCAAAGATGAATCAATCCATTTAGTCCCTGTAACATGCAAGGTTACTCTGCAGTGTCATGCCAGAAAGCATCTAGAGTTTGACAGAAGTATGAAGTTTTTCGACTTGAACAACAAGCAGTTGAAGATGAGGAGGGAGGAGCACAAGATGAATTTGTATCTGCTTTTTCAAAAAATGTTATGCCCTGGGGATTTATATTTGTGAAGCAGAAAGAAGGTTTTAATTTCTGTACTTTTTTGGTCTATCTTTAGGTTTTAACTTGTCATATCTGACTTCAAAGCATCTTCATGGCTTGCTGCAACACACTTATTTGTCAAGCAGGCTTAGTGTTCCTCCTTTAAAACATTCCTGAAAGCTCTTGTCCTGGATAGCAGCTGCTCAGTACATCACCCCTAGATAGTCCAATGCTCATGCCAAGAGCTGAAGTATTTCTGACAGCAGTTGTTCAGTCTGGAATGCTGAATGCCCATAGAATGTGATGGTTAAAATGAAAAACTACATGTAGAGTCCCAAAAAGAATAATTGTCACAAAACAGCTACCCTGACAAACTGGACATTGTGCTCGGGTGGGGGCCTCATTTGATAACCACCTGGACCTTGTTCTTGCAAGGAGAGCCCCTTGTTTGGTAACCACCCTCATAAAGTGGAAACTGTCCTTGAAAGGGGAGCCTTTCCTTTGGCAGCCACCCTGATAAATGGGACACTGTCCTTACTTGATAAGGAGAAGTGGCTGGCAAGAGGAGGCCCGTGGAGGCACAGTGCCATCTTGCGAAAGACCACTTTCCTGTTTAAGGACAGAGCACATGTGTGACAATAAAGATCATTGCTCGGTCAACCCGGATGAGGGGGGCAAAGTGATCACCTGTGCCCCACCAACTCATTTCCAGAACAATCCCAAATCCAACACTGAGTCTGCGAAGAGCAGGCTGAGCCTCACCAGGAGAGGCGGGGCCAGGTGCCATCAAAGAGGCAGACTCAAAATGCTCGGGGTGCACACCCACCATCCACGGACCACAGCATCATGCTGAGATCGTCACTGGATCCAAGGGTGGTGATATCTTTCCTATCCACTCTTTCTTTATCTCTGCCTCTCTGCCGCTCTTCATCTCTCTCTCTCTTTCTAACCTTCTTCTTGGCATATAGGGGTACCACCATTTCTGATTTTGCTATGTTTTTCCTGCTGTAACCTGTTGTTTTGAGAGGACCGTTTTGCTAAGTTCTGCTAGTTGTAATCTGTTGCTTTGAGAGTGATATTGTTGTATGTTTCCATTGACAAGCTTTATAATCTTAATCTTAACTAAAGGTGTGTTTTGTGAAAGCCTCCTGGGTAATGGTCTTACTCCTAGAGTACCGCGCAGCATATTCCTGAGCTTAATCTCGCCGAATGGGTTGTTAAAAGAGATGTTTATATTTAGTTTGGAGCCCCAGATCTGGGGAGCCATGACCACTTTGTGGGATGTGAAAGTGCTGTACCCACTTTGTGGGATGTGATAGCGCCGTACCTACCTTGTGGGACGTGAAAATGCTGTGCCCACCTTGTGGGACATGGTAACGCCGTGCCCACCTTGTGGGACGTGAAAGTGCCATGCCCACTTTGTGGGTTGTGACACTATAAACTAAAGGAATCTCAGTCCCAGAGGTGGTAGGAACTCTCTTGTTAAGCTGCAGTTGATAAATACCTTGATAACCTACACTTTTGGCTTTCACACCTGCTTAATACCAAGTCACTTACAACTGTGCATAGTGTTTCATACAAATAATCACTTGTGCTGATAACTTTCCTGCCCATGGAAGGAAAAATGAAAAGACTTTCTTGATTGAAGCCATGGTGTGATAGGATTCGAAGGCAGACAGGAAGAACTGCAGGGTCTTTTTTCAATGCAAAAACCGCCAAAAGCACCAAGACGGCTCTGAATACAAAAGCCAGGCTTCAGAAAATCGTGAGCTAGAACAATTTTAAAATGGAAAAAATTCATGAGTTGGGTAGAGAAAAAGTGTTAAAGATCTGCACGCAAATCCACCTTGTGTCTTTCCAGGTCTGGTTTTGACTTCTTGTTAGGCTTCAGAACAGACTTTGGTGGCTTCCTAAATTGCGAAATCCCCTACCCACCAGTAAAATCCCAGAAAATAAAAATAAAGTTAAAATAAACAGAAGTTCCTGACTACATTAAACAGTGTCGTATTAAATTGGGGTTGTTTAGCCTGGAGGAAAGGAGGCTGAGGGGAGACCTTATTGCTCTCTACAACTACCTGAAAGGTAACAAGCAACTGCACAAGAGGAAATGGCCTCAGGTTGTGCCCGAAGAGGTTTAGGACATTAGGAAAAAGTTCTTCACTGCAAGCTCTGGAACAGGCTGCCCAGGGAGGTGGTTGAATCACCATCCCTGGAGATGTTTAGTGTAGATGTGGTGCTTAAGAACAGGGTTTAGCACTGGGCTCAGTAGAGTTAGGGTAATGGTTGGACTTGATGATCTTAAAGGTCTTTTCCAAACGGAACAAATCTGTGATTCTGTGATTTTGTAAATAAAGAGAAAAGCTGTGCTCTAACACAAGAATTCAAGGTCTCTTAACTTGGCAACAGTATCTTTTCCATTTTGTGTTGAAATGTTTTCATACACCTGCTGTTCTAATGAAGTATCAATGGTGAAATGTTGTCTTTAATGGTTTTACTAGGGAAACAATGTCTCTTAAGTCAACTTACTGTTTTAATACTGAGAGGAGTCTGAAGGTTTTTGTAAGCAGTTCTGCCAAACTCTGTCCAGCTCTATCATCTGCAGAAGTCTGAGGAAGCCAAGGGGACAGCCCTGCTGCATGTGGGTTGATATAATGCAATTAATAGCAAGTGATGATTCAATGCAAAATGAAAGTCTCAGACAAGATCTCCTGAATGAAAAATTGTGAATCCTTAAGATATCCTTGTCTTCTGAACAGAAGGAAATGAAGTTGAACCTGGTATAAGTTTTGCTTCATTTCACTCTCTAGTAGCAAGATTTGAGCTGAGAGCAATGGGGTGAAGAGTGACTGCTTAACTGCTGAACTAATTTTACAGGGATGATTTGTGAAATACCTTCAACTTCATTCCTTCATCTCCAAACCCCCAAACCAATAACCCCTCCCTAGCAGAGTATGATGGATATTTGGCTGATGTGCAGGGAGCTGGGCTGTGCCTCAGTTTGTATGGCCAAGCCCCTCTGGATCTAGCCTGAGATCCTGTCAGCAGGGTGACAGAGTAGTCAGTAACATTTGCTAATAGAGGTGACAACCATGTCTTAATTGTCTTGTTTCTTTCAAGCCAGCAACATAATATTAAATCACTGAAGCTACCCAGCCTGTTTATGTGGTTGTCTTAATTTCGTAGCATTTTTCTGAAGAAAACCTTGTGGGTTGTTTGGGGTTTTTTTACCCTAATATTTTGATGGTGAAGTTCATGCCAGTTTTGGCAGCAAATTTCGTGGGCTGTGGGTTTTTGACTCATTCAGGCTGACCTCCACCTTTTTTTAGGAGGTATGCTGAGGGAGGGTGGAGGAAAAGCTAAGTGCTATCCTATTTTCCCATCATTATCATGTTCTACCCAGATACTTTAGTTCTGGCCCCTAAGTGTTGTGTGCTTCCTGCAGCGTGGGGTCAGACCCATCACAGAAAACTTATAAAATGTCTTATTCGGGTAGTCCCAGCAATGGAAATAATAATTAAAAAAAGCCCAGTAACTTTGGTAAGCTCATTTTATCCATCATTGCCTGCCATTGTTTTACACAACCGTCCTCCTGCTGTTGGAGCACTGGGAATGCTCTGCCATGCAAAGAGCTTTTTTTCCCTGTTCTTTGTAGCATTTGAGGGAAAGAAAACTGTAACTGAGGTAGAAGAGGGCCTCGTTTCTCCTTGAATGCTGACATGCTCTCAGTGAGGTGATGGTGGTGGTGCTAAAACTGTGCCCCTGCTGATGGAATTTTCCAGTAGGCAATATACCCACACTGTAAAGAAAGCAGGCAGCATCAGTATGAGTCCTGGACAGTAAAACTTTGCCTGCTACAGGTCCCCAGTGCTGTGGAGAGAGAGAACCAGCTCCAGTACTCTGGTGGGCATCTAAGTTGGAGGCAACCATACCACATCCTCAGCTGCGCAGCAAACCATGCTTTCACTCAGCCTTTTCTGATGGAGGCTTTCTTTCAGCTAAGTCCAACAGCAGGTGGGAGGCAGGGCACCCAATGGGAGACCCAGACAACAAGGACACTGCACTTCTTAAAGCTCACTGACAAAGAAATGCACCGAAGACCAGTTCAAACTTCAGAGTCCTGCACCCTACAGCAGAGCAATAGAGACAGTATAATTAATAAAAAAAGAAGATTGACTCACAGCATCCAGCCTACTTGGTGATGCTCCCAGACAACTGCTCTTACACTGGCCCTGTTTGCTCTGTCAAATTACCCATCCTGGCCTCAGGAGCAACACATTTCTGCTTTTTCTGATGGTACCAGTAAAGGTCACCGAACAAATCCACAGAATCCAAAGAAGATTGACAGCTTTATCTTTTGCAGCATAAAAAGGTGCATGCCACATGGTTATAATGGTATTCAAGTCCGTGCTTGTCTCTCTACATGCTTTCTTACAAGAAAATTTTAAAACCTGTGTGTATGCTGTCCAGAAGATGGATACATTTTTCCTCTAGTGTAATAATGGAGAATAATTTTCCAGCCTTAGCTAGTGTGAAAAAGAGCACTGACAATGTGCACTACCAAGAAGTCCCTCTTCTTCCTCCTTGCTCCTCATTCACATTTGGAGCATTTCTATAATGTTTGCTGTCTCTCATTGAAGTATTTTAAAGTGTGTGATCTGTGCTCATGCAAGTGCTGTTTCTGCATACTCATCACATAAAGCTGATTAATTCACCCTTTCTAAAATTATGCACACTGCATCAATATGATATCTAGTGTTTCACCTCTTAAATAATGTTTTAAAAAAGGTCACATTACATTCTTCCATTAATGGTACTTAAGAAACATTGAAAAAAAACCCACATTCACAGAAAATGTCACAGATCTCATCCAAGTGGCCTGAGCTCACAAGCCTGAGTTGAAAAACAAACCTGTCCCTGAATAATTTCAGTGTTTAAAGTATTCATATTTACTATATAAGGTTCAGCACAATCAGATCCACTTTTACACATTTGAATCAAGAGACCAGCTACAACAGAGCAAAACTCCCAGGAGTGTCTTATGCCCAGTCAGTGTGCACAAGCAACAAGAAAGGCAAGGAGAGAGAGAAACACCCCAGAGGAAAACTGAGGAAGCAATCAGCACCATGTGCCTTAGCAGGTAAAGTAAGAAATGGCATTAAAAAAATCAGAGATAAGGCTGGCAGGGGCTGACAGAATGGGGAAAGGAGCAAAAGCCAAGGCAAAAACAAAAATAAGGAAAAATAAGTTTATGCAAGTACCCCCCAGTGGCCTCTCAAGTTTTAGGACTACCCTTCTGACTGGAGACACACACATGTGCTACTGGGACTTTGGGACTGTTGCCCCTAGGAATTGAATGAGATCTCTGTCCTGCTGCTCTCCTCCTTGCCTCCCCTTGGCTCATTCCTCCTGCAAGGCCCACACTGCTCTCTCAAATGCAGTGGTTCTCAGTTGACTCCAGCCTCTCTGAGCTGGTTGCTGGAAAGGGCCAGAGACTACATTGAGACATTTCTTTGTACTACCACAGCAGCACTATCTCAGCAATATGTCAAAGCTTTACCAGGCAGATTCATTAGAAAGGTGACTTATTTACAACTTCAAGTATATACAAAAAGGACACTAATGATCATGAAACTGACTTAATGCCATTTAATTGCTGCACCTGTACCAAAAGGCAGGAGGAAAAATATAATTAAACTCCAGAATTAGAGAGACGGAGAAAAACAGTCTAATAATAGCTGCTTCACCAATAAACATAAAGGTTATAAGTGGAATCCCCAGAATTTCAAAGTCAAAATAAATTTGTAAAAGTGAAAAGGTTAGAGGCAGAAAAAATAATAATCAGGCAGCAAAAGGTAAATAATCCATTAATCGCGCACATCTGCTGAAGCAAGGGAGGGAACGGGATGCTCGTCTGGTGGCAGAGCAGTGGCAGCAGCACCGGGCAGCAGCCAGCCCTGCCTGCCCTGGGGCAGCACCTCTGCCTGCAGCTGCCCTGCTCCATTGCCTGCCACCAGGAGCCACCACTGACACAGAGTAATTAGACACACTTCCTATAGGAAGCGCTGCACTAAGCAAGGGAGAAGCATCTGAGACGAAACTCAGCGGGTTGTGGCTGGGCATCTGCCTGTGGAAAATCGTGCACAACTGCAACCATAGAATCATAGAATCATAGAATGTATGGGGTTGGAAGAGGCCTTTAAAGGTCACCTAGTCCAGCTCCCCCTGCACTGCACAGGGATTTTGTTGACTAGATCAAGGTGCTCAGAGCCCCATCAAGCCTGACCTTGAATGTTTCCAGAGATGGGGTCTCCATCACCTCTCTGGGCAACCTGTTCCAGTGCTTCACCACCATCATGATAAAGAACTTCTTCCTGATCTCCAGTCTAAATTTACCCTGCTCTAGTTTAAGGCCATTGCCCCTCGTCCTATCGCTACACACCCTTGTAAACAGTATCTCCCCAGCTTTCATGTAGGCCCCTTCAGGTTCTGGAAGGCCACTATAAGGTCTCCCCTGGAACCTTCTCCTCTTCAGGCTGAACGACCCCAACTCTCTTAGCCTGTCTTTGTTGGAGAGGTGCTCCAGCCCTCTGATCATTTCTGTGGCCCTTCTCTGGACTCATTCCAATAGATCAGTATTCCTCTTGTGTTGAGGACTCCAGGACTGGACACAGTACTCCAGGTGGGGTCTCACAAGAGCAGAGAGGGAGAATCACTTCCATCGACCTGCTGACCATGCTTCTTTTGATGCAGCCCAGAATGTGACTGTCCCTCTGGGCTGTGAGTGCACATAGTTGTGATGGTGAAAGCTGCAGGCAAAGGAGTGTTAGCCAGCCTTGTAACCACTGACGTGGCAGCTTCACTTCATCACCAATCCTTTTCCACTTCCTTGCTGCAAAAAAGAAAATAGGCAGGGCCCTGACATGAACGAAAAAGAAGGATGTTGTCTTTTTGTTTAGATTAAAAGTTTAAGGCAGCTTGCCTCATTTACTCTGGATAAGTTTGGGCTTTAGGTCTGTACAGACCATTAATGACCAAAATGCTTTTAGTTCTTTGGAATGTGTCTGAGCCTCGACCTGCTGTGGGTGTGCAGTTTTAGCCAGCCAACATATCAGCCTGACTCTCTGAGAGATGGGGGTTCACCACATGGAAGCCCCTTAGCTTTATGAGGTGCTGCCAGGCAGTCATGCTGCTTTTTTTTTTAGGGAATGGGGTGGAGATGCTGGCAGTTCCTCCAACATCTACATGAGTAAGGACAAGGCTTCTATGTTCACAAGATTAAAAGCTTGTGAACCCAGCAGACACTAGAGCAAACTAAAACTGGGGCAGCAGTTCTTACAGGATAGTTTTAATACCTGGAAAATGCCCAGTACCCACTGCATATAGTGGCTATGGCATTTCTGCAGTAGTTGAAGCCAAGCAAGAAAACATGGATGGACCTGGAGCTGTAGCAGCTTGCTGGCAGAAGAGTTGAGGCCACACACTTTCAGCTGGAGAAACCAAAATCCATCCCAGGCAACCACTGAAGCCTACTTTGATTCACATAGAAGGTGTGTATATTTGGGGAGGGACTTTTTGCAAGGGCTTGTAGTGAGAAGAAAAGAGGTAATGGTTTTAAACTGAAAGAGGAGAGATTTAGGCTAGAGATCAGGAGAAAATTCTTCAGTGTGAGGGTAGTGAGACAGTGGAACAGGCTGCCCAGAGAAGTTGTGGAAGCTCCATCCCTGGAAGCTTTCAAGGCCAGGTTGGATGGGGCTCTGAGCAACCTAATCTAGTGGGAGGTGTCCCTGCCCATGCAGGGGGGTTGGAACTAGATGATCTTTGAGGTCTCTTCCAACTCTAAGCATTTTATGATTCTATGATTCTATATTTCCCAGAGTTGTCTTTAGACCACTTTTTCCCTGATAGTAACTCACATTAGGACACTTTGCCTGCTGTTCTTTTATGGTTACTTATAAGCTGAAGGGTCTCACAGAATCACACAGAATCACAGAAAGGCAGGGGTTGGAAGAGACCTCTAGAGATCATCTAGTCCAATGCCCCTGATAGAGCAGGATTCGCCTAGAGTAGATTACACAGGAACATGCCCATATGGGTTTTGAACATCTCCAGAGATGGAGACTCCACAACTCCCCCTGGGCAGCCTGTCTTGAAACACGTGATACACGTGTCTCTAACCTGGATTGAACAAGTTGTGCTTGTCCCAGACGTTCACACCTTTCATGCTCTTCATTAGAAACCTCTGCTGTCACAATAATTTAGCCAAAGTAGTCAATTTAGTTAATTTTTAAAAGCTGTCACTTTAGTCCTTTTAATTTTCTTTTAAAAATTTGGAGTTTAGTGTATGAACATCCTAGGTGTCGAAAGAGTCAAAATTAAAAAGAGATTTAGCAAACTTCAGGTACAGGCAGGAATGGCAGAAAACAGCATCTACAAGACATAAGTAGGTAACTTTCAAGCCAGAAGGACTCTAGGAAGAGCATAAGATTGATTCAGATCCAAGAGAGGTAAACTAATGGGAAATATGTTATAGTAAGTTACTATATGTAGCTACTCAGCACTGCAAAGTTCGCTATTCCCGATGAGTTTAACATCAAGGAGTGGATCATGTTGCAAGGCCCAGAGTCTACTTTCAAACAAGGAAAGCATTGTGGCTTCTGAGGTCTCCTTCAACATTTTTGGCTTTTCACAGTTTAAGAGACATTGAAAAGGTTAAAGGTTTTCTGAGGAAACTTGTTTCAGAGGATGAGACACAGCTTTTTTTCTACAGGGTACGTGGAGTTGAGCATTGCAATGACCTGCGGAGGCATGAATGTGTTGGCTTTTGACACAAATTTATCAGCTCTCCCCCTGTCAACTTGTATGGAAAAATGCCAGTGGGCAAACATTTTTCAGATCTGTGGAGCCAACAGACTCCAGCTCTGCTTCAGGATTCAGCACAGCATTGTCTGTCCTCACATGGCACAGGGACGAACAGGCACCTTAAGGGAAGCTCTCCTGCACCTCACTGCCTTCATCTGGGAACAGCTGCTTCCCTGACACAACAGTCACAGAATCATAGAATTGTTTTGGTTGGAAAAGACCCTCAAGATCATCGAGTCCAACTGTTAACTCAGCACTGCCAAGTCCACCGCTAAAACATGTCCCTAAGCAGCACATCTACATGTCTTTTAAATACCTCCAGGGATGGTGACTCCATCACATCCCTGGGCAGTCTGTTCCAGTAACTGACCACCTTTTCAGTAAATACGTTTTTCCTAATACCCAATCCAAACCTCCCCTGGCCCAACTTGAGGCCATTTCTTTGTGTTCTATCAGCTGTAACTCAGGAGAAGATACCAACCCGCACCTCGTTACAACCTCCTTTCAGGTAGGTGTAGAGAGTGATAAGGTCTCTCCTCAGCCTCCTTTCCTCCAGACTAAAACAACCCCAGTTCCCTCAGACGTTCCTCATAAGACTTGTGCTCTGGACCCTTCACCAGCTTCATTGCACTTCTCTGGACTCACTGCAGCACCTTGTCCTTCTTGTAGTGAGGGGCCCAAAACTGAGCACAGTCTGTGTCGCTGCATCCCTGAACGGTAACTGCCAGGCAGGCACTGAAATGGGAGGTATCTGTTGAAATAAGACAATTTATTTTACACTGCTCTGTACCAGAGGTGTGTGGTCCACCGAACCTTTTGGGTGTACATTTTGGTCACCCCTTCCTTGTTGTCTTTCCTGAAGTGGTCCTAAGGGTGTGAAGGAATGGTTGTTCCTGCTCATTTCAATAGGATGTAGTGTCTTGGCTCAAGGTACACAGTCATCATGATGCTCAGTTCAATTCGTGTTCATGTGCTTTGCCTGGCAGCCTAACACACTGAGAGATACCCAGTTCTGAGAACGTTTTCTAAATCATGTATTCTGTTTTTTCATGTCAGAGGTGACAAGATAACACCAAAAGTAGAGATCTACTGATGTAATAAGGCAGAAAAAAGTTACCAAAAAAAAAAGGAATGATATTGAACAAAGAGTGAAATCAGGTGAATACCATATGACATTTACAAAAAACCTTCCTCATGCCTATTTTTTGATCTAAACTCATAATAAGAGGGCTGACCTCTTTGTGGGATCTTAATGCTGAGATGCACACAGAGCCCTGATTTAGCAAAGCACTTACCTACACAGAAAAACAGTATGAAATTACAGTGCTTTGATAACACTCATGGAGATTTTGCTGGAAGGGAGGTAAAGACTTGGACTTGGGAAGGGAAAGGAAGGCCTTTGGCATAAGAGCAGTCAGTGCTTTTTCCTGCAGAGAGCATTCCCTTCAAGTACTTTGAGCAATGCAAAATAAAACCTTTTTAATCTCAAAATTCCCTGGACTCCTGAAACACAAAAAATGTGAGGTGGATTTTTAAGCTAGTCACTGTGCCTGAAAGACATGTAGGGAGCCATTGAGAACTATTTGAGGGAACAGTTCCAGCTTTGGACTGCAAAGTAAACAAAAAGAACATCAGATATACTTCAGGGTGAAGAAGGAGTTCGGTAGCTCTCCCTGGACTCTCACACTACAGAGACACATTCCTGGGCAAAAGCATAACTCCACCACAGGAACACCTAATGGCTTATTCAAAGGTGCACAAAAGTATCTTTAAGAGAACTTTACACTTTTTTGTGCTAGGACTAAGAATTCTGCAAATGTATCAAATTAATTTATGACAGTTAATTTAGATCCCCTCATACTGCACACAGACATAACTGTTCTCAGCCTGACTCCTGGATACTTTCCTTACCATTCTTTAAGAGAGATCATACTGTCCAAATTGAAAGCTCCAAAGAAGCTTCATTTCTATCTCATATATTAAACAATAATATATAAACAGAAGATACTTGCATTTATCAACATTTCAGGTTCAGTTATAATGCAAGCAGGTATTACTTAAAAAGCCATCTTAATTATTTTTCAAATAGAAAAAAACTTGCTCAATTTTAAAAAGTTGATATAGAAAACTGTAATAATGTAATAATCAGCTTCAAAAACAAAACAAAACAAAACACAGACATTTTCTCAAAAACCAAACCTCTCCAGTTGCTTTTTTTCTTAGAATTAGCATTGGTGTACTAAGCTAGATCTCTTTTACAGAGAGGTGAAACTATAGGGAGTAATCATTAACCAGAAGCAAAAAAGACTTTGAATTGAAGATTCAGAATAAAAAGTATTCAAATCTATTAAAAAAACAATTGGAGCAGACAGACCTGAGAAACAGTTACAAATGCCAGTACTACAAAGCCAATGGGGTAACATTTAGAACTACACTCTGCTGTAGGGTGGTAGGATGGCAAAGTCACTGCAGAGAATATGGAGGGGGGGGGGGCAAGAAAAAAAAGAAAGGAAAAAAAAAAAGAAAAAAAAACCAGGAAAAGCCAAGGAATTGCAACAGCCATGTTTTTCCTGCAAGGCTCAGAAGCCAACTTCATAAACTGCTCCCGTGCAGGGAAGCAGCAAAATGGGACTGTATAGGTTCGATGTGCTGCTTCTGCTGCTATGAAGACAGGCTGAGGGAGTTGGGGCTGTTCAGTCTGGAGAAGAGAAGGCTCCAGGGAGACCTTATAACAGCCTCACAGTACCTGAAGAGGCCTACAGGGCAGCTGGGGAGGGGCTTTTCACGAGGGTGTGTAGTGATAGGACAAGGGGTAATGGTTTTAAACTGAAAGAGGGGAGATCAGGAAGAAATTCTTCACCATGACGGTAGTAAGGCACTGGAATAGGCTGCCCAGGGAGCTTGTTGTTCCCCCTCCCTGGGAATGTTTAAGGCCAGGTTGGATGAGGCTTTGTGCAGCCTGATCTAGTGTGAGGTGTCCCTGCTCCTAGCAGGGAGGTTGGAACCTGATGATCTTTAAGGTCCCTTTCAACCTTAGCCAATCCGTGATTCTATTATTCTATGATGTTGTGTGTGTTCCACTTAGCAACAAACTAAACAGAAAAAGTGTGGTGAATTTCTTTACCAGAAATCTGCTTTTCACTGAACAAAATCATTCAAAGGACTGAGAGTTCAGAATAACTAAAGTAACATGGAGGCCTTTTTTCTTAGAATTTTTTTTCTGGATTTTTATCACCACATGTCAAAAGCAGCTTATATCATTAATGTTGTAGCAGAAGCTTGTTTCCATGGTGCTTTACTAGTACACAGCCACAATAATTTTATATGTAACTATTTTCTAAGCCTACTCCCGTATCTGTGTGAACACACAGCAAGTCTCTTCTGGTAACCTCTCCTAGCTCCATTAACTTTGCACTCTTTCCTGTCGCTTCCCCCAAAGTCCTTTACCTCTGATGCAAATAATTCCCAGTGAAAGATGGCCTATGCTCAAAACTGGCTTCTCATCCCTGAATAAGGGCCCATGCAAATTAGATGCTCAGCTGAGTAAAATCCAACTTGCTAAATATCAGTAAAATTAAGTCATGGAAACAGACCCCTATAACCTGCTTTTGCTTTTAACCACCACTTGTCAGACATGATCAAAACAATAGCAAATTAGTTTTAGAAAAAGAAAAAAAAAAACCACAACCCTGACAGGCCGAAGATACTCAGGCAATATTCAAATGAACCACTTAACCTTTTGGTACTAAAAGCTTCCTGCACTAATGAAACATTAGTCATTAACTCAATGTGCTTTGTTAAATATTAGACAAGAGCACACATTCAATTTAGCACTCACGTATACTTAGCAACAAAGAGCCATCTGTGTTGACTTCAGTCTCCAGCATGGGAATGTGAATGTGCTGTGAATGGCACTCCAGCCTAGTGTATGGGGAAAGATACACAACAGCCAGTACATCATGGGGAAAGGTGATCAGGAAAGGAGAATAATCCTGTTTATGAGGGTTTTTTTCTTCACTGAAAGGGTTGTCAAGCGCTGGAATAGGCTGCTCAGGGAAGTGCTGGAGTCACCATCCCTGGAGGTATATAAGAGATGTGTTGCTTATGTTTAGTGGTGGATTGGGCAGTGCTAGGTTAACGGTTGGACTTGATGATCTTAGAGGTCTTTTTCGACCAAAACAATTCTATGATCATGATTGCCCCATCCTGTGCAAGCACAGAGGAGAACTGAAGTAAAAGGGCTCCACCCAGCTAGCAGACAGACAAGGAAAACTCTGCCCAAAGTAGGGCATTGTCCATGCTGTTTGCATGGTTTCATGAAGGAGTTGCAGCACCTCACTCCTTAAACCAACAGATTCAATTCCCTAGGTCCCTAGATGGCACAAGCATCACAACTGAAATGGTGCTGGCATAAGCCCCTGAAACATTGACTCAGGGGCACTGGAGAGAAGAAGGTGTAGAGAACAGTGACTTTAAAATATATACGCAATTAAGCATGTGGAAAGAAAGGCTGCATGAGTGGGACCTATATGTAAAGTGTGCTGAATTCCTTCCTGAGTGAAGGAAAAAAAAGGAAGGTTAGATTTGTCTGTCAAAAATTCATTTTTGCTTTCTTGTGTTCAATCCAGAAAAATGCAGTGTTCTCCCCTTCCCCACTGGCCTTTCCTAGCCCTCCCTGTATCCCCCTTCACCTTGACTGAAGTTGACAGTAGCTAATGTCACTGGGGTTTTGCAGATTCTCTGACATTTGGTATGAGGGATGAAACATCCTGACAGACCTCTGCTGGTCACCCGACAAGCACAGATGTTAGCCCAGAGCACAGCACGTAAGCAGATCCTCAAACAAAGTTTCTTCAAAATACCTGAGTAGGAATTTGATTTACTGCATGATAAAAATTTCAAGATGAGCTTCTAAGCTGTAAACCAGTCAGTTTCTTCATTTTCAACTTGCATATTAATACACCCATGAGTTCATGCTAAAACAAGGACACTGTTTGGCCAGCATTATGCGTATTTCAATTGCCTGAAATTTTTCTTCTTGTTCCACAAGAATTCAGAAAGTGCTTTAGACAGCTCCTGACCAAGAGATAGTAGAAGTGTCATCTTGTTTACCTTTAATGATGCTGCTCTGAGCAAGGTCAACTATTTCGTATTGTTCTGTCAAGGAAAGAAGACATATAAGAAATAAGATCTGAAAGTTTTCAGGCCTTCTGGGAAGCCTCCCTGTAAGGATCACTACAGCAGAAAAGTCTCACCAGGAACAGCAATGAAAACATGTGGTAAGAAAAAAGAAGTTTTACAGCATAAATTTATATTTTCAGCTGTTTCAAAGTCCTTCAGGCTCAGAGAAATGCTTTTACATCTTCCACTGAGCCCTATCGAGGGCTTCTCATCAGCACTTGAAAATTGAAGGTGTTCTTTAGCTTTATAAGTTCCTTATTTGCAACATGTATCTAGTCCCATATATATCTTGGCCCATACTGAAGTAGTTCATATTCAGACTACAACACAATTCAGTTTCTGAAAGCCAGCTGGATTTTACCAACAAAATCCCTCTACTGAGAGCCATGACTTCTACATATTTGGGGTTTCTGTATGAGCTAGTTGCTTCCATCTTTCCAAGGACAAGGATGATCTCTACTAAATCTTGGAAAGTCTACAGAAACCCTGCAGAGGTGAATCATAGGAGTCTTCAGCTGGTGTCTTCTACTTCTGCTGAAAGACACCAGACAGAAACACACATGTTAAGAAAAATTGAAAAACAGCAAAAGAAGATTAACTACCACTTGTCCTGAATCTCTTAGTACAAACATTTTTTTCAACTACTTCTGGACAATACTGGCTGCTTAAAGTCACCCTTGCCAGCCACAGTGAAGAGCTGAGAATACAGTAAATGCCAAAATGTAAAGCTGAACAGCCCTTATCAATCATACATTATGATATGATGATAGTGCTTCTTCTGAATTGTTCCATTAGAAGAGCAATTCCTAGGGGAAACAACCTGGTTAGCAGTCAAAATATTAGGAAGACTTCTTAGTACATGCTGCCTTTAAAAGTCTACCACAATAGCTATAGAGATTGCACATACATAGAATTAAAAAATACCTGAACAGTTTTATTCTCACATCTGTATCTAACTCAGTTTAACTTAAAAAAATATATCTACATTAGTAAAGTATAGGCCAACTGAGCAAATGGGGCAAAAGACATAATTTTAGGAAGTCTTCATGGTTTTGGCCAATAATAAATAGTTGTGTTAAAGGTAACTAGCAAATGAATTGGTAACTGAGGATACATGTGTGTAATGAGAAATATGAGCAGGCACTAGCCTTAAGAATGAGAAGTTGTGGAAATACCAACCCTACTTCAGTCATAGCAGTGCAGTTGCATGGTCTGGAGACTGGATTTCTGACCTCAAACAAATTTTAATCCTAAAGGTTGCACTTAGGTGAGAAATGAGCAGAGCAGGTTTTAAGAACTAACATGACCTCATACCTACAAGCTATTTGGGTTATGGTAACTGGTTTTACAGATGCTCGAGTCCACAATATGACATAAAGCTATGACAATAGCACACAGAATAATGGAATAATGGAATTGTCAGAGTTGAAAGGGACCTCTAGAGATCTAGTCCAACTCCCCCCACTAAAGCAGGATCACTGATAGCACATTACTCAGGACTGCATCCAGGTGGGTCTTGAATATCTTCAGAGAAGGAGACTCTACAGTCTCCCTGGGCAGCCTGTTCCAGTGCTCTGACATCCTCACTGTAAGGAAGTTTTTCCTCATATTTAAATGGATCTTCCTATGTCCCAGCTTGTGCCTGTTGCCCCTTGTCCTGTCACTGGGAACTACTGAAAAGAGTCTGGCTCCATCCTCCTTGCACCCACCCTTTAGATACTGAATTAGAGACTTAAGGATTAGATTTGCTAAGCCTATATGATACTGAATAGTAGAATCTGTTAATGTCTGTTAGAGACATTGTGTTGAATTAGGATGTGTCTTGCCTGCGAGCCCAAGAAACAGGATCCAGATGAGGCTGTGTTTGTGCCTGTACATCAGCCAACCTGCCAGAATGATGGACTCAACCAGCCAGAATAAGGAATGACATGACCCAGCACAGCAAAGAAGACTACACACCTTCCTCCAAGAGACCCCTGCCCACAACCAGGGGATGACACTACACTAGTGGGAGGGACAATATTATAATGGGTTCTTGGATTATTATAATGAGTTCCTAGAAATAGTTTGCATAACCCAGCCTATTCCTTTGTGAAGTAATGTATATACATATTCTAAAGTGAATAAATATGTACTGCCCTTGTCCATTGGTGTGTATGGAGGAGCGATCCCCTGCACACCCAACGCTGCAATAAAGAATGCCTGCTTTATAGCTTCTCAGGGCCATAGAGTCTTTTTCCTCGTGTCAATACTCATAGGCATTAATAAGGTCTCCCCTCAGCCTTCTCTTCTCCAGGCTGAAGAGTCCCAGCTCTCTCAGCCTTTCCTCATAAGAGAGATGCTCCAGTCTCCCAGTCATCTTTGTTACCCTCCGCTGGACCCTCTCTAGTAGTTCCCTGTCTCTCTTGAACTGGGGAGCCCAGAACTGGACACAGTATTCCAGATGTGGCCTCACCAGGGCAGAGTAGAGTGGGAGAATAACCTCTTCCAACCTACTGGCCACACTCTTCCTTATGTACCCAAGGATTCCACTGGCCCTCTTGGTGGCAAGGGCACATTACTGGCTTATGGATAATTTACCATCTACCCAGACTCCCAGATCCTTCTCTTTGGAACTACTTTCCAGCAGGTCCACCCCTAAACTATATTGGTGCATGGGGTTCTTCCTCCCCTCATTAGGTTCCTCTCTGCCTAGCTCTCCAGCCTGTCCAGGTCACACTGGCTGGCAGCACAGCCCTCTGGAGTGTCAGCCACCCCTCCCAGTTTGATATCATCAGCAAACTTGCTGAGGATACACTCTGTCCCCTCGACCAGGTCATTAATGAATATGTTGAACAAGACCGGACCGAGTATTGAACCCTGGGGGACACCAGTGGTTACAGACCTCCAACTTGACCCTGCTCCATTAACCACACAAACCTAACCAAGTTCAGAAATGCAAATATTGAAGTTCAGTAGCAAAGACAGCTCAGATCCCAACAGATTTCTCTGCTACCTGCAGATCTCCTCTCCTTTTTGTAAAAAAGAAGAGCAAAGCTGTACAGGGTGGTTCTTGCCTACAAGTGTGCTGCAGAGAGTGATGCCAGGGAGTCTGAAGACAACATCCCTCTGCATCATTACCAACATCTAATGCCTTGGTGAGATCTCAGGGGGCATTGCCAGTCTAAAGTGTAAGATCTGGTCAGGGAGTCTCAGGAGTGCAAATACTAAGGCTTGGAAACAAAACATGGCACCACCATGGCAGAGTGCTGTTAACAGCACTACTGTGGGACATTGCTGGTTAGAAAATGTGGCTGCTGTCCTACCACTGGCCCTCTTCACAAGTGTGTTATTTCAAGCAAGAGGAGTTAATTGGAATTCTGTTTTGTTACTGAGTTTCTGGGTATTTTCTCCATTTGAAAAATAAACACTCTCTGCCTTACTCTACAGCACCCTCACTTGGAGTCTCCCTCAGAGGCTCCAAAACCAAGTTTTTAAGTCTGCTGGCAACTGCAAAGTTAATTGCTTTTCTCACCCAACTTGCAGAGCATTATTTCTGTTATTAATTCATATTCATGTGTAATACT
Source organism: Hemiprocne comata (assembly GCA_020745705.1). Classification (NCBI taxonomy): domain Eukaryota; kingdom Metazoa; phylum Chordata; class Aves; order Apodiformes; family Apodidae; genus Hemiprocne; species Hemiprocne comata. The sequence continues at coordinate 149,833,615 of CM036586.1, read as the reverse complement.
TGCAGAAGGGCCTCCCTTTATCTGCCCTTGCTAACCCAGAGCTCAGTGCTGTTTCCCCATCCCACCATACCTGTCAGACTGCCCTACATACTGCTCCTGAGTACCAGTTTCGGCATGGAGCTGCATTTCCATGGGGACTCTCCATCCAGCACTTCCTGGCTCCTTTCTGAAATTCCTGTTAAAAACTGCAAGCTGACATTAGATTACAGCAATCATTGCTGTAATCATTGCATCCATGAAGGACATTGAGTTGCTGGAGAGGGTGCAGAGAAGGGCGACCAAGCTGGTGAAGGGCCTTGAGAATAAGTCTTAGGAGGAGTGGCTGAGGGAACTGGGGCTGTTTAGTCTAGAGAGGAGGAGGCTGAGGGGAAACCTCATTGCCCTCTACAACTACCCTAAAGGATGTTGTAAAGAAGTAGCTGCTGGTCTCTTCTCACAAGTAACGGGTGATAGAACCAGAGGAAATGGCCTCAAGCTGTGCCAGGGGAGGTTTAGATTTGACATTAGGAAGAACTTTTTCACTGAAACGGTGGTCAGGCATTGGAACAGACTGCCCAGGGAGGTGGTTGAATCACCATCTCTGGATGTGTTTAAAAGACATCTGGATGTGGCATTTGGGGACATGGCTTAGTGATGGACTTGGTAGAGTAGGGTTAACGGTTGGACTCGATGATCTTGAAGGTCTTTTCCAACCTGAGCAATTCTGTGGTTCATAACAGATGCTTTAAATGTTGCTGTGATAATTCCACTGCTGTTGCAGGGGGAAATGGCATACCTCAATAGAAACCAGGCGAGCTGTGCTAGGACAGCAAGGCCAGCCCTTCTCTTCAGAAGTGAAGAAGAACACAGAATGTGTGTTTATCATCAGTGAATTTGAGCAGAGGGCAAGAACCAGCTCCTGTTGCTCTTCTTTTCTCAGCGTGGTCTCAGTTGGGGACTGACAGGAATGCTGATGGAGTGGAACACTGCTTCCCGTGGAGCCTGAGAGGGAGAGTGGCCCTAAGCAAGGGCAAAGGAAACCTTATATCCCAAGCAGGGGTCATGCTTGGATACCCACTAAATAGGAAATAACTCAAAAATCTGGTCCAGCATATTGGATTTGAGGTATTTTTCAAGATGCTGTAGAAGCCTTTCCACAAGGCTGGGAGTCTCAGCACCTTTAAAAATCAGGAATGGCATTGCCGGTTGCCTTTAGGGGTACAGGCAGTGCCGTGGCCAGTACCTCACTGTGGCTCAGGCATGTGGAATCCCAGGATCCAAAATCCACTGCAGTAGACTCAAATGGGCCCAGAGGAGGATTTTGAGCAAGGTTTTCCACAGCTTTGGTTGAATTTGTTGCTCATCTCTGAGCTGTTGGGAGGTGGTGTCCAGCATCAGCTGCCCTATCGGGAACCAGTGCCTCTGGTAGACTTGCCTGGGGTCAGTCGCCAGGGAGCACTGGTGGCTTGCTCCGTGGCTGTGGGGTTTGGTGGGCACCTTCCACAACCATCTGCTGAAGGAAAGCAAGCTTGTCTATGTGCATACCTACATCCACCTGCATGGCACATTTGGAAGGGCTTTCACACCTAACGTGGGACACTTCTGTCAGTCTTCAAATCAAAAAAGTTTTTCAACTCTGTAAAGCAGTGGATTTCGAGTCTGTCTTAAATATGCACTATATACTTTATCAGTCACGGACTATGCCTGCGTATGATTTTGTATTTGCTTTTTTATACATACATGTATACGTATAAACCTATATAAACTATAGAATTATCATTCTTAATGTATCTCATAGAGTAGTGAAATAGGCACCATGTGGCTATCTCATATTATTACAACTAAGTTCTTCCAGATTTTTTGTGGGAGAGAGGGTAAAGGAGAGGGAAGGCAGAGAGAAACTGCATGTGAACATTTCTGTTTGGGGGGACTGAAGTAATTTAAGACCTTTACAAAAATCACATCCAAGAGACCTCTCGTTCATCTCGTGAATAGTACAACAACAGCTTGCAGGAAATTATAATTATCTCCTACTATCACTTGCTGGTACCCCATGAAATATTCTTTTAAAATATCTGATGTGTTGAGGTGTGTCAAGTAGCTTTTTTCACCCCATGATGTGTGATAAACAGGATATCTCTCATAATCAGAACTCTAAAGCGTGCAGAATGTAAAGATTAAAAGAGCAGTGTTTTTCTTTAAATGAATGTAATCAATGTGCTTATTAGTTTGCTGCGGCAGAAGGAGGGAGTGGGTGGGTGTTTCAGAGTTGGCACATGCCTATTTGGCAACAGTGAATAGCCTGAGTGTTTAGAGAGAGAGCTCTGTGGAATCCCTAGATTCTGCAGATTTCCTTACCAATTTTGTCTCGGATAATTAAGGATTTTAAATAATAAAAGAAAAAGTAAAAGAGGAAGTACAAGCTCCAGCTGGATCAAATAAAAAATAAAATAAAATAAAAAAATTAAAAGAAGGGTTTTTAAATTCTCAATATTGCCTTAAAACTAAAAATCAGCACTAAAGCACAATTTGGCTCTTAAAAGTAACTATGGAAAACCGGCACCTGCTTCCTCAACAGACCTACTCCTTGGATGTATCCAGAATGTATCTTCTTAAACTAGTGATTAAAAAAAGTTTCTACAGCTGTTGGACCCACAGGACAGAATCCATAAATGGGACAGGATTGAGCTGGAGACTTTTTAGTCCATGCTTGGCCGAACTGCATCACTGCACTGAACAAAGCCCCCAGCCACAGGTCTGGATGAAGCTATAAAGCTGTGGTGATACACAAGCAACAATCCCAATATCTTCAAATCCTGCTCTCCAAGTAAGGCTAAAATGTTGCAGCAGCTTTCCCTGTCTAAAATTTAAAATGTAGGCAGATTTGCACAGATGCAGCCTGGTCCCATTTTGGTCATGCCTGGGTATGACAATGGCAGATCTCTAGTTGGGACAAAGTCTCCCTCTCATGCCCAGTGAGCAGGACAACCTTGGCTTAGGCACAGCAAGCCATCACCTGTGGGAGTAAACTTCAAATCACAGAATAGTTTGAGTTGGAAGGGGCCTTTAAAGGTCATCTAGCCCAACCCACCCTGCAGTGAGCAGGAACATCTTCAACTAGATCAGGTTGCTCAGAGCCCTGTCCAGCCTGACCTCAAATGTTTCCAGGGATGGAGCTTCTACCACCTCTCTGAGCAACGTTCCAGTGTTTCACCATCTTCGTTGTAAAAATGTCTTCCTTAAATCTAGTCTGAATCTGTCTTTCTTCAGTTTAAAACACAGCTCTGGAGCCCTCAGCACAGGAAAGATACAGACCTGTTGGAGAGGGCCCAGAGAAGGGCCACAAAGATGATCAAAGGGCTGGAGCTCCTCTGCTATGAAGACAGGCTGAGACAGCTGGGGTTGTTCAGCCAGGAGAAGAGAAGGCTCTAGGGAAACCTTATAACAGCCTTCCAGTACCTGCAGGGGGCCTACAGGAAAAATGGGGAGGGGCCTTTCATCAGAGAGGGCAGTGATAGGACAAGGGGTAATGGTTTTAAACTGAAAGAGGGGAGATTTAGGTCAGACATCGGGAAGAAATTCTTCACCATGAGGATAGTAAGGTGCTGGAATAGGTTGCCTAGGGAGGTTGTTGATGCCCCCTCCCTGAAGGTGTTTAGGGTCAGATTGGATGAGGCTTTGTGCAACCTGGTCTAGTGTAAGGTGTCCCTGCTCCTAGCAGGGAGGTTGGAACCTGATGATCTTTAAGCTATCTTCCAACCTTAACCATTCTATGATTCTATAAAACCATTACCCCTTGTGCTATCGCAACAAGCCCTACTAAAAAACCCTGTCCCCAGAACTTCTGGTGCAACAAACTGACCATAGCTTTACTGTTTCTTTCATGCACACAAGGCTTCTGAAGAGCCAGTGTGGTTGCTCCTGCTGCCACCAAGGAGCAGGTGAAGACACAGAGAAAGAATATAACTTGTTTTTGAGGAAGGACAGGTGCCACCCCAAAGCAGCAGTCCTTCATCATACTTCTCCAGCATTGCTAATGGCAGCAGAACCAAGGGTCTAACCTGCTGCCCTGCTCCACATTTTCTCCTTTACATGGCCCAGCCCAGCCTCTCATCCTAGAAACGTATTTCTGTTTCATCCAAAATTCCAAAAGCAATAGGCCAGTTTTGACCACAAGCTAAAATTTATGTAGCCATATTAATTTCAAAAGGTCCCAAGAGCCTGTGGAACGGAGCCATTGGATGGTTGGTGGAGAGCTTGGAGCAGAGAAGGAGGCAATGGTGTTCTCCTCTGAGAGCAGCATCTCTGGTGCTATCAGATACGAGGACTTGGCTTGGGACACAGCAGTGGTACCAGCAAGAGCTGCAGGCTGTCCATGAGCAGCCGTAAGGATGGACAGACAAGGACAGAGTGTCACGCATTAGCACTGGTTTCTCAACTGAAAGCTTGGACATTGTCAGAAAGACCAAGAGCTAAATAGACATCCAGTGCCATTCCAACTGTTCAAGTGTTACCGAATTTCTGCAGCTAGTGGTCAGGCAGTAAGCAATTTCTCTGTAGTCACACAAAAGCTCTGGAAAGGAGCTGACCTATTTCCTATGTCCTAGCCCAGCACCATAACAACTTCTTCTTATTTGAAGTATTATTCTGAATTGTTCCAGTCTTTATAGCTATATGACTTCCTTAAGTCATAAACATGGCATAGTTATAAAATTAGATCAAGAAGTATATTTCTTGTCTCTTTATGAGAAAGGATAAACTATCTTCCCTAGTTCTCATACATATATGTGTATAATATATAGATGCATACGTGTGTGTGTGTATATACGTGCATATAATACACTGATCAATTACTTCTTTATTATTAAATGGTAATGTCTGGTTGACCAGAATCTGTTTCCTACGTTTACCATGACTAAAAAGAGACTGATACTCTTGGGCAATGTATTCATTTGCTAGTTACATGAAATTAGAAGCTAAGTAAAAGCAGTGGCAATTCAGAATGGGGGAAAATCTGTATGTTTTAGCAATGTTGTGTCTGGTTTTGTCCAGTCATAGAATCATGGAATCATAGAATGGTTTAGGTTGGAAGGGACCTTGAAGACCATCCAGTTCTAACCCCCCTGCATGGGCAGGGACACCTCCCACTAAACCAGGTTGCTCAGAGCCCTGTTCAACCTGGCCTTGAACACTTCCAGGGAGGGGGGCAGCCACAGCTTCCCTGTGCAACCTCCTCCAGTGTCTCACCACCCTCATAGTAAAGAATTTCTTCTAACACTGAATCTAAATCTCCCCTCTTCCAGTTTGAAACTGTTACTCCTTGTCCTATTGCTATAAGCCCTTGTAAAAAGTCCCTCCCTGGCTTTCCTGTAGCCCCTTCAGGTACTGAAAGGCTGCTATAAGGTCTCCTTGGAGCCTTCTCTTCTCCAGGCTGAACAGCCCCAGCTGTCTCAGCCTGTCTTCCTAGGAGTGGTGCTCCAGCCCTTGGATCATCTTTGTGGCTAAAGTCAGTGGCTAAAGGAATTATATAAAATAATACTCAAGAAAAAAAAATAAAAATTAAATGCACACCTACTAAGTGCACTTTACCCTTTCTTCTTTTTAAAAGTTAATATTCAGAAAGTTTCACTGAGCCACTAAACCACAGAATACCATGCACTACATTCAGTCATACATCCTGTATCACAGCTCTGCCAGACCCCCATTAAGGAGGCTCTTTCTTTCCTGTGAAACCAGCTCCTCTTCAGACACTGGCACCCTCCTCCTACCCCCCAAAAAAGACAGATTATGTGCTTTTACAGTCTCTCACATAGCCACTTCCATGCACTTTTATCAGGCCCAATGCCCAAACCCACTTTAAGGTAATCTTTGCTTTAAGGCTACTGCACTGAGCCTTCCCCCTGCTTAGAGGCATCCTGCCACCTGGGGAAACAGCAGTAGGGATCCAACAAGGAACCTTCAAAAGGTATGGCAAAGCTTGCTGATCTCTAAAGGCATCCAGCAGTTAATGACATGCTGAAAGGGGCAGTCACAGCTCCAGGGGCTTTGGCAGCTCTAGGAGCCTCATCAGACCTTTCTAGCCACAAATCTCAGAGAGTGGAGGAGCCTCTTTCTTGACTCTGGACATTTCTGTCTGGCAGAAAGGAGCGGAAGAAGGGACAAATCTCCACCACTTCTGCTCTCCCCTGGGCTGGCAAATCTGAAGAAGCAATGGCAGGAGTGCAACCCATAAACTGCACCGTGCCATATGTATTGCTGGAATTTCACAGAGGATAAAGGTCATATGTAAAACTCTTAAAAACATAGCATCCTGATGACAGAAGGGTCCATGAAGTCCCTAAGATTTCCACTGACTTCAGATCAGGTCTTAAGTATATCACACACATGGATATTACCCTTAGGCAAGTTCAGAACAAATGTCAGCTGGAAGAACCAGGCTGAGAAAAGAGGCATTTGCTCATTCTGAGCTGTTGGGTACAGCAGAATCACAGAATCGTTCTGGTTGGAAAAGACCTTTAAGATGACCAAGTCCAACCATAACCTAACTCTATCAACCATTAACCTAACTCTAGCAAGTCCGATGCTTAAACCATGTCCCAAGCACCACATCTGTACATCTCTTAAACACCTCCAGCATCATCCTGCATCCTTACTCCATACACATATTATCTGGATAGGACACTTAAAATCATATCCTTCAAAGCACTTTCCCAAGTGACCATTTTCTCATGCAATGCCAATTACCCCTACCCTCTCCATGACCATCTATTAGAAATCATGGCTGTGCACAGCAGTGTGTAGGTGAAGCACATTAAGGTCGATACCACTCTGCGCTGGGGACATGCTAAGCTGATTCTATGGGAAGGTCCCTCCCCCTTCCTATTTTGATTTTTCTGCTTGATGACTAGCAATAAAAATGGGTAAACAGAGATCCAAGGGAAATGAAACTACATCTGCGCAACATTCAGAGCCAAAACACACAAGGTGGATAATTTGCATGCTGCATGTAAAAAGTAGTTACGCAGCTTTCTTCCTCGTCTTTACATCTCCATAAAACATAATAATGGATTTCTAATTATACATCCAAATAATAGGCAAGCTGCAAGATGCTGGGAGAAAATTGGAAAGGGGGAAGGAAACTAACCAAAGGTACAGATGTAACGAGGGTAGCGACATTTCTATAAAGATGCTTTAATGGTTGTTAAGTACTCATTCTGAAACAGAGATTTTTAAAGTGTCCTAATAGGAGCTTTCATTTTCAGACAATTTGCTACGCAGTTAAGTGATGTCAGACTACAAGCTGTAATCTACTACAATGACCAAAGAGGAGCTGTTTTCACGCCCATTAAAATACATAATTGATTCCTAAATAGGCTTCCTACAAAAGAAACCAATCAGATTTATGCCAAATTCAGGCAAGAGATGAAGTCTTGACTTTTGATGATAAACGTTTGATGAACTTCATGCTGAAGTAAGGCATTATATTTATAAATGATAAATCCTTAAAGTAAAAACAAATTCATGGTGGATTACAAAACACAGCTAGTGTCCTCTTTTTATTGGTAAATAACAGAATTTGAATTGGCCACATTGATGGAGGGAAGGGGCACACCCTCTGCTTATGCAAAATGCAAGCACTCCGGCCAGTTGTTCCTCCCTCCTTCCGTGAAGCCCTTATCCACTTTGGTCCTTGCCTACCCGAGGGCAGCTCAGCTGCTGGCAGGGGTTTTGGCGGGCGGGGGGGGATCTGGAACCCCATCCCTTGGGTGAAGGGCAACACCACAAATGGCTGAAGTGCTAGGCAACACCACTGCATCAGTCTAACTCAGTTTCCACGCTGTGTAGCAACCAACTGCCTGGGCTGGCTCCCCCCTCCTGGGACCTCCCCAGCCTTCAGCAGCCAGCAAGGTTAGCTTGGTGCTTTAGCATGTTCAGCTGCCCTTAACTCTCTGCTGCTGCTCTGAGCTGTTCTGCCTACTACCTAGTCTTTATTTCATACTTTGGGATATCCTTCTGGGGCAGCTGTTTTGCATGTTCCTGGTCTGAGGCATTTTACTAGTCTTCCAGAGGGTGATGTGTAGGCTTTGAAGGCTCAGCCCGTCAATATCAGCTCCATCAGCACACCCAATGCAATCAGCTATGCCAGATCAGTTAAGAGATTACCCAGTAATCTGTTACAGAAACAAAGAAGCAAATGTTTTTCTAATGACATTTTCTAAATATTGTTTTCCTTTTTCATTTTGCCTTAGTCAAATAAAATCATTAAGTGTTGTTTGCAACTTGAGTACAAATGAGTCCTTCAGCCTTGGAAGCATGCACTTAGAGGAGAAAATCATCTGCCTGTTTGCTTAACCTGTGAAATTAAATAGAGTTCAGAGGTAATGTTGGGCGGGGGTGGCTTTAGAATGGGTTTCAATGTGACTTTTTCACAAGGAAAGAAACTCTGTGAGGAAAGTTGACTGCTAAAACCGAAAGTCTTATTGGTTCTCCTAGCAGAAGCAATAGGTACAAGAGAGATGGTGTGGGTGAGATAGAGGAGGCCTGTGGCCTTCGCTCAAAAACATCCAAAAGTTGTCAGCACTCATGACAAGGTCTCACTGAAGAACAACTTTTTAATTCTTAGGAATTTAATTGCAGCTGGGTGAGGAGAAAAAAAAAAAAATCCTGTCTACCTTGCAGGTGGCATGGATGAACTTATACTAAGTAACAGTGGCAAAGAACAAGGGTCAGGCCTTGCTTTAGCAGTGCGGGGGTCCACCCCCACAAGAGCCTTAAAGCCTCAGCAAGATCTTTGCAAGTTTCATTTCCCTCTTGCATTAAACACAGACAGCAAACACGCCAGCACCAAGGCTGGCACTGCAACACACCACCACAGCAGCTGGTGGGGATTTCCTCAGCTATCCCCAAAGGTACTTGCTGAGATGGGGATGTCCAAGGTGGGTTGAGAGTGAAAGGTGGCATGCAGCAGAAAATGGGAAAGATCTCGACAACACTGTTGCCCTAAAATGCTTGTTTGTGAGCTGAACAGAGAGGATATTGTGTAACTGTATGCTTGTGTTCTTTTTTGCAATGAAGTTGAATAAAGTCACAAGGTCCTTTAGAAAGTAATAACCTCTTCTTCCTCTGTTACACAGTGTGTAACAATATTATCATTTTATTGTTGACAATGAAAAACCTATACGCTTCTTGCTCTGCACAGTATTTCCCCCTAAAACCTGAATACAAGTTTAAACAAAAACATTCCTGTTGATAACTCCACCAGCTAAAAACAATTTCAGCTGCCACTGCCTATATGCAATCCAGCACTCAAGGTATAAGGAAGATAAGGTCAAACTTTTAGAGGCACCACCAACCCAAATCCTGCAGGACTGCTCTGGGACCTGACATAAGAACTGTATCAATACATGCAGAAGTTTTTTCAGTCATTTCTACCCTGGTACCACTGGTGCAATCCTCTTTATCTTGGCATCATTATGCCTTACAAGAAACAGTAGTTACTAAGGGAAAGGTTATTGGGGATGAGTCTGAGAGGCAAAATGGCACTTTCAGAAGGAAATGTTGTGCATCATCTAGTATTTCCTAATCATCTGTTAGTTTGAAATTGGTTCCATGATGTACTAATCTGCTCAGAATCTCTGGCAAGCACACATCACTCGGCTTATGTTATTATGTCAGTAGTGTCAGCATCTAAGTATGACATTTACTGAAATGATGAAGAAATAAATGGTCAGCATGCATCTTGAATGCCTTAAAGATCTGGCATTTTGAAGTACAGACCTCCTCTGTGGAGCACCCAAGGCTTTTTTCCTTCAAAACGAGCAAGTTCTCAGCTGAGCAGAGAAGCACCCATTATGCTGAAGTGCTGGTAACTAGGAGAGAAAGGGCAGGTGGGATTTGCCCACCAGAAATACTTCAATATTCAGTTATTCAATACTGAAAACCAACAGTGAAGGGGATTGCTGACAAAGTGATTGAGGGTGGATGCTAAGCTAGTATGAGGTCTAAAAATCATCATTGCCCATTTGTTTATAAGCTTTGCTCTTCTCCCACACTGCTCTGTTGAGCTGGGCAGGTACCGAGGCAGCAATTTGTGTTCACATGTGTTTGCAGAACATTTAGTAAGCTACTACAACCAATGCCCGCTGGGTCCTAGCACAGCAGAAATAATACATTTGCTTCCAATTCCAGCCCATAAATTCTTATCTATATCAAGTATCACAGAATACTGTGAAAATTAATTTCTGTATGCACAAGGATTTAATGAAACTGTATAGATAAAATGGAGTTTCAATAACAAATTATCCTCTTCTTAGCCAAAACCAATTTCTGGCATTATAACTAAATTATTATATTTATTAGTTATGTATATGATTAGTATGAGATTGCTATGGGTAGATTTATGTTGGACATAAGGCAGAAATTCTTTACAATGAGGGTGGTGAGACACTGGCACAGGCTGCCCAGAGATGTTGTGGAAACCCCATCCCTGGAAGTGTCCAAGGCCAGGTTGGATGGGACTTAGAGCAATCTGGTCTGGGGGGAGATGTCCCTGCCCATGGCAGGTGGGGTGGACTAGATGATCTTTAAAGGTTCCTTCCAACTCAAACCATTCTGCAAGTCTAGGATTTTAACTTTATGATGGCTGGCACAGTGTTACTGCACCATTTCCAGTCTTCACACATCAGCTGGCATTTCTTAGCATAACATTGTAATATTAATTTGAAGGTATTACTTATATATTGAAATTAGATTGCTGAAACTGAGCATTAACTGACATTATTTCTCACTAAAAGTTGTTTCTCTTTTCAGGAGAAAAAAAGTCCTGGAAATACAATCTGAAATGAATCTTTTGAAGCCAAATAAATTTATTTTCATGTTAATCTCTCGTTACAAAATCACTGTTTATAAGGAAAATTCTTAATTTTCGTATCTATATACCGCTTCTGAAAATAGCTCGTTTCATTAGATTGCAAACTGCTCCATCTCGTGGTAACACAGCAGCATTAGTACAAAAGAGAGACGTCCTCACAGATTTACCTTCTGACTAACGGGCTTCCACACTAAAGAAATGTGACAATTACCAGAAATCGATTACATAGATACATTCCATTTGTCCGAGAGACAATTTTGGTATCTTAACTGAAAGCAAAACATCAACGTGGTGGAGGGGGAAAAAAAAAAAGCGCCAAAAAGCCTGGATGAATCACAAGATACATTGACCAGAAAGCACAGGCAGCTTCCTTTTGCCCACACTCAGGAAACGTCTTATGTTTAAAGAATAAACACCTGTCACATTCAGGACACATTTCTGAAATCTTATTGGCAAGGTAAGTTGGTTCACACCATAAGAGGTTCAAAATTGAGATCTGAGAAGCCTGGCTTGGACATATTTAGTAGGTAGGTGTTCAGGACCACTTCTTTTGATAACCTTGGGAACACAAGGGAATGAGAGGAACGGGAAGTTAAAACAGATTATTCAACCTGATAATCTGATTCTACGGTTGTGCTGCTGTCACAAACCAAAATTAACAACACAAATGAAATTTCCTTATTTGGTTCTCCCATAAGATACTACCGTTCTAATGAATCTGCAAAACTGAGTGAAAAAATTGTACTTTCACCTTTTGATCAGCTTTAACACTACAGAAATAGTCCTTAATAGGATTATTTACTCCAAGTCCTAAATGTTGACGTGTATTACAAATGATTGAGAGGAACTTCATACAAGTGAAAATGCAAAAATTATGTACAATTCCGTTTTTTTGATTTTCAAAATTATTCTCTCTTTTGGCTCAGTTTCAGAGGAAGTTGGAAGTCTGAGGAAGTAGCTATGATGTGTATTTTCAGGGACTTCCCTAAAAAGTTGTGATAAATTCTAAAGATTTATCCTATCTAAAATTTTTGCACAGTCTAAACACCAAAGGCCATGCCCATACTCTTTTAGAAAGTTTAAGAAACCCTTTGATACATGATAAAAGACTTTGTATGTCACAAGTACAGATATGCTGTTGCACTCTTTGAGCTTTATTGCCTAATAACGAGGTAAGAAAATTAATACGATCTGACTGATCAATTTTTATTTGTCTTAAGATAAAAATTCTACTATTTAATCTCCTCCTGTATCTCCTCCAGGTAGCACCTTCATTTAAGTCCATATGGTTACGTAAGCTTATCAAAAGAATCCTTAGGAACCTGGCCCACCATAGGTATCTACTGAATGCTTGACTACACAAGTCACAGCTTTTACGAAAACACAGACTATATTTTGCTACACATAAACAATTCAGAGCTACATTAGCAGAAATGGTAATTAAGATTCAGTGTTTTACACTAAGGCAAACACAATGTAACTCCATTTATTTTTCAAAGGTGAATTATCTCGGCTATTTAACTTAAGTCATAGAATCATTTAAGTTGGAAAAGACCCTTAAGATCATTGATTCCAACCATTAACTCAGCAATCCCAAGTCCACCACTAAACCATGTCCCTAAGAACCACATCTACACATTTTTTAAATAACTCCAGGGAAGGTGAATCCACCACTTCCCTGGGCAGCCTGTTCCAGTGCCTGTCAACCCTTCCAGTGAAGAACTTTTTCCTAATATCCAAACTAAACCTGCCCTGACACAATTCGAGGCTGTTTCCTCTTGTCCTACACTTGTTACCTGGGAGAACAGACTGACACCCACGTCCCTACAGCATCCTTTCAGGTAGTTTTAGTCACATATTTTGATTGAGATGTACTACCTTAGCAATGAGAAATCTTGCCCAAGATTACTGAGGATTCTCATGAAACAAGAGTTAAAAAGAAGTACAGAGTGGCTTTGGGAAGTAAGGAATCAGAAAACACATCAGTCAAGGATGCATATCCAGTTTCTGAGCTCTGTTTTACTCAGTTCAAGAAGTTTATTTACTTGCTGTCCCCTCTTGAATGGTGCTTGGGAAAATAATGACCCATATAGATCACTCATAGTTGTTCATCCCCTGAGGTGACACGCTAGCACCTTTTGTTACCTCTGAGTTGTAGTATTTTTGGTATAATCTACAGCAAAGAAGAAGAAGGGCAGGTACTCTTAACACTCAGAAGATCTGACTGGGGAGGAAGAATTCCAATTACCAAAATCTCCATTAAAAGAAAGGTGGAATATGCCCTGTTGTTAAAACTACTGAGTTGAATTTTTTTTCTGCTTCTTCCCGGTGAAATGGACCTTGTAATCTTTTTTGGTGTAGCGCAGTTCTTACGGGAAAGAAGGAAGTGCTCTTCCTTGGAAGCTCTGAGTATTTGACCTCTGTCCCAGGAAGGAAGTTGGCAATAAACCAAAACCTTGCACTTTCGGGTGAGTGCTGTAAACCACTAATCTATTTTGGATGGCTACAATTATAGACAGGAGGTGGGCAGCACTGTCATCACCTCCTGCTTCTGATTTTAAAAAAGAGAAGTTATGACTGTATTTGGCAAAGAGTCCAATGCTATCTTTGTGCATTAGCCATACTCAGAACACGCCTCCTTGATCAGGACCCTTGAGATTTAAGGGGTGGGGAAGAATACTCTAAAAGATTAACTTCAGCATAATCCCTCCAGCTCTTTCTGCAGTTGGGGGAAGAACAGAAAAACTGACTCCTCCAGAGGGTGATTCAGAGCACCTAAATTTAGATACTTGCTCTGAATCACTCCCTACTTAACCTAGGGAGGCATCCTGAAGACAACAGATTCCACAGGCAAAGGTTATTCTCTGTGACTGTTTCTCTCTCAAAATCCCCTCTCAACATCCCCTCAATTGTCAGTACCATTCTTGCTAGTTTCTCAGCTCAACCATATCTTAGGTGAGAAGTTGTCACTTACCTTCCCATACCTGTGAGGCAAAGAGGGAGGCATGTCAAAGTTGTCCAAATACCTCTATAGGAGCTGCCTAATTCCAAAATTTAGACAGTCAAGTCACTCAACAAATAGACTGATTTTTAAAACTTATAATCCAACAAGAGCTTCCAATAAATCATTACTGACTTCAGTGGAGCCAAGATGCAAAGCTGGCGCTCAAACTACTATTTTAGAGTAACCATTTTAGCAAATCACACCACAATTTTCCACAGTTTTCATTAAATTTGAGTAAAGTTGTTGCTTTTTAAACAGAGAAAACACAGTAGTTATAATGGAAAAAGTCTTTATTACTAAATATATTTATACAATAGTTTAAAATCATAATTCAGGATGTTTTGGCATTCTGGTAGCATTCTGTCATTCCTAAATACTCAGCGCTTTTTCCAGGTGAATTTCCTTCTGGCTCCCTCTTGACCAGGCTTTTTTCGTTCCTTCACACGTGGGTCATATGTTAGTAGTCCAGCTACAAAACAGAGAAAAGCATTCATTTGTTTACTGTTATTAGTTAATATTACAGATACATTACATGTGGGGGATTCGAAGCAGCCAGTAAGTTTGCATACGGATTGTAACATCTAGGATAAGGGTTCAGTACAAAACACTCTGAGAGGAAATTCATCAAATCTTCTAACTTCTCTTTAATAGCTGAACTTTCTTCACATTTTACTTTACAAACCACTAAAAAAAAGTTTTATATCTGTATTGCTTAAGCCTTTAGAGCAGTGGTCTCCAAGCTTCTTCTGACTGTGCACTTGTGTTAGTAAAATATTTTTGAGCATGCACCTCCAATATGTGTATTTATTCATTTATAAAGATTAGGATTTTCTTCCAGCATCCCAATGGATCATTTTGTGCAACACTGGGGTGCACACACCCCATTTTGGAGACCAGTGCTTTAAAGTACACTTAGTGCTTCCAAAGTGTATTTGGCAATTCAGAATTATGCTGATCTCATTAGAGATACCCAACTCACTACAATGTCAGTTTACAGGGAAGTAAGTTGTCAGTCTCCTAGCAAGTCATACATGTCAGTGGTAAGAAACCTCTTGCAGAGATACTAACATGAAGACCTCTTTAATTCCACAGATGAGAACAACAGAGTGAAAAAATCACAGCTGTTGTGCCAGTAATACATGCAGGTATTCTCCCCACTACTCCAGAACATAGTTAAAAACTCATTGCTCATAATTCTGTATCTGCTGAAACAGTGTGGCATCTAAGCACTGAAAAGCATCAAATACTGCAGTTATCCAAATAAGTTCTATCTTATCCTAGGTAACTTCTAAACTCTAAATAAAGCAAGAAAGGAAAGAGGCTCCTTCAGTTTGGTTAATTGCATGTGACATGTTTATGCTCATTACTATCACTTCAAAGCCAACTCTCTAGTGTTTAAGTTCAAGAATAAAACTTTTTTAAACATGAACAAGATGTGACTGAGTAAAAGAATTATAAACCTAGTGCCTTACAGCTCATTAACACCTGACCCAGATCTATTTGCTAGCAAATATACATTCATGTTTTGTGATTCTATGTTGATGCAATATAAACTGGTTAATAGCCCTAACAGAGGTCATGAACAGATGGGAAAATGCCCAAGAAGTCATCCAAAATGTACACAAAGGATGCTAGGAAACAAGTGAAAACAATTTATAAATAAATGTAGATCTCTTTCATACAATATACAAGGTTTCACTGGGATTATTTACTCAAATATGCATTATCTGATGCTTAATGACCCTTGTATTAATTCCGTTAATTACCAGAAACACATTAAGAAACATTTAAATAATTTCAATTCCTACCTTGCCTCATGAATTCCACCTCCTTTTCTGTCACAAAACTCCTTAAGGCTTTTGCAGAGGCTAAACGTATTGCTCCAGCCTGTGCAGATCTTCCTCCACCAGAGACTGTGCAAACCATATCATGTTTTCCAACTCTGCCAAGAAACTGGAAAGGGAACAACAACTGTTCTCTAAAAATAAAATAAAAAAAGAATCGTAACAATAAAAATTAAGTAAATACTTGTATATAAAGTTACATGGTATGTACATTTTTTTATCATAGTATACAAAAACATTTAACTTTCAGGCAGAGAACCAGAAATCCATTCTTATCTCTAATTTCCTACTCATTATCAACAAAATAAATGGGAAATCAGGAGCATATCAAATGCCAATTATAGGTATTTTAAGTTCAGTTTTATAATTACTTTCGTTTCACTAATTATTTATATATGCCAACAGAAATCCATCAGCTTTGGATATTCACACTGAACAACCTCTCTGTTCTTGAGCTCGGAAACCACAACAGAAAACTGAAATTACATAAGCAATCAAAATCCTAAGCGTTACGAGAAGTCTTCTTTATATAAGACTGTGCAGGTCCTCCAAAATCTGAAGCTTTATGTAGTGTCTCAGCTTCTACTATATTATTGAATGCCAGAGTAATTACACATGCATACAATTTGTAAACCTCTCAGGAAACACTTAAAAACACTCTTCATTATCTATTTAAAATAAACTGCAAGCCGTTTCTAAGTGGACCAAAATTTGAACTATGCAAATAGTCTGTGCTCTTGGTTTATGAAATCCCTTCAGAAAGGGAGAGACAAGAAAGAGGGCAAGGCTGACCTATCAGTTCTTATACTGCTGACTCCTGAAAACTAGGAGGAAAAGCAAGACCAGTTTTCATAAAACAGATAGCTACACAGAAACAAGAACACGGCATCAACTCTGTGGAGCACAGCACCAAAATATAATTCCATGGCATGACTTCGAATAATTTAAGTACTGTAAGAACACAGGATTTCATAGTGCTCTTACCTGTCCTGCAGCACTGGGAAGTAATGTAAAACATCTATTCCATTCACTGTAATTTTTCCAGACCCATTGTCATAAACTACAGCAGTGGCTCTTGCGGTTTTTCTTGCACCTTAAAGAAAATAAAACCAACTTGTTGTGAAGCTTCAATATTCTATAGAACTTCAAAGTGCCCAAGAAGTTAAGCAAATCTCACCACTTTCATACAGTACCAGCTGTTTCTTCTTCAAGAGTGAGGTAACAAAAAAAAATAAATTAAGAAATAAATAACAAAACACGAAGAGTTAGGTTTCAACATATTTTAATCCACGTCTATTAAGGGGCAAGGGGGAAAGTGTGTCTTGGGAGGAGGCAGAAGTAATACTCTACCTCCCATAATTTCAGTAGATCAAGACATTTTCTTGACCTGGTGATGTCGCAGTATATGAAAATAAAGTTTGTTGAACACCTATGTTTACCATAAATTAAATTTATAATAACATTAAAATACTCTATAAAATCATAAAGGTACAGAAGTTTAAGAATATTCACATTGAATAGGTTAGCACATTAATTATACTGGTATAAGCAATACCTATACATAACTTAGCACAGTTTCCTCAGAAATGACTACTTAAAGTTAGTTCTAGGTGCTTTAGTTTCAAGTTAAAACCTGACACACTCTCTGTGCTAAAGCCTAAAACCAATCTTCTGTAGCACAAAGGAAGTAATCATTCTGATAAAGGAATGAGGAAACAAATCAGACTTTTTTCTTAATTTAGGGGCGTGATGGGACACAAATAAAACTGTTCTTGAACTTATATCCGATGGCTTTTCTTAAATAACATGGGTTGCATGTTTATCAAACTTCAGTAACTGCTGTTCTGAAGACACTACTGAAAACAAGTGTGGATTAAATCCCAGTTTAGTGCTCTGACATCTCCTCGTTGCCATGTCATCTTGAAGCCAACACAGCTAGAACAGAGCTCTCGAGCAATTTTGCCCCCCAAATTCTGTGACCTTCATTCTTATAATCATCTGCTGCCTGCTGCTTAAGAATACGTTTCTGATCAAGACTCCTTTGAAATGTACAGCATCAAGTATATGCATCTGCATGTATTTTGTCCAGAAAGTCATTGGACTTTCCTATCCCTGTTGTTAATACCTTATTTTTTCCAGGCACTTACTCATATAATATTGTTTGTGTCTCTCCACTAAAAATATAAGCAGCCCATGTTTAGAAGATACAGACACCTTCATGGCTTTTTCTCTAACATCCCCTTTCTCTCGGTTCCAATGACCAATTCCTGTCTCTGTCCCATAATGCTAACTGTGGTTCATCAACCTGACTGAAAAATTTAGGAATTCCCTCTCTGCTTTTTCCTACTCTGTAAATATCCAAATGCCTTGCTATTTATTCTTTGCATCTTCAAAATTCTCTTTCCTGGACTGCCTACAAAAGTCATAATAAAGGCTACCCAGTGGTCTAAGCACGCCACTTTTATACTAAGCAACAACACTGTTACATGCATGGAATTCTCCATATGTGTTTGTGCTCCCCTGGTCCCATGTCCTTTATGTTCAACAGTCAACTCTTGCCAGCAATGAAAGTCCTTTTGTACCCTACAACAAGTAGAGATACAGATATACTACTCTCCAGAAATACAGATAAAAACTTAACAGTTGATTCAGTTGACAGCCTCTGTGCTGAAAACTTCCACTTTTTTACCATGTCATGTCATAATTTACTATGCCAAAACATAATTAATTAACAATTATATATAAGCATATAAAATGAAGTAGTGACACATTCTTCAGGGTTGTACATACTACAAAGAAAGTACTGTGAAGAGGAAAAAAGTCTGGATTGCTAACAAAGAACTTGAAATTATTACCTTCACCAGTGCTGAAGGCGACTCCTCGCTCATCATACTTCAAGGGCTCAATAACTACCTTTTGCAACTGCACAGGAACTTCTTTGGAAAACTTTTTTATATACTCCTCCTCGATTTCACCACATGGCAACGTCATCAGTTTTTGTAAGAGTTGAATAAATCTTGAATACTGTAGACAACAAGACTTCATTAAAGGATGCAAGTGTAATTGCATTTGCCAAAGCTTTCTATTTTTGTGTAATTGATCTTTCATACTTCACTTTTATTGATGATTTCTGACAAGATGACACTTTTGCACCTACATGCTGATTTAAGAACAGCATGCAGATGCATCATTTTCTGTGTGACTAAAGAAACCTAGTTCTTTCTTCAGGCAACAATGAAACTTTAATTCAAAGCATAACCAACCCCTTTGTAACACAAGATTATTGTATTAGAATGAAGTTCACCTCACTTTTTAAAAGAAAACAATGGGGAGAGGTCATCTTCATTCTTTATTATTGTTTTATTAAAATGGCAAAAGAAAAAGATTTTCACCTCATTTTCAGTAAGTCAGCATGTTCATTGACTTGGAAATAATTTTATTTCACTGAATTGAACCTTTTAAATGATTATATTTCACAATATATACGGGAAACACCTATCTATCTATCTTTGGCTGTTCAAGCTGAGTTACTTTAATGTTTATGATTTCCTTTAAAACTGAACAATCAAGCTATTTAAAAATTCAAGAGATACTTGACTTAAAGGGCAAACTCTTGAAATAAATTATCCTTTGCTACTTTGTGGTTCTCCTTCCCCCTTATACCCCCCTCCAAAGTTCTTGAACATGTGATTAAAGAGTAAACACCACTATGTTAACCCGTTTGCATTAAAAGCTGGGATGTCCTGTTATGAACTGTTACTGGCAGGAGCACTATACAGCTGGTCACAGGATATAAAGGTATGCTATGATCTAAAATGAATTTTTCATATAAATATCATAACCTAATTTTTTTAAGTTTTCTTTACTGACAAGTGTTATTGAAAGTATTTTTTCTTCTCTCTGTTACCAGAATCTTCTGCGCAAAATTAATACTTGTCTTGTAACCTAGCAATAGCCCCTGGAATTCTGACATCACTTGGAAAGCTACTTCTGTCTAACAATATGACACAGACTTTGAAGAACAGAAATATAAAAATACAAAATTTAAAATTCAGAGGCTACAGATGAAGAAAGCTTCCAACAGTTTTCATTTCCATGGTGCAAAGGAAAAAAATATCAACAGCTCTGATTTTGTTTAATAATTCAAACACCACGGAAAATTTTGTTGCAATGGCAAAATATAAGAATTTGGGTTGGTAGGACTGGTAGGTCATACTGAGATTTCAAATACATTTAAACAATGTTTGTTTCTACAGGCTGAGGCTTTGTGGGTTAACATGCAAGAGGTCAGGATGCAAAAAGATTTGGGGTTTGTTTGTTTGATTTTAGTTTACTGCAGTCTACTTTTACAGATCTAGAATGTATAAAAACCAGACACTGAAGAACACCAAACTGTTCGGCTGTACAACTGGACCAGTTCCTGGTACTCTGAGAGGAAAAACAGCCATTCCAAATACAGGAGCTACTGAAAACCCCAAGGTCATAATTGCTTCTCTACAAGCAAGACAGAGGAAGTCTGGAGAATCTGCAACAACAATTTCTAACTTATGGTTAAGGACCATAATCTGCCTGAGACCTTTTCACATTGCCCATAGACAAGGAACCCATCCCATGTTACTGTTCTGGATGACAAGTGAGCAAAGGGCATGTTTGCTGCTACTCTATGCTATTTTTGCAATAATGCTGTCCACAGGACAGAGGGGATTGAAGAACACCATTTCTAGGTTAGAAAATACTTGGGATGCTCAGACAAAGTGTTATATTCGTTGTTACTATCATATTCAAGCTTAAATTTCCAAAAGAAAACTGAAGCTGGCCACATAGACTGAACCTGCTATTACAAAACTAATGCTATTTAGGGGACAGGAGGAAAAAGCTCCGAGGGAGAAAAAAGTGTGTAACTATCAGGATGAATAGACTTATTCCCAGAAATATATGTAAAGAAGGACCCCAAATCTAGACAGTAATACAGTTTGCAGATACTGAGGAAACTGCAAATCCCTCCTCTCTCCCACCATATTCATACCAAGGAGAATATAACAGATATCTGTATCAGACCACACATCTATGTAGCTTTGTATCCTGTTTCTGATACTTGATTCTGTAGCTAATCACTAAGAAAAAAGACTCCTTATTTCTGCTCAGCCTTCTTTGTGATTTTTCTGTCATTATTATGTCTTTGAGATGAAACAATCAGAAACTCTCTGCAGGTTTACCATCACACATATCCATTGTCTTTCCCATCTTAAAAATTTACCCCTTCTCTACAATAAGCAACAGAGGTTCTAGCCTTGTCCCTTAGTGACTTGTAACTACAATGTTTCTATCATAAACTATTACTGCATTCCATCCCTGACTACATAATTAGATGATAAGGAACAAGTGCTCTAGGCCTCACAACGTTACCAGAAGAAAAAGTAAACTGTGTTAGTAACAATGGAAAAACCTTAATAAAAGAAGCAACTCAGGACACTTTTCAAGACAACATGGATGTGATAGTGCTGTGAGCATATACTGACTTTATAAGAAGGTAGAAAACTGTTTTGAAGAGCACCTGTTTTTATGTAGTACCTTTTTGGCATCCAAAAATGCACTCAGAACCCCTATTTTAAAGACACAAACCCCCTTAAGATTAGAAAGATTAATTACTTACATCATAATCTGACAGTTTTTCTAACAAAATTTCTTCCAATTCAATCTTAGTCAGCCATCTGTAACCAGCCAGGTTTCTGTTTAAAATATCATATACAGTCTTCCTTTAATTAACCATGCAATTACAGTTATATCACAAAGGACCACACATACAGTCAATCTTCATTCAGAAATACATGTTCCATTATAAATGAATACAGATCACATTCCTATAGTAAACATGAAAAGGCCTACATTGATTTTAAAATATCTAGCTTTTGAAAGGGATGCTAATTTAACATATTGAATTCACCACAAGAAAATTGAGTATCAGATACGTATTACCCATATTATTGAAGTCCCAGACTGAGCTAGAGTAATATTGTAATAGTAAGGGATCTTGCCCACAACTTAGGACTTAGTTTTAAAAGTCTGCTCCTAGGAGAAGTTTGGCTTACAAAATTAAAGGCAGAACATTAAAATCCTGAAGTAACATGATTTTGTCTCTGGTCTTTACTTTTCTGATCAATACAAAAAACCCCAGTAGCAGTAAGTATGGTCAAGGTACTAATGCAGCATTGGCATGCTGTATCTTATCTGCTGTGTAATCTTGACCTGCTCAGCACACAAACTGCACTGCTGATCGCAAAAGCAGGAATATGTATAACATGAAGTGACCAAAAAAACAGAATGCCACCATAAATACACATGCCAACATTATCAGGTAAATTTAAGGCAAAGGTGTAACTAGTTTCTTGTCTCTTTATGTTTTGGTTTTTTTTAGAAACCATCTCAATGTTTTCAGCAGCTATAGGAAGGTATAATTCAGAAAAGCATTCCTTCTGAAGGTGATTTTAAGTAGTAGTACTTCTTAAGTATGTATTTTAATGCTTTTCTGAGTCAGGGCATCAGAAACATCTATTTAGTAACAATGCTACTTTTAACAGTAGTTAACAGTTTTCAGTTCTGACAGGCTAAAGTATATACTTATATTTACATATTGCTACTTTCAGTGAAGCACATGAAATTTTTTACATGTGAAAAGCCATAAACTTAGAGTAGTTCAAAACCGGGTCCTAACCCTCCAGTTAATATCACAGAATGCATCCACAATAGATTATTTTCTGGAAAAAAAAAAAAAAAACAAACAGCCCTTCTGACCTACCCGCTGCCTTCACTTTAGAGACAAATTACCCAGGCTAATCTCAGAGGAAGTACCACAACCAGCGTGGAAAGTAAGTCTCAAAAATCCTTTAAATTCTCTGAGTTTTACAAACCTAACAGGGGAAAAAAAAACCTTTCAACTCTGACTAGCTTTAGGTCATTTTTCACATCAGTAAATCCACCGGCTGAGCTCTGTAAGGAGTCAGGCTATTTTTCAGCAGCCTACACCAAGAAACTCAATTCATTTGTTCTCTTGTCTGCTCAGAAGCCAACGTGAATCTATGATAAAACATTCTGTAGGTCATAAGACACCATTTATTATCATGAAGAAACATGAACTGTTATTTAAGAAACTGAAGTCATCTCAGCAAATTAATCCTTTCTCTTCCTAACATAAATAACAAATGGCTGTAATTAAGAAATGACAAACCAACATGATGTGCAACTGGAACAGAACATAAATCTGGCTAGGAAATAAACAGCAAGATAAAAAAACTTGGACAATGAAAAGTAACTATATGAAGAAGTAGTAAATGCCAAAATCAAAACTTTCTAGCTGTATCAATTTCTTTTAAATACTTGCTTAATTTAATATTCTAATATATCATAAAATCCTTGCAAAATATCTCAAAACAGAAAAGCAAGAATACAGCCTAAGAGAAGCAAACAGTTCTTAAAGCCTATACCCATTTCAAAGACAATCCTGACTGCTGCACTAACAAACTAACAACTGCAGCAACTCCCATAGCTTCTTCTGGTTGACATGCAGCTTTTCTGCCCAGTGACTAACTAGCTGAAGAGGTTGCTGTGCAGAGCAGAGAAGTTAAAGAGGAAAATGAAGGGAAAGTAAATCAAATCACTAATAATGGTGATATTTAAACAAATCCAACCAAATGAACTTTCGTAAAATTACTATAGTTCTTGATGATTTAGCTGTTCAAAGCCATTAGAAGAAAAATAGTGAAATAAAGTATTTTAATGCTCTTCAAGTTAAATATTGGTAAGTAAAAATATTCAAGAACCATAATTAATGAAAGACTTAGAAAGCTCAGCTTTAGGCCTTAGGATTTTTCAAACAGATAAACAACTTCTTTGCTGTTTTTAAATGCCTTGTTTTATTTTAAAGAGTTTACAGCCTTTTTCAAAAACCTTTAATATAGAAAAAATTAGAACATTTCATCTACAGAAACACAGAATCCCAGATATTCTCTATTTATTTTCAAATCACACTTCAGAATTTTCATATGGGAAAGAATACTGAAAAGAGCAGGGAGAGACTGAAGAGAAACAGGGGGAGTTTCCCTACTTCAGCAGTGAGAAGTTGAGCACTCTGCACATACATACTACCGATAAAACTTTTCAACCTGAAATTACCATACAAGTGTTAGACAAGGACAAGGGAAAAAATCTGAAAATATGTTTCTGGAATAAAAGGTAGGTAGGGTGGGGAACTACAAGAATTGCCAAAACAACATTCTGAAGCATTTTAAGAAAACTAGTATCAATATTCATTCTAATCACAAGCTTACCTTTTCTCCTTCTGAGGAGGAAGGTCTTGAGCTGGCAGTTGGTCTTGGTATTTCAGAACACTTAGCAATTTTCCATATGTTTCCTAAAACATATATGGAAAAAAGTATTTTTTCCAGTTCATATTTAAATTTTGTTATATAAAACACATTTATGTAGATTTGCTCTTCAAACATTTAAAGTTCAGAAGTCAGAAAACAAGCAGAGCTCTAACAATTAAATAAAAAAATAGCAAGTTAAATCCAAACCAACACACATTTAGACAGTATATATAATATTTTCATATGCAGTTCAAAGTAATTCATTTTAAATGCTGCTATTTTTTTTCAACAGTGTTTGTTGCATTCTTATATATGTATGTTAAAAAAAAAAGTAATTCTCAACTGTATACATTTGTATAGTGGATGTAACTCCAAAACATACTACACAATAATTGCACCACTGCATCCACATTTTAGTCTGACTTCCTCAAAATACAGACAAAGTTTAAGATTGTAAGATTATTTCATTTAGTTCAATTTTTGTACCTTTAGAGTGTCAGCTTTATTAGTGGTCTGTATCAGTCAGAACCACCTCTTACCCAGGCATGTCCATAGGGACACAAAGTTGT
Organism: Hemiprocne comata; assembly: GCA_020745705.1. NCBI lineage: Eukaryota > Metazoa > Chordata > Aves > Apodiformes > Apodidae > Hemiprocne > Hemiprocne comata. Next base: position 149,808,986 of record CM036586.1, on the reverse strand, counting down.
ACTTTAACCAGAATCAGAATTTCTGTTATTTCAAATGTTACTGATACATTGACTCTGATTTTTCAGTTGTTTTGGTTTTTTTTTTTAACAGTTTTCTCTAAATTCTTAGCTATGCTATTATTTTCAAACAATGCCATGACAATGATTTACCACTTCTACTACCAAACATTCCAAAAAGTCACCCTGAAAATATTACAGAATAAATAGCTTTTAATAAAGTATTTCCAGGTTTTTTTTAGTTCAGAAAATTTCAGACTATTTGGCTGTAAAATATAACATCTAATACTGTGAATTGCAAGTGTGATTCAAACCACAAGATAAATAGGAGTATTTGGAGAAATAGTTATCAGTAATATTGAAACAAAACAAAGTACTTATATGCCAAATAATTTACTTTATTAAGAAGTGAAAATAGAAAGCTTATGATCACTTTCAAATTCCTTATTAACATAACGAGTTTTAGGAAATACTAGAGAGAAGCTACAGTTTAGGGAACAATGGTTGGTTGTGGTTTTTTTCTTTGTATTACTTACAAAAAACAGTAAAAGAAGAAATGCAAGACACGTCTGTACTGTCAAAAATAAACATATAAAATACTAGTTCTTAACATAATAATGGGATTTGCAACAGGAGACAATGAAATTTCTTTAACAGTTTACTTTAAAAAAAACAAACATAAAACCTTGCTTAGCTATAAACACCTACTGTTTAAGCCAATTTATTCACTAACAGAAAAATACATCCCCACATATTCTAAAAATATTTGTTCTTAAAGTGTATGAGCTAAGATCAGATTGTTATCTGAGCTGCACTCAAAGGATTTAAATAGGGACAATTCACTAAAGTCTTTGATGCAGGTCATTGATAACTTTTTTTTTAAGAGGACAATAAAACAAAAGCATTTTTGGAGTAACTCCACAATATAAAATCCTAAAGTATCAAATTTTCTTGAACACTTTGCTTGAAGACAGCATAAGAACTCACATATTATAGCAGCATCCCTTTCAGAATTCTTTTATTTTTTGTAAGAGATAACTGTATTAGATAGGAACGAAGAAAAATTTTCAACTGAAAAAAGTGTGTTTATCTTCAAACACAGGAAACATCATATAAAAGATCACAACAAGGCATATTCCCAAATATTTCCAAACCTCACAAATCTATCTGTAGATATGGTAGTGCTACTTTGGGTCAGATTCATGTCACATTCCTCTAATAATCTTAATGGCTCCATTCAGAGCTGACCACTGGGCTGCAAAATGTATTGACTGTACATTAAAAGCACAGATATGGTTTGTGTTAAGGGCATGAAATGTGCCTGCCACCAAGCAATATTTAAGCATCTGTAGTTAGACATGAAAAAGACGCAGTATGGAAGCTTCTGCTCCAGATTGTCAAGGAAGCGAAGAGAAGGGGAAGGATGGCTGGGGCTAGAAGAACAGCTGGGGTTACCCCTCAGTGATCTGGGGAGAGCTCAGTTGGAACAGGCTTAGAGATTCCTGTGAGCTCCATGAGTTTCTGCATTTGGAAGCAGTCAAATCAGGCATAAAGAAGATATTTTGGTGTTAGATGATGAGGACAGGGTACTGGCTTACTAGCTCTTATAAATGTATAAGGAGGTTTTTCACTTTACTGCTAGCCTCTTGGTTTACCTTTTGCCTTCATAAGACACAGTGTCACCTTCCTACCTGGGAAAAGCAGTCCCCAGTCTGTCTCCTCACAAATACCCATCATCTTCACTACACTCTGGCACATACATTTATCTATTAGAATGGTCAGCAAAAAATACATAATCCAGGAGCCCAATAAAAACACAACTGTATCATAGTTCTTGGAAAAAAAAAAGTGGAGGGCAAGGAACAGCTGTTACCTTACAAAAGACTGGCTGTAGTCAGAATTGCTTCTAAACAGCAGCTGAAGTATTTTCAGATATCATAAGACAAGTTAAAAGTAGACTTCAGGATTTTGTCATCATATTCAGAAACGACTGACGTACGCAGGAAAATAAAACGAAGTGTGGGTTGCCACCCACCAGCTTTTAGCCTCCCAAATTCATTATTAAAACTTCAAAGAAAGCTTTAAAACATCTGGAACAGTAAGATTTTCCTGAAGACCTTCCCTGTGTATTACCAAAGAACACCAATACTCCGCAGCCTCTGTAAGCTTTAAGAATGCACACTTCTAGGAATTAAAATGATCTCTTTAAACAATTCTGGTGAAATTACAGTAACCATGTCCAGTAATACAAAGAATCCTCACACAGGAGAAGACATTAAAAAGCAATATTTTAAAATACTTCTAAGCATTAGAGAAATGTTAAATTTAATTTCCTGCATATTTCTGGCAATTAAAGTGGACTTGCATCTCTTATGAAATAAAATTTCTGTCTTAAGTGTTAAAAAAAAAAAGCATATATTTAATCTCTATATAAGGATGAAGTAAACGCACAAAAAGAACCACTCGTGTGCGAAGCGAAGTATGTGGATGAGCCTTTGCAAAGTCAGGAATCACATGTAATGCCCAGTAATTTCTCTGACAAATCTTCACTCCCCAAAGGCTATAGAAAGCTTCTGAAGACACACTTGCTTTTTCAAAGCTGGCAGGTGAAGATTTTACTAATCACTTCAGGATTCAATAGTCCAATTCATGAATGTACACATCTGTGTGCATTGTAAACTCAGCTATTACACAGTCAAAATAGCTGATTTTACAAGATGGGCTATGTACAGAAATGCTTCCATTTCTAATAGAGAGATAAAATTTCAGATCTCTACAAGGATGCTCCCTTTTAAAATAAAACGTAAAACTCTTCTTTTACCCTGCATAATACTTTTAGGGAAGAAATTGGCAAACAGAACTCTAGAAGATGATATTTTTATGGAAAAAGTCTTAATTTTAATATTTTGGTAAAAAATGCTGTAGAGCCTACATAATTTTACATCACAGTTTACATTTTTCTTTGCTTCAGCATATACTTTGGGTTTTTTTCGGGTTTGTTATTAAGAGTTAAAGTGGTCTACTGTTAAAACATTTACCTCTGATATTTCTAATCAAGTACAAGAAGCACAATTACACAAAACAGAACGGTATGAAGATACTATTTTGTCCTATTCTGCACATTACAAAAATATGACAGTGTTCTATGAAACTTTTAAGTTAAATTATGATCAAATGTACTATCAAATATTTGTGAAATGGTGTTTCTTGCAATAAACATTCTTTTGTGTATCAGAAGAAAAAAAAAAAAGTCCTTTTCCCTACAGCTAAACTTGATTCAACAGGCAGAACAAAGACAACAATGGAGTGTAAAGCAAAAATCCCTTATGAAAGATCATTTAAACAATAACATCACATATATATCGGCAGTTACAATACATGCAAAAATACACAGCCTGTTTTTACTAAGTGGGTAATATTATTTATTAGCATTAGCTAAAGAAATAATGCTGTGACAAGCTATATTAATAGCAACTAATAAAATTAAAGTTCCATATAAGTCTATGTAGTAATTAGTGGTGTACAAGTTTAAGCGTAATACTATGCTTATCCTATTTATTGGACTTAATGTAGCAGTTTAAAGGACATCCTCAAATGGGATTGATTACTTACACTAGACTGTATTAACATACAACCCTTTTTTTTCCCTAGCCGAATTAATTAGCTTTGAGACTTAAAAGATACATTTTCTTAAATACACATTAGACTAGTAAGAGGTTAAAACAATGTTGGGAATTTCATGCAGATTTCGTCTTTCATTTGGCCAACTAAAAAAACCCTGTTAAATCTCACTTAAAGGATTTAGGTTTATACAAGCTTATTTCATGAAAATATTTAGAAACAGTGAAAGAACACTCAAGTATCCTATACTAATGAAAAACGCATTTGCCAAACTGACTTGTTTGAAGGTGGTTGCTACGCTGTTAGAAACAAGATGCACACTATTCTTTTAGAGATTTCCAAGACAAGCTTGCATACTCTTTCTAACTGCTAGGAAGAGCTAAAAATAAACTTGTGCTCCTTGTAAAATTTGTAATTTCTTCATTATGATGGAATGCAACAAAACATCTTGCCCTTGGGTTGCTCTGTTTCAGCCAAAACAAATGCAAATGGCTTGTCAGATGACAGCTGTTTGATAAGGCTCCTCTACAAGACCTGCATGCTTTACTTTTTTCCGTGAAACTTGGGATGAAAGGCAGAAGGCAGGAAGAGAATTAATGTAGCATACAGTCTAAAGGCAATGCTACAACCGTGATTAAGTAGAAAAGTTAAAAGGCACAGATTTTCCACAGCCTCGCTGCGTGCAACCCATCCGTGTAACAAGTTGACAGGCCTAGCGCGTCAGCTCCATCATCCTCTCCGACAGCTAAAACGCAGCATTGCATCCCTTTTCAGAGAAAATTTGCGTCTGCACCATGAAGCGTTGTACATTATTTCTTAGCACTGCAGGGGGCTCAAGTCCATATGGAACCTTCACAAATATTACCACAGATCAAACCAGCGGCGTTTTGAGGCAGATTTGACATACCTATTTAAATGAACAGCAGGGGTCCTCGGGCTGCCTCAGGCTGTGCAGGAGAAAACCTCTGTGGAAAGCCTGTGCTGCAGCTCCATTACTCAGCAAAGACACTCTCTACATTTATCATTCATTTCATTTCTGCCAGGGCAAGAAGCTCATTTGCCCAAGGTCAACAACAAAAAAAAAAAAAGAGAGGAGGGGTGGTTTTTATTCTCCCAAAGAAATAAATGTACCTGACAAGTGGGGATTTTGTCCTTTGGGTACGCAGAACGCAAATAAATATCAGATAATTCTAATAAAAACACTACACTCAGTAAACCTGTGCACTGAATTTGATAACGTAATTTATTTTTTTTTCACAACAGACTAACCACAGAACTAACTTTTTAAGACTACCTAATGAGGAAACAAAGTCTGACATTATTGTCTAATTAGATATTTCTGCATACATTATTAATGCTTTTGTTTTCTCTAAATACAAGTAAGAAACCTGCACATCTTTCTGTAAACTCTTCTATAAAGGTAGATAATGCTTGCGCCATCGATGGTCATATATATTAAATGTCTGTTCATAATCCATGTTAAGACTCAGGGTCTAGTGATGTTCTACTAGATACAGCCTTTTTCAAGATAAACAGATGCAGGTCCTTTACTCCAGGAACCATACTCATCAGAAAAAGCCTTAAGTTTGCAAATGGAACAGACTCAGAAAAATCAATTAAGCAGTTTAAATGCAAATTTTCTTCACACTAAATGTCAGCACAAATAACATTTCCCATAGCTCTGCCCTTCAAGGGGAAAAAAGCCCCCGATTTTTTGTTCTACAATGAATTTTCCTAAAACTAGCCATTTTGTTGTACATGCATTCTCCACCACTAACCTTATACTATTAACCAGACACAGCCTACAAGTGTTCAGACTATTCAAACCCAGACCATAGCCAAAACTGTAAAAAAACCCAAAAATTAAAGCAAACACTAATACAGAGTTTGTTCCCTTAAATGTGACATTATAATGGCCCTAATAATGGATATTTTGACATAAAAATATACACTGCATTTAGCTTCACTGGTGATATTATGTCCTACTGTGAAAACATGAGTAAACTCAGGAGCTTCTTATAAGCATCTCAAGAATAACATGTACTTGACTGGGTGGTAGAATTATTTATTATAGATTATAACATACTTACATGCATTAATGAATAATATGACTGCTTGCCAGTATAAAAAAGAAAGTGAAATGGTCGACCATCTTCTCCCCACTGGATTTCTAATGAGAAGGAAGATTAGACAAGAAAACAATATACACTCACTAAAAAACACATTTGTATTTAATTGCAGTTATAAACCTCTTTAATAATAAAGAATACCTTTAAAAGGTATTCAACTTGTCTGGAAATCTAATGATTTAGACTACCTTGTTAAAAACAAAATTCCATTGGCAATTATAACCAAATGTTCAATATTTCTAAATACCATTTAACACGAGGGAATCCCTCATGAATATCTTAAATAACCTTTCAAAACTGTATAGTTGGTATTACAGATAGAAGTATCCATTTTAGAATAGGAAGAAGTAGAAGAGACTACTGACATCTACATAATGATTGTGAAACATGAAAGATTAACAGCTCCCAAAACCAGTGCTTTAAACCCAGAGCAAATTTTGTGTTAGTATATGTCTAAACTAAATTAAGTATTCATACAATTGTTCTTTTGCAGGTAACACAACTGTATTCAGAATTTGTGTGATTTTAGGACTTGTTCATGTTAGTATATTTGGGACATTTAAATACAATGACCTATGCTACAGTTTATATTATTAGTTTAGCAAGAAAACATATATTCCATATAATTCAGCACATCCAGTTGTTTTTTTTTCTTTAAAAAATGTTATTTAAGGACAAATAAATTTCAACTTCAGAAAAAAAATCAACTTAAACATAAAAGTTTTTTTCCAAATAAAGTGACAAATATAAAAACCTGAGAGCGTTTTACAAATTGAACTGCAGAGAAACTCCCAAACTTTTTATGCAGTGAAGTTCAAATTAAGCTGTCTATAAGCTATAAACAAAGATGAGACTTCAAGAACCTGTCTAATAAGCATGATATGTATTGCAATAGAATATTAAGACATAATATGGCAGAAGTTGAATTAAAAGATGCAAAATATGCTAGAACTGAAGGAGTACAGGGGGCTTTTACCCACACATACTACTAGTGGGGTGTGTGAATTTCTACGTATGCAGCTGTGAAAGTATATTTTGTTGAAATTCTTGTTCAGGGAACATTCTGAAGTATAAATTTATATTACTGTACTTCGAAGTTATCAAAGATGTAGCACACAAACAAGACAAAGCCGCCTTAAAAGTGACTCTTGTTTAAAGCTGTTATTTTTAGATGTAAAGACAAAAATAAACATTTATACTCATTACTTCTTACATTCCTTAGGACACAGCTAGCATTTAAAAAAATTCTTTACTCCTGAAAGCACACAGAATAGTAGCTTAGTTCTGCCATGAAACATCCCTTGGACTTTAAAACTGCCTAATGATTAACTCTCTCTTACCCTTTTACTTTCTACTTTTTTACTTCATAATACTATGAAGCTAGAAAATAATGCATGATACCATTTGAAAGCCGAAATTCCAAAAATTCAGGTAATTTAGACGGCTTTCTAAAAGACCCAAAAAGGCCCAAAAACATCAAGTATCAATTCCAGGAACAAGAAAAGGAAGGAAAGAAAATAAGATTTTGCTGATAATCAGAAGCATTCATCTGGGACTTCATAGATCAGTGAATGAACAATTTCCCACCCTTGCTACTCATTCATACTAATCGTGAGTAAGAAGTGGGTAACAGGTTTTGACATATATTTTAGATATTCTATGTAAAATTAATTTGCCAGTGTCAGTGAAGTTCTCAGTGACCAACATATCGGCATACGAGTGACAACTGGGACTTCATACAGTATCTCAGGAGCAAGGCAAAGACAGCACAAACATAAGTGCAGAGTTAGGACTTTCAGGTCAAACCAGAGATAACATTGCGAGATTTTCTACTCTCCCTTTTCTCTCAACTAGCAATTTCAAAGCTGTAATTTCTAAGCTTTTAGAGCCAGGAATTTTTTTTGTCTAAAATAGTATTAATGAATATTTTATGATTGTGATAGACAGTTCTGACAAAAAGCTACTGAACTCAACAAAAGGTTTTCCAGTGACTTCAATGGATTCTGCACGTCATCCTACCTATTGTTTATTTTTAAACAATTAAAAACATTCGTCAGTTAACAAGATGTCTGAATAGACCACTGGTATTCCAGAATCCAACAGTATTTTTTATCTTAAAAGCCAGAATATCAGATCTGGCTTTTACAATTTATGTCTGAGCAGTTATTAGGAACACGGGGAAAAAAGTAAATCTGTGAAAATAAGAAAATCTACATATGGAAAAATTATAATACTTAGCCATTAGTAATAAAAAATATCGATGAACACTTACTCCTCTGCTCTGGAAAAATTTCAGTAGGATGCTGTAAACAAACAAACAAATGTCAGCAAAAGGAAAAAGTTACTTAAAATATCATGTTACAGTTTTTCAGAAATGCAACAAAAAAATCCTACCTTCATTATGGGCCTGGCTCTTTTGTCAAATAAGCCGGAAGGAAAGAGATAGGTAATAGCTCTCTGAAAACAAAAAGAGACCATATATGTACTTTTTTCCACAAAAGCATCATCAAAACATTTCTTAAGTATTTTCTTATGGATAGAAATAGCATAACATTTGCACAGTAGGCAACCAAATCAGTAAGAAAGACTGGCACACATGTGCTGTGCTCAAAATAAAAGTAGGTAATTTCCTAAGGAATCTTCACGAAAAGTAACACCTCGTTCTGAAGGCTGTACTCTAATGTGTCAGAATAAGTGAACTTTCTTCCACAAAGTTTAGGTTTTAGGTATGCATTTATCATAACTTACCAGAACTACTCAAGTGTAAAGACCACCAGTGTTGTGACTTCTAAAATAAATCACAACATTTAATTTATCTTTCTGAAAGTATCAGCGCTTGTTAACAGTGTCTAGTGACAGACCAAGCATGAAAGGTTTATTTAAAGTAACTGGACAAAGCAAAGTTTTACACATTTAGAATCCCAGTTTCTACAGATGTAGTTTCCTCAAGTCTAAAAGCAGTGTTTGTTGTGACAGTAGAAGATACTTTACATAGCCAAAATAAGCATTTCATTGATCACTGCATTTGGAAACAACTGTGAATCTCTACAATCTTCACTGAACTTCAACTAATTGCTCAGAGAAGACAGACTCTTAAATGTCATCTTTACTCTCCTTAGATACCTAAGGGTTTGCTAAAACAATTTAGAAAAACGTATGGCATTCACTACACTTTTTACCACTGTTTTCACTAAGTACAAGGTACAACATTTGCTTTTACTTAAACAATATCCACTACTATTCATGTGATGTATAAAGTTAGTAGTATTTGCCTCCAACAAATAAAGTAGGTATACCAGTATTCCAAATAATTCTGGCAAAACGTAAGGCGAAGCACCTTACAAGGTAAAACCCAGTAACATGCATTTCTGTTCAACATCATCTTACTCTCCCTCTTCAATGTAACTAAAACATAATTTTATAAAGCAAAAATATGCATTTATGAACTTTTATTTCCATTTGTTTTTAAAAACAAAACAGAAAACGCTAGCCATCAAAAACCCCCAGATGCAGAGGTCTGGCAAGTGGAGCCATCTTCAGACAGTGGGTAGTAGAGCTTGAGACAGAAATGTGCTTGTACAGTAACATGGAATAGCTGAATAAACCCTTCTGGCAGTGGTCTCTTTTATATTTTCATTAGACAATATGGAAAAGAAGAATTACAATAAAATCAGAGTTTAAAATCTTCTCCTAAGAAGAATGGCTTTTTGTTGGCTAGGCTACCTTAGGGCTATTACTTGCTGGTAATTTTTTCCATAGAGTGGTTTGTCAGTGTTTCAACTGATTTAATATGCATGGAGTGTAAAAAGATCTAACCTATTACTTCCATTAATCCCCTACTGGCATTCTGAACAGAAATTTTGAGAATTCCGAAGCAAACAAAAGGCTTAACTTGATTTTATGAAATGGTAATTTTGTTTCTCTTAGTGACTACTGTATTCCCATTTGTTAGTCAATGGGCATTTTATGCATACACACAGTAGGTGAACACCTATTTATGAACAAATGAGGATTAATTATGATGACAATAGAGAAATCTGCTGTGAGCCAAATGATGTTAAACAAACACCTTATAAAATACATTAAAAGAATTTATTACAGGATACTGAGACTGACTGTGTGTACTTAAGACATGGTCTTTATACACGCATTTCCAGAATCTCAGTCAAAACATTTACTGTAACTATGACACCTTAATAAATGTCAAATATAACAATTTAACATTTATAATTAAGAGAGTGGCTGCCATCTGAGACCTTCTACTTCTAGAAAGTTTATTCTATATTGCTTGAGTGTATACTCATGTCTTTCATGCTAAAGAATAAACAAAGCTTGGATTAAGAATTCCTACCATCTACTTTCAGCTCCCCACACAACGAGCCAAAGAATAATAGTTCACTGTAAGTTTGCTTTTTTGTTGTTCCAAAATGGAAAGAAACAGTCTTCCTTTTTATGGAAATGCAATCAAGGATGGGATATTTGTCTTTACATCCCATTAGGAACTACCCTGGGATGCAACCAACTTCAGTTCAACTTTATTCAGAAGTTTACTCTTACATAACTGTGTCTTCTTACTGTACTTTTAGCACTTACATAGCAAGTCAGTCTGCCTCTACAAAGCTTCATTTATAGGAGGTGATTTTGTCTATGCAAAATGTTTTGGTTTTGTAAAAAAGGGGTATTTTGAGAAAACTGTAATTCTCAACACCCATGTGTAGCAATAAAATAAGATAGTCGCACCTTTAAAAATATCAGATTATAAAAAAACATGTTAGCAACAAGATGGTTTACATCAGATATTTCTTAAACTGTATTGGTAAACTCAATGTTTCTGTAACAAACTAAAAGGAATCCTGTTACTTCATCACTTGTTGAGGGGCAGGATTATTCAGTATACTGCCCACAGGACCACAATGTCTTTCACTTTAAGTTTGAATTCAAACCAGTTGTAATAACGAGAAACAGCTTCTATCCTATAAAAAAAATAATACCCTACCTAGCAGTCCTTCAAACATGCAAACCTATTCATTAAATAATCTGTCCAGCATTGCATGTGCCACTTTGTACAAATTCAGTATATCTGCCCCACCTGCATCTTCCCTCTTCACTGAGTACGTAGCTTATGTTGACTTCTAATCCTCCTACCCTTCCTATCTACAAGGTAGTAAGTCATGTTCACTCACGTTCTCAAACATCAGAGGCTAAGCCTGAATCAAACAAGTTCAGCTGGGTCAATCAGGATTACTTTTTTTAATGTTTTGAGAAATTGAGAATTCAGTAATTTAAACAGAGTTGACCGAGTCATCCTGGGATAGGGGAAGGAGACTGACACAAGAGCTGAGTCCTTAAATAACCCACCATAACCAAGAGAGGTCTGGCAGGGTGAGGTGATCTTGCTGTTAAGCATCTTCCCACACTTTTGTTGAATCTACAGCTTAAACGCAAAACACTCCACTAATTTTCATTGCTCAAATCATGTGCAAATATAGCTAAGTAAAATCCAGTCGGAAAAGGTATTTTGTAGAAAGCCAGAGAAAAAAAAATAATAAAAAAACCCTCCACCTGGGGCTTCCTTGCAGTAGCACCCATTTTGGCAGAGCTCAACAGTTCATTCCTTTTTAAATATACATGAAACTTTAATCATCAAAACACCGAGGTAAGAAGTGACACTTTATGCCATAAGGTTTTAAAGAATAACATGTGCTACAGCTGTTTCAGCTTCTTTTACTCCTCAACTTGATCACACAAGAGCCACTTATACCTTGCCTTTTGAATAATGTTATTTAGCCACTGTACTTCAGCATTTCTCACACTGAAATGTTTGCTGGAACAGCTGGTTTTCCTTCTAACCACACTAGAAGTACACTTCAAAAGTTTTCAGCATCCAAAATCCAGAATATATTTGGGATAGAACTAGGAATGAATGAAACAAAAATGGGATGTGGAATGTTAACTCTGAAATACCTGTTTACCTCTTCTAACAACTAACCACTAAAATGTATTTAAACTACGCCAATCATTTGTCACTGTTTATCTAAAGCTGACTTCTAGCTTAGATAGAAATTTCAAGTTCATGGTGACACAATTTTAACCCCATCATTTAGGAAAAAAAAAACAACAAAAAAACCCACACTCGCAATGTATGAAAAAACTTTTTTAATGTTACATTGCTTTTATACTAATAATTTTTTTTAAAATTGTCCAGAGCAAAAGAAAAACCCTCAAAAACTTGTTGAAAGAAACAGTCATTATTTCTAGCTTCATTTCAACTTTTCAAAACACTGAACAGTATCAAAAAGACAAGAGAAATATACAGCAATCATTAGTTCAGACAGACTTTGATGTAGAAGTAAGAAAATACTGATGCAGAGTTTGGCTCCACCAGGAAAAAAAAAAAAAAAGTTGAAAAAAGCATTCTAGCTTAAACTATTTAAAAAACAACACAAAATCCAGTGCTTCTTGTAAGGACAGTGCTGGACAACACACTCTTCTTGCAGACAAAAACGTTCAGAAATGCATTTTCTTCTGAATGTTTCTGACATTTCACATATGCCAACATTCACTCACTTCTAACACTGAGCTGCTAAAATTTAAATGTTATTTAGAAATAAAATGTGCTGAGCCACTTTTAAAAGCAACCGAATACAATCTATTTTTCATTAAAGAAGTCTTAATTCACTGAAAGAAACTATACTCTATAAGGAATTAAGTTTTTCCACATTTAAGATTTTCATAGTTAACAACCTTACTGGTACTTTTGCAACAATATATATGCTAGTGAAGATATACATATATTTTAGATTCAAATTATTCCATCTGCTTGACAACACTATTAGGCTGTAAAGCAAACAAGAAAAAACAAGCACAGATCTCTAGCTTTTGAGTTTTACTAACTCTTATGGGGAAAGAGCATCACCTTATGATGAGCTCGTATCTGGGAGAGCATAAAAATGAATAATAAAAATACTGGCACATAAATAGGTCATGAAGATCAAGACACTTTTCTTGTATTAATCTTACTTAGATTTCTGGGCTTTAAAGTAGAACATCACAGAACTGACACGGAAAATGAAGGTGGGCTGTTTAGTACAACCACAAGTTAAAGCTAAATCACAAAATAAAAGGATTACAGACTCAACCGGGGAAAAGCACTAGGTCAGGACTGCAATCTCTATTAATTAGGTATCCCAGCTGGGCAGTGGGTATGCAGCTGTTAACTTGATCAATGACTTACCTAAATGTCATCTCTACTGATTCGCTTATAAATTACCAGCAAGTGAGACTAATGTACAGGTGCTAATTTATTTAAACTGTTCTCTGCAGTTCTACATAGCTTTATAAACTGCATCTGGCACCTAATGTTAGCTGTCAGTTGTACTTAGACATGCCTGTCCTAACGACTCTGTTCATTAGAAATGAGCACAAATTATGAAATATTGTGAAAAATGATACATCAAATGGAATGGGCAAAGCAAATCAATTAGAGAAACTTCATAGCACATATTCACACATAGGAGAATAAAACATCCTAGCTTCAGAGTAAGGTCTATAATACCAATTAAAAAGCAATTGGTAGACTTCTGCAGTAATATATCAATTTGCTGGATTTTTTTTTTCTCCTCCAGAAATACAGCTGTAATGCACAGCTTAACTTTTATTCCTAAATAAAAGCATCAGTAAGAGGCAATTTTGCTTCCACAACATCCAGAAGGATTAGCAAGTAAGTCAACTTGTTTTCCTGTTTAAAACTTCACAAGGTTTAGCTTTCATTAAACTATACCTAGAACTACAGTGAAGGACAGAATCCCACAATGTCTACTTTTGGACTACACTATGCAGACTGATTAACAGTAGAAGACATGGAGATATATAAGCACTCATCAGAAGGAATTATTACAGTTTGGAATGTAAAGCTTGGTAATTCTCCTGCCAGTCCTTAAGCAGCTTTTATATTTTTTAACAGAAATTTAATTGTGCATAGCAGACACTATTACATACTCTTAAGCATTTTCCAACATGTGATGGAATATGAAGAATTTAATGTACCACAGATACCTGGTATCACCAAACAAAACACTACTCTTTTGGCTCCACTTCATCTTCTCAGAAACCAAGTCTGCAAAGTGGTCCCACACTTTTCACCTGCACTTCATTCGTAAAACCTGATTTCCAGAATAAATCTGTTTTAACGAACAATGAAGCTCAGTTAATTCTCTGCAAATCATCATAGTGCTGCAGATTCATAAAGAAGAAACCACTACTTAGATAGGGTCATTTTCCACTTCTTGCAGTCTTGCTGTTTGTAAGCCTTCCCCCTAGACCCTACCAATGAAGGAAGCCAGACTGCAGATTTATGCGTTCTCCTCCCATTAACCTTTCAGGCAAACAAAAGGAACTATTAGCATCATTGTATTGTACTAACAGGGGAGGCATTCTGGTGGCAGGTCTGCACATGAATACTTTACAAGAAAGTAACTAAGAGACAAAGGTCATTAAAGGTAAGAAAAACGCATCTCAAAAATACAGAAAAATGAAATTCTATAGTCTGTACAGAAATAAGAAAGCCAGTATAAAGAAACAGGTTACTACTACTGCTGACCCAGATGCCTGGATGAATAGTTTTACTGTTGACAGGACCTTATCCACTCTACACTGAGGCCAGAAGTGTCTCTGCACTGGCACCTGATTGTGGAAGAACAAAGTGCCGTTTATAATTCTGAATGAAAGAAGTCACAGCATCAGTGCATAGCTTTGTACTCATAAAGCTTGTTTCCTATGAAGCCAAGCTTCCCTTACAGATTTTTTGATACCTAATAAAACTCCAGTCTCACTTCAGCCTTTTTCTCAGCAGGCCATTAACTGTGTGTCGCTTCTCTACTTTGTGTATTTTCAGAGGAGTTTTCAGAACTTAGTTTTGAAGCCTGTCAAATGTGTTTGAAATCAGCCTGTATATCACCACCTACAGATGTGGCTCTTTCTTGGCGTAAGTACGCTGTCACGACTTCTTATATGGACACAGTGACGCTGCCAGAATTCTGCCATTGAGAGAGGCAACAAGCAATATCCTTGCCCTGAAAAAACTAAACCACACACAACTCGCTCTCAGCACATATCACATTACTACGTCTACCTAAGGGCGCTGCTGATACGCTGTGCTGCCGTGCCTATAGTAAGTGTTGATGCTGCACAGAGAAAGCTTCAGCCAAGAGACTTCATGCAGCTTCACCTAAGAGTGAATGTCACCAAATGACATTTCTCCTCCCTGCCTCTGATATGTGATAAAGTAATACAGAAATAACAGAAGTGAAGCTCAGGTGGGGACTCAAAAAAAATCCAAGCAACAAAACATTTCTCTGAGTGAAAGGGAGCATATCTATACGTGAAACCAAATGATACAGAGGAAGAGGAGGCCACCAATCTGTCAGTTGTCAGAGGGAACAGCAATAAAATAGTATGTTTGAAGCTACTGATATGAGCTTAAATTCACATCTACATTAAAATCCCTAAGCTAAACCAGAGTGTTAGTTGTAAAACAGCCTATAAAAACTAATTTGCATCACCAGCAACCACAGTATTGTACAAGAAAACCTGACCTAAATATACATAACAGGTCAAACTGTGGGTAAACGTTTTGAAGTGCTACATAAACCTTTACAGTGCCTCTTACAACCTCAGATCAAGGGGATTATCCATTAGTACTTTAAAAAAGAACCTACTGTGCTTTAGGAAGATATGGAATACAGCTCTATACTGTGATGTCTGACCTCACACAGTAGCAGGAGTAGAATCTCTATTCACAGTCACAGTTGTAATGTTTGCAATGTATAGTAGCATTCTTTCTTATTCTGACAGTTCGATTAAAATTCACAGAGAGCTGAGGGGCTCATGCTGAAGTAAAGTGCTTTCAATATCTGAAACTCTACAGTAAATTACTTCTCCAACAGAGCAACTGTACTTACATCAATATCCTCTTGGGTAAAAGTTTCTGGATCTTCTCCCATCATGTTGGCTAAATGTCTCTTTCCTAGGTTGAACTCTTCAACCTGTTTTTTAATAAATGCCTCTGTGTACTTTTCAGGTCCTGAGGCTCCTACATTTTTCCTCTGCACTGCTGTAGTGGTATAGATTAGCCTTAACATCTAACAAAAACAAAACAAAACAAACAAGAAACAAAAGAGAGATTTATACTTTTGGCATAGTGAGCTCTACATAAAATGAATAGTATAACAAACCATCCATACCCGTAACAGGATTCAACACATTATTTTATTACGTTAGAAAAGGCAGTATTACTCGTGAAACCATTTTCTTCCAGTTGTTTAATGCCCATAAACAGATAAAAACATTTTAAAAGTTGAACATTTTCACACATTACAATTAATTCAGCTTTTTTTTTCTGACAGAAAGAAATGTGGTATCACATGTTAGGAACACCCAGCAAAAGCAAAACATAACACTCATCAACAGTTGCAGTCTTAAAAAAAAATATTATCAACAAATAAACACGTTTTCCCTCCACCTAAAGGCATCCCATAACAAAGTAGGAAAAGAATCTGCAGGGCAGGTTTCTAGTGGCTTTCAGAAGCATGAGGCTGCAGAAACACTGCTGAAGGCTCTGGAAAGGCTAAGGAGTGGGCCTTCCTTGTCATCAGTGCTAGGATGGTTCTAAAGCTATTTCATCATCTCAGGTAGAAGGGTTAGAAAACTAGTAGGGTAGTTGTCATCTGCAGATACTACTAAGCAGTGTTCCAGCTCAGAAGTCATCACTCAGGAGACAGTTATCTTTCGATCTTTGCAGGATATAGGTTTAGTTTTTATCAAGACAATCAGTACTTAAAATGACTAATTTCAATCAAGCTCTCTGCCAGACTAACAGTAGCTTCACCGACAGAGCTGTAATGTCCCAGTTCTAGCCTAGTACCAATATTATGCACTATTTTGTCTCCCCAGTGTTAGTATTAAGAAAATTCTCTGCAGCTTAATTATTTCACAAACCAAGTAAGAACTGATTATTTGTGTGGTCTTCCAGGGACATGGTGGAGGGAATTACAAGAAAAAGGGATACGTGGAACAGAAAACAAAGACAGAAAAAGCATCACTTCTGAATCAGAAAAATGCCCAGTTCTGTTAACCAGACAGTACCCCGAAACACTTCTGTCCAGCCCCTTCAATGTGCAATCGCTTGGCTTTGTGAGCAGCCAATGCAAGTTTCTCAAGGAAGAGGTAGGTCATCTCACAGTCCTCACTGCTGGCATTCCTTCCTCTACTCCCTTCACTCACCCAGTGCCAGCTCTGGCATTCAGACTCTTCTACAGGACACCTCAGCTCCCTAAATGTGGCAGAACACTACCTTCCATTTCTTCCTGAGTGGGCAGTTCTCAGCTGAGCTGGTAAGTCCAAGCAATTCAGAGAAGTCTCTGAGAAGAGCCAAAGCTGACATGAGAAGGTGGCTGAATCATGCAGCTGGGAGCAAGAAAGCAGAGAGGGACTTGCCACTTTACCTTAATTTCTTTGAGCAAATTATTAAATTGCCTCTGCTGTTTCTAGAGCCTCAGTCTACCTTTAGCCAAATATTAAAACTCCAACACACACAACAAAGTGAACTAGTTAGGGGTCTTATTATTCGGAACAGAATAAAGCCAGTATCTGAAATTATTAAATGTTCTCCAGTCACAGGAATTGTCTTCTCCAGATCACAATTCAGACATGCTGACCCTTGTGATAGCTTGTACCATTCTGAGTCAAGCCAACACAAATAGCACAAAATAGTTGCTAACTTCCTATAATTAATTCAAATGCAGAATCTTCAAACCTAGTTATAACCACAATAACACAAACACACATGACTCATCAAAACAAGATCACATGAATATATTTGCAAGAAAAACAAAAGCTGACTCAACTTCCACCTTTTATTAGTAGCATGAGTTACAAACTTTACAAACTTTTCCTGTGCCTAGAAGCTTTGGGTGTTCTGTAGTATATGGTCAAGTCCTACATGAAGAGGAAATGAAACACAGGTTTTCTTGTACTTCCAAAGAGCCTGGTTGGTATTCTGGACATCTGGCAGCCCAGGATTGACTGGTGCAACACACTGAATTTGCTGCTCATATGTAAAGCTGTTCATGATCAATTTACAGTCTGTGACTGTCTCTCTCAGGCTTCAATATACAAAACGTAACCACACCACTTAAGATTTCAATTTGGAATAAAGACTAAAATACCCTGCCTTAAACCCATGTATAGCATACACCTGTGCTGCAGTAGAGGCCCTACGAATTCAGTAAGTATTGATACAGAAAGTAAAGTAGTCTTTGGACAGCAAGGTCATACAAGTGGAAAGAACTGACCCTCTATGCTTTTACAACCCAACACAGACAAAGATATGCCCCCCAAGGTATGTACCTTAGAAAAGTAGTGAATACCTCTGGCTGAAAAGTTTTAAAAACAGCTCCAAGGCAGAATTTGGTGCTGAAGAGCCTGTTGCTTTGTTTTCTCTGCAGCTTAAATGTACCATATGCAATGCTAGTTCTGGTTTGCCCCTTTTTTTTTTTAATATACATGTTTTTACATTGATATATACAGAATTAAAAGAAAAATAATCAAAATTTTAAATGTACACATTTTCCACAGGCAAGGCCCTGGTGATTTCCTTAGAAAGCAGTAAGGAAAGCTGAGGTATTTCTGCATATTCCCTATTCTTGTCTCCTTGTTACTCCTCGGGAAAGAATTCGTCTTCTGTCTTACTTGTCTTAATAACAACTAATTATTTGTAATTCTTGTTAATGAACATATGATTCCTTATTACTTGGCCCAAAATGGCTTTCTATCTGCTATGTTTAAACAGAATACTTTTTTAAAAAGATTGCTTTCATCTCACTTCTGTCAATTTCTATTGTAATTTTCTCATTTTTATTCTTCCTCCCTCAAGCTATTCATATTCTTCCCTAGTTTCAATTTGTCACTAATCAAAAGTCCCTGGACACACAAACTGTTCATAATTAGAAAACAGCCTCTTATGCAAATTAGTATCTATTGTATTGTGTACCTCTTCTGGCATAAGGGTACTATTTCATGGGTGGTACAGGCAAGAATTGCAAAGCACAGTTAAATGCTTCTGGCATTTCAGTCAAACAAGGAACCATGCTCCTCTCTACTTTCTCAAGGAAATCACAGAGGTTTGCATTCACTTCTTACACATCTCATAAAGCATTACTGTAACAGCAGCCTCACTATTTTTAAAATAATAATGGTTATTAACAGTACTCCTCATATAAAAGACTCTTCTAGCAAGAAAGTGGAGAAGGGAAAGCCTTTACATCTGGACAAAACTCCTTGATATTAACTCTCCCTTCCTGAGCACCCTAGCACTAGATGTTTGGACAATCCTTATTTTCCTGGGACACCATAAATTTATAGATCAGCTTTTGTCAAATCTGCCTTAGAAAAAAATAAGCATTTTTCAAAAAACTTCAACTTCTTTAACCTATTTTTCCCAAGAAGAGAAATAACTAGGACCTGTCTGTTTACTCCTCCTGTTTACTTTGCTTCACTGGAGTTATATGGATATAAAATCAACACATATCACTAACAGAGGAATCAGGATTCCCATACTTTTGGAATGGGAGAAAAGGGGAATCAGACAGGAGACTTGAATTCAAGAGAAAACGTCCATTTTACAACATGACATAGTTACAGAGATAGAAGACACCAAATGATGTGGCACACGTGCAGCTGCAACATTTTCATGCTGCTTCATGCTCTAGGCTGGCAGACTTCAGCCACCTCCTCTTCCAAAATCATGCAGCATATAAGCAAATCTGTACTATAAAATCATCTTTGGGATAGGGCTCTAGTAGGACACCTGGAGCTGGAGCTGCAGAACCACATCAGCATGCAGGACTAAAACTGCCCTGCATCCATTGCTCTGATTACTGGCACAGTAGCTAGTGCTACTGAACCCAGCAGACACCCAAGATACCAACAGGGTCCTCTGGTCACTTGTTGAAGACGAAAAAACATTTATTATGTAGCAATCATATAGAATGTATATGCTCAGACCCATCTCAAGTTTCTAAAGGGTTATTTTTGCTTCAGTAGGCCAGTTTTTGCTTTCTAATGTGCTGTTTAAAAAAAATTGTTTACATTTATTTACTTACACAGTATTTACATCATCTCAGATTTGTCAGCCTACAAACTAAACAACTATAAGGCTTATGTTTTAAGAAGCATTTTGTAAAACACATCAGAAAGTATCACAAGGTGTCAGCAAATATGCGTGATTTTATATTACTTTTTATACTGGATTTCACAAAGTATTTAATCAGAAGAAACTTCTTCTCAAAATGAAGTTTCTTGACAAGTAACTGTAAAACTGCATCTCCCCCATCCAGAAAATCTACCTTTTGTGCATATTTCACCAAATCTACCGATTAAGTCTTGCTTATACTATATACTACGTAAATAAAGGGTAACTCTAAATGTATAGACACATAAAAAATGTCAGATGTGCATAACAGGTAAT
The DNA here is from genome assembly GCA_020745705.1 of Hemiprocne comata. NCBI lineage: Eukaryota > Metazoa > Chordata > Aves > Apodiformes > Apodidae > Hemiprocne > Hemiprocne comata. Next base: position 149,788,715 of record CM036586.1, on the reverse strand, counting down.
AAAATTTAGATCTGGTTATTCTGAGGCACAAGTTACCAAATACTAACAGGCTCTTCAGCTCTACCGTAGTTAACTGCAGAAAAAGCTACTCCATTCCATCCAGACACGTAGTTCTGAAAGATTGTCACCAAAGTGCTATCACCTCTGTCTAATATTAGTACATAGATCATACACAGTGATTTAAATAGGGTACCCGACCCAATAAAATTAAATAGCACATATGGTACTTTGAACTCTTCTGTTGTGAACAGCTATTCAGTCACATCAGAAGTAACTGATAGTAACTAAGTTTGGGGGTTTTTTTTCTTTATAGATTGTAGTAAACCTCTGCATTTTGCTTATTAGAAGAATAGGAAACTAAACCTGTTGTTCAGTTCAATCTAAGGGAACTGGAATTACAAAGTTTCTCTCTCAGTGCAAGACGCTTTGAAAGACAACCACAGCCAAGAAATTAAAACTGTTTTCTCACTAAGGCAGGCAAGAAGTAATGAACTAAACTCCAGCAAGTGATTTTTAGGATAGCCATCATTAAAAAGTTCCCTAACAGTAAGGACAGATAAGTGCTTGATGTAAGAACTGGTCACAGAAGGTCAGAGCAAGGGGTACATCAACTTACTACCCTGTGATCAAGAGCAGCCAGTAGGAGAGGCACAAGAGGAGGACAAACAAGCAGTGATAATTTTCCCAGTACATTTCTCCCCTTTCCAGCAATCTGCGGTTCAAAGACATGCTGATAAGTTGCTTTTGTATTGACATAAGTGCTCATCAACCATCCTGAACATCCTCATCAAGGAGTTCCACAGGTTATTTACACTTAATGGAAAGAAGAGTCTTTTAAGTTTCCATTAGCTCCCTCCATATCCTTTGGTTTGCAGACAGATGATTTGCATACAGCTACAGGCTTAGGTACTGATACCGTATTTGGCGAGGAGAGGAGTAGAAAAATTATCTCTTAAGGCACCTTCCAGCCCTACCTTGTAGAGTGACTCATCTTTTGAGATAATTTCCTCACTTATGATACAAATAGTTTTCAGCTCAAACTCAAGCAGGTGCCTGGCCAGGAAAACTAAGCTACTGTCATAATCATACCTTTGATATAGGATAACCAAAGCAACACAAACTATTCCAACAGAGAGCAAAATCAAGTGTTGGAACATTTGCAGCCTCATTCTTTTTCTCATTCTTTGGGCAACTTCAGCATATAAATTTCTGACTGCTGTGTAAAGAACTACCCACACAGGCACCAGGTCTTTACCCCTAATGGGTAAAGTCAATCTAGAAGTTAATCAATATAAACAGTTCAAATTGCACATTCCAGTATTACCTTTCTGTGTCTTCTGTTACCCCACTGTTTGGTGTAGTTCAGCCACTCAACAGTTATTATCCTAAATTACTTTGTAACTTGAAAGTGTTAACAACATGCCTTTTTATTCGCTTGCTGGTCACTTATTAAATATATATATATAGGTGTTTCAAGTATCACTGCACAAACACAGTGGATGTCCTCAACACTGGCAGCAGCTAAGGTCTTTAATTAAAAACAGCAATCTGCCAGTATCTCTCAAAAGAAGTGGGTAATTCTGTTTAATCAGAAGTTGCTGCACTTGTGGAGTGCATTTCTCTTTCCCTTGCAGGAACTGGGAGACTTCATTATCTACTTACCTGTTGACCAAACACAATTCATGATGATCAACCTAAAAAACTATTATAAAGCACTTCACTTTTCTATCGGCTTTGCTCTGTACACGTCTCTGTTAATTCTAGTGATACAGATAATAAATCAGGGCTTAACTACGCTTTTTCTTTACATTATTAAACACAAACCCAGCTCACCGAGGGGCTGACACGAACTTGGGGCCGGCCTTCGCACTGCCCGCCCCATCGTGGCCTCTCCTCCCCCGTAGGCCGCAGCCCTGTCGGTCGGGCCGCTCAGCGGCGGGGCACCTCCATACCCCGGCTCAGCGGAAAGCAGTACGGCGACACCGCAGCAGGGTCACCCCCGCTCCGCCCCCTCCACAGCCGCGCCGCGGACGCGAACCCGCCCCGCCTGCCCCCTACTTCCCCGCCCCCACTTTCGTGCTTGCTTCCTGCCACCGCACTGACCCCCCCGCCCCCGCCCCCGCCCCCCGCCCCCCTCAAGCAGGGCTCGGAGGACCCGAAGCGGCGCAGAAAGGGCCCGGCGCGGCTCTCACCTGGGCGCGCGGCCCGCCCGCCGCCGCTGCGCTCCAACGGCCGCCCAGCCGCAACACGCGCCCAACGGCCGCCGCCATGCCCGCGGCACCCCGCCCCGGCCGCCCAGGGAGGGCTCGGCACGGCGCGACGAGTCCCCGCCGCAGGGCCCGGCTCCACCGATTGGCGGGTGGGGGGTGGAAGGGGCGAGGCCGGAGGGGCGGGGACGCGCCTGCGCGCTGCCCCCCGCTGAGCCCCGCGATGCTGGGCCGGGCGGGTTCCGGCGCTGTGGATGCGGGGTAGTGTTTCGGGCAGGTTGTTATAATGAATTTGAAAGGTGAAACGCATCAGCGATATTAAAATTCAGACTGATCTTTAAAACGGTGGCTCACAGCTTGCATCATGGTAGCGCTGGGGACCAGGCCTGCTCCTGTCCCCTGGGGGTGGCCTCTGCTCTGGTGATCCTACTTCTGAAAGAAAGGCTAAAGTCAAGACCCCTGTTTAATCAAGGTGGCGTTGGCAGTTGCAGCACGTCTGGGGAAACCCTGCTGCTCTGGAGAGTTGTAGCGAAAAGCATATTTCACCCTAGCTTTGAGGTTTTTTCCATGGGAAAAAAAAAATGCCATTTTTTAGAGGTGCAGCAGTTGGGTCTTGCTGAGGGAGAGTTGGTATCAGTAGTGTCACCTCCCTCGGTGATGTTAATCTGGGTGCTGAACCTTGAAAGCCTGAGGGTTTTCATAATTTTCCCCAATTACCTAGTACATACCCTTAGAGGTGACTAGGTTGGGCAGGAATGTTTTCTGCCACCGGAAAAGTAGAAATTCATTAAGGAAATTGAAAAGAATTTCTGCTTTAGACTTATTGGGGAAGCTGTTGTTATTTAAGAGGAAATTCTGGAAGTGAATCTCTGCTTTTCCAGGTTTGTTTCCTTTTTCACTTTTTCACAAGTAGCTCTTGCTTCCCACACACACATGTAAGTATTATTTCCTTCCTGGGAGATAAAAGGGAGTGTAAGAAAACTGACCATGGGCAAGGGAAGTCATCCATGCAGAGAGGTCAGGGAGAGGCCACCTGGAAAGGTGTATTTATTCTTAGAGTTACCAACCATGAAGATGAAGCCATCCATAGTTTTACTGTCATGGATACATGCATGTGAACGCTATGGAAGGAGGACTGAAGGAGAGTGGTGGAGTGTCTTTCTACTGTGCACACCTGGCCAAGCACTAGGAACTGCAGCTGCACTGGCATTCACAGGGTATGTAGAGATGGTGTTTGGTTAGCAGCTGTTTCTCCAAAAGAGAAAGAAGGGGGTTGGGTTAAGGTCACAATCCCACTGACCCACCTCCTGGAACACCAGCAGAGCTGAAGGGATGAAGAAAGCCAAAGATGGTATGGCCTTTTCAAGGACTGTGGTGAATCTCATCTGCCATCTGTCCCCCTGCAGCTTGGCTTTGTTCAGTGTTGGAGGAGGTCCTTAGTCCTCACCACTCCGAGCAATTGTTACCACACACGCCTGTCAGCTTTACAGAAAAAAAGCACCGCTGGTGTGATTGGTTTTCATTCCCCATGTATACTTATTTGTCAATTAAATTTGAGGAGCAGGGCCATTATATAATATTGGCCACTTGTACTTGGAAACTGCTTTGATGTATATCCAACTCCCTCAGTCTATCGACTCCTGTACCCACTGTGAAAAAAAAAGAAAATGCTTTTTCAGTCTGAGGCATGTTTTCAATGACGTAAGAGTCTGTACAGTCCATGATTTAAGTTTGAGGTTACAAAATTGTCCTCATAAATTGCTGAATGGAGATCTTGGGATGTGTGGGTCCAGCATTTAATGACAAGGGCCATGTTGTGTCTCTGTCAGATCTTTAGAGTGGTCAGCCCTTAGAAATTAATGGCCGCCTGTTCAAGGTAGAAGATTTTTGCACAAATTTCTTTGAGATCCTTAGATTTAGGTGTATTACCCAACTATCCTGATGCTGCCAAGCAGTTCACCTGGGCTTGCTGTCCCTGGAAGACACTTCTGCAGAGATGCCTAGGTACCCAGTTTCTAGATTGATCATATAGCTAAATGTGAGTGCATGTAGTTAGTACTTCGGAGGAAGAAAACGTACTTCCGTGGTGGGCATGGCTAATGTGTCCCAGAAAGATTCCTTCCAGTGGAAGGATTGCAACTTCTGCTTGGATGGCAGGAGTCTGGGTTTACCGTTCAAAAGCAGTTTTTAGCACAAGCCAAGGTAAGATTAAAATGAGCAGAAGTTATTTACATGCTCAAGTCCCTGCATCCCCATCCCTGTGTTGAAAGTTTCTTAAGATAGAGGTGGAGCAAAATGCAAGAAAACCATGTTTAATCTACTTATCCCAAGATTAACTCCAAAGAGCTTCTCTTTCTGTCTCTGCGTTGACAGACTGTAGATGCTTACCTAATCCATGCAAACTACCCTGACGCTTCACTAAGCCCTCTGCAGATATTTAGTCTCTTGTGTGGCAGGAATGTCCTTTTTGAGCGCAACTCAACAATGTTCAACTCTGGGAACTTGTTTAAATTATGAACCTGATTACCCATATACTCATGTAATTTGCTAATCATACTCGATGCAATCACAGATCTGGGGACTGTCGCCTGCAGCACATTGCCTGCTTTTGTTTTGAGACTTAGGTGATGAAGGTAAGCATATCATTTGGGATGTTACAAGCTTTGGAGTGCTGTCTTTCAGGTACAGCCTGATACTAAGAAAATGGTGTTTCTCTGTGGGGCTTGAGGTTTCTGAAATGAAAAATCACTGAATGCAAAGTAAGGAAACTAGGCTGAGGGTGCCAAGTGCATGGGTCAGGGGTCAGCCAGAGGGGCACATCTGTAGTCTATGCAAATTCTTGACCACAACCCTACAGCTGAGCTTCAGTCCAAAATTGCTGATTGCTTACATAGTCAACCTCCATGCAGACAGTATGCAGTGAGATTTGTGGTGTCCTTCTTTAATCTGAGGAGGGATTTGTAGACAGCGTGAGTTCAGGTTACCAATATACATAGTGTGAAAAAGAGTTCCTTGAGGAACAGGTATGCCAGTGATGGAGATGTACTGGTCTTCAGCTCACTGCCTCAGATGTGCAGACAAAAAGATGGCAAGGATGGCAGTACTAGGTCAGACCAAAGGTCCATTGAGCCTGATGGCTTCCCTCTAGCAGTGGCCAATGATAGGTGCTTACAGAAAACTGTAAGACAGAGCAGATATACAGAAATGCTTACCTGATAAAGTCTCCTGACCTGCAGTGAGCTGAAAACAGTATCTTAGGCTTAGACAAAAAAGCTTGTACAGGAGAAGAGGGCAGGACTTCGGGGAGGATGTAATAGGATCTGCTGCCATGCAGCAGAACAAGCCAACCTGCAGCAGGGAGGGTGAGAGGAGACTCCACGAGTCAGAAGACAAAGCAAATAGTTGTAGGAGAGTTAAAACTCAGGATGCCATAATCTAAATCCACTTCTGAAGAGATGCCTTAGTTTTTTAGGCTTTCCCTGAACAGAAATAAAAGAGTAGATTTGTTTTTCAATTCTGAACTAAAGTTATTCTTCTTATAAGCTATTTTCTGTTCTCTTTCCCCTCTACATTTCGTCCTTAGGCTGTCAGTAATTTGCCTGAAGTTCCGGGGCACCTATGCCAAAAGGGACAGCAATCACCAGTGCTCATTGAGGGACTGTGTCTTTAGGTGGCAGAGTCTGAGGATGCTAGACAGAGCGTTTGCATGACAAGAAGGTTCCTCAGAGTCTAACCACAGGCACTTTCTGGATTCTCTTTATACTCAGGGAAGTTAGGAACACCCAAGTTCAGTGTTGAACAAAAAACTTGAGTCTTGGCTAGGTAGAGCACTGGAGAAGGGTGGCTTGTGTTTCAGAAGCTGATCAGTATGTGTTTGAAAAAAACCAAATGCATGTTAAAAATGCAGAGAATTCAGCAGTATTTTAGATCAGTTCCAGTTAAGTAATTTCTAGATATTTTATGATGTATGTGTGCTTTTTGACACAGAAATTGTTTTCCATTGATCTTTTTCATCACTATTGAAAGGCTTGTGGTGGATATATCAAGAAGTCATGCTTTCTTAAATGCAAACACACAAGTTTTATTTTAAAAAGCTAATAATAAGAACAACTATTATACTGCACCTACTTTTCTTTAAACGCAAGGCAAGCACACTCCATTTCACGGCCTGCAAACACTAGCTACCTAAGGGTTGTCAATTATGTTATGCTATAAAAGGCACAGCACTTAGGGGGCTGTCAGTCAAGTCAGTTGTGAGAGAGATTTCAATAATCATTATTGCAACAGTATTTATCAAATATAAAAATAAAATAAGTTTACATGACCACACCAAATACAGAGGAATCATATTTCATTTAATAGTGAAAGTGGTTTGGATTGAGCACAGAATTAGTAAAGGGGTATAAAAAATAGCTGGAGGTCTTTGCTTACAAAGCAATACCCCATGTTTTGTTCCTTCCCACAGCTTTCCTTCTCCATGAAAGAAGGTGTTACCCAAATCTTCACCACACTTTGGATCATAGCTCTGCATCTGTTTCATCTTTTCTTAACAGTCCAAGGATTGTTGGTTGGGATTTTTTTCCCACAGCTTATGGGTATCACTGAGCACAGCAAGGCCTTTTGGGGAGCATTCCTGTCTGCAGTATTATGTTCCAGCTCTGCCATAATTTATGTGCTTCAGTACCCCCATTGAATTTACAAACAGTTCTCAAAAAGAAAGACAACTTGTATGGATGTAATTTGGAGGCATCTGAAGGTAGTTTTATTCGACATGGATGCCAGAATCAGTCCAAAGAGATCCAAATGCGGTGTCTGGGCCTATTTTTAGTTGGCAAGGACTTCTAGACTGTGTAATGTGTCTTTGTCGTTTGTCTACCATACGCTTTGCCTCCATATGTTTATCACTGTTGCTATTGCTGATTCAGTATTTCAATAATAGAATCATTTGGAGCTGTTCTGACTGGGGTTTGCATCAGATTTTTTTTTGTCTCTGTATAATTAGACTAATGTCATTACTGATCCTAGCAGCAACTTTGAGTCAGAGCTGACATTAGATCCAGAAGCTGTGCATATACTGCTGAGTAAAAGAGGCCTGAGGACTGGACTAGAGATGAAGTGACTTTGATTAAGTCACATCAGTGCTGATTGGAGCCACCTCCCCTGTACAGTGGAGCTGCTTGGAACAGCCCAAAATAGCATCAGAAATACAAATAATCTCCCCATCCACAGACACAAAACAGAAGTAGTTTTATCTCTTCATCACACAGAGGGAAATTTATTCCTATTCCTATTATTGAACCTACTCAGATTTATAAACTTTCCATTATTGATTTTTCTAAGTACTGGAGACATGCATATATTCAGAATAAATAGCAGAAAACAGTAGTTTTTCAATTGGTATGTGCTTCCCAAGATTCTTTTATCGTTAGGGAGTAGACACAGTAAATCCTGTCAACCTCACCAGATAACCGGAAAATACATCTTGGCGCATGCCCTCCTGGGCCAACGCAAGGGATTTGCCAATGTACAGTTTATGGATGCTGTGGAAAGTTGTGAACTCTTATCTGTATCTTTGTCAGAGTGTGAGCTCCATTAGGGTTTTAACTTTGGGATGAACCTTCCTGTGGCCTCACGTTTTTCCCACTGGATTAAAATTCATGCAGGGCACACAATGGTCAGTGACCAAGCGCTATCCCATAGAGTGCTGTGGTCCCAGATTCTAAGTTACTCCTGCCAAGGAGACCAGGTTGTTGAAGATGTAGTGACCTTGGCCACAAACTAATCTGTCAGGACACTGCATTCACCTGTTCAACTGAAAAGTTATAGAATGAAAGCGTTCCTCTTGATGTCTTTGGAGCTCAGGAAATGGCACATCCAGCACCTAACACTTTCCATGCTTCTTGGAGATGCTCTGCAGAGGACAGTGTGGTCCTTTAGAATGAAATATGTTCTCTGCTTAAAATGAAAATGATTACCAAAATACTAGCTAATTCAGAGCTACAAATATATTTTAAGAGCCTTTAGACCATTCTCTGAAGTAATAAACCTCAAGAAAATATGACTTAAATATTTCAGGTTTTAAAACAGCTGTAGCAGCAGAAGCAACAGAACTTTCATAGAAAATCTAAAAAAATACATACGGTGCATCTTCCACAGAAATAACAAGGAAAGAGAATGACAAATTTGATCTGGATTAAGAAAAAAACACCAAGTATTCCTGTTACATTCTCACCATTACATTCAAATAATAAAGAAAATAATCTCCAGTTTTCTGCTGTAGAACTCTTTGTAGAAACAAGCCCTTGATGTGCCTGTATTGAATCTATTTAAAATACTTTGGGAGGATTTGCTTTCCTTTATGTTAAACAAGTAATGGTTTTGTACCTGCTATAATGTTTCAGGTACTTTATGGTAGGATGTCAAGGCTATAAATTGTCCAGCAAAACCAAGTATCTAACATAATGCAGATGTCTTTCCCAGATGTTCTGAGTAAAGAACTGATCGTTCGTTTTGTTTTCTCTCTTATTGCAATAAAGAGGCACTACCAACAGTCTACCCTGTGGGTGCCAGTATCTGAAGAGCCAGTCAGGATGACACTTGGGAAAGATCCCTTCCTGTCATTCTGCTGCACAAAAGGAAGAGCTTAGTCCACAACAATCCTGTGTGGGTATGGTTGGAGTGGTTGGAGGGAGAGGTAAGCACGGGAAGCTTCTTTAGCATTCGAACATCTGTGTAAGAGCTAACCCGAATGCAGAAGGAGTACTCTGCTCTCTGAGAGCTAGGCTGGCACCTGGATAATAGTTTTGCCTCCGGGTATTTTATGCTAGCCTTGAGAACCTGCCAGCTATTGACCACTTTGTGCCAAGTTCCAACTATATAAAACAATTGTGAGGAGAAGAGTGGGAAGTGCTATTGAATGCTTTCTCTTCTCAACCATCTGACCTGCAGGTAGAAAGGCAGTCTCTGTTTTGACATCTCTTGCTCTTCTGTCTTCAACCATCAAAGAAAGCACTTAAGAGGGCAAATGATGCAGTCTGGAGCTAACTCATCAAATAGCATGCATAATTAAGATTATTATAAGTTTCAGTAGAAACTGCCTGAATCATCACCTCCTTACATGTGAGAATCTAATACCCCCTGTCATCCTAAGTCTGAACATCTGCAGCAAGCAACTGTATTTCTCAGATAATTGTAGTTCTGTTTCCAAATGGGAGGAGGCAAAACAGGGGAGAGAAAGTTTGTGGATTTGAAAGGGAAAGAGAGAAGGAATCTCCAACTTCTGTAAGTGTAGTCGCAAACTGACTGATTTACTTACTTACTGATGGCACAAGTCGTGTCATTTATAATGTGCTGCCACAATGCAGCTGAACATGGTTGGCGGGCAGCAAATTGTCCTGAACCTTGTGGAGGTAAGTAGGCTCCAGCTTATTTTAAAGGATGCCAGACATTTTGTCTCTCTGGCCAAGCCTTCCCACTCATTTATAAAGTTACATGGAAAGGTCAATCTGTACTTAGATATACAATATGATTAAAACAGATCATATTAAATAATTTCAGTTTACTTAAATAAAAGCAAAGCAAAATGAAAAAGCTTGCTAAATATCTCTTGGGAGAGAACTTCACTGAGAGAGAACTTCACTGTCTTCCACTAAGTGGGGTGTGATTGCTAGTTTTCCACTTTTCTGAATAGAAAAAAAATAAAGTAGAGTCAAACAAGAGTTTAATTGAGAATTTCTGTTGAAATCTAGATGTTTGGGGAAAATAAGGAAAAAAAATTCAGACAAAAAATATTTAGAGTTTTTGGGGAAAATATGATGCTATTCAAAATTAAAAGCTATAGTTTCAAAAACTAAAAGTAGAAGAGAGAAGTGGACGGGAGTCTTTTGTGTCATCTCTTCTGTGGGATCAATAGGATAGACATTTTTTCTCTTTGCCTATCTTTTGCAGTTCTGTGACTCTACTCTGAGCACTTTTCTCTACATTCCAATATATCTAACACCGAGCCAGAACTTGAAGACAAGTCTAACTTACTTGCCCACAGCCCATGGCATTATTTGGCATTCCACTCTTTCATGTACCTCAGGAACAGTTCAATACCTTACTGATCCTGCCTGCATAGGCTTGCCCTTTTCTGATCTGATTTGTGTGAGTCTGTGGAAGGTATGACACTGATCTTGTGGCTGCTGGATCAGATCCTGTCTGGATAGCTTTTGTATGCTCCTTTTCCTTGAATTTTCATTCTGCTAAATTAGGAGAACAAAAGATGACCATATGTTTAGCATTTCTGGGACCAGCAACTGTTAGGAGCAGGACTTCGATCTCACTACAGGCAAGTGTCATTGCATCTGTCAGGACTAAACAGTAGAATGATTTTTAAAAATTACTTTGGTTTTTGAAAGTGCTTTCCTGACAAACTGTCAATGCTGTTGCTCTTCAGGGGAAAAATGTTGCTTTTTGATGCATTTCTCATAAAAGGTCTGATTCTGAAAATGCTCAAACAAATTAGTAACTTTACTCCTGTGAAAAATATTCAGAGGGTTCTTTCATGGTTAGGCATTTGGTTATTGTTCTTTATTAGAAGTAATTTTTCTTGACATGAGTAAGTAAAGGATTGAGAGATAGAGCTGGCAGAAATATTCCTTGTGTGCCTGGATCTATCCCTTTCTCACCACTTTTCTTGATAAGGCTATCATTCTTTTCTTGATATGGACTTTCTCCCTCCTATCTTGTCAAGGCTATTCCTTCATCTTGGCCTAATAATGATATCTCTTTCTCAAGCTGATGGGATGTTTTAAGAAATACAGATGTGTCCTTTACTCATAAATAAGAAACCTCTCTGGTGAGGAACTTTGTCCCAATGCCATTTCATGCAGTGGACAATACACTGAAGAACATGAAATTAAATTAAGAATTACTGGGTAAAATATTACTACACTCAGAATAGTACTCAGGCCACTTTTAAACACCTCAGTGGAACCTGCAAGCAATTGGCCGTGCAATGAGGACGAGGCTTGGGGAAGCAAAGTTTGTTTTGCCTCTTTCTTTTGAAATTTGCTACAAATGGTATGTAGTTTATTTGTTACTTGAAATTTTTTATTTAGGTTTATTGAAATAGGTTTTTACACTCTGACAGCATATGCTAGTTCAACATGTAATTATTTTGAGAATGTTTGCAAACACACATTGGTCTTTAGATTTTTTTTCTCAGATTAATGCAAATATTTGTACAAAATTGGAGTTGCTTGAAATTCTTAAGAGAAAGCAAATTTTCATCTTCTTATATTTATGCTGGAAATCAGGTAACTACTTTGCTTCTTCATTCCAGTAGTAGAAGAAATCAGGCAAAATTATTAAACCTACATCACAATAGAATCATAGAATGGTTTGGGTTGGAAGGGACCTTATAGATCATCTAGTTCCAACCCCCCTGCATGGGCAGGGACACCTTTCACTAGATCAGGTTGCTCAGGGCCCCATCTAACCTGCCCTTGAACACTTCCAGGGATGGGGCTTCCACAGCTTCCCTGGGCAATCTGTTCCAGTGTCTCACCACCCTAAAGAATTTCCTTCTAATGTCTAACTTAAATCTCCCCTCGTCCACTTTAAAGCTATTACCCCTTGTCCTCTCACTACAAGTCCTTGTAAAAAGTCCCCCCCCAGCTTTCCTGTGGATCCCCTTCAGTTACTGGAAGGCTGCTATAAGGTCTCACTGGAGCCATGAGTGAGTCATCTCCTTACAAATATTAGAGGACTCTCATGGATTTCCAAAATATCTTTGTAATATTCAGTAAATCTCTCTCGTAAGTTTTAATTCTAGATGGTGGTAATGTATGTGTTTTAGAATACATAGAACAGCTTGTCACTGTCGCTGAGGGATTGCACTGCTAGTGAATATAGTATTCAGAAAAACGTAAAATTCAGAAATCTTCAGAAATTAAGCTTAAGGCCAGTGAAGCAAATCAACGGAAATGCAGAATGGAAGATTATTACAAAATTGAAAGAAATAACACTGCACTTTTTGAACCTAAAGAGTCTGAATTGTGAACAGAAGCTGAGGAACAGTTGTCTCCTTTGGGCAAAACAGATACTGTCAACAAAGGCAGAGAACAATTTCAAATATTTGCAAAAATGAGGGGCTTCCATTTCTCTGGAAATTCCTGCTTACCTGGTGAACAAAGCTGTTGCTATTCATGGCACACTATTAAATGCCATTCACCCCGAGAAGGGATTTCCAAACTGGATCCTAAGAATTTCCAGGATCAATTAATGGCACTTTTTCAGGCCAGGGACTTTCAGCTTGTGAAAAGTGGCAATTCTGCCATACTGAGGGATCATCCTCAGGAGCCCTGGAGGTCTGCCTTTCCCCCTGCAACTGATGCCTGCCTGGCCAGCAGAGAGACATCAGGTGCTTTGTCAGGGTGGTGAACACACTAATGCCAGATGTGAAGTCTGACCTACCTCTTGTGGCTACTCGCCAATGAATAGTTGATTTACACTTTGAGGTTACATATATGCAACTTGCGGCCTCTTTGAACCCTACTAAAGATGTCTGAACAAGCTGACCCAAAAGAGGAGCTGTAAAAGCGAGTGGGCAGGGGGGGAAGTATCTTCTCGCTACTTAAAAATATGCTGTTTACACCAACATGCATAGTGTTAGTTTATGCTAACACAAATCAGATCATATCTGTCAATCAAAGACAGGAATAAAAAGAGTAATTAATATTCTTCCTTTCGTACCTATTTTGTGCTTGCTTTATAATTTGTAGCAGATGGAAGCCAAATGTTTTCAAAGAATCAAAACCGATTTTATAAGAAGATGGTTCATCTTCTCTAAATAACTTCTCCTTAGACTGCCAGTTGTACTTACAATTTTAATCTATAAAAAAGTTACTGTTGGAATATGATAATATTTTGGGTAGCTTCAACTGAATCCACATTCTTGAGCCTTCCTCCATATTCCACATTTGAAAATTCTTCCTTTTGATATCACTCATTGTTTTACTAGTCTTTGGAAACATCTAGAAACCTTTATGCCACAGCTATATTCGTACTGTCTGCTAACAAGCTGTTATGGTCCTAGATATGGTAGATTTTCTTGATTTAGATCAAAATCTGCTTTTTAAATTTCTCTTATTGCAGTAGCAAATATAGTACATTATAAGTAATTCCAACACAAACCACTAATGATGTCTGTCTTTTTTCTTAGTTAAGATGTAAAAAACGTTTAAGCCAATATTTGAAGAAATGGAGGTGAAGATATAGAAAACAAGAAACAGATCTGAATGAAGTAGAACAGAGAAGGACGTTGACTAAATAGGCTTTCTCTTAAGTGACAATTCCATATATACATTTAGGAATTAAACAGATGATGGTGGGACATCTGCCTATGGCAGAAAGGAAACTATAGTATGTGTCCAAAACACCTAAATAAACAAGACTGAGAATAAAAGCTCTTGTTCATAAACTCACAGAAACAATTTCTTACAGTCATCCTTAAGGTGCTTAAACAGAGCTTCAAAGCCTCTAATATCTAAAGTACAAAATACAGATGAATTATATTCCATTTAAAAACACAATCCAATATTTCAAGTGGCAACATTATCTTTAAATTTCCAACAACGATCTATTCTCATCTTTCCTCAAGTAAATATCTAGAAAAACTTCTGAAGAAAACCCAGGAGAATATGTATATTCAGAGAGTGAATTTCCTGAATAACTAATTTGCCGAGTAGGCTACCACTTGGAAGCTGGGGGGAAACCCACTGTTTCCTGGAAAGCATCTAATGGGTTATCGTTGCTGGGCGCACTCCTGGTATGTCAGTGCCCTTGTAACAGAGATAGCTCCTACCTCTTAAAAATAAATGAGAAGAAAGTTAGGCAGGTTGAGTGAATGTGTCTATAGACAGAAGACTTTTGTTTGAGAAGTTCTTGTACGTGTCAGTCCTGAAAGAAGAATTCACAAACTAACCCTTACGATGATTTCAGAAATTTCGTTGGGAAGTTTTCTAAAAATTGAGAATATAGTTTTGGAATGGTTACATAAAGGAGGAATGGTTTATAGCAAGGGTTTTTTGAAGCAAACAAATGCTTTCTCTTACTTTGGTTACAGAAAAGAATGGCTAAAGTTTGCATAATCCCATGTCAGAAGTACAAAAAGTGTGCAAAGCTAGGAAGTAGGTAATGCTGCTCTTAAGTTGTGCAGGAGGGCACATCATGTACACTTTGCACTTTGCATTTTATGATGCCAAAAGTTAAATGCATGATATAAAATGTGCAGAAGCTGAACTATATGATAATTATGATAATTGGGAATATTTCTCTCCAGGGAGTGGGCTCTAATAGTTAAGGAGTGACTTGATGTTGAAATAAAATCTTCCTGTGCATTGATTAATTAGATAAAAGGAATCCAGGAGGTTTATTGCATAGTGGTAAGCACATGACTTGCACTTTCTGTGTGTCACGGTATATATTTATTAGCAGCCATATCTGTTTACTGGAAGTTAAGACTGCAGCAGGACGTACCCTCTCATCTGAAAGTTACGTCTATGGAAATTAACACCTAAGTGAGAAGATGTATAAAACTTTTCTTCTTCATATTGCCTACAACATCTGCAATCCGATGCACCATGGTCCTTCTATTTGCATTTCTTGTAGCCACCAAAAGCGTACTTATCTCACTTTCATCAACAAATTTAACTCAGGCTAACAGCAGCACACACAGATGAGGTATTGTTCTTCAGAGGTATGTCAAAGAGTGCTCTGGAGTTCTGAGGACGAGTGAAGTGGTCTGGCTCATCACCCACCCTTTCAGTGTCTCCAGACCTCTGGGGAACAACATCTCACATCTGGCCCTGAATTTCTGCAGAGAAAGAATATGTCTTCAGTTGGCAGGCGCTTAGGCTCTGTTCAGTGGTAGGCACAGCATCCTGAGGCTCTGTTCTGGCACCAAGGCCAACTGTCACAAAGTGGCTTGCAGCTATACCAATAAAGCTATTACCTTTCAGCAAAGGGCAGCCACATCCAAACCACCTGCTGGAAGTGGTACCAGGGCTCTACCTACTAATTCTGAAACTCTGCTTGACAAAGTCCTATTTGGCACAGACCAAAGCTCTGCCAGGAACTATTCTAACAGTAATTTTACAGTATAGCTGATGGGCTTCCCTTGCCCAGGAACCTTCCCTAACACTGTTTAATTTATTAGTACATAGCCCTAGAGACTGGCTCAAGAACAGAATGCCAAGAATCATTTGCATCACTGATGCCAGTAGCAGCTTCCAGAATGGCATAGCAGGTCTTAAGTGAATGCTTCTGTCCAGACAGCATGCAGTGTAGCAAGGCACTGTGGCATAACCTGACATTGCTTCAGACCCAAGATGCAGCTGAGGTTTAAGTTGCCTGCGGCTCCACTAAAGATGAGTACTAGCAGAACCTAACCCACCAAGTGTGGTCCTGTGGTCTGCATGGCAGTGCTTCCCTCAGGCACTCTCCTTTCTTCTCCATCCCAGTCCAGAGACCTTCCTTGCCTTCTGCCTGCTTCTCTCCTGCCCTCTGCTGCAGTAGACAGAGGCCAAGGAGTGTGATCTGCTGTGCCCTGGCTTCAGGCATATTGAGAAGAAAACATCTACTGACTTGAAGATTCCCTTTGACAGTGACTCTGGGGCCCTGTAGCAGGATGCTCCATCTCTCAATATGCCTGCCTCAGTTTTACTCTATTATTCAGCTGCTTTTGTCTCTCAGTTTTGCAGGCTCAGGCCTGAAGTAGAAGGTTTCCCATGAGAAAGGAAAAGGCCTAGCAAACTCTGAGCCTGTAACAACCTTGAAAGGTATAAACAGAGGCCAAGCTGATGTTCATAACACCAGCTGCTCTCCGGTGTTGAAGAACGCAGAGCTCAGCCCAGCCACAACTAGGCCTGAAACAGAGATAAAGTAATAACAAACAGATAAACAAAAGAGTTTGCATGGTGGGAACAGGGCCTTCATTAATTTTTCCACTGTTTTGCTTTTATTCTCCAATGAGAGATGTTGAAGGTACGGCTAGTGGTTAAATGACAGCAGTCAATCCACTTTATTCTATAAAAGCCTGGTCCCATTTTTGATCGGGCAGACTTCCGTACACTTTCCAGGAGGTGTGCTGGACCTTCTCCTCTCCAGTGGGGACGCCTGCCAGAGAGATTAATTCTTGAGAATTACACCCAAGGATACCCAGCTGTGGTCTGGCAAGGGTGAGAAATATTACTCTTTCATTGTCTTTACTAGTAAACTTAATGTTAAGTAACTTCCATAATTAAGTTTAAGATTGTGGGGACCATTAAGAGTGATAATTAATATTCTAGGCCTAGTGTAGAGTTTAATAATAAGTAAGTTGGCAGCATTTTAATGGTTAACCTTTGTTGTTTGATTGAATTAAGTAGTATAATTCACTGCTAATATACCCTTTGTATTCAAACTGCACTTCTGTTCCAATCTCCCAATTTGTCTACATTTTTGCTGTGCAAGAGACTCTTATCTTGTGTAGTTAAGACCCCAACATTATATGCAATAAATCTTGATTAGTGCATATACATCTCATCTGCCATGTGTTCCATCTGGGACAGGCCCCTTTGCACAGGTATTGCATTTGCTGGGAGGTGTTCTCCTCGTGCGGGGTGGCCTGGGCTTAGAGGAAATGTCTGTCTCTTTTGAGGTGCAGAGGTGTTCAACGCTAGGTGAGCTGATCCATGGGGAGCTGGGTGACAGCAGTGCTCATTGACGGAACTTTAAACTAGATTTGGAGGGGGAAGGGGATAAAACTGACCCTGCTGTAAATAAGCCTGGAGGATGCATGCTGGGGTTTGTAGGATGGTGTGCTAGAGAAGACTCTCTGCCACCTCAGTTGAGAAAGGGGATAGAGATATAAAGGGAAGCAAAAAGGCAAGGGTTATTGATGATTTAGAAGCCATGGAAATACCTGAGAAGGGTCAGGCAGGAATTAGGACCCATGATTACAAAAAGGTGTTGAGATCATTAACCCATCCAAAGTGCATCTATACCAACGCACACAGCATGGGCAATAAACAAGGGGAGCTGGAAGCCATGATGAAGCAGGAAAACTATGGCATAGTGGCTATCACAGAAATGTGGTGGGATGCCTTGCATAACTTGAGTGCCACAGTTGATGGCTACCACCTCTTCAGGAGAGACAGACAAGGAAGGAGAGGCAGTGGGGTGGCCCTGTATATTAGGAATTGTTATGAATGTCTAGAACTAGACTATAACGATGACAAGGTCGAGTGCATTTGGATCAGGATTAGGGCCAAGGCCAACAAGGCTGATATTGCTGTGGGAGTCTGCTATAGACCTCCCAACCAGGGCAGTGAGGTGGATGAGCTGTTCTATAAATAACTGGGTGAAATCTTACAGTTGTTTGCCCTTGTTATGGTGGGGGACTTCAACTTCCCTTATGTCTGCTGGAACTACAACACAACAGAGAGGGAACAGTCCCGGAGGTTCCTGGAATGTGTTGAAGATAGCTTCCTGACACAGCTGGTGAGTGAACCAACCAGGCAAGGTACCCTGCTAGACCTGCTCTTTGTGAACAAGGAAGGGCTGGTAGGAGATGAGATGGTTGGAGGCCGTCTTGGGCACAGCAACCACAGATTATTAGAGTTCTCTATTCTTAGAGATGCCAGGAGGGGAGGCAGCAAAACTGCCACCCTAGACTTCTGAAGGGCAAACCTTAACTTGTTCAACACCCTGATTGCCAGAATCCTTTGGGAATCTGTTCTAAAGGGTATAGGAGTCCAGGAAGGCTGGACACTCTTCAAGGAGGAAGTCTTGAAGGTGCAGGAACAGGCCATCCCCATGTGCTCTAAGGCGAGCCGGTGGCAGAGAAGACCAACCTGGCTGAACAGAGAGCTTTGGCTGGCACTCAGGGAGAAAAAGAGAATCTATGGCCTTTGGAGGAAGGGGCAGGCCACTCACAATTACTTAAAAAATGCTGTGAGGCTATGCAGGGAGGGAATTAGAAGGTCCAAGGCCCATCTAGAAATTAATCTGGCCTCCATGGTAAAGGATAACAAGAAAAGCTTCTATAAATATATTAACAACAAAAGAAAGACCAGGGAGACCCTCCATCCCCTATGAGATGCAGGAGGAAACATGGTGACAGATGATCAGGAAAAGGCTGAAGTCCTTAATGACTTCTTCACCTCAGTCTTTAGTAACAGAACCAGTTGTGTTGAGGGAATCCAACTCCCTAAGCTAGGCAACAGGGACCAGGAGCAGAGCAATCCCCCCACAATCCAGCATGAGATGGTCAGTGACCTGCTACACCACATAGATCACAGAATCACAGAAACATAGGGGTTGGACGGGACCCCGAAAGATCATCTAGTCCAAACCCCCTGCCAGAGCAGGATCACCTAGAGCACATCACACAGGAACTTGTCCAGGCAGGTTTTAAATGTCTCCAGCGAAGGAGACTCCACAACCTCTCTGGGCAGCCTGTTCCAGTGCTCTGTCAGATGTTCCAGATGTGCACAAATCTATGGGGCCAGATGGGATGCACCCAAGAGTGCTGAAGGAGCTGGTGGGGGTGCTCACCAAGCCACTTTCCATCATATATCAGCAGTCCTGGCTGACTGGGGAGGTACCAGCAGATTGAAAATCAGCCAGTATAACCCCCATATATAAGAAGGGATGGAAGGATGATCTGGGAAATGACAGGCCTGTTAGTCTGACTTCAGTACCAGGGAAGCTGATGGAGCAGATCATCCTGAGTACCATTATGCGGTACATGCAGAACATTCAGGTGATCAGGCCTAGTCAGCATGCGTTCATGAAGGGCAGGTCCAGTTTGACTAATCTTATCTCCTTCTATGACAGGGTGACCTGCTTATTGGACAAGGTAAGGCTGGTGGATGTTGTCTGCCTTGACTTTAGCAAGGCCTTTGACAAGGTTTCCCACAGCATTCTCCTAGAGAAGCTGCCTGCTCATGGCTTGGATGTGCACACACTTCACTGGATAAAAAATTGGTTGGATGGCCAGACCCAAAGAGTTGTGTTCAATGGAGTTAAATCCAGTTGGTGGCCGGTCACGAGTGGTGTCCCCCAGGGCTCAGTGCTGGGGCCACTCCTGTTTAACATCTTTATTGATGATTTAGATGAAGGGATAGAGGGCACCCTCAGTAAGTTTGCAGATGACACTAAGTTGGGTGGAAGTGTCGATCTGCTTGAGGGCAGGGAGGCTCTGCAGAGGGATCTAGACAGGCTTGACCGATGGGCCAAGGCCAATTGTATGAGTTTCAGCAAGTGTTGGGTCCTGCACTTTGGCCACAACAACCCCTGTTAGTGCTACAGGCTTGGGGAAGACTGGCTGGAGAACTGCCCAGCAGAGAGGGACCTGGGGGTGCTCACTGACAGCTGGCTGAACGTGAGCCAGCAGTGTGTCCAGGTGGCCAAGAAGGCCAACACCATCCTGGCCTGCATCAGAAACAGTGTGACCAACAGGACCAAGGAAGTGATCCAGCCCCATGCTTCGCCTTGGTGAGGCTGCATCTCGAGTACTTTGTGCAGTTTTGGGCACCACAGTATAGGAAGGACATCGAGGTGCCGGAGAGGGTGCAGAGAAGGGCAACTAGGCTAATTAGGGGTCTGGAGAACCAGTCATATGAGGAGAGGCTGAGGGAGCTGGGGCTGTTCAGCCTGGAGAAGAGGAGGCTGAAGGGAGACCTCATTGCTCTCTACAACTACCTGAAAGGAGATTGTAGTCAGGTGGGGGTTGGCCTCTTCTCCCTAGTGACTAGCAAAAGAACAACAGGAAATGGGGTCAAGTTGCACCAGGAGAGGTTCAGATTGGATATTAGGAAAAATTTCTTCACAGAAAGAGTGGTGAGGCATTGGAACAGGCTGCCCGGGGAGGTGGTGGAGGCACCGTCCCTGGAGCTGTTAAAAAAATGGGTAGACGTGGTGTTTCAGGAGATGGTTTAGTGGTTAGGGGTTGTAGGGAGGACAATTGGACTTGGCAATCTTGAAGGTCTTTTTGAACCTGGATGATTCTATGATTCTATGACAGCACACACTTCTAGAGCTCATCCTATTCAGATGAGATCTGAGTTACTTTCTCAGGATACAGCTACGAGACACTTTGGCTATTGGGCTCAATCCTTCCATCACTATATTTAAGTAGAATAATATAGATTTAGAATTAGATTAATTAAGCTGTTTCTCCTCAGGAACTGATGGTGTTTGATCAGTGCTGAGCAGCCTTAGGTAGCAGGTCAGAGTGGTTTCCTCATGACCTTGGGACTGAGGACGTTGCTAGAGTTTTAGCTTCTGGATGTATTAGGTGGTGTTTAGAGTTAAAAAGCTTTTTCAGAGCCTTGTCACCAGGCCTGGTAGAAGCATCTGCTGCAGACTTCAAGAGTAGCCATAATCTGTCAAGTTCAAGAAGAAGATTTAGACAAGTTTCAACTACCTTCTGAAATCTGTAAGGACAGACTCAAACAAAAAAGCCTGGATAAACCAATTGGTACAGGGAACACTTTCCAAACTCTGGGAAACTGCTCTGAAATTCACCTCCTGCCAGACTTCTCCTTTTTAAAGGAGAGACTTCCAGCATGCATCCCTCTGCTTATTTTGGTAGATGCAGTGTGACACAAGGCAAGCAGTTTGAAGGCTGAGGCAGTTGATCCAATGTTCTTAGACTGACACTGTAAAAGAAGGACCAAGTGTTTTTATTATGAAATCATGTTCTTAACTGACTCATCAGAGTTATTCTCATTATATTAGGTTAGAGGAAGGTGATGATGACATAGTGATGAAGCCTTTTTCTCCTAGGCAGCCTACCCATGATACTTGTTTGTTGTCTGTGTAAGTACATGCTATTAATGGCATATATTTTCACTATGTAGATGATGCAATGTTAGAAGTCACTTTCCACACAGTTTATTCTGAGATTGTATGCCATAACATCGCTTATACAGATATGAATATTACTTGAGCTTTCAGTGGCAGAGAGATAGTTATCTCAACAAGATAGTAAAACAGCTGATTACTTCCTGAAGCACCTCTTTAAATCAGGGATCCTCCCAATAAAATGCCTTTTAAAAATCCTTTTAATATTAGAGCATACAACAGTTAATCACCTTCAAGAACTGTAGGTATGGCAGTAAAAGGAGGAAAATGTCCCTCCTTTTTCCACCGGTACTTCATCCCTGAGTTTAAAGTGTAGCTTTGGTTTAGTATTTTGAAATGCCTTCATTTAATAATTCATTCAATTTTTTTTTATTATTTTTTTTTTCACAATGGAAAAGAAAACAAGGTTGCTGAAAGCCTCCTCTCAGTCTAGACTGCCATTTTTTGTATACAGGGGCAAAATGTTTGATGTCATTCCTGAATAATGTTGAACAATGTTTTATCCATCAGAGTTATCCAAATACAAGCAAAGGGCAACTCCGTATTTCAGTGACCTGACTGGTCCCTTTGTTGGATGGCCAGCTCCATTTAGCTCCAGATGGTCATATGATATAAAAGTATAAGACATCACAAAAAGAGGGGCTGTAAGCTCTGTAATCTATTTTTTGTAGTCTGTGCTCATATTTGCTACTGCACTTGTCCCAACTAGAAATATTCCAAAAGTTTACACCAATTAATTGCATTTAATCTATGTAAACTATAAAAAAAATCCATGAGGCTGAATCTTTGAACCCAGTTAAAAATTTTTTTAGATCAACTTCTCTGAATTAGTGACCTAAGTGAAAACAAAGCAAGAGTAAAATTACTTCCTATGCACCACTGATGGATCTGTCTTCAGTGAAGAGTTAGCATGAATTATTCGTGCTTGAATTACTCTGTTTGCATTAGCTCTGTTTGCATGAAAGAAACCACACTGTGAAATAACTCTAGAGTTTATTTTGTCCACCCTATGCTTGTATGTAATACTAAGACTTGTGGATGGGTATCCTATGGATTCCTTTACTGGAGTAAGCTGCAAAACAAAACAAAACATCCCCAGTTGTTTGTTTATAAGAAAAGACTGACCTCCTTAGCTGAGCAGAAGGCACTGAAGGACTGTATATCCTTGATGTTTTCCCATGGAGCAAACATATGTCCTTGCTACAGGGAGATCAGTTGATAGACTGCAGCCATTAGTGGGCCAGCCACTTGGTGCTACAGGCTTCACCACGCTGGAGTTAGAATCCTATGGTTGAGTTTGAGTTAAACTCAGGCAACATTTAAGCTACCGTTAGCTTTGCAGAGGTGCTCCTGCTTTTGGGATTTGCACTCCTGCACAGTAAGATGCAGAACTTCCAGAAGAGCAATGCTCCTTGGATTGCTCAGATGTGCATAGTGAGGAGCTCGCCTGGGTGCATGGTGTCTGCACATGCCTTGCAGGTCTAGTGTCTGCTCAGAGTGGCACTCTGCATATTTTGCTGAGTTTTGTTCTATGATATACCCCATTCTACCTGTAGTCTGACATATGTATTACATTTAGTAATTACATTAAAAATGTATCTTCCTTCCCTCAAAGTTAAAAAATAAAGAAAACAAAGGGAACTTTGGAAAGGGAAGGGGAAGGGGAAGGGGAAGGGGAAGGGGAAGGGGAAGGGGAAGGGGAAGAGGAAGAGGAAGGGGAAGAGGAAGGGGAAGGGGAAGGGGAAAGGGAAGCAGAAGGGAGGGAAGGGGGAAGGGAAAAGGGAAGGGAAAGGGGAAGGGGAAGGAAGGGAAAGGGGAAGGGAAAGGGGATGGGGAAGGGAAGGGAAAATGTTTGCAGGACAAGTTAATAAGCATGGCACTTCATTGTTGAAGGAAGTAAAACATACTAGCCACCCTTTCTAAGTAGGAATCTATTTTTGGAAAACTAAACACATTTTTTTTTCATTTCAATTAATGGCCTGAGATTTGGAGGAACTGAGTTGATGCAAACTCTGAATATTTCTCATCCTCAAAAATCTGGCCAATTGCTTTCATTTCTCTATATGGAATGTAGTCACCCAAGTTTGACAGTTTTGGCTCTAAGGTTTAGCTTGACTGAAAACAAACTGGCTTCAAAACTGTAGGGGAGGTTAGCAGCAGCTGCTCAAACCTATGTATCCAAGAAAGCAAATCTTAAAATGTCAGATGGATTTCTTCTCATGAAGTCAACCAGCAATAAACAGGAACAGAGACATACCTGGAAGGGAAAAACCAGACCTCAGTCTTTTGCTTCTTGCTCAGGTAATGTTTCTGAGAAACCCTGCCCTGGGTCAGGGGCTCAGGTGGGCTGCTGAACAACAACCTGAGGCTTTTGATGTCCCTAACAACACCTATGATTTAGGTACTGCTCTCTTGGTTCTCAGTGGAGGAGCTGAGAACTGGCACAATGATAACCTCTCTATCACCCCTCTTCAAAATAAATTAATAATCTTGCAGGAAACAAGAGCTGCCCAGACTGTGTCAGACTCGTAGAAACTGCTTTAAGGCATTTGCAATGCCTTGTGCATCTGCAGATAAAGTGAAGTTCAAGGTAGAAAGATAAAGGTAGTTAGCAAGCTTTCCAATTGAATTTGTTTCTGCTGAAACTCAAAAGCTGAGAGCAGAATAAGTGAACCTTTTGGATTTAACTCTTTTAAATTCTAGCATAAAATTATCTCTCAGTAATGGAAAAAATAGGAATTAATATTGGAATGGTTCTGCATTCAAGAAGTGCAAATCTGTCTTCAAGTTCATTTAGCAAAGTGACATTTAAATTACTATGAAGAATTGTGTGTGTTATATGTTATTTGTAATTTCATAAAATGTTGGGCTGAGATTGTCCTGGGATCAGCATGTGATTAAACTGATTATATACCTTATATACATGGTATGTTTCTTATTCAGTCAGAATCAAAATACAACCTACTTTTATTAATATAATAATTTAGATGTCATACATGAAATCTCAGTTAAATGTTTTTAAATTTCTATTCACAGCCTTTTATTCTCTATTAACTAAATAATTCCTCTCACCTAAAAAAAGATTCTACTTTTCCCATCACCACGATGGCTGACATCTGCTAGGATGACCCCTTGCCCCTAGCAGCAAAGCACTGCTATGCAGAAATGGACGACAGACAGATGCTCTTCTCTTTATTCTAAAGAACTTTAAAAATATGGATGGGTGCAGAAGAGAGCACCAAATACTAACTGTCAAAGCAGACACTGTTTTTCTCTTGTTAACACCCCTGCTGAGTATTTTTCTTTTCCTCACTCCCAACCCCCACGTATGCATATGTGTCTTAATATTCAAAATAAGTCTTATTATTTTAGTTTGAGTCCAGGAACACTTCTATCCAATTTCCTTCAGGCCTGTTGATCTTCCTTTTCTGCTGTGAAAATAAGGGTGTGAGTAGCAGACAAAGAAAGAATGTGCTACTGTAACCCACGCTGGCGCTCTGTGTGTCTCTTCTGACTGGCATCTTCAAGGTCTGGTAACAGAAGTTAAAGTCACTAAGCCCAGAAGCCCACTTTTCAATTCCTGCTACACTTCCTGACCTCACCCTGGGTGTTGTACAAAAAGGACTTTTAATGTAATAGGAAGATGTTATGGCTAAAATTACCTCAGGAAATTCCAAAGTTGCCTTTTTTGGTGTGATATGTTAATGAGACTACATTGCACAAATAGTGCTTTCTGCATTTTTTATTGCTTTTGTAGTTTCAGTTATCTGTTACACATGCTTTCTGAACCAGGTCTTTAAAGTCAGAACTGGAAGTATAGTCAAGGTTCTGTCACAGCAATCCAAGGCTTATTTAAGAATTACGCACCAATTAAGTTGCCGGGGCAGGGCAGAAGACAGAAGTAATGAAGTAATTATGATTTTACTCATTCATGGGATTCCTGTTGTCACTGGACCACAGAATCAGACTCCTCCATAGTTTTCCTGGTTTTCCTGGCCCCGTATGCATTGGCTGCACTTTTTTCCACACTGTGGCTGAATATCTATAGTCTGGTCAATACATAATTCCCATGGGAAAATTAATCCCCAAATAGAATCCCTTTGGACTTGGACAAGAGTAGTTTTCTTCCAGATTAGGAGAGCACTGAACTATGTGGGAGCTAACTGCCTAGCTTGTGATGTATGAGAGCAAAGCTCCTGAGCATGTGCAGAAGAATGCTTTGGTTTTGTGTCCAGGAAACTTCATGGCTGAAAGCAAAGGCAGTGGTAGATACTGGTCATATGAAAGGCAGTTATGCTGTGCTTGTTCAGAGACTCATGGAACGAGCAAACTGACAAATGTTGGTGTGAAGGAACTGCAAAACTTATGAATCAGCTAATAAAAAAAAAATGTTATTATGGGAATACAGAGAACCGTAACAACTGACAGTGGAATATCCTGGACATACAATATGTGGAATTATTTATTTATTTCTCTGTCAGTCTATCTGTCTAATAATATACGTGCCCAAAGGCACATTGGAAAAATGTATTCACACTTTTCCATACGTGGGATAGAAATCTGTACAATACTATTTCATCAGATTTGCATGTTGTTATGGTTGTGCCTATTCATAACTCAGGCTGGGAAACAACTTGGACCTAGTAGCTCAAAGTCAGAGTCTCTAAACATCTAGAAAAGGTGAGTAACTGTGAGAGACGGACTCTATTATGGCCTTTAATCCAGCGACATCTACATAGACTGACATCTACATCTAACATAGACTCCTGTAGACGGACAGTGATGCTGAGAGACCACTGATGCTAAAAACTTCAATAAGTAGCTGCTATCTTTGGGTGTTAATTCCAGGTACTTCTCTATCACTGAGGGATTTCTTAAGATCTCTTCCAGGTTTGATAAGGGAAAGGAGTTTTGGGTAACAGTTGTGCAAGCATCACAGTAAAATAATGGAAAGTTGAGTGCCTCTGAAATCTATTTTGCCTTTTATTGAAAATATAATTCTTTTATACTGCAGCTTGACCATATCTTTTTGCTTCTCTCTTCAGGCTTCCATCTTGGTTCCTGTATTGCAACTTATACAAACTGCTTCTTTCTATTTCCCTGGATGCTCACTGTCTACTCCTGCTTGACCTATCATCATTGCTTCATTTCTAATTGTCCCATGAAAGCATATCCACTGTCCACTAACCACACTTCCAAATAAGCACTTCCACCCTTTCACTCAAGCTTTCTCTTGGAAGGAACTCCCAGCAGGTGTCTGTAAACCCACCTCATTCCCTGCTTTGAAAGTGTCATGATGCCTGCAACACACTTAACAGCAATCAGACAACTGGCTTACCATGATGCTGAGCAACATCAAGTCACTCTGTGTTTCCTTAACAATGTCCATGTTCCCACTGACTTCTCTAGTTCAGGCTTAGACTGTTTCCTTTTTTAGGCAAGATCTTCTTTTGAGATTCGCTGGTGCAGCACCTCATCTTGCAGTATAATATGGGCTCCAGGTGAGAGTATAAGACAACACACTGGGGCTGGATGTACTTAGCCAACCACTGTACTCCTCTGTGCAGGAAAGCTGCCTGCCAATTCCTATACTGGATCTCCAGGCCTCTGGCAGAGGGGGAGAGGGCTGGCCCTTCTGACCCAAACTGCTGTACAAAGAATTCCTGGGAGCAGATGGAAGAGAAGGCTGAGTAGGGTCAGGTCCCACTTTCTCACTATTATAATGGCCCTTTGGTTTTTGAGAAAAGTTAAAGCTGCCCTCCGCAGCTTTTATTTGGGAGCCGCTGCCTGGCAGTCTGCCCCATCTGCTTCATCCAGGCAGTGAATCAAGCCTGTTGTACTTAAACCGTTGACCCCTAGTCTGAGAAATGCCAGAGAAGAATAGACTTTAACTAAATCTTTCAGTAGCACCCTCTCCCCTTATTCTTCTCCCTCTCTCTCATTGTTTTGAGGCCAAGTCGCTTTTTGTTTGCTAGTGGAAGATTAAACAAAGGAACCCACCAGCGGTGCCGGGGCTTTTTGATGCACGTGTTGGCTGTATCCCTTGGGCTGCCTTCCAGCAGGTATGCCCATACAGCTGCAGAGACATTCACTGCTGAGCTGTAAAACTGCTGGCAGGTCTCACCATCTGTGAGGAAGACTGTGTGAGAACTTTCCTCCTTACTAGATGGCTTTCAAGACAAATGTCACCACTGACCCCATTAAGATAGCCCATGTTCAAGAAACAGCATAAGGCATTGCAAGGCTTTTCTTTTTTCTGTCGTGGTTGAGAGAGTCATGCTGTTTTGTAGATGTTCCCTCATCAAAAGTACTTGAACGTTTGTGACATTTTAACATTGTGAAACACTGAGTAATTGTGAGGCTCTTCCCATCTAGTGTCTGAGACACTGTGGCAAAGATTAGGGTGGGAAGTTGTGACATTTTTAAGCTATGCTGCTACCATTACAGGAAAGAAAATGAGAGGAGAAAGAAAAGCAAATCCAACCCAAGAGCTAGCACTCAGAATCTTGTTTGGTAGCCCGGCACTGTCTCTGGAGAGAAATAAGAGTGTCCTTTGTACCTAGCCCATCACCCACAAATTTTAGTCTTGCTGTTCACAAAGTCAAAATGCTTTCTTCTTCAAAGCCTTTGCCAACAACTCGCCCAACCAACAGTGTATAAATTTCATTTCTAGCTAATTCTGAAAGAGATTAAATTAAAAGTAATTTCACATGATAACTGATTGTTGCAATGCAAGCATCTGTAGCTAAGCCCAGGGCCTCCCTACAAATTAATGTTTTGTGTATCTCATGATTGTATAGAATGAAAAGATGTATCTCTTTGCTGTCTGTTCAGTATTCAGGTTACATAGTTAGCCAAACATTGTTAACCCAAACATTTTTTTTTTCATGGGAAAAAAGTACATTTAAGTAGGAAAAGCCAAGTCATTTTATGCAAAGAAATGAGTTGTCTTTGCTGTTCTTTTCCTTAACCAGTGTAAGTTTCATTTGCAGCCATAATAGATGCAGACAAGGGGAAGTACCCACTAGGCTCCCAGTTCAGAGGCCACCAGAAATGAGTGAGGTGTCGTCCCTTGCCATTAGTGCATCTTGGATCATATCTCAAAAGCTGACCTCTGTCTTAACAAAGATAGTTACTAGTTTTCATCCAGTTTAATGATGCTTAATGACCATGCCTAAGGCATGTTTGAGCTGTCCTAGGATAGTGTGGGCCAGAAGTACACTGAGCAGTAACATGATATAAAGATAATAGTTATCTGGCATTTTTTAAAGATTAACTCGCACCATCCAAACTTTTTAATACAGATGCAGCTAGCTGTTACAGTTGTGTTAGCCATCTGTTACTATAGTCTTTGGCTGAAAACAGAAGCAATACGTATCACCACTGGTTTTTGTTTCCAGGAAAAAGGAATGCTGTTTTTATGATCATCCATTCATTTGGTATCAAGTACATTTCACACATGAGTTCACTGGAGACCTGCAGTTGATATATTCTGTGGTAAGAAGAAGGGCTTTGTATGGCTGATGGTAGAAGCAGAGATGCAGAGGGAAAGGTTGTCGTTTCAGTGTAGCTGAATACAATATTATTGGGGGTTTTTTTTAGCTTTCCTTTTATAAAAAGATTCTTTATTTAGTCACTCATTGTCTCATATAACAAAAGGGTTTGTAGTACTTTCTGGGTTTGCAGTTTAAAGCAGATGACATCTTCAGCCACGTTTTGCTAAGCATAAAAATATTTGCAATTGCTTTCCATTAACCTGCCCAGCAAACTACCAGTAAAATATTTCTGTGTATTTACTCACTTGAAAACAACGTTTTCTTTTGTTCAAGTAACAGATGTGTGCAAAAAAATTTACCAGCAACAGAGAGCAGAAAGGAAACCATGACGGCAAAGGACATGGTGACTGCTTAAAAATGGTATCCGTGATACACAGCAGCATAAAATGACATCACCCAAGGGAACTTCCTGGCTTCTTATTACAGGGGGGTTGGACTAGGTGACCTTTAAAAGTCCCTTCCAACACAAACCATTCTATGATTCTATGTTTCTCTCCAGGGAGACACAAAGTCTTTTCAAGAAGAAAAGGAATGCTGCTGCGACAACATGCAGTAAGGTCTCCTGTATCTTCTGTGTCCTGGAGACAGGAGCAAAGTTAGAGCAGGTGTGTAACCTCAGTTTCCTCTTTATCTCCTGGGAAAAATCTAGCACCCAAAAGGATGAAAGTAGATAACAAATCCTGAGTTCACAGTTTGTGGCTTTGTTTGACCAATGCACAGAGTTAGGCAGGGATACAGTCCAACAAGCATGCTCAGCTATGGCCTGCCTGGCAGCAATTGCATCAGCTTTTTGGAGGATAGAGTCCATTTCCCTCACAGGTTACCATTAAAAATGTCCCCACTCTCTATTTCAATGAAAAAAAAACTGTCTTTCTGTCAGGTTGGAGTGCAGGTCCCTTTTCTGCTCCCAGCTGTGTCTAAGCTGACTTGCAATGCTCTCTGTTGGACATCTCACTGCTATGCCTTGGCTCCCAAAAAGTGGCTGACCAGCATGGAGATTTTCTCTGTGCCATGCCTTCTGTACCAGCAACAAAAAAATTTCACACCCTCAAGGGCCCTTGTCAGCACTTACTGCCTGAAAATTTTACTCCAGGGCTATTGGTGGCCAGGGGATGCCTAGGAGGGCCACATGGCCTTCTCCTGAGCTGTCTTTCAGCTAAGGATGATCCTGCATCCCACAGTGTTCAAACATCCATCTTTACCTTATGCATGTCATTCAGCTACTGTGTATCATGGGTACCTGTCACCTCAGTATCTAAATCCCAAAGGAACAACTTAAGCGACTGAGGGGAAGCTGGAACTGGGGGCAGATTTCAGGGGAAGCTACTCATCTACTCATCAAGGTGTCTGAAATGCTTCCACTGAGATGTACATATATATAAGTACTTGAATAGCTTAAAGGATCTGGGCTTAAGTGCTGATGTGACTGTTGAAAATGGCTCCTATGTCATTTATGCTTTATTGAAAAAATTAAGTGTTAAATACAGAGAAACTTCAGAAATACTGCAAATATATATATAGCTGCACAGGCTTCTCTGAGCAACAGCAAGTTATACCAGCTAGTGTAGCTGCTCACATGTCTGCAAGAATGAGCAGATTGAGAGGCCAAATAATCCAGATTCCGAAAACCCCAATGAAAAAACATTCTCGGCGATAGGAGCTAACATTATGATGATGGGAATTTACTCTTGGAATTAGAAGAGTCAGCCACATTGCAGGTAGATTAGTGGGCAGCTGGATTCACCCTGTCCATTAAGATCTAATAGAAAATTCTGTGTCTTAATAGGTCAAACTTTATAAATCTGGCCTTCAAAATGGTCTTGGGAGATGAGGGATAGGGCTGTGGTTGTGTTTCTCAGAAATGGAAGGCTGCAGCACCGAGAAGGAGAAGTTCCAATTTTTGCCATTTGCTCGCTGCCCGCTTGCAGTCCAGCTGACTGCCGTGCAGGCAGGCTCTCCAGCACACCCGGGCACCCCCAGGAATACAGCTTTCCATATGATCTGAAGTGCCATGCGGCAGCCATGCCTGCAAGCCTGCAGCTGGCTCAGCGGGCAAGGCTGGTCTTGAGGGCAGGCTTTGGCAGGCAGGAGAGACATCCCCTCGAGGGAAACTCCATGTGTTTCATTGAGATGGGAGCTGGCAAACGTGCCTTTTACATGGTCTTGCTATTGCCATTTACAGTTTGTGAACAGTGAGGGTCAGACAGCCTGCCTGTGGTGTACCTGCAGATCTTTGTTATTTTTCTCTCTGTGTCTGTATTTGTGCTCCATGAATCCACTATTCATGCCTGAATAAGGACCCTTGCTAGCAATATCAGGATTGAAAGGAGTCCCCACCCTGTCCTCCAGCTGACGGAGCTGGGAACCTTCACTCACAACTGCCTCTGTTTTGCACGCAAGTGAAGCGGCAGCTAAATCTGGTGCCTTGTCCTCTAAGTGTCTGGCAGCTTTGCTAGCTCTGGGAACAGCATCACTGATAATGAAAAAAGGAAGAAAAGGGGGAATAAAAGAATGAGCTAATGAAATGAGCAATATCAAAAGCAAATAAGGAAAGTAATGGCATAAGGGGAGGCAGCAGGTGAGCTCCCCTGCCCTGCTTTGCTCAGGGCCTCCACCATCCTCCCACCACCATGGCATGATGGGGAGACAGCCACGTTTCGGGGCTGATGCACATCCTCCCCGTCACAGCTGCATCTGGCCCTGCAGTAGGTTATCCTCTCTCTCCAAATGTTCAAGTCATTATCAGTTTGACAAATCCAATATATATAGAAAGATCTCCAGGCAAAATCTGTATTTCCAGAAAAAAAAGAGACTCCTATACCATCTGCAGCTAATTGTTTCATACCATATTCGTCTCAGTCCTGCTGAGCCCACTCTAGGCCTGCTGAGTCCATCACTTACCCTGGTTTTACACTGGAGGAGCTCCACTGTCTTCAGCAGATTAACGCGATTAACACTTCTGTGTGCGAGAGCAGAATCCAGGGATGAAGAAGCATCCACCGCCGCCACAGATCACCATTGTCATCACCCCAACACCGACGGGAACATGCTTTGGTAGCAAGTGCTGAGCCTGGTTTTCAGGGGAGAGGGAGGGGAGGCAGCCAGCCAAAACTCGGGTTGTGCTGAGGAGGGGAGAGAAGTGTTGCTGCCTCTGAAATCAGATCCAAACCACAGGGCAAGGAGATGCCCCACTGCAAAGGGCTGCAGAAGTGGCCCCATGCTCCCTTCTTGCACGGGGTGATTGGCAGCATTTCCCCTCATTCAAAATTAGAGAAAACAACAGAGCTCAGCAGTAATCTCAATTCTAGAGCCTTGTTGAAACTCCAGACACATATATCTGACAGATACAACAGAGATTAATGAGCCATGACCAGAAGTTTGATTTTTCTGTCAAGTGCTCCCATCCGTTTTTAATAAACAGAGGAACAACATAAACTCCAGCGCCTGCTCTCCGTTGTTTAAACGGAGTAGGTTGCTTTTGATACCATGTGTGTCTGAGCTGAGTTATGACTTTGAACCACTGAAAAATGCTGGGGTTTTGTTGACCATTTTTTTCCCCTGTTGGCCCTTTTGTGGCTATTCTCGTGATGAGCTTTGCTCCTTGTATATTGTTTCTTTTCCTCTCAGCATGGACTGTCTGGTGTTTTACCACTGGAAACTGTCAAGTGTAATATGATGTTTACAGCTAAATGAGTTCAATTTAGTGTCATTGGTGTATTATCTGGAGCACTTAAGTGCCTAAAAAGCCCACTGCTTTGTTTTTAACAGCGCTTCACTTTACTTTTTATGAGGTTTTGGAACATGGCTTCCTCATCCCTTCCAAGTACAACAAGCTGAGCCAGATAGAGCAAAGCCCGAGGAACGTATTGTAGGCTCTTCATGCTTGTGGTTACTTACATTACGATCAGGCATTGCTCTTATAAAATAGTAATCAGTACATAGACATCTGAATTTGTTTGGAACCCGTGGCAAAGCAGTCCCTAAGGATTTTATGCAACAGAAAAGTGTTTGAGAATTCCTCTATCTTTATTTCTCACAAAGCATGATAGAAGCCATAAAAAAAATCCCAAAATACTATCAGAGGAGGGTTTATACCCTGAGGTATTTATGGGAGGGAAGAGAGCAAGAGAGCGCTGCCATAAATCTAACTGGCCACAGAATGTCACTCTTGCTCCATGCAAATAAAGCTGAAAGGAAATTTACCTGGTAATATAAAACCTGAGTCTTAAGGAAGGCAGTTCAGGGAAGCTCTTGCCTATAGAGAGAAGTACGGCTATGCAGGCATGTCTGCGTGGGTATGCACAGCCACTCCCACAGGGCACACAGTAACATCTCTGAATAGCTCTGCAAACTGCTGGGGCTCTGGCCCAGGTCTGCATCCAAAGCCAAACCCTGCAGGTGACTTCTCTCAAAGGGTCTCACCATTCATCTGGGTTGGGGGCTTTGAGGGAGGAAACCCCTGGATCCTAATAACCCTCCCCACATGGAGAAAGGTGTGCACAGAAAGTCCCAGCTTGTGCTTAGGCCATTTCAGTCTCAAAACATGAAATAAAAGCTGCCCTGAAGTTGAAATTGTCCTTGACTTAACGCTGCCTACGACTGAAATTGCCATGAAATTTAACAGACCAATGCTTAGCATTTAATTGCCCCTGAAAAGGGGTCACTGTCAGGAAGGCATAGTATCAAAAAACAATTCTTTTGTTTTTTCAGTCAGGGCTTTGTTTCAAGTAGCAGGTACCTGCTTCTCCAAGCTGTGACCCTGACTGGACTCGGATGCAGAGGTCACCTCCCGTGCACGGGAGGGACCTCAGTGCAGTGCCAGCTCTATGTAGAGGGGAAGGCACCAGCTGCAGGGCACCTCTGCATTTCTCCTTTGGGTAAAAAGCTTTCCCTGGGGTGCAAAACAAGACTGGGGAAGAAGAGCTGGGATTATCTACTGGCCCCCAGAGGTGGAGAGGGCTGGGGCTGAAGGACTGAGTTCCCTCTGCTCCCAGCCTGGGGAAGCTGCCTTGGAGAAGACATGAGAGCTTGCATCATCTGTCTGTGGTCTGCTGAAAACACATTTTTACAGATTAGCAAAGGTGAAAGAAAATGGTTTTCAGCTCTTGTCGTATTTTGCATAACTTCAGGATTTTTTCTTGTCTCAGATTGGCCCTAAAGAGAAACTCTTGGAAAAAAATTGAATATAAAAAATAAAATAGATACAAAATTTAGGTCAGATCAAAAAGGAGTTAGTTCTGAAATACTTTTTTTTCTGGTAAGCTTTGAAGTGTTTTGACTTAAGGGATGGTTGGGGGTTTTTCCTTTACTTTTTGGTGTAGATTTGCTTCTATTTCAAAACAGAAACTTACTTTCACCCTGAAAATTACATATTTTCTCTTAAAAATATAGAAAGAGTATATTTCATACATTTGTACAAACATTTTTACAAAACATTTTTAAAACCATGTTCTAATTGTATTTGAATATGGCATACTCATAGATGAATCTCCCTAAGGCTTTGATTTTCACTAATCCACAGTTTCCACAGTGGAAAACATTTCCCAGAACACTTCCCATTTTTTCTCTAATATTTACATCTGTTCTTCTCTGAGAACGTGTCACAGCTGTAGATCGACAGGAATCACACAGAACACGGTTGATTTATGGTCAAAGTAATATTTCTAAATCAACTTGCATTTAAGAGTAGTGAATAGTACATGTCCATACACCAGCAATGTATCATAAGGATTTTGTACTGCTTTGAGATTTTTTACATTTCTTTTGCATAATTACACACAATTCATGTGTAATTGTAATTTTTACAATTATTTTACATAATTACATATTATTAGAGCTGAAATTTGGGCAGAGTTAAAGACTGCAAGCCAGATCCTCAATGTTTCAGGCACACACCCTGATGCCATCATCTGTCTCCAGAGCCGGGCAAATTGGACCAAAAGCAACTACTGTCCTCCAAAATTAAAACAACCCCATAGTGATACATGGCTGCAAAGTGGCAAGGAAAAGGAAAACTGTTTGTCTCTACCACTTTTATCCTTAGCCGCAGCTTTGGCCTTGTATCATGTGATCCCAGTTGGACATGGAGCTCCCAGGGAGTCGAAAGGAAATTCATGGGAAGCTGTGCACAGCTTTCCTGCATCTGTCCCTGTGCTGCCTTCCTCTCTGGCCCCCAAACCACAGGCACTCAGATGCAAGGCAAACCTACCAAGGGGCTTCCATTTAGTCCTGGAATATTGATTCCAAATTTTCCATGCACTTGGTAAATAAGGGGCGGAAGGGTCCTGCACACAGCAGCCATGGGGCGTTTTCTTCACCTTCACCAGGCAGCTCAGGCATTTTCTTCATGAGAGCAGTTGCTTAGTGGGACACACTACCCTCTGTGAAGGGGAACATTAATAACAAATTCAGCTCCTGGGCTTCACCAGCTCCCACTTTTTGGCTGGCTTTCTGCTCCTTAGAGCCCGGAAAGTTTGCTGTCGGCTGAGGCGCACGGGGTGGGTGCATGACTTGCTTCCATGGCTGGATTATCCCTCATCCCCTCTGCATTTTAAGAGATTTGGTGGACCCATTAACAGCTTCTACCTGTTTTAAGACCTGTGACAGGAGGCTGAATGGCTCGCTTCATGCAGCCCCATTCACCCGCCACTCCTGCTAGTGGTGTTGACATGATTTATGTAAATCATAAAATGTGGCAGGGTGACCTCACGAGTGTCCAGCTCTCCTCATGCACGTCTCTGGGCAGAAGGGCTAGTATTTATAAACAGTGGTATATTCACATCTCAGTAACCTGCTTTATTTACACTGTTCGCACAGG
The DNA here is from genome assembly GCA_020745705.1 of Hemiprocne comata. NCBI lineage: Eukaryota > Metazoa > Chordata > Aves > Apodiformes > Apodidae > Hemiprocne > Hemiprocne comata. Next base: position 149,753,241 of record CM036586.1, on the reverse strand, counting down.
GCCGCTAGCACACAAATGAAATATTATTCCCCGCCATGTGCTTTTCGTTTTTCTGTCAGCTGTGTGTTTTCTTTCATGCATTGCCCTCACTGTCGGTGAGCTTGTCGGCAGCTCTCCCTGACACGGGGCTGGGCAGAGAGGAAGAGGGAGAGTTATGTTCACTGCCATTTCCAGGGCAGTGCAGTCACAAACAATTGTGGGACCCTGGCCAGCAGACTAGTGAAACCCATGTTGGGGCTGCAAACTGCACCCCAGTTCCACGGAGTCATGGGGAGCAAGCTGGTCCCCCCCAGAACAACTGGTTGGGCTGCCATGACACAGCCCTTTGTCACAGCTGAACCCCTGACTTTGCTCATGGTGCCTCAGCCCATCGCATCCTCCACTTGCTGTGCTGCTGCTGATAGAACACCAGCTCCAGGGAGCTCCTGGTCTCGGCTGTGCTTTGATGAGGACAGCCAAGTGTTAGTCGAGATGTAATCATGCTTCTCAGACATCTAGGTATGGCTGAACCAGCTGGAATTTTCTAGCAAAGTCATCTTTTTGTAGTTGTTTTTAAGGAATTCTTTTTAATACAGACTCCAAAGAGCTCATTTCTGGCTCATGAATTAAGAGAAAAATGTCTTCTCTCCCAAAATAATCACAGTAATATCATCAACAATAAAAACTGTTTATCACCCTTCTGGTTTTGGGGTTGGATTTGGTTTTTTTTCATATTTTCTTTTTGCCACTAATTTAAAAAAAGGGAAGAAATGCTTAATGCTTTTAAAAATACCTTGTTTAAACTTGTGTCTAGTTCATCATCACCACAGCTTCTGCTGTTTTGAAAATGTCCTTTCTTTTTTTCATTTTCTCATCGAGATGTTTATGGTAAATATTAACTTATGAACAAGTCAAGAAAATCAATAGCTGGAACTCCGTCAATCTCAAAAGACTGTGCATGTTTCAAAATTAACTCCATGGCCTGAAGCTCCAGAAGAGAAAGAGTTCTCTATTGCCTTTACCCATGGAAGGGGAAAAGTATCTCATAAAAAAGCTCCGTTTCTGTAAACTGCATATGCATTACTCCCCTGGTAGCACTTGAACGACATCTAAATCATGGGGCCTCAGAGTGCTCACTGGCTTCTGGATTCGGATGCGTGTTCTGGCCACATCCTGGCTGTCTGCAGGGGTGGGACCCGTGTCTAAAATGGATCCTCCTTCTCCTGTCCCGTACTGTGGTTTCCATGAAAAGAAAATGCCTGTGTCTGGACAGGGAGGGAGCAGTCAGCTCTGTGAAACATGATGGAGGCAGGGAATGTCTCTCTGCAGAGGCAGAGCTAAGGAGAGATCAGGATTTGAGCAGCCGCTTTATTTGCCAGGTACCCCAGGAAAGTTTAGCTGCCAACCTGGGGTCGCTGGCTGTGAGACAGGGGAGCAGCTCCCCTGGGGCTGGCAAGCACATCTGGAAGCAGACGTTTGGCTGGCGGCTGCAGCCCATGTGTCAGGTTTGGTGCGTGTCTGGAAAAGTCTGCTGCGAGGACCATCACCCCCGGGACTGGGGCGGGGAGAGCCAGATGACTGAAAAACTTGCTAAGGGAAAGTAGTTTTCTCTTTATATGCTTGCATATCCTTTTACCTGGCCTCCCAGGTTCACAGCTGCATTTGCTTTCCCCACGTAAAGATTTCCTTTTTTTTTGTTGTTGTTATCCCCATAATGTGGTGGGGGAATGTCTGTTTGTTAAAGGCATTCAGCAAGGCTGTGGCAAGCCTCCCTGGTTTGCTGGTTGGGATCACAAGGTAATTTAGTTATTTGTCAAAATGCACTTGTTGAAACCTGGGCCCTTTAGCATTTCCCCATCTTTCAGAAGGCTTTTAGGAAAGGACTGATTCTGCCCACCCTCCCTCATGGCAAATAGCACTTTTTTTTCCTAGCAGCACTGGAATTGCCTTTGCACAGCTTACACAAATAGAGGTTGCAGAATCTGGCCTCAGGAAATTTTCAATATTCTTGAAGTATATAACAAATTACTTCAGAAATCTAAATGACACCAAAATGAAAAATTGCCCCTTTGAACCAAAGGGAAATTTGGCTGGGGAACCCCCACATTTAGTGTATGATATTTTGAAAAATATCAATATTCTCTTCAGCTTCTAGTTGAGGAACTGAGACCACATTGTAATTCTTACAAGATGGATTTCCTGCTCTCACTCAAGGGGTTTTCCCCATAAAGTTTGGTAGGAAGTGTGTTGAGCCTCATTAACTCTCATCTTGTTGCTGAAACAGCACTGGAAACTGTTGGAGCTGTGTATTAGGCAAAGCTACCTTGGCTGCATGGACAGCAGTGAGGAGCTGCTGCTAGGCAAGGTGAAGCAAGGTATGGTGAAAAGCAAAAGCTAATCAAATACAATTGCAGAGGGCAGTTTGTCTCTGGCAACACATACTGCATCCCATTGTTCTTATGTGTCACACAGAATCACAGAATCATATGGTTAGAAAGGACTTCTGAGCTCACCGAATCCGACCATCGTCACAAAACAAACAAACAAACAAAAAAACCTACCACACACCAAAACCCCAAACAAACACAAACACCACCAAATAACACCCACAAAAAAACCTCCTTACAATCTTAGCCACTAGCACATGCCCTGAAGTTCCACATCTACACATTTCTTGAATACCTTTCTTTCAGCACAGAAATTCTTCCTAATGTCCAATCTAAACCTCCCTTGCCACAACTTCAGATTATTTCCTCTGGTCCTGTCATTATTCACTTGGGAGAAGAGGCAAAACCCACCTCACTACAACCTCCTTTCAGGTAGTTGTAGAGGGCAATGAGGTCTCCCTTCAGCCTCCTTTTCTCCAACCTAAACATCCCCAGTTCAGTTCCCTCAGCCACTCCTCATATGACTTGTTCTCCAGACCCTTCACTAGCTTGGTTGCTTGTGGGGATTTATGGAAAATTAATATGGGATTTATAGAAAATTAATATGCCTGAATTAAAACAGCAGTGTTGCAGGTGCTGCTGACCAAATTGTCAGGCACCCTGAAGAAAACCATGGGATCAATAAACAAGCTGGTGTCTCACAGGCTGGTACCCCACAGGCCATTGCCCCACGGGACCAGTAAACAGCAGGTGTCCCACAAGTAGGTATCCCACAGTTGTTATCTCATGAAGTAGTGAGAAAAGAATGTTGTAGCAAGAATTGAGTGGCACCAGCTGGGAAGCGAAAGCCCTGGGTCATCGTGACACGGACAGCAAGTGACAAGACACGTAGCCAATCATATATGAACTGTGAATGTATGTAACCAATGGGGTTTGTACTGGGGTGGACCATCTGGAGTCAGAGGTGTATTAATTGCCACCATTTTTAATAATAAAGGTCTTCAGTTATAACACTTACAGAGTTGTGTGAAGTCCATACACTGCCTTGACAGTTGCTCTCCTGTGGACAAGTTCCAGCACCTCAATGTCCTTCCCGTAGTGAGGGGCCCAGAACTGAACACAGTACTCAAGGCACGGCCTCACCAATGCCGAGTACAGGGGCACGATCACTTCCCTAGTCCTGCTGGTCATGCTATTCCTGATGCAGGCCAGGATGCTGTTGGCTTTCTTGGCCACCTGGGCACACTCCTGGCTCATGTTCATCTGGCTGTCAACCAGCACCCCCAGGTACTCTGCCCCAAGCCTGTAACATTGCCAGGGGTTGTTGTGACCAAAATGCAGGACCCAGCACTTGGTCTTAATTGAACTTATACAATTGACCTTGGCCCATCGATCCAGCTTGTCCTGGTCCCTCTGTAGAGCCTTCCTACCCTCAAGCAGATCAACAGTCCCACCCAACTTGGTGTCATCTGCAAACCTACTGAGGGAGCACTCAATCCCCTCATCCAGATCATTGATAAAGATATTGAACAAGACTGGCCCCAAAACTGAGCCCTGAGGGACACCACTAGTGACCGGCCACCAACTAGATTTGACCCCATTTACCACAACTCTCTGGGCCCAGCCATCCAGCCAGTTTTTTACCCAGTGAAGAGCACACTTGTCTATGCCATGATTCGCCAGCTTCTTCAGGAGAATGCTGTGGGAGACAGTGTCAAAGACCTTACCAAAGTCCAAGTAGACAATGTCCACAGCCTTCCCCTCATCCAAAAGGTGGGTCACATGGTCATAGAAAGAGATCAAGTTGGTCAAGCAAGACCTTCCTTTCATAAACCCATGCTGGCTGGCCCAGATCCCTTGGCTGCCCTGCACTTGCTGTGAGAGCTCACTCAAGATGAGCCTCTCCATGATCTTTCCCAGTAGCAAGGTTAGGCTGACAGGCCTGTAGTTCCCCAAATCCTCCTTCTGGCCCTTCTTGTAGATGGGTGTCACTTTAGCCAGCCTCCAGTCATCTGGGACCTCCCCTGTTGACCAGGATTGTTGATAAATGATGGAGAGAGGCTTAGCAAGCTCCCCAGCCAGCTCCCTCAGTACTCTTGGGTGATTCTCATCTGGCCCCATAGACTTATGTGTGTCCAGGTGCAGAAGCAGATCATTAACTACTTCTTCCTGGATTATGTGGGGATTGTTCTGCTCTCTATCCTTATCTTCCAGCTCAGGAGGCTGAACATCCTGGGGAGAGCTGGTCTGACTATTACAGATGGAGGCAAAGAAGGCATTAAGTATCTCAGCCTTTTCCTCATCTTTGGTTGCCATGTTCACCCCTGCATCCAGTAAGGGATGGAGATTCTCCATGGCTCTCTTTTTATTGTTGATGTATTTAGAAGAACTTTTTTTGTTGTCCCTTATGTCAGTGGCCCAGTTGAGCTCCAGCTGGGCTTTTACCTTCCTAATTTTCTCTCTGTGTGACCTAATGAGATCCTAACATCAGTTTTCCATTCCAAAATCAGATAGGACTGAGATGGGAACTAAGGAGCCCATTGCAGAACACTGTCCTTTGAGATAGCTCCACTTTTATTCCTGTTGTATTTAACTGACGGTCCACAAAGTCTTCATAATGTCTCTATAGATCTCAGAAAAAAAATACTTTGCTTTTCTCTCTCCATCATCCATTTTACCCTGGCACTTTTCCGTCAGCTTTGGTAGAGCTGCTTCTCATGCGCAGAGGGGTGCAGGAGAGGAGAGCTAGAGACTTTGCATTTGATTTTTTACACACTTTGCATAGTCTTCCTTTATCCCTACCCCAATCTAGCTCTCTGTGAGACAATTAGAAAGTCGCCTTGAGGATCTGGCTCTGAAAACACTTCAGCACCTCCTAAAGAGAAGACTACAGGAGCCAGCAGTGCTCAGGATACTGCGCCTCACAGGACTAGACTGCGATCTTGCGCACCATCTGTCTACTTTATTCCCTGGCTCAGGGCTGGGATAGCCCACGTACATGACTCCAGATGCTAGCAATATAGAGTACATTGAATGCAGAGTTGGGCCAAAATGTTCTCTTTGGACTTCTTTGGGAGTATGGGAGAGTACAGATTGAGATTCAGGGTGTAAAATTTCCCAGTGGAAAGACTGGTAAGAGCCTGTGATTTCTAGGTGGAGGGAGAAGTCTGGGGAAAACCTGTTCCCCTCCAGTGTATCTGCCACATGATGTGAGTAGTGATGCTTTCTAACCCAGCATCAGAAATTCTGCCCAGGATGCCGTGCATATTACACCACTGAAAGAAGAATAACACGGTATTGGTGTCCAACTATATGGACCTTAACCTTTTAGCCCCAAGGGACCACTGGGAGTTTTGTCTGAAGAACACCCGTAGGGTCAAGGCACAAATTTGCAGGTGCAAAACAACATTTGGAACTACAGATCACAAAGGTGCAAATGTCACATTCTGGCCTTTTGCTCTGCCATCAGCAGGCTGCAGGCAGAAAGCTGGGTGCTGTGCAGAGCTCCAGGAAAACCTGTGATCCTAATTGTTGAATAATGTTCCAGTCAAAGGAGGTATGTCCCTTTGCTTCTGTGATGTGCTTTTTCATTTTCTGACTGGGCTTGGGTGCCGTCTCTTCCTGACAGTTCCTCAAGTCATGACCTTCAGAGTCCACGTGTAGCTTCTCTTTCTTTCTGCATCCATCCTAGAAATTTTACAACCCCCCCACTGAGGTGGACAGATTATTTTAGATCACACTGACACCTGCATTCTTTTACCTTTCTGTGTTCCCAAAGAGCTGTAATATTTACCAACAAGAATCTCTTCTCAATCTAATCCAATTCACATGAATATCACATGAGGCTACCTCCTGCAAGAGGCAGCCTTAAGATGTAATGCATGTTTTTGTACCTACTGTCTTCCTTCCCTTGTCCTTATTTTGCCTTCAAAAGGGCTGTCTGCGCAAGAAGTGCAAAAAGACATGGGTCTTGGAGTGCAGACCTGTCTGAATTAATGGTGAGTGCAGCTGAATATTTGCTACCCGGAGACCATGCACTACAGTGATTGCATTTATTAAACATGTCAGGGTAATTTCCAAACTCCGGCACTGCCACAGTGCTGAGAGAGAAGGCTTGTATTGCTGTATGAGTTCAGCTTGTCTGCCAACATGTCTACTCGTTCTGCAGGTGTATGAGTTACAGCCCAAGGCAAAACTATCCATGCCTTCCCCAAAGATCTCATGGTGCTTCTGCAGGCCAGATGGTTCCAATTTGAGGCCTACGCTCGGTGATGTAGCTGTATTGAGTTTCTTCCCTGAAACCAACAAAACCTGCTTTAGCATTTTGCTTGGATTAAAATATTTGTCCCTTTTTTCACAGGGCAGAAGAGGGACTCCTGAAGCCACTGAAGGAAGGAAATCATTACAGGGTTCTACAGAAGTAGGTCATGTGCTACAGCTGCTCATAGTTTAAGAGGAAGAAACATGGGACCTCAAACATGGAACATGACTCCTTCAAAATGCTTGAGAGCAACCCAAGAAAAACATCCTCAGAGGCTTATTTAATAAACATTATCTATAATAGTCTCAATGTGTGCTCATGTTTCCTTAGGAGTTTGCACCTACTTCCCAGAGCTAACAAGATTCCAAAATAGAGCGCAGAATAATTTAATGAAAAGGATTTAATAGTTTGTGTTAAAGCTAATATGGTCCATTAGGAGCTGTCATTCTATAAACAATGAAGATATGTTATCCTCTTTGTTGCCATAAAGCCGTTCCAAGCAAGGTTTGTAAACAGTCAGTAATGATCTATAGAATACTCACAAAAAACAATTAGAGCCACATTTGAAAAATGTGCCTTCCCTCCCATTTGATTTCTTTTAAGTAAACCTAAGAGGAGCATATATGTATGTAGATGGATAAACGCATAGCATCAAGTCCACATATATATATATATTTATATATGCGTGCGTATATATATACACATGCATATGTGGATTTCATTAGCAATCATACAATGTTCATTATCTTAAAAGCACTGCTATTTCCACAGTCAAAAAATTCCTAAAGTGAACTGTTAAATCAACTGAAAAGTTTTTAATTATAATCAAAGTGTCACGATTCTATTCTGTGATTCACTGCGGCCTTGTTTTTTTCCCAGCGAACTAACATTTTTTGTGAAGACTCAACCTGTCTTCTTTAACAACAGTGAACACAAAAGATTATGGACCAAAATTGTGCCAGTTTCAATGTGCAGAGTTTATTTCTTCACAATGAGACCTAATGTAACTGTAAAACATGTACATAATTAAAAAAAGGACTAGGGGCTCCTTATGCTTGGTGCTGTTTTCCACCAGTGTGATCCCAGAAGATGGCAAAGCTGTGGGGCTGCGAGGAGGCATTGCAAGGGGCCCAACGTCCCTCTCACCTTTATGCCTGCTCCATCTGAAAATGGTGCCCACCAGTCCCTGTTTCCAAGCTGTTTTCTGGAAAAGGTCTTGGTGGGCTGGGGGAGAAAGGAGGGATGGCCACCAGTGATCCATGTGCCCCAGCTGTACTTCAGAGCCAGAATGTCCTCCCCGAGAGCTCCTGGGACAGCCACAGCTTAAAGCACCCTGAGAAAGAGAGAGACAGAAGAGCTGCCCAGCCCAGGTCCCCCCACCATACAACCCCGTTTTTTGGAAGCCAGGCAAGAACAACGTATGAGAGAAATCAGACCTAACGACTACGAGGGAGTTACTTCAGTGTACAGTGACGTAAGTGTTTGGAAAATCAGGTCCATAAAGTGCCTTTATTCCTTATTACTACATGATCTAGAAGCAGACGGAACAGTCAAAAGATTACTAACTTGGTAAAAGAAAATTGATACAATCTTATTATTTATAAAGTGAACTCTTCATTAAAAAGGGGCAGTGTTTTCAAACAGCGTTTAGATTCTTTCTCAAGAAAACAGGCAAGAAAGAAACTTCAGATGGAGGTCACTGTTACACATTTACCTTATAAAGATTTATCTGAGCTACTTCTGTGAGGTTTGTGCAGTGTCATAGGATTGCCAGCTGCTTGAAAGCCAGGTATATGGAAATCATACTAAAAAGCTGAGCATGTGTAAAGAAATAGAATCAAATCTAGGTAAGAAGTTGCAGCAAGTGTTAAACAATCTTTTTTGAAAGTTTGATTATTCGGTATATTTCCTGCTTCTTTACATAAATGGTCTGTCATTATTTCAACATAGGGTTGGGCTGAGATCAACCATTGAACAAGGCAAAAGATCCTACTTGAAATCTCACATAAATTGTAAGGAAAATGAAACAATTTTATCTGTTTCCTCACATGACAGCAACACAAAAAAATTACAAGGAAAAAACCCACAAATGTGCTGTTTGGGTATTTTAATTTCCTTCTTTCCTATAGCATGTGTAATTTCTCAGGTGAATAAGAAAGCAAACAGATTTACATCTATATTCTCAACTACAGTCAATGGATTTCATTGAAATAAGTATTACTGATTTACAGCTCTGCCTTAGCTGACTTCATGATAGCACACTTAAAAGACTAAATCCAGTTTCCTTGCTGGTCAATTAACATCTTTTAGGTATTTTTAATGGGAACTGCCCTGAGTCTGATCTGGCATTAAATCCATGTATAGAATTACTCAAATCTACTGCTGAAGTGCCAAGGAACACAGAAAAGAATTCACAAACCACCCTAAACAGGAGAGACATCCTTGGCATGAAAGTACTTTGTCAGCTTACACTATCATTTTCACAGGCATAAAAGAACGTATCAGTTTTCTAATAGGAGACATCCAAATAAAACCAATGCCAATGGATGAAGGGATAGGCTAGTAGAAGAAGCTGAGTGGACATGTGAAGTCTGAGCACCTGAGCACCCAGCATCCTGGGATTCATCTAACTAAACACAGATGTTTTCATCCGAGATGTTCATATCACTTAAGGCTCCTTTTGAAGTTAATGTGGAGAAACAGGCATTTCATTATCTCCTAGGGCTGACATCTACATTTGACCAGATTAATTGAGTCTTCAAAACATCTGTTTCCCTCTATTGACACTGAAGGGATCCAAGGAATCTGCCTCTTGTGTCAAGGTATACAGGACAAATGCCTGAAGCAAAGGACTGAACTAGCCCATCCCACTGTCTACAGAACTGCTCTTGCAATTTGAACAAAGGCTCCAGAAGCATATTGCACTGCTTCACATCCTTTGAGGTGGAGAACATCTAGATTTTACCACTCCTGAGTTTCTGTTGTACCACTGTTACTGGTTTAGAACCAGATGCATGGACCCGTTATTAGATTGCTGAGACCTGCAGTGTGTTTGTGGTATGTTGCAGTATTTGTGTCTTGGACTTGGTGAGCTCAGAGTCAGTCTCATAGTTTCAAACGTAATTTAAAAATTTCCTGCTACCTGATGGTTTTTAATGAAAATTATTAAGAAACAGATAATTTTCTTTTTTTCACCCAAATGGATATGTTTCTAATGTTTACTTACTTTTGAACATTTCCCTGTGGCTGATGAGGATGGAAAGAGGAGATGCAGGATGGGAAAAGAAATTCCTCTGTTCTCATTTGCTTTGCTCTCAAGGAAAATTTCAGTGCTTTAGATTTCTTCCTTCCCATGTAAAAGAAGAGAAAACAAAATATTGGTGCCAGGGACAGGTGCTTCTAATGTATTCTTGTCAGACATGCTGGGAACAGGAAAGCTCTATTTTTGAAATACTACTGTTAGCTACATTACGTGGAGGTCTTGTTAGTGGTAAGCAGCGAATTGGTGTTTAGCGATGCAGGTGACAGCACGTATTAATTTGGGGGAAAAGGAAAGAATTCTCCAAATTCTCAGGGAGACAAGCATAGCCTTGTGTGTCAATATGAGGAATTTATGCAAGCATCCTCTCATTCTAATGAGGTAGAAAAAGCAGTACAGCAGAAACAGTACTAAAATAACAGCTTATGCCCTGATTCGGGAAACATGTACTTAAGCCATCTTTATGCAGGACAGCACTTAATCCTCTGCTTAACTTTGATTTACATGGGTACTTATGTAGTATCTTGGGTAGGGATGACTAAAGAATGGGATGTGCAGTGTCTCAATTAATAACAAACTCAGCTCTCCATTCATCTAGTAATAATAATAACAATAGTAGTAATGATAATAAAATGTGGTTAGGTAGTTTCTTTCATTTCAATAGATCAAAGATTAACTGTACAAGCACTAATGGCTTAAGGTTCCCTGCATTCCCAAGTTGGGGAAGGCTTGGCCATTCTTCTATGGTGGCAGAGCACCTAAAGATGTCCAGTGTGAGCATCGTCACCACCATGGTGTCTAAAAAGATGAGAGCAATCAGCCGGTCAGCCTGCTTGATCTCCAGCAGTTGATTCCTGCTGGAAATAGACTCACTAGGCAGTCTGAACAAAATGCAAAAAGTGAAATCTCCTGTCCACAAAGACAGTCTGTGGCAGAAAGTAGAAATATTGTGGTGTCCTGAGGCCTCCAGGTCATCCTGCAGTCACAAGAACATCCTTTCCGCTGTCATCATCTTATAACATACAAAGGGGAATTTAATTTAATTTACAGTGTTCATTTGAAACAAAAGCATTGTAATTTGCATCACCATTGCAATTTTTTTCTTTTAAAACAACCTGATTTGGAAAGAATAGAAGCATGAGATATGTCTGGTTTCTTGTCTGGGTTACACTCCAAAGTTTGATGATCACACCCAGATGACTAAAATAATGAAGGTGATAGATTAGTGCATTGATGCATAATCACTGTCTAGCCTGCAAAACTTATGAGCTGCGTGATTTTGAGAACAATTATTTGTAATTAAAGCAATGCTGCTCCCCTCCTCAAAGAAATATTTTGTGGATAACACCAATTAATTACATTTTTCAATGAAAATAGCTCTTAAATGCCTGTGCTGCTATTTATTTCTGACCACATTCAGAATTCTGAAGAGATATGAATTATGTATTGTTTAGCAGTATTATTTTGGGATTGTAAAAAATACCTCCCTCTTTTTTGATAGCATCTCTTGAATGAATTAAAAGCTAACCACTTCCACAGAGTGAGGATACAAGCTGACTCTCATAATGATGAAAGGGAGTTTTTAGCCAGACAAACATTTTGTGACAAAGTCACTATAGCTATCCAGCTTAACTATCTGCTTATTTGTCACTTTTTGATTTTCCACACCCTTCAAAGATAGATTTAGTGAAACTAAACGGCAACCTCATGCCCTGGAGAGAAGAAATCTACCATTGCGCTAACTAAATGTTACTACATTTGCTTTTAAAAAGCCAGAACATGTCTTTTTTCAGACTAAAACACAGTGTAGGTTTTCCTTCCACCCAAGTTGCAGTATAGGGTTATAGCTGATCTCAGTATTAGAATATTGCTGAGAAAACAGTTCTTGCAGTAACCTATCTATACATATTTGAGCTACTAATTTAAACATGAATTAAAAACTGAGCTTGGCATCTGAATCCTGGCTTAGTATTTGAAACCTCACATAGGTTTGAAAGACTTGTATGAAACAAAAGAGGATAGGTTTGGTTTTTCTAAAACTGCAGCTTTATCTCATTGATTCTGCAAAAATAAACTCTACAGTCCATCTCTAAGTGAAATAAAATACAAAGCCTGAGCCTCATTCTAAGAGGTGTTGAGCGTATGCAATTTCCATTAAATCTTTTCCGCCCCTTCTCCCCTTCTCTAGTTACCACTGAAGCCTCTAAAAAACTGGGTTTGGTAACGACATCTATCTGACACCTTTTCTTCTGGCAGCTGTGGTTCCCTAAAGAGATAGATTGGTCTCACTCTCTTTTCTGCTTCGAAACAGTGAGTTCTCACTTCCTAAAAATGGCCAGGCTTCTTCTGATAAATCTCTCCCCAGGTCTGTGTCACTGGCAGCCACATGAAGTGGTTTATCTCCTCAGAACCTGTCTTCCATGTGAATTGCCACCCTCATTTTGGTAGGTGCTCTGCAGAATGCAGCCATGGTGGCTGCCAAGAGAGGAGCAAGGACTGGACTCCTCCTGCCTTCCCAGCTTGCTCCTGCCACCCTGAAATTCTGGCGCCATCGACACATGGAAAAGAGAAGCATCCTCTGAAAATGCTTGTGTAACCAAAAGGCATATGAGCAGCCGTACCCAGAGAAAAGCATGTTAATACATTATATATGTCACACATGCCCTGGGAACAAAAAGCAAGACAGAATTTCCTTTAAATTCAATCAGCACTCTCAGCAGAGAAACTTGTCCATATAATCACATGCTCACTTGTGAGTGATAAAGACTGAAATCATGGCCTTGGTTCATTAGTGTTTTTCTGCTCTGTCACACCGAGGTCTCTGCAGCAGCTCAGCCACCCAAGGAACAGCATGCTTTGACGCTGAGACTTTTCCATGACCCACAGAAACATTCTGTGTGTCTGTTTTGGCAGCTGGGTGTAACTCTATCTGCTGTAGTAACCACACTTAGACAATTCTACAAGTAAGCAAAACAGCTACTGTTTCCATCTTACTATGTTTTTCATAGTATCTGGATGTTGAAATAACACTGCCAAAAAATTGACATCTCATGCTTTGACAATGGTTGCTCCTGATCGTACACAGTAATACATGATCTCAGGCACAGCAAGGGGCCCAAGCCTCGGCTTTCTGAGGTGTCAATCAATCCTCAGCACCTATCAGGCACACACAGACGCTGCTGCTAGCCAGCAAGTTCAAGCACCTCCACTTGAAAATAGCTGCAGCGATGCTGGAAAAGGAGGCATGTTTTCCAGACTGTTGCAAACTTGTGAAAACAATTCTGCAACTGAAACTGAGAATAGCCTTCGCAATCGCTACCCCTCTCAGGCAGCCAGCTCGCTCTTGGGTGCTATAAATACACAATAATAAACGCCACCATGAAACCATGATACAGTAATGTTACAGCAAATTCTGCTGGAATTGCTTTTGAGGTGCACCAGCCTGTGAAAGAGGAAGAGAAATGGGAGACACTCACATGTTCGAGGGAATGAAGAGGAAATACCTTTGCAACCTCATTTCCCTACCTCTGAACACAGCTCTCCTGTACTTTGTCTGTAGCCTATGGTGCCCTGGCAGCCCATTCATGCATAGAAAGACTTGGCAGAACACATGGTTACCCTTACACTGAATTCTTTCGCCATGTGTGTTTAATATATCTCTGTGATCTGATTCAAGTAGAGCAGATTTGAATATCTCATTATACAGAGACCAATATGTCTTCATACACACAGTAATTATATTGTTTATTCTGATGTTAGAACACTGGTTCTCTCGCTGAAAGTCAGAGGACTCGCATACATTTTTCAGTCACTTAGACATAAGTGACTACGCTGACATTCAAATTCTAAACAAATTGCTAATGAGCTTCCCCACTTCTTTTTTTCTTCCCAAAAGCAGATTTCTCAGCCACTGAGAGAAACAGGATGGAAGAGCTTAAATGAGAAGACGCACGCACATGATTGCAGTCTAAGGAATAGAAGCCCATTTCTCAGCCAGTGTGAACTGCCAGAGCTGTGTTGGCATCTTGGGGAGAGGGGAAAAGGCAGGAGAAGCAAGAGGATGGAAATACTTTATGCACACTTCAGATGTCTACCTTTGTACTTGCATTTTGTAACAAAGATGTATCTAAATCTTAGTAAGTTAGTATTTTCCCCTAGCTGACATGGGCTGCAGTCAGTCTTTCCTTTCTGTGCTCCCCTACTTTTTTTATTTTGTAGTAGCCTTTTTGTTTTGATAATACACATTGCACTTGTGATGCTACTTCATGTGTACTCTTTGGAGTTCCCAACAATGTTTGGGAGTGCTTTGGAACTGCAGGGTACACTCTGGACATAGACATAGATAGGATAGACCAACAAGGTTAATAACAGCTTGTGTGATTGGAGACGAATTCTGCAGTTCAAAGGACTTGCCTGTGACCATCATAGCAACTCTTCATGGGAGTGCCCTTTGAGTGACATCCCTCGGATGTGACCTGTGGTGCCCCACATGAGCACACCCTTGTTTAAGCACGCACGATGCCGCAAGCAGGCTGCAAGCATTCAGAGCTCTCAGCACCCAGGCTCCACTCCCTCCGTCTCCACCTACGGCTTTAACTCCCTGTTTTAGCATTAATCTTGTAAAGGTTTGTAGCCTTTGGGTCCTAATTGCTTGGCAGTCATTTTTTTCTTCCCTTCCACTACCTTGATACTTGAGGCCAGGTGTTGAAATGCCACTTGGGTGTCTGAGACCTGAGTGTTAGCAGCTGGCTTTTACCCCAGTTCCCAAACCATTTACTGTGGGGTCTGTATTCACTCTGAGTTCACTGTGACATTCATACTCTTATTATTATCCTGTGTTAATTAAATTTCATATTGTTCTTAATTGTGTACATGGCCCCTGAGACAACGTGAAGGATTCATTATTAAAAAGATAGAGTCCTATTTAGTGCAGAATTCAGCACTAAGAGAGAACTCACTTCACCTACCTGGGGAAAAAGCAGCAATAGAAGGGAAATGACTGCTGGCATATTGGTCAGGAAGAAAACCGATGAGCAAGGCTACAAGAGGCAAGAGCAGAAGGGTGAGAATAAGAACATGTAAGCACACGTGTTTAACTTTAGGCTAAAATGCACTAATAATACTAGGTGACATCCCACTTGTCTTTCACCGATGTTGTGTTTTATGAGAATGTTTCTAATGTAGGATTTACTAAATTTCCAGCCACAAAACAATTCAGCTGAGGGAAGGAAAGGCATGCAACAGGTAGACTGACTGCACCCGTGTGACTTGGAGCATGTGTATGGAGCCAGGCAGGGATAAACTGCCCCCTTTCCCTCTTCCTCCTCAGGGGCTGCAGAGGCCATCTGTGGGCAGAACTCTGGGCCCCTTGCTTTCTGATCTTCTCCTCCACGATGCTGAATTTCTTTCCACTTTCTGTGGAAAAAAAAAAATTATACTACTGTGCAGCAAAGCACATAACTTCTTCCAAGGGTGATGAACATTTGGTAACAAAATTCCTTGTCAATCTGTGTGATTCACTCCATGTATTCAGACTAAGTTAGCTGCAGTCCCTGGTGAAAACTGGAAGTACATGTGCTTTCTCTGCATTAATATAATATGATACCCCAATGACATTGTCCTCGATAAGCATGGCTTTCACAGGGTACATCCTCTTGTCTGTCTCCCTGTTTGTGGAAAAATAAATGAACACACAGTGTGTGTGCATGTTCTCAGAAGCTTCCAGATGTGTTTGCTGGTTTCCATGTTTTTTTGTCAAACAGCTATGGATGCTCTTTCATTACCTCCCATACAAAAAGGAGTCCTGGTCAAACACAGTACATACCAGCTGGCAAAGGGATGGGTTCCCAGCAGGCTTTTGGCATTTGATACACTAATATATGCAAACAGGTTGATATGATTAAGGTTAACGAATGAGAGACAATTCCAGACTTTTCTAATTACGGTATAGCATTAAATACTTAATGGTGCTTTTTATTTTGAAGCAGCCAAGAAGCCAGTTAATGTTTATGATGGCAGACTGATGGTTAATAGCTAAGGGACATTCTACCCTTCTCCCACCATTGCTATGTCCATGAACCACATTCCCAAGCAGAAAAGAATACAGTACAGAATGGAATTGTATTTCTGGGTGCCCAAGTTTTAAAAGTGTCACAATCAACAAGAGAAAAACTGCATGGGTTTCATTTTCATAGCATTCAGGATACAGTTATTAGGAAGCAATTCAGGGACCTCTACAGCTGTAAAACCGAGGGGACCAAGGGGACAGAAATCAGTGTAGCCAGCACACTGCAGTTTGCTGGTTGGCTTGGGTATCCTTCCAACCCCACAGAATTCCCAGTTCTCTTTGTGCTGTACTCAGGAAGGGCACATAGCTGTTTTCTTTCCAGACAATTTTACCGATGGGCCTGACTGCTTAATTGGTTTGGCACAGGCTACCAGAGCTCCACCATTTGTCTACGCTTCCTGTTTGCTTCTGGTCTGTAATTCAGGCTGTAGAACTGCTCTTGAAAGTTTAGTGTGGAATGGTGTGGCAGATTGTGTAGCAGATTGTGTGGCTTCTTATTTGGTGACAAATTTGGTGTTATTTAGATGGCCTTAGGTAGCTTTTGACCCTCCAGCCCCTCAGCTACTCATTTCAGCTCCATGTCACTGCCAGGTGTTTATGTGACCATGAAGTACAGCAGCTCAGTGAATTATCTGGTAGGAAAAGCAAATCTTGCTTCCCCAACTTGTTCACTCTTTGGCCGAGCAGGCAGCTGGGCCAGTACTGCTTGGGACACCAGGCCTAGCACTGAAGGACTACTTGAGGAACTGTGGTCTGTACCAGTCCTCAGCACATGGAAGCACGAGTCTCTGCAGGGCGCTCACAGCTACAGCCCAGAGTTTGCACTGCTTTCTCAGCTTTTGCCTGCAGGGACTGGAGGAGTTTTAATACCAGAGTAATCTGTTTAGCTCATTTGTATCTCATTTCTACTTTTTCAATACAACATTCATGGGGATGAGCACACCTTAAAAATGGAAAAAGAGGATGTGCCCAGTAAAACTTTTCCAACAGGAGCCTGTCAAGCATACAGGGCATGTGACTGCATGTGCAGTCTTATGTGTGTAAGCCTGAAGGACACCAGAGAAATTATGCCAGAAGGAGATTAATCCCTTAACATTGTCCAGCTCTTCCTTCAAAGGAAGAGGTGGTGCTTTGTACAGTATAAGACATGTGTACTTTATCAAGGTTGCACAACTTGATCAAAAAAAGTGATTTCTTAAAGATTTGTCTTATTCCTAAAATCCTTAAAACAGAGAAACTGGGAGATCTATTAAAAAAGAAACACCAGGTTATAACTGAGGAATGGCAAAGGCTTAAGACAAATGTTTGGTGGACAAAAAGCCGGACATAAGCCAGGAATGTACACTTGCAGCCCAGAAGACCAACCATATCCTGGGCTGCATCAAAAGAAGCGTGGCAAGCAGGTCAAGGGAGGTGATTACCCCCCTCTGCTCCGCTCTTGTGAGACCCCATCTGGAGTACTGTGTCCAGTTCTGGAGTCCCCAACCAAAGAAGCCCCCCAACATGCAGTTGTTGGAGCAAGTTCAGAGGAGGGCCACAGAGATGATCGGAGGGCTGGAGCACCTCTCCTATGGAGAAAGTTTAAGGGAGTTGGAGTTGTTCATCCTGAAGAAGAGAAGCCTCTGGGGAGACATAACTGCAGCCTTTCAGTGGTTAAAGGGGGCTTATAAGAAAGATTGGAAAAGACATTTTAGCAGGGCCTGTTGTGATAGGACAAGGGGTAATAGTTCTAAACTAGGATGACCATGAGCCAGCAATGTGCCCTTGTGGCCAAGAAGGCCAATGGCATCCTGGGGTGCATTAGAAAGGGTGTGGTTAGTAGGCCAAGAGAGGTTCTCCTCCCCCTCTATTCTGCATTGGTGAGGCCGCATCTGGAGTATTGTGTCCAGTTCTGGGCCCCTCAGTTCAAGAAGGACAGGGAAGTGCTTGAAAGAGTCCAGTGCAGAGCCACAAAGATGATTAAGGGAGTGGAACATCTCCCTTATGAGGAAAGGCTGAGGGAGCTGGGTCTCTTTAGCTTGGAAAAAAGGAGGCTGAGGGGTGACCTCATCAATGTTTACAAATATGTAAGGGGTGAGTGTCAGGGAGATGGAGTTAGGCTCTTCTCAGTGATGACCAGTGATAGGACAAGGGGTAATGGGTGCAAATTGGAGCATAGGAGGTTCAAGGTAAATATCAGAAAAAACTTTTTTACTGTGAGAGTGACAGAGCACTGGAACAGGCTGCCCAGGGAGGTTGTGGTGTCTCCTTCACTGGAGACATTCAAAACCCACCTGGATGCATTCCTATGTGATGTACTCTAGGTGACCCTGCTCTGGCAGGGGGGGTTGGACTAGATGATCTTTCGAGGTCCCTTCCAACCCCTAGGATTCTATGATTCTATGATTCTATGAAACTGAAAATGGTAGATTTGGACTAGATATACAGAAGAATTTTTTTACAATGAGGGAGTTGAAACACTGGAATAGGTTGCCCAGCGAGGCAGTAGAAGCCCCATCCCTGGAAACATTCAAGCCCAGGCCAGATGGGGCTCTGAGCAACCCAATCTGGTTGAAGATGTCCCTGCTCATTGCAGGGTGGGTTGGACTAAATGACCTTTAAAGGTCCCTTCCAACCCAAACTATTCTATGATTCTAATCTATGATTCTATGTTAACTTATAAATGACATTTCATTTGTTGATTATGGAAAAAAATTACAAAGCAACTGAGGGTCAGATTCTCATCTAACCTATTTTAGTGGAGTTCCATTGAAATCAGGGGAGCTTTGCTGATTTACATCAGTTGAAGACCTAGTCATGACTTTTTATAACTTAAATTAATTCCTGCAATGGGTTTATTTATGGCTCAAAGGAAGGTTTTGCAAATCTGGATTGATTAGCTCTTTTTTTTTTTCTGAATTATTACAGCAACTTCAGTTTTATTTTAAATTTGCTTTTACTATCAATGGTAGCTTTTGTCTCTTGTCCTCATAATTTATCTGTTAAAAGTTCTTCTGAGTGTCAGATACTTAGAGTATCTTTCAGATTCTCAGGTGACTAAGATAGGATTCTTTCTTTAATTAAAAAGAAGAAGATTGAGTTTCAGGGCAATCATATTTTGCTATTCCCATATGTAACTAAAGTCACTCAGATTAGGAGAACTGGGCTTCAGTTTTTGAAATTAGACTTTGTTAGATTGGACTCTGAGAGTGCATTTCCCTATCTGACTAAAATAACAGTGGTTTTAAATATTACAAGTTAAGCTCTCATTAACTCTGATAGATGCTAAATGGTGTCTTGCTTTACGATTCGATTCTCATCTCGTTTCTAACACTATAAATCTGGTGTTACTCCTTCAAACTCAGTAAAATGACTCTAGGTTTAGACTGGCATCATGAAGGTTGAAGTCTGTCTACAAATTTCTAATCCCCTATAGAAAAATTGTTTTCCATGGTAGCCAGTGTAACCAAAACCAGTATGTCAGATAATGGAAATTAATACAGCGATACTGCAGGGTTTGGAGTTAGGCTAATTTATACCACATAAAATCTGACCGTCTGTTTTTCTGAATTAAAATACAATCTTTGGGGTATTTTACTGAACTTGACTAACTCTTACAACTAACTTGATTCAGAATGTCCACCTCTGAGGCGTCATATCAATAACATTCCTGCGTAATGCAGGGCTGGGCTTCCTGGACTGAGCAAAAGAGAGTTTTTGTTGGTCAGATGTGATAAGTCAGTGTCATGCCATTCAAGGCGATCACCTCCTCAGACCTAAGGTGGTCAGAGTACATGGTCAGCATCACTTCCGAGGTTCCCTGGGGTGCCTGCACTGTTTCTGGGCCACTTCTTCTCTTCCCTCATTGTTCATTTCCCCACTCCCGTCAGAGATGTCCTGCTTTCCCTCCCTTCCACCTCAGGAGTCTGCATGTCATCAGCCAGCAGACATCCCTAGCTTGCCAAAAAAATGTGTGCAAAGCAAAATAGATGCAGGAAGAATAGAGTTAGTGCAGGTGAGCAGCAGAGTCCAACAGTATGTCCAGCTTCAGATTGTACAGTTGGACTATGAGGTCCTCTCTGCTATCACCTGGTAGCAAAGGGCTTGTGCACATCTCTTCCTTCCAGTCAAGGAAGCATTTTAGAACTCACCACGAGAGTTCTAGATAAGATTCAAGTCCTTACAATGACCTTGCTTTTAATGACACACGTATACCCACTTCTCTGGTTTCAAACCTCCACACAGTCACACTTACTCATAACCCATTCTGTCTAATCAATCCCTTTAAATGGATTCTTGTCTTGCCTTCCCTTGTCTTCCCTTGTCTTGCCTTCCCTCTTTTTCACTGGTCTCTTCTCACAACAAAGCCCCACACTTTTCTCTCTTCAGCATTTCTTCTCCCATTGCCGTTCTAGGGTGATGGTGTAGTGATGGCTGCTCATTGCAGGTGCAGGTGAGGAGGAGCCAACAAGACCAAGGGCAAGCTGAAGAAAGTAGACACAGGGGCTAAGACTTGCATCCAGTGAGGGTTTATGACTTTCAAAGTAATAAGCATACAGCACTGCAGCATCTCATGCTGTGGTCAGGGCCTCTACACAGAACAGGTGGGCAGAACATCCATCACAATTCGACTCATTTGGCTCTGATGGCTAAATGAATATGTTTTCACAGTGTGTGACTCCACCTCAGTCTCCTCCTCCAAACTTCTGTCTGCTCCCCCTTGGTTTTGTTGGCATTGTGCAGAATGTGGTCTCAAGTCTGACCACCACCATCTTTCACTTAGACAAAAATTAAAAATAAATAAAAAAGCTGAACCCCTTCCTCCTCTTCCACTCCACAGTTTGTCTGGTGAAAACAGAAGTGCTCTAGATGGTGGCCGAAACTGGCAATGAGGAGTCACTATATATCCTAGGGTCGATAGGGTCCTATGTATCATATTGGCTGGTGGCAATGGCAGTGAAACAATACAGTGAACAGCAACAGCAAAAAGTGTGATGGAAAAATACGCCTTTCAACTGATATAAAACTGAGAGGACAAGAATACAGAAAATGGTGTTATAGTCCATGCTTTGTGCATCCAATATGTACAAGGTAGCATAGCACAGGAGTCTTCCAAAAGACAGATACTACCTTGTGAGCAACCTTTCTGGTTTTCATCATTCACACTTCAAATTGTCTAGCAAATGTAATTTGGACAGTAAGCTTCCAAATAACCTTTAGAACACCTTCCTCAGTATTTCCTGAGAATCACGATACCTATCTTCTACCTACCAGCTGAGATGTGGCTCAGATTTCCATTAATTCTATCTTTCTTCTTCTTTCCACAGCTGACCATGCTTCATTTACAGCAGACCCTTCTTTTGCCAGAATGGTTCCTTAGCAGCCCAGATCAGGTCCATACCAGTCCTGCCACCAGGTAAAATTTCAGTCTGCAACTCCTTTTGTCAAGTAACATGTGCAGTTGTGAATTCTAACTCTGCTTGGAGCCTAGGTCACCAAGTAATACACAGTGGGAACCTGCATGCCTTGGAATTGACAGTTGTAGGACCGCTGCCATGACCAAGAACATCCAGCTCTCCACTGTTGCTTGCAATAAGCATGGAAGCATTGGTGAGATATGCTGATATCCTACTGCTGAAACAGCATCCTAGCTGTAATGTGAGCTTCTTTATTTTGAAAACAGGAGAACCAACCTCCCCAAGGAGCTCTCCAGATGGATCCTCACAACTAATTCAGCAGGGCTGGATTCCTCTCCTGCTGATAAGCCAAGGCCAGCCAAAGTGCAGAGTGAGACAACAAGTAGTGGTGCTGCAGCATACAAGTATCACATGGGGAATTCAACTGAAACATACATGTGCTATGTGTGAAGGGGCCCAAATACATTCAGACAAATAATGCATAAACCCAGCACTAATGACCACAGAACAGGTGTTACAGAAAGGTTAAAAATAGTTCCACATACATGCCACAGACTGCTCTATAACTTTGTGTATGCAGTACTCACCTCTCACGTAGAAGAGCCTTGCCCACATTCCTGCCATTGATTAGGAAGAGGATGGAGCTGAACACTGCTTTCTTACATGAACATCCAACATGGATCAGTAGTTAATCCAACCCATGCTGCTGTTTTTGCCTGGACTCCCACTCAGAGGTAGCAGAGTTTGTGCACGTGCTGCAGAGAAGCTGTTGGCACCCAGCTAGAGCTGCAGAGGCAGCGGGCACCTGTGACAAGCTGCCATCAGCAGAAACCAGCAGCAAGGAAGTCTTCTGTACTGCTCCACTTGTGATTTACACTGGGCCTGTATTAAAAATATACTGAAGACAACTTGGGGCGGGGGGTGTAATTTCAGCATTTAGGCAACCTCACAACCCTCTCCTGCTCAGCACTGCACAATACTTTTCCTTCAGTCCTCTAACTGATCTCATGGGATTTAAAGTGACTGAAATAGGTAAAGATAGTCGTTACTGCATCATGTTTACATGCATTGATGTGCGGTACAAACAGGGGGAGGGAAGTGATTGTGGTCCAGTGAACAACTGTAGGATAAAGAGAGATAAATAATTCAGATTCTCATTATAACAGAGGAGTGCAGCTCCCATAGAGAGGAGAGAGACTGTCTTTGTGTGAATTGGTATGCACGGGCTGTTTAGTAGCCATAGCATGTAATCTAGCATTAGTATTAACATAAATCAGTGGCAGGAATTAACAATATTTCTAAAGTCTTATATGATAACTGGATCCACACTATATTGTTTAGTCCTCCTGGGCATTTTAATAATCATGTAATAGAAATGTTGGAGTAGCTGAGATATTCTTTATATTGCTCTATGAAAGGTCTTTAACACAATGTCTTTAGCAGACAGTTTTGATAGAATGTGTTGTACAAAAAGAAATATGCCTATTTTGGTAACGCGGGTATGTTTCATTAGCTCAGCCCGCAGCGATATGACATTACATTTAAAAAGGAATACAATTAATAACAATGAGAGGGGTTTTTTTAGCTCTCAGAGTATAGCTGGAGGAACTGTGCAAGGTGTCAGGGCAATTAAATAGAGGCACTGTATTACCTTTGTCTGAACACTCATAACATCATCCTGTCTCACTATGTTGAATAGGGGATTTCTTTGCAGTAGGATTCCTAATTTATTTTGATGTTTCGTATAACTCAGATAATAATAAGATGGACTTTTTTATTAATCTTTAAAAATGTACAAATCTTGGGAATTAGCATGTCTGTGGATCCGTATATTTTCCATTTCCCATAGAGTATGGAACGATTGTATGAGAGAGACACACAATAGCTTCTCAGCACTGAACTTAATGGAACCATCATATCAGCACCATGGAAAAGTACGAAATACTGCCAGTGCATGTACAGCACATGGATTAGGTAAATGCAGTCCAGGGAAAAAAGTTATACTTTGAGACTATTAAAATAATCAACATGGGTATTATTTTATTCAGCATTAACCTTTATGTTCTACGTTAAATGACAATGAAACTGGTGGAACACAATCCTTCCCTAGAGTAACAGTATCCAGCATTTCTTTCATCTCTAAAGAGGCTTCTCAATATCCTGCAATCCTAAAAATGCTATTTTTCCCCCACTGTAGGTCAGATTTAATAACAGTAACAGGAAATAAATGGATTTGGCTCAGCTGAGCCTTTGGCAGCTGTGTGGATGGGAGACAGGGATCTCTGTCTCCCTGCCCAAGAGAGGCAGCAGCAGAAGGTACCAGGGCCACTGAAGGGATGGCCTCAGGAGACCAAGTCCTTCTTCCCACTGAGGACGCATTGCACTCACTTCTCTACCGGAGGCACTTCTGCTTATCCCAGTCTGGCCAGCAAGTCTTGAGTGGGAAGTCTGGGAGTGCATCCTGGCCCTGGGGATGAGGCTGGCAAGGATGTAACCTGAGGCCTTGCTGCAACTGACACCCAAATGCATATGGATGCTTTAAGAAAGTCCAGAAGTGTCTCTTTTGCAGGGGCAGCTTGCTTGTGCTGCTTGTTCTCTCATGACAGTGCCAGTTACATGGGAAAAAGCACTAGGCAAGTTAGAAGCAACCTCCCCCTCTACCCCCCACCTCCACACGCCCCAGGCATGCCAGCACCATTTTATGGGTGCCCTTCAACGGCCCACTAGAGGCTGCAGAAAAACACCCCCCTGGGGCCCACGGGGATTAATGAACAACTCCACGGTCATTCATGAGTAACGTATTAATGCTCAGCAGAGAACCACTTCCTAACCCGTCGAGCTCTGGGTTACTCCTCCTGCAGAAGTGCCCAGGTTAATGGCACACGGCGCCAGCTGCCCCATCCCGTCCCAGGGCAGCAGCTGCCCTCAGCCCTGCTTAGCCCTGCACATATGCAGCAGCACATGGCGCCTCGAGTGATTAAATCGCCTCAACGTGCTGAGGAGGGCCCCCCTCCCCTGCTAAGTGTTATTGACAGACCCATCAAAGGCCCTGATGCATAGGCGCCCACCTCAGCCCCGGCAGACGGGGCCGGGGGCAACATGCGGTCACCATGGCAACAGCGGGGCGCGGGGCCTGCCGGGAGGGGCGGGGCAGTCGCCCAGCGGCCATGTTGGCAGGGCCCGATGGAGAGGCCTTGTGCCCTCTCATTGATCCACTGGGCCTCGGCGCTATCGACCACTCCAATTTGCAAGAATTTATGGTATCGATGTGGGGCTGATTAACATTTTGCGCCAGAGCAGTTCAATACGGGCTGGTAACAGCTTTTAATGATTAATTGACTTTTATGATTCTGCCTCAGCGTTGTCAGCGAGCCGTGAACGGCAGGCACGCTCCTCCCCGAGCCGCTCTCCAGTGGCATGGGGCAGTGATTGAGTACCTGGGAAATTAGTGTCCTTGCTGTCTCATTTTATGAAAGATAAATGCTATGACATTTAATGCAGGCCTTAATTTAGAACAGAACTAAGCAGATCATTTTGCAATTTAATCATAAACAGGTAAATATCAAAACTTGTTTAGCATTTCGCAAGTTAGGTGGACAGAGAGCAGAGGTAAAGTGAAGTAGGCAGCAGGGGAATGGCAGAGGTAAGGTAAGGTAATAAGACTTGGAGCCAGTGGTGTTTTAATAATAATGGCCCTATAAGTGTAGACAGTATTACATCCACAATTCAGGAATGTTTTTCCTACATGGCCATCTCACTCTCTCTTTCTCTTTCCTGCTGTAATCTCATTCCCTCTTCCCACTCTAGTTGTAAAATGAGGGCTTCTGACATGACATGATATATGAAAAAAATAATGTAATCTACAGTTAATCTGTTCCTTAAAACAAACATAAACATTATGGAAAAATTGCAAAGGAAAGTAAATTTTATTATATTCTGTAACAACAGAAAAAAGATTGTCTGAAAGGCTGTGTGCTGTCAACTCCTACCTTCCTGTGTTCATATTTATAGCCTATTCCTTTGCATTAATTTTAATTAAAAAGATTGTAAGTTTCTTTTTAAATAACTGCCTAAACAAAGTGTCGTATTATGCATGTTTATACATACAATAGCTAAAATGGCATATTTTGATCCTCTTTGAAGTTTTATTCTCTGCCTTCTCACCACTCCATCATCCCCTTTATTTGAGCCAATTTACAGAGGAAATGAGGCCGCAACGGGCCAGATTCTTAAATCATTTTGACCCACTTCAGCAGAGCTGGAGAGCTGCCGAATCTCCCCATTCGAGGATTCCCTTGGCACGAGGGAGTTCCTAGCTCTTACAAAGCTGACAGAGCCAATTCCTATGCCATCTGTTTCCACAGAACCCATTTAGAGGAGCCTAGTGGGGACAGAGTAGGGGTTCAACTGAAGTATTTCTGCATTTTCCCTTTTCCTTTCCAAGACCTCCATGGGGGCAATAGCTAACCTGTTAAGGTGCAGC
Organism: Hemiprocne comata; assembly: GCA_020745705.1. Taxonomy (NCBI): domain Eukaryota; kingdom Metazoa; phylum Chordata; class Aves; order Apodiformes; family Apodidae; genus Hemiprocne; species Hemiprocne comata. Next base: position 149,727,409 of record CM036586.1, on the reverse strand, counting down.
ACGAATCCCAGAAACAGATAGCTGCAACGAGTTGCCTTGCAGCTCTTCATGTCCACAGAGCTGCACGCTGGGCTCCTCTTGCAAATTGGCTGAGGTACTCCAAGAAGTTGTGCAGAAGAGGCCAGCTCCAAAGGCTCTTCTAACCTGAATCACTTTATGGAAGTCGTTGTCAAGGAGCAATCAGACAAAGAGTTAAATTGCAGAACTGATTGGGCAGTAACCTCTGGGGAAAGGCAGAAAGGGGACAAACCTGTGGACACAGCTGAGGGCATTCTACATCTTAGCCCTGATCAGCAGAATTCAGAAGAGCTCGTCTAATAGCAGCCCTCAGTGCTGTCATGCCTGCTACATGATACCTGGGAGAGGGTGCTTAGCTCTTGAATCAAAATTCACAGTGCTGAGTAAGACACCTAAAGCTCTGTGTACACTGGATGTTTGCCTGTGGATTTGTCCTGATGAGCTTTGTGACCCCCCAAGTGCTGTGATCAAAATGGCATGTACTCAGGCATGTGTCTGCACTGGAAAGCACCAACTATTAGCTGAGAGGTAGTAAGGGATGGCTTTTTAAACCACTTCTCAAACGGTGCCTCTTTTTACACTGTTACACCTGACAGTAGGAGCACATCCCCTTTTCAGCGCATGGTGAGGCAGGCTGGTGAGGAAGTGGGGTGCACGTTTCCCTGCAGTAAAGCAGGGACAGAGAATCCACGCAGTCAAGATATCTCAGCAATGAGGTAGTGACTAGTGCTGAGGGGGAGCCTTGATATGCTGTTTCTTTATATTGTTGGGAGTTTTTTACCACCACCATTCATGTATTTGCTTCTGTCTCTCAGCCCAAGCTTCTGTGCAACTGGCACATTGGAGTGTGACAGTGTACCACACTGTGCATGGCACAGACCAAGAGGTGCCTCACAGTGTCCCAGAATCCAGCTTTGTTACCCGAGGGAGAGAAGGCAGAGCGGGTCCCCAGGGCTACTCCAGCTGTAAGAGGGGAGGAGAAGCAGTGAAATGTGTCAGAGAGCCATACTTGGATGCTTCTGTCACTGGGTAACTGGGGAAATGACTGCTGATGCTGGGAGGAGCGGCAGGTTCCCTGACGCATGCTCTGACCTCTCACTTCATGTCATCAGACAGGCTGGCTCTCAAGGACACAGGACACTGGTTAAATGGCTATTATAATAGCCCATTATAACCTGGGCAAAGGTCAGTCTAAGCCACTGCTCTCACTTTGCTTGTGGTAACAGCTGGCCCTCAATAGAGCTTGAATGTGTCCACACAGACTGCCTCTTCACTGACTCAGCAGATTGAAAATCCAGGCTAGACAGCGTACACAGTCTTGCTTTAGAGATCAGTGCCAAGTAAATTCCTGAGTTAGTTTGCAAGGTTGGGCTAAGGTAGAGGCAACGTGCGGGCAGATAAAACTTAAATTCCCTAGACATCAACTGAGGAAAGTTGGCACTTAGAAAGTAACCATGTGTAGGTGGATACAGTGAGACATATGCCTGCTCCTGTCATGTATGGTGACCCTGCTCCAGTCCCACAGCATTGTACCCATGCAACTGCAGAACTGGAGCTAAGCTCACAAGCTCTATCTCTTGCACCAGAAAGTCATGTATCCATTTGGCCTGGATGACAGATAGACCAGATTTGTCTATCCATACCCACCCATGTAAATGTACTCTTAAGAGTGGGCACAGCAAGCTAAGTGTGCCAGCAAAGCTAGTAGGAAATCACAGTGAGGGGATTTTTGCTCCCACTCATAGCTCAAGTTCAGTGTCTCTTTGAATGTCAGCTTCTGAACAGGGCTGTCCTGTGTTTTGCTACCTTAGTCACACATGTGGAGACAGGTGGCTCATCTTTCATCTCCTTTGGGATGGGGCTTATGGTGATACCACATTCAGCTAGCAGCCTGTTGAATATCTGCCCCAGAAGTGGGTCTCCAGCCCTATCTCAGCACGACCCAACAAAAATGTAGAGAAGAGGGTCTCATCAGAAGGATTTAGGTGGGAGTGGGAATGGTGATCAGAGAGTAATTCTGTTTTCTCTGGATTAGCCAGGTCACTATGCAGCCCAAACGGCACAGCTCATGCAGTCAGAGGGAGTAGAAAGGAGTGCCGTGAGTGGTGCAGGTAATGAGTATTCCCACTGAGCATGGGAAGCTCTGAACCCTGGTTTTCGATCCGTGCCTGTCTACACACAATACAAAAGCAGTACCTCGACTTTGCTCTATTTAGCTCTGCGACTCCTGACTTCTCAGCTGCACCGTGGCTCACTTCAGTGTGAAGTGTGAGGTGGTCCTCTCCCTAGCTATCTCTTCCCTCTCAATTAGAGTTTCCTTAAGAGGCCTTCAAACCCATACCTTAGGCTAAAAAGAACTGAAAACTTTTATTTCCCAAAGTGTTCCAGCTGCCAGGCAATTGCACAAAAGGCAAAGAGCGGTTGTCGCATTTGAAAGAAAGTGTCTGAGAACACTGAAACGAAGAGCCTATGAATGTACTGGTACATTCTTTTGCAGATGAAGGTGAGCCTGTTTTGTCCTCTTTTCAAGCCAGCTGGGGAACTGCTTTACTGTAAGCTGATCCTGAGCTAATGCCACTGCACAGCTTCAGGTTTAGAAGCTTCTAGTTAGCACCATATGCCCCTGAAAACAAGCAAGGGGACTCTCAGTTGCTGTCAGTACCTACAGTAGTGTTGTGTTCTGGTCCTGTGCACCTCCTGGGCAAACCTCGTTGATTCTGACCCAACAAAGTATGAGCTAGGGAGGGCCCAGCCTGTGAAAAGAAATAGGAATGGTTCAGCTATGTAGCCCTGTAACAGGGCCAGTTCAAGATGTAAGACAAGCAGGCTGCTGCTCTTTCTGCCTCCTGCTGCAAAAAAACCCAAACTAAACCAAAAAGCTATAGCAGTACTTTGCTTCAGCCAGAGCCCAGGCAAATGAGGGAGAAGTCTGGGTCTTGGGGCAGCAATTGATACCTCGGCTTCTTTATTTCCCTGGCAGGACCAAGAGCCTGGTTCTCCTGAATCCTTCTGTCCTGCCCCTCACTCTGTCCTGGCCTTCACTGTACCTTAGCATTTCCTGCTGCAGAGGAAAAGAAGTCCCAACTCCTCCCCAGCAGGAAGGCTATACTCCTCTTTACTTGAGCTTGATCTGAGTAGGAGTGGCTGGACACATACCTCAGGACTGTACTGGGAACTTAAGGAAGTCTAACCCAGCAACATACGTGCCTGGGAGATACTTAATCAAGATTAGCAGTATTTTCTGTGTGACCCTCAGTATGTGCCTATATTCTGTGTAAGGTGCATTTTAGGCTCATAAAAGATAGTTTGGGATCATGCCCAGGTTAATCTCATGGTGCCTTGAAGAAATTCTGCCTTCTTACCTGCAAAAATGAGACTTTATGCTTCCTGCTCCCTCGGTGGAGGGAGTGCCTGAATAGCACAGAAGACCAAGAGTCAAAGAAAGAAAAAACAAACAATGTGGACAAAATCTCAGCCCCACTGAAGTCCCTGGCAAAAATTCCACTGACTTCAACATCTTTCTATTCTATGGCTGCATGTCCTTGTGTCTGACTGCGGACTCCTCTCAATGGCACAGTGTTAATAAGCTGTATGACTACTACAAAGGGCAGAATGTGACCTTCTCCATTTTTGTTGTGGCACAGTACATGCACTCTGAGTAGCAAGCAGCGTCTCTTTACATCAGGCCTTATGCATCAGGTAATACAGGAAGAGTATTATTTAGAAAGTGCTTCACAATGCAGGATGACTGGCATTGAGTCTTTTCCCTCTCTATTCTGTCACGTGCCTCTCCATTCGAATTGTATTTTAGGCCATACATATGTTGCATTCACTGAACATTCCCATATTCAACCTCACTGACTTTTGTTTAGGTGCACAGCTAGGGATACTGGAGGTGGAGTGTGGTGGACTGTATTTATAATTATATCTCTGATATTTAACCATTCAAAATCAACACAATACATTTTTGAGCAAAAGTAACATTCAGCACTTTGCCAAGAAAGACCATTGTTTTTTGGCAGCCACATACCAGCCGTTCCTTGACAAAATTCCACACTTTCTCTTTTTTCACGGGTTAAGAGGGCAGTTACCAAGTGTAATTTCCACCTGTAGGCACTGATGTGGTTTTGTTTTTATTATTCCTCTTCTGGATTTATAAGATAATTTAATGAGGCTTCTTATAGATTTCTTTGACAATTTTTGAATATATATATATATATATGTATTTTTCCTTCTTGATTACGATCCCCTTTAACTCACTGGATATCCCAAATTATAAGCTTTGCATGGAATCAGTTGCCTTTGGCTATGTTTGGTATTATGTTACCTTCTGTTCAGTTAACGGTGTGGAGATAGGCCATAAGCACTGGAAAAACCTCAAAGCTCTTTTCTGCTGTTTTGAAATTGAGAAAGCAGAAACATAATTGCTTTTGTTGGATCACAATCCTGAATAGCAAAAGGCTTCTTAAACATCTGCCCTTCTTTTGATTGGCTTTACATCTTCCCTCTTTTTTGTCTACTGTTCATTATTCTGCATTTTATTCACTAATGAAAAATTCTATCCATGACAATATTTTCATATGCTGTAAGATGACTGGGATTCAATGCATTTAATCTGATCTAGCCCTACAGAAAACCTTAATAGAATGTGACAATATATGTTAATTCTGTGAGGTTTGTATTTCCTTCTTGCTCGTGTAATATCTGATCTGCCCTGCCTACAATCTCGGTGCAATCTCCCACAACCCTGACTTTCAACAGAACAAGAGTCTAACTCCCGGGATGTATTTGCAACACCTATTGAAGTCAAACAACACTGCATAGCTATATGGGAAATAAATACATTTTGCTTTCTTTGACACTGGGGCCCTGCTCCTATTCAGATCTGTGGCAAATCCGGCACTGACTTAAATTCTGCCAATATCAGGCATCAGAATTGTCCCGCTTTACATGGGATTCTCTCTGGCAGGAGAACTCACATGTGTCTGCATGTGCTGATCTCCTTCTCCCTCTTTATCATGAATTGAATTACTTGATATGTCTCTCTCCTTTTTTTTTTTTTTTTTTTTTTTTTTTTTTTAATACTGCTGTCAAATACCTGTCATGATATTAGCATTCATTCCCAGGGAAATGTAACAGCCAGAAATAATGCTGATCCCCGAGTGGACCAGAATAATCTGTTCCTTCTGCAGGGAATAGCCATCCCTATTCAATAATAATACTGAAATTAAGAAATAACATTCTGTCTTTTAACGTAGGAAGACAATACAAATAATTGGGGAATTTTCTAATGAATCTGTTCTTAAAACACTATCTAGAGGAAACCTGAGCATTCAGCCAACTGAAATGTGTCCTTTACTTTTCTTTCCTGGTTTGAGCATGATGCTTGACATCAACACCACAGTATTTTCAGTCCTACCTGGGAATAAGGGGGAATGAAGGCGTGAGGCTTTTGAGAAGTCACTTCTGATTTTGCTCATTTAGGAGCTAAGGATTTCAAAAGCAATGAGGGCCAAATTTTCAAGTGCCGATAGTTCCCAGTTGGATCCAGATTTTCAGAAAGATTCCATTCTCATTTACATGTCTCAATAGAGCATTTTTCCACAAGTGCTCAGCAGCCAGCAATTCTTTCTGGCCAGGAAGCCATTGAGAAAGCTGGCCTTTTTTTTTCTTTTTTTTTTTTTTTTTTTTTCTTCTGTGCCTAAAAGGGGACAGGGAGCTCTTTTGTGAATCATGTTCTTCAGACAAGTTATGCCTGATGAGCCTGGCTCTGAGGAAAGAAGTGAAATATAACTTCCCTCTCTGAAACCTCTAGAGGCAGCAGGCGCTAGAAAGACCTAGTGTACTGATGGGCAGAGACAGGGCCAAGGGAGCTAGCTTGGAGACTGGAAGCAATGGAGAAACACCCATAATTCCTCCTGGAGCTTTGCAGTGTATTAGGGAACAAGTATTTCCATGAGTACTGGAATTATTCTGGAAGCCTAGTTTCCAATGGAGTTAGTGTTTCATGGCTGACTGACATTTTAAATGAATTGTACTATTGCTATGGTGTGAATTCTGCCCTTATCAGACATTGGAGAATCCATAGGGGAGAGAAGCATTGGCTGCGGTGTGGATTCCCTTATTTCTAATAAGGTATAAGCTCTGACTGAAGCTTTCCTTCAGATACATCCAGCCTCTCTCCCAGGTGGATTTGCTCCATGTCAAATGAGAACTGAGCGTGGGCTGCAGCCTTTCCATCAGTATAGGAAAACCCTTCAGCTTTCTATTTTCACAAAAACTTATGCACTTGATTATCACTGGAACCTCTACCTTTCTGCCAGGTTCAGCTACAATTGGCCAATGGGTTCAAAAGTTATTAGACAACCACGTGTGCAAGCACACACGCATACTGCAATTATATGAGCTGTGCTTCCTTATGGAGCCAGGCTAAAAACACCCACTGCTACGCTCTAAATGGCTGCAGCCTGCTGTGTCTATGAGCAAGTTGGGGAGGCTGTAATAAAGAACTGAGTGGAAAGAGAAATAAATTATTCCGTATCTGCTGTCCCATATAGCAATCAGTTGCATGTCTCCCTCCATCCCTAGCCACAGGGTCTCTCCATCAGACACAACTGCTGCAGAGCCCCTCTGGCGTGGAACGGGTTGGGGGGGAGGGCAGTCAGGGGAGCTGGAAGCATTCCTGGCCAGTCTGCCAGTGTGAAGGATTGGCAGTGCTTCTTGCAGTTTCCTTTCCCATGAGCAACTAGCAGCAATCAAATACAATCTAGCCCTTATTATTTGCCGTTAGTTTCTTTGATTGTGATTTGGAAATACGTTGCTAAGGAAAGCAAAAACCGTGGTTAACTGATTGATAGAAAATAAGAGTCATAGAAAACATCTGGAGAGCCAGATGAGTACAAGCCATTGTTTAGTTTAATACCCTTACAATATTTGCTGCAAACAGCCAAGCTGAAGGGTGGATTCTTCATCATTTTTATTATGTGCTTATTCCAAACTATTAGTGAATGGGTTTTGACAGCAATGTTTGAACCATGCCCTCTTGCCCAGACATTACCATGTCTTGGCTTCCTGAGGCTGTGTAAGGCCAAATTATCAGAAAATAATATCAAAATGTAAGAATGGTCATACTGGATCATACCAACGTCCCTCTAGACTCTTGCCTCTGATGGTGACTAATAGCAGATGCTTAGGGAAAAATTCAAAGCCAAAAACTGCAGCCGTTTTTCTCCAATACACCCTCCTAGCTTCTAGTGATTAGCAACTAGAGAACAAGCTGAGTCAGATGTGTTATCTTTGTATTTAGTATAGCTGATGGATTTTTTTTCTTCTGGGATTTTGTCCCTTGGTCTTTAAAGGCAGAATTAACAAAGAGCTTATGTTTCACCTCGGGAAAAATGCTGAAGAGGGAAATCCTACAGCTGGAAACTTCAGGGGTCACCCCTAGGAAATGGGCTCCATCAAACTGCAGGGGCTTGTCTCACCCTAATTTAAAGAAGAGGAGACTCAGCCTCTGATTTGAACTTTTGGTTTCCACTCTTCAGCTAACAGTACAGTTGTTGGCCAGCTGAAAACAGGGAGGACAACGGGGTGGAAGTAGACTGCATCTGCCCAGAGCCTCCCTTAGGGCAGGCAGAAAGAGGGAAGACCTACATATCACCTGGCTGGCCATACAGCTGCAGCCCTGGAAGCCAGTGCCCTGGATGAAACATGCTCCTCAGACACCTGTAAGCAGGGTGGTCCCTGAGTATATATAGATAGTTGACAGAAATGTGGTTAATAGCCAGCTTTCTTCAAGTGTTTCAGGTCCATTCCTATGACAATAATAGTTATTCAACAATTCTGCTTTACACCTACGTCTGTGTGCTGTGGATTTGTTAAGGAACCACTGTGGGCCCAGAAGGACAGATAAATATTAGCCTATTTCTGATTTCACAGATACTGAAAATGAGAAAAAGAGTAGAAATCACTTGCCTGAAGTCCACAGAGGGAATTGGGAACTGAACCAGGTGTAGAAACCACACACTCCTAATTCTCCATTTCCAGTGGTTGGCCAACGCTTCTTTCCACCTAATTTACTGTTTAATCTAGAGGTGTAATCCAAATATATATACATCAAAGGGGCTGTTTCTTCACAGAACTTTATTCGTTATTTATAGTTTGTGCTTATGATGGTGATCATCTACAAAATTACATTGTTTTGACTCCATAATTCTTGCATTCAAAAAAAATGGGCTGGCATTTCCAGAAATACCATGGTTTTCTGTTAATTCACACATCAGTTCTAAATTAATTACAATACAAAGCTGTTTGTAGTGCCAGTACTTTTTTGCACTTAATTCAATACAATTTTACTGAGTTTAGATCAGCCTTGTCATCTCACATTCCATGGAAACATGAGTCTTTAAGGAAAAGGAAGGGGAAGGGGAAGGGGAAGGGGAAGGGGAAGGGGAAGGGGAAGGGGAAGGGGAAGGGGAAGGGGAAGGGGAAAGGGAAAGGGAAGGGGAAAGGGAAGGGGAAGGGGAAAGGGAAGGGGAAGGGGAAGGGGAAGGGGAAGGGGAAAGGGAAGGGAAGGGGAAAGGGAAGAGAATCTCCCCACTGAATCACCCTCCAAAGCAGAACGGACACTGAGTAGTCCCTGCTCTCCACTATTGCATTAGACCTTGTTCACTACACGTGAAAGGGCTTACCAGCAAAGCTTCACTAATATAATACCAACAGAGCCATCTCAGTGGAACAGTTTTGATGAACAACACAATAAACCAGCAAAAAGACTTTTTTTTTTTCTTTTCCCTGATATCGTTCTCTCTACCTCAGGCAAGTGTTTTCATGCTTCTAACTGAAAGAGCAAGGATGGCAAAACTCTGCGTAGACAAGAAATCCTGAGGGGGAGAACAGAATATCTACTGCTGCCTCTGGTTGCATCTCAGGTAGTCTCTCTGGGCTGGCTGGTTGCGTGAGGGAGTTTACCTTTCAAACTGCATTACTGGAGATTTGGGGCAAATGTCATTATTATTTTTAATTCTCCTTTTTTAGTACTGCTTATTTTAAAAGACCATGAGAGTCAAGCATTTCCTGATGCTACAGGAAATAAAAAATAGACCAAAAAAGAGGTATTTGAGGAAGATTAACAGATAGCCAAAGGACTGGCCATGTTTGACCATTGGGATGTATTTACTGAAAGACCCTTTTTGAAGGACAGACTCTGTCTGAGCAACTGTGGAAATAGCCTTCTGGAAGCAAGTCTGGCAGAACTGATAAGCAGAGCTTTGAAGTGAGAAATGAAGAGTACGGAGTCAAAGACTTGAATAATCTCCACGTGCCCGTAGAACACCAGAGGAGAAAGCCTAGGTACAGGAGGGTATGCCAAAGGATAAAGACATTTCAATGCTCAGAATGGCAGGGAGTAAGAAGAAAGAAAGTGAAAACTGTGATCAGAACTGCTTCCAAGTTGGCAATACAGTGAGTGTCAGGAGCAGATCTTAACAAAACTGTGGTACGGGGTACAGAAATATTTAACAACAATATATGTACTAAAAAAGGGAAGAGCATGAACTAAGCTGGCAGGGCATTAGGCAGGACAGGTATACACTGGTAACACAACAGAATAGCAATCACTGGTGAAACACCGGTCTTGAAGGACATGCATTATTCAGAAAGACAAAAGTAAAGGTGAAGGTGGTGGCAGAGAACTGTGCAATAAGGATACGAAACACTGCAAAGGGATAGCATGTGAAAAGCACATTTTTTTCCAATTAAAATCACTTTGGGGAAAGACGGTAAAAGAGGGTATTTGGGAAGTGCAGGTCCCCTGATTTGGTTCTGGTTATGGGTAAAGTCAGAAATAATGCCATTAGAGAAAGAAGTTCTGTTGGGCTTGTATCATGCAGGGAAATTTTTACCTTCCCAAATACGGATCAAAGAACAAAAGCCACTAATGATGATAGAATCCAGATACTTCTGGATGTAGTAGTCAGCAAATTTCTTAATAAAATTCTCACAGAACCAGTAAAAAGCAATGCTGATTGAGACTTGGTTTTTGTAACTGATGATTGCAGCAGAAAATGACCTTGGCTCAAGTGGTCAGGGACTGACACTTACTAATTAAATAGAACAGATAAATGAGTCTGTTAATAAGGTTTTGCATTTCAAAAGGGCAAAGTTTGGTAAACTCATGGAATTGATTAGTAAAGTCAGATGGATTGCAGAGTACAGGCATTGAAATGCGAAAGAGGCCTGGAGCTCCTACAGAGAACCAAAGTTTCAGGAACATGTGTAACAGGCAAAAAAGAAAGCCTGGTTGTATAACCGCTTCAAGCGAGGTACTAGTACATTAGCTTATGTCTTTTAAGAGAAAGACCGGATGCTAAACAGGGAATGGACTAAAATGGGACAGGAAAGATCACACCAAAGTCCTCCTAAGCATTCTTGGACAAGATGTTATACCACATAGAGAGAACAAGGTAAATACTGTCTATTTGCATTTTACTACATCATTTGATACAGTAGCATAGAAGATGTTACTTGTTAGCTGGAGCTCTGCAGAAAAACTGTTCGTATAATAAGGATCTGGCTCATGGCATACAGACACCACTGGAAAAAAGCATTACAAGGCTGGAGACACGCAAGTAAGAGAGCTCTTCAAACTAAGTGTTGGAATCAATTTTGTTTAATATTTTCATAAATGATCGTAAGTACAGACTTTTACATTTTTTATGACACAACATTGAGGGGTGCCATTAATGCAATGAAAAGTTTATCAAGGCTCTGAAAACAGGTAAAGATTAAAAAAAAAAAAAAGTGAATTTATGACTAGCAGTACAATTTCTCATCTCATGCAACAGTATGACCCAACCTTCAAAACAGGTAACTAAAATCCAGAGAGACAAGAGATCAGAAAGTGTTTGTGCTTTAGCACAAAACCTAATGAGACCTTGTGTAGAGCTGTGAGCATCCATGGGCAGGAAAGCTCAATTCCAGCTGGAAACACTATGCACAAACACAGCTACCTCATCCAAGAAAAAACAGGAAGCTGGTGGGAAAACAAAAATAAAAATTAAAAAAAAAGGACTGAGAAGATACAAGTTAGTCACAAGAAATCAGCAAAATCAGAAACAGTTCCTATCTGTTAGAGTAATCAGTCTTGCAGTGGGGAAGAGCACCAAGAATCTAATGGCATTTAAGACTGAACCTGACACAGCATTGAAAGCAAATCTATGTGTTTGTGATAACACGAGTTTTGCTAGCCCAAGAAGTGTTTTCTAGGTTGATGGGCCTAACTGTGAGTATCTGAGGGAGAGATTAGAAGGAGAGATTTGTGTGATGAAAGAAGGCTGCAGGTCTCCTTCAGTGTTTGATAAATCTTTTAGTTGCTTCTCAACTCTAAACTTTTGCTGGTTTGCCAAACATGAACTGAAACAGAAAGACACAAACCTTGCAAAAAACTTTTCAAGTTTGTGCAATACTCAGTAACTTGAATGGTGGAAGTGGAAGACCATGGACTTTCATGTAAAATTTAAAACATTTTTCTCAGACTTGTCTGACTACTCAGCTGAACTTGACCATTTGAAATATTCAGGCAGGTCATGTCCTACGTAGAGAACACACTCCATTCACTACCTGCCTGCCAACAAAACACTGGAAGTGAAAATGAAGTGCCCTAGGACATTTGTTCAATACCATCTTATGTGTATGCAGTGTTGCTGTTTGCCAGTTTGAAGCTGATCCTACGTGCAGAGCTAAGAGCTTGGGCTCCCTCTTGCAAGAGGCAGTAAAAAATTACCCATTGGCTTTACTGGGGTAATACACATGGAATTCTTACAGCTGAACAGGTGGATATTTTCTCCTCTGACCACAGGGTCCATCGGCTTCTGCTGCTTCTCCAGAAAGGTCCCTGGAGTGAATTTTTTTATAAAGGTGACAGGGTCTCCTGAGAAGAAAGAGTCTCTTCTTCTGAAGAAACTGGTGCTTGGTTGTTCTGCTTCTGCCAATGTTCATCAGCCATTCCCTTTGTCATGCTCTACTCTTCAAACTCACCTGTTCATCCCCCATGTTGCATCATGGCTCTGGCAACTTGCTTGTTTGCAGCCCAGTGCTGCAGGCTGGCTCAGGCTGCTGACCTCCCAGGCTAGGTGTGATTGATCCCGCCACCACCTGGCTCCAGCAGACATATGGACCCATGGAGTGAAACACATAAAAAAAGGCTTTGGGGTATGTAAGTCTCTTCCACCGGAGCCCAGCACAGCAGCTCCCTTGTCTTCATACCTCTCAGTTCATGTGGTCTCAAACTGGGTAGAGAGAGAAAAGTTTGAGTTTATTATTTTGTGAATCTAACTCCCTACAAGACATGTGTGCCAGCCCGCACTACATGGGTGTATTTCACCCCAGCACAACCACATGAGAAGGTATTCCTATATTTATTTCTGCCAGGTTTGGGTTTGGGGTTTGGAGGTCTTTGTTGTTTTGGGATTTTTATGACCAGTGTCATGCTGCTTGGCATTTCCTTTAATGCCTGGCCCCTAGATTCATACAGTTATGCAGAAAATATTTGAACCAAAGGGAGGATTCAACTCACCCTGTCATGAAGAAAAACTAGAGGACCTCATGCTTCAGACAAGCACCACAGCCTGGATGGCAAAAAAGGGGGTGCCAAAGTAAAACTGCATTTCAGTCAGCATGACTGTGAATTTATCTGAAATTGAGCTGAGGGCTGGGGTTGTGTTTCCTGAGCATTTTGCCTCTGGCTAAAGGATAAATCAGGCCCCTTTTTTAGAAGTGAGCCTGTCCAAGCTATTTTGTTTGATATGGGCAAAACGCATTCACACTCAGTAGTAACAGCTCATCTTGTCTAGTCCTGAGACCTGAGACAGTGCTGGATGCAGCTTATCCTTGTCTGCACTGCCTACCAAGAGGTAGGACAGGATCCATCTACCCTAACTTGGGCCATCTGGTCAAGTACACTACAACTAAGCGAAGCTGCCTGGCCTCCTGCTATAATCGACTGAGCAGCGCAGGCAACTTCAAAAGGTGACTCATCCCTCCATCTAATAGGTGCCTAAGCTAGCTGGCATGAATCGCCCTCCATCTTTCTCCACTGAATACAGAGGGAGCTCAGACTTGGCCTACACGTTAACCAGTATATGGCTAAAGTTGTCAAAGATAAATCCCATCTGCAGTCGGTGCGGGATTTGATAGCTCAACTGCTACAGCCACATTTGAAATGCAGGCATTGCTTTCAGAAATACATATAATAAACTTATTGGTATCAGATGTTCTCCTTAAATGGGCAGTCCTAAAGGGGGGACAGGAGGGAGGGAAGGGATAGTAACCCCTTGATTGTGAAATTACATGATTACTAAATGAATATGATTCTTCAGCAGGCTGTTTTTAATGTCTAGGTTGTGTTTTTAATGAAGGAAAACATGTTGTATCACTGATCCATATCACAGTGCTCATGCTGTCTGCCATCAAGAGAAGGCAAGCCCCAAACACAGGATCTCTCAGATTTTTATTCATACCTGCAGAAATAAAACCAGAAGGTTGTTCTTTTTTAAAATCAAAATAGTCTCTGTGCCGCGTATCTGATTCAAACCATATTGCTAGCAAGGTGGAACCTTGAAAACATTAAGATGTTTCTATGGTAAAAGTTAAAGATTAGAGGGCCCTGAGGAAACAAAACACATGGGCCAAAAGTTTTAAACCCGAATATTAAAGATAGCCAGCCAAGTCAAAACATTGGCATCTATATGAAGGGGTTGTGCATTACAGAGGGACTGAGCACCCACTGAGTCTATTTATTCCCTAGCACTTCTGAAAACTACTCCAATTTTCATTAAATACCTCCTCATGGATGAAGCTGTCTCAATTTTGTACAAAGGAATTAATGTGCTACTTGCTTTACTGGAAAAACCCCAAAAAGAGTTTTTGATCCCTTGTCCTTCTACCCTGGAAAGAGAAGATTGATGAGAGAAGCTTTTGGGGCTGACAGGTTTTTTTCAGCTGAATCAGAGCTAACCCTCCAGAAAAAAAAAAAAAATAAAAAAAAAAATAGGGGCCCATCACATAATACACCAATGGCTCAGCAAAAGGACTTTGGAGGAACAGAAACCTCCTACCACAGCTTCAGCAGGTTCAGGATCAAAAGCTTAGGATGGGCTAACCCCCATGACTTGTATAGCAAAAGGTACCTTTGACTTGACACAGCTGAACCTGCCTGTAGCTCTTCTAGGACTGACCTGGGAAATGCATTGCCTTGAGTTAGCTCAAGAAGCTGTTCTCATCTTTCAAGTATGAGAAAACTCACAACAATGAAATAATTTCAAAATCAAGGCCTAACTTATTTGAATGATAACAAAAACCCCAATGTACTCTAGATTATATAGTAAAAGAAAATATGTGCCATATTTTAGGTCAAATTACAATGCTTATGTCTCACCTGATAGAAACAAAGTAATACCTGTTGCTACAGAGCTAAAAGTAGGTCTCCCTCACCAATGTCCGGAGGACCTTTTCTAAGCTGCAAGTTGTGATGGCAAAATATGCTGTCATCCTTCTGGCCTTGCACTCCTTATGATGTGACTGAAGAACAAGCATGGGGAATCCTCCATCGAAAGACATCAGAGATCTGTGATTCCATCACTCTTCATGTAAAAGTGGAGGAAAAACTTTTTATTTCTTAGTTTAAAAGATTATTTCAGTTGAAACAGATAATTCACATTTCCTGATGCAACCTGCAACCACAAGCCTGGGTTTCTTTGCTGTTCCTCTCCTGTGGACAGTACGGCTTTGGACAAGGCACAAAAGGTTTGTCTGTACGCACCTTCTCCACTCACAGTATAGTGAGCCCTGGTGCCAGACACTACATTATGGATGCCAGTCTTGGGGCAAGGCACTTGAAAGTTAAGCACTGAGACAACTAACTTTTAAGACATGTAAATCCTTCACTGGATCTAGTCATAAACTTCTCTAGGTGGCTATTGAACTGCAGTGTGTCTCATTTTTCACGCCTACTCTGAGACATCCTAGCCTGACTATTAGAGGTCTATTGTCCATGCACCTGAAAATGCATTCTTATTTCAGTGTGGACAGCAATTGCCCAAGAATGATAATCTATTCCTGTCTGAGGATGTACACACTAAAATTTCTTGTTTATAAATCCAGTTCAGTGACAGTATTCTATTTAATTTTTGTCATGTAAATCTTAGTTTGTATTTACAAGCCTTACTTTGATATGGAATAAATGTGTGTTATTTGTAATTATTAGTGTTCATAAGGTGCCAGAAGATTACAGGGATTATGAATCATATTTTCACCTCTGAAAATGCAAAACCTGATAAAATTTGACCAAGCAGCAGAGAATTGATCAGGAAGTCATTACTAACACATAATTGTCTGGTTTATGTAGTGGCCTGTGGTGCAGCACAATCAGGAAGGCTGAAGTCCTGGTCACCTTGGACTTCAGATTCCTTCTGGTGTGTAGGAAGGTTTTGCTCCACATGATAAAGCAGGCAAGAGCACCTAAAAAGTCTGCTTCCAGCTCTCAGGAGACTTCGGAGTTGAATTTCAAGGTATAGGATTTTCAACAAATTTAGTCCTTCTTCTGCTGAGAAGGCATGAGCAACTGAGGGGGATGAATCCCATTTCTAAATGGTGTGGGTCCCATCCCAAAGATGTTTCAGACGTTGCATCAAAATAAAAAGGGATTTTAAACCTAAATATTTTAGTATGGGCTTTAAGATTAAGGTCTACATAGGACAAAGGATTTAGACTTGTAGCTCTTGTTTAGGATTAGACACCTTGTTGGTGTCTGGAGGAAGTCAGGACCTCACACAGGAGGTTGTAGCCTAAACCCTCTGTTTGGGCTGGACCTTAAATGCCCTAGTAGTGGTAAACTTCAGTCAATGCATGACAGTGGCACTCAGGTACCTAATCTATCCAAATCACTGGCCATCTAAGTCACATCGGATTTGTCACATGCAGAAGTGATACCCAAACACATTGCACAACTTGGGCTGAAAAATAAGTAAAGTTTGAGTGGCTGATGGAAATGCAGTTGTTCCTAACCAAAGACTGCACTACTGTTTTATGACTTGAGGCATTGATACAAAGATTTATATGGTTCTTTGGGACTGCCTGTCAATATGTATGTACAGAAGACCTAGGTAAACACAGTGAAATTGGTATGTGTAATTGAAGACATAGCTCTCATTTTTTGAGCTGTAACATACATACAGAAGCCGAATAAAGGTAAATTTCAAACCTAAATAAAACCTCTAGCCTGGTCCAGCAGAAACACCTGTATTCTCCAATTCTAACTTGAGGCACATTAGGGTGGCAAGAGCCACGAAGAGGCAGGAGCCTGTAGAGTCTGGCTGTGATCTTATGTGAGCCCAAACACATCCTGAAGAGTCTCTGTTTCTTTTTGCCGCCCATGGTATTGGCCTGGGGTGAACAGGCTCCCAATCTGGGAAACTCACTTGGTAACTTAAATGAACTGGGGTGGCCAGGTCAGCTGTCTCCTCAAACAAGTGTCACTGTCTGTGAGCACAAGCAGTGCTGCAGTGCCCTGGCAAAAGGGAGGCATCATAATTTAACCTTAAAATTTAGCATACACTCAAAAATTTTGGGAACAGGGATCATCCTGGGATACCAAAGAAACTAGAACCTTATTCACTTGTAAGATGCAGCAGCTGGCTGGGGCACTCCCTGACCTCCCAGAAAAGGGAAAGAAGTCAAATATGCTGGGCTGCGAGGGCCTCTTCCCATCCACCCTAACCTCCTTCTGGCTTGGCTGGGATTTATTCATTCCTCTCCCCCCTTACCCTATGGGAAGCTCCTGGAGGTTAACCCCTAGGCCAGGTTACAAAACACTTTTGGGGCAGGCCCTTCCTCTTGCCACGGACACCTCCTCCCTCCCAAGAGCAATCCCCACCCCAGTCCCTTTCCCTACCACCTCACTCCGAGGTCATGCACAGTGCCCCTCTGGGCCCCATGGGTGGTGCGATGAACCTGCAGCGTGCCAGGACAGCAGCCTGGGACATGCCAGTAAAGAAATCAGCATGCCACGTAATCAGTGCCTGCTTCACCTAGGGCAGGGGTGCTTACAAATCATAGAATCTCGGAATGCCAGCTTGGACAGGATCTCAAGGATCATCTGGTCCAACCTTTCTTGGGGTGCATTAGGGGGAGTGTGTCCAGCAGATCGAGGGAGTTGTCCTCTTCCTCTACTCAGCCCTGGTGAGACCTCACTTGGCGTATTGTGTCCAGTTCTGGGCTCCCCAGTTCAAGAGGGACAGGGATCTACTTGAGAGGGTCCAATGGAGGGCTATGAGAAGGATTAAGGGACTGGAACACCTGCCTTACGAGGAAAGGCTAAAAGACCTGAGGCTTTTCAGTCTAGAGAGAACACTGAGAGGGGATCTAATTAATGTCTATAAATACATGAGGGCTGGGCGTCAAGAAGGCAGGAACAACCTCTTTTCACTTGTGCCCAGTGATAGGACGAGGGGCAATCGATTCAAACTCGAGCACAGGGAGTTCCACCTCAACATAAGGAAGAACTTCTTCACTGTGAGGGTTACAGAGCACTGGAACAGGCTCCCCAGAGAGGTTGTGGAGTCTCCTTCCCTGGAGACTTTCAAGACCTGTCTGGATGCCTTTCCAAGTGATCTGCCCTAGTTTTTGGTCCTGCTCTGGCAGGGGGGTTGGAGTCGATGATCTTCGGAGGTCCCTTCCAACTCCTAACATTCTGTGATTCTGTGATACTGTGAGCCTTGGCGTACCCGAGGAGTAAGGGCGCCGGGAGGCGCCGGGAAGCGCAGGGAGGAGTGGGTAGTGGGGGCAGGAGCGGCCGGGACGGGCCGGGCCGTGCTGCTCCCCCGGTGCTGCCCCTCTCCCGGTGCTGCCCCACAACACGGCTGCTCCCTGCCCCCCCGCGCCCCCGTTGCTCCCAGCCCCCGGCGGCTCGGCGCGGTCCCCGCCCCCATTAGGTGGCGCTACAGACTTTACAACACATGTATGGAGGGGAAAAAATAAGAATACTTTTAGAAATGACCCTGCTATTGCCCGAAACGCGGAGAATCGGCTGGGGAGGGGCCATGGGGGGGAGGGACCAGCGCCTGGAGGCGGGATGCCCTTTCCCTGAGGGGAGCTGTTTGGGCCACGCAGGGCAAGGCGGGAGGCAAGTTGGGGGAGTGGGGGCCGGCGGTCCCCGAGGGGAAAGATGCTGCCGGGGGCTGCAGGGGATGTCGGTTGGTTCCCAACCGGGAAGCTCGGCGAAACCCGCGAGCAGGTTCCCGTCCCTCCCCCGAGTTACTTTTCGTCTCCAAAAAGCAGCACGGGCAATGTACAGCCTGCCTGGGCGCTGCTGGCTGGTGGTTTCAGCAATTTCCCCTTCCTCGCCTTTTTGTGTGTGTGTGAAGTCCCATGTTTTCTCCCCTTTTCTGGCCCTGCAAGTTTTCGGGCAGCCGGTCGGTGGCTGATGTGGGGACGCGGCGGGACTCCCCTCGGTACACGGCTCTGCCCCTCGCCCATCCCGGCCGAGGCAGGGAGGGGCAGGACAGGGACGATGCTTCCTGGTGAAAGAGCTGGTCCACTGAAACGAAACTCGTTAAGCCAGTGACTGACTTGCCATCAATTCTCCTCTCGGTCCCGTGCAGAAAGGCGGCCAGGTCTCCCCAGCCCTGCTGCTGAGCGTGTAGGCGAACACCTTGGGAAGGGGTTAGGGCTGTGCAGAAGCAAAGGCCACCCCCGCACCCCCAACTCCCTCTCCCGTGCCTGCCGTCGGGCTGTGAACTTTCCGGTGGGGTAAGTGCTCCTTTAAGACAGCGAAGTGTTCTGTATGCATATTTAACGCTGTTTGTCTGCAGTGCTCAGCTGACGCGGGGCTGGAGGCTCACACGCGGGACCTGAATTGTAGGGGAGTAAATCATCCACACTTCAAACGCACCCTCTGCCAGGGTTCCAGTTGGGAGCCTCTTGCTATTGCTCTAAACACATGTAAGTCAGAACCGGAGGGGCTGGGAAGGAGAGGGAAAGGCTGAGTCTAGTTATGGAGGTGAGTAGGCTATTTTGTTCATTCCCATCACAAGGGAAAAAAAAAAAAAAAAGAAAACAAAACAAAACCAAAAAACCCAAAACCCACCATAAAAACGGTTTAGGGCAAGAAATCAAGAAATATTGTCCTCGGTGTTATCTTTCTTTTTTCTTTTTTCTTCCCCCCCCCCCCCCCCCCCCCCGATTGATTTTCCAGTGTCTCTTGACCCCCTCAGCACACGCATATCCCTAAAGTTGCCGAGCGGTGGGGTTTCGGGGCTCCCTCCCTCTTTCTGCCCTCCACGAGAGCGCTTTGCTGAGTGTGCAAGTGTGCGTGTGAGGAGCGGAGAGGAGCGCCGGGAGGCTAAGTGAACCCCTTGCTTCGGCCGGGGGAAGCAGGAGGAGACTTCTCTTGTCACGGCGCATCAGAGGGCTCCTCCGCCGCGCTGGAGGTGGGATCCCGGGCAGCTTCTTCAATCTGCAGCGAGCTGGGGGAGCTCCCCCGGGAATGCGAGAGCCTTGGAAAAGCCCCCTCTGCGGCTAGGCACTCTGCCACCTGTATGCGTCTATATCTCTGTACGTGCACGAAACGGCGAAGTGTACGTGAAGGTCAGACGGACGATCTTCCCCTGCAGATCAAGTGGGAAGCAGCAACTTTCAGTGCAGTGCTCTTAGCGGTTTCCTGCCTTTTAAAGTTAACTTGTTCGAATGTGTTGTTCAAAATGTGGTTCAGTAGTTATGCCTTCAAATTAAGTTGCTTCTCGGTCCTCACTGGGAAAAGCAGACATGTGTCCTCAATTGTATAGTATAAAAAAAAAAAAAATCCACTAGGTACTTTATGATTCCATCTGGAGAAATTAAAAGCCCAGAGCTGTAACGTTTATTCTTACATAGTTTACAAAAAAAAAGGGGGAAATGTGTGAGACACATGTCTCCAAATATAACCAAAGTGCTTTCCCTTCTGGTTAAAAAGTTGCATGCAAATGTTTTTATTTTAACAGTCCCTGCCACCTGTACTTTGCAGGGAAACTTTTCTGGGCGTTAGTGATGAAGCACCAATGGTACTTATTAATGAATTAATTATTATTATTTTGGCTGCTGAATTGACTTGAAGTTCTTTGGAGGCCAAACTAATCCATGTTAATCAGTTACAATTAATTGTTTCAGATGTTGTTTTAAACACAGTTTCAAAGACAGAGGCAAGGAGGCTGGGAGGGGGGGGGGGAGAAAGAGGAGGGGGTGTGTGCTTCGGGGTGCCCTCCTTGGCCCACAGCACAGAGCCCCATTCCCAGAGATCTACTTTTGAGTTGAGGAAACCGGCGCGATTTGTCCCGCTGCCCGCGTCAGGTCACACAAAGGTGCGAGGGGCAACTTGAGTGTCAAACTTCTCTTTCTCCTGCCACAAGCTTCAAAGATTAAGGGACTCACGGACTTAGGAGCACAGCCCTGGAGGGAGATTTGCCTTTGGAGTTCTCATTGTGGAGGGGGCAGCGGGCTGGGCTTTGCTGTGCTGTCTTTGCTTGGCCGCATTCGTCCTGGGCTTTTGTTTTGTTGGCGTGGACAAGGAGGCACCGGTGGGCAACAAGGCTGAAAGGTGCTCTGAGGGGTGCTGAGCCCTCCCCGGGGGGCTCGGCTGCTGCAGGCCGTGCTCAGCAGGCTTTGGGGTGAGGGAAGGGGGGGAGAAGAAGAAAGCCCCCCTAGCGGACAAGCGGCAGCTGGGCCGGGCTGTGCATGCCGCGGAGGGCAGAGAGGCGGCCGCAGGGCCGCGGGTAGAAAAGCTGGGGTGTGCAAGCAGAGAGCCGAGACACCGAGGGGATGGTGCCTCTCCTGCCCCACCGCCGGCGGGACCTGGGTGTTCGGGAAGCCGGGCTTAGCGGCGCAGCGGCGGGGAGAGCAGGAAAGGGCAAGGCGTGGGAGAGGAGTTGGGCAAAGCCTAGGAATGCCCCTGGGGGCGATGTCGGGAGCGGAGGTCGAGGGCCGTGGTTTGGCCCGTTTGTGTCCGACACGGCGGCTGCGGGAAAGCATCCCCTTCCCGAGGGGTGAAATGCTAAAGCAGAGCGAGCCCTGGCTCAGGTGGGCCGAGCCATGGCTCGGGTCGGCCCGACGGGGCCGGGGGGAGCCTATCGGCTGCCCGCACACCCGGGGAAGGGGGGACTGACGGGGGTTGGCGGGGCTCTCCGCTGCCCCTGTTCTCCTAGGGAAAAGGGCTTTTCAATAATAATAACGGCCCTCCTACCTCCCGAAGTTAGGGGCGGGAGGGAGAGCGAGAGGCGGGTTGCGCTGGGGAGAGCCGGCGGTGCCCCCTGGGCTGGGCGCTCCACCCGCGCCCTGCCCTCTCCTGGGCCTCCGGCGGTCCCAGAGGGGCAACGGGGGGGGGGAGTCTGCCCAGGGGGTACCAGGTGTCACGAAAGATTGCTTGTCGTCAGAAACTTACACTTCGCAAAAGTAAAACTCTCCCTTCGCCCCTGCTCCAGCCTTCAATGTGATTATATTTTTATTTTTTTTTATGGCAGTCCGGAGAATGACAATTGGGAAACTCTACTCCCATCCTCTCTGGAATTGTGTCGCTAGGATTTTTTTGTGGTTTAATTTTTTCTTCTCCCACTCCGGTTATTTCTCAAAGATTCACCCGCTTTTCTTTTTTTCTTTTTTTCCTCCATCCCATTGACTCTGTTCAGTTTTCGTTTAAGACGGGAAAGCAAAAAACCAAACCACCCTCCCCTACAAGAGCAAACAGACTTTTCTTGAAGAGCAGTGAAACAAGCAAACAAAACAACTTTTCCCTGCAAAAGAAGAGAGTGTACAAAAATAGCACCCCCACCCCCCATCCCGTAACGAATACAGCTGCAATTCAATGAAAATTGAGGGAAGAGATGCATTTTCCACGTGGGAACGGAACAAATAAGGTGGCAGCGGGCAGGTGGGTACGTAGGACACCTCATTCCTGCTCATCACGCGCGGAATCGTTTTCTCCAGCTGGGGCCGGTGGTGCTGTTCTCGCAGAGGTGTAGAAAACAAATCCCCGGCTCGCCTCTGTCACAAAAGCAGGCTGCGTTTGGCGAAACCTGCGTATCAACAAACTTTCTCTCCCTCCCTTCTTATTTTTGTTTGCCTTGATAGCGTGACTTACGTGGTCAAAAAAAAAAAAAAAAAAAAAAAAGGTATTTGCGTTTGTGGCAGGACTTTGTCGTCGGGGCAGCACACCCGTATCAGATTATTGCCGGGGATTTATTTGCATGCAGCTGCAAAGCCACAACCCGGCTGCTGACCGCTGCGCATAAAGGGCTGCGGGGCCGGCCCCTGCGCGGCCGCCGCGGCTCCCAGCGGGAGCACGGCCCAGGCGCACAGCGGGGGCGCGGGGGGGAGGATTTGAGAGTGAGTTTGCTCCCGCACAGTCGGAGACGGGGGAGGGGAGGCGGGGTTGTCACAGAGCCAGCAGCGGCCGGGTCCCGAGACCAACCAGAGGCTGCAGGTGCAGGGGGGGGCGGTGAGGGGCAACCTTGCGGCCCCGGGCCGCAGTCCCCGTCTCAGCCGCCCGGCGGGCCCTCAAAGGCAGCCGCAGGTCCCGCTAGCCTTGCCCACATGCACCTCCGAGAAAAGCTTCCCCCAATGCGTATATCCCGGGGAAAAAAGAACCGGTGGCACATCATTTGGATTTCTTAGTGCTATTTTCAGAGCTTTGAAATTTGCACTAGTGTTGATGTTCTTTTCACCCCTCCTTCTCCCCTTTCTTCAGCTCAGCTGCGTCTGGCAACGTTTGATGAGGGAGCTCGTAACCTTTGAAGCAAGGGCTTTAGGTTCACAACGTCTCCTTCGCGACACCCACTATCCCCACGCACACACCCCCATGTTGCGTGGATGGATCTGGCTGCATCTGGGATCGATGCATGCCTCCTAAGACCTCTGTTTACCTCTGGCCACGCCACCAGGTTTCCTTCATCTTCCCCCTGAGAGCCAGTCAAAGGCGCGGGACTTCAGAGCTTGAACTTGTTCGTCACCGAGCGCAGGGGGAACAAAAGCTACCCCCGAAGCGGGACGGGGTAGGGGATGAGCCTCGAGGCAGCGCTGGCCTTGCCCAGGTCCTTCTCTGTGCGGGGAAGGACGGAGTCAAACCAGCTCCCCTCAAACTCGGGGTGGGCTCCTATCCGTCCTTCTGCCCCGACGGCCAGCATGGGGCTGTAGGAGAAGGGGAAGACAAAACTAGATAAATGGACGGGAGAGCGTTTTTTTGTTGTGTTATTTTTGTTTGGTTGGTTTTTGGGTTTTTTTGGCAGAGGAAAGAAACGTTCCCACTTAACGCAGGTTCCTCGGGCCGGACGTGAGCAGGGGGTCTGCTCCGGGCGTTTCTGCCAAATACAGGGGCTAGGGAGCGGGGTCTGTCAGATAGCGAGCAGGCAGGGAGGGCAGCGCTGGCTGGGCCCCTCCACAGGAAAAACCGCCCCGCGAGGACGAAGCTGGAAGGACAATGGAGACACACACACACACAGAGACCCTCGCCCCCCATCCCCGCGGCGGTGCGTGGGGATATCGCGCTGCCCTTGGATCGGGCCACGCCGCGGGGAGGGCGTGAATCCCTTCTGCGTGCTGACGGGAAGGGGAGGGAGGGGGGACACGGTTTGGGCGGCTGAAGGGCAGCCCACCCCGCCGGGCCGCCCCGTCCAACGCGAAGGCCCCCGAGCGCTGCCTGGCCGGGTTGCGGAGGCACAGGAGCGCACAGCTCCTTCGCCACCCCCAAAGCACAGAGTGGGGGTTTCTCCAGCTCCCTTCCCCCTGAAAACTGGGGAACGGAGGGCCTGGGGTGCTTGCCCAAACCGGGAAGAGCCCGTGGACTGCAGCGGACAGAGCTTGCAGGGGAGCGGGTCGGTGATAAGAGTGGCAAGCAGAAGTGCTGGGAGAGGCAGGAGGGGATGAAACCATTCGCAGGCTCCGTGCAGAGCGGGGGTGTGTTGTCATCTTTGTTTTGGTTGTGTTGTTTTGTTTTCCAGGGCATTTGGGACAATAGTTGGAGTGGATTATTCATTCCCGTAGGCAATACTTCGCTGTATGGGCTTCAGGATGCAGTTGGAGGCTCGGGAACAAAGCGGGCATCTAATGTCAAGGTAACTGGTCCGCTTCCTTTGTTTATGCTATTGTTAATGACGGGGCTCGCTCAGCCCTGGCTTCAGCCGTGCTGTATGGCATTAATATTGACTTGAGAGAATAGGCAGGACAATTAAAAACCAAAACCAAACCCCAGAACAACAGCAGCATCCAGCCCAAGCCCAGTTCTTCAGGTAAAACGTGCGTGTTCTGGGCTATTGAGAACGATACTGTCATCTCGCCTGGTATTCATAAAAATGCACGAACCGTTCATAAGATTAAATACGTCCATATCCATCATTAACACCTAGAAGAGACTGCCCTTCAGTCCAAAATCAGAAGAGAAAGAGCATTCTTTTCAAGTGCCCACTATAAAAGCATGAGGGAATTCTCACCACGGTAAGAAAAAAAAAATCTAACAAAATAATTATTTTAATTACGATAATCTAAAAGTAGTGGAAACCTGAGCATTTATTGACTCATTTTCCTCTTCTCAAGGTAGTGAATGGTATTTAAAGTTCAACATTTCACACAGCTCCTTGTTTAGTTTAATTTCCTCAACAATCAAGGCGATTTCAGCAAACTGAGTTAAGAATTTTGGTACACATTTGTATATGGATCTGCATAAAATATAGAAGGCAGCAGAACTGGGGAGAGGATATTTTTTTATTTTAGGAAGAAATGGGAGTGTATGTTTCCATGTGGGTGGGGATGTGTGAGAGAGAGAGAAACAAATGGAGAGCTTTGCACCTTACATTAGGTCTGTGTCTTTAGTGTGGACTCTGGAACAAATACCTATTAGATTTCCCTGACAAAAGTCCCACTCGGGTGAATGGGCCACTGTTTTGAATGAGAGATCTAGCAGATGAAAGAAATGTATGTTACTCCAGCTCAATTCTTCACCAACACATTTCATCCCCCCATCCCCCCTTTAGAAAGATTAGTTTCATCTCTGATGTCCTGGGCCTATTTTCTGTCAGGGAAGGGATATAATAATGATCAATGCCCAACACTTTTCATTTCTTTTGTACTTGGTAAATATTCACAATATCTCAAACTTAGAAGGAGGTGGAGAGATAAGCCCAAACTCAGCTTCAGAGGATGTCCCTATCCTCTGGCTCTCACCAGTGCTCACACAAAGGGGGAAAAATTCCAAACAACCAAACCAACTCACTCAGAAAACCCCCAGCCCACACCTCCCTTACAGCCTTATGCTCACTTTTTGTATTTTAGCTTCCTACTCGGTGAAGTGGTCTACATACTATGGGCTACCTGGGTTTACACTAGCAGCTCAGGACATACATTATTACTCCAGTTGAAAATGGAGCCTGGAGTTGTTGAGCAAACAGTTCCCGCTCGACTGTAGTGAGGACTGAATGCTGTATAGTCAGCTCTATGGAGTGCTGGCAGGGAA
Source organism: Hemiprocne comata (assembly GCA_020745705.1). Lineage (NCBI taxonomy): Eukaryota > Metazoa > Chordata > Aves > Apodiformes > Apodidae > Hemiprocne > Hemiprocne comata. The sequence continues at coordinate 149,701,866 of CM036586.1, read as the reverse complement.
GTCACACCAAGCATTTCCAAAACTAATAACAAAAAGGTTACTATATATAAAACGTTTATACAGCCCACACCGCCTCAAGTTGTTTAAATTTCGGTTTGATGCACATAAATATAGTAGCCATGTGTTTCCCCATTAGCCAGTCCCTGCTTTTTTAAATCAATTCATTTCAATTTGAAAGGATGGCCCCAAACGCAAGACAGTCAACAACCCTTTGGCTTTCTCCACTCAACGTGGACCTCAGGAAGAAATAGTGTCTGTCTTTGTCATTTCACACACATATCTCAGTGCGTTGACATTTTTTTAAGCCCAGGCCTACTACCAGTAAGGATAACAGTACCCAGATGGTTTCACCTTTCTAATCCATTTCCCCCCTTCTCATCTTAAGCTTCTTTCAAGGAAGGAATAATTCTGCCAGAGCCTGGTGCCTGGACTTTGGAGGGCATGGTGCAACGATCTGTTCTGAAAGCACCATCCTTGTGGGCAGAAATTCTCCTCTGTATCATACATTTTGCAAGAGGGGCAGCAAGGGGACACTTGGAGTGAGCAGGCATGTGGCATCAAGGAGCAGCAATCCACTTCACACTACTGCAGAGGAAAGTTTGTTCCCAAACCAAACACTTCGTGGTGCTCAGTACTGATGTCGAATCAGTGTGAACCATCCCAAGTCTAAAATAAAGATCTCCATTTGGGCATGCCAGTGAGCTCATCTTGCTAAACCTTGCCTGTTTGCATTGAAGATATTGAGCTGATATAACACTGCCTTTTCACCCCACTGATGTGCGTAATAGGAACAATTCAGAAAAGTTCTGTTTAGCTTTTTTTCCCTTGTAACAAGATGAAGAAATGAAAGCTATCAGAAACAAGCCTATGTTTGAAGGTATAGTTTTCAACATGTGAGTAAGAAACATATGTACTGGCACAAATCAACTGCTCTGTAAGGGCTGTGCTTGGATTTTGGCTTTTAATCTCATCTCTGTTAGAGACAGAAATGCAAAATGGAAGGGAATGTGATTATTTATGCTGTAGCCTTGTGATACTCATCCTATAACCGTTGAGGAGAGAAGCAAAACACTCTGCTAAAGCTTTGGGTGAGTCTGAGTTCCAAGGGGACTCTAGTCTTCACAGGTTCTCACTTCCCTTGCTGTTTGTTATATGGGAATACTTTTTTGGTCTGCTCTTCTATGTTTTAAAGCGAGTAGACACTAAATCCTGCTGAGAGAGAGAGTTCCTTCCATCACAAACTCACGTTTGTGAAATGCCTACCCCCCTCCACCACCCCTCTTCAAGCTATCCTCCCCCTTTCAGGGCAGAAAAGAAAACCTTAAAAGAGAGAAGGGGGGGAGGGGGAGACCCCCTGTTTCCTCAATGACCTGTACAGCTCGGACGGCTCTCCAAGTTCCCCTTTCCCTCCTGCAGACAAACCACGTCGGAAGCAGCCCCGCCCCCCTCCCACCCCCAAAAAAGCCAACAAAACCCGGGTACATGCCTGAACTTTGAACGTGACTTGGGATTTTTACAATTTAAGCTAAATGTTACCACTTTCAAGGGGTCAAAAAGATGAAAAATAAAAGGAAGTACTGGGGGAGAAGGAAGTTTATTAACTGTTTGTTGCTAAAAAAGCTCCCCAACCAACCCCCCAGCTGTCAGTAACAGGAACCAGTGCCCCCCCGAAAGCCGGTGCCCGTCCCAAAGACAGCTACTTCCTTCACGCCAAGGCCGGTGAGGAGAGACCGCTCCGGCCCTGACTGCCAGCCCCCCACTGCCGCGTACTTCGGGGCTCCCTCCTGCTGCCCCGCAGAGAGGGCCCCCCCCAAACGCTGCGGGGGAAGTCAGCCCTGCCTGCAGGCTGCGGGGCTGTCAAGACAGAGGTTTGGTACTGCTAAAGGCATAGATACACACATATATATCTATCATACACACACATCTTTATATATAGATTTATATGTAGGTGTCTAGTCTATGTTTAAATAATTCTATCTATACACACAGTCCTTCTATGATGAGGTCATTTTCCCATATAGAAAGAGATTGGGTGCATGGTGCCAGATTCTAACGCCAAGATCCTATCTCCACCGATCTAAGAGCGAAATAAAGTAAATGTTAGCAGAAAGGGAAATAAATTTTGGAGAGAAACATTCAACAAGGTGTCCCTGAAAGCCTCGGTTTCTCCCCAGCCGAAGCACCTACGCACTTTATGCCAAAGAGAGCCATTTCGGGGCAAGGGCCTCCTGCTTCAGAGCAAGGACAGGCTGCACCCCGGATCGAGGGGCTGAGTCCGGCTGGAGCTGCACCTTGATATTTTTAATCCCCTCTTCGCTTTCCTGAGAGATGCTCGCCTCTGTGATGCGCTGGTTAGCTGCAGTTTGCTTATTGCTCACCCCCACCCCCCCGCCCCGTGGCTCCAAATATCTTAATGTTTTTTGATATCAGAAAACTCAAAACGGAAGGGGGGATGCTACTTGAAAGTGTGACTCAAAAAAAAAAGGTTTCGCTTTGCAGCCATCAGTAGCACCAGGAGACAGCTCCATTAAAAAAGTAGTTTTCCACTGCTCTTGAAAAGCCGTTATTTTTTACATCGCTTTTAGGAAGATAGATTAACAAAACATCACATTTCAAGCCACTCTGATCTGTAATTAAATGGAGGAGCCGGTTTGTATTCTCCTACGGCTCTTACAGAAGTTGCAGTGATCCAAAGTCAGGTTGCTGTGTCAGAGTGGCATTTTTATTAATGAGAATACAAAAAGCTTGCATATTCTTAGCCCGGCTTGAATTTAGTTGCTAAGCAACCGCTGTATGGTAATTCATCCGCGAAATTTAAATCTTGGAGAAAGGATCCTCCGTTTTGCTGAATGGTCGCCACGAGGAAAACAACTTGTGGGACCCGCAGCAGCTGCCGCCGCGGCACCGCGTCGCCCGCCTGCCGGCTCCTGCGGGCCGCCCGCTGCCCCGGGCCGGCCCGCCGCCCGCCGGGCGAACCGGCCCGGCCACCCCTCCCGGGCTGCTCCATCTCCTTGGGCGCCCTGCAGGGGAGGGAGCACGGCCGGGCACCGGCGGCCGCCCCGTCGGCGTTGCTCCAAACCGGCCTTTCATGTGTGGGGAAATGCAGCGCCCAGGTTTCCCTGCGCAAGAAGCAGGCTGGGCCCTGAGGCAGCACACCTCCCCACCCCGGGAGGGAGGGAAAAAGAGGGGGGGCGGCTCCCGGCGCAGCCCCGACGGCGCGGCCCTGTGGGCGCCCCCGCGCCCCGGCTGCTCCTTTGAGGTCGGGAAGGAAGAGACCGGCGGTGAGCTTTCACCCGCTCGGCCTTCACCCCTCAGCTTTGTGTCTCGCCAAAGTCTCTCAGCCAAAAAAGCTCCCCACTGCGGGGTCATTGATACCGCGGGGCCGCTCGCTGCCTTCCCCTCTCCTCGTCCCTCCGTCTAGTGAAGCTCGCGCCCGCTCCATTATGTCAAACTGCAACTGAAAATACCGGTGGGAAAATCACCTCCCTGCAGCTCCTCCGCTCGCTCCATCCATCCACCTCTCTACAGGAGACCAAGTTCCTCGCCATCCCTGGTCTCAGCAAAATCGGTCCCTGTCCTAAAGCGCTCGCTCCACGCCTGCCTGCGAGGCCGGGACTTGTTGCATCCCTTATAGTTTGATTAATTACCCTGGAATTAAGCAAACTAAAGTTCATGTGGCGAAGAAGCTCACGCCTACAGTTTGGTCCTGCAGCCTGCCAGTTACAGGGGCAACCTTTACACACTTGTGCAAATCGGAACAAGTATCTCTGCTCTTCAAAAAGGTGTCCCTGTATAAATATATAGAAGTATCGCTTTTGCTGTCGCTTGAAGACGTTGATCATTTATTACAAAAATAAACGAATAAATACAACAATATATTGTTGCTTTCAACAGGATTAATATTTTACAAATATATAATTTAAAAAACAAATGTAATTGTTAAAATTATTTAAAATATTACACTTATTGATAAAATTATCAATAGTATAGATTGCATTTCGTATTAGAACCAATTATTCTCTAAACGTTCCATTTAAAACCATTCATACAAAACAAGTTATGAGCATTTGTAATGTGCAAACATGAGTCACTACATTAAAGCATAAGGATTCTGTAAAGGTCCGATAAGAACCGCTGCATTTTTAAAAACAAGGTGGAGCTCTCTGCTAAATTCCGGAAAATATGCGTATCAGCAGCTGTGAGATGACTATTTTAAATACACCTGAAAACGATTTATTGTGTACAGACTCGACGAGGGAAGGATGGGATGGGAGTGAGAAGACTGGGGTGTAGTAGAGGACCGCAGGATAAGAAAATGTAAACTATAAATAATCACATCTCGGGATTACCCAGACTGATCAAACACAACTTTGTAAAATATTTGGCTTTCCTTTAGGCAGGAAAATAAAATAATTAAAATAAAAAAAAAAAAAAAAAAAAGAGTGGGGAAAATGATGTCGACTCGGTTACAAAGTACAGAACACTGATATTATACATGAATACAATTACTAAATTCATTAAGAGATCTGCAGATATATAACAATATTTTCATTATTTACACGTGTAACAATATAACCCTTAGCGCAAACCCTCTCAGTTATTATCTACCTCTTGTTATCTCATAGACTCACAACCCTGAAATTCCTAAATACATTCAAAGGATTCCGTTTCTTGGAGGGGAGGGAAGGGGGGGGAGGTGGGGGAGCACCCATGTCCTCACTTTTTGTGCATAACAAGTCCAGGAAACGGGCACGTTTTGCCAGTCCCTCCGAGCAAACGTTACTCCTCCCGCCTAAACCCTAGTCTGTCTCCGGCAGCAGCCCGCAAAGCTTTGCCTTTTCATGGAAACCAGTGTGAAGCCTAACGTTAGCTCTTTGTTGCCATCCAAATCCAGTAACCAAAGACCGCTCCGAAATTTAAATAGACCATCTCCCTGCCTAATAAACTGCTCCCCTTCATGCATGATAACCAGGGTCCCACCTCGCGTGTGTCTGGTCCCTGGCCCCCGCAGCGGGGCCCGGCGCTGCCAGCCCGCCCGCAGCTCCCTGTGCCCGGCCTTCCCCTCCCGAGCCGCGAAATTAGCCAGGAGCAGTTGCTAAAAAGAACAAAAGAAAGAGCGTCCTTTAGCCTTTCGGGTTTTCTTTCCCTTTGTTGGCTTGCTTTTTTTTCTTTCCCTCTTTCCCCCCCCCAAGCCCACTCCCCCCGCCCTCTTCCTCCGTGTCAGCAGGGCCTTTCGGATTTCACAAATCAAACCGGCGGTGATATTTACTACGAGCTGGTGTTAAAATAATGCATCCCGGTGCACGGCTCTCAGGTTGGCTTTGATTTATGGACTGACACAAGGCCTATCTGAAAGGAAGAAATGTTTGTTGTTCCTACAGCAGTTTTCTGGGAGGTTAACCCCTGCCTCAATAGCACGAAGAGAAGCAAGGCGAGGGAGGGGGGGCGCGGACCGGGGGAGGGAGAGTAAGGTGAGGAAGAAGCCACGGACGAGACGGGTCATAAAAGAAAACCTTACTCTCTGGTAGACTGTCAGTGGGGGCGGGTGGAAGCGTTAGATGCCGCTCTCTAGTTCCCACAACCTCCCCGCTTCAAAATGAAGAGAGTTGAAACGGTCATTCACTTGTCCCTACACTGCAATAAATTATAGCAGATAAATATGACAGGCTAGCTAGTGCATCTGCTGGCATCCCCACCGTCACCAACACACCCCTGTGTTTGCAAAGGAGGTATGGCAGCGCTACGACAGAGTGGAGGAGAAAACTAGACTACATCACTTCACACCCCATGGAAAAACCCTGAAACAACAACAACAACAGCCACAACAGAAATGGTGAACTAGGCGGGCCACACGTAGGATGCTGAAAGTATTATTCTATATATCGTTTTGGGAAAAAAAAAAAAAAAAAAAGTGCCTTCTCTTTAAGTTATGAAGATAAATTAAATAAAATTATTTATACAGACATAAAAGGCGTAAAAACAAATTATAGCTTAGATCCCCTTCCCCCACCCCACGCCCCCAACCCCCCAAGAGTCAGCCTGAAAAGAGAGAAAGGAAGAGTGAACTTTTGGAGCCATTCCTACTCCCGGCACCGGCCGTTCCCCACCAGCTGGTAGGCTTGGGCAGCGACCGCACGGAGCGGCAAGCTTGGATCCAACCGGTACAGCCCTTCCCTGGAGAAGGTTGCCCTTGATGATTTCTAATCTCGCCTCCCCTTCCCCCGAGCCACAGAGTCCCTGGGCTGATGGAAGAGGCCCCGGGCACTGGATGGGCTGGGGGACTGGGACGGGCACGGGGAGAGCTGGGCGCCGGGCAGCCAGCGGCAGGGATGGGGGTGGGGTGAGGGGGCACTGCCGGGCAGCACGGGGGGCGTGCAGCCAGCAGGTCCGACCCTCGGTGCTTCTCTCCCTTCAGCATTTGCAGTATTTCCCTTAAAACAACTTCTTTTTTTCCTTTTTTTTTTTTTTTTTTTTTTTTTTCCCCTCGACACAGTGTTTATGCATCAGACACAGACTATTTCATTCTAACAAATTTATTTTCTCAATCAGCTCTTACGGAATCACTACTCAAATTAAATTACAATCAAATTATCACATCAAAAGATACCCTTATTACCTAACAACTGTCCATATTTTCATTTCATTTTGATTTGTGCTCGTCTGAAAAAAACACGTAATACAAGATCTGGGGAAAAAATAAATTACCGTTTTGCAGCAGTTCATAGGTATTCTGAATAAAATATTAAAAGAAGTCATTTAATGAAAATATAAAGCAAATTTTTTTTTTTTTTTTTAGATCAACAACGGATCTAACAATTCTATATTGCCGTCTTTTTGAAAAGTCTGTTTATTAAAACCTACCAAAAACACTGCTTGGAAATGGCAGTATTATATAATCACATCCACAGCACCCATTCAATCAAAGTTGGCAACGGATTTAGGAGAGGAGAAGTTCAGATAAGTGCAGCTGCAGATGCTCAGTCCTTCTAAATCCCTTTATCTGAATCAGTCCAGAAATAAAAAATAAAAATATTAATAAAAAAAATATTAGCAGTGGATTTTTTTTTTATGACTCTTCCATGATGATTGGCAGCCGTCAGGAGCAGGACTTTTGACAGCCCTAAATTATTTCCCTTTTTCTCGCTGGTTCCCTTAATTCATGCAAAGTCCTTCTACAGAGCTCGAACTTTAGGGACCAACAACCTCTCCTTCTCCCACCCTCCCCCCAGCGTCTGTCCCTCCCCCCTTTCTCCTCAGGGTCAGTTCTTTCGGCGTGCGGGCATTTATTTCCATATTTCTGTTCTATAGCTATACCTATATATATAGATAAATATATATATATGTATTTGCTTCCCTATGCAGTCTGCTTGTTTTTAGTGCTGTGTGCATATTTTATTATTTTTTTTCTTCCTGGAAAAAAAGTGGCCCCTTTCATTTTGCAGAATATATAGCTATATAGATATATATGTTTTCAGAGTAGATGTCTGCCTTGCACCAAAATTCTACGGTTTGGCCAAGAAAAACAGGGTGCTGGAATGCAGCAGGCACCCTCAGATTAACCAGATTATTTTGCTTCTGCTCCCCTTTTTTTGATTGCTCCCATTCAAAAGACAAAAAAAAAAAAAAAAAAAAAAAAAAAAAAAAAAGAGAAAAAAAGAAGAAGAAGAAAAAAAAATAGGGAGAGAGAAACGAGAAAAAAGTTTCAGTGATTCATAGAAGAGAGCCCTTTTGGGGATAGGAGGGAGAGTGCGGGGAGGGGGGGGAGGAGGGGAGAGAAGAGGTGCAGACATCATTGGTGTTCCTCGCTGCGAGAGGGGGCTAATTTGGAGAGTGAAAATAAAAACAATAATAATAATAATTAAAAAAAATATGCCCGAGCCCACCCTCCCAAGCCCTCTCCCCACAACCAACCCCCCGGCACATCTGCAGTTTTGGTGCATTACGCATCTCCACCCCATTTTCCCAACACGGTCTGAACACTCTCGCTCGGATCGACCTTCTCCACCGCTCCCTATCGGTATCGATCTTATATATATATAGATGCACGGGTAAATCCATATATATATAAACACAAGCAGTCTGAACGAGCCTGGATCTTATGTGTGTCTGTGTGTATGTGTGTATGCGTGCGTGTGTGTGAGCGTGTCTGTGTCAGCGTGCGGGTGTGAGCTGCGGTGCCGGTGGCGGTGCCGGTACAGGCGGCGGTGCCCGGCCCGGCCCGCCCTGCCCCACTCCCCCCGGCCCGCCCGCGGTGCCCCTCACTGCACGCTGGTCTGCAGTCCGTGGTGAGGGGGCGGCGTGTCGGAGTTGACGGTGCCGACCTGGGAGTAGACATCGTCGGGGGTCTGCTGCTGGATCCCCGGGGGGGTCATCCGTTTCTCTTTCTGCCTCCGATTGCAAAACCAAACCCTGACCACCTCCTTCTCCAGCTGCAGGCTGTCCGCTAGGTTCGTAATCTCCTGGGCGGAGGGCTTGGGGCATTTCAGAAAGTGGCTCTCCAATGCCCCCTTGACACTCACCTCGATGGAGGTCCGCTTCTTCCTCTTCCTGCCCTGGGCGGCGATCTTGTCGATGCTGGTGGGGCTGCCCGTGGAGGAGTCGGCTTCCTCCAGCCACTTGTTCAACAAAGGCTTCAGCTTGCACATGTTTTTGAAGCTGAGCTGCAGGGCCTCGAAGCGGCAGATGGTGGTCTGCGAGAAGACGTTGCCGTAGAGGGTGCCCAGCGCCAGCCCCACGTCGGCCTGGGTGAAGCCCAGCTTAATCCGCCGCTGCTTGAACTGCTTGGCGAACTGTTCCAGGTCGTCGGAGGTCGGCGTGTCCTCGTCCGAGTGCGGGTCGTGGCTGTTGACGCCGCCGTGGTGCGGCGGGTGGTGCCCGGGGTGCTGGTGGTGGTGGTGGTGGTGGTGCCCGGGGTGCTCACCCAGCTCCGGCGTCTCGCCGCGCACCAGCCCGGGGTGCACCAGGCTCTGCCCGCCGGGGGGGGGGGCTCAGCATGCCGTTCACCGTGAAGCCCCCGGGCTGCGAGTAGAGGAGCGACTGCTGCTGCTGCTGCCCGCCGGCCATGGAGGGCAGGTGGGCGGCCGCCGCCGCCCCCCAGGCCGCCGGGTGCCCCTGGTGCGGGGGGCCCAGGTGGGGCGGCCGGTGGTGCAGCGCCGCGCCCGAGTGCAAGTCGTCGCGCCCGCCGCTGCCCTTGACGTCGGGCGGCGGCGGCGGCTGCTGGGGGCTGCCCGTCATGCCCACGGGGCTGCCGGACCAGGGCGAGCCTGCTTCGGCGGCAGCGGCGGCGGCGGCGGCGGCGGCGGCGGCGGCGTGGGGCAGGGCTGTCACCCACTGGTGGGCATGGCTCAGCATATGGCCGCCGTTGCTGGCGGCCATGGCGCCCGGCATGAAGTCGCTCTGGACCATCTTGGCCGCCGGGTCGCCTCGGTAGCCGCCCGCCACGGAGGTGACGGCCACGCTGCCCGGCTGCATGCCGCCACCGCCGCCGCCGCCGCCGCCGCCCGAGTCGGCGTGGACGATGGAGCCGGCCGCCAGGATGCCGTTGCCGGGGAGGTAGGGGTTAGAGGTGGCCGCAGCCATCCCGCGCCCGCCGCCCGCCGCTCGCCCCCGCCGCGCCGCCGCGCCGCCGCCGCCGGCTGCCGGGCGCCCGCCGAGAGCGCCCTTGCCCGGCGCTGCCGGGGCCGCTGCCGGGGCCGCCGCCCGCGCCGCCGCCGCCGCCGCCTTCCCAGCCTCGCCGGGGCGCCGGGGCGCGGGGTTCACCTGCTAGCGCTCCGCAGCGCGCTCTCCTCCGCCCGTCCGCCGGCCGTCCTGCCTCCGCTCCGCGGCGCGCCCGGTGCGGTCGCCGGTTCTTGCTTCGCCTTTCTGATTTTTTATCGCTTTGCTTTTTTTTTCTTCTTATTTTTTTTCCAAAAAAAGAAGAAATATTTAGCTGTACATGTATTTTTCCTCCGCCTTCTTCTCGCCCGACTTTGCTGCTCGCAGGGAGGAAACCAAACAAAGGCTAAAAAGCGAAAAAGAGCGGGGAGGGGGGGGATCAAAAAGCCCCCGTGCCTTCTCCCCTCCGCTCCCCTAGGAGTACATCTCCACCTCTCAGCCTTCCCCTCTCAGAGTGAAACTTTTCCTTTTCTTCTTCCTTTAAGGCTTTGTGTGTGGGTATATTTTCCTTTTTCTGTCTCTCTCTCTGTGTCTTTCTCCTCGGTTCCTCGATCTCCTTTTGCTCTTTTATTTGCAAGTTTTGTTGGTGTCCTAAGAAAACTTCCTGTGATGATGATGGTGGTGATGGTGGTGATGATGCATTTCTCAAAGTTGTGCTGTTGCTGGAGCACTTTGTCCCCTTTGAAACAAGAGTCCTGTCGGAGCCTTCTTGCTAGAGTCACGCTCTGGATAAGACATCTTTTCTACCTTTCCTTTAGGTGGTTGGAAAATGAAAAAGTAAAAAAAAAAAAAATTGAAAAGTTGAGATTTCTTGTTACCTCGCGAATTGTTTCTCTCCCTCTCTCGCTCGCTCGCTCTCTCGCTTGGTTTGTTGTTTGCTTTTTTTTTTTTGTGTGTTTGTTTTGCTTTTTATTTTAATTCCAGCAGTTGGTCGAGGGAGGAGGCGGAGGAGGAGCGCCTGGGTGGAGAGGTGTGTGTATGTGTGTGTGCATATATGGTATCCTTTATACACTAACTCCAGCGGGGAAGTTGGCTGCCGGGCTGGCAGCGCGCACTGGCGGTGCCGGAGTCCCGCCGCTCGCCTCTCCCCGCCTCCCTCTCCCGGGCCGTGCCCGCGCCCTCCCTCCCTCCCTCCCCTCCTTCCCTCCTCCCCTCCCTCCCGCTCTCCCTCCCTCCGCCGCCGCCGCCGCCACCGCCCGGCCCCGCCGCGAGGAAACCGGCCGCCGCCGCCGCCCCCGCCGATTGGCTGTCGACCCCGTGACGGACAGCCCGTCGCCGGCCGCGCGGCCCCCTTCCGGCCGTTACGATTGGCTGCTTTTTAATTTAGGCAAAGTGGCGTTGGAGCTGGAAGTGGCCCCCCCCCCTCGCTCTTCCCCCTCAACCCCCCTTCGCCCTTCCCTCCTCCCTCTCCCCTCCCTCCTCCCTCCATCCCTCCCTGCCCTTCTTCCTCCCGCCTCTTAACTCTTCCTGCCCAGCAGATACACGCACCTCGGAGCTCTCCCGCCGCCGCTCGGGCAGGGGCGAGCGCAGGCGGGAGGTGGGGGGCGTGTGGTGTGTGGCGGTAATAATTTATAACAACAACAACAATAATAACAATAATAACGATGCGGGGAAGGGGACGGCGCGGATGCCACTGCCGTGCACACGCCCTCCACCTCCCCGCGGCGCTGCCCTCAAGCGGCACCCACAGCTGCCCCCCCCCCCCCCGCTGCCCCAGAGACGCACGCCCTGCCGCCCGCCCCCTCCTCCTTTTGTCCGCCCCCGCACCTCGGGGTGCTCCCAGGACCCCCGGCCGCAGCCGTCACGCAGGGAGGCCGGCCCGGCAGCCCCGGGGAAGGGCTGCCCCGTCTGCGGGGGAGGCGGCAAGAGGAGCGGGTGGCGGGGCTTGCCCTGCAAGCCGCGGTCTCTCGCGGGGAGTCGGCCCCGCGGCATGAACGCTGTATTATTTCTCGTCCAGCGGAAAGAGTTAAGGGGGGCGGGGGGAAGGCGGGGAAGAGGGGGAGCGAAGGGGAGAGATGCGACCGAGCGGAAACGCTGCGCACAGGCAACCTCAGTGAACCACGGAAAAAGAGAAAGTGGCAACAAAAACAAGGGCAAATTGAACGCTCCTCGGGGACTGCCGGTGCAGTCGCACCGGTCGGACATTCAGGGGACACGGAGCTGCTAATGTTCGCCGCGCAGTGCCGCGCTGGCCCGCACACGGGTCCCTACGGGCGGGGGCTGCGCGTTCTCACCCCGCTGTGGGGTGGGCATCAAACTGGGGAGCGTCTGCCCCCGCCTCACCCTGTCCGCCCCGCTCTTCTCCTCCGCAGAATGAAGAATGTGGCCCGGGAGGCTGCGAGTCGCGTCCCACTCGCAGCCTCCTCCTTCCGCGCTCGCGGAGCGAGCCCTGCGGGCAGCCGGTGTTCAGGGCTCCGTCCAGCCCCCGGCTGGCATGGCAGAAAATACCATGGTAAGCAAGTTTAGAAAAAAAAAAGCATTAGTGAAGCGTAGGGGTCTGAAGGGCACTGGTAACTAAACCCCAAACATAACGATTTTTTTATTATTCTCATGCATTCTCCAAAGGTTTCTTTTATATATATATATAAAAGATCCAACACAGATTTCATTGAATAAATCTGAGATCTCCAGGTGCAGACGTTTGAATAGTCAGTGCCAGAACCCCATGTTTTCCTTTCCAGCCGATTTTGCTTGGATCAGGCTCAAAAACCGAGTGAGTCTCGTGGTTTTGTTTACACTGAATGGGGAGGATAGGAACGGTGCCATGGGGCCGTCTTTCATTAATATACAGTGAGGATTTTGTCTAAATTACTGCTATGAATTTCACAGTACACGCTTTCAAAAGCCGTCTCAGGTGGCCTGATGAAACGTGATAGCGCCTCTGCAAACAGATCTACTTTCTTAATAAAAAAAGGAAAGGGGGGAGCAATTCCCCCCCCCAAATAAAAAAAAAATGCACACCCATAACAGCGACAATAAAAATTAAAGCTCGAGCTGTAGTAATATCTTTTTATTAAAAAAACCCCAACAACACCAAAACCAAACAAACCCAAAACAACCAACAACCAACTTAGTTCCCCAACTCTTCCCACCCCCTCCCTTGCAGAGTGTGATTGTTTTGTCTGGAAAAAAATCCAAAGTATAACAAGGGGAGAACAGTTAGTGCTGATTTTCATTTGCATAAATTTTCATATATTTTGGTGAAAATAATAGACTAGTGGAGAGCGGGGCTTAGTGGAGTCAGTGCAAAGGAAAATCTTAACATGGATCGTTTCGCTGGAGTTGAGAACATGCTTTTTCCCCCCTGTCACCTTATTAAAATCAAAAATTAAAAAAAATCTCTAAATCCTGGAAGTATGATGGGTAAGTGTTTTACATTTTTTTTAATCTACTTTTGTTTTCTTTAAAGTCTTCTGGATATATATTTTCAAAAGCTTAGGACAAGACAGGGGAAGCCATGGCAACTGCCTGGAAGGAAAAAGGCTTTAAAAAAAAAAAAAAGAAAAAAAAAAAAAAAAAAGAAAAAAATCCCACCAGCAACAAAAAGCACCTTAGTGAAATATTACATAAAAAGCATGGATTCATTCCAAAGCTCAAGGCAGCAAAGCAATTCTTCAGCTCTGGAAAGTCTTTCTGATTACTACTTCACTTCTTTGGACACTGTTAATTATTGTAACACCAGGACTCGAGGGGGGGTGTGGGGGGGGTGTGGGGAGGGAAGGAAAAAGAAAAGCTCTCGAAAATATTACAGATTTGTAAAGGAGAGGAGAGGCTGTTTTCAAACGCTGCTTCTCGGAGTAGGGGGAGAACGTGGGGTGTCTCTCGGCTGGCGGGGAGGGGGCCTGGCCGGTGCAGCGGGCCGGGGAGAGGGGCCGGGGCCGGTGCGCGGTGAGCCGGGCACCTGCTGTCAGCGCCGGTGCGGAGGGACCGGAGCGGCAGGAGGCAGGGGAAGGTGCTGAGCGGCGGTGCAAGCAGAGGGTTAATATTGTAACTAGGGAACAGACGGTTAAGCACAACATCTAGAGCTCTGTAGTGAAAGTCCATCAGAAAGAGTATAATCAATCAAAACTAACCAGGACATCCCTTCATTTTATTCTCCAAGGAGATTGGGGCTGGAGGATTACAGACCAGATTTCACTTTGTTTCTCTCTCCTGACAGCCTTGCCTGTCTCTCCGCTTTCCCGGAATTCAGTCTAATTGAGAGGTATAGGCTAATGATCTGAAACTCTTTTATAGCGTTTGGGTCAGTGTGATAAATAATGTGATAAATAATGTAGGATGAAATTAGTAGGCCAGATACCGCTCCTGAAAACTTTACCGAGGCTTAAATATCCCATTACGTGACTTTCATTTATTTTAATTTTGCTGGGTTATTTGCATTTTATTTTATTTTTTAAAAATTTTACTTCCCCCATTCGTTGCTGCTCTTTTGGACATACAATAGCTGGTGATCATTGTAATTTCCTAGAATTAGTTACTTCTTTGGAAACGGTCGATAGTCAAATCAATAAAATGGCTTGTAAAACGAGGGAGGTATAGGTTTCAATTTGGGGGGGAAAAGAATCGCTCATTTTCCACTTCTTGTTGACGTGCCCAGCGCCTCTTTTGACTGGGGTTAACTCTGTGTGCTCCGTCGGAACAGATGCCGTATAGAGCTGCTCCCTCAAGATCATTTGTTTCCTTGATGGGGGAACATTTCTGAGCAGAACATATTGGTTGCCATAGAGAAAGAAATAAAAGGAAGAACACTAGTCACATTAAGCTATATGTTTGTGCACTGGGCTTTAGATAAAAGGACCCCAGTTCAAGCCAGAGAGAACGGGGCCAAACCAGAGCTTCTTAGCTTCACTAAAACTAGCTTTATTTTGTTTGGGACTTTTACGGTGGAAAACATGTAAGCTAATTTTATTGGCTGTCGTTAATTTTATACGATACGGCTTGCTGAACAAAATCAACTTTCGCCGCGCTCCGCCGGGCACCGGCCGGCCGCCAGGGGGCGTTCTGCAGGCCCCCTCCCTAACACACCCCCCCCTCCCCAAGCCGCCCCGTCCCGTCCCCTCCCGGCCCCGGGGACGATGTGTTGGGAGGCAGCTTCGGGATCTCCAGGTACCCGGCCTCTGCCCCCCGGCACACCCCCACTTCCAAGGCATTCGGCCGGGGGAGAGAACCCCTAAACTCCCAGGGGCGGCAGGGCAGGAACGGAGCGGCAGGCGGGCGGGGGGAGCGCTGGGGCAGTGAGGGGGCTCAAAGGCTGCCCCAAAAGTGTCCCAGTTGGTGCGATGCCTTCAAGGGACCCGAGGCCTGGGAGGCAGCGGGAGCAGCTAGTTAAACACAGGCACCATGATTCGGGATAACATTAGGTGCCACGCAGGTTTGGGTTTGTTGGGGTTTTTTTGTTTGGTTGGTTTGGGGTTTTGTTCAAATAAGGCGTTTAAGCCTCTGGAGATGCGATAAAACAACTCGGTTTTTTTTTTAGATAATTTAATACTTAATCTCCGTATTAAACCTGGAAAAGTAGATTTAATCCCCCCTCAAGCTGGCCACTCCCCTCGCTCCCCAACTTCTCTATCTGCGACAGCCACCTTAGGGCTCCCCCCGCCTCGGCCCTGCCCTCACCGGCCGCGCGCCGGCCGGGCACCGGGCACAAGTTGTCGCTGTCCGGGACACGGGCAGGCGTTAACCTCAACTAAAAACAACCAACACCGATGGCGACCACAGCTTATCTCGACACAGCTCTGTCCCTTCCCAAACACTTACAGTCTCAGCCCCTTACCCCAAGCGCCCGCTCCTTTTCTCCCTTTCCCTCCCTAAGAGGTTGCAAGAAGGGACAGGAGTGAGAAATATAGTCTTTTTGTGGTATTCCTGCCCAAGCACGGCTGCTTCTCCTCCCGTCCCTCCCGCCCGCCGGCACGGGCGGACAAGCGTGGCTGCAGCATCCCCTGACGCACCTGCAAGGGGAATGTCCCGGGCAGCTCCCAGGGCGGGGGGAAAGCGGCGGCATTGGAGGGGTTGAAGCCACTTTGTTCCCCCGCGCTGGAGCCCCAGCAGTTTCCGTGCGACTGGGAAAGTTTTATTCCTTGCCTCCATAAAGGAAAGACCAATTGGAGCCCTGGAAATCACACAGCCCATAAATATGATAGATCCTGGCAAGATGAACTCCCCGCCTAAAACCCTAACACGTCCACACACACACACATAGAAAAAGGGAGTGTGTGTAAAAAAAACCGATAAAAGTAATCAAAGAGAGAAAACGACCTACAACAATATACACTTTTCATTTAAAGTGTTCGTGGGTTTTCATTTGGAAAACGTAGTCGAGTCTCCTTATGTATTGACCGTGAGGGAAAATGGTTAAGGTATTTACATGAACAAAACTTTCCACCCACTGCATTTGGCGTAATAAGCACTAGCAATATTCCAGACTAGTAAAACACATTTCCAGAGCGTAATTCGCCCCAGAAACGGGGTCGCTTGCTTGAGATTTGCCGTAGTTTAGCGAACATTTCCCTCGCCTCTGAAGTGGAGGGGGGGGGTGGTGGTGGTGGCTATGAGTCAAAAGAGCCCAGAAAAGTTCAGGATCCCGCGTTTGGGACGGAGCAGATTTCCCCCCAGTTTTCCCCTGTCCCCTCCTTCTCCCACTCTTCCAGTGTAACCTGCGTGATATTTTAAACGAAACAAGAATTACAATCTGCTGTATGACCAGCCAGCAGCAGCAGACCTCGGGGTACCGCAAGCGAACAGAAAAACTAACGCTAAAATGAGCAACAAGTTAATTCGGAAAAACTTTGCTGGCTGCCTTTGGAAAAGTTCGGTTCGGCTCAAGTTGCCTCGGCTGTGCCTGAAATGGCACCCTCGTGGTAAGAGTGCTAGAGAGCATTCTTTTCTTCACCCCCCTTTTTTAAATAAATGCCAATTTTGTGCGAATGGGCGCTTTTGGAAAATGGATGTAGAAGCGATGCTGTCGCGGAGGTAGGGAAAAGAAAGTGAATGTTTACCGTATTTAGTATTCATTTACTTATAGCGGGAAATGATTAGGTACCTACTAATATAACCGTGGAGACCAACTGCCTAATTAGCATTTACAAATTAAAATGTTAAACATAAAGACATATTCCGTATACAGTCTGCTATATGTAAAACACATTCGTGCATAATACAGCAGGCAGCTGAAAACGTGAAGTTGACTGGCTTCCAGATATGTAGCGTTCTTGGCTAATGTGATCTGCTCTGGATTTTTCAAGCTTACCCACACTGTAGTTATTGGTTCTTAAGACCACGCTGATAGTTGCGCTAGGGATATTACATTAACCAATCTGGAGAAATTAGGAGAATATACAGATTACTTTTAAAGGCTGGCGATAATAACGATAAACACAATAGGCAGGAGGATCACTTTTCCATACCTTTTATTCTGAAGGCTTCACACGGAACCTTATTTATTGTTTTGAGCGTAACAAAGCATTTCGGGTTCTGTAATAAATGAGACCAATAACACAGACCTGCACATGCAAAGCAAGATAGCTTTTAAAATAGGGGTCCTTTCTTTCCCAGCTGCATAATTCTGATATTACCCAACGTGTCGTGCTTAGAGTTCACCTCACACGGACTGTAATGAAAGTTGCCAAATGAATGGAACAATCTATCTGTTGACTTGCGCTCAATGTAGACACATTACATATGATGGAAACCTAATGCTCCCACCGACGTTAAAATCAGAGGGATATATAGTTCCAGCCCAGCACGTAGATTTTTATTTATATGAATAATTGTGCATGTAGCAACATAAAAAGGGGATTTACAAGTTGAAGTCTTTTAAAAGAGACTGTGAAAACCTTAGCCCCGCTTTTATTAGACATGATATCATTCTGATTTGCGTGCTTGCCATCTCAATAGCGTTTCACATGTGAAAAAAAAAAAAAAAAGATCCGTATGCATTACATAGATTTTCTTTTACATGCATAAGGACTGGCAGTCTTTTAGAGGATAAGAGGGTGAATAATTGTGATACACCAGAAAACAGTTCGTGCAGTTTGGCAGCTCTGTTTTTTATTATTAGATTTTTTGACATTTGAACTTGTCTATTGTCTGAGGAGCTCAGTGCAGATTGCAGTAGGTCAACCTTAAGGCTGCTCTTTTTGGCATTGCACACAAACATGCACACGCTGTCTGTTCTCCTTGCGTGAATGCATCAGCTACAGTTTTACCATGCTTTTTTTTTTTTTTTTTTTTTTTTTTTTTTTATGCACATGTATTTATATTTATCTAATCCACTTGGGGTTTTCACGGTCGTGTGGTTAATTTGTACACGCGTTCGTTTTACAGCCGTTCCTCCAACCTATATTTGCCTGATGTTGGATACTTTCAAGTACTCAGTCGCTTTTACAGCAGTATAATTCCAGCACTACGATGTTTAATAAAAGGGACTCTGGTAGACCTGGGATTAAATGACATACGTCCCCGCAGCTTCTCTCAACTCCATCATGACTCCTACAGTAAAAAGTTAACGCTATTTCTCATCTCCTTGTATTTATTCCCTCCTCCCCTCTAAATTCAGCCCCACCATCCGACTTTTTAAACAATTTCTTGCCTCCTGCTAGAGCTTGGGGGGGGGGAGGGGGCGAGGGGGCGAGGAAGAGAAGCGGGATGGGGGATGCAGAGGCGGGGACCTGAAAGCTCGGCGTGGAGCCCGCTGCCACCCTGCGGCCTCGGGGGAGGCCCCTCTCCGCCGGCCCTTCCGCGGGCGCGGAGCGGTCCGCGGCCATGCCGAGGTCCCATCAAACGCCCGCCCAGGCGGTGCGGCGGGGGGAGAGGGAGCCGCTTCTGGGGAGGAAAATACGACAGAAGGATGGATCCCCCTGGGGTGGGAAGGGGAAGGGGAGCGGGAAAGCTGGATCAAGGGCGGGTAGCAGAGTCAGTTTGCGCTGGGAAAATCCAGAGATTGAGCCTAAAAAACTTTTCTCTGAAGTGATTTGCGCCTCTTCCTCTTTCTGCTCTTGTTTGGTTGGTGCCGTTTTAAATTGAGGCTCTTCCCTGATCTGCCTGGGTGCAGACACTAGGGCCGAGCAACAACCGATCTCTTCTTCTGTCAGTCTCTCATTTAAATATGTATCTATATACATATATAAGTATAGGCATCTATAGGTACACGAACACCCAGACGTGAACAGACGCATATATACGTCTAGATTTGTTCCCCTCTCCTCTTCACTCCCCCCTTCCTTCTTTAACAAGCGCCTGATAACGCGTTTAAGGCTTGTTATTTGAACTCTCAGATCAGCATGCAGAAATGTAATTGCATCGTCTTTCATCAGGAAAGAAAAGAGGGAGGAAGCGGGGGAAAGCCCCCTCCCCATACACACAGAGACGCCCAGTGCTCGGTAATCGCTGAGTCACCGTATTGGGGGTCAGTGGGTAAACACGAAGGAGAGAGCAGCATCTTATTGAAAACCCTGGCGCAAACCGCATCTCTCCTCATTTCCAGCATGGAGATCCCTCCCCTCTTCCTTCCCCTGGATTTATTAATCCGGACTTGGAATAAAGTGCCCCAAGTGTAGCCAAAGCCCTCTTTTGGGGCTGGATGTCCTCCATAGGAGCAGTGGGACCTGCTTTGTTTCGGCGGGGTGTGTGTGGGGAAGAAAATCGACGTTAAACTGCCCTTTGGGCTGCCGGTGATGGGTTTCGTTTTGGGGGCAGAGGGGAGGAGGAGGAAAGGGGGAACACTGACCGGTTCACCTAGGGATATAAAGAAAAGGAAAGCTTTCTCTGGGGCTGGGCTCTGATCTAGGCATGTTTATTCCTGTTTAAACGCTATTGTTCCTGCCAGTCTTTGACACAAACAGAAGGGAGGGGGGTGGGGGTGGGGGGGAGAGCTGGAACAAAGCTGTTCAAATCCAAGCAACCCCCAAAGGCGGGGTTAAAAAATGTTCTTTCTGTTTGAGGTTGTGTTCTGGCTGTCCCTCCGTCTCCCCCTGTGAGCTGAGCAGAGTGCCTGGCTGTGATTCACTTACCAGTGCCCGTATAGAGAGGTACATGTTCCCCCAGGTGGGTGCCAGGGAGCCTCTCAGGGACAGCGTCTTGAGGCTCCTGGGCTGCCGGTGGGTTGAGGGAGCAGGCTTGAAATCCGTTTGCGGCAAGGCCTGCAGTGGGAAACAAAGAGGCAGAAATGTTGGGAGCCCAAGGAGAGCCTGAAATACAGAGAGGCATTGAGCTTCCCAGAGATGCTTCAGCTTCTCAGTGGGGGACAGAGCAGAATCCTTTTTGGGCTGGCTCTGTGCAATTGAGGGCTGGACTGTACAGCCCATGCTGAATCAGAGGCATTGTGTGCAAATGAATAAGTGCACATTGTTTTGAGATGTATTTGGGGTTGGGGGAGGACGGGGTTATATTTTGTGTGCCTGTGTGCGCGCGGGTCTGTGTGCTTTTGAAAGGTGAGTGCAGATTGCAATAGTTGCTGCTCTGTTTTTGTTTGTCAAACAGGGCCCTTCTCTGGGGAGAGGGGCATGTGGCGGATCCCAGCCCAGGATTACATTAATCAAAGCATTATTTCCCCAGGGATGCGCAGCACAAATGATAGTAAATCCTAATAAAATTGGATCGCTGAGAAATTGAACGCTTAAAGTAATCTGCTCTGCCTGATAAAAACTTCAAATTTAGAAGATATTATGCATCCCCACCCCCAAACACCTTAGGTATCATCACTACGTGTGTGTATTACACATCCAGCTGTAGAAGAGAAATCACTGCGCAGTTTAACAGGCCCACCAGTATTGAATATATACATATACATAGATATAAGTGTGTGTGTGTGCACACGTACATGTATTGTAGATGCACACATGCGGAGTCATAAAATGAGGTAAAATACATATGCATATAACAATAATGAGTACAGTAAATATGTTAAGGACTTTGCATACACCACCTTTGCTGTGGCAGGAGCTGTAGAAGGCTGGGACAGAGCTGTGCATGGTTGTGTACCAGTGCTATAATCTTGCCTGGGGGACACTATTTTCCCTCGCTTCTTATTGATGCTCACCATGGGCCTCCATGACAGCACCTGCGATCTCAGCTCCACTATGAGCAGCTTTGCATTTTAAAGCTGACACCAAGAGGGTGGTAGGGAAAGAAAGAAATAATAAAAAAAAAATGGACGAGCATTTGAAACTGAGTTTAGAAAGCCTTTGAGGGGATGAGCTATAGAAGGAAACTGTCTTGGACAAGGTGGGCATAGGTGAAAGAAGCGAGTGTGTTCTCAGGCCAGTTACTTTGCTATGGATATGCAGTGTGCTGCACCCACAGCTCCTCCGTGCAGGGCCAGGCCACCACCTCCCCTGACCCTGGGCGAGGGCCAGCAAAGGCTAGGGTAGCCGCTGGCCACTGGCTACCTTCCGATCCTCAGTCTCAGCTACTTCCTCTCCCCAGAAGGAAAGTTTGTTTATAATTGCAGCCGTAGGACATGACAGTAGGCTTAAAAAGACCCACTGTCAAGCAAGAAAATAATAAAATAAAACAATTACTTCCCCCCCCAAAGGACCACTGCGCTTCCAAATGAGAAAGGGGCAGAAGGCATTTCCACTCACCCAGCTGAAACTCTTTGAAAGGCTGCGAGTTTCCCCCGCAGTTATAAATGCCGATCATTCCTCCTACCCCCGCCTTCCCGGGAGCCCGTCAGGACATGGGACCCCGATTCCCCCGCGGGGCCCGGCCCCGCCGAGGGCTCCCACTCTTGACCGTGACCGATCCTGCCCACTGCCCCACGGCAGAAGGGCCCAGGAGCCTCTCCTCGCCCCTTCGCTTTTCTGGCATCGCTGGGCTTGTCCCTTCCCCTGGAGTGGGGTTTTCCTGTCCTGTCCCGGCCCCGGGGGCTTGCGGAGAAGGGCAGCGGGAGGCAGCCCGGCCCCGCAGCGTCCCGTTGGGGGGGCACTCTGCCCTGGCGGTAGCTGCCCCCACCCTGCGTGCAGGCAGGGAGGAGGCGGGGGAGGGGGAGGCTGAGCCCTCTCCCAGCCCCGAAATGACGCAGCCCCCGCTCCAGCATCAGCTCCCGTTTGGGCTGGCTCCATTTCAGGAGCTCCGTCTCCCCCCACCCCCTTCTTCCCTGCCTTCCTCCTTCCTCCTCCTCCTCGCCTCACCGTCACTCTCAGACCCCCCCCCGCCCCGCTCTCCCCCCCCCCCACCCCCCCACATCCCCCCCACGCCGCCCCAAACTCCTTCCTCAGGACCGTGGGATGCTGGTGAGTTCTGGTGAGAGTTGCCGGTCTCCATTTCGAAGCGGGGAGCCGCAGGGAGTGGTGAGGCAGCTGCGGGGGGGGTGGTGGGGTGGGCAAGAGAGGAGATGAATGAAGCAGGGGGAGAGGGGGCGGCAGCCATGCACCCGCGCCCCCCCCCCGCCCCACTTCCCCGAGGGTGCCCCGCTCCCGGGAAGGGGCAGCCCCCGCGTCCCGACCGTCCCTGCCCACCACCGACACGGCGCAGCGACGGTTCCGCGGCTCTGCGCGCCCCTCTGCACTGCTCCGCGCCTCTCCGCGTCCCGCGGCTGGCAGCGTTGCCCCGCGGCCTTCGACGGCACTCCCGCCGCGCCCCGCATGACACCCCTCGCCTTCCCCCACGCCTGTGCGGAGCGGGCGGGGACCCGCTCACCCCGCCACTGACGGTGCCTCTTTTCCTCTATCCTCTACCCCTCCTTTTCCTAAAAAAACCCCAAACAACCCAGACAACCCAACCCTCCTACCCCACCCCAAGCCCCCCCATCATTTGCATACCGTTTGGCACCCTCGCTCGGTATTTTTCCCCCGTCTTGCACTCTTTTTATCCCCCCTCCACCCCCGCCAAGACCGACCCTTCCCCTTCCTCCCTTCCCTCCCCTTTCCCCCATCTCGCATCCCGCATCCCGGGTGCAACCGGATGACAAAAATCAAAGCTGGTTCCAATTTACCCCAGTTGTCTTCCTTTGAACACTCACAAGGTAGGTATGGCTCGGGGTGGGATACTGCGCTCCCACTCCCCATGTGTTCAGGAAGGTGCCTTCCTCCCCTCCCAACCCTCCCCTCTCTGCTCTCTTTCCCTTAATTGGCTCTATCTTGATGTGCACTTGTTTTGTTTAGCCTATTTTATCATTGCGGACGAGATAGGCAGAAAAAGGAGCGTTTGACTTGGTATGTCTCTCTGATTTTTTTTTTTTTTCCCCTCTCCCCCCCTTCCGAGGTTAATTTGCATTTGAGGTCTAATTCATATTTCAGAATCCTGACGTTTGAGGACCGTATAGGAGCAGGGCATTCATTTCTGTTCCTGTATTCACTCTTCTCCATATAATTTCATTGTGTTCACAAGTGACAGGGATTTTCATCAGTTATTTTGCAATTCATTTTTTTTAAGAGTTGGATCAAATTTAAAGAAAAATAATATTTTTTTTTAAATTGCAATGGAAGCAAATACCAGGTGTTAAAAAAGAGGCATACATTATTAACCATGTTGCAAAATTCAAGTTTAAGACACAGACTATATATTCATACAAATTTATTAATCTTCATTCCTTGAAGTTGAAGCTCCTGAACATCTGATTTTGATGACAGTCAGAGAAAGTCTACTATTCAAATACTGAGGTATATTTATAGTTCCTTACATGTATTTGCTGCCGTTTGCTACTCTTGCTCCAGTGTTTTGTAATTATTTCACTCCTGAAAGGCATTTCATAGGATTAGATGCTGTTTTACTCATTAAAGATTTTCAGCCTGTCCAGGTATAACTTCCATCCACATGTTTGGAAATAGTTACGTGGCCACGTGGAATTTATGGAAAGATTGTAAAAGATACATTGTCGTATAAAAAGATTCTGTTTTATACCCACAGTTCTTTCAGTTCTTTGGATGTGATGAAGAATCCCTCTATGTTTAGGCCTTTATAGGTCCTTTAAGGACTTCCTTCACATATTTTATTCATATCTATAAAATGTATTTTATTTAGATCTATAATGATTGCATGAATGGCATGTATTGCATAATATGCATACAAGGCATTTCAAGTATTTCTACACACATAGAAATCTATTTTTCACGAACTATGTGTATATACATGCGTGTTTATACATGTGTGTGATGAAATACATGCTGGAAGAAAAACTACCCAAAATTTAAAATGTTCATAAAGAAAAATCTGTTAAGGTAGTTCACTCGGAGTTTGCATCTGGTGCCTTGCAAAAGTCACTTAAGTTACAGACTTTACTGTAAATATCTGCATACACCCCCATCTCAGCATAAAAATATTTGCGCATGTATTTGTCTTTCTAGAATTAACTAAACAGGGCTATGAATTATGCCTAAAAAGATGCCACTGAGATAAAAAACTTATAAAATAGTGATAGAATATGCAATTTTATATAATGCCAACAGCTTTAGCATGATTCTTGGCATAAGCAATTTAGTGCAATCTCATTTGTCTGAACCAGAATGATATTACAAAGTGAATTAATAGACATTAGTACTGAAAAAAGATGCACTTCTTCCTTTGAAATATGAAGTGCCACTAACTTGAGATGAAACCTGCAAGTCAGTGAATAATATATGGGAAATATTAATATTTTAAATGTATCATTTTAAAAATTGCTGTGAACTTAAACAAGGTTTAATATCAAGAAAAAACAAGTAATTCATTTTAGGTTCCAATTTTATATGCAACGTTTTACAAATCGAGCAGTTCACTAAAAAAGTGAAGTCAGATATGTAAGCACATTTTGTTATTTTGCTTATGAAATACGGTCATTATGGAATATGAATTTAATTTGGGAAATGATAAAAAAAGAACATATTATTTTTGTACAGTGTGGCAAGGAAAACGTTTTTAAGTAGCTGATTAATGAGATGAAATGAACTGATACGGCCCATAATACCTGCATGGGCTTTTATACCTTGTGAAACTGCATCACAACGGGACCTTTATAAAAAGTATGAAGTCAAGTAATGCAATCATATTTTAAATTTAGAATGGGAATTGATACGATTCAGCTTGATGTTGTAAAAAGTGAGCCCTCTGGCACTTGGCATTACATTACTTAAAAATTACTCCTGCAAGGAAAGTTAGTAGAGAGAGTGCAGCAGAGTTGAATCCCAGCACTAAAGCTCAGGGGCAAACTGCAGTGCCACTGCCTGCCTTGCTGTTGGTTTTAGTGGGGAGAAAGTGTAGCCCTCGGTCCTCTCCGTAGTACAAGACCTATTGACTACATCATTTCACTGCTCTGCTCCAACGGGCAGGCACGTTTCAGCCTCTGGAAATAAAATCTTGTGCTCCTCAAGATGAGCCAAATCCTGCTTGTCCTGTTCATTGAAGCCACCTGGAATTTTGTCTCATTGGAATGAGCAGGATCTGGCCCTCAGTCCACTCTCTGATGTGTCTGCGTTGGACCTGAATATCAACGGCGGGATTATTTTGTGGATGGTGTTAGGTCTGCAGGTCACATTGACCTTGTCCTTAGACCTAAGCCATCTCAGGGTTAGAACCTACCCTCTTTGGCCCTGGTGGACCAGCCCAGCAATAACTGCAGTCACTACATAGATAGATATGACTGGGCATTATGAACAGTTGGGCAAAACCCCATGTCTTTGTACTGATGGAAAGTGCTGGATGCGTATGAGTTTAGTGAAAAGGGCAGTTTCAAGTCCTGGGAAAGGCTCAGGCTGTCGTGAGGACTGTGAGCACTTAGAAACTGTCTTTTGTATGACAGCAGAAGTCTGGTTAGTCCATAACCTGGTTCCCAAAAGCCCCTTGTCGCAGCTGCCACAGAAAAAAGTGGTTTGGTGGTGGTAGGGAGTGGACATGATTTTCACCTGCCACACATGAGGTCCCTTTCTGGCCACTTTTGCCCAAAGCCCTGTGACATTTTCTATGCTTCCCCCAGTTATCTCCCATTAATTTCAGTAGCTTGTGTTTTCATTACAAATGCCCTTCTGAAACTTATTACAGATGTTTTAAACTCAGAGTAACTGTGACAGGGAAAAAAAAATAAAAGCTCTTTTCCTTTTGAAACAGTTTCTTCATTTAATCACAATTTGTTTAAATATACATTTCTCTGCTGTGAAATAACCATTCTTTCCGCTTTTATACCCATATGCTCAATGCTAACTCCTAGCAGAAACAACATTTTAAAACAGTGTCATGCATATAGGATAATTATTAATCTTGTCAGAACCAAAAGCATACTAAAAGTACTCCATACAAAGGTTTGTGCCTTAACGTTTTTGAAAGTTGTTTTTTTTTAAGTAATCAGAGGTGTCATAACAGAGGGAGAAACCATACGATATAGAACATGTAGTAAAAGTATATGACTCCTACAGGACTATTTAGAAATATACAAAGATTATTTTTTATCCTTTTGGTTAGCAGACTGCTTGATGAAAAAGTATGTTTTTGTTTTTATTCCTGCTTGTGTCTTACAGTTCTGTGAAACTACAAATTCCAAATTTTAGTAGCTATAAATGATATAAAAATAAGGAAGAGAAATGCTCATGATACATATCTGGAGGGATAAATACACAATAATCATGCAATCTGATAGCAGAAAGAATAACTATTTGACAATAAAACCAATGCTAAATACAAATAGAATAATATTTTTCTAGTGAGAAATATAGAAAATAAAATGGTACAACAAAAAGACACTTCTGAAAGTCTCTCTATGTTTAGCCCTTTTCCAGTTGAATGTTCATTTTTAGTGTTTTGTGACCACTGACATACAGCTAGTGAGCAAGTTAGTAAAAACTTTTCTGTCTTGATTTTCACATCCTCTACCTATAAATCCAAAAACCTAACCTGTAGCAACCCCACTTAAAGTTAGGAAGGTGGTTTTGCTGTTTGCTGCTTGGGTTTTCTAGAGACCTGGTTTTGCATACTCTGACTCATGTGCTTCATTGCTGGGGCATGTGAGCAGTGTCTGTAGTGTCATCTGTTTATTTTGTGCAGGAGGGCCAGCTTTTTCATACTGGGGGTCCATACAGGCAAAGGAAAGGGGTACTGCAGGAAAGGGACTGTTTTTCAAGGATATTGGGCATTTACCCCTTCTTTTGACTTCAGCAAGAACTGTGAAAACTCAGTATTTAAAAAGAAAAAAGTGGCCACTTCTTAGAAAGTCAAATGTGGAAACAGACAACTGACTTCTGGTATCTCTGGCTGAAAAAAATAGTGAAATGCTATCCCTGGAAATTTCTTTTTTGTCTTTGTATAGGTTTAACATCAGCTCTGTGAATATAAAACAAAAACCTACCTTTTCCCATGTGATGACTCTTTGCTTTGCCTTTTCCTTCAGAGAGGTGGGAGAAACTATTAAACCACTACCACTCTGCAAAAAAACATACATCAGTAATATAAATTATTGTTCATTACTCACTTAAGAAAACAAGAAGTCTGGAATCTGCATAGGGTGAATTATGATTTTAAATGCTGATGT
Source organism: Hemiprocne comata (assembly GCA_020745705.1). NCBI lineage: Eukaryota > Metazoa > Chordata > Aves > Apodiformes > Apodidae > Hemiprocne > Hemiprocne comata. Next base: position 149,674,781 of record CM036586.1, on the reverse strand, counting down.
TTTGACTTTTTGAAATTAGGATCTTAGTATTGAACCCTTCCAGCTATTTCTTACTACCTTTAGAAAAGAATAAGATGAAATTTTAAAGGCCTGTTAAAGGGACAACTTTCTGCATTGTGACATGCTGAAACCTAAGGAAAATACAGCAAACATTTTCAGGAGCAGCCAATGGCTGGGGAGAGGGGAATATGCTGTAGATGCCTCTGCACCAGTGAACCCTGTAGCAGGTCGTGTGCTTCTGGGCATAATTATGGTCTCCTCTTCAGAAAAGGAGAAGCGGGAGAACCACAAACCCACAACCGGTTGTCCGTCTAAGTCTCCTCAACGCAGCACCAACAAGTTTTGGGATCAATTTTGGCCAGATGGTGTCGAGCTGAAAGTAGGAAAGGGACCCAATCCAAAGCTCTGCACAGCCCCAGTGCCCATTCTTGAGGGGATAATTTCTTTGTCTGCAAGTGGTAGGTAAAGCTATGAGCCTCCTCCCAGCAAAACCAGGGACAAGCTGGCCCCACGGTCCCTGGTGGGAGCTGGGGTCTCCAGGGCAGGGATGGTGCTCCTCTTTGTTGTTTCGAACCCATAAGGATGGGGCTTCGCTCTGCATCCCAAACCCAGCTTCCCTCTTTGATTTCATCTCTAACCACACTGCTAGGTTTTTATTTTATTTTAAATCCTGGCTTCGTCTAGAATTGATTGGGCTGTGCTCAGCACTGGCTGTCTTGGTAGGTTTGAAATTCCTGGGAAACCTCGATACTGGCATTTTATAAACACAGTAAGCAAAGCATGCTAGAATATTAATGGGTGAGACACATTTTAAAGGGGCACCGTCACTTTGTAATTTTGTCTGTTAAAATATATCGTCTAGGAGCAGTTTGCAGCAAAGCCACAAGTGTTCTTCACAATTTAAAGCTTCTGTGTTTTAATTATTTCTTTTTTCTTCCACTGTGAAAGATCCCTGGAGACAATGGGGGCTGTGGCACTGAGGAGCAGGTTATCCTGACTGTGCAGGAAACACCATAAAAACCACAAAATGGACACAAAGAATGAAATACACCAGCACCCCCTCCCCCCACCCAGTTTCTCTAATTTCGGGTGTTTATAGTTGCTACATTACATCATTAGTGGGTAAAAAAAAACAAACAAAAAACAACCTAGATGGAAATGTGGTTCCTGAACTGACAGAGCCTCTTTAAATTTGCTTGAAGAACCATTTCAGGGGAGGATAAAAAAAAAAAAAAAGAAAAAAGAAAAAAAAAAGACATACTATGCTGCTCTGGATTTTATTTGTTTAAATGCAAATTTATGGAGCTGGCCACACACCAAAAATTGGAGTTTGGTACTGCAGTTGCTTTGGTGTATTTTTCAGCATTGTAATGGGCTACAGGGAGACAAAGGAGAATATGAATATATGGCAGTTGATATTTAGATTTGGGTGACATTTTTGCTTGTTGTAGCTGTCATTTTTAAAAATCCATTTTCCTTCTATCATCCTATTGAATCACAGCAGACGTTGATACAGAAAAGCTGGAATTATTTAATAACCAAAATTAGGAGTGGTTTTTGTATTATATTGCTCATTACCAACCACTCCACTGAGGAGGAATCCTGAAGTCCAGGCTAAACTCATCCATGGGGTAAAATAGGCTGTTGAAGAGTGAGATGATGGACAGACCTCTTCCTCACCTCCCAAAAAGTGTTTCTTTGCAAAGCAGTAGAGAGCAAACCCTTCCATAAGGCACTGAAAAGCAAGCTCAACCATGACATGACTATCACACCTTTTATGGTATTTTTTTCAGGAGCCTGCCCCCTGATTTTAGTCCAAAGGAGCTGCTTTTGGGAATTGTGTGTCCGGCTCCTGTGGTTGCCTGCTAAGGAAGAGGTATGCCTTTTGTCCCTCACCTGCAGATGGCTTGGAGGCTTTTACTTTTCCAAGGCGAGCACTTCCCAGCATTCAGAGAGTGCTTTTCATAGCATTAGTACTGAACCAAGTTACAAAAGACTATTAATCTAATACATTCCAAAATTCAAATATGTGTGATTAATAAGCATTATTATCTATAAATAAGGCTCTAATGATACTTTGGCAGTGTTGTAAACACAAGAATCAGAAGCAATTATTGTCATTATTGTTCTGCAAGTACTTTCCATGAATACCAAATGGGTATTACTGTCCAGCTCCTTGGCACACAGAAATCCTGTAAAGAAACAGTTGTCAGTCAGTCAGTAAGGCCTGGCCGGCTGCTGTTAACTACATTTGTCTAAAATGCGGTGTACCTAAAGACAAAGCCTGCAAGTTATTGAAAGCAAGATGACTGTTGATTTAAAAATTCTTTGTCTTCTGCAACCCCCCAAATGATGTTAAATAAAGCCTATGAGAAAGTTTTCACATCCTGTGAGATGAACTGTTTGTGTGATGGCTGTGATTAAAAATGGAAACGGATTCTCTGCCTTCTTTGTGTGAAACCCACAAAGGTGAGAATGTCCCAGCTGAAAGGTGGTGTGAAAATAATGACAAAGACCCCCCCCAGCCTTTAGAGGTAACCCATGGCTAGTTTCCAAGGGTGTGGGATGAAAGGGGCATTCATCCCTGTCACGTTTACCTCTCAAGTCCCATAGGCTAAAGTCCCATAGACTCGAGTCATGCTGGTGGCCGGGTCCCGCTTGCTGTGACACCCCCACTCTCCTTCCGTTGGCAGTCTCACCTCCCTCACTAACCCTCACCGCTTTAGACGGTGCCAGCCAACAGCAGCATTTTGTGGTGGGTGTCATGTTGTTCTTCAGATGCCAGGGTGTCATCGCGAGCGGGAACAGTGTGGGTCTGACTCTTCAAATCTGCAGAAAGAAAAAAAAAAACCAAAACCCAAACCCCAAACAGTAAGCTTTACTTTCCAAATGTGTTCAATTCTTCTTTCCTCTCCTTGATATTTGGGGCGTGCAGCACCCTATACCATGTGGTTTAACATTTTGTTCTCTATTTGTAGGTCAACATTTCCATGATTAAACTTCATCCTTTATTCAGCCTGTTCTGGCTAGGCTTTGCAGCACATGTGATATAAGCTGTTTTCACAGCTAGTAGGCCAAATCTTACTCTGGATAAGGGAGCCAAACATATGTGACTGAGTCAGACACTTAAATCAGCTCCCTGGTAAATGGGAGATAACTCCAGGTGCAGCGTTGAACACTGAGAACCAAAAAAGTGGGAAGGGTGGCCAACGTTCCTCTGTGTGGGAAAGGAGACGTTCTATGCACACAGACAGTGAAATCATAGCCCTGCCCATATTTCTCTCTCCCATGTTTGCCTGAGGATACGGAGCCCTCATCGTCACTGGGAACCTTTCCACTGACTTTGGTGGGCTCAGGATTAGGCTAGCCTGGGGCAGGCTCAGCCACAGCTGGGCATGGGATGGGCTTGGGCAAGAGCAGGTTGAGGTGGGAGGAAGCAAGGACCTTCTCAACACTGTCAATCTATGAGAACCCACCTCATACTCGAGGCATGCACAAGGTGGTTGTTGGGGGACATGGAGTGCCCAGCTTCCAGCACCACCTTTCTTCTATTCACCCTCTCTTTATCGCTCTTACGTGTCTGTCTCTCAAGAGGCTGGTGACTCTTCTTTTGCCTGGTGGGAGCTATCTGTTGGTCTAACATGGGGTTGGACTGCATGACCTCTCTTCATAAATCAGGGGGACAACAACTGGAATTGCTGGCTGCCGGGAGTGAGCGTTACCCAATGCAGTTGTCCTCGGTGCCGAGGACCGGCATGAAAGGACGCTCTTTCTGGCTGTGTGGCCTGCAGCTCTTCTCTTGTCCTTTGCCATTGCCTGGTAACTCTGGTAAGTAAAGGGAAACCTACAGGGCTTGGTAAGAGCAAATAGAAGAGCCAGGTGAGCAGGCAGGTGTCATATATGACCCAGAGCTGCTGTCAGTGCTGTGTGACATTCTTACTTTCACCAGGACTGGACTGGTCATGGCTGTTGGGCTGCTACACAGCAAGTACCAGGGCTGACTAGAGTGAATAGCAAAGGAGAGCTCCTGCAGAACCTCCGGGGAGGTGACATTGTCCTCAAATGGGCAAAACTGTACCCATAATGTTGCAGAGAGGACTCTGCTTCATCTGTGCTTTGGTGATGAACCATGTCACCACAAAACAGAGCTGGCAATGAAGAGGAATAGGCCTTCCAGAGCTCCAATTGGGCTGACTCCCTTAGCTAAAGGAAATTCTGGCAATGTAGACAGCAGGACTTCCAATGACTTTTTCTATTTATGTATTTATTTTTTTTATGGCATCCATCCTTTAGCTTTTGTTCGTTTGCTTTGATTTTTCAATAGCTTTTTTCATTTAGAAAGATCATCTACTGTCCAGAAAGAAATCTGCTTGCTAGGTCATCACTAGATAAGCTCAAATAATGAAAACTGTGGCTGTGCAAGCACTGCATTGCCCACTGTTTAGAAAGTCCTGTCCTGATAACACACAGGGGGGCACATAGGATGAAGGGGGTGCACTACTCCGAGGCTTTGAGGATCAGCACCATGGTTGGGCAAATCCCTGGGCACGCATATGGGCATCTGATTTACTTCCCTGCCATTGCATTGGGAAGAAAAGCCTGCTGGCTACAAGAAGAAAATACTGAGGACTTAATAGAACGCAGGTGACCTCAGTGCTTGTCATGTGGTTAGGGGATGCTGTCCTGGAGTGAGGCAGAGAATCAGATGATCTGGTCTGCTGTGTCTGTGGATGTGACATGGTGCAAGGCAGAGGGAGGATGAATTGCATGCTCCTGGAAAGCAACAGGAAGAGTCCCATGATTATGCTCCCACTGGTGTGAAAGTTAATCAAGAATACACTGGAATAAATCCATATGTGATTCAAAGACACATTGGTGTCAAATTAGTGGAAAGGAGAGGGGAATTCAGGCCAGTAAGATCTGCTGATAGGGTCAAGTGGCCTCCCTGTTACTGTGTCTGCCTTTTGGAACACAAACTGCATTTTGGATTAACTTTTAAAAGTGTAAGCCAAATTGTGATGCTTGCAGAAAGCAAGAAGAATGGAAAAAGGTGGGAAAGTCCTGTAATCAGGGTGTGAGAGGATCACATGGTACAGTGATGTGAAGTTGAGGAAAAACGAATTAAGCTTTTTCTCTTAAGTTTTTTAGACAAAGGAATTTAAGTCACCATTTTCCTATGCTTAAAATAACAGTCGCCCTCTTCCACAGTATAAAAGATCTCAGGATCACACAGGAATGAATTAAGACTGTGGTACCAGGCATAATTTCAAGTTAATGAAGAGACAGTGTATTTTGTATTATCTTGTCTCTTGTTTCTGATTGTCTTTTTTTGGGGTTGATATTACTGTAAGTAAATACATTTGTCTTTTGTTTCATTTTCCCCTTGTGACCTATTTCATTTAATTATAAGGAAATGTGTAATAGGAAATGAGTAGCATCACACTGGGCTCCATCCAAAGCCTGTGAAATCATCAGGAATCTTTCCTGGGCTTTTCACAAGCACCGGATCCAGCCCAGCGGAAAAGAGGGGCTATTTCCACCTTATCTGGAAGAATGTGTGCTGCCAGTGTAAAAATATTACAGTTCTCATTTTAAGATCTGGCCCAGATACTAGGGAAGGATTTTGCTACTGCATATGCTTCTCTGTGCCACACGTTTCACATCTGCGGCAGCACATTAAAGGATAAAGGTTCCTAAAACCTGAACTCCAAAGACACATATAAAAAGAAGGTACAAATTAAGGAAAAGATAAAAGATATTGATGGAAATACAGGAGAAGCTCTTTAACATGCATATTATTGACTCAATAGATTGTTACGGCTTCAGAGCTATTAGGGTCTGCTGTGTCAATGTGTACTTAGGGACTGTTTAATATGCAGATGGTTGACATGACAGACCGAAGCCATTACAGTCTATCATGTCAGGGGGGATACATGAATATGCACTTTGCCAACACTGTAAAAAGTCCCTTTAAAATACAGTTGCTGTGCATACTTAGCTGCTTTTTGAAATATTTTAATAGGTTTGGTTACTCGGATGCCCAGAGACTACAGAGTCTGAATTTATCAGCAACAATATTTATTTCCAAATTAAGCCATTTTCCGTGTGGAATGTGCAGTCAGGAGGACAGGGTGTAATCTCATATATGCAGCTCCTATCAAATCTTGTAAAATTAGCTGCTGCACTTGTGTGTGTGTAGAAGAGATCAGAATCTATCTGTTGGCATGTGTCTTTTTGAAGAATATAGTTTTGTCTTTTTGAGGGGTAAGGGAGAGCGTAGTCTCTTTTTTCACTGAAATAATCTTCAGTAGCAATTAAATATCTTACGCTACCTAAGAGATCAGTTATTACAAGATAAGCAGCATGACAGTTTGGAAAAACTGAGTAAGTCTTTGATTATTTACTAAGTTTTGATATCTGTTATTTGCCTCAAAATGCTAAAAAGTGAAGTATAAGATAGAAACATGAAAGGCTCATTTGATCATCATACGGAAAAGAATATGTAGTTTTGCTTTTATTTTCCTCAACAACTTATTTTTTATTAAAATAGCAAAGCCAAGTGTTGTGTTTAATAAGATATATTTTTTTTCATTTGAATATCAAATGGAAAAATACAATTAAAATATTTCTGCTTTTACATTAGTCCTAGGCTGTATTTCAGTGACGCATATATCTAAGAAGCTCAGCATACACATTTGGTGTATATTAGATGCTTCTAACAGATGCCCAGACCTCTTCCCCTGATTTTTAATGTTCTTTTTTATGGCAGCAATCCAGGGACATTTTAATTTGCAAGCCTGTGAACTTGGAAATAATACTTGTAGTGGGGCATTACATCTAGTCCATTCTCTCTAAGTTTATTGTCATGTGTCACCTAGCTGTGATTTTAGCTAATTTGCTGGACTGAGGTGCACTGTGCAACTCCAGCAGGAAATTCTCAGAGCAGAAGCATTTTGCCTGGTGAAAAACAGTAATCGTGCAACATGATAAAGGCCTTTCCTCTTATCTGTGAGACAGCTGAGGGGCAAACCTTGCAAAGGAGAAGTGCATTTTCAGGCAAATGTGATGGTTGATTTTTGGAAGGCTCCTTTTGCCTCCTGGTGCCAAAAGTGACCTGGGATGTGGTGGTGATGTTTGGGGCCGGTGCCAGGCAGCAGAACGTGTAGAGAGGACATTTTCCATAGTCTGTCACACCTGTGCTCCTGAGTCTTCTGTGGAATTTCTGCAGTGACACAGGAAAGCCAGAAAAAGCCTGGGGTAAAAAAGGGGTCCAGGAAAGCCCAGGAGGTGGCTGCTTCGTACAGCTGAATGAATTGACCCTCTGCTTCAGGGGAGGTCCCTAGGAGAGATACCTCTCCCGGTGCTGAGTTACCTGTGCAGCAAGGAAGGATCAAGCAGCAGGAGCCTGAGCCACAGGAAAAGATATAATTGGCTCAAAAGATGTGTGCGCTTTGCTTCCTCCCCAGCAATGGGAAAGTGGGTGTGTTCTTGTGGTTGCATCTTGGCAACAGGTGGTGACCATAGCCATGGCAACATCAGCCCCTGCACCCCTTCCCTCTCCATCTCTGGCTGGCTGTGGGGCACATCTGGGATGGCTGTGGGGCACATCTGGCTCACAAAGGCTCTGTCCTCCTCCTTCCCCAGGGCAGCCCTGGGAACTCCACATCCCTCTCTGTGCATCCCCATGCCAGGAAGCATCAGCTGAAACAGGCACGTAAGAGGGTGTGCTCTGGAGCACTGCATTACCTGGTGCTAATCAATAAAATGAAAATGTAGCTTTTTGACAGCACTTGTAATTTTGACTATTGCAATGGTGTGCCATTTCTTTGAATGCAGTGCACTTCTGTGCCCCATTAAAGCATGGCTGGCATTGCTTTCAACCACTCACAAATGCTGAGATGTTAAAAAATGTAACATTTACAAAAGATACATCTGGTGTATATTTACAAGGCTCAGGAGTCATTTAAATAGTGCCTGTACCATTACCATATTAGGAGAAAAGTTAGTCCCAGCCCCCATATGTGAAATCAGTAGTCAAATGCTTGCGGGTTGAAATTCCACTGATAGGATATAATATTTTTGGGTATTAAGTATGAACATACAATACTGGGTGTAATACCCAAATGAGATAAGTAGATACCCGCATAACGTGTGATAATTGCCTATATGCACCTGTTTCAAACTATGTGGTCAGAAGAGGATTATGGGTTTTGAAAGACAAATGCTTAATTTTCTTATTCAAGAAGAATCTTTGGCTTCTTATTGTGAGAGGTCATAATATTTTTCCTATACTTCAATGAGAATTGTAAGACCTATCTAGGAAATGAAGAAGACGATGTAGAACAGCTTCCTTTATATTACATAACATGTTGAGGACAAAAAAGTGTTTGTCTCCTCCTGCCAGTACAATACCACTTAAGCTACACTTGAAAACTATTTTTTAATTAATGTGATGGGTCATGTTTTCACCCCACGAAGGCAGAAAATTCAAGGTAAACCAGATACTCCCTTTCTCAGTCACACAAACATGAATTAAGCATGTAGCATCAGACTTAATTTCAATTTCTAGGACTGTAATTGAATCTAGCTCAATGTGAACTTTTTTCTTCTGCACCATCACATTGATATCTGGATGTTAGTGACATTATTTAAAGCAACAAATCAACCTATAGGACTATGTTCAGCTATACTTTATGCTGTTTGACAGTAAATGGAATAAAAAAAAATGTTATTTTTCTCTAGGGGCAGATTTGTTAAAGGGTTTTCATCTTTTGTCAAGATATTTAATCTCGGAATGTTTTAAAAAAAAAGCAGTTTCTACAAGTGCAGATTTCTATATGCACAGTTTGCTTGATTGCTAATTTGGAAGAACATGCTTAGGCTTAACACAGGCAAATGAGAGAGGAAAGATGAGTTTTTGCATATATCCTTTTGAGTCAAGTGTTAGACCTTGGACTCTAAGGGGAGCAGGAATCCACTTTTGGGGCTGAAGACTGTCATTCTGAATTGCCCCATACATCAGTCTTAGTTCATGCATACCAGTGAGACACAAATCCTAACAATGAGCTGTTGAGTGATGCTAGCAGAAATTAACGTTTCTGAAAGCTTCAGGGTTTTGGAGCAAGCAGCTGAAGCTGATTCTGCAGCACTCACCACTGCTGTCTAACCAAAGGAGGGTGAGATTTTGGCAAAATCCTCCCACGTAATGGACAATTTTGAACACACCTTTGTTTTGCAGTGTGCTGAATAAAGCTGATATGGGACTATAGAATTAAGCCAAAATGCCCAACCATGTTATTTCCTCAGAGGGGTTCACTACAGAACGACCTATCCAAAATTATTAACACTCTTAGTAATTATTATTATTAATTCCTGTTGGTAAGCCTGTCCCTTCATCATGGTAGTGATCATGTGCTGGGATGTCTGCTGTTTAGGACATCATACGCCTTTGGAAGTGGATGATTGTTTAATGGATAGATTGTTAAGATGGGCTGACCTATTGCCTTTTTCATGTTTTGCTTTGCTTCAGTTGCCTGGATTCTTGTGGCTTCTTAGCAGCTTTTCTGTTCCATCATGTCAGACTGGCAGCTGTGCCTCTGCACTCTGCCTGCCTGCCCACCGTGAGGTAGGTTTCAATTTCAGATGTGTGGCATTCCCTCCTCCCTCACTGTCCTCTCACTGCAGAACTGATTTTGCTTGCACCTCTGTTAAATGGCTTGACTTTTACCAGAACAACTGCATTCTCCCACGGGTCTTCTCAACCCAGGGCACTAGGTGTGCAAGGACAGAGGAGGGCACATTCCCACATGTCTCTAGGTGTGTGCCACGCATCACAGATCAGGCTGCTGCCTGACATCCTCTGGCTGAGTCTTCCACCCCACTCTCCTACCCCCAGCCAGTGGTCCTGCTCAGTACTGTGGCCATTTTCATTTGGATCTATTTCCCCCACACTGTGGAAGTGCTGCCCTTACTGTGGATTCCTTGCTTTTCTTAAGCTTAATTTCTCTGGCATGCAGACCTGCAAAGTACAGCATCTCAAATGAATAAATTCCATTTCACATTGGTCCACCTGGAAAATTGTCCTCAGAGGTTTCCCTCCCCTCCCCAACACTAGGAAAAACTGATTGCAAAATGGTTGACATTTGATAAACACAGTTTTCAAAAAGAAACAGACTTTTTTTACTGCCAAGATGTGTAATAGGTGTTTTTGAGAGGTTGTTAACTTCAACAGTATAGTCAAAAAGAGTGTTACACCCCACACTGCATCCTTCGTTAAGCAATTAAGATACTGATAGGCTTTTACATTTATTTACCTTGGTGGAAAGATATGTTTACTCAACTTGAGTACAAATCAACATGAGGAGGTGGAAGTTCAGAGTAAATTTGACTAATGATGTTGTGTTTTCATCCTTAAAAGAAAGAAAAAAACCTCCCTACTTTTGATGCTATTTTATCTTCATTGGAAGGGATCCGAAATGATCCCAACTGTCATGTGAGCCCTCATTTAAGTTCAGAACCTCTTTGATTGCAGCTGAACGTCTCTTTCCGTTGGCTCATACCTCCCCTCATATGAATACATTGTACAGCACTTCAGGTTGTTTATTGAACAGTTCTTTAACTGCTCCACTGTGGATGCTCTCACGATTCTATCTTTAATCAAAATACGGGCTATGGCCACCTTTGCCAGAGGACATGTTAATGTGTCCACATCTCTAATGTGAAGGAAAAATTTGATCTCAGTTTCTGAATAACTTCTAAAATGCAAACCTGACAGGTGTAATTCATATTTCTTCAGTGAACCTTAATTATTTCTCTATTTCTTTTAGGCCCACTCTGTTCTCCAGTCTTGTTATATGGATTTCTCTCTGTGCGAGTAATTCCTCAGCATCCTCTTGAATGGCATCTACTGCACGTGAGCATCCTCCACTGTCTCTAAGATACTTTTGTTGTTTTTCTCTTTTGAACATTTGTTTTTTTGAGATGACATTGATAGACATGAGGCCTAAGTCTGGAGATGTTCTGTGGGTAGAGCTCACATTTATTTCAGTATGTCGAGCAGTTTTAGGATCTGATCCATATTGAAGACTAGCACAGCGTAATGAGGCCCGGGCATATAAAACAATATGTATTCTAACACAGCTCACTCAAAACAAATATGTTCCCATCTCTTCAGCTGGTATAAACAATCTCCATTGTGTTCAGCACGGCTCTGCGCTGCCTTGCACATGGCAAAAGCTTGGCTGCCCAGTTCATGAAACAGCATCTTCCATCCTGCGATACAGTCCTAAAAGCTGCCATTAGGGCTGGTGTTAAGTCCCAAGTGCTTTATAGGGAGAACTTTTCTCCCTGCAGATGTAGTTCAAGGGGGTCCAGCTTCTGAGTCTGGTGCTCTTCAGTGATATAAAACTGACTCTGGATTGCAGGACAGTTTTGCAGAGTGGGAAAGCAGAGGATCTGTGTAATAATTGTAACAGGGTACCCTTGTGCTGACCCACAAAATCTTCTCCCCTGATATCTAAACTTCCTTGGGATAAAAGCAGCAGTCACATGAAAAATTTGTGATGACTTGAGGTGGAAACATTAGTAGGGAATAGTTTAAAACTCACATGCGAGGTGCATTGTGTGAAGCACAGGGAATTTGAACCCAGGTGTTCCTTCTGCTCCTGGACTCAGGCTTTCATGCTGTTCTGTGAAACCGTTACACTCTACTGTACCTTGTGCTGAAAGCAGAGTGAGCTGTTTCTGGGCTGAAACAATTTCATTGTTAGGCTAAGTGTTACACAGATGGCATTCTTAAATGTAAAACTCTTTTTACGATTCTTTGGATTTCATATTTATTTCATTAGATCATTATTTATGTTAAAGAGACACGATTAATATGAAACGTGCTCAGCTTGAAAGAAAATGTTGAGAGGAGTTTCAGGTATCTGATCCTCAATCCTTTAGTTTTTTGTGTTTCACGTTTTCCTATTTAAAATGTTTTTTTTTTGTCTCTAGGTGCTATGTGACAGATCCACACAAACAGCAGAGGGGAAGGAGCCTCACTTAACTGATTAGAGGAGAGAAGCAGTGAAAGGGAATATGCACAAAGCGCTGCCAAGTTCACAGAGCAAAGGGAAAGATAAAAAATAGAATAATTTCACCAATGTTTTTTTATTTAGAGTGATGTGATGTATTTCTTATAATAGCAGCAGGGAAACAATTTTCAGACAAAAAAAACGATTTCTTAATCACAGGTCTCTAATTCAAAATATATTTATTTAATAAACAGTAATTATGATAGCTGCAACTACTCATTCATATCAATAATTCATTCAGAAGTAAACCATATCAACATATTAGTATTTATTTTTTTAGTTTAATAGGCTGTGATTTAAAATAAGTGTAAATCATCATAATCATTCAGCTCCATAAGCTGGAAAAAGAAAAGTCACCTTAAACCAGATGCATATTGTGAAAAAAATAAGGGAAGACAAGTTCTAAAAAAACAGCATATGGGGGCAGATCTTAAGCTGGGGTTAAGATGCTCTGCTTTGTAGATGTCAACATAGTGAGGCTGAGTTACACCAGACAAGATTCTGATCAGTAATTTTGAAGAACTGGATGTTGTAGAGGGTTTTCCACCAAGTCATATACTGATTTATTTCTTTAAGAAAAGAGATAAATATGATTTCTTCCAGATTTAGTCAGGAAAAGGCAATAAATGGGATAAAGAAAAACTGAGGATTTTATGTGTGGAAACAATAGTGTCTTTGCCTGAGTGGTAGGTTGGCTCTGCATGTGTACGTGCTTGTGTGTGTGGAGCTGTATTTATTTTTTCCTGTCACTAGTTACTTAGCCAAATCCTCTCCTAACTTGTATCCTGAACTACCCACCTTGTTCTGTCAGCTGACAGCTCTTTTTAAGCTCCCTAACCCATCACACTCCCACAGCAAGCTCTGTTGAAAATCTTTCTCTGTGTCCCCTGTCTGGCATCCAGGGAGCAGCGTTTAGAGGCTGCAGAGCATGGCTGCACTTGTTAGCAAAACCTCTTTTTTTTTTGCTTTAAGCACAGGGAAAAAGGGATGAAGGGCTCGAGCTCTGGTCAGCACATACTACTGCTGCTAGAGCATCTGAAGCACTTGGTGCAGATCTCATCTTGCAGCTTTTTCTGTTGCTTTTCCTTTCAGTAGATGAGGCCAGAGCCTGTGATGGGGAGTGGGCTGTCACTGCACTGTGCGTTCTGCTCCCATGTCCGAGCCAGCGCCGATGGCACACCCTTCGGGCCTTGCCACAGCCATAGGGCCCTCTTGTCCTCCGATGAGCTCAGCAAAGCCCTTTTCCTCCCTCAGACAGAGTGCCCTGTGTTCTGGCTGGGAAAATAAAACCCCCACCCCTTCTTTCCCTGAACTCTGGCAGCGATGCTTTCAGGGGATGTCTCGGGGTGGTGGCTGCAGCCACAGTGCTGTGAGCACAGTGTGGGTTAACCCTGCAAAAACGTATTTGCATAGCTTTACAGGTGAGTTTTGCCACCTGTGCAGTTCTCGTGTTGCTCTTCCAAGGGTGCCAGTGCTGTCCCAGTGGTGACGTGTAGCCTGAGATACACGAGTACGTACGGCCACAGGACATGCAAGTACCTGACTTTTGGCTTTTCCAGTCAGTACCACGACTTACGCTGTTAACATTCTTCCTATGGCTTCTAAGGAGAAAAGTGCGTCATGTTTACTTTTCCCTACCCTAATAGAAAGGAGCCATGCTTTTTCCACAAGTTATTGCATTATTCCTCTTGCTGGTGTGGCTCTGATTTAGTGCTGGATGAAGCTCAAAAGGAGGATTAGTGTAGATATACTCCCATATGCTTGGATGAATTTCTGAACTCTGTCTGTACCATCCTCATTGCTTTTGATGGAAAATGCTGGGCTATAAACCTGATGAGAACAGGCTTCCATGCAAGATGTTTAGTATTTCCTGCTTCCATTTGGGCCAGGAGTATGGCACATCCAGCCCCTTTTGGCCCTGCAGCTCTTGGTCACGGGCTTGCCTGAAATTCAGAAAATCACAGCAGCAGAAAATGAATAGAAGAATAAAAGGAAGTTTATTTTTTTTTCCCCACTTTAATAAAGGCTAGATTAGGGTTTAGTTCCGGCTTTGGCTGAAACTTTGCTGGGGGATGGGCACAGGTGGAATGTTTTTATTTTAATGGAATTGGTTCATCCATCTTTTAGATGATCGCACTGGATTGCAAGTCCATTTTTATGGTCCTGAATAAAAAAACCTGTGGTGCACCTTCTGGGAAAATGAAGATTGGCTGTAAAACCCCGACTGTATTGTATTGAAGCAAATTGGCAGCACAAGAAGAGAGAAAGAACAGAAAGAAGGAGGGAGGGGAGGCTTTCCCAAAGATATGCTGCTACAGTGAGTCATGCTACTCCTTGGTGTCACACACGGGGGCTTCATATACCTAGTATCTGGTCATTTTTCTAGCTGGTAATAAAATTGTTAAATAGTCAAACACCAAGCCACATAGAACTTGATTCTAAAACCACTGCTCTACTGTAATTTGGGGGCTTTCTTCTTCAGTTTTTATTTTCTTTAAAGATTTTCCTGATAGTACCGTAATCAGTCGATCATTTTTGCAGATTCTCCTCTCTGTTACAAGGGTTTCTGTGTTTATGAATGAAAGGCTGTGTTTTCTCAACCAAATCCTCAACTCCTTGGTCTATTAGTAAACTAATGTTAACTTACAAGATTTGACTGAAACCTCCAGCTCTGCCAGCTGGATGCTTGAGGAGTTCAAGCTGCCTAGGTAAAGAAACACCTTTTTCACATGCTCCAGCCTGGCTCCCGCCTTGCCCCACAAGTTTCTATTAGGACAAAGGCTGACATTGTCTGCAAGGAGCAACTCAGATTACGACCCCTTCCAGCTGCGTTGCCCCTGACCCTGCTCCTGCCCCGGGCTGCCCACGCTCTGCCCTCCCCACATGCACAGAGGCTTCAGCTGCAGCCTGCTGGTGTTGAGTCTGGTCTTGAGGGTGGCCTTGGATGCGTTTTAAAAGGCAGTGCAGATGCTCTGCGGGGGTAACATGGAATGATTATTTTAGGGCAGACTTTTCCCCTAAAAAAAAAAAAAAAAGTTCTACATGCGAGCAGTTTGATCTCCACACAAAGGATTTATATAAGAACTCACTTCTCCCTGTTGGTTACAAAAAAATAAAAGCCTGCTGGTGGGATTTAGGGAAGTGTGCAGGCTACAGAATAGCAGCAGACAAAAGGGAGTTTTTCTTCTAAGAACGTCTGCACAGCTGGAGCTCTGGCAGGGCTGTGGTTAGAAAGCCTAGGTGTTGCCTGGCCGGGGCAAGGGACAATGTCCCTTCAGCAATGTCATGACATGCAAATTTGGCCAGGCGTTCTTAGAGCTGCTCCCGGCCCTGTCCCCTGCTGTGTACACACAGTTGTATATGCATTATTTTGCCATGTGCCTGTTTTTGGGAATCTGCCATTCTGGAGGTAAGTTGTAAAGGATCTGAGGTGGGGAAAGAAACTGGCTTCTTTACATTTTAAAGTAGATGTAAAACAGACATGGCGGCAGTGGCTCTAGACCTGCACAAACCCAACATCCCATCTCCTAGATGTCCTGCAAAATGTGCCCATAGCTCAGGGTGGAGAGACTTACCAACAAATCTGCTAGAGAAAAGTCCAGGTAGCCTAACAAGGACCCAGGAGGATAGGTGCCTCCACCCCCAAAAGTCTTTCTAAGGTCAGGTCACCACCTACGAGTGCAGCACTGGCCAGCTGTCCAGCCTTCATTGTGGCATGAAGGATAAGTGCGCATGAGTCTGAAGGAGCTCAGTTTTTTGTCTGTCTTGGACTGGCCCCATTCAGCCATTTCTGTCCTCCCAGGGGAGTGAGACCCAAATCCAACGACACATCCTAACAGTGCAACCCTTGAGCTTGCCTTTAATACAGCATGATGCTTAAAATTGAATATAAACAGGGATGAGTCTTTAGATCTTCCTCAAAACTCAGTGTAACTTTGAGGTTGTCAGACAGTACTGAAGTAAGAGATCTGGAGTAGGAAAATTAGTGAACACAAAAGTCATGATATTTACTCAGTTTATGCATTTTCTCCCTTTTTTTCCCCCGTAAAACCTGCATAACTGGCGTGTAATTGTTTTGCTAAGTGAGCCTTGAAAGCAAAAGTCTTGATAGCTGTCACATATCTTCTTTGTAGTACAGTGTGTTGTCCTTAGAAGCTAATCAGTAGAACTTGCTCAGAAGAACTTAATCAGCAGAACTGAGCACATTGTCAGAGCTTAACAAATAATAAATTATAATAATAACAACAGCAGTTCCTTTTGGCACAACCTATCAAACTTTTGCTTTATTTCCCAGAGTGCTGTACTTGCCTCTAGTTAGGATTTAATACTTACTACAGCTCTGTTTACTGTGGTTGAGAGGACTGGTGGTATGACCTAACAGTGTGGAAGTAATTATCAAAATGAAATTTTGACAAACATCAGAAAAAAATTCTTGAACTATTCTTTTTCACTTACCAGTGTTGCTTAAGAGACTTAAAAATTGAATTAAATAATAGATTTGATCTGTTCAATTGTTAAAATGCAAAATGCCATGCTTACAAGTTAATAGAATCACATTTGAATTTCCTGATAGTCTCTTTTTTAAAAGACAGACTCATTAGGCTTTCCTTACAGAAAGGTGAATGTATCCAGAAGTACACCTATTATTATTTTTATTATAAGGAGGTTAGATAACTCAAAGAGTTGTTAACATATCTGGGACTATCACTTCTTTGTCTCCATTGTAACTTGGCCTAGGCTGGGAGTTACTGACAATCACTTCATTTTCTGATTGTTTGGCAGTTTATATGCAATTAGTTGGTGGATTTTATTCACTTCCAACATGACGTATATCCACATTATAAAGAAAACCACCGGGTCAGCTCTAAGCTGCCACTAATTGTCACAGGCTTAAATGGAACCATGTCAATTTATCCCAGTTGAGGATCTGACCAATGATCACAACTGGCATTAATTAGCAGATGTGTTATCAGACTCCATGGAGATGTCCCGGGTTGAGTGACAACAGAGGCACTCAGCTGCCACAGCCCGTGGAGCAGTGCCAGTTTGGCAGCTGACAGTGCAGCGCCTGATGCTGGCAGGTGAAAAGTCCAGGTCACCCCTGATGGAGGCATGGTGGTAGCTTCTGCTGCCAGTCCCCATGCAGAAGGAGTCCAAGAGTACAGGGTGGCCAGTTGTATTAAAACAAGCAACACAGAAAGGGATGGCAGGGAGGGAAGAGAGGGAGAACACTACAGCTCTGAACTGACTCATCCCTGGATCTGGGTATGCACGAGAGATTGTGATGATAGCACAAAGTGAAAGTCACCAGCAAATGTCTTGGGGCTCTCGGTTTCTGGGTGCACCATCTGAGCTGACCCTGTGATACCAGCTGTACGTGTGTGACAGAAGGGTGGGAGAGACACCTCTAAAAAGAAGGGATTCTAAAAAACAGCAGGATTTCTCAGTGGCAGCTACTGACTCCTGCAGAGCTATTATGGCTGTAAACTAGGGTTTTGACCATGACCAGAGAAGTGTCTTGAGCAGGGCATGTGTGTGAATGAAGAGCAGGAACGTGACAAATTTAAGAGGCTACAGCTTTACCAGGAGAAAGGAAGAACATACCATCCTGCCTTTGCATTTATCTAGGTGCAGTGTATGTTAAAGCCAAACCAACAGCCTGTGCAGATACTCCTTGCTCAATAGCAGTCACTCAGTCTCCTTTCTCATACCTACCTGCCACCAAGGGATGTTGGAAAGGTACCAGCTGCCAAGTTAATGGTGTGGGACTTTTGTAAAGATTTCTGGTCTCTCAGCTTTCACAGGACTCCTTCTCTGAATTGCCATCTCTGGATCTGAAGCCAGAAAAGGAGATGATTGAGATCCATTGCATATAGATGTCCAAGTCCAGGATCCAGATCCATGCCTCCTCTAAATTAATCACATGCATTTTTGCTAATGAAGTTCTTAAGACATTAAAAATCCTTCAAAAATCACTTCTAAGACAGTGACCAGCTCAGCTGTGCTGAACTTCTTGGCTGCTAATCCTGACTAGCCTCCTCAAACTATGCATTGCTTTGCCCCCATGTCTACAAAGAGCGACCTGGCAAAGGCTGTGAAACATGAGCTTGGGACTGAGCAGTACACAAAGGGCAGAAGCTGCATTCACTGTCATTCAGAGTAAATACCTTCAAAGCCCAGATGAGCTTCAGGGGGGTTCAAGCCCTTATCTCTCATCTGCAAAGAGAGCAGGAACCTTAGCTAGGAAGCTACAGGCTAAATATTCATGGGGGGAGGATATTTCCATACTTCCTGCAGAAGTGGTGCTGATACGCATAAGGTTCTTTGGGAGGAGTTGAAGGCAATAAGGCAGAGAATAAGGCACCGTCTCCAGGCCTCCTCTGCTGATTTAGCTTGCTCTACACTTAAATGTTTTGGATTGGCACAATACAGAGGATCTTTTTCAGTATACTCATTGCTGTGTAAGGTGTTTCTAAAATATTGGCTTCACAGCCTGGGGAAAATACAGTGATTTTTCAGAAAAATCAGTAGAACATATCCTCAAAGGATATACAGATGAGATGATTATTAGAGTTTTAATTAAAATAGCAGGTAAAATAAGTATTATGGTGTGTTATTATTTCTAAGATAACAACAGAATAAAGGTGCCCATTTCTTTCTTGAGTGCAATTTTCTAAATGAAAAAGTAAACATTAATATCTTCAGAGATCTTACTGATCTTGTATGATAATTTAGAAAAATATCTCTATTAAGGATAGTTATACATGCTTTTTGTTGGAAATGCAATCACAGGATACGCACATAGCTGCAATCTGTAGACAGATTAAGTAAATTAAATCACTCAATGTCTTTTTTCAATAGCTCTAAAGTTAAAAGTAATTTGCAAAGAAAATACTCAGTTTCAATTGGTTTGTAATATCTGTTAATGATCTTTGGAAAAATTTCTGATAACATACAGGAATTCCCTCAGGGACAGGGTTGTGAGTAAGTGGGTTTTTTTAAGTTTGAGATGTCATTAGCTAGTGATTTCTTTGAAGTAAAAAGCTGTTATGGAATAAATTGCAGAGGTATACAAGCGAACAGGACAATCATTTAAATGAATAATATACATTTTTTCCATGGTGCTTTCTGCCCCTCAAATAAATAATTTACAATCTATCTTGCCATTACAAACATACTGGAATCACACCTGTGCGTGGGTTTTGTCCTTGCTTTATGTATATGCCCTGTCTTTATACAAAAGTACGGATTGCTGGTGTAAAACCTCTAGCTGAAGGAGCTGATTTGCTTTTTTAAACTTTTTTTCTCTTATTTTTTTTTCCCCCCGTAGAGAGCTTTTCCAACCCACAAGGCTGAAAAGACTTCCCATAACTGAAATGACTCCTGAACAGCTCTTCCCTAGAAGACATCCTCCCTAATTTCTTGTGGGGCCTATAAAATGACTGAGGTTGTAGGTAAGTGCAATCATAGAAAAAAGGACCTCTATTCTCTTGTTATCTTGTTAGTGTTAACATCTGTTTAACAGTTCAGAAATGAACCAGATATCCATCATGCATTACCAAAATAAAGTAACACTTTTCAGGAAAAATGAGATCTCCTGGCCTTTGCCCCCATCCGAGGCTATCTGAAGTAGAAAAGAGCACCAGAGGCGCCACAGCCTACACCTGCCCATGGGGAGCACTGTCCTACTTCTGAGGTTGAGCTGTACAATTCAGTCATGGGCAGCTGACCTTATGTCTCCATGGGCTCCTGTGGATGAATCTGGATTTAGTCAGGAACTGGAGACACTATGAAAGGATGCTTGTCTGGGTGATGTGACACTAGGATTTCAGGATGTGCTGTCACATAGATCAAAATATAAGGCTAGTTGCAGCCACTGAGCCTTTGGTTTCCTCACCTTCCTCCAAACCTCTTTTGCCCAAGGCGTTATTGAGCTTTGTCTGCTTTATCCTGATCTACAGACAGAGCTATAAGACATCATGCTAGCATGAATATGCTGCCCCCAGAATTCCAACACAGCTGTGGAGGAGAAAGGAGGTATCCAGCTCTAGTAAGAGAATTGGACAGCCACAAGTTTGAAAAGTGTCCTAGTCTTTCCTGGTCCTCTGCTTGCCCGGTGCAGGAGTCCATACATACCTTGGTAATCCATCAGTAGGTCAGAGAGCCCCTCACTTCCCATATGTAGATGTTCAGTGATGCTCTGCTGTTACTCTGAGTGTAGAGGGAGTTCCTTCTAGCTGCTCCTTAGGAGTCACTGGCATTGGTCAGACCCCAGGTACTTTGATTATAATGGTGGCCAATACCAGCCAACATGGAAGAAGACTCTTCCTCTTCACTATATGTTTAACAGTGTAACGATTTACCATGGACAAAGATGCCTTCATAATCCTGCCTATTGACTAGCATATGTTGAGAACTACTGAGATGATTAGGCATTATTGCATAATACCAGCTAGTAAAACTCTCACAGATTTTTTTAAGGCTAGGAGCAACCATTACTATAATCTAATCTGATCTTCTGTATAATACATGGTACTGAATTTAACCCAATCTGAACTTTGTGTGAAGATTTGCTTTTATGTCTAAAAACACTTCCTCATTTACAAATACGATGTTGTTTCTCTCAGTACTATCTGTTCCATTAATTAACTGTACATTGTATGGAAAAACAATACCTCTTATCCATTTGAAATTTGATACTCTTCGTTTCACCTTGCAGGATAGGAAAGATTTTTTTTTTTTTTTCCTTTGCTGCTAATTAGTTTGGAAGATCATGAGGATGAAATGTTATTTATATTATAATCAAGCTTAAGTAGAGCTCTGACGAAGCCTGGGGATGCCACTGCACAAACTGAGGGAGACTGTGTGAGTCCTTCGGGGCTGAGACTATTTGAATAGACAAATGGCACTTTTTGAGGAAACTGAGCTATTTAACTGAAAAGATTAGCAGGAAAATCAATGGATTTACCTCTGAATCACTCATGCTTTTCTGAAAAACACATCCAAAGTTTGAAAGAAAGGTATGGAAAAGAGAAGTTTCTAAAACATACAAAAAAAAGGGTTTGGGTTGTAGTCAGCAAAGGAATAAAAGATGTTGCTAATATGTGTCCTGTGTCCTGTCCACTGTTCATAGGTCACATTGGCCTCTAGTGGCTGAAAGTCCTCTAAGACAACAGGGTACACTGAGGAAAATATCTGCAATGTCTGCTTCATGCAAGGGCCCCAAGCCTTCCAAAACTTCTAGGGTCCAAGGACATCTTCTAGATTATCTCAGGCAACATTGCTTGTTCAAAGTATATGCAGAGGGTTCATGTATGATTTGCAGTCCCATGAGAGCGAATCTTCTCTGAGAGACAAGTTCATGCTTGTGTTCTTTGTCTCTTCTCAAGAAATTTCCCATCCTTTTGACTTTAATCATTTTATTGCCTTTCTCTGGACTTGTTCTATTTCTACTTTCTTTTTTCAGGGATGAGGTGACCAAATTTGAAGACAGTATTCAAAGTGAGGTTGTGTCACTGATTTATATAATAGCATTATAATATTTTCCACATTATTCTCTAAAACTCTTTTCTTCATACAAACCCCATAAGATTCTTTTTAATTCTTTGAACTACAGTGCCTTTTAACATCTGTAGTTTACTCTGATCAGATTTTGACAAAGGAATAAAGGGCTCCATTTTTCACATAGAATTTTATTTATTGTTTGAACTTTAGAGGAGAAATTGGTTAACTTAACAATTTAAAATTCTTGGCAATGTAGACCATTGGGCAAGGATTTCATTGTCAGCTCTTCTATACTTTCTGTAGAAATGTGCGGGACTGAAAGTTGGTGTACAAGGTCTTGGCTCAACAGACTTTTGTTTCATAAACACAGCAAAAGACTTAATCTAGAGCTGCCAGCATCCCCAAAGGTGTCAGAAATGTCATTCACTTGTACCCCCTTCCTGATGAAACATGCTGGGGCCATGCGTCTACATGCCACTCAACTGGGACCATGCTCATGTGCCAGCGGTACCCGAGTTCTGCAGTCTCTTTCTTGCTGTACTGTACACCTCCACACCAGGTCAGGGGAAGATCTCTTTGAAAATGAGATGCTTGATGACTGCAGAGAGTGAGGATCTTGCTCTTCTGTCACAGCTGGGCATTATGCCTTCATCAGGGTATTAGAAAAGGCTCAGGGAAAACAGTTACATCTATTCTATTGCTTAAGACACTTCCTGCAGCTACTCCCTTTCCTTAGAGTTACCAATCCAAGTGCTGACCCTGCCTGACCCTGCTTTTCTTGTAAAAGCTGACAAGATCACAGCCTGGAGCAGTATAGCCACAGGCTCAATACTGGCTACCAAAATGTCTGTTTAGTATTTTCAAGAAATGCTGCTCTGAAGATTTACAATGCCAGCTGCCAGCAATGGACACCAACACACTGCCCTGCCCCTGAACATTCAGCCCCACTTATATAGAAATTTGTGCCTTTCAAGGGACCAACACTGAGCTGCCACAAAACAGTGATTCCCTACCTGCAAGTGAGCTGAATTTAAGCATCATATGATTATATACACTCAGATAATGGGAAAAAGTATTTGAAAACTACAGTCTTGTGATCAGAATTAATTATTAGCTTCTTTCATCAGTTGCATTACTGTTTTAGCAACAGGCAGAACTCTGCCATTTCTCTGTAAGATATTTTTTTTTTTAGTTTAGCATAGAAAATTGTCTTAACTCATCTGTAACCAAAGCAGTTCTTAATCAGAAGTTATTTTTAGATGAACTGTAAGTTTCCTCCCTTGCAAATATTGTAGCTTCACTTCATGAAAGCAAACGCACATTTTCCTGAATATCTCTAAGGATAAACACAGGTTTAAATACCCAAGAAATATTAAAGGTTTAGTTGTACACACATTCATACACAATATACATTAATACTCTTACAGAGTGCTATGTTTTGTGTGTCTTGTTTTTTTTTTTTTTTCCTTTTCTTTTTAGAACAGCAAAGATATGGAAAAGACATTGAGGTCCTATTGCTCCTGTCAGAAACTTCTGCTGGCTACAACACGAGTTGGATTGGGCCCAGAGAAACCAAATACACACAAGTAACAATGAGCTGGCCATACAAGCAAGGAAAATCACAGATAACAGGTGCACACAAATTATCAATGTACCTTTTAGGTCATCCAGTACAGCGCCCTGACACCATGAGATGGTTTCCTGTGGCATATTTTTGATTGTTTTGTGTGCCTAGATTAAATGTCCTAAGTGATGCCATGTTCCTACAGAGAGACTGTGCTGCCTAGAATATCTTTTTGTCAAAATTTTTTTTCTCTTCTTAACGTAATCATATTTCTACTAGTTATGCTAGTTTTGCCCTTTTACAAACCTCCTTCTTTTCCTTCCGTGATGCTATTTTCCTCCTCTATCTTTTAACTAGTGTGATGTTGTGTTTAGTTAGCATTAAGCCAACCCATAGCAATTTAGGTCATTTAATCTTAGTGTCCTGGTTATTCTTCCTCTCTTCTTGTCACACTCCTACCTGTCAGTATCTTTTTTAGTTATGAAATTTTAAAGATGTGATTCGCTTCTCTCAACTACTGACAGATCTCATTTAAAGCTGAGCACCCTCCATGTCTACTTGCTGAAAAACCCTTCTGATGTCCCCAGGGGAAAGCTGCTGGCGCTCTGGACAGACACACAGGTAGAGTATCCTGCTCAAATCCTGGTGCCATTTATTCTATTGTCCAACAAAAACCTATTCAAACTGTTAACTTAGTAGTTAAAAAAACCGAGTACATGTAATTATGGATTTATTTTATTTTTCACAATGATAGGAGATAGAGTAGCACATATAAAAAGATCCTTGTTGCTGTTGTTGAGGTTGTCTAACTCTCAGTCAGGGACATCACAGTCCAAAATTACGGAAGACATAATTTTCCATAACTATCAGAGTGTTAGGAGAGTACATTGTAGGAAGTAATTATATACATAGTCACAAGCCTAGCTGTTCACTTCAGGCAATAAATTCTGATCAACAAACAACACTCCTTTAGTGCTAAATGAGATCTTGGTTGTAATTGAATGTCTTTACTTCTGTGTTCTGTTGGATTGGAGGAATATCATTTTAATCTACTCTCTTTAAATTTTCATTAAGGAATGTTTCAGCTACCTGCAGCCTCATCTGATAATGTTTAATGATATCAGCTAGCTCTGTCTTCCATGCACCAGCAGGGGCTTCTTTAAATTGGTCAACTGTATGCAACATTGTTTTCAAGTGTAATGTACTTGGAATCAACCTTTTAATATAATGGCATCTCTAAAGACAGTTTATATAGATAGTGCACACAGACTTGCATGCATTCATATATAAATGTGTGTGTGCATATAAATGTATGTGTAAATGCACACATATATACAGAAACGCTGATCCTATTCACCTTCTTGAAACCATTTCAGCTCATGTTAACATAAATGTGCTGTTAAATTGGCAGTGTTATACATTTTTGTTGGAGTTTACTTCTATAACATGAAATCAGAAAGATAAGCTGTGAAACTCATGCAGCTGATGACATAATGCTAGGATCTCATGATGCTGAATCGCATATTTCTTGGAGTGTGGATTGGATGTTCCTTGCTGAAATAATTATACTGCCTATTGCACTATATGTTTCCTTGCTTTCATGTGGGCACTGAGATGTCCAAACCATTAAATGTATATAGTATAATGAGTCCTGTGTTCCTTATTTACTCTAAAGAAGGCAGTAACTTTCCACGGTTGTTTTATTGTATAATAAAGCCAGCTACTCTTAAGGATCTGTGATGAACACAGCAATAATCTGTGACAGTATGCATATTTACATTTAATAATGCTGTCCAAATGTACATATGTGCATATAAATATGCATATATGTATATACAAACACACGTAGAGAGACATATACACAAATTAAATTGAACCAATTAGAATATGACATAAATAGATTCAAAGCTTACCTGTTGTGGCTGCGTGAAGGGATAATTTGAGCTACAAAGGCATGCAAGAAAACATAGCTCAATACACTCCATTGGCTCATTCCCATGATGCTCAACAGCGACAGGCTGTATGCTAAGATGGGGTACCAGCAGACATTCGTAATGACAGCTGGTTCCAAACAGAGCTTTCAAAATAGTGCAAAACCCCTAACTTCCTTCCAGATCTTGGTGTTTGCCAGCACTTCACTCAGGCTGGCTCTTAAGGTCAGATGTTCAGATAAAAGTTATTTGGAAAGAATCTGGTTCTTTATGCTTCAACAGTATATATATATATTCAACATACAGGCCCTTTGTTGCCCATGAACTTGCATTTGAGCTCACATAAGCTTTTACTTGGCTACTATCTGTAAAAATGATGGATTTTTCTTCCTGACAGTGTGCCCTATTTGCCTGAGATTGTCCCCTATAGTTTTCTCCAATCTCTTGTGGGCTACAGAAACAGATATCCAGACAGTAGCTGTTCCTTTTTACTGGCACAAAAAAATCTCTCAGCCTCTCTGTTGAGAAATGGAGGAAAAGTGGCTTCCCTTTAACATCACCCATGTCACACCCACTGTGCTCAGTCAACTAGGAGAACAGCAAAAAAATTACTTCAGTTTTCCCATGTGACTTTTCCTGGTGGATGCATGTAGAATCTGGAAATAAACACATTCATCCTTTGGAAGGCAATGCAAACAGGGTTTATCTATTTGCATTTGAACTCAGTGAAAACTAACCAGACACAGAAAGCAAGCCTGAAGACAGGAGTATAAGTAAAGCTAAATTTCACTTAAGCTAAATTCAAGTGAAATGTGCCATGTTGTTATAATCACTACACAGAACACACACTCATTAACTGTTATGCTGTGCTGGTGAAATAGTTAAGTATTACATATGGGGCAAGTAGAGGAGCTTACCCTGGGGCATGATTGACTTTGCTGAAAAACAAATATGTGGGGAGCATGCCATGAACAACCTTGTGAAAATGAGACTGGTGAACCGATTTGGTCTTAGAAATGACTTTTCAAGGTGGTTAGAAAAATATTTTAAATCTATGATAAATTTTAGTTGTAGCACTGGACTACTAAGTGTGTTCAAAAGCAATTTTTCATTTACCTGGGGACCCCAAGCGCTAAGCATCAGACCTTCAGGGGAATTCAGACAGATAAAAGTGCTGCCGTTTGGGGATATTCAGAACTTCTCGTTCTGGGTACTTCACTCCAAATGAAATCAAGGAGACCTAGTCATCAGGGCGCTTCAGAAAAGCAGTGAGTGGGTGCCTATCAGTTCACTGGGGAGCTTTACTAATTTCAGGAGCATTGACCCTGCTTCTTGGTAGCTGCCGAGGGGAACTGGATGAGTCTATGCTCATTTCTGGAGGAGGCATGGCTCTCTCATAAACCATAAGCTTGTGCAAGGCTGCTTCCCTGTGGCAAGCTTCCTTGGCTTACTGACACCAGTCCTGCTAGCTGCAGCATGGTACATATGAGCAGTGTTGGCCATGCACTCTGGCTGGCGATGCTCCTGTTTGCCACCAGCCTTCCCTCCTGGATCAGGGCCGCTACCGATTGCTGAGGGGTGGCCAGGAGCAGCTCCCTCTGGTGAACCTCTTTTGTGCTTTTATCTCCCTCTTCTTGGCAAGTAGCTGCCACTGGCTCCTGGCCATGGCCCTCTCACCCTCCCCAGTGCCCAGCTTGCATGCTCAGCCAGTGCCTACATCACTTCCAGCAGCTGGCCCTACTTTTCCTTCACAGCTGGCTGCTGCCCCCTACTGTGGTAATTATTATTTATGATGGATATTCATTGTACATTATGTGTCCAGAGTCCAGTACTGTCTGCACCACTACCAGGGTCCCACTGTGTGGGCAGAAGCACACAGCAATACACCGTTGTTCCCCATCGTTATTCACTCAACTCTCCTGCAGAGAGACTGAGGAGGAAGGAGTGAAGGTGGCTGTTGGCACCTTTTAGCACTGTCTGATGTGACACATACTCTCTGTCCTGTGTTACATGACTCCAGCAACAGCACAGCTGAGTGTAGAACTGCTTTTTCTCCACCTTACTATCAATAGCAGGTCTCTCACTATTTCTGCTATCTAGCAGGAAACACCTGAGGTGTTTTCCAAGAGTCGTGGTCACTGCTCAGTCACAGCTTAACTCCCCATTGCTGTGAATGCAGATATTGCTTGATTTTCAGTTGCTGTCGAGAAGTAATGCCCTTGGATCACAGCATGGCTATGTGGGGCATCATTTTCTATCTTGTTTCTCTCCCCCCCATTCTTCCCTGGGATTCTCTGTTCAGCTGGTTCCTTTGTGCATGAGTCCTTCTCCTCTTTGCACTTAATTCTTCCTCCTCTCACTTAACTCTTCCTCCTCACTCTGTCCCTCTGCAGACACCACCCTCCATTAAAAACAGGGGAACTTTAACTCCCACAACTTAATGCACAGCCAAAAGCACCTGGAGGAAGAAGCAGCCTCTGTACATTTTGAAAAATACAGAATCTTAAACATATTTCACACATATATGTACATGTGTGAGAGGCAGGTTCTCAGCCATGGTGGTTACAGTTATCTCTCTTCAAGAAGATGGAGTAATGCTGCTCCGTGACAGCTGAGGATCTGTCCCAGTATGTAAATGTAAATATCTATTTTTACAAGGCCTCCTACAGTTTGCTTAAAAAAAAAGCATTCTTTTTAGACACAGAAAGCATACAAGCTAGTCAGAAATGTCCCACTTTCTATATTTTGTCTAATTTCTACCTCTGACTTCCTTTGAAAGCTTTCAAATTATAATGAATTCAAAACAGACAGAGTGAATTAAAAACTGAAGCAGCTTTGCCTTCAGTGCACTGGGCCTGCAGGAACTGAAAAAAAAACCAAAACACAACAGGAGAAAAACTGAAAGAGTCAGGAACAATCTCTTCAGTATCTTCAGTATCATGAAACCAAGTAAATCCAGGATTGTAAGTGGGCTCACCAAACCCAGCAGAATTGCCACTGTCCTATTACTCTTAATCTTCTGCCCTTTCAGCTAGCTGCTGCAAGTTAATGTCAAGAGCAAATATGTAAAGCAATCTGCATCAGAGCACTTTCTGCTACGAATCACTCTTTTTTTTTTTTCTGTTTTTTTTTTTTAAATTGTTTTGAGTTTACATTTGATTTCTTCCTTTCCATGCTATGTGTACACATGCACTCCTCCCATCCCCCAAATTTTGTATGTAACTGTCATGTATGGAGTCTTTGGATATGGAGTATTCAAACCTCAGAGCTCAAGGAGTTTGAATCCAGGAACTGATTTCTCCTCTTTTAAGATGGGAACCACATGTTTGACTTGGATCCAGATCTGGCGTGGATTCTGGATACACTAATTTGAATGCATAAGGATTTGGGATTCAGACCAGTTAATTTGTTATGACACTAGTCCTACTACCTGCTACTGGGTGTTCACCTTTCCTCTCACTAGAACAACGAATACTTCCCATATTCACTTCTTCTGGATCAATTTGTAGGTCATTCCAGGAACAAATAATCTTCAATATATTTTCCTCAGTTTTATTTCTTAACATGTTATATGGCAACTGCTTATAAGTGACCTCTGCAAAAGCTTTTGAACATTGGGATCACTTGGTCACCTTCATCTGAGAACTCCCTGTTATCCCACTCTCCCTCTGAAGGCTGCTCCAAGTATTCCAATCATACAGGGAGGTACTTTTCCTCCCTGTAACAGCCTCAGTGGTTTGAGAGACTGAAGAGCACCCTCATGGGGTGTTCCTGTCCAACACACTCTCTCTTGAACTGCTGTTCAGAACCGGTTTCTTGGGCTCCCTGAAACTGTGGTAAACTTCAAAGCTCTGCAATTCCCAGGATTTTCCTCATCTTCTTTTTGAAGACAGGCAGCATAATAGGGCTTCCCAGCCTTCTTGTGCTGCTGCATTTTTCAAGGGAAGAAGGCATCCCCTTGTCAGTATCTTGGCTTTTTCTCACTTTATTTCCCCTCAGAACTCCCAGATGAACACCATCCGGTTGTGGTGATTTACTGCACTTGAGTTTCTCAAGTTACTCTACAACTTCCTCCTTAGAGACTTCAATCTGTATAAAGGCCACACTCTGATTTTCTTTGCAAAGTGCCTTTGGCACAGGAATTTCTACACGACTCTCAGCAGCAGACATGATGCAAGAGATTCATTTAACTCCTCTGCTAGCTTGTTGCACTCTTCTCCTGACCCACTTTATCCGGATTTGTGGGGAATCTCTGGGACATTTTGAAGCATAACCCAGCCCAAGATTTATATTCACCAACAGGTGAGGCTTGGCTCTCAGCTGGTATTCTCTCACATCTCCACTGAAGGGTATTTCTGCATATTGCTGCAGCCACTCTTATTTGGCTGGTTTATTAAGCCCAATACCATTCCTCTGCACTCCATCTGTCACCAGTGGGTTAAACCCTTGCTGATGCAAACCAGCCCTGTCCCTGGGAAGATGCTGATGTGGGGAGTTGGTTCTGCAAGAGCCCCCTACTCTAGTGCTATGACAAGTGATCCCCGACAGGCTGAGTGCTCAGCACCACAACCCAGGAAGAGTGGGACCCATATCCTAACCCACAGCCTGGCCTTCAGCCAAGTGGCCAGCCATTTGGTGTTTTTACCTTTGATAAAGGGAAGCCAGAGGGCTGCAGCAATCCTTTCTCTCTCTCTTTTTCCCAGCTTTCTTTTGTAGATCTTTATTTCTGTGTCTTTCCACTCCCTTTCTGTTTTAATAAAGACAGAAACTGTCATACAGCCAATCCAGTCTTAAATGATTATGAAGGGTAGAACTAGAACATCCGAAATGGGGCAAATATTCTCCATGTCCCATTTTATTCCCTGTCCAGTGTAACACGGACTTTCAGACCAGATGTTTCAACATAAGGTCACTTTTATGAAAACATGTGTGTGTAAACACTACTGAACTTGGTGACATAAAACTTATTTCAATGAACTTTGATGATCATTACTTAGTTTATTTATAGAATCAGACCCCAGGTACCAAATTAATTTGTATTACAGTCAGTTAAGATACATATACCTGATTTGAGACACAGACAAACATCCCTTTGGTATGGGATGGATGTGAGATCAACATTAACTGTAATTGCCTAAGGCACAGATATGGAAACTATGTTTGAAATCATGTCCATGGCTTTATCCATCAATGAGAAAAGTATTTCTGCTGTTAGTTGAGGTTGTCCTAGCTTTCAGAAAGGGTAGTGGGTATCCTTATTCCACTAACTTTCTTATTTCAGGGGAAGAAGAAAAATCTGACACCAGACACTTCTGCTTTCTCATTGGCTTTTGGGAGTAGATAAAAACCCCTGAACTTCTTAACCTTTCCAGGCTGATGTTTAAATATGTCTCAAGATCCATAATTCTGGAGCTGTCAGTCAAAGTCTAGTCTATGAAATCCATATCAAGACACAAACAGGCATGCTCATCCTCAACACATCTGTTTAAATAAATGAAAAATTCTTAAAAAATAATTGGCTGCTTAATTTCCTAAAATTTGTGCATTCACATATAGGTCAGGATTGATTAGACCTTGCTGTAGCTGAGAATTAGCTATCTAGTCTCAGGCGACTCTTTTCTTTCTGTGTCCTCTGCAGGTGGAACCTCCAGATCTCATTCAGTTCAACTATTTAATATGGCTGTTTTAGGATGGTGTCTCACATGGCCATAATGAAATAGGTACCTGTTACTGGTTGAGTCTGTCTTTCTCTCTTTTGACTACAGAAGGCATGTAGGCAATTGCCTTAGACCAAACCACTAAGGTGACATTATCCCATTGTTAATGTCTTGATTCATGGCCATTTTAAATTTAAGTTAATTTAATGTTACTCTGATTTGAGATATATATTTGTTTCTTCTGTTTTAGTCTGCAATAATGATGATGCCTCCCAAACATCCTGCTTCTAGTCTGGTTTCACTGAAAGGATTTGCAGACTTTCTGCTTTGTATGATGGAAAGAGAAATGCTACTTTCTTGATCTCATTTTCGTCACCTATAGGTGTTCTTATTTTATCTTTCAATATTTTGACTGAATGTAGTGATATACTAGGATCCCACTTAATAGTGCATGACAAAAAATGTCAGCAAATGGCCTGGTAGTGCAGTACAAAGTTAAGATACAGAGATTAAACTGTACAGAGGCAGCTTTTATTGTGTTTCTTCTGACTGATATAACCCATTTTGTACAGTTACGAGATTACGTTGATACAATATATCACAATACATTTTCAAATAAATCTGAAAGTATCATCTCAATGGCCAGAACAAAAATAATGTGTGGATATTTATAAAGTATGGTTAGCAATAACTAAGTGAAGTAATTGAAATCACACTATACAACACTTAAGGCAATTTCTATTTCTCCATTTTAGTGCCCACTCTTCTCACAAAACAAGCACGTTAAACAATCCCCTAAAAGTTTTTGAGAGATCAGAAATCTTTCAGAAGCCTTTAGGAAGGGATACACAAAGGTATACTGACACAGAAAAGTATTTGTTCATGTTAGTAAAAGGAATACAACAATCCTAATAGTGAAGCAAGGCAAATCACAGAATCACAGAATAGTCATGGTTGGAAGGCACCTCTGGGATCACTGTGGTTTTCATTATGCTTCCAGAGTTTGAAAAGCTGGTTCCATAGTCCTGCGAGTGACAGAAGAGCACCTCTTATTGCTAATGCTGTTGGCAAGGTGCAAAAAGCAGCAAAGCATTGCCTTGGGTTCTGGGTTATTTTAGATTCCCCTTAAACTGTGGAATGTGTGCACTCTTAGGACACAGATGGGTCCCTTCTCAAAAACTTTGCATCAGCTATGATTTTTTTCTCATTAAAAGTTGTATGCTATTCTCTTTCTCTATTCCCTCCCTCCATCTTGAAGATACTGAAGAGATTGTTCCTGACTCACATTATTGTTCACCTGGCAATGGTCTGATTGCTCTGAAAAGAAGCTTTCTGAATGCCACTGCAACCTTATCTTCATAATACACTTTATGGAACTTTATAATACTTTACTTTATAATACACTTCCAGGAATGTGCACCACCTTTTTCTCCTCTTCATGGGATTTTTCCAGGACTTTACAAAGTCTTGCCTGCCCACAGGACAAATCAGATAGTGCTTGGAAGCTTCTTGTGTCAATCAGGTTTCTAGTCTACCTTCTCTACCATTTCTCCACGCTCCCATATGGCTTATTGCATGGAACTATAACAGAGCTAGAGAGAACCATTTTTGGACAGTGCCTTCTTTGTATTCTTTTCCTTGCACATATCTGCACAGTCCTATGCAGTAATCCCTATTTTACTTTGGGATGTGTAGGAAGTATCCACTGGAAAATAACAAATAGCCACTATCATCATAATTTCTGTGGATATTGGTGTTGGGTAGGTGACCCGGGAGGAAAAGCTTATTGTAAAGTGACAGGGTTTCCTTTCAAATTGAGTAAACATTGTGTTGAAATATTCTGCAACTGAGAACATTTGCAGAGATGATTACCTCTTCACTTCACACTACTCAATATCCTGCTCACTTCTGTCAGAAGGAGCTACCTTCTGGAGGAATACTACCAAGTGAAGGAAATCTCCTTCTGCATAGACACAATTGTTGATGCAAATTGAGTGACTAGTAACCATCTTTCACTAGGTGTTGAAAACAGGTATCTGCAAGAAATGAACCTTGAACACAAACCAAATTAAGTTTGGTTAGCACCTATTCTACCCATGGTTGTCTTGCTTGTGTCTGCAGAATTTTCTGCAGCACTGGAAAATTTGGCCAAAACTAAGATGATGTAAAGACCTTGGCAGCAATCTCTTACTTGCTCATGCATTTGAGTCTGGACAACAGTTTCCCATTTGGTCACAAAGCATTTTCTAATTAATCTGTTACCTTTGAACTCTTTCAGATTTTAGGAAAGTTATGACACAAATTTGGATGTGGAAATGAGATCTTAATGATAGACATACATACCTCTGTGAAGAGTTACGATGCAACCTTGGCTTGAAATTCTCTGTTCTGGAAGGAATTTTGCTTAAACTTCAGATGTGAATGTCACAGTTTAGGGCCATTTATAAGATCTGTAAGTCTTGCAACTGGCTCTGAACACTAGTGTACTTGGGGGGACCCATGACACTCTGTGTGATTTCAAAGTGGCATTTTGGAAGATAAGTTTTTGTTCTTCTTTTTCTCCCTATGGATCCTTAAAAATATGCAAATCTATGTGATCTGCTTCTCATACAAAGAGTTGCAAATTCAGCTACGGATCAAAGATTAGAGCATATGCCTATTATTGCAGCTGCCAGTTAACCAATCCAAATGTTTAACTCTTTAAAGAAATAGAGGGTCAGCAGCTTTGTGAATAATTGTTTCCAGACAGTCTTCTGTTGGTTGGATTTATATCTCACATTCAACTTCAATTGCTGCTGTAATTTATCTCCCCTCCACAGACTCTAACTTTACAAAATTCACGATAGGATTTGAGTCATTTATGCTTAGATGAATCTAGAGCATGTTCCATGATCACTGATTGCTTTTTATGATGCCTCACATATTAAATGAGAAAAACCAGTGACATCCTAACACCTGCCTCTGGCCTTTTATTGTTCTAGGAAGAGCAGACAGGGAGAAACCAGGCCAAAAATGACTCAGAAATAAATCAAGTCAGGATGTGTACTAACCTTTTTGGAAGCTTATCTTCACTTGGATGTCGACAGTCAGAATGGACGTTGTTTTGCTGACAGCCACAGTTTGCCAGAGTAGTGCCACGTTGTGACAGTACACTTCTTCACCAGGTCACACTTCCTTGTGTTTCAGTCATGCCTTGTTTTCATGAAGAAAAGCACTTTAGGGGTTCTCTGATCATGCCCTTTGTCACACTCGAGTGGGCACCTCCTCACCCTCAAGCCTGCCAGAGAAGGAACCTGGTGTTGAGGTCAGCAGAGCCAGCCAGATGTCCAGTGCAGCCTCCTGGAGAGTCACTGACCGCTGTCTGCTGTGCGCTCTCACGCTGCGTCAGTCTGCATCACCAACCTTCTCCTGTCTTGGTGCAGTCACAAACCAGCCAGTCGTTACCTAAAATGATGGCAAATACAGTGTGGGGATTTTACTTTTTAGAGGATGTTAAACTGAAAAATAAAAAAAAATTGCCACTCTGGTCATATTCCAGTTTTACTGTGGGCTTTTCGATGCCAGTGGGCCCTACGTCATCATATGGCCAAGCCTGAAGTTAAATGTTTTCCTCATCAGACATTTCATTTTGATGAAGAGAGAAATGTGTGAGTTTAAACTAAAAAGGGCTGAGGAGATGAAATGGTTAAGGACACGTTCTAGACCCTTAGCTTCTCCTCAGGAGGAATGATAAACAACTCTCTTTGGCCAGGTCTACTTTCCTACACCTTTCTGAGGAAAAGTATTGGAGAGTGCTATTTATTATGTGTTGGGATGAAGGTAGGGAATGTTTTCCACCATTTAAAAAAATAAAATCCAGAATTTATGGGAGTTTGAAAAGCAATTTCCTTTAAAGGTGCAAATTCCTAATTTGCCACATAAAAGTACAGGAATTAAGTGCTAAATCCTTCTTTGCCAGTGAGACCTGTGAAAGAAAGTATGAAAAAAAGAGTTACTGTTAGGTTTCTATTCATGTCTCCTGAAAGCCAATGCATGCAAAAGTGCACTGAAACAGCCCTGATTTTTCAAAGCTTTCCTGCCGTTCTGACTGACTTAAAAAATGAACCCTTGTCCAGTTTTATTTGTGTGGTGGGTTCTGATTTTGTTCTGCCTGTACTGTATCACTTTTCCCTCCTCACCATTAATCTTCCATGATGTTCCCCAGGGCACAGTTCTCCCTTTTCTGCATGGAGAGTTTCTATTGAAAGTAATGGGCATTCTTCTAGTGGGTTGAAGGAAGAATGCACCCTTATATCAGCCCTGCTGCAAAGGAAGATTATTCATTGAAAGGAAGTGTTAGTTGCACTCCTGAAAGCCCAGGGCCTAGTTAGATAGGTTACAGTGAGAGATCCCAACAAGAGGTCTAGTACACATGCCACATGAACAGAACACTTTTTAAATATTGGAACAAAACCCTGTGGAAAATCAGTGGTTGCACCCTCTGATGAAGTGTACTGTCCCAAAGTTAGTTTTAGGGCAGATCCATGCAGTGAAATGTGGTGCAGTGAAGATATCTATACGTGACCTGTAGAATCAGGCATGGTCATGAGAACAGCACAGGGCCCAGGTAAATTTGATCTGCAGAGAGGTGCTGCAGATTCGCCAGGGCTAATGGGCCACACAAATAAGGGTATATTGTGCTGTGCAGATGTAGCACCTCATTTGGAACTGGGGCTTGGAACTCGGGCATCTTTAATACACAGTTGTGCATTGCACAATGTAGACGTGCTAATAAGTCTCATTCCCCTTGGAGGCTTAAATGGAAAAGTCTTACATTCCTTCACAGAGAACCCTTTAATGAATTAAAGAGGGTGTTGACAACCTTCAAGCAAAACTGCATAAATTCTCATAGGAAGGATAGTAGCTGCAATGTGAGGTATTGAAGCAGGCAGATGACCTTATAAAATATACTACAGTATCTAAGTTTAGTAAAAAAAACACACCATATTTAAGTAGGCTATAGAAAGGTAAATAGACTCCAGGAGTGGCCCCAAGCAATTTATGTCACACTAATGCTACTGTCACATTTTGGATAGATCATTACTGTAGCTACTGTAATCTAAGGCTAGGAGATAGAATTTAATATGCATAGGAGAAATTTAAATAGAAGATAAAAAGTCCTCTTTCCTCAAATGTATTTTCAAGGATGAGTTTCTCCTCCACCTTGTACTCCAAAGGAAATAACAGGCTTGTCTAAGGAAGCACTACACAGATGTGCCAGGGAACTCCAGTATTTTTAATTCTTTGAGATATTTCAGTGGGGAGCCCTACTTGCAAGAATAACTCCTCCCACTGTGCCTGTTCGTTTCCTGTGATGCCTTGCTCCATGCAGTGCTGGAAAGGATGTTATAAGATGGAGAACCACAGTGGTGGACAAATAAGGATTTCTTATGTGTTTACAGTTTGTGAAACCTTGATTATTGTATAATTAACATGCCAGTTATCCTTGGATTTTCCGTTTCAGCAATCCATGTGTTTTTAATATTTAAATTTGATTTGAGTGTCTCTGGCAAATCTCTGCTATTCATTTGTGCATATTTGTATTTTGGTTGAAGATTATATACATATCTATCAAGACGATTACTTTAAACAGTGCTCTGTCTGCTCCTTCCACCAAACCTGGAATGCTTGCTATAAGATTAGCCTTGTCAAATTTACTTAAAGTGACCAGGCAAATACGTACAACTAATTTTGTTATAGGCAAAATTAACTAATGCTCTTTTTCATGGTGAGATGCTGTAATGATTTTATATAGCAGTCAAACTATTTAAATACTAATGCTGCTTTCATGCTGTAATCACCATTCCAGTCAGATGTCATTTTTAGTGGCCTATAGGGAATTCCATTCCTTAATTATTCTTCAATACACAAACCAAGCATTCTTTAATTGGTGTAAATTGAACAGTGTTCCAATGCAAACAAGGAGAGGACAAACTAATCAATGATTTTGTGCATGTCTATTGGAAAGCTATTGCCATTAGATCAAGTAACAAATCTTCGACTCCATTAGCTTCAGAGGAACTATGGGGGAAAAATACTGCTAATGCTACTACTTGTTATCAATCAGGAGTGGAAAGCATGTAAGCAAAGCCTACAGCAGAACTCCAGCTTTTCTTGGAAGTGCTCAAGAAAATTTGAAATATGAAGATATTCTGACTTCAAAATGCTAGGTCATGTGGCTTTGGTGGGGGTTTGTCTGGAAACAATGTGTTTTTATCCTCTGCTGCCTTTAGTGTTATGGCTGATTTTTTATTTGTCTCTTTATTTAAATAACTCTTGAATGATAACATAACTTTTTTCAATTTGTCAGGAAATTTTTGGTGTATTTTCTGGTTCTCCCAGGCTGCGCTCCATATATTCATATGTATTCAGTGCTGCAGCACAATATAAATTGGGTGGCTCTCCTGTCTCTTTTTTTAATACAATCTGAAACAAAGGTGCTGTATTTAAGAAACAGATGAAAAATCCATCTCATAAATGTGTCATACTCACTTTTCATTCTTGTCTCTTTTTATCAGTTTTCTAAAACTAATTATTTATCTCTGGAGAGGGAAGAAAAAAAAAAGTAGAAGGCCCATTACAAACCTCTGGCCCAGATCTGCCAGTCTTACAGTTTTAGTGTGGAAAGTGAAAATCTTCTGGAAAGAAATATACTGGCTATGAATGTTCACTTTTTAATCTATTTGTTTTTGATATAATATGTTATTTACTGTTTAATGTTGGTTTAAATTGAAGTTTTTAAAACCAGTCTAGCATAAAAAACTCTAAGTGACATAGACTGGGTAGAGAAATACAGCATCTTCTGCAGACAGCCTTTGTTCACCACATTACAGTTGAAAGAAATGTAGAGCAGGCTTGGTAGACAACCCACCTTCTTAAAACAAGAGGGCTTCTAATTTCCACACATCCTAATCACAGTCACATTACTTCAGTCTCTGTACCAGACCCCTCAGGGCTGGCTCTAGGTTTTTCTGTGAAGTCATGTGTGGGGCCTGAGGCACTTTTCCATGATGCCTGCAGCCAGGGAATGTGAGAGATTTGGGTTTTGTTTCTTTTATTTTTTTCTTTTGCCAATTGGAATTCTCTAACTAACTCAGTTGTCATGGGTGGGCTGGCTTGGGTGGTAAGGGAGAGGGCAGCACTAAGGTAATCACTCTCAGGGTTTCATAATTACTTGTTTGCTGAGAGGATGAAGATGTTGTAATATTTGTTTTCTGAAGGAAAGGGAGCTGCTCCCACTGCCTTCTTCCCCAAATCAGGATTTGTGATTTCCAGGTAATGATTTCTCCTCTGTTTCCCTGCTCTTGCCTCTTTGCTGGATGGCTTTTGTGTGTGGTCATACTCACAACGAAGGAGAGCGTCCCACGTGGTTTAAGGCATCTCTCTTTTTTCTGTTACTCTTCAGCATCTTCAGTGGTAGCTGTAAGAGGGAGGTAGATGACAGCAAGTGGTTATGACAATTACAATGGGGTTTATGGAGCACTGAAGGGGCTTTTCAAGCACCTTCAAGGGGCTTTTCACCCCTTTACTCCTCCCCCTGCAGACAGTGGGTTCTGAAATCAGGGGGTCCTTTGGATTCTGTCTGCTTTTGGACCCTGAGACAAAGGGATGCTGAGTGCCTGGGACCCCAGCAGGTGTGAGGCACCCAAAGAAAGCTTGTGGGGCTGCTGCAGGCTGTGGGTAGGATGTATGCTTTAAGATGACAGCTGAGAGTCTCTGGAGCTTGCCTCTGCCATACTATACAAAACAGGTACTTTTTACATTGCCATACTGTGCCAAAGAGAAAACTTTATCAAAGCAGAATGTCACATAAGAGGGATTTTTTTAAGAGTTTGTCAAGTCAGACTTTTTTTTTAAAGCTTGTGGATTCCACTTATTTAAAAGAAGGCTGTTGTTGTACCACTGTTTACGTACACAGGATAGAGTCTTACTAGAGCTGAAACCACATGAGAAAAGAATTGGATCAACTTCAAAACAACACTTGGGATCCAAATGATACCAGTGGGAGGATTTAGCATAACAAATTTACCTGAAGATATGAAACAACCATTTGCTGTTGTATGTCAAATGTGCTTCAGGCCACAAGAGAAGTCTAAGATTTGTCATCTGATATTTATAAAAAATAAACAAAGCAAGGCATTTTTTGATTTGGTTTCTAGTTCAAAGAAAAGTCCCAGATTGCCAAGAGAGTTTCAGTAGAAAAGTTTTTTAATCACCTTCATTTTCTTAAGCATATGTGGCATTCAAAGTCCATATTAAAACTCCCCACTGATTTCCTTGGGATTATGCCCTTCAGAATGGATGACAAGAGGAACAAATACTTGCCAGGCCTGCACCATTGCCTGGCAATCCCAAGGGAAACGCCCCTCTGATCCCCACAAGGAAACCTTCAATTGCTATTTTATAGGATAAGGAAAATCCCACAGTTCCCAAGAATGACAGGGAGGGAAGGACAGGTAGTGTGAGGAGGGATGTGTTGCTCCCTGTTTAAGACAAAGACAGAATGATAGCACACAAGCATCCAAGGAAGGGAAGCTAGCAGAAGGCTTTTGTGAAGCAGCTACAGTATTTAGTGTTGTTGCTTCAATGTAAACAGATACAAATGCATTAATAAAAGATCTTGAAACATCCTAATTTTAGAGTGTGACGATATTTCAAAATTCCCTGGAGCATGGTATGTACTTTAACACTTTTGCAGATGACTCCAGAGTTCATTCTGACTTGAAAGATTCATGTTACAAACAATATGACCTATGAGACATTTATTAGTTTTGTTTGGTGTTTTTTTTTTAAATTTAAGACTGAAATGTTCTATTAATGTTTGTTAGGGTTTATTTTGTTTTTTTTTTTTAATTTAAGGGTGAAGTGTTTTATTAATGTGGATTTTCTTTATTTTTGTGGTCAAATAAACAGATACTACCTGTAAAGAATAATAGTTCTTACTTAAACTTGAATTATTCCAGTTGTGTTCTATGTATCTTTACCAAATTGCTATTATATCAATGCTGGGTCAGAATCTGAGATTGCTTGTTCAGTCATAGTGACTCTGATCCTAAAAGCTGCTGAATAAACCTCAACTTCCGTGATAAAGTTCTGACACGTTGACTTATTTTATTTTATTTTATTTTATAGTGTTTAATGCCAGCTTACTGATAACTGGAAGCTTTTAATATTTTTCTTTGTTTTTAATTTTAATGAGATCACCTTTCATCATACAGACCATTTTGTCTGTCATGCTTCTGCACATAAACCTATTTGCAATTGCTCCCACTCATAGTGGTGGTGGTGCTGGACATTCATAGTATGTTTCTTGTCTTAGGTTAATTTAAATTTTTTTTATGCTACCACAAAAGTAGGAGTCCCATTAGCTTCTTAAAATAAATAAAAAAGATCAGTGTGATAACTACTAAGGGATTGCTTTCAGACAGAAAATATATTCACATTATTTTGGAAAGTAGCTTGCCCAGCCTATTCTGAAGGTCTTCATTAAGGGGGACTTCAGACTTTGCACAGACAATCCCTTCCACAGCTTCAACGTCTTTACTGTCAGAAAATTTTTGCCAGCGTTTGACCTGAATTTCCCTTGTTTCCATGTAGGGTTGTTACCTTCTGTCGTTTTGCTGTAGACCTGAAACAAAAACCCTTCCCTGCTTCTTTGCTGAAGGCTTTTTCAAATTTGAAGTCTTTGTTGTTTACGCCCGCTCTTGTTCTCTTCTTGAGACGAAATCAGACCAGTTCAGGTTTTCTTGCAGGTCATATTTCCCAAAATTCTGATCATTCCCATTCCTTTCCTTCAAACAGTTTTGAAGGCAGCTGCATCTTTCTTGAAATGTGATGCTATAATGGGGTCCATGCCCAGCGCTCAGCTGAGCAGCACGAACACTGCCTGTATCTTACCAGAAAACTTCTGTCTGCAGAGTTTAGCACTCTTGTACTCAGTTATATTTCTGATTTTGTCTCCCACAGCTCTGATGATAAATAAAAAAATTCTCCTTCATTCAAAATGAAGCTTCAGCCTCATGTTGCCTGCTCTCACCTGGTGAAACTTTAAAAGTTCTTAAGATTCTGCCTAAGTTGGAAAAAGCGTCCTGGGTGTAATCCTTCAGGGGAGAGTGGAAACCAAGATTTGTCTGTGTAGGTGAGAGACAAAATTTCGACTCCCATACAATTTTTTTCTTTTTCCTTCCAAAATTAAAATCTCCTAAAAATGCAATGTTTATTTTTATCTTTCTTTTGCTTCAAAAGTAATAATTTGCATTAATGATTTAAGAAAAAGTGGTGTAAAGGTACTTGCCCCCCCCCAGTAATGACAACAACAATAATAGAAATATCGTGGCTTTTTATTTCCTTTACCATTACTTCATTCAAAGCTGTTTACATAATTAAGCATTAAACATATGACTTGTCATGGTCTGTTTCAAACTTCATCTTAAGGTCAGTAAAAATTTTGCAAGAAAACTCTCCCCCAATTCTAGAGCGGGTGGTCTAATTCTTGACTTGAATAAATTAAGTAAATAAACTGCTAGGAAATTCTAATATAAGTCTGTCACCTATGTAAATTAATTCAGATTTTATATCAGCCTAGCTGGTTGGGTTTGTTTATAGCTGCATATTTTGAATATTTTCTAAAAAATTGCATTATTTTAATCACAGAAAGCTTAGACTTAGGGGCCTCACTCCCTTAAAGTTGATGGAAAACTCCCTTGAGCTTCTCTTGTGAAGGGCTGAGCTTTTAATCTGTGTTTATTTAATAATAAAGTCCCTGAGATAGGCTGGGAGATAGGTTTCTTTCAACCACACTTGTAGCATGTTTTCTTTCAGGTATACCATGGTTTCTTAGATTGCTTAAGGAGGCACTAATGACTTTGCTACCATGGCCTGCTCCTGACCCTCTGTTTTTTGTTTCTAGTCCAAGAAAGTAGATTCACATTTTGCAGCAGAAGTGTGAAAAATCTATTTTTAAATGACTGGCTCATCATTACTCTGCCATTTTCTTATTCCATTATTTTCTGAACAAACACTTGTAGTCAATATTTGCTAAAAAAGTCCAACTAAACCCTGTAAATAAAGCATTAGAAAACACAATTTTGTTCCTTTACCCAGCTAAATCCATTAAGACTTTAACACAAGGAAAAACTAAAGACAAAGGGAATTTCTTAAAACACGAAGGCCTGTAGCACATTTGCATTTTGAAATTAATTGCTGACCTAATTATTTGTCAGTAGTAGGATAAGTTAATCAAATATAACTTACAGTAAAGATTCTAAACACCCGCAGGATTTTCTCCCTCGGAGTAAATTGTCATAGTGGTCCAGTTTGACAATCCATTCTCACTGTCATCTTGTGACCAAAGGAAAACTATCTGGGAAATGGTACCATATGGAGACACAAGAGAGAACGAAATACTTAGATCTCCTGTACAAAGGCATGATAAGCTAACAGTCACCAGAGGAAGTCAGGAATGACAAAGCTTTGAAAAAAAGAAATACCCTGCATTTCAAATCCATTTAGATTTATTTTTATACTGTCTCCAATTTGGACTAAAATACTCTGATATTAAATATGCATATAAAGTAGAAGGCAAATGTATTTTGTAAGGTTTAATTTTTCTAGCATATTTGCAGGTCTGCATTTCATGCTTAGCATCAGTTTGATGGAAAGACCAATATTTATAGACAAGACTAGGACCTTTTCCTCTTGATCTTAGGGAAACTGACGGTGTGATCCAAAAATATGTGGCAACCAACCACTTCGTGACCTAAGGCTAAGGATGCATGATTTTGTTTCAAAAAGCACTGGGAAGCAGAATCTGATGAAACTATCAGGCAATGTGACCAATGCGTTATTTTCAAAAGGCATACATAGGCATTTGCGTTAGAAATACCACATCAGTAGTAGCATGAATTACTTCATTGCTTCTCTTATTACAGTACTGCCTCTCTCCTGTCATCTGCTGGCAATGGCAACCCACAGTAAAGGTGTGTTTTTCTGATCATTTTGCACTCATTAAATACAGCTGTCACAATAGCGGATGTGAGAATGCATACAAAACTTTTATGCTATGTCAAAATAAAGCAGAAACATTTTAAAAAGATCTGAAACCTTTGAAGCCTTTTCTTGAGAAATATTGAAATATTGCTTTTTGTTGTTGGTGTTTTCGACAATTGAAATTGTTCCACAGCGACACGCATTAAAACTCACTGCAGAACAAAACGTCATCCATCAAAATTAAAGGAAAAGGCAAAAAATTGAGGAAAAAATATAAACAAACTCAACCTCTCAGAAGCAAAGTGTTTAGTTTCTGAGAGTCTGAAGTTGTAGTTCATCACCTGATTTCTGGGATTGAACACACATCAAGTTCCAAAATCTAAAGGGAGCTGACATTTACTTCTGGACCATGGATGAAATCTGCACCATAAAGCTTCCAGCTGAGTGAAAACATCTTCCCCAAGTTCCCTGTTCAGAGAAACTGCTCCCTTTCAGGCTAAGCAGCAGTAAATTCTGGAGTTGTTTGACATTATTGCCATAAAAAAAATATTTTAAAGGGCAGTATGAATGACCCCAAAGCCGTTCTGTAACCAATGTGAACAGAGAATCCCCTGTAAGTAGCATTAGTTAATATTCTCATCTGTGTGTTCTGCAGAACTGTAACAACCAAGGTGACCTGTTGAAGACTTTGGTCACCCTGAGCTGGAAGAAAGCAGTAATTTGCACCTATCTTGCACCTCCCCATTTTACAATTGCATGACTATAAAAAAAATATGTTTAACTTTGAAGCATCTGCTTGAGTTGATTACTATCCTGAAACTGTGAAGCAGAGCCCTTGAGCAAAGATACAGATTTTCAAAGATACAGATTTTCCAAATAACACCCACACTGTGGGTAAAATAGCTGCTCATGAGAACAAACTCAAGATATTCTGGATGCCTGATCTTAAGCTTTAATCAAGAGACTTCTTCAAAGACTGGACCACACAGGTATACATCTATT
The DNA here is from genome assembly GCA_020745705.1 of Hemiprocne comata. NCBI lineage: Eukaryota > Metazoa > Chordata > Aves > Apodiformes > Apodidae > Hemiprocne > Hemiprocne comata. The sequence continues at coordinate 149,631,019 of CM036586.1, read as the reverse complement.
ACTTTTATTACTTATAGTTACTCATTTAGCAAACATAGGGACTGCTCCATTTCCTTGTTGTAAGTCCTACCTTCGGGCTTTCCTGACGGTATGGGCCAGGGCTAATTATGTGATTTACTTGTTGTGGGCTCCCCATCCCCTTTTAATTTGCAATTTTTGCATGTGCAAACAGTGGTGGGAAAAAATGTGCAAGTGTATGCGTGTGTTCGTATGCATGTGTGCATAAACACACTCTTACCACATGTCTAGAAAATGCTTCCCACTCACAATCCACTCAGTAGCAGAATGCAGTAGGGAGGCTGGGAAAGGAGGCCCTCGAGAGCCATGGCTGGGCTGGAGCAGCCCCAGGCTGTCTTTTTCCCCTTGTAAAGTGCAAACACGTGATGGCCAAAGGGAGAGAACTTCTAACATCCGTGCATTTGGCACCCATGCAATGCAAGCTGCTTTCATTACGAGAAGCTAAGCGTGTCTCCATGAGATATGGTGACACTACAACTGTTGTGAGGAGATACACTCAGCTGTCTCTCTCTCTCTGTGACTTGCTTCTTCCTGATACAACTGTTCCCTGCTCCTTTTACTTCTGTTTTTGGTTACCTCATGTATCATCCTTTATGTTTGCTGAAAGTGTCTTTCCTGAGATGAAAGAAAGAAAAATTGTGTCCCTTGCTTTGGAAAAAGGAGAAAGACAGCAGGAATCTTGCTCCAAGAAGGTATTCACCTAGAGCAGCAGTTTGTGTTGATAGGTACCGTAAAGTCATGACAGTGTGAGAATATTAACATTGGGAAGAACGTTGCTGAGCTCTCATTTACCATTACTGCCTACCACAACCACTCCTGGCTCAGCCTGTCCCAAGCTCAGTTCGTCTGAATTCCTGGCTACTGTTTACTTCGTGAATTGCAGAATAATTTTGCCGACAGTGCTAGACTCCATAAACCTCAGGGCACTACATAACCCAAGCTAAGGCTGAAGGGTCGCAGAATCACAAAATTGTCACAGTTGGAAGAGACCTCTAAGATCACCACATCCAACTGTCATAAAACCCCCTGCCTCAAAATAATAAAAAAACCAACTCCAAATGAAAAAAACCCCACATGACACACTGCCCACGACAGCATTTCCTGTAGTGCCTCATCTACGTGGTTTTTAAATACCTTTAGGAATGGTGACTCCACCACCGCCCTGAGCAGCCTGTTCCAGCTCCTGACGTCTTTCAGTAAAGTAATTCTCCCTAATATCTAGTCCAAACCTCTCCTGGCATAACTTCAGGCCATTTTCTTTAGTCTTATCATTATTTACTAGAGAGAAGAGGCCAGCCCCCACCTGCCTACAAACTCCTTTCAGGTAGTTGTAGAGAGCTATTAGGCAAGTCACTTTTGGACTTAACTGGATGGGGAGAAACCACAGCCAGCAGAAATCTCACCAAGCAGGTTGTGGATGAGTATGAACAGAAATTAAGGTAAAGATTGGCATGCTGTACAGAGAAGAAAGAAGTGAGAGAAAATTCAGTTAAAGGGTACAGGTAGTGAAAGGGAAATAGAAGAACCAAGGGAAAACAGAAACATGAAAAAGATGAGAAAGACAGGGAAAAATGCAACAGAAAGAAGGAGAGAATTTCCTATTGCTGAAAGAAAAGGAGGGATACAAGATGGGGAGGAAAAGCAGTAGTTCAGCTCCCCTTGCAGACATGCACATCTCCTCAACCTCTCTCAGCACCAGAGCCCTTCTACTGGCCTTGAGCCAGCTGGGACATGCCCTACTGCTCTAGCCCTCACTGCTTGGACATGTCTTCTTCACTACTGCCACCCCATGCCAGGCCAAGACACCTGAGTGCCTGGCTAGTGCCTGTTGTATGGCTTTCAAACGTCATTTTCAGACTTCGCAGTAATCTTGAAATCTGCCCGACAGTGCACAATATAATCCCAGCTCTATTTTAAAGGTCAAGTCCTGCAGGTTTTTCTTGGTTTTTACTCATTCAGGCCTTCCAGCAATTTCAGAAAGCCATCGACCTAGGTAAGGGAGGGCAGAACTGGGGCCACAGACAGATTTCCAGTATAAAAAGTGACTTCATTTCAGGTGGCTTCACTGTACTTGTTTTAAGATTTCACTGTTCTGTTTCTCTCATTGAAATATATGGAAGGATCTGTACACCAAATGCATAAAATATTCAACTTTTAATTCCTACCATGTATTTTGGTAAGGAATTAAATGTCAAAACACAAAAGCAATTATATACTTAATAGTAAAAAACATATTATCAAGTTATTTTTTTAATTTTCAAAGTGGGGAGATTGAAATAAAAGGGCAAGAGGGTCTTGCTTTGACATGAGATGAGATGGAAAGGCACATTTGTATCCTTTTTGTACCTTTTACAAAATGAATACGCCTGTAATCAGACCCATTCATTTTGAAAAAGAGATTGTGCTTTAGATCTATGGCATATTTGTGAGTGTTGAAAAAGTATCTAAGTAAAATGGGCCATAGGAAATCAGCTCTGGGGAAATGCAGTTATTCTTCATGATGATATAACCAGTTTGGTGCAACACTTGGGGTGAAACAAAGCCTGCTGGTAGGGGAGAGTCATAGGTGCATATTTTACCCACCATCACTACAGCAAAGTGGGTAAATTTTTCTAGCTCAGGAAGCCCCTGAGATGCCAATTGGTTGAGGCTGGGAGAGTGATCTGGGGCACTCTGCTATGGGGTTGCCCTCTTTTCTGTAGCCAGCTGCTGGTGGCCACTGTTGGGGTTAAGACACACGTTCTCATATCTGCCATTGTCAGAGCACTTTTCGTGTTCCTCTCCTCTATGTACCCAGAAAATTTAAAAGGGAAAGAAAACAAAGTCATGTTGGTACCTCTATATTTTTATGATATTAGGAACTAGTGGCCAGTTGTTAGTGAATCTGTAATGCAGTGAAATACCATTCCTGCTGCTCAGCTGTTAGGAATCTCTACACTACATGTGGGCAGCTATGTAGCACAGTGAATCACAGAATAATCAGTTGGAAGTGACCTCAAGCATCATCTGGTTCAACCTTTCTAGGTAGGAACACAGTTTAGATGAGATGGCCCAACACCTTGTCAAGCTAAGACTTAAAATTATCTAGTGTTGCGGAATCCACCACATTCCCATGTCAGGCTGTTCTCAAAGTGAACCACTGCGTGGCTCATGTGGTGGTATGTCCCACAATGCTAGTGAGCTGTTGTTCCTCCAGACTGGGCACAGGACAAGGTGTACCACAATGCTATTTGACCTCAGTAGGTGGGTCTCCCACCAGAGGCTGGGGATGACTGCTGCACATCTGCAGCCTGATCTGTCATTTTCCTATTGCAAGTCCCTCTGTAGCTGAGACAGACTGAAGGTACAGAAATGGACTTCTATGACCGTAGTGATAACATAGTGCTGTGATGGTTCTTTTCCACCTCTAAAGCGGTTTATGGGGGAACAGAAGCCCTAGTAGTGATAAAGATTGCTACATTAATGTAATATGACAATTGTTTATACTCAGCATAGATCTCTGTGAACTGTGAGACCAAATTCCTCTTTGCTGCTGCAAAACCTATGAACATCTTCTGCCAGAAACATAGCAGATGTAAGGTGTGGGATCATTCTTCCATCCCACAGACTAGTTTACCCAGATTTTTGCACATTCTAGGGCCTAATTCTTACTTACAATGAGATTGCATTCCTGAAGCTGTGAAAAAGGACTAAAAATTAATATGAATGTACCTGCCATGTAGATCAAGATATACAGCTGAGGGCTTTGGCATGAGCTAGAAGAAAGCTCCCAAAGTACAAATCTGAAAACACAAGCTGCGTTACCCGTCAGCTCACATTTTTGTCACTCTAAATGGGAAATATTTCTGTGGAGTGTGGTGATACCCTGTATACACAAAGAGTTGACACTCTGCTAAAAGCTTATCCAGGTAGCAAAGCTGCAGAGAAGATTTCCTTTCAATGGTTTTATACCAGTAAACTGTCCTAGACTAAAAGTAGGTGATGTACTATGGAGGTGGGCCAACTAGTGTTCTATTTTAATTCACGATTTCTAAAATTCATTTTGGCAGATTTATTTTTCTATAAATGCTTATGTATTTTCTCACTGCCTCTTTTATAACAGAAAGATAAAGATTAAAACACCAAACCAAACAAAATCCAAAACAATCAGTTGAGGTAGTATGAAAACACTGTCCAGTTCACTTGGAGATCTGCTGTCTCTTTATGCCATTACAAAAGTAAACATATGTATAGGGGTCTTAAAAAAACCCAGAAGATTTTAAGAGAATATTTGTATGTATTTTATGTCTAAGAAATGGTAAAATATCTATTTTGTGTGCCAAAGCACTATTACATATCTTTATTGAGCTTTCACTTTTAGTGGGTGTTATCTGCTAATGTATATTTCAAGGAGTTTGGAAATCTAATGTTAAACCATGGTATTTTTCACTTTCTGAAAAGAATGGGCTTTTGATAACAAAAGAGGCAAGAAAAGACAACCTGCTAAATGGTACTTACTGAGAAATAGGATTCGTTCTTCCAGGGAGAAAGAGCCATCAGAATTTTAAATCCTACTTGCAGGCTTGCATTTCTACAGGGAAAGAAAAAAAAAAAAAAGAGAGAGATTAAAAAAATCCCTTTTTTACAAAAGTTAAGTTCTCTCAAATTTTGACAATTGAGTTGAACCCCACCAAGCTGAGTTTTCCCACAGAGAAAATGCAATGACTGATGTAGAAAGTCCCTGAAAACAAATTTTTTGATGGACATTTTATGTCACCCTTTGCCATCACAGTGTACATTTTCCTGTAACATAATATACGGTAATTATATGGATTTTCCTCTTTCCAAATCGAAGGAATGCTTCCTTACTTGAACGGTGGGGCCACAGACTACTAGTCAACCTAAAAATCCTGTTAGCATTACATCTCAGCACAAATAAAGAATTTGGATCAGTGCCTTGTTAGATCACCTCTATTTCTAGCTCACTGAGTAAAAAGAGCATTTTTTGCAGCCTAGTTTGATAAGTAAAAGGTGTCTTTCTCACCTGCGTGCACTCTGAATTGTCACTCTCGTTCTTTGTTCCTTTGCATGTGGCTGTTGTCAGCTCCCGAGTCACAGAACCACTTGCAGAAACGGCTCGGGAGAGTTTTGGAAGAAAGGAAAGGGAAAAAAGGAGCCACATTTTTATTTAACAGCAGAAGGAGAACATAAAGAAAAGAAAGGTGTTCTCAAGAATGTAGCCTGCAGCCTTATCAGGTAGCATTTCTTCAGATGGTTTTTTTCTCTCCCTTTTCCCAGCCCAAGATCTCTCTTCATCATTTTTTTAAACATCTCTTCAGGGACAGGGACATGAAAGTGAATTGTGGGTCAAAGGCAAGAATTAGGGGTTGCTGGGGCTGCTTTCTGATGGCTTTACTTTATCTTTGTGTCCAAGCTTTTGCCAGTCAGCAGGTACCGCAGGTTATCCATTCCAGTCACATCATTTTCTGCTTGATGACAAGCATCACACCTTCATCCATCACATTTACATTTCAAACTGCCACACTGCTCTATTGATTAATTATTTAACAGCTCTTGGCCACTTGTGAGCGTTTCTGTGCTCACGTTTCATGGGGAAGCTCCATTCTTTTTATTTATGTGGGGTTTTGTAAAACAAAAAAATATGTAAAGCCTTTAACAGACACACATCCTAATAACCCATGTGTGCATGCCTGCATATGTGCATACGTGTGTGTATATTTATGTGCGTGTGCGTGTACACTGGTACAATTAGGTACACACAGGGAGCAGATGCAGGTAATCTGATCGATAAGCACATGCTCACACTGATAATAGATTTCTGAGTTTTTAGAGCACCGAGAAGCAGATCAATGAGACCTTGCAGGTGTGCTGGAGCCTGGCATTGCATCAGCTATACCACGTTCCCTACAGACTTGTGGGGAACACGCAAATGGTCCTCTGGGCTGTGTCGCTTCAAGCAAAAAAAAGGTGGAGGGGCTTTTGCAGGTGCCTGATAGCGGCTGAGTTTCTTCCACATCACAGGCAGGAAAGGGTAACATCTGAACAGGCCAGGGATCTGGTTCCACCTAGGGCTCTGCTTGCTCCAACAAATCACTCCATCTGTCTTTTCCTCACTTCTCCTTTGGTGAAATGGAGAATTAAGATCTAATCTTACAGTCCTTTCGTACCCTTGATTTCATCTGTGAAGCATCCTAGTTCCACTGTAAGAATAAAATCTATCTGCTCTAACTAGAAATGAAAGATCTAAGTTAATTCAGAAATAGTTGTTTGGAAGAGTGATGCTTGGTCTTGCTTCTGATTCTTGGGGCACTCCTGGCAACTCTACTTCGGCTGTACACTATTCTTACCCACCACTGCTTCCCACCCAGTAGTTCCCATGAGGGCAATCTGTAATCCTTTGGTGTCCCAGGTGGTGGTGTGCTCCAGGTTAATCTTTGATATTAATAACTGCTTTTCCAAAGACAGATGTCTCTAGAAGAAACAGCTGCAAGAAGAAAGCAAGGTGAAACATTTGATGATAGGAAGCAGAATGTTTTCAATAAAGGTTTTGAATAAATCTTCTGATTTTCATGACATCACGTACTTGTGTTGGAGCAGGAAATGAGGTCATCTTGAATGCTAAAATAAGGTCACTATATGGATCTGTTTTAATGTTTTTTACTGTTTTCATGTTTTACAAATTTTTATGTATATAACCCAACAAATGTAAACAGGGTATTATTTTTCTTGCTATTCATTTTCAATAATTTCTGACTTATGCAAAGCCTATTAAAATCAAAGGGAGTATGTACATTAACTTAATAGGCTCTGGATGAGACACTTGAAGAAGAGGGACCACATGGTTCTTATTGCTCCATCTCTTGCATTTCTGTCATAATCCTTCACATTGTAAAAGTGAATGTAATAGCACTGACTTTTTTAATGGCTGGGATTTGTGCCAGTATTGAGCTCATTGTCTGAGTGGTGTTAGGCTAGGGTTGGTCAACATTTTTTGGTCAAAATTACTTGGTTTATTACAAAGAACATTGGGAACTTGTATAAGGCAAGTGAATATCCTGTTTATATATTTACAGTAAAATCTTACAGCATACAAAACCATCTGCTTGGTTTATTAGTGGTGTTAGACAGAAAATAACTGACTGGCTCCTTTCTATGGAGAATGCTGAAACAAAAAATGAAGTCAATTTTAGTTGTGACTTGTAGTGGAGGATTTGTTTTTTTGGTCAAATATAATCTCCACCTCTGACCATAGTTAAAGGAAATATTTTTTGTTTGATTTTTCCCATTTTTTAACTCTTTTTGTTTGATTCTCTTCCTGTCTTGTTCAGTCCCTTTCTGTCTCTTTTTTAGCAGAAACTTCTGCTAAAGTGCAAATTCAGCTACAGGTGTTTTGTTTTGTTTTTTCCCAGCTCTTTCCAGAACTCCTTCATCTCTGGCACGTAGTATCTGCACTTAATGCTGACAAAGCTCATTTTATGTGAAATGTCTCAATGTTGGCCATTAGGGCCGGGCCTGAAGAAAGGCACGATGATGGCTCCTGGGTCAAGCGTGTTCCCTTGCTTTGGGAAAATGAAGGAATGCAAGATAGAGTAGCTATTTTAGACATGCCCTATATCTTCCCCAGGATATCATTCTTGTACAGCGCCAAAACTTATGCCTGTTAAAGAAGGCCACTGAATCCCTGCTAGTGAGAGAATCAGTTTTCTGTCTCTGGTATGTAAGGGAGGAAAGGAATGCAGCATGGATGTCCATGGAGGAAAACAAGAGCAAAGGATGGTCTTCTTTATAACAAGTCCTGGCCTCTCAATTTCCAGTATACTATGAATATACAGAGAAAAAACTACTTTTTCTGCTTGTTATCCCAAGTGGTTTACACTGATCTAACTTCTGCATGTGCAATGTCATGGAGGCAGTACTGAGCTATAATCACAATAATTAAAACTTCAAGTAATTAGAAAATCAGCACTTTCATAGTTAAACAAAGGTGATGATATTTATTACCTCTACAATTAACAAAATGTCTTAAAATGTAAAGACCACAACTCTGAAAAATGCTGCAATGTGCGTGAACATTGAGGTGCCCAAATGCAGTTTAAGTACAAGGACAGAAGGTGAACCTTTAACTTATACATCAGAGTGGTTTCTCTCACATGAGTAACTTCAACAGGAAAATGGCAACACTAACACTATGGCAGTACTTGATAAGACCAAGGGCATTATCTAGACCTCTGTACAATACTGTTCCACTGTGAAGATCTGAAATGAAGACAAAATGAAGCTCCTTCTCTAATGTGGCCATCATGTAGCGTCTGAGTATGTATTTACATGTCTTTTATTTTTTTCCTTTATTTCCTTTGAAATAACCCTTATTTGTAGAATAGCCATGTCTTTCTTACATACCTATTCACTCATCTACTCTAAAACGAGAAGCTGACACAGTGCCATAGACGATACGGCAGCAAAGCTCTTCACACTTCTTTTTGGTTTTTTGCTTGCTTCATCTCCTCACATCCCCAGTTAACAGGCTTGTTCTGGATAAAAAAAATAAACGTAGTAATTAGTTCACCATAGGTGTGTTTAATTTGTATTGTTACAAATAAAAAGGAAAAATAACACTTAATCTTTTTTGAGCTTAATGAGATCAGGAAAGTATTTTCATAATTGAAAAAAAGGTTATTTGAAATAAGATCTTTTATTAGGAAGTGAAAACAATATAAATTAGGTACCTTCCAGTGAACTAGTCTGTAAAATGGCAAACATGATAATAAACAAAAACAGTTAGATTATGAGTGGACTCCTTACTTTACAAAGATTTAAGTACATATTCATAATTCTGAGTACTTGACAGGATTACACAAGTTCTAAGTCATGCCATTTCTGACTGCATAAATACTATCCAGCACATCCTTCTACTGGCACTAATGTGAAAGGCCCCAAGAAATCAATGATATGAGAGAGAGAAAAAAATGACTAGAGCAACAGGTGGTTCTTCATTTTATCTATGGATACAGCATTACTTTAACATTTCAAGAAGGAGCAGATACCCAGCTACTGCTGAGAATGTGGTCAGTAGCACCATCAAAGTTAGCTGGTTTCCACTTTCTTAACTAGAGTTCATTAAAGATGAACATCCACATTTTGTTGTCAATCTTTTTCTGCAAAAGAGTTATTGTTAATCAATTTTGATATAAAGGTCAGAGAAGAAGAATGCTGTATCTTCTGCCCAAGCCTGGTCATTCAGTCAACAGAGAGAGCCAGTACAGTATTTTCTGGGGGAATTACAAAGACAGACAAATAAACAAACAACCAAACCATGAAATGGCAAGTCATAGATCAAGCTAATAGTGCAGTGCTGCTGTCCATGGAGAACAACATTCCTGTCTGACTTCTCAGCACGTGGAGCACTTGCTCTTACTTTATTAGCCAAGCAGGACTCACTTCTGCCTTCCCTGTGCATGCAGAAATCCCAGAAATACAGGATTGGTCCCATCTATTATGGTAATAGGATTAAAAACTACTCTTTGCAGCCAAGAAAGCCTATTTATCAGATGGTCACCTGTAGCAGCAAATCACATGCAACACAACTAATTTATTTTTATTTGCCCTAAATTTACTATCTTATACCATTTAACTTCACTGACTGCCCTCATGTTTATAAGTAACATGACAGGAAAAAAGAAGGTCATGACTAGTGGTATAATTAATCACACCTAATTAATCACACCTTCAGGAGCCTCAAGTAGGCACAATATTGAGAAACAGACTTCCTTGCTGTGCCTTTTACATTGTAACATTGATCCAGAGAAAATGGAGAGTGCTCCTGTCCCTCAGGTATATAACTCCCAGCCATTGCTTTGCTGCAGAATCACTACAAGACTGCATGGAGACACCTTCAGTAAGTGGCCATCCTGTAGGACTGCACGTTTCTAGTACATTCCTGCCCTCTCTGTAGAAATGCTTGAAAAACATGAAGAAGTCATTGATCCACAGGTGCACAAAACCAGCCATTTGCTTAATCTATATTAACATAAATCTGGCTAAAATAAGTAAGTTACAAAACTGGCTTGTGGGATGAGTTCCTCCCAGGTAACTGTTCTCTACTTGCACAGCAGGAAAAAAACCCTGTAGTTACAACACCTCTTGTTTTCTCCAGACCAATGAACATGAAATTGTTTCTTAAAGTGTGGCATGTCTCCAACAGAGAGGGAACACCCTGGTGCAGAACATTATGCCTAAGGGGTGTCCCTGCAAGTTAGCATTGACAAGGCTAAATGCCCTGGGGCTGGAGAGAGAACTGACCTGGGGTATTCTCATACGTGAAATATTGCCTAAACAACTACTAGGCTGTTTGGTAAAATACTAGCTTACAGCTTCACTGCTAGGACTGTGATAATGCTGCAAAAAACCAGGAAGGGTTTTGTTAATTTATTTTGATCAAATATTGTTAGCATTAGCCTGAGCAGAGGACTCCAGGCTCCAAGTTGGCTAGAGGCCACATTGCTGTAAAGAGCTATGATTACAGATACATGCTGGAGCATAGTCCTGGTGCTTGAGCCTTTTCCTGTCCAGCCATTTTGGTTCCCACTCTGAGATTTCTACCTTTCCCTACATAGCTTATTAAAGACAACAAACACGAGTATCTGCAGTTACTTCTGAAAACTGGTGCTTCAAAATGATGTGTATTGTCATGCCTAAGACCTTCAGGGAGCTAGCCATCAGTCTTTCCTTCAATAATCCCTTTTGGGGACAAAGAAAGATAGACTGGCAGCATGGTTAGCAGGGGTGCAAAATGCATGGATGCAAGTCCCTCTTCTCTCAAGTTTATTCTAGAAAAGGGGAGATCTTGGAAGGAGGAAAGTACTCTAGAACCTACCGACTCTCGATGTCATTGCTTCATCTTGATGCAGAAGGGAAACATTCTGAAGTCCAGTATTCTGATGGGATGGGAGATCTTTTTCCTCCTCAGCTGGAGCTGTGACTGAGTTGTGAGCTGAATTTCACACTCAAAGCAGCGACCCAGTAAGAGAGTGGCTTGATGTTTGGTGGTTATCTTGATTTGGTAGTGCAGTGGAAAACGATTCGTACTTAACTTCACGTAAATGACACAGGAACAGCTGTGTGAAAAATCCTACTGGAACAGCAGCAACTGCATATAGCTTTTAGTCTAAGGATTAGCTGCCTTTAAAGAAGACTGCCCTTGCTAGATTGAGAACTGATTGCAGTACCTTCTTGTCTCTTCTTTACCTCAATCAATAATTTTAGGGTTCAAAATAATCAGAGTGCAATAATTCCCCCACAAGAAGAGTAATGCAGTGATGACTTACGTACCCCAGTCTGCATAAGTATGTAAGAATATAGGCAAATTTTGAGCAAAAGTTGCTATATTGAGACAAAATACATGTCTCTGCAGCTGACAGCTATGTGTTTTAGCTGCTCTATGAAGCTTAATATTTAATGGGAATAAACTTTGGTAACACAACAGACTTAAAAACCTAGTAAACTAGCCCAAAAACTCAGTGATACGTGTTCTGCGTGTGCCTTTAAATACTATTAAAATTGAATTTGACTAGACTTGCTCAAATCAGACCTGTTATCAACAACACATTGTCTCAGGAGACCAACATTTGTCCAGTTAGGGCTTCCTTCATTAATCGTCCAGCATCAAGCAAGCCAAATCCAAATCTGTGTAGAAAAAGTAATTAGATATTTTAAGCAGTGATAAGAACACCACAAATAATCAATTTCTATGGCATTAGCAGCTACCTGGCCCAGAAAAAGTCTATAAAAGCTAGAATTTATTGCAGAACACCAGACAGCTTACAGAGCATTGATTCTTAGTAGTATGCATAGATTGCTAGATTTAAAGAGAAATCCCTAATGGCTCTTTTTTTTTTTTTCCTTTTAAAGGGAAAACAAGGATAACATGTTCATAAGGCCACACTGCAGCAAAACAAATGTCTAGTGACTGTTACACAGAATTTATTTACCTTTCCAACAAACATAATACTGTCATACGATTTGATAGCAATTATATGCAATCTGATGCATAAACTAACTAAAAGAGAAGAAGCAAGATACAATCATAATATTAACTGCTCATAAAAATATTAATTATGCTTATTTTTAAAATATTTATAGCACCGGAGAAACCAACAGACCAAAAATAATTTTTGCATTTGTTCAGGTTGCAGATCTTTAGGCTTTAAAGCCTTCTATTCCTCCCTAATGATCTTGTGCTGGAGTATTTTGATCTGCATTAACCTTTGTGATAACTACTTATAAAAGCAAAACAAAAGGCATTGGAAAACCTAACAAGCAAAACATTATTGCCTGCAGCAGATAACACAATTTTGGAAAACATTTTTGTCTTAGTATTCCCTAAAGACAATTTCTGTATGCAGACATTATAACTGATCTTTAAATGTGAACTAAAATACATCCAAACTCACATTTCTAGGTCAATAGGCTCATAAGTCGAAAAGGACTTTAGCGATCATTTCGTCTGACCTTCTGTATATGTACACTAGAATCTTTCCACAGAAGCTGGATTAAATCGTGTCTTTCAGAAAGATGTCTAATCTCATTTTAAAGACTCCAAGCTACGGTGAGTCCACCTCCTCCCAGGGTAAGCTCTTCCAGTGTTTAATTACCCTTAGTGCTAGGAAACGGTGTCTTATTTCAAGGTTGAATTTGTCTAACTTAGCATTCAAATACAGAGAACAGAATGTTTGAGAGGGAGCAAATATAAGTGACATGATACATTTCATACTAATCCTAAATAAAAAAATTATGGAAATACAGAAAACATAACAACTAAAGCACTAGTCTGGTGAACATTTATGCAAGGGGGTAGCTTTCTGCATAGGATATGGTTTCTTTCAGTTCAGCAAGCTTGCACACGTGTAAAGTTACACCAGGGCTTCAAACAGAATTTAAAAAGAGGCATTTTGAGCGGCTTTTGCTGAGAAAAATCTTAGGCATTAATTAACAAAGACAACCTCTATCTGCCTCTGTCCCCACTCTGGACAGCCTTTGAGGTGGGATACTATAAATTACTACTAGAAGAAGAGAAAGTGAGGAAACTTCCTATTGCAGAAATTTGGTTGCTGCCGTAGGGAGATGACTGCTGAAATCCAAAGACAACCCAAGGGGAGAGGAAAAAAAATAATAAAAAGGAATGAAAAAAAAGAAAAAAAGAAAAAAAAAAGAAAAAAAAAGGAGAGTTGTCAAGATAATTAAAACTTTGCAACAATTCAGTAGTGGTGCTGATAAAAACAGCACTGCTGGCTGAATGCAAATAAGATGGTAAAGGCCCTGTTTGGATTATGGTAATTACTCAGTCTGAAGTTAGCTCCAGCCACACACACATATGAGCACACACATACACACACAGCAGTGGAGTGGAACCTGACAACCATACTTGGCGTGTGATCATAAAATTCCCTGGCACACTCTCAGGATGCCATGTGGAGCTATTTGTACAGTTAGGTACGGGACTCTGCTGCACAGGAAATACCAGCGGAAGCACGGCTGACCCGCCTGGCCTTCAGCGAGAGCCTGCCCCCCTGCTTATCGCTGGCAGGGATTCAAAAGTGATCTCTGGAGAAGGCAAATCAATCGAACACATGTTTGGTCTAAAAATGTCGTTTTGGAATATGCTAAGATATTTCCTTACATTAGACCATTTTGTTTGCCCCAAAGATTTGTCAAGTGCAATTGAATGCATACACATCTCAACGCGCGCCGGTGCCAGAACAAAATAATTTCAATGTGTCCTTTAGTACTCCGATAAAATGCAGGCAGTCAGTGTTGAAACGAGATGCCCTGTGAAAGTCTTGCACGCACTGGCATTCTGCATTTCTTCCAGGGACTTGTTTCTTCAAAATTTGGGATCTGTCCAAATGAGCAGATTTTGTGTAAGAATGAGGAAGGGGACCAGCTCAACCTCTCCTCTTGCCTTCTAGACGGAGGAGTTGAGGCAGGCTAATTTATGTGATGAAAAATCATTACAGAAATTACAATTTCCACCTCTGATTCCTAAATAATAAAGCCTTTACGAGGACAAAATCATTATAAATAACCCTATTAATCTGTTGATTCAGCTTTAGAGCCAATTCTGATATATGACAAAGATGTGTTTCTTCAACAATTTTCACAAGTTAATATTAAATAATATTGGCACACACATAATTTTTATTACTAAGTTCTTTGATTTGTTCACCCTGTACAGTCTCTACAGCTGTGTGTTTTACAACCTACTCATCACAGGAGAAACTTCCATTAGCACTGGCACACGGCGGAGGAGATGTGAACTTTGCAGTCAGCCTTCCCACCCTGATCCTGGTTTTCCGATCAGAGAAGATCAGAACAGGTGCGGCCCCACCACCGTGGCTGAAAGTACACCCATACTGTGAAGGGCAATCTTCCCTGCCTGGCATGTTCAAAGTTTGCCGAGATGATATCAAATCCAGATTTATACATGACTGCAGATGCCATGATACAGGCCTCTGACCAGCAGGCTCTTTAGGGAAGACACCCACACTCTCCCTTTCCCTTTCCCTTTCCCTTTCCCTTTCCCTTTCCCTTTCCCTTTCCCTTTCCCTTTCCCTTTCCCTTTCCCTTTCCCTTTCCCTTTCCCTTTCCCTTTCCCTTTCCCTTTCCCTTTCCCTTTCCCACCACCTTCATCCCCCACCCTTTTTCTCTCACATTGACCCAGTGTAGTTACTGTAACACACACAGGTGCATGCCAAGGGCATCAGCTTTGAAAGGCTGCAAGGTGCTTGGGCTGCTGCACTTCAGCTGAGACACAAATCAGGTGTGCTTTGACTTGCTATGCCAGCCTTTGGTGGTGTAAGTGTTTTAGAGTACTCTAACAGCTGATAGGCCAAAAAATCAAAATTATGTGATATCTCTTCTGAAATTATATCAGCTTACACAATGTTTTCACTGAGATTTTTACCTTGATTAAAATAAATAAGTATAAAAGGGGTGAAAAATGATAATGAAAAACTGCCAAGATCTCAACTCTTGCAAATCACTGATAGGATGAATCTGGGACTAGTGATTTTACAACAGAGGAGAGACAATTGGTTGCAAACATGTAATTTCAGTTTAGAATTTCAGTTTGATGAGGTTATCATGAAAAGGGCGGTCAATACAAATTACACATATGACCTTACCATCATCCCTTCTACTTTCCCATATTTTATGTATAATTATTCACCTATGGTTATATTTGACAAGATGCAAAATTTGGGCTATGATCCTAAAGCAATATAGAATGTTGAGCAGTTCAGAAATGGCACAGTATTACTTTCCCATAAAGTATGAACATTTATGAAGGATATATTAATGTAGTATAAAGGGAAAAATTAAAAAAAAAGTAAAAATTGCTAGATGTTAAAGGAAGTCTGATGAAAATGCACATTTATATAGTTCATATTAGACAAAAAGCACTTTATAACTATCTAGCATTGCTATTGTGATAAATGCAGTATTTGTACCAAAACGCTCAGTTCTTCTCACTACTGAGAGACATGGGATTATGTGTCTTAAAATTGAGGAATAATGATAAGACTTAAAAGACAAATTGAGGACACACAGGATCTTGAATTTTTGTATTATATATACATTTCCAGAATGAGTAATAAGTTTCTGGACCCTTTAGTGTTTTGTACTTCATGAATTTTTTTTTTTATTAGTGTGGACAAGTAAATTTTATTTGATAGCTTGTTGTATTTAAAGACAGTGTAAAACTCTCATTGCAAACAGTTGTTTACAGTGCGCTTTTCAGCACAAAGCTGTTTTAAAGCTCAATTGTGCATTTTGCAGATAAAGTGGGAAAACTAACTGAAGGCTGTATTGTAAGCAGTGGTTGCCGTGGAAACCCCAGTTTCAAGAGCTGGTTCTCCATTACCACTTAATTTAGGCTTCCTAATTGCATTCCACTAAATCGGTAGCGACAATATCTGCAGAGCAAAACTGCATGCCCAGTCTAGCGCAAACCTCTTTGAAACAGGCTTTTTGAAAGCCAGGAGCTATAAAAACTCAGCATGACGTGGAGCATATGAGAAACCTGTAGTTCAAATGTACTGCTGCTTGCTTTCTCATCCTTAGTAACTTCAGTGTGCTCCACACCAATCTATTAGCTCAGTCTACCTTAAAGATCATAAAGCTCTGCCATGTGGAAACTCATCTGTCCACCAACACGTTGGTGCAAAATAGATTTAATTGTACTCCCAATCCAGTATCATGTCCATCTTATTTTACTACACACCAGCAGGTAGCTGGTGCAGAGCCTTCCTTTCCTTGAACTGCCCTTGCTCCATAATACGAGGAGAACAATACTTTCTCAGTTTAAATCATTTGCCACTGTTCAGCTGTGCAGCAAGCCAGACCGCCCATATGTGACCTAAAGAGAGCCTTGTCAGAACCACTAGACATAAAAGCATTCCAATTATCGACCACACTGCTTTAATAGAGGAGGCAACTAATATGATAGTGTAAGTGATTCTGCCACTGAGAAGCTCTTCGTCACTGTCAGATTAACACTTGAGTTAAACTCTTGTAAATCAGTCACATTATGCCGTCGGTTGCGAAATAAACACAGACCTATTACGCTTAGAATTCCAGAGGGCTCTCCCCTCCATCCGAGTTGTGCAGGATGCCCTATTAATCTGAATTTTGTCATGTTTATTATTTTGCAATTACTAATGTGGGTAACGTTGGAAAGATTTAAGTTGCCTATGATTAGATTCTGAAATGGATGCACATGCCTAGCAAAACCTCTTGCAAGGGAAAAGGAAAGAGGAAGAGCGAGGGATACAGGAGACAGCTTACATGTAACTTCTGACTGGAAAAAGCCAGAAGACCAATTTAATTAAATCCCATAAGGTGTTGTGTTTTTTTTTTTTATTTTTATTTTTTTTTAAGATAAAAAAAGCGCAGAGCATTTAAAAGCAAAATACTTCAGTGTCTTCAAGCACAAGACCTCCCACAAGCTCACAGTGAAGTGCATCTCCTGGCTGTTAATGTGGTTGCATTTGGGCCCTCTAATATGTATCAAATGAATGTTGAAGTTGAACATAATAAGTAAACAACTACTCTTTCAACCCTTCCTTCCCTCCACAGTATTATTGAATGCTGGTAAAATACCTTTAAGTCATACATTATCAGCTCATCGTCAACGTTTTTCTTTCTGCGGATTTTCTCAAGTTTCTAAATTGTCTTCTGCTCTACCTGAGCTGCTTTGAAACCAAAGTGAACACACCTTTGTTTTTAATATTGGGGTTTGGATGTGAAATTTTGGACAGATAAAGATTGTTAATGCAAGCTGGAGGTTTATTTTTGGTGACGTAGTTCTGCCTGTTCAGTGGAGCCCTTTCAGGTGGTTAGTGAGGCTAGGAGAGAAGGAGATGGGCCCAGTGACTAGAAGGCTGTTGAGTTTGTTTGAGTCCACTTTGCTTCATCCAGATGGACATTCCTCGAGTTTTCCAGCTGGCTACACTTCAGATTTTAGGAGCCATATCTGGAATGACAGCAGGTGCTTCAATCAAAAAAATGTACAGAACTTTCTGAAAATACTGATCTGAGATTATATGTCAGTGTGTCCTGGGGCCGAAGCAGAAGTAATGAAGAGGTTTGAGGCTAAACATCCTTCTCACACCATCATCTTTCTGCAGAAAAGTAGGGAAAAACCCCTTTATGTCACTTTTCTTCTGTCTGAGCTTCTGCAAAGATCTTCTGGGGAGACAGGGAGAAAATGCTGGAGGTAAGAGCAGAGGAGTAGGAAAGAGTGGGCTCCACTGTGTTAAAATTCTGCAGAAAAACTGCTGGAAATTTAATGTGGTTGGAAAATGTATAAATAGTTCTATTTCGCTCTGCTCTTCAGAAGACGCTTAAAAAGGAGCAGTGGCAGAAACCAAGGGAAGGCCAGTAAAACTATATTGTAAGCTGAGGAAAGCCAGAAAGGACATTTTTCCACTCTGTCTGTCCAGTGCAGTCTATCTTCTAGTTCCTGTGTGGAAAAGTGCAGCCTTGGAAAGGCTGTGTGGGAACTCAAGGGAGGAAACCCTTCACCTCTTGTCTTAGATCAAATGAGTTGGGGCAGAATATTATCAGAGGTTTCTTCTGGCACCATCCACAGCAGATTAAACTTCCCTTGGGTAAGTCTAGAGGAAGAGACTGTAGATGTATGTTACTTTTTCTCAGCAGTGTGAGTGAACAGATTTAGAAAAAACACAATTTTGCCTGTCAGAGACATGTTATATTGAAGAAAAATTCTGTTTTTCAGTTTAGGTAATTCATGTCCTAGAGAAACAAAGAAAAAAAAAAAAGCTGTCAAAAGACAATGGGCTCTATTCTGTCCTCACATGCATGGCTTAGTTACAAGTCGGCTTTGAGCCAACTTCTGTGCTCAGCTACACACGTGCAATTTCCTTTGACTTAAACAGAGTATACATTTGTATGGGCAGAATCTGGCCATTTTGTGTATGGGAATTCCTATGATTTGTTTATTATTTGGATGGTATTACAAAGATCAGGGCCTCATTGTTTTGAGCTTTGGGAAAACAGGGCTCTCTATTCTGTTCACTGAAGAGATTATGGTCCAGGAGAGTCAGCAGCATATGAAAGGTCTGGACATTCTAACCTGCAGTCCTCTACAGAGTTATATCTTTCTCAATTACGAAAAAAATGTATGGAAATTTTAGCCACCTAGAAAATAATTTGCTTTCTTGACATGGCATGGATTCAGATAAGTGCCAAATTCTCTGTGTGTCTTTTCCATCCCTTCCTGTCCCCAGCACAACACTGCTTCCCACCACAGATTTGCTGAACTGTATTCTTCATTCTTAAAGCTGGTTTACTCTAGGCAGGTGCTTGGTCTTTCTTCAAGCACTGCTTTTAACAGGGTCTAAATTCCTCTGAAGCCAACTTCTGTGCTCAGGTACACGTGTGTGGTTTCCTTTGACTTAGAACATATATTTTCCTGGGCAGAGCCTGTTCTTTTGGGGTATAGCTCTACCCAGGCATGGGAACCTGTCTGGCTCACCTATGCTTGGGGCTTGTATATGCCCTGGGAGAGGTCACAGAGGGGAGGAATTTGAAGGGGCAGAGGGAAATGGCCTTACTGCTCTGTTTAGGTACCATACCCAGCATTTGACATGGCACAGGAAGGATCAGGAGGATATTTGTAGGTGGCAATTGTGCAAATCAGGTCTTCCTCTGAATGTACCCCTGTCTGCAGTGCTTCACTATTTAGGGATCAGCACAGTGCAAGAAAGACATAGATGGACTTAAAGAATTATCGCCTCCCTGATGCAGGTGGAAGAGTGGGGGTGAGACAGAGGACTTTTAAGCCCTCAGAAAAGAGCCAAACCAGACTGTTCAGTCTCCTCCATGTGCTGCATACCTGTTCAGAGGATGGCAAATGTGGCTGGGATTCTGCAGGTTTGGGAGGAAAGGGCTTCAGAGCAGGGAGCAGAGCCAGGGAGTGACTGCTCTCCATCCCTCATCACCCCTGGCACCTTTCCTGGTGGAAGTCAAGGTGGGAATTAACACACATGGAACTGGTGCTGTTCCAAGTTCCCAAGAGGAAAAAAACATTTTTTCAAGCTATATGATTCTTGTTTGTAGCTACGTGACACGTTATTTAATGACTGTGAAATACTGCATTGTTCTGATTTTGAAGATGCATACGTCTTTGGAGGACAGCTCTCATTTTTCTAAACACTTTTTAAATGCAACATTTACAAACACCTTCATTTTCTTGTTGTTGCTGACTTGCTCATTGACATTTTCAGCTAAACAGCATATGGCTTATAGCTTTGTACAAGCAATTGTATACAATTCCTACATTTTCTGGAATTAAAAAGCCTTGAAAACATGATGACAATTTTCAGAACTACAAGTTTATTCTTAAAACTAGGAGATCTGTGAGGTCTATTCTTCTTTTTTACAGATTTTTCCAAGTGATCCAAAAAAGAGTAGCTCAGGGCATCCCAATTTCCTGGCTACAAAATAACAGTAACAACACAGGTGGATATTTAGATGTTTAATTCCCACATGTGTTCAATGTGCTTTGCAGTCTTTAGATGGAATGGTATTCACTGGAGTATAAGGTATTAATTATTATTATCAGCATCTAAGACATCTCTTGCTGAAGATTTAAATCAGCCTCCCCTGGAAACATAGGAAATAAGATTTAAAAGGACCTCCTGCATTAAGTTCAAACCCTAGCTTTTGCTGTCAACTACACGTCACATAATTAGTTTCATGAAGTGCTCAAGTTTCATGCTGGAGCCAGTGAATTTTTTTTGCTCCCCCTACTCCTGTAGGAGGGCTGCTCCAGGATTTTCATTCCAGCGCTTCCTCCTAATTTCCTGTTTGAGTTTATTCATGGCCATCTTATAACCATTTGTTCTTATGTCAACATTATCCTTTAAATAACTCTTTTTCCTCCTTGTAAATTTCTGGACAACAGTTATGTTTCCCCTCAGCCTTTGTTTTGTTTGTGTAAACAAGTGAAGCACTTTTAGTCTCCATTATTATATAGCCTCTCCTCCTCCTCCCAGTACACCTTCTTGGAGATTGTCCCCGTTTGAATTAATTTTTTCACACATGGGTGACACTGCATGCCTGTACTTGATCTACAGCAACAGCATTCAATAAAAAACTGAAAAAACCCACCATTGCCAGGTAACTGCCTATCATCACACTTCTGTTTTGTGGGCTCAACTTATCTAAGGCCCACAGCTACATTTTATTAGCAAGGAGTGTGATCAAAATTGTTTAAGTACCTAACTTCTATATCTTTTTTTCTAGCCAACTGTTGAAGCAATGCTATCCACCCAAACTGGGGCCTAAAACCACTGCTTCATTGTTTGTCTTCTGAAGTGTACAATCGTGAGGCTCTACTCCTGGATTTCACCTGTTCTCTCCCCATTCCTTTTCTTCTCTTTTGCCTGCTTGCACTATTACAACTCACTATTGGTAGTTTTTCTTTGCTTTGTGTAATTGGTAAATTTCAACAGCACATACTTTATTTTCTGTAGTGTGGCTATTAATGAAAACATGACCCTGCAAAACTATCTGCCTGTGTAGACTCCACTAAGGTCTATCCATCCCTATAGATCCTTTCTCAGCATAGCATTTCAGAATAGGACTGGGCCCAGTCCTATTCAATATCTTTATTGACAACCTGGATGTGATGATTGAGTCCACCCTTAGTAAGTTCATGGATGACACCAAGCTGGGGGGGAGTGTCGATCTGCCAGAGGGTAGAAAGAAGCTGCAGGAGGACCTGGACAGACTGGGTCGATGGGCTGAGGCCAATGGCATGAAATTCAACAAGACCAAGTGCAGGGTCCTGCACTTTGGCCACAATAACCCCAGGCAGCGCTACAGGCTGGGGGAAGAGTGGCTGGAGAGCAGCCTGGCAGAGAGGGACCTGAGAGTACTGGTTGACAACTGGTTGAACATGAGGCAGCAGTGTGCTCAGGTGGCCCAGAAGGCCAATGGCATCCTGGCTTGTATCAGGAATAGTGTGGCCAGCAGGAGTAGGGATGTAATTCTCCCCCTGTACTCAGCACTGGTGAGGCCTCACCTCGAGTACTGTGTCCAGTTCTGGGCCCCTCACTTCAAGAAGGATATTGAGGTGCTGGAGCAGGACCAGAGGAGAGCAACGAGGCAGGCAAAGGGACTAGAGGGAAAGTCTTATAGGAATAGGCTGAGGGAGTGGGGGTTGTTTAGCTTGGAGAAAGGGAGACTCAGGGGGACCTTATCACTCTCTACAACTACCTGAAGGGAGGTTGTAGTCAGGTAGGGGTCGGGCTCTTCTCCCAGGCAACTAGAGATAAGACAAGAGGGCACAGCCTGAAGCTGCTCCAAGGGAGGTTTAGGTTGGATATTAGGAAGTACTTCGTCATGGAGAGGGTGATTAGATATTGGAATGGACTACCCAGGGAAGTGGTGGAGGCACCATCCCTGGATGTGTGCAAGGAAAGACTGGATGTGGCACTTAGTGCCACGGTCTAGTTGATGTCGTGATGTTAGGTCATAGGCTGGACTTGATGATCTTAAAGGTCTTTTCCAGCCTTGGTGATTCTGTGATTCTGTGATAACTCATGATCACCTCTTTGGCAGTTCTTTACAGTTCTTCAAACAGACCTCTGCTTCCTCCAGTGTAAATAATGCCCTTCCCCCTTCCACAACTCCCTATAATGTGATTTACAGATGCCCACAGAATTATTGTATTTCCTTTCATTGAAAAAACCCCCATTACTTATGAAAGAAAGTTTTGAGAGCAGTATGGCATGAAGTGTTTTTGGTAAAAACCTGGTGTATTTCAACACATCTTTTGTTTCCTTAAAATTTCATTTCAAATCCTGAAGTGCAATAAGAGAGTATTATGAATCTGAATAAATGCTGCAACCGTCATGTACTTGGTACTATAATGGGTTAATTGCTGCAGTGCAGGAGGCTGATAGGGAGCCACAAGGAGGTGCATGCCTTAATGAGGAGCTGGTAAGGAGCCCTGGGGCATGGAATAGGGGCTAATATTAAGGAGAAAACAGTAGGATAGAAAGATGAATAACCCAAATAAAGATACATTTGATTTTTACTTGTTTATGCTGCAATTACTATCTTGCATGAACAGCATACAAAACTCAGAAACACTAAAGTAACTTGATGAGATGGATGTGTGCATGGGATATTTCTCTACTAAACTTAATTTTCTATGTTTTAAGGTTTCACTGGCAATCCCTACTATGTTTTCTCAAAACAGTGGTGAGCTATCAATTAAGCTGAAAACACAAACTAAAATTTCCACTCGACTACTGCTTTGATTGGTGGATATATTACTCTTCCAGTCAATACTTTTGATCTCTGTTTCCAGGCTACCTTTTATTTAAAAAGCAGCAATTTTTGAAAGACATCAAGTTCATTTGGACTAAGGACAGTCCAGCAAACTTTGGAAAGGAGGAACTCCAATACTTGGTTAAGAATAGCTGCAATGACACTGATCAACTTAGTGCCACGTTATTTGGGTTTTCAGGTAAGACTACACCCAGTTATGATTTCAGATGGGTAGGTAAAATATAAAATATAATCTTTGCCTTAATATTTTTGTTCTTTCTTTGGGGGCTGGCTGGCAGGGGGGGAACCTTGAAGACATGAGGATCAAAACCAAAGCAAGACAAAAGCAAAATTATTCAAACCTCACCAAGTGTTTAGCTTGTTATCCTGTCCAGAACGGTTCGTCAATCTCTTGCTATCCCTCTTACTTTATGCTTTAGTTAAATAGCTTTTAATAATATTTTCTCCAATATCCTTTAAAAAATGTAGATAATTTTTGTTTTTCCTGGTGCACAAATAGTGGGTTTTGTAATGCATGCTTTCTCTGACTGTAACAGCACATGGTATCTGGTCTTCACAAACTGCTAATTGCTAGATGTTCCATTCTAGGATTAATTAATTGTAGTAATAGATCAATACTACTGCAAATGGAACTGGAAACAAAATCAGACTTACTGGTATATTGATAATCACTGAGGTAAACACTAGTGGTAGCTCCTAAGTCAAATAATATGATCCTTAAAAGCATATTTCTATAAAACACAAGTAAATACATAGACCTCAAATAAAATATCTGGAGAGCTCCACTGAAACATTAAACTGGAACAGAGTAAAAAAGAATTTACCTATACATCAGCTGCAACCTTTTTCTTTTCCATTCTTTTAGTCTCTTTTTACTCGAACGAATTTTTTTTTTCCAACACACTTTTCTTCTTAACCCTCCAGTCTTCTGCTTCCTCTGTGCTCTCTTTCCTGTAGAAAATAACACACAGGATCAGACGATAGGTCTCTCAGGTCTAATATTCAATCTCTCTGAAAGTACCAGCATACCAGGTCTCCTCCTTGTCTTTAACAGAGGCTGACCTAAAGCCTGAAGTGTGGGATTCATATCCCTTTTAGATAGTTACAAGTATTTTGTACTATCTGTGTAACTCTCTTACAGAGCAGCTATACCTCAGTGCCATGTAAGGGCAATTATTACCACAAACTAATTACACACTGTGGCGGGGAGGGGAAATATTTTCTTTTGATGAGTTTCCAAACAGCAGCTTTTACTTTCAGGCAGTATTTTGTTACCCTCATGTAGTGTTAGGAGAGGAGGATGCAAGTTCTTGATTGACTCCTATTATTATTTTGCAAATATTTATTGTGTCAGCTCTTCTTTTGTTTCCTTCCTTTGTTTCTGAAGTCTCCCATTCATTATCTGTTACTAGCATTTTTATTGCTTTGTGGCCTTGGTTCTGCAGGGTCTCTGCACTGAGAACAGCATAAGCATTCAAGAAAGCAACATCTGGCTCTGAGCAGCTTATAGCCAACACACAAAAAGATGAGAAAGGAAGATACACTCATGAAGGAGCTGTCACAGAATCACAGAATGTTAGGGGTTGCAAGAAACATCTGGAGATCACCTGGTGAAATCCCTCTGCTAGAGCAGGTTCACCTAGAGCAGGTTCACCTAGAGTAGGTTGCACAGGATGGCACCCTGGTGAGTTTTGAATGTCTCCAGAGGCGGAGCTTCCACAACAACTCTGGGCAGTCTGTTCAAGTGCTCTACCAACCTCAAAGTAAAGAAGTTCCTCCTTGTGTTTAGATGGAAATTCCTATGTTCAAGTTTGTGGCCGTTACCTCTAGTCCTGTCACTGGGCACAGCTCAAAGAAGACTGGCCCCATCCTCCTGACACCCACCTTTTAAGTATTTATAAGTATTGATAAGATCCCCTCTCAGTCTTCTCTTCTCCAGACTAAAAAGGCCCAAGTCCTTCAGCCTTTCCTCATAAGAGAGATGGTCTAGTCCCCTAATCATCTTTGTAGATGGAAATGTGCTACGCACACGTGTAGATGTGTACCCTTGCGCGAGATGTCCTCCCAGAGGAGCAGCACTAGTTTTATACCACGTCTGACAACATCCCTCTGTACAGACACCTTTATGTGCAGTGTTGTTGTGCTCCGTGTCCTGTGGCTTGAGTTGAGGAGCTGGTGGATGGCAGGGAGTCTGTTGGCAGAGCTGCAAGGTCAGGTGGAAATCTCATAGCCCAGAGGCAGGATGCCCCATGAACCCCAGGGACAGCGAGCACAATACCAGTCACCCCCTCTCTTGGGGAAATAGGTCCTCAGGAGGAGGAGGAAGAGAGCTGCCATGGGCAAACTCCTGGGGGAAGGAAGAGGCAGGAGAAGCGTACAGTGCAGTTCACCAACTGTGTGGGGAGTGTGGGAGGGGGAAATCTGGTAGTAAATAGAAACAGATGGGCAAGTTCACAGGAGAAGAGGTGGAAGAAGAAACAAAAATACTTTATTTGGGACAATGGTGGGAATGAACGCTGGAAGGTCAAAGAAGGTGAAGCATCCTCCTTCTTGAGCTGAAAGATTTGCCTCTAATATGAAAAATCTAGAAAAGATGAGTCTGTCATCAGCCACTTGAGGACTTCATGTGCTAATGAGGTGGAAACAAAGACATGCTTAATTTTCCACTAAGGTGCTAACAGGTACATTAATGATGTTAGAAGTGGTTTACGCATATCTAACCTCAGGGTTCAGATCATACTTTCTCACCGTGTTCATCCCAGACTCAGCCACACTCTGCCACACCCTCAAGAAAGCGAATAGCACTTGGTTGCCAGTAATAGGGAATGGTCTAAATGCTGTAGCCTCAGCACCCATGAGCTACATGTCAATGAATTTTAGGAAACTCCAAGTAGTCTACATGAGATTGTGCCAGCAGTGTCTCTGACTGTTATTCGAATGGAGAACGAGTTCCCATCGAATCATTTACCTTAAATAAATGATACAACAGAAATATTTCAAATTTTTCTTTAAATTTAATTCAGCTAGGGTGGATCTGCCTATAAACTTCTGTGAAAGTGATTAAATTGGTACTTATCCATATTCGAGCTATGTTGTTGGATATCTGTGTATGAATAACTATTTTGCCATGTAAGTTTCTTCTATTGATTTTTCTTAAATTATTTCCTTATTTCATAAGGAAATAATTATCTTTACTGCATAATAGGGCCCAAAGAGGGGCTTCAACCAAATTAGTAATGAACCTACTAAAATAAAAAGCCTACCTCATTAATTTGTGTCACTGTGGCATGTAGAAAAGTTTCTGCAAATTAACCCAAAAGAAAACTTATTCCTGCTCTTGTGCAGTTACTATACTGATACTACTGATCTAGAGCAGACCTCCAAGTGATTGAATCATCTCTTCTTCAAAACTGCAAATCTACCTCAAGTTGATTGCTTCTCTTATAGGCTCTCCCCATCTCTGTATGAGTAAAGAAAAAAAAAAGATGTAGCTGGATATGCTATTAGGGATAATGTTCAAACAAAAAAGTAATGTACAAATATTACTTTAAATCCCATCCCATCAAGAAACTGCTGAGACCTCTAATTCTCATGATGATACCTTTGGGAGCTGTAGGGCATCTTGAAAACATTGCTGCATGTCACAGTAAGCCTTTAACAGCATGTGAATGAAAGCACTGCATTGCAAGAATACCACAGGAAATAATCCACGTAGTTGATCATTTCCATTTCCATTTAACAAACTATTTGTTACCCAGATACAATTGTTGCTGTGGAGATTCCATAAGCTTAAATTTGGGATGATACAGTAATTTTAGAGATGCATTTCAAACATCAGCTAAGGGAGCTCACTGGAATACGGAGACATATATCTGCATGGAAATCAGGGGAAATAGGGAATTAGTCTGAACTGGCACTGTATTTAAAAACACAAAACAAAAATTGTAAAACTTTATACAAATATGGAGACTTTTACCCAGGATATAGGAGACTAATCAAGTTTCTTGTGATGAAAATCTTCTTTTTATTATCATTATTGTCTATTATTTGCATTGTGATATGCCTTCAGGCCCTGAACTAGAAGCTAGGTTCCATTATAATGGATATTGAGCATGTAATGAAAAGACACCCTCCCCCTCCAAGGAGTTCTTAAGCTAAATTTATGTCTATATTGCAATCAGAAGACAGAATTGACTCTATGTAGCATGGAGATACTGGAGTCAGTTTTAAGGCAGGCATTTTGGTAACCTAGCCTCAGGAACACGGGCTCAGTGAGGGCTAATTACCCTTCCTTCTTGGCAGATTTTGCAAAGGTGGCAGAGAAAAAAGCAAAAAGTGAATCTGGAGGGGAAGAAAAAAGACTAAAGAGGGGGGAAACTTAGTAATGTCATCAAATGTTGTGTGTAAACAAACGGGTCAGGAAAACATGCGGGGTAGAGGGAGGGGAAGATTAGAGGTAAATAAAAAGTTTGGAGTTATATCCAGTCTAATGGCAAAATCCCTGCTGGAGGGTAGCTGTGCAAATTAGCCTGCCATCTTCTCTGTACGAGTGATGTTTCTGGTGGAGGAACATGCAGCTAGCATCCTTCGATGCCACCAGGGATTAATTGAGCATAAAGTCTATTGGAAAGTAACAGCATTTTCTTGGAAGGCAACAAGGGAAAACAGATAGTTTTGCTGTGTAACCAAGTTTCATAATGAAATGTTGCCATACGGTGAATCCTTGTTGCCTCATTACTCTTAAACTTTTATTAAAAAAAGCTTTTAAATTGTATTACTTAATTGTTTAATTTGGGGATCTTACTGCACAATTCCATAGCTGATCTATGTCTGGCCTCTCCTAGTTGAGACAGTATATTCAGGAATATTAAAGTTAAGGTTAAATGGACCATTTTCTCTCCTTTCTGCAAACAGCTTGTGACACAGACTAATTATTTTGCCTGTTACTGTTTCTCTGTTTTGACATTTTGCAGATCTCCAAATAAAGCACTTCAATTGTGACATTGATGTGTCCATAAGTCCTAAGTCAGAACATTATATTGTTCTATATTTTTTTTCTAGATCAAAACATCCGAGGATGCTTGAATAAATCTTAGGAAATTTTTAACGTAAAGAGCTGCAATCTTGGATAGTCTTAGGAAAAAGTCTGTAGCTAAAAGGTTGAAAACAGGAATTTTAAACAATGTGAATGGTAACTGTTGTTGAAATGCTTATAAATTACTTATTTGACAATGGGTAGTTTTAAAATAAGGTATGCATAGTCAGTATTTTTAAAATTTAAGTTGTTTGCCTTTTGCATTAGATGATAAAAGAAAGAAGTTTCAACAACTTTAATTGTGCTTGATTTTTTTTTTTTAACAGGGTAAAGTATCCATTCAAACTGTTATTTGCACCTTTAATGATTGAAAAATTGGAATAATCACATTGAGAAACTAGATGAGGCATGGAGAATCCAGCCCTGTTTCAAAAGATGAAGATCATCTTATGTTATCATGAGTAATAAAGAAAAGGGATCTGCATATTTACAGTACTTTTTTTCTTCTACTAGATTCCTTGTGATTTCTGTTGTATATCTTTTGACTTATACATCTCTGACTAATGTATCTTTCACAAGACTGGGCACTCCTGAGCTGTACCACACTTCACAGGGAAAATACAGGTGGGTAACAGGAATAAAAATGATACTACAAGAGGCTCCATGCTTTTCAGGCCCTCCAGGAAAATTCTGGGTGAATGCATCAGGCAAAATCTTAGTGCTGCTGACACAAATGAAAACTCGGTTGTTGCATTTCGGGAGTCTAGAAGTCCATATGGGACTACTGCAATGTAGGCAGGTGCCTAAGGAGTGACAGCCTTGTTGTTCTAGGTAAGACTCAGCTGTCTCTTCTGTGTCTCCTCCAATACTGATACCACTGCTGACTTTAATACCCATTCATTCAGCAATTGTTCTGTAATTCACCACAAAGTAGAAAAATAGCTTGGCTTGAATCCTTCTGATATCACTTGGTGAAGCAAAGGGGACAGAAGGCAGGGAAACAAAAGAGAAGGCAGTTTTGCTAAGAAAGGAAATTCACTTTTAATCTCTATATCCACTTCTTTTGTATCCAAGTAAAATCTGAACATTTTCTTCATATTCGCTGGAACCAATTTTCCTCTCTCAAGGCTCTTTTGAAATTAATATAGAATTGTACAGGCTAGCTTAACCAGTTCTAGTTACTAGCATGGTACTTATGCTCTGGTTTTCCATTAAAAGCTATGATCTTTCACTAAATAAGCAAAGATATAACCTTTCTACTTCAATAGAAATGTTTCTGTAGTTGTACAATGGACTGCAGAAGTCAACCTGACCTAAAGCAATAGTTTTCCCCAAAGAAGTTTTAATCTTTTTTTCTGTGAATTAATAATGGGTCAAGAGACATATCTTTCTGATGTAAGAGATATTTACCCATGTATAGCACTGGAGTTGGTAATAACGAGGAACTTTTAAAGTCTGTCTACTGTACTGTTTCGGAGTGGCTCACAACAAGTAATTAAACCATTGGTCTTAGAAGATCCTTTTATAAGAAGTGTCCTCTGTTAACAAAATTGTACATTTATTTTTTAGTGTTTCTCAGATGCATTAATTCTCTCCTGTCAATCTTGTTTAACATTAGTATTATTGTAGTTTCTAGTATTCCCAGTCATGGACACTGCTGTGACAGATGGGGTAGAAAATATAGAACAAAATACAGAAACTGATTCTACAAAAGCTTGAAAGCAATGCAGAAATTCACTGTCCATGAGCCTGAAAGCTAGGCGTAAGATAGACAACAACAGTGAAAGAGGTACATAATTGAGGGCATGTCAGAAACAGGCAATACTGGTCAATATGGTAGGTAGTGTGCATAAGGGGTTAAAGAGTTACTATATGTTGCTGTATATGTACCAGCTGACCGCTCAAGGTAAACAAATATTGTTTCAGTAATACCAAGTATTTAAATAGAAAATAAATAGCAAGCATATGAGCATTATAAAGCTCCAATTCCATAAAGCGTACAGGTGATCCCATGACAGCCAGCTCAACTTTGCACAGATAGCTGCCCTGATGGACACTGGCGTCCTTGCTGAACCTAATGGAAATTACCTGTAAACTGTTCAGGTGTCCTCAGTGCTGCCCTGTGTGAGTGAAATGTCTCTTTTTTTTGTTTTCTGTTACTGGAGCCACTCAATGGAGTTACAGCCTTTTGCACTCACACACTTTCCTCTTATTTATGTGCAGTAAAAACTCCACTCCACTACATTCTACACGTGCTTTCTTTGACACCAGTCTTTCTCCACCTCGGGCTCTTAAAAACTTCCTACTAGCAAGCTCACATCTCCCAAGCCTTGATGGTTCAGACAAAGAGTCTATTATGACTCTTCTCTCTTCTCTGTTTGGGGGACTTGCTATCCTATCTGAAGTTTTACCTAACCTACAGGGCTTTTTCACAGGGGTTGGATGTTGAACAGAGCATCCCATAAATATGAGTGTCTCTTTCTAGAAACTTGAAGAGGAGAGCTCTGTGAAACATTGACAAGGGAACTTTGTGTCATAGAAAACCTGCATTGTATGAGATTTCAGGCAACTCTGAGATTTGTGAACATTTCTGGGAAGTTTGCACATCAGCATGCAAGGTTCAGGCAAACTTTCAACAGTGTGTAAGAAGGTTCTCCATTGCCCAGCAAATCTGTAGGAAACCTCAGTCCTCAGAGGACCTCTCCCAGGCAATATGCAAATAAATTGCTCTCTACTTCTTGCCCATCCCTGGTGGAGAGAGGGTTTCAAACATAGCTATCAAGCTGGTTTCTTGTAGAGGAGTAAAGGAAATTCTGAGGCGTGTCCATGCTGCCTAATTTTGGCACCTGACAATTAACTGAGGGAGACAATTCCTCTTCAGGGGTGATTTGAAGCAGTAGCCATTAACAACACGAACAGTTTAAGGAGACAAATTTCCTGGATAAGCATGTGGCTAAATTTGAATACTGTTAGAACCTCATACCATGTTTCAGACTTCCTTCCCCATGGAAATAGCGATAAACTTCTGTCCCTGTTCCTTGTGGGGGTGATATAAGGTGTTGAAATACTGGGTGAGGGGTGTCAGAGAATGGGAGAGAGCTGGGAGTTAATTAACTGGCGTGTCTATGAGAGCTGTGTCTGCAGGCCACGGCCAGGACTGGCAACTCAGTATGCAGAGCACTGTACAAACATATTGGAGAAATAGCCACCAGCCCAAAGAATCTGCTGTCCAAATAGACAAGAAAGATGAGAAGAACTGAGAAACGTAGAAAGGTATGCTATTTCTGAGATTTGCTTCAGCTGTTTAATCCCATACTCAGTAATTCCTGAGGAAAGAACCTAAACAACTCTTTCATTCAGCCAGAGCCCTCGGCAGACACCCTTCAGTGCAACCTTCCAAAATTTTTCCAACACCCGGCAGGCAGCAAGCTCTTTTAATGAGAGAATGTTGACTACCTCATGTATGTTTCTAAGTTCCCAGACTACACAGTTATCAATCAGCCTGGCAGAAATTGTAATTCTGACATCAAGGCTACCACTGATTACCATTTCACAAGTAGCAAAGAAGCCTAAATTGCCAAAAATAGTTGTGAAAGAGTTAGTGAATGAAGCGTAGAAGGCAGGCAGAGAGAAGCAGCGAAGAATTACACAAACTATAAATTGCCTAATTTTATAATTTTACATATTCCTTTTCTGCCAAAAGTGGGATATTATATAAAACAGGCCAGAATAAAATATCCAAATGGATTTAGTCTGTAGTAAAGTAGTAGGTGCAGAGGAATTATTAGTACAGTAATCAAAATAAGACACCTTAAAAGAAAAAAATCTAAATTAAAAGGCTTTTAGCTTTTGAGAACGGGAATTCCATTGTATAATTAGATCATGAACTAAGGCCTTTCACTGCTGCAAATTCATACTGTGCACTATTTAAGTGGCACCTCTTGATTCTCTTACTGCAGCTTCTAACAGCAAACCCTGTTCTGCTTTTCTTTGTGCAAACCCAATCACATCACATCAAATTATACAACTAATTAACACAAACTCCTTAAAAAATTGCATATTATTTTGGCAAGCCAAATTAACGTCAGTCCCCTGAAACCATGTTTAGTAATTCCCACTGACTGTAGTAACGCCTACTACTGAGAGAAGGGCTAATCAACTACAGGCTCTCCTGCTGATGAGCTGAACCAAGTAACCAGATGTTTCTGCCTTCTAGGCTAATGAAAATGTCATGTATGTTTTTCTCTCCACCTAGATGAAGAACTAATTCCACCATGGCCATGATCTAGGTAGCTCCCGTTTGTCCGGTCCTGCGTCTGACAGGTCCTGCTAGTTAAGACCGAGCAGGCAGGTACAGTCTTGCTAAAGGTGCTCTGGTTGAAACCAGCTAACCCAGCTCTCTGAGGCAACCTGCTGCTGGGGCTTCCTCAGCAGGGTGTGGAGAGCAAAAAGAAAGTTGATGAACATCACTGTGGAAAAACACATCTCCATCATATTGTAGCGTATATAAAAGCTGGGCAAAGTATGTTTTTTGTGTATTGGTAAGAGGCCCCATCAGCATTAAATTACTTAATGAGGTGTCTGTTGCAATTAAAAGAGGCATAACATTTATATTAACATCTTAAAGCTTGCTTATTTTGGGAGTGTCAGTTTACATGAGTCTAAACAGGCAATAATGAACATGAGGAAGTATTTCATATTATAACTGAGTACTGCATAACTGCCTAGAAAAATCTTAATATTAAACTATACTAAATAACTTAGAGGATAGCATAACAGCTTCACATTTGGATTTATCCCATCTTGAATCTTAAATAACGGAATTCCAATTAAATTTGAATACAAATGAAAAAAAAGCATTTTCTTGTAATCTTACAAAATACATTTCCATGATACATTGAGTTAAAAAGCTTTCAGTATACTTTGATGGATGATACAGCCATTTTCAGAAACAGTAAACCATAATTTAAAGATACTGTGTAATTATTTAACATCAATATTTTCTAAGTTCAGATGACTTGTACCTCTCATGCTAGATGCTAGTGTTACATTAAAAAAACCTGTGTATTAATAGGCCTTACTAACCCAGATACTTACCTGGTGCGAAAAAAAGATGCTTGGTACATTTAAAATGCTACTGAAGAAGGAGTGGAATTAGGTCTAGTCATACAGCTTTGCTTTAGAAAAGCAGTGAATGTGTTAATCTCAGATTCCACCCCCAGCAGCTAAGTATATTCTTTATTTTGTTTTTCAATAAATCTGCAGTAGTATATATAGACTGTAAGCAGAAGTTAGTCTTCTAATATTTTAAACTTCCTTAACATGCTCATTGCTGTATTAACATCTGTTCTGAAACTCCCACCACCACAGCAAGGAGGCATCAATTAACATCAGTTTGGAAGTGACAGATATTCAGAGAAGGAGGAATAAAACTCTATAGCAATTTTTGCCAGCAAAGTCTCATCATGTGTGCAAAGATGCAGTCTACTGGTAGCACCAGTTCAATATTTGAGGGGATGGATCACTGAAAGAATGAGGTTTGCCTCTCATGAAAGGAGACATGCACGAGCCCTTAATTCTAAATTCAAAGATAAGGCCACTGAACTGAGAGTGACCTGGCTCTGGTCCCAGAAAGTTGTGTTTCACTGGGTTTAGTTTCTGCAGCAGAATGAGAGGCAATCTTTCAGACAGATAGATTCACTTGCCAGGGAAAGAAATACGGGAATATTGAAATTTACCCAGGACTCTGTGGGTGGCTAGAGCAGACCATGGGATTACCTGACACCAGGTCATCCTATATCACTTAATGTGCAAGCTAGTAGTTACTAAAACAGTGGAGGTTTCTGGTGGATTTCAGGACTGGCTCCAAGAACAGTGGGGCTGAAAAATCCTGCTATTTGATAATCAAAAGGGTACAGTGTTGTGCAAAGATCCATGTCCAAGCAGTGAGAGAACAGCCTTGGGCCCTCTTGGCAACTGTACAGTTCTTCCAGCAGCTTCCTTTGCTTTCGCATGCTATGACTTCACAAACTAGAGTATGATTGAGAAATAGTGGAAGAAGAAGAGTGAGAACTACTGTAAGCACTATTAGTATATTGCATTCCTTGACAAATGTGAAATAAATTCTTAAAAAGTAAAGAGAGATAGAGGAGTGAAACTAAAGAAAAACTGGGTCTTTTTGAAGATGAATATTTCAATTGGAAACTAATTAGAGATTTTAAGAGTATGGAAATTTTTAGTGAAAATGTTTCCTCCTTAAAAAGGAAACTGCTGGTCTTTTTTTTTTATAAAGTATTTTCTATTGATCTAATCAACCTCTCTGTGATGGAATGACAAGAATTGAACAAACGTTGCTGAACTGTGAAGAACTCTGGCTTAGGTCCAATAATTTGGGGCCAAGAGCAGCTGTCATGAAGAGTGAGGGACTTTTATAGGAGAGCCAATGGTTGCATGAAACACACTAATAGCAGTTATTCCAGCGGTGACAGCAATTTTTCAATATAAAAAAGATTCAGAGTAAAAAAATCCCACGCATATAGATACATATAGAGAGTGAGAAAGAGGAACAGTCTAATATTATCAGACAGTTTTGGAAACATGGGAAATTAAATATGTATTTGGAGAGGGTGTAATTGAATATTCTTCATTGTCTAGTGGATTCCACAAAATGAAGGGGATTTTGTTTCCTTACAGAAGCATTTCGTTATGTACTGGTTTGTGCCAAAAAGAAAAAGAGAAAAATCACTTTGAGCAGTTCAAATTAAAAGCAATAATCCTGGACAAAAGACTGCCATAAAAATCACAGGATCACACCAATATAACTTTCACCCATGCACTTTTTAGGTAATTGGAGCCCATATATCCTGGTCTGCAATTCTTGATTTTCGGTTTATGTAAGTTTGGAGAAGGAATAACAAAATTTGGTCCTAAACACTTCCATGATAACCAGGTTTATCATGACACAGCTGTGTTCTGTGTAAACCTTCAATTACCACAATGTGTGACAGTCATGCAAACATATTCCCATGGGGTTTTTGGGTAAAGTCTGGAGAAAAAATGCAGGAGCGATCCATTCTGCTGCAGAACGGGGATTTAAATCAGACTTTTGAGGTTTACAAATTGATTCACCTGTTGCTAGCTTCTCTCCAGCCAACTTTCTATCATTCCTGTATTCACCATTTTCATGAATTTTTTTGTGAGGCTGCTTGCCTGGGCAGCAAAAAGACATAAAGGCCTATTGACATCAAAAATAATATAGAGGCAGGACAACAGCTGAGAACACCAGTTCTTGGAGAAAGACCAAAATGACCTAGGGTACCTGTTACTTCCTGAAAAGTCTCACAAGTTTCACCATCATGCTGAACGTCTTCTAGCATGAAGGAATTCTGTGGCATTTGGGATCACAGGAATGTTAAGTTGTATCAAACTGGAAGCCCATTTGGTCCACTATCCTGTGAGCAGTGATCAAAGCCACACACTTCAAAGGAAGGTGCAATGAAGTATGAACAAGACTCTTACTGAAATATCCAGCGTTTAATTCTTCTTTCTTATTCCAGACAACCAGTGAACGACTTATGCTTTGTAGCTAGACAATTTCTGCCTCCTCACACTTTAAACTTTTTTTAGTATCATATTAGTGTACCTTTTCATATACAAAAATATTTTCATTTCTTTTCAATAAAATTGAGATGATGTTTAATAACTTATTGCTTGAATTTATCCCCATTTTATTGATATTGTGTGATTTATTTTCATATGCATCTATCTTAGTGGATAAAATAGACTTTTTGACAGTCCAGCAGCCTTTGGAAGACTTAGGTAAACAAGGTATAACAATCCCCTTTGCTTTTTGTTATGCAAAAGCTTCAAAGGTCAGTTCAGATAGATTTTGCCCGCTGCAGAGGTGTTAATTATTTAAACTCATGGATACACTTCTCATGCAGGCAAATTTTAGCATATGAGCAGCTTCTAATGCATATTGCTGTGTATGTATATTTGTTCCTTAATAATTGAGCAAGATTATGAAAAATCTGCTGGAAAAGGTAGTTGCTAGGAAGGGGTCATAAGTACTCTGAGAGACCCAGGTAGTATTTTAAAAGACTTGAAATGACACAGTAGGGTAATGCCTTCCTTTTCTCTAGCTATTCCAAGGGGAACAAGCTGTGCTGTATTTCTTCAGAATCTTTCTGCTTTGGGCTCACAATTGCACTAAACTTTTTGGAGGAAAGTGTTTCTTCCTTATGTGCTCTCACTGCAGCTGGGGATAAAAAAAAAACACAAAAAAACCCCTTCCCCCACAAAGCCTTCAGACCATCTTTCTGGAGAGTTCTTTTTTGATTGTGATAATACCAGAAAGTACAAATATTAAATGAATCTGAATTTGACAATTGTTTTCAATTGTGTGGATGGCACTGAAAGACATACATACTGTATTTTTTTCACAAGTGGATAAGACCAAACCGTGTCCTGACGTGTGCACCACTGGAACATTGAATTTTTTTGAGCTGACTGGGAAAAGATTTGTTGGGGGTTGCAAATTTTTTGAAAGAAGAAATCTGTAACCTGACCATGACTACTGTTTTTTTTTGTGACCTATGATTGGGGCTTGAAAAAGAGCTCTGTTTATTTCTTTGGGTTTAGCAGATATAGATAGATAGATAGATAGATAGATAGATAGATAGATAGATAGATAGATAGATAGATATAGATATATATGGCCACTGGTCACTAGTGGGGTTCCACAGGGATCCATCTTAGGGCCAGTACTCTTTAATATATTCATAAATGACTTAGATGCAGGACTTGAAAGCCTACTTATTAAGTTAGCGGATGACACTAAATTGGGAGAAGCAGTTGACACTCTCGAGGACAGAGAGGCCCTGCAGAGGGATCTGGACAAATTAGAGAGCTGGGCAATTGCCAATGTCATGAAGTTTAACAAGGAGAAGTGCAGGATTTTGCATCTGGGACACAGTGACTCTGGGTATACAGACAGTTTGGGGAGTGAGAGGCTGAAGAATAGCCCTGTGGAGAGGGACCTAGGGGTTCTGGTCAATGGCAAGTTGAACATGAGCCAGCAGTGTGCCCTGGCAACCAGGAGGGCC
This sequence comes from Hemiprocne comata, assembly GCA_020745705.1. Classification (NCBI taxonomy): domain Eukaryota; kingdom Metazoa; phylum Chordata; class Aves; order Apodiformes; family Apodidae; genus Hemiprocne; species Hemiprocne comata. Next base: position 149,593,984 of record CM036586.1, on the reverse strand, counting down.
AACCGAGTCCCGGAGTGCATCAAGCATGGCATAGCCAGCTGGTCAAAGGAGGTGATTGTCCCACTTTACTCTGCACTGGTGTGGCCCCATCTTGAGTACTGTATGCAGTTCTGGATGCCATAGTACAAAAAGGATATGAAGCTGCTGGAGAGTGTCCAGAGGAGGGCCACAAGGTTGGTGAAGGGCTTGGAGGGGATGCTGTATGAGGAGCAGCTGAAGGCACTTGGAATGTTCAGCCTGGAGAAGAGGAGACTGAGAGGAGACCTCATTGATGCCTACTGCTTCCTCACTAGGGAAGGTGAAGGAGCAGGCACTGACCTCTTCTTTCTGGTGACCAATGACAGGACCTGAGGAAATGGTAGGAAGATGTGCAGGGGGAAGTTTAGGTTGGATGTTAGGAGGGGATTCTTCACCCAGAGGGTGGTGGAGCACTGGAATAGGCTACCCAGGGAAACAGTAATGGCACCAACCCTGACAATATTCAAGAAACATTTGGACAATGCCCTCAGGCACATGGTATGAACCTTGGGGTTGTCTTATTCTGGGGCGGGAGTTGGACTTGGGGATCCAGGCTGTCCGAGGGGCGTTTGAGCCACCATCCCTGGATACATCTAAAAGGACAGATGTGGTGCCAGGGGACAGGGTTTGGTGGTGGATGTGGCAGAGCTAGGGTAGTGGTTGGACTGGATGATCTTGAAGGTCTTTTCCAACCAGAATGATGGTACTATGATACCATGATACTATGATACTATATGAAGTGTGAACAAGGGTGCAAATCAAAAGTCTTGGAAGAAGTCAGATTTTGGACTGCGGAGTATACCAGGAAATAATAACAAAGGGAATTGAAAAGCCACTGGAATAAAAGACTGTGATCCAGTTTAGGTCCACAAATGGTAATGCATTATTGAGCAGTCATTTATCCCAGTTAATCATTAAATGCACTCCTACGCTCTTAAAAACTAATGTGCGGAAGACTTTTTGGACAGAGAAGAAAAGTACGCACGATGGATATTTGAGTAAGAAGCATGTGAAGCAACAAAATAACAGCTCTCTGTCCTCTATAGCTCTGTATTCCTCTACAACTAGGTTGTTTCATTACTAATGCTAGAGCATTAGTATGTATTGTGTTATTCTGCACCGCTTGTTGTACAGAAACAATTCAATAAATGAAAAGTCTGAATTCTAAGTATTATTATTTTTTTTTTGTTCAGATTTGCTTTGTGGTGCAAGATTCTTTTGATTGCTGCAGACCTACAACAATCCCCTGTTGTTTATCATAAATAACAAGTTGTTTTATTTCTCCATGCTTGCAAGTTTCATTTTCTTCTGTTGCTATAATTTCTATTCATTTTTAACATGAACATATTTTCCTACAGAAGTGGTCCTAGATCTAACTGTACCTTGTGATTTGTTGGCTGTGAAAAGCATTCTAGTTGATGAGAAAAGGGTGAAAATCATTCCACCCCCTCACCAGAGTTAACTGAACTTTCCAAGGATATGTTTTTGTCCCTTTTTGAAAGGGGATAGGTAATGCCCTCATTTCTGACTGCCCACTTGCTAGACATCTTTCTGTATTGAATTTGGAAACAAGTTAGTTATGGTGCCATTAACTTTATTTCCCACAGAATTAAAATTTTATCAACTTGATCCAGCAATACCACAAAGGAATATTTTCTTTGTACAAAAAGTGTTATTTGAAACAGCATAGTTGGTGTTGATTTGGCCAGGATCACCAGTTCTACAAAATCTTTGAAAATTTTTCATTTTTCTTCTGAACTGGTCTTTTCTGTTGTGTGTGAGGATGAGAGAATTATGGCGTCCATGATAATAACTTATCTCATATTTCTCTCTCTCTCTCTCTCTCTCTCTCTCTTCCCTAGTGAGAGCTTTGCATATTTTCAATGTTGAAGGTTGAATAACAGGGCTGTCTGACACCAATACTGTAATTTTTAACTGTGGTCTTTTAGCCACTATTCTTCACAATCAGAGCCCTTTAGAGGCCACAGACAGGAATTTGCTGGTTTTATGAAAACAGACAGGCTGGATCATACTCATCATCTGTCCCCTCTGCCACTCTGCACTAGCACAAGAGAGTACACGTGATTTACTTCAATTAACTCCTACTTCCACAGTTTCCCAGTGTCCCCCACTGCAACCTTTAACAAAGATGTGATCAGTCATTTTGGTCTTCATTCAACTGGGAAAAATGTGCTAAGAGATACTATAAGATGACCAGAGCTTGTCTTACTGTCTAACAAACTGATAAATCTGGATAACCAATTTATACAGTTTTCCTAACTGTACAGGAGAATGAGGGATAGCTAATAGCATGCCTCTGATAAGAGGCTGTTGACATTTTAACTGCTGAAGACCCATTTTAAACCTTCAGAATCTACATCTGCAGGGGGCAGGGGAGCTGAATTGTTACATCTGCCATTTCTTGTGGTTGGGAATCCTTCTTCCACAACAGGGGCAGCCGCATCTTACAGGGTTTCCTATGGATGGGGTGAATCCATCGAATGACTGCTTCCTATTTGAAGGCACAGTTTCTTCAGGAGCTCAGGGGAAGGCCTCAGCATTTCACATCATAGCAAACACTCTCACTGCATCCCCAGATTACCTTTGCCCAACTCAAATTCCTGTACTTGTTTTATGTTTTTTTTTTTTGGGATGTCTGTTCTCTTTTCTTGTTTTCCCTACAGGACAACTATGACAACTATGTTTTAGTCTCCACCAGAATGTGAATGTCTGAGCAAGAAAAGAAACACTGCAGGTCTTCTTGCATACTCAACACCCCCCATTTGCTTGACCATGTCCCTTTGAACCATATATAATGACTATTGGGGATTCCTCTTCTGATTATTTCTTCAGCACTTCCTGATCCACCAGTTTTCACTGGCATGCCTCTCAACAAAATCTGTCAGGCACCCTTCCTGTTTCCAGAGCATAATTATTTCACGTCTAACCTCACTTGCCCATTTTCATTTATTTACTTTTCTGTGCTCTTTCTCCTTCAAGCTGTTTTAACACTTTAGTACCTCTTCTTTGTATGCTGTATTGGAACCTCCAACATTCCCTCCATCTCGTGTGTGAAGATGCCCTGACTCTTTTCCCGAGTCCCTTCTCTCTTTTTCCATGTTTTTTTTTTTTTTCTTACCTTTCAATACTTTTTTTGGAAACATAAATGTAGCTATTAGTTCTGTTTTGGACCATATAGATACCCAGTTTTGCCAAATCTACTTTCAGTCCAAGCAAACCCCTCACTTTTACTGGCTAACATATCCTTGTGGATGTCCAGCTATGAGCTCAAATTCGAGCAGAGGCAGAGCAGAACAGCCAAATGTCCCTTAACCTTTTTTTCCTGTCTTACCCCTGTAATGTTTATTGTCACTGGTGACTCACATCTATTCCTGATCTCTCACACATGGGCCATATCTGAATTTTGCTGACTCTCTGCAATACATATTTAAGATGCATCCTTCTCTCTGTCTCCGTCATTTACGCACAACTCACCTTAACTTTTATCCGGAGAACAGCATTTTTTTTTTCCTGTCTAGCACTGACAGCTGCTATTGCTTCCTGCTTGTGTCTGTTGAACAGACAACATCAATAACCATTGTCTAAGCTCATGGGATCACTTCCTCAAGTCCCTCTACTGGGTTTCCTTTCTCCACCACACTGAACAAAATGTTTTTTATTTTCTTGACTTAGCTTTTCAATACTGGATGGTGGTGCTCCTGTTAGAGTCTCTGGCAGACATCTAAACATCTCCTGGTTAAAGTTTAGATGGGATGTTAGTGGTGTCCCATTCCTTTGGGAGATCACTCTCACCAACATTTCTAAAAGCCACCTCACTATCTTTAAATCCCTCCATCTTCCAGTGACTGCTTGGGCCCAAAGGAGAGCTTTATCCTACTTATGTAGATGTCTTAATCTGAACTAGTTTTCTGGTATGTTCAGTGGAAAGTGATACACATCTTATGGTGTAACTCATCTGACTTATTTCAGGGTGAGATGAATCTCACTTGCCAAGTGATTATTCTTTCTTACTGACTGCCAGGGGAACACAGAAAAAACAGCTGAAATACAGATGATATTGCAGCTATTCTAACTAACCTACCTAGTTATCTAAGAATGGGTAGATATAGACTATTTCTGTAGTCTGTATGTATCTATAGACTCAAACACAAACATTTACATTTAGGTGCCTACAGTGTAGGCTTCTACAAGTGAGGCAGGTGTATAAGTTCTCATTATATCAGAAGAGATCTAGTTAATATAGTTGACGGAGCCTGGAGAACAATTCAGCTGAGCATATATATCTGCATCAGAATGAGCTAAATGACTCTCTAATCACTTCCATGTGGATCTTCACAGACTACAACAAAGAGTTTGGACATGTCAGCATCTGTATGTAAACTTAGATGTCAAACGTTGGGATAGTCTCCCAAGGAAGTGGTAGATTGGACAGTTTTAAGTCTCAGCTTGACAGGGTGCTGAGCCATCTCATATAAACTATAGTATTACCTAGAAAGGTTGGACCAGATGATTCTTGAGGTCTCTCCCAACCTGGCATTCTATGATTCTATGATTAGATGTTGTTACCTTAAACCGAACACTGGCCTTGGCATCTGAACTGGATCCAACCCCTTCCCCAAGACTGTGATACGTTTAGGTACAGATAACACTAACTGGCAGGTTACTGGCCTACACTTTGTTTCATATTGCTGGCAAATGAAGCCTCCACTATTACCTCAGTTTACTGTAACATTGGATTGGCAGACTCAGTTTATGGAACTGCTTCTACTAAATCATCAGTTATTTCTTTGATCTTGATGACTTGGAATTTTTGCAGAATAGAAATCTTAAATATGTGAGCTTTAATATATACAGGGTATTTTCCTGTCTCATGAGGGAAAACACAACATTATTTGGGAACACTGCAAACAGTGACTGGTGTTTCTGGGAGTAGCATCCCAGACAGATGTTATGAACTTGAGTTTGAAACTGACTTTTTGAGTGAGAAGGAAAAAAACGGTCATTAAACTGAATCATACACCGCTTTTCATCGTCGTGTGAAGCTAAAGAAACAAACTTTCACCTAAGAAAAGCATCTGAAATCCTAATGCCAGTTAATCCAACTTCCCCTGTTGCACACAAAATAAATGCTATGGCCACCCATGTTTCTGCAGATTATTTTATAAAGGATCTCCTCTCTTAAAAAAAGGTACATTTTTATTCTTTTTTATTGATTCCCCTGCTTACATCTGGCATGACCTCCCATAATTTCCAGAATGTAGATCTAGCTTCTTAATGTCATGAAAAAAAAGAACCACTTAGAGAGAAATAAATGAAATTCAAGTATCTTTTTGTTTGGACAAATCATATCTTTAAATCAATTTGTGAAGAAAGTGCAATCTCTTTTCAGCATTATATGCAATAAGATCATAGCTTAATAAATTATTTTTCCCAAACATGCATAATACCCAGTCACAATCTTGAAAACTGCAGTCCTTGAGTTACGTGTCCTTTCCTAAACTTTTTCCCTTTCCCAGCTTCTTTAAGTAGGTCACATTTTTTTTCCAGTCCTGCTAAGTTTCAGGGGCCACCACTGATACTCTTTTGATGAAAAAGGGTGTTTTTTGGTCTCTGGGCTTCTCTGCCTTAGTCTTTTGAGGAGGAGCTTTCAGGTCAGAAAATGCACCTTGTTTAAACAGAAAGCTGCTACTTGGCAATGTAATCCTTGTATCTTCTGTGATGATGCTGGGAAGGGGTTGGCTGTGAAGCAGTGTGTAGCTCTGTGCTCAGCAGTCAGCCCCTGGTTCGTCTGCACTAATACTGTTGTTCTGGAGAGGCAAAAGGGAAGGAGTTTGAAAAGTTATCACAGTATCTTTACGATTGGTCTTTTGTAATCCAAAATGTAGCATGTACACACCAGAGAATAGCAGGGATACTGTATGCTATTACTAAAGCTGGTGAGACTGGCTCTGCCTGTAAGAGTTTTGATGGGTTTAACAGCAGTCCAGGACCATATCATTCCTCAGATATGTGAGGTTGAGAGTAGACAAATTGAAAAATAGGGCAGTGGGTTACAAACAGAGTATGTTTAGAGCTTGACTTTAGCTGACACTATACATCCTTGCCCTTTTACTACCTATTGCTTATGAGGCCTGAATAATATCTCAGCTATATATTGTAGATGCTGCACAAAACTTCTGCTGCTTGGACCCATGCACACACTCCCCCCTCATCCCCACCCCATGCCCACAAGCACATACAATACCATAGCTGTTCAGATCTTACAATAATCCATACATGGAACTCTGCATAGCAGAAAAAAAAGTGTCCATATTAGTGGATAGTTAAGGCTAGCTTACTTGGATATTTTTGATATAACTATGGGATACCAGACATGATCTGCTTTGTCTTTGGTCTGTTCTAGCTTCTATAAAAGCAATGGCAAAATTCCTACTATATTAGGTGATGCATGTTCACAGGAAGAGGAAGTCATATAGGCATTTTGCAAAAACACAGATATATACATTCTACATTGTAAAATGTCACTTAAATATTCTCTACTTCATCACTTGAAGCAATTTTCTTCACAAATCTGGAGAAATTCCTCCTCATGAGTTAAAAATAAAACTGGTGTGAATTTTACTTTTCTAAAGACAAAAAAAGAAGTTAAAAATCACCCTTTTACAAGGGTGTATGTGTGTGTACGTGCGTGTGAACGCATGCGTGCCTGTGTTTGTTCATATTTTTAAAAGAACTTTATTTTTATGCCTCCTTTATCTCAGCAGACTGTCCAGCGTGGGATGAAAACGTTGTCATATGCATATCAGACATGGGGAAAATGCATCCAACTGGCCTGCATTTTCTCATCTGTTACAGATTTAAGATCTTTAGCTCCACAACATTTCAAATTTCTCAAAACCAGTAAGCCAGTGAGTGAGAACAGTGACCAGGAGAAAATCTCCTTTCATCCCACTGGGATTATTTTTCTATCCCAGGTGCTCGAGCCTGGGCTTTATCTTAGTCTAATTGATAACTGGTGGGCTCCTCCCCTTAACGCACTGACTTTTGTGCATTCCCTTCCTGGGTGACTACTGTTTCACTGTTCTACCTCATTCACTTATGGTTGACCTGGAGCTCCTGGGTTAAGCTTCCCCACTGGTATTCAACCTTGGACCTTATTATTGTTCTACTCGTCTGACCTCTGATACACTAAATTCTAACAAGGTGATCTGAAAAAAATCACACATTTTTTCTGTGTGGTTTCATGGCTTCTCTTTTTACCCTTCTTGGCTGATGTTCTTTTCTCCACTTCAGACCACCAAGTGCTCTGCTTTAGTTTGTCAATTTATAGTGCTGTCATGGTTTCAAATGCTGCAACCATTGTGTAGAATATACTCTCCTGACCTCTGAAGCAACTTTCTGTATTTCAATTGTTAACTCATTAGGGTTTGGAAGAACAGCTGAAAAGTGAATGGCCTTTTTCCCACAATTGCTTCCAATGAGCTGCTTGAAGAGTCATCACAACCCAGGGTTAAGAGAAATTAAGAGGATGCTGCTAAAAATTAGATTCAGGTATTTTGCATTATTGTCTGAAGGAAACAAACTAAACAACTCCATCCCAAATCATACTGATGCTCTTCTTCCATCAGTTCACCACCAGAGATGCAAGAGAATAGTAAATTAATAAAGCTAGTAATGAAAAGATAATATTCTGGTTTGGATAATTCAGGTTCTTTTCCAAATTATCTCAAAATATAGACAAAATATGTTCTTTAACATCATTTTTATATTTCACTAATTTTACTGTCCACAGGCAATTCTTTGTTTGCAGTGTTCCTTTGTTTTTGGATCATGGGCCTTGAACTGACTTCTCCCAATCAACTTTTTCTAATAAATACTGTTTCAACTCCTCCAATTTCAAAATGCCTTGGGAAGAGAGAAGAAGAGGAACAGAGAAGTGAAAGAAAAATAGCCCTAGTTTTTACCCTGAAGTCACCTCCCTCTCTAGGCAGCAAGAGTGGAGTAATAACTATGTTTATTAAAAAAAATAGATTTAAAAAAAAAATAAATCTCCTTTTCTTTCTTCTTTTCCATGCAAGTGGAGAAATTACCTTGTTACTCAGCAAAACCAAAAGAGGTGCTTCTGCCATTTAAGGGCAGATTTATAGCATTAGCAGAAACTTCATAATTTTCATACTATGAATTTTCAGGTTAATGCACAACATCTCATTTCTGAGGTTTCTCTTGGTGGTGAAGACTAAGCCATCAGTTTCAGAATGGCAAATATAGCCTATGGTTTTGCCATTTTAAATCATTAACATGGTTTAGAACTTAACAGTTTTCAGTGGTCACAAGCATTTAGCTCTACCACAGATTTTGATAATATCAACAGAAAAGATTAACTTTTTGGACCTCATGGGAAATATGTTGAGCCTTTAACAAAATACTTCATTTTGAGAGACTGTTTGGTACAGTGTTCTCCCAGGTAGCACTAGTCATGGCTGCACAGGCTTCTGATAATACGAAATACTTGAATGCATCCTTTCATCCTTTGTTTTTGTGTCAGAGTCTTCATAACAGCAGCTTGCATTCTTGTAGGTCTCATCATGGAGGACTTCAGAGTATTTTGCAAACACTAATTTAAATTTCACAGCTTCCAAGAGGACAAGGCTGAGTTGAGTATATCTCTCCTGAATAAAACTAGCTTGATATGATAATGACCTTTTTCTTCTTGATATCTATAGTAGCCTTTTTACAGATGGGTAAATTGAGTCATAGGCTGGCAAGTGCCATATCCAAAGCCACAGATTGAACCAGTACAAGCAATGCAAGTGGTATCTGATATCTATTTTTTCAGTAATCTAAATCACTTTCTAATTTTTTCATGATGCTTGATGATTTAACACTTAACAGTTTTGTTCACTGTAAGTCCAGTTGCATAAAAAAACCCCCCTTTTAAACTACGTATATAAATAATGTTACCATAAGCTTTAAACAATTCAAAACCCAGAAGTTAGTGACTATTTTAACAGAATTAAAATGATGGTATAAGGTGGAAGAAATATAATCGTTGTGGAGCTGATACTGCCTAAAAACAACGGATGCATTTCATTGCCTATGTCAAACACCATTAGACTTTTTACTTTAATAAAACAGTAAAGCCAATACTATACAGCAGCTTCAATAAATTTCCTTAAAATGGTACTACAGCCGCCCGATCTTCCAAAGTTGTAGAATATTTCTTTTCTGAGGAGGTAAGGAGCTCTCAAATCTTATTGTTCTACTTAACAATATATATATTTGCATGGATGATAAAATGGTATCAGAAAGCCATTTGTGTTAGTGTTTGTACAAGCAATTGAAAAAAAAAAGCTGGATGATTGTGTTGCTGTGCTTCTTCTGCATCATTGTTTTTAACAGATGGTTTGCTATTACAACTGCCTTTACTTCAGCAAGGCTTTATATCCTTAGAAGTTTGTTTGTTTGTTTGCTTTTTTGCTTGGGGTTGTAGTGAACCATTAGTATTTTAAAAGTTTATGTGGGTTACTTTGCCAGTGCTTTGAATCTCAGCTAAATTCTGGTCTCTTATGGTGCTAGGGTAGTAAATCTGTGCTTGATCCGCACCCAAAAGTATTTTGATTGTAAATAGAAAATCTTCTTTTATGAGGATGTTCACTTCACAGCTTGAGCAGTGTAATTTTTATACAGGTCTCAGGAATCAATAAAAAAGCCACAGGAGGAATGATTTATCTTGTTGGTTACAGAGACTGTCACCGAGAGAAATTGTAAAAGATCAATTTACACAACCTGGTGTGAGAACGTTATTGATATAACACGGCTGATCAGTTTCTGGTAGTCTATGGGCAGATGAGAAGAAGAGAGCCCTGCCCTCGGATAGGGCCACTCACCAAGATCTTAATAGACTCGCTGGTTCATAAAATGGACATGAAGCCAATGAAGGGCGAGATTCTGTGCACTCATGGTACACTGACTGGCTTGCAGGAAAATGGATTGGCTCAGCTCCGATTAGTTAGTTAAGCAATGTCATGCATCCTCCTTTTCTCCCGCCCCCCCTCCCTGTTTTTTCCCCCTCCTACTGTGAGAACTGTTCACTTGGAGACTCACTGCCTTAATTACAAAGGGCCCTTTTAACTACAGGTCACAGGAGTTGGCTCACTTGACAGGAAATAAGGAAACAAGCTACCTTCCTGGAAAAAAAAAAAAGAAAATCAAACTTCCACTCCTCAAATTAGTTAAATGAAGCTTATCAGCACTTGTTAGTTGATCCTTTGACAGTCTCTTAATTGCAGCTGGTACATTAAGTTATGTTATAACCAGCAGGACATATGATTAAAAAATAAATAAATCTATGCATATGCCACATGGCATGTGTTGGTGGAGAAAACAAAGTAAGAACAATGTTGATCTTTGCTGTAAATACCACAGCACAAAAGACATTTATAGGATATTTTCTTTCTTCTTCAGTAGAATTAAATTATATTCTCACTGAAGGGACTTCTTTGGATCAGATAAGAGCTTCTCTGTACAATGAGATTAGAGATATTCTCATTGCTTCCTCTTAATAAAAACCAACATTGGCTACTCTCTAAATATAAGCAGTTTTTACCCATGGATGTTGTACATACAGCTTTTATTTACCGACAATAATTTCTCCCTGTTATTACTGGAGGGAAAGAAAAGAACACTAGCAGCATTAAGAAACCCTGCAGCAGTTGTTTCTGCTTTGTATGAACTGACTCTACTGTACAACTGCTAGCAAAATAAAGGATCCAAAGGCACATCAAGGGGAAAAAACTGTTTTCATGTGTTTAACCTGTTAATTATAGTAATCTACACTACAGTGTAAGTATTGTAACCTAGAATGGGAAACGTGTGTTTGAAAGAATGAGCTGACTAAGACAAAAATGATTAAATCCACACTTTGAATGGACGATTTTCTTATGTAATTTGAGCTATACATTCTTAAGTTGTTTCATTTTCACATTTCTGTACTCATTGGCATGTATCAAAATGAAAGACTAGCTGAAATGAATGTTTTCTTGCCTTCTTCTGCTGGAGTATTTTAAATACTTCTGAAAGACGTGTTCTTCTGGACCCACAATACGTGCTTTAAGAAGTGTTTTATGATTAATATGAAATAAGATTTTGGAATCCTAGGGATCCCAAAAATATTGCTGCTCCTTTAACATACAGAACACCACATATAAATGCACTGTTACTTTCACACTCTTGAATATTCAAAGTCTCTATTAATGGTAGCTGTCTTCCCATGTAACAGAACTAGCCAACAGGCCTCTCACTGTGCTCATGATACATGTCCTGAGCACAGACAAGTGTGTCATACAGCCCCCCCTCCAATTCCTTCAGGTCTGAAAGTCAAATTCTTTGTTCTGAAAATGGATAGGGTGCAGGTGCTTTCCCTCTTCCTATGCCTGTGCTCAGGACAGAAAAAAAAAAAAAGGAAATAAGAGTGAAGAAAGAGCTTGTGAGTCCTGGGGAAGTAAGTGGGTGGGAGAAGAGGATGGAGGTGGCCAGATGGGGATGATGACAGCTAAAAGGAGCTGTGGCCAAGGGAGAAAGAATGGCAGGAGGGAACTTGCTCTTAGCATGTTCTCCACATGCTGAAATGACTTGATAATAGTCTACCCCCACATGTGTTAGTAATCCCTCAAACACACAAACTTCTAAAGTAAGAGCAATAGCCTGGTCCAGCTGTGGGGCTTGCTCCTTTCCACCCCCAGAAAGGAGAAGCTCTCACCTCTGGGGATACATAATGAGGTGCAAGTATGGGCACAGTGTCTCTTGCCCTTTTCCAGACCTCCTGTCTTATTAATCCTTGATTGGGTTCCAAGCCAAATTTGATCACAAATAGATGTTTATGTGGTGTTTTCAAATGGGGGGTGGGCAGAGGAAGAATTGCTTTCTCTCCACAGCTGCCAGGCCATTCACTGCCTCAGACAGCCAGCAATCATTAGCCAGCAGTGTTCCTTCCCTGCCCTTCTCATAACAAACTTGGGCTCTTCCCAGAACTCAAACGAATGCCATCCCTGGGTCCAACACAGAGGCTACCTGTGCAGAGAAGAGTCTGGGCATACTGCCACCGAGGTGTCTCAAATATGATGGTCATCTCCCTTCCTGCTTTTCCTTTTCTTATTTGCTTTCTATGCTTTCAGAGCTGTTGTTAAATGTACAACACACTCCCTGACTCTAACCTGAACAATGTCAGTGACTATCCCCCAAGCTAGTGGCTACTCAGGATTTCAGGAAAACATATTGAGGAAGCTCCTCACCAAGGTTTTCCCTGATTCATTGTAGGGGCAGCTGGTAACAACACCCTGTATTCAGGTTGTTAAAGCCTTTCTATTATAGAAAATCCCTGTGACCTTTTATTCTGAGAATCTCTCACATTTCTGTTGTTTGTAGAAGGTGTTTGATATTCAGCAAAGGAAATCCTCTTGGGTCACAGAAGTGTCTTCTCTTTGTCCCATGAAATTTCATTTAGGATGCAAAGTGACAAAAATTGCCATTATCCTTCTCTTATTTTTATCTCTTGGGAAAAAACTGGTAGGCTCCAGGCTGCGGGCCAGGTTCTCACTGACACTGCCAGCGCCAAGGGACATGATGGAACAACTGAAGCCAAGAAAATAGAAAGGTAGGTGAAGAAGAGAACACATCTGTGGTCTTAGATTATAAAAAATTCCCAAGTGAGCAGCTTCCATCCACATAAAACCCTTAGCTCAAGGGGTAGGAGTAAGGTAAGTCAGACCAGGCTGCTTCTTAACACCTTGTAGTGTCAAGATGGTTTCCCCATTCACACACATACACAAGTGTACCTTTCCTCAGCTAACGTGCATCTGTGCAGTTAAAGTTCTTGATATCTCTAGCAACAACATCTTGTACTGCAATGCAGAAGGTTCAAGAATCACATGTAACTTACGATACCAGAAATAAAAAGAAAAGGATTGTTAAAATAATTTACAGCAGTTACCTTTAAATTTACTTTGTGAGGCTGCAATACCTAGTACTTGAAAGTTAAGAAATACCCCTGAACCCTAATTTATCCCCTTTTACATGAACACACTCTGTGCAAACGAAAGTTACAGATGGTCACACTCTATTTTCCAGTTGACCCTGTCTAAGTCAGTATTGAGGATGGAGGTATTCAGGGGTTAAGAGGAGGTCAGCACATAGAACTAAAATGCTGATATCTTAGTCTTAAATGCATGATTTTACAGTCCAGGTAATTATTTTCACCTAGCAGTTAATGACCCTGGAGTCTCATATATTCTCATGTTCAGATATAACATGTGCTATCCGCTCAAGTAGACCTTATTTTACATATATAATTCTTTGGTTTAAAAGTTGCAAGATTTAAGAATTTCAGAGAACTTTCTAGGACCCCATGATAGCCACAATATCCATATCATTAGTATGGTTTGTGAATTCAGTCACTAAAGGTGTTGCGCACACTGAGTATTTTTCTTTTATGCAGAGAGATCTTGCTCAGGACTTTACAGAAGAATGTTCCTTGCCCTGGAACAACAAGCTAGAAGTTGCAGTTTCACCATTTAAGCATAGATCTATACCGCTCACTGTACTCAGGTATCGATGTTATCCAGTCCTCACAATCATCAGATTCTGGAGGAGACCACACACATCCCAAGAGGACCATATTCAACTTTGACTGAAGCTTTTCATAACTAGAACTGGGTGAAAAATAAATCTCTAGTTTAGAGGCATTTCAGGCTTTAGTTTTATGCCAGGTCAGAGATAAATTGTATTTTGCTTTCAGAATTTCTCATGACATTCTGGAATTTTTTTGAAACCTCACAGGGGCTTCTGACATGAAATATGCTCTCAGGAACGTGGCAGTTGATGATTAAAGTTGACATGATTCTTGCTAGCTTCACTTCAGCTCACTTAGAATAGCAGCAGCTCAAAGATTCATGCATATACCCTAAAATGTTTTTAACCTAATGTAGAAACCTTTACCCATGCAGTATAAAGATCTATATTTGAACAAATAGACTAGCTTTTTCTATCCTTTATTATGGAAGCTTTCTAGAGGGATTACTGGTAGCACAAAAATGTGGACTGGGTTTCTAATGACTAAATGTGTTTGTAAAAGATTTCCAGCTGAGGTGGTCTTTTGCAGCATGGCACTGGCACTGAACACTGTGCCAGGCCTTCTAAGAACATGCCTCCTCCTACTTGCTGTTTGCTTCCAACAGGGACAGGGCTAAGAATGTGCTGCAAAGCCCCAGCCACTCTTACGCTCTGCAGCAGTGCCATGTTAAACGGATAAACCAAGGTTCTAGTGAATACCCCACCCCTTGCTGCCAGTTGAAAAGACATAAAGCTGGAAACGCAGGCACCAAGGCAGAGGCTCAGAAGTCATGCTGCTCAGAGAATCCCTCAGTCTTTTGGTGGATATAAACAGGGCAGAAATGAATTTTACTAGTTGCAGTGGATACCGCGAGATCTCTATCACCTCTCTTTTGGAAATGAAACACAAGTAATGAACCCAGCTGAAATGAAGATGTTGCCAACTTTTGACACTTATTCATAACACACACGAATAGAAATGTCTCAAATGGAATTTAGGACTACTGTCAGTAACAATTGTTCAAATCATCTGGTCTCTTTTGTTCCCCAAACAATTCCTTTTCCTATGGAAAATTGCTGAAGTGAATTCGCATTCTGACATGTGCATGTTCACTTGTGTTTGTGTGTTACCTCTTTTGTACAGTACTGTGGGCAAGTTCAGGTGAAATTTACCTGACTGAAGGTAAACTTGTTTGAGGTGTTTAGGTTAAGACAAAATACATTATGCCCCAGAACTGTTGTTTTCCTTCCAGCCAGTAGTCAAAGTTAATAAGGTGTAGAAAGCTGCATCTGTGCTACCTGAAACCAAAGCAGAAGTGTCCACCTGGGTGTTCTTTAAGGGCTTGTGTTCCACCAGCAATATGAACAGTGAGGATGGGGATTGTATATAGTGTTGATGCTGGTGATGTAACTCCTGACAGTAACGTTCTGTAGCTAATGCAGATGGCATTTTTTTCCCCATGTTTCCTTGCTTCCAGTTAATATGTATTTTTTGAAACTAACTTGGGTTTCAACAACTTCTATTCAGAGAGCTTGTTAGATTTTGAGTCTAACATTTACGCCTTTCTGATCCAAATGTTCCAACCTGGAAAAACGAGGCTTTTTTTTTTGTTGGATTGTTGGGTTTTGAGTTGGTTTAAATCTTGCTTTAAGTTAATTTCTCTCTGGCAAGAGTCTTTTCCCAACACACTTGGCTGTACACAGCCAGAGTTTACAAGGTGCACTAAAATTGAAATATCAAAGAGAACTGTTGAAATGATATGCTTGTGAAATACATGCAATTATCTGCTATTAACTCATCTGGAATCCTGTGATGAGCAAACTGTGTTTTTCAATGTGTCATTACATTGTTCCATCAATGGGTTGTTCAACAGCTCAATTTAAAAAATACTCAAGAAATAACCATTACAAGAGGTAATCCTTCCCATTTGATTCAAATAAATCTGTTCCAATGTTAGGCTGACATGATCATGGATCTCATGAGGTTTCAGTGCTTTGTTTCCATTTGCTTTACAGTATTTACTGCTGATTTTATTGTTGGGTGTTTTATTTTTGATAAGACAACTCAAATTCTGTTTTCTAATTATGCAGAGAAGCATGAGGGATAATGTTACCATTTCTGATTTCTAGTTTCAGCTACAATGACACAGTGTCAGAGCGATTATTTTGTTATTATGGTGCTACAACATTTTTATCCTCTCAATAGTTTTGCCTATTCTGGTGGCTATTCAGCTGGAGTTACCCTGTTCTAGCACTGAAAAGGTAGACCTTTTTTCTGGTTTTCATTTGCGATTAATAGAATTTGTGTGTACAATGGCCAGCAATATTCCAGAGTTATTTTATTGTGGCTTTCTTCTTTTGCTATTCAATAGACAAGTGGTCTGGAAAATCTGTTTTGCAGAAGAAAGTATCAAGCATGTTAAATATGTAAAAATACTCAATTCCTGTTCTTAAAAATATCACTTTCTTTCCACCGTTTTTCACCTTTTTAAAAAGGATTCTGTAAAATGGTTTCCAAATTTCACCAGGGTCAGACACTGCCTATTAGAACTTGACTCACTTTTGTCCTATACGTACTCAGCAAGAACTACTTGCTGACAAAAGTAACTGCAAGTTTAATTTTTTTTCCCAACAGATTGTATTTCCAGTGCCTTGTGACTTGGGAGATTTGCTAGTGGGCAATCAGTTTGCAGAAATTTGCACTCATGTTTTAGGTTCTATGTAAACGTAAAAAAATTTCAGTCTTCTTGCTTACGTGGTGATTTTTCTACTGGCTAATCACTTGGGGTAACTGTAATGATTGCACTTCGCGTATGTTGGCTCCTTCCTCTGTAACCAGTATAAGCATCCAATTGTTTTGGCCAGAAAGAGACTATATTTCAGTGTGTCAGATGATGAAAAGCATGAAGAGGCTTCTAGCAGGTGAATATATGCTGGTGCATATGTGTGGGAAGACACTGCTAGCAATCGTTAGGGATGAGGAATTAGCCAGAAGTAGTTTGTGTGATGCAGTAGGTGGGAAGAATCAGCCTACTGAAGTACGAGAAAGGCAGTGGAAGGGGATCAGCCAGCAGTTGTCTATGTGCTGGAGGTTATGATAAAGTGGGTGGAAGAGAGAAAGAGAGAGAAGAATAAGAATGGGGGAAGAAAAAAAAAAAAAAGGTGGGGATGAAGAAAAGGAAAAAAACCACAAAGCAAGGAAAAAGAGCAGAAGTGGAGATACTATGTGAGCTACCTGGAGCATCAGAACACAGTCAAAGAAAAGAAAGAATAAGGTGGTCACTTACATTTCTGGGAGATCGAGTGCAACTGGATGGAAACTGCTGGACAAAGTGTATACCTCAATACCGAGAGCCTTTGTGTCACAGCATGTGTTGAGTTGTGAGACTGTCTGAGATAAACAATGAAGAAGAACCTACACTGATTTGGTGCAAACAGAACGTTGGACATCAGGAAAAGGGTATCAACAGGAAAAAGAAGAAATTTTGCAATGCAAAATGCCACATCCTTCCAAGATACTCCTGCACAAGGAAAACACCATAAAATACTCCAGGCTGTCATCATTTTGTATGTGGGTGGCTCCTCACTCATTTCCTATGTGAACACTTAGTGCACAGTAAATAGAAAAAGTTCCAGTTCCCTGACCCAAGTGGGCCAGGTGACCATGAAGATGTGTGTTAAGTGTGTTTATTTAGGAAGCTAGAACAGAGTGGCTGTAAAATCCCAGCCTAGCTTCCTTCACGTCATCTTTCTCGTCCAAGAAGGCAATCCCTTCACAGCATAAATTTCCAAGGGTTGGCCCTCCCCCTATGGGTGCTAATGGGGTGTAGGTGCAACTGTTGGAAGAGCAGCTCTAACATAATGAAATAATGCAGGTGTTTGAATTGCTAAAGTACTCACAGAGGAACTGCACCTGCCAAGGGTAGGCAGAGCTATATGAACATGTAATTTGTGGCTGCGTGAACGGATACCCGGTAGAAACCTTTTTAATAATTTACTATTGAGTCTTTGCAGCAGAGTGTCTTACACTGGGAACGGCAACCAAGCATGAAACAGCAAAAAGAAATAACTGGCTGTTCAAGAAAGGCTAGTTGGCAAGGAAGAAAACTTTTTGCTTCTTACAGGTTTGTGGCTGGCTGTGCAGTCTTCCCAGATCTGTGTATGGGAGATTGTTGGGGAGGTGTTCAGTTTTCAAAAATACAGCTAATCCGTAATTTGAAAAGTGCCAATGTGACATTCACTATACAATTCAGGAGCTTGCCAGAGCCATCTACTGCCCCAGTGTATCTGTGCTCACCAGCGTATCCCAGGGAATCATACTTTGTTCTTACTGACAACAGGAGAGAGGCTGAATTGTTGCAAAAACTGCTAGAAAATGCATAGATTTTAATTTGTTTTCGTTCAGCGCAGGCTATTGGTAGAAGAAGGTTGTTATTTGTTGAATGATGGCCATTCAGTAGTTTATATGATGTGAATCTGGTAGTCTCAGATGAATGTATAGAAATGGATATGTGCCACAAAATTTGCAGGTGTTACTTCTTGGAGGTATCTCCTGAAGGGACGTGGAAAAGCAGCAACCTCTTAAAAAATAAGCAGGGATGCCTGCAGGTCTGAGGTTCTGGGGGCAGCATGATTTGCCTTGTTGCCTGCGGGTATTTGTTTTGTTCACAAAATGGCTACTTGGATATTCTACTATGGGGTGTTACTCTGTCTTTTTGTTTTTATGAGCATTAAATACGTTTCTTCTCCCTCGCTCATGTTCATTTTCCTGTTGTGAAACAGCAGCGTGGTGAGGTTAGCTATGTTTTGGAAATCCCAGTAGAATCAGTGCCCTCATTCATAAACTGAGTTTACTGTCCTGGGGAAATGAGACCATCTTACATTTGTGGACATAAAGATCTGGTAACAGCTACTGAAGCAAAGTTTAAGAAATGAGTAAAAAAAAAATGTGATAGAGGGTGTTTTATTTTGTTCTTGGCTTTGAAAGCAGTAGAATGAAATGGCTTCATTTGAAAACAAAAACTGCATAATGATGTTTTTATCTCAAAATAAATCTTATGTTAATAAGGACCACTGGTAGCGTAGTTAAAGAGGCCAAAACATTCTAACCCCTATGGTTAAAAAAAAAAAGTAAAAAATCAAAACAACAAGGGAATTTAAAGTTGGGAAGAAAAGAGAAGAAGGAGCAGGAGGAGGAGGGGGAGAAACAAAAGAGAAACTCTGTCTTTCAGTTCCAATAGTTCTTGATGTTTAAAATCTCTGAAGTTTTCTTATGTGTTATGAAAAGCTACAAATTTATCTTTTGCCATTTTCCCAAGGGAAGCTGACCCAAATCCACCAGCAGCAGTTGAAAAGGTTTTTCCAGGCTTTATCAAATGGCCCCAACAGAGACCAGCTTAAAATTAAAAGCTTCCCCTACCAGAGGGAATATATGTGACTTTAATAACTGAAATGTGTTTTTACTTTCTATTACAGGGGTCAAAAGGTTTCTAAACAAACCAAATTTATCAATTATTTAGAGCTGATTTCTTCTGAAGTAGTATTTCTAAGATATTATTTGGTGGATAAATTCAATGTTCTAAGGCCAGCAGCAGTATTTTATTCATAACAAATTTCTCCTAAACTGAATTTGCTGGGGCAACTTAATTTCCACTATCGTGTTTGCACTGTAGAAATATCAACTGAAGTGTTATAGGGCCTAACTAGTGGGCTTTTCAAAGAGAAATTCCATATAAGCATGCTTATTCAGCACCACCCTGCTTGCCATTTATTGCTTAAGAAATGAACTGATACATTGTGTCTGCAGTAGAATTTCTTTAGCTGTTGAAATATCCTTAAAAACCACAAGGCACCTTTAAAGTCAGGAAACAATATCTTAAACTACATTGTCACCCTTGCAGGAAAAGAAAATAAGATAACTGTCAGAAGTTCTGTTAAAGACATTTTTAAATGAAAGACCCATACACGTGAGCCCATAGATGTTCACATTTTCTTGGCTTTCTCTGAGAAGTGAACACTTTATTTAGGTTGTTGCGGAAGGGAATTAACAGTAAATTTAGAAAGAGGCCATTCTTAATACCTACTAGGGTCCACTGACCATGTAAATACTCTGTTTGTTATACATTAGCTAAACATACATTGGGTTTCTGCCTAAAGTCTGCCATTTGGTGCAGGCAGAAGACGTTACAGAACAGTTAATAAATTCATGTGGAGCCCTGTTAAATGAAAACAACCATCCAAGAGCTGACATTTTGCCATCTTTAAAATAGCTGCCTCTCTTCCAGTAAAACTTCAGGTTTATTTATGCAACGAAGTCATAATGCAATCAAGGTGTTATGGAGGGTTGGGTTTTTTTAGAGAAAGAATCTGACTATTAATAAACAAAAATGCTTTGAATAGTTTCTCCTTATTTATACTTGAAAAAAAAAAATTCTTCCTGAGAAAACACATTAAGGAAGAGTGAAAACATAATTTTGTGACCACTGAAAATGGTCCCTTTTTCTTAGCAATACACACTTCTAGAAATACGAATTATTACTACAAATGAAGAACAAACAGGTGAAAGCTTTTCCTCTCT